>CM046441.1:60495726-61872057 GCA_025506515.1 Flaveria trinervia
GAAGATATGAAGCTATTGTCTGCTCCAGTGTCAAATAATACAGATGCAAAGTGATTATTGAGTAAGTGCGTACTCGTGACAACATTCGGGTCCTGACGGGCATCGTTGGCTCCAATGACAAAAGCGCGTCCCCAAGCCGTATTCTCTTGGTTTGCCGGGCCTTGATTTCCAGCTATAGCCATCACCTTGATTTCCAACTTAAAATGGTTTTATTAATGAAAATGGTTATAAGTAAAAAACGATATATATATTTAGTGATAATGGTGATGAAATTTATAAAAGGTTTAGGCTTAGCACACGTTCACGAAAGAAGTACAGGCACAAGGATAATAAAGCAAGTATGAGCTCCATAACAGGAGTTCATGAGGAAGAGAAAGAACAATTAAGAAAGAATTGATGGTTAATTATGTTGATTGACGGACCTTAAGGTGACGGATGTCACATGGATGATGGTTGAATGACCAAGAGATTGATAGATTACTTGTAAACATATTTTGCAATCTAATTGAAGATCAAAGGGGTTTTAATTATGAGTATCATATTTTGATCTATAATCTTCATGATATGATTCAAGTTTGATCATCATGGACCAACAATTTAGTATCAGAGACATTTGGATTAAATTCACTAAAGATTTGAAGATTTTTAGAGAGAGAAGTTGAGGTTTTGGGTGTTTTTGTTCAATATCAAGTTTTCATCAATTTTAGACCAAATTCGAGTGTATTTGATATGAAGTTTGCTTGAATTTTGTTTGTTTTTGATTGGGGAAGCTCTGTTAAACATCAGATCTCAAATCCATTAAGTTTTTGATGATTTCAAATTGATTTCGTGTTGAAAAAGCTTTTCAGCTTCGTCCAGCGAAATTACAGATTCATCCAGTGAAATTGCCTGTTCTTTCAGCGAAACTACAAGTGTTTTACACTTTGTAGTTAATTTCAGCATCTCTGCGAAACTAGTTTCATTGAACGAAAGTTCAACAGTGCTTGTGGGTGATTTACAAGCGAAATTGCTGCCGAAAGTATCATTGAACGAATGTTCAAGCTTGTTTCGTGTGAACTTGTCGGTGAAACTAAGTTGTTTTAGGCATTTGGCTAGCGAAACTGCTGCCGAAATTTCTAGCGAAACTACTATCGGCTCAGCGAAACTAGAGTTCACAGCGAAACTAGCTCTGCGAAACTATAATTTCGGCAAAACTATCATTTCTTCAGCTTGACCCCAGTTACTAAGATTGTCTAGCGTGACATTAAGAATATATTTTTCCCGGGGGAGAATTACTTTACAATTTTTGGGAATATTTTTGGGGCGTTTAATAGTTCAAAACTTTTACAACCATGTCATCTTCAAAAGACTTTAAATAAGATAATCTCACAATGGCACAAAGCCGGTTTGACTCTTTTACAGGTACAAAGAAAGAAAAATTATCAGATTTAATTAATCGATTTTTGAAAGTAGCAAATAGTCTAAAGAAGCATGTGCCTGATCTTAGTAATCATGAACAAATTCAAAAGCTTCTCGACTCTCTTCCATCTGCATGGAATCATCAAGTTAAAATGTCAAAGCAAGAAAGAGGTTATGTCAACACAAAACTTATGGATATGATCAACAGACTAAAATCTCTCGAGCTGGATATCCAAAGAAAAGAATTTCAGCAAGCCGTGTTCCCATATCAAACCAACACGCTTAATACTGAACTTGTTTCTTCTGTAACAAGCATACTTGATTACAAAGCCGAGTTGATTGAAAAGATGAAATTATTGAGAACTGATTTAGATTCCACTGTTAAAATCAAAGAAAATTGTGAAGCTCTGAGAGTTGACAATGACAGTAAACCAGAGTCTGTGATAACCGATGATGATAAGGCTGGAAAATCTGATAAAAGAGAGAAAGAAATTGAGGCTGACCAGATGCTGAAGGTCAAAGAAGAGGAACAACAAAAATTCACAAGGGCTTGCAACTGTGAGAAGAGCTTAGCTGCAGAACGAACTATCATGGATCTTCCTTATTAGATTGTTCAGGATATGTGTTCTTCATATTGCAAAATCCATTTATTGGGGATTTATAAGGCAAATAGATTGTTATTGGAAAATGAAAAAGAATTAAAAAGAATCAATTAGGAATTAAAGAAAAATAAAATTGCTTTTTCAAGGAACTTAATGAAGCATTGGCTGAAAATGATCTTTTAAGAAGAACTATTTTGGAGCGTAATGTTGAAATTAATATTTTAAGAGAAAGGGCTGTTTTAGCTCAATTTGAAACAACTCGGCTTCAAACGAAGCTTGACAAATGGACCCTTTCACACATGAAAAAGGATGAGCTTATTGCTAAACAATAAGGGGCGCGGGTAAAACATGGGATTGGATATAAATCTGATGGTGAAACTGTATTTAATTCAGTTCCACCTCCTTCTACTTTATGTTATTCACCTATCCCCAGACCTCATTCAACAAATGATTTGATTGAAGCTGCAGAAACTAATCGTTTAAATGCAGGATTAAGCATTGTTAATCTTAAAAAGGTTAGAGATATGCAGGATTCTCCTGCAGGTTTGGGATTCCTCAGGCAGGGGTCTTATAAGAAGATTTATGATGATTCCACTTCTGATGCTCCAAAACCAATATAAGTTTATTCTCCAACCTTCTTCAACAAATTCAAAACAGGTAATATTCCTTCGTTTGTTCCTTTCGGGTTTGTTAAGAAGGAATAGTTGTCGAATCATCAAGCAATCAGAATCCTATAAGCGAAGCCAACACAATAGGAGATGTCAATCAAGATCTGTTGGAGAAAGATCTGTGTATACGAGACTGGACAAGCTCAAATGATGAATCAATTACAGAGGTGTGAGTTGGTTCCTCACAAATCAAGATATCTCCTAATATTTTCAAGTATCAAAAGCTTCCAAAAGCTAAATCAAGACTAATACGGATCTCTTCTCCAACTGCAAAACAACCCAGTCAGTCAGTAAAGATCTCATACCCTGTTCAGCATAGCAAATGCCAAAACAAGCAAGATTCTGCAACAACCTCAAAGCAATCTTCAATTCCAAATGCTTCACACGGGTCAGTCAAGCATCAAAAGCCCTTCAAGGATTGTTTTGAGTGTGGAAAAGAAGGTCATGTGGTAAAGAAATGTCCTCAAAGGCTTGTTACGGATGGTAAAGACAAAACGAATTGCTTCTCCAGTTGTAAGTCTACAAAGAATGTTCCAAATGGTAAAGGAAAAACGGGTTGCTTCTCTGGATCAAGAGGTAAAAATCAAACATCTTTGAATGGTTGGATGAAAACTCCTCCATCTAAACCTTTTCATGTGAAGCCGGTTTCACATGAATCAAAGATGAAAATGACCAAAGTTTTAAAACCAAATTCTTTTCCTTCCGGTCTTAAACAGAAAATGATTTCCAAATTTAGTTCATTTAAATCCAAATTAATTGAACCGAAACAAATTTGGCAAATTAAAAAGAATGATACAGATATTCCCGATTGTTTAAATGGTTGTGTGCAAAAGCAGGTTTCTTATATTGATGAAAAAGGAACTTCCAAGACTACGATGTCATGGGTTTCCCTTTCAAACTAATCAGTTAATGAGTGTAGGAACAATTCAGGAGGACTGTTAGTAATCCGGTTTACTGACAAGGATTGTTCGTAATTCAAATTTGAGGCGGAACAGACAGGTTAAGATCATGGTATTTTATCCACAATCTGGATTTTTATATACACAATCACAGTTCTCACTTCACAATCACTACATATTTCTTTCTTATCTTCATATCAGTGTAGTTTGGAACACTTTCTTTGATAAATTTTTATTTTTGTACAGTTTTTTAAAAAATAAAAAATAAAAAAAAGTTTGTAAAAATAAAAATTTAGGGGGAGAGTATAAGTAAATAAAAATGAAAAGAGAACTAGGAACTTGATTTGAGATGATTGAGAAATGATTATATATCTTCTTGAAATACTTGTTTTTGCATGACTTTCGTTTATAAAATAAGAAATGATAGTAACTGATGCTGTTATCTGATTCACATCTTATTTTTAAGTGCAAATAATAGAAAAACAAACAGATTCTTTAATGATATGCTTGGTAGACTCAGTTTGAAGAATAAAGTAGACAGCAACATCATGATTTAAATTAAAATATATGCTTAAGGACGTCTGGATTTACGTGATCTTTTTTGGCCTGCACAAAAACTATGTCCCGACAAATATTGGATTGAGAATTGATCTTTCACCCACCATGATACAAATCATATAAGCCATATCTTTATGCCTTGATTGGTGTATTTATGTGTCTTGTGTCTGTGCTTATCTCCTCTGTGGTACGGTAGTACTGACCTGGAGTGATGATCTCCTCTGTTGTACGGTAGTACTGACCTGAAGCTCTCATCGGCATATGATTAAATGGTCATCTCCTTTGTTAAATGTGAGTATAGACCTGGATCTCTCATCATCTTAATCTAAGTTGTCGCAAATCATCTAAATGATGAATCATCACAAAATGCAATATTCTGTTGATAATTACTTGCACACATATCAACAAAATTCAAGAAATCCTAAGGTTGGGTAAGGGTTTTTGCCAAATAATTGTGGGGTCCTAGCATTCTAAAGTATCTAATCGAACCTTAACGAATTATCTTCTGCTTGTTGAAAAAGATAAGGTATGGGTTTAAGTGGACAAACATATCAACAATCATTATTAATATGTTTGAGAATTTCAAAATCATTCAAAGACTATGATTAGATTCAGTTACCAGTGTGATCTCATTGCTTGTCGATGTTTAACTTCATATTTGTGCTAAAGTATATCTTGAGGTTGTGATCTCATGATCGATTCAATTCTCGGTTATAAAACAAAATTTTAATGATGAATAATAAAAAAATTGTTATATTAAATATATATAATAAAAAATATAACAAAATTTCAATTCAATTTTTTTGGGTCTTTCATATTATGTTGTTACAATTTTATCTTTTTCATGCATTTCACAGAAAATACGTACAAATGAACACGGGTTCGCTTGTTTTTCACACACGAATAAACGCGGGTTTATTTTGTTAAAATGAAATTATCTAATTAGAAATATCAAGATTGTGTTTGAGAATGTGTTTAAGATTTTTGTTTTAAGTGATGGTCGATCATCAGTTGAGCAATGTACCTAATCAGAGAACCTGTTCCTCGAGTTTGCAGAAGATACCAAGCTAGGAATCCTCCTACTACATCTTCTGAAGCACTCAAAATTAGAGATTTGGGAAAGCTGTCCCAATATTCTTGTAAAGCTTGCACTCGAAAAGGGGGAGCTTATAAATAGAGGGAGCTTATGAGATGAATAATCTTTCTAATCAGATTCGGAAAGCTTCAATTTGAAGATCTTTCTATTGTTGACTTCTCAGTGCTGATTTCCTTTGAAGACGTTGATAATGATAGACTAAGGGGGAGTATTGTTGGAGCTGTAAAAGATAGTCTATATTATCAACATAATGAAAGTCAACAAAAGTCAACGTCACGATCAAAGCCAACAAAAGTCAAACCTGACAGGTTCGAGACGAGGAACCAAGACGAGACGTTGAAGATTTAAATGACTAGGAGTTTTATTGTAATAAATATATTTTGAGTGAACAAAATATATTTTATCTTGTTTTAGTCATTTTTATGTTTTATATGTAATTTTCATTAATTAGCCTAAGTCTAGGGGGTTAAGTGCAATTAGTGAATATTAGTCTAGATTATAAATAGGTTAATTGTCATTAGTGTTGGATGATGGTTGAATGATCAAGAGTTTGAGGGATTACTTGTAAACATATTTTGCAATCTAATTGAAGATCAAAGAGGTTTTAATTGTGATTATCATATTTTGATCTATAATCTTCATGATTTGATTCAAGTGTGTTCATCCTGGAGTACATAAAACCTTTTAAATCATTTTACTATAAAAACATAGATTATTATCGAAAGAAGTTATCACACTAATTATCTAAAAAAACTAATGTATTTTTTAAAGAAGCTGACACGAGTCAATTATACAGACCCAGCCCGTTGTAAGTGTTTGGGTTTGCTATAATTTCTAACTAACTAGTGTAAAAGGACCTGTGCAGGATTAGTTTTTATACTCGACACAACTATTGTTCTCTCAAACTCACTAAGTAACACTCGGGTTTGTGATGAACAGAATCCTTCTAAGAGTTTATGATAATATACTAAGTAAATCAAGGCAAACACAAGAGAATAGTTTTTCAAGATACTTGTATATATTATTTTTCAACTCAAAGTATTACAAGACTTTAAAAGCATATTACATGGATGTGAGAAAGTGCCATGCAGTATCTCAGAGTATGAACAGTTGGCAACTGTACTAACTAGTAAGGTGTGAACAGTGGATTAAAGTAAGGTCAACAAATGGATGTGGGAAAGTGCCATGCAGTATCTTAAAGATTTGCAGCGGAGTGTCAAAGATATCATACTTATGTCAACTAGTTCATAGTAGCTACTTATGAAGGTTAATAGGCTTCGGAAGAACTTGTTCTTCTAAAGCCACTTATACTTCGGAAGTGGCTACTTCTTCCAAGGATTCCTTAGGACTTCATACTTCGGAAGTTGTAGTCTTCATTTCTTCTAAGTGTTGAGCTTCGGAAGTGCAGAGACTTTGTTTTCAAAAGATGAACTTATCTTTGGAAGTTCCTTAGACTTGTCTTTAGAAGTCCGGCTGATGTCTTCGGAAGTGTTGAAGTTGTTTTCGGAAGTTCCTTATTTGTTGTACTAAAAAAGTCTAAGTGTTTGGTTTTGGTTACACCAGCCTTACTTGATCAAACAAACTCCCCCTAGGCTTATGCTACCAAAACCTCACTTCTTCCTGCTTCTCAAAACCTTCAACACCAGGGACAAAAGATGTTTATTTGTTTCTTTGTTCTTCCCTGAAGTTATGCTGAGAAGTTTGTACAAGTCATTAGTGGACAAGAGATTTAGTCTGTCACTCTGAATGACATGCACCCTTTGTTATGTCCCCTGAAGAGAGTTAGTTGACGGGAGTTATAGTCATACTCCCACCTAACTATGGATTCAAGGTTGGAACCTTCAACCATTTGAAGAAAGGCTTTGCCTTTGGTTGTTGATCCTTTCCTTTCCTCCTCCTCTCTTAGTTTCATCTCCTCTTCAATTTTTGACCTTCTTGTTAGCTCGGCCAGATGAAGGCTGCTAAGATGATTCCTGATATGAGCAGCTATCTCGGAGTTGGAGGGGTTGGAGAATGGCTTCTCTGCTAACTCATCAGTATCAAATATTCTTAAGTGTAGCATAGATGAGGCATTTTGCATGTTTAACTCTCCATTCTCTCTCTCAACCACAAAGTTATGAGAGAAGAGTCTTCGAACCTCCACTGGATAATCGTCTTTCTTGGCATAAGGGGCTGACTAGGAACCTTGTCACCTTCGTTGTATCCAGCAGAGTCACAACTTTCTTCTTAGCTTCTTCTCTTCATCGTTTAGAGAATCAGAGTTTAGGCCACAGAGTTTTCCGGCTTGGTCCAATGTTCCTCTAGGCAGATCAAGGAATTGACCTCTTATGAGGGAACATGAGGATCCATCAATATAGGTTAGCTTAATAGACTCCTCCTCATAAGAGATGTCACTCAGAGTTATGCACTTATTGAGCTTCATCTTGATTTCCTTGAATTCTTCTAAGGAAAGAGACTTAGATGGATGAGAGGATGACTTGGGTGGTTGTTTAGTGGGAGAGGTTTGGTTCTGGGTAAGGTTGTAGGTTTGAGGATGGGTAGTTTTGGTGGTTGTTTAGATTGAGTGGGTGAGGAAGTAGGTAAGGTTGATGATGTGAGTTCAGGGGTTTAAGGCTCAAATGTTGGTTTAGTTTAATAGGGAAAGGGATAGATTTGGGTTGAGGTTGTGGTTGTGGAGTTGATGTGAAAGTCATCCCATGTACTCTTTGGTACATCTCTTTCCTTTTTCCTGAGTGTATGTCAGCCTTGATTTCACTGACAATACGCTACAGGGTCTTCATAGACAGGTCCAATCTGCCTGCCTGAGAAGCCATGGGCCCTGAGATAGTCTTTCATCTAGGTTTTGTCCCCAGACTTCTTCATGGCTACAAGCTTAGCTTCATCTTCCTTCTTCTTCTTCTCCTTTAGTTTTTCCTTGGAGTCCCTCTTTCTTTCCTTCTCCATTTGATCATGTTCTTTGTTTACAAGCCACAGGATCGTATCATTGTCATGTGAAGCAAGTTCTTCAAGAGAGAATCCACTGGAGTTCAAGAAAGATATCCTTTCATTCCTAAACTTTTGCTCAACTTCCTCCTTTTTCCTCATGTCTTCTTCTTCTAAGGCCAACCTCGTTGCTTCTTCTTGTTCTCTTATCAGCAAGGTTGCCTTCTCCATCTCAATTAACTCCTCAAGTGGTAAGAGGGGTACATCTTCACTTGCAGCTCCCAGCTTGACAAGCCTGTCAATCACTTCCATTATTTTCTAGTTGTTGACTGCCTCCTGGTTGGCTACAACTGCTTTGCTACTTGCAGATGGTATTTTCTAAGAAGGGAGTCTTCCTTTTCTTCTTAGTTTCTCCAACCTTTCCTCTTCTAGAAGTTCTCCTATAGTCAGCTTTCTCTTTCCTTTGACATCTTCAAAAGCTTTAGACCTTGGAGATTCTTGAGTAGAGAGTTTAGGTTGTTGAGTGGTGGCTGGAGCATTTGGTGTTGATGATGTTTGAGAAATGGGTAACTTGAGGAATTCCTCACTATTCACCTCAGATGCTAGTTCCAGAATTGCATCTGTGATGATAAGATCATCAGACAAGGAGTAAATCCCTTCCGCAACTTCCATCTCAACTTCAAAAGATTGAAATTGTTCTTCCGTAGCTTTGACTTAAGCTTCAGAAGTCTGTGGGAATAACTATCTGCCCCAACTGTTTTGGTTACTGGGCCATCAGTTTCTATTTCCCCTTCGAATTCAATCTCAGGTTCCATGTGAACTTTAGGTTGACTAACTTTCTTAACCGTAGTAGAAGGTGTATTCAGCCTCTGAAGCTCTTCAGCTCCAAAGTAGGCCACATCAAAATCTGGACCTAGCTGCCACATAGGCGATCCCATAAGAAACAAGGTTAGAAACCTGTTTAGATCTTTGAGCATCCTTGGGTCCACCTGCAGGGTGATTGGAGGAGCCTCCGGAAAAACATCTGAATGCTTAATAGGATATCTTAAAGAAAGCATTGGGATGGCTGAGCTTTTGGACATCATGTGTGATTATCTCTAAACTTTTTCTCCTCCTTTTGGTAGCGTCATCTTGAGAGATAGATGAGCTAGAGGAAGAAGTCATTGAGACCTGAATTGGTACATGCCTAATAGATCTCTCAATCTGTTTCTCAACTAGTTTAGCCCTGCAATTTTCAATCTCAAGTTGCTGAGTGGCGGACTTATCCTCTAAAGTCTTAACCATGATTTCAAAGTTTGAGACTTTAATAAGTAGGTCATTTATAGTGCGTTGCGTACTTCCCTCATATTCTTGAGAAGAATCATGGGGAGATGAGGTAACATACCTGGTATGTTCATCCTCACCACCAGTAGTGGTTTCTTGGCACCTTGGTTTCCCATGCATAGTGATGTCTCTTTCAAAGTCATCAGAATGCTTGGTTGCTATAGATTCAGTCTTAGCAATGTTACCACTATCCTGAGGGCCCAATAAGGCACGTGTAGTAGTGGTAGTTGAATCTACATGAGTCTATTTCACTCCAGTGGGACTCACCTCAGTTTGGGTCTGCTGATGTGGGCTAGAGGTCAGAGATCTCCTAGGGCTCAATTGATTCTGGAGAGGGTGTTGTGGATCAACTTCATTGCTCTGAAGAGACATAATCTCCTCATCAGTTCCTAGCAATAGGTCAGTGAAGGATATGGAGTTTAAGCCTAATGATCGAGAACCTTGATCAATGTATATAGGCATTGAGCCTATGGTGGGGTTGTCCCTTTTTGGCTGCTTAGGGGAGTATAGAGACTCACCCTGAGAGTCTGCAGCTAGGGTTTCAGGCTCAAAGGATTAAGACTGAGGAGACTCAATACCTTTATTAAGGTCAAATGTGAAGGATGGTAAGACCTCAGACTGAGTGGGTGGGCCATGTTCTCATTCTAGTCTTTTTGGATTGAACAGTATGAGCTTGTTTAATCAAAGTAGATTGAACAAGGGTTCATTTGAGTCATATTTGGTAAGTAATTATGATTGGATATGAAGGTAGATTTGGCAAAATGAGGGTAGTTGCTGGTGAGGGTTCATCACCTGTGGGGTTAATAGGGATGTCACCAGGAGCCATTGGCTTAATCATACCTGGAAGAAGAATAGTGTGTCTTCCAGTGTAGTTGGTGGACACTCTCTTCAAGACTTTGAAGATGGTTGGTCTCATTTGAGGAACTGGTAGGATAGCTGAACAGACAAGCTGACTCTGGTCCAACTCACAATTGATGATATGCTAAAAGAACTTGGGATACATGAAGAATGTGTCCCTCTGGAGGTTCCCCATAAGGTTAGTCATCACAAACCTTGAGTAATTAAAGCGGAGGCTTTTCACCAGCTCACGACTTAGGCACCCTAGTTCATATGGGATTTGATCCCATCCCCCAGACTTATTAGACAAACAGTGGAGAACAACATGGAGCAGGAACTTCCAGTTGTATGAGAAATTGAACTTGTAAATAGTTGACCTACCCACATTTCCACCATATCCCATTTGGGTATATATGTTGTTTAGGCCTAACTTGTGGAATTCAGTAGGAGTGCCTTCATCATGAAGCTCCAGATGCTTCCTAATAAGTTATTCAGAAATGATCAAATCCTTGCCACAAATGCTCGACTGATTACCCTAACCCCATTTAGGGTTTCAATTTGACCATTGATCCAAAATTCAGTCATATGAGTTGAGTAAATGTGGGGTTAATAGTCAGAGCAATGTAATAAGTAGATTGGGTGAGAAAAGAGATGATATCTTAGAAGTCCACTTGGTTGTGCTAAGGTTTAAGCGCCATTGTGGGAAAAGGTTGTAGAGAGACGAGTTTGAATTTAGGTGAATTGGAGGTGAAGGAAGCTTGTCGGTAGTAAATTTGGTAAAAATATTAAAATGAAGAGTGAGGTTTATTTAAATGGGTGGAATGGTGGTTTTGGGGATTGGATAAGGTGAAAATGATAATTTGGGGTAAGATGTGACAGGGGCGGTAAGATTAAAAACCATTTAAAAGATTTTGACATCATCAATAAAATCTTTGTTTTTTTTACTTTGTGGGGCCCAAGGATTTTCGTTATACAGTAAGATCTCTTTCCGAGTATAAAGCATTTCTAAAGTTAATCTTCTTCTAAAGGAAATTTTATTTCCGAAGGTAAATATCTTACTTACGAGAGTAAAAAGTGCTTTTCGAATGGAGATTTTTATAAGCTTTGGAAGTAGATCTGATATGCAATCAATCGCTTCTTCCGAGACTAAAAACTCTTCCATGTAGAAAATTTTCCTTGGATGAATTTTTCTTCGGAAGATATATATGACATCTTCCAGGGGTTAATTACTCTTCGGAAGAATTTATACTTAGAAGAATTTCAAAGAGACCTTTTGTAACAAGGCTTAGATTGTTTGACAAAAGACACTACACATTTTAAAAAGGATTTCAAATAAGATAGACTAATCAATCTTTATCATCCAATAGCTGTAATGAGATACATAAATCTTTGTTCATCAATGGCCTTGGTGAACAAATCAGCATATTGTTCATTTGAGTAAACTTTGATTAGTTTAATCAGATTTTTCTCATGAATATCTCTAATGAAATTATACCTGATATCAATGTACTTTGTCTTGGAGTGCTTCACTAGATTTTTAGTTATAAAGATAGCATTGTTGTTGTCAATGTGGAAGGAGTACTCATGAAGTTGAATTCGTAGTCTATCATCTGGTTCTAAATCCACAGAAGCTGAGCCTAGCAACTAGCAGCAGCAATGTATTCAACTTCAGCAGTAGATGTTGAAACGTAAGATTGCTTCTTGCATTGCCATGAGATGATCCTTCCACCAAGAAATTGACATCCTCCTGATATGGATTTCTTATTGATATTGCAGCCATCATAGTCACTATCTGAATAGCCATAGAGATTAAAATTGCAGTTCCTTAGATACTAGAGACCTAATGTGCTCCTTTGAGGTATTTGAGGATTCTCTTGGCCGCAACTAGGTGAGACACCTTTGGAGCAGCCTGATATCTTTCATAGATACAAGTTGCAAACATAATAATAGGTCAACTTGCTGTGAGATACATTAGAGAACCAATAATTTCCCTATACTGATATTGATCAGTACCCCCCCCCCCCCCTTAGAGTTAGGACAAAGATTATGGTTTCTGGGTATAGGTGTTTTGGTTGCCTTACAATATTTTATATCATATCTTTCTAAAATGTCATTGACATACTTATATTGATTGATAAAGAACCCTTCCTTTATCTGCTTCACCTTAGTTCCAAGGAAATAATCCATTTTTCCTATGGAGCTCATCTCAAATTTCTTCATGATGCTCTCAAAATCTTTACATATTTGGTCATTTGAGAAACCAAATATGATGTCATTAACATAGACTTGAATGAGCAAAATGTCTTTCCCAGACTTCCTTATAAAAGGTGTCTTATCAATGGTATCTCTAGTGTATCCATTCTTTAGAAGAAACTGAGACAAGATCTTATACCATAACCTAGGTGCTTGGTGCAACCCATGTAGAGATTTATCCACCTTACACACATAGTTAGGGTGTTGTGGGTCTTCATATCCTAGAGGCTGACACATATAGACTTGCCTATTTATATCCCCATATAAAAAGACACACTTGACATCAAGCTAGTAGACAGTAAAGTTATTGGATGCAGCATAAGCAAGAAAGATCCTAACTGCCTCAAGTCTTACAACAAGTGCAAAGACATCAGTATAATTGATTCCTTCCTCTTGAGTATATCTTTGAACTACCAGTCTTGCTTTGTTCTTGATAATAAAGCCTTTATCATCTTTCTTATTTCTGAATACCCATTTAGTGTCTATAGGTAGTTGACTAGATGGTAATGGATAGAGGCTCCAAACCTTTTGTCTTTTGAATTGAAGAAATTCCTCTTGCATTAATTCAACCCAGCTACTATCTTTTCAAGGCATTTTATACCTTCTTGGGTTCCATCTGTGACAAAAAGCATAAGTACAAGCAGACATTCCCATTGTGAGATTCTCCCCTGTTTCTCACACCTTCAGAGACTTCTCCTATGATGTTCTTAGTTGGATGAGTGTTGTGAATCCTAAGCCTGGGAATCACCTCCAGTTGCAAAGATAGATCTAGGTTGGACATATTTTCCTTAGGAGCTTGAACATTTGGACTAGCTGTTGTTTCAAACTCATTCAATGAGGACTGATTAAATGAATGATAAACACCATCATCATTTGTTGGCTGGGAGGTAGCATTTACAGTTGCATGTTCCTTCAAAATGCTACTTCCATCCACTTGGTGTTGTGTAATGTCACCATATGAGTATTAAGCCTCACTAGGTGGACCACTGGTTGAGGCTCCACTATCTCTTGAGATTGTCATACTATCAGATCATAAGATAGTTCTTGGAGAACTTGAATGAGGTATGGGTAAGTCAAACAGTTGATTATCATCAGAATCACTTTGAGTAAATGTTCAAGCTTAAACATTCTCATAAGATGGTTTAGAATAGTTGGAAAATAGTTCTAAGTCAAAAATATGATCAGGGCCATTCCCCCTAACACAAGGAGTGTGCTCATTTACAAAAATGTTGGATGATTCTTCAAATTGTTGATTTTTAATGTTTTAAACTCTATAAGCAATAGAGTTGGAGGAATATCCAACAAAGATAGTATCATCTGACTTTTCAGAAAATTTTTCCAAATTGTTCTTTGTGTTAAGTATTGTACACCTGCTTCCAAAGGACCTTAGAAAGCCAATGAACGATGGTCTCTTGTTGCATAGCTTATAAGGGGTTTTTCCATGTGTATTAACTACAAGAACCATGTTCTGCACATACCATGCAGTGTTGACTGCCTCTGCCCAGAATGTTAGAGGCAGCTTTGAATTAGCTAACATGGTCCGAGCAGCCGTAATCGGTGTTCTGTTCCTCCTCTCAGCAACACCGTTTTTTTGAGGAGTTCTAGGAGCACTATATTGTCTAGCAATCCCTTTTGAGTTACAGAATGAGTCAAGAAGTTGATTCTTAAACTCAGTCCCTTGATCACTTCTAATTATCTTAACTTTGAGATCAATTAGAATTTCAATTTTAAGAATAAAATATTTTAACATTTCAACAGTTTCATCCTTATTTCTTAAAAAGAAGGCCCATGTTAATCTTGTAAAATCATCAACGATCACAAGGCAGTATGATTTATTTCTAATGCTCATTATACTTGTGGGACCAAAAAGATCCTTGTGCAATAAGTGTAATGGAGTGGTGATAGAGTTAACAACTTTGGATTTTTGAGATGTCCTGTACTGCTTCCTTTTCAAGCATGCAACATAGTTATCTTTGCAAAAAAATTTCTTTTAGGCAAACCATGTACCAAGTTATTTTTAACTAATTTATTCATGGTCTCAAAATTGAAATGACACATAGTTTATGCCATAGTGTTGACTCATCACCATCAGCTTTGGAAAGAAAGCATGATACTTCACCTAGTGGGGAAGCATTGTTCATATACAGCTTGTACATATCCCCTATCCTGGGAGATCTAAGAAGCACTAATTCTTGAGGAATTGTCATCCTGGTTTGAAGATAATGCACCCATATTATGTGAAAGGCATTTGATGCTTTTGATCACAAAACTGAGAAACACTTAACAGGTTGTGTTCAAGCTATTTGACAAAGTTTATTTTTTCAACTTTTAAATTACCATTGGATGTATTCCCTCTACCAAAAATATATCCTTTGGCCTCACCTACAAACTAGACAAGACCTCCATCAAAATGTTGAAATTGTTAAAGGAGAGATCTATTCCCTGTCATGTGCTTGGATCATCCATGATCTACAATCCATACATTATTGTTCTTGTCATATGGATGTCCCTACACATAAGGTGAAAAAGGTTAGTTTCTATTGGAAACCTAAGCCTTGTTGGTATTGGGCTTTTCCAATGATGAGGATGATATTGGACCAAAGTTTATACATGGGGGTTCAATAGATGTTTATGAAGAAGAGGATTAGGCTGCTGCATCTTCTTTGATCTTCCATTCTATCCCTTGGTTGATCATTGAGGATAAGCTTGAAGAAGCTTGAGCAACATAAAATTCTTCCGAACCTTCTTTCTTTTTGGAAGTCTTTACCACCTTTTCTTCTGAAGTAGTCTTCTTTTAGAATGGTTTCAAGGGGACTCTCTTGTTTTTCTAAGTCTTGACAACTTAACTTCCAAAGCCATTTTCCCTTCAGAAGAAGGACTTTCTTTCGAAAGAAACCTAGCTTCGGAAACAAGCTTTCCTTTTTTCATTACTTGAACCATTTGATAATGTCCAATGAGAAACCTTCCCAACTCCTTCTCTTTTAACATTGTTTGAATAGTGTGTGCTAGCAGGATTGTAGTAACAATCTAAAGCCATGTGGTTTTGCAGACCACACATTATGCAAGCAATGTTAGTTTTCTGGGAACTTGAAGATTATTGTTTCTTGTTTTTCTTATCTTCATCAGTAGTCTTTCCCTGTTTCTTCTGATCCTTTTGTTGGATAGGAGTGCTGGTACTATACAATTATCCAGGATCAGAAGTTCCCACCACTTGGAATCCAGCTGATATGAACACACCCTTTAGCTTTGAGTCAATCTTCAGCTTTGATTAAATCTTCAGCTTTGATTCAATCTTCAGCTTTGATTCAGCCACTTTCTTGGCAGTTTTTCTGACTGTCTTAGCTTGGCTTCTTCTGGCTTTGGTGGTCAGGGGTTGATTATCACCTATAGGAGTGGGTAAAATTACCTGGTTCTTCCCTGTGATGGTCTCCATTATTGCAGCACTCTTTGACTCATAGGAAGGTGGGTCAGCAGATGGAACCTATTACTCTTCAGGACCACACATTGGTTGTCTAATAGACTCATAAGAATGTGGTGGAGCAATTTCATTGGTTCCCAACCCACCTTTGTTTTGATAAAAGAACATTGACCGATAGGATGATACAAGAATGGCTTGGAAGTTTTGCTCAGAAATAACATGCTTCCTAGCTTGAGCCTCAGCTATTACTAGCTTGGCTTGAGCCTTAGTCAATTTGGATATTAAATCCTTGATTTGAGTCTTGTAATTAGTGTGCTCATGTTTTAAAGAGGATACTGTGTTTGCTAACTCCTCAATTTTATTTTGATAGTAAGATTCAGTCTTTTTAAAATCAGCTTTTAGGATATTCAAGGACTCAATGTCAGATTTAATTTCCATATTATAGTCCTGGTATATTTTAACCTTAGCAATACAGGCCGGAGTACAGAGATGTTCATATACCTTTAAGTTGTCTGTTCCAGCCATAAGTGCTTGAGCAGGTATGACATCTTACACCATAAAGCTCCAATCTGTCACACGCCAACCCTTGACGACGGAATCGTCAAGATGTGATGGTTAAGATTGTTTACAGCCATATAACGCTATGTTTAAATGTAAAAATTATTATTTTAAGTTTCAAAGGCAAATACAACCATAAGTTTCAACATGGAATAAGTCAAACATAAAACAAAAGTAATCCTAAGCTCTTTATTCATTATTCTATGTCCAAATCCTAGATTTAAGCAAACTTCAAAAGATGACCTCAAACTTGCGTGTTTCCTAAAACATATTAAAAATAAAAGGTCAACTATGAGGTTGGTGAGTTTTCAAGGGTTTTATATACATAATATATCAAAGTTTACAAGTAGAAATTCATATCATAGGTTATGAGTTAGCAAGTTTATAGAACACATATAGTTACAATCAAACCTCGACTTAATTACAAGTTTATATGATTCGCTAAGTGTACTTGGTTCCCATGATGAACAAGTCATACGTCATCAGGAGCCGGCAATTCATCGGCTTTAGCACCAAATAGGTTTATCAGGCCCAAAGATATAAGACGTCGCCAGGCTAGCAATAGTTAATGATTGTAAACAAAATATGTATCTCATATAAGACTTACAATAACACAAATAACCATAACAAATAAAAGTATGAATTGCAAGTACTTTACAAGATTTAAACATTTACAATTGTATGTTGATAAGATTTGTTGATACATATGTACCTAGTTTAAGAGCTTAATGTAAGATGTCTATCATGTCTTACATATATTTAATTGAATAGGTATGAATGAAATACAATGTGTGGCTAATGCTTATAATGTTTAATATTTCATTGTTTATTGTGTGATAACTTATAGTGAACACCATAATTTTTAGTCAATAATGATAGAGAAACATGTTCAAACTTAATCGTGTAAAGTTCTCATGCGAATGGACCATGCTAATGGACCATACGCATGAATACTTCATGCTAATTGACCAGTCGCACGACTGAACCAGGAGACTGGATCAGTCGCCCGATTGAGACAAAAGATTGACTCAGTCGCACGACTGGACCTTCAGTCGTGCGGATGGATTTAATCACATAATTCAGTCGCACGATTGAACCATGCTAATGGTTCAGTCATACGATTGTAAGACCCTAACCTATAAATACCACCTAATTCATGGAAAAACGTAACAATTCGAATACCTACGCACATAATCATACCCTAGCCGTCCAGAGACTCAAAAAAAACTGTTCCAAGTTCATAGATCACAGTTCATCGTTCTTTAATCAATCTTAACGTTTCATTAATCGTTAGATTGATCTAAACTGTGTTCTCCCTGATTGGATCGGCAATCAAATAGGATTCCGTACTATTTGAGTTGGTATACGCGCATAATCAGTTAGTACTCCGTATGTAAACTGTCCTAACAAGTGATATTAGAGCTTTGGCTCTTGATTTTGCGTGTGATTCGATCATTTTGGTGTAAAAATCACATTTTTTCATTCAAAAACACCATCTTTTTGAGTAAAACAGTGTTTCCGACGTCTCCAAATCTAAAAGTTCACGTTTTTTGACTTACGGCAGATTAGGGTTCATGAAAAATCGTATTTTTGTGTCAAAGTACCAAAAACCCTTGAATTTTCAAAACCAGCAGCCTTCAGTCGCACGATTGACTCAATCACACGACTGAACTCACTCGCACCTACCATACGCACGATTGAACTCAATCACCCATCCATTCGTACGATTGAAAAATCTCATTCATAGTGTTCATCCACATCTGCCCAATCGCACGACTGTTCATCCGCATTTGTCAAATCGCACAATTGGCTCATCCGCATTTATTCAATCGCACGATTGACTCATTCAGACCTCTCCATTCACACGAGTGACTAAGTTTCAATTTGAAGTTCAAAGTTAATACAATGGAAGATCAGTACTCAGCGTTTACTGCCGGTAGGGATTCACGGATCCAGAATCTCTTGCTTCTGCAGAATGAAATTGGGAATCACAATAAGCCCCTAAGCTCATAACGTTAGATGATTACCCATAATGGAAGCAAAGGTTCGAGATATACCTAAATGGAGTTGATCCCAATCTGTGGGAATAAATCGAAACAGGTTATAGCATGCCGGTTGGTGCAGATGGAGTTAAACTTACCATGGGTGGCATGACTGATAGCCAGAAGATGAAGTACAATGCAGAGAAGAAGGTGTATGATTTGTTGACTCAATCAATTTCTATGAATATATTCCATCAGTTTTCTGAGAACAAACAAGCCAAGAAGTTACAGGAGGCTCTAGAAAAACGGTATGATGAGAATGGATGACATCATCGATCGTTTGATAACTTCTCTTTGATAGGAAAAGAGAGCCAAGACGTTGAAGGCATTAAAGGCTAAGTATTTGAAGAAGGAGTTTGATAACTTCTCTTCGATAGGAAAAGAGAGCTTGGATGACATCATCGATCATTTCTACCACTTGATGAGTGAGCTGCACACTCATGGGGTAACCATGTCCATGGAAGACAAGGTGTCGAGTTTTGCAGATGGCTTTCCTGAGAAGTGGGTTTCGTTTGTGTCAAATCTAAGACAGAATGATATGCTAACAAAGTTGGATATTAACGATTTCATTCTAAAGTTGAGAGATGAAGAATTGAGAACGAAGTACAGATCTCCGAAAGGATCATACGACCAAAACCCGTCACTTTATAACTCATCTCCCACTCCAACAAGTTCTGGAGCACCACTTCAAACGGCATTCGTGTCGAGTTCAGCCGTTCCTTCTCAGGCCACTACTTTAGGATCTGAAACGTCAGGGTCATCTTGCACCCAATATATAGCATCTGAAGCAAATACTACAAAGTTGAAGACCGAGAATCTCAGTAATATTATTGTAGAGGTGGCAAAGGAACATATGGATATCATAGCAGCGGTAGTACCTCCTATGATGGTCTAGTTGTGGGGAAGATTGGAAACTGCCATCTCGCAGATGAAGACTACGAGCTGGTAGATGAAACTGAACTCAAAAGAATGGATATCATGTGGGCATTGGCTAGTGTTGTCCAAAGGGCGAAGAAGTTTGTGAAAAAGACTGGACAGAACTTGATAGCCACAAAAGACACTACCTTTGGTTTCGATAAAACCAAAGTTACTTGTTTTAACTGTGGAGAGAAGGGGAATTTTAAACATGAATGTGTTAAGCCCAAGAAAAAAGGTAATGGTAATCCATTCTCCACCTTCAATCGTCAAGAAAAACCCACCAATGGTGCAACATCGTCAAGCAAGGATCCTAAGGCCTTGACTTCACAGGACGACGAAGGGCAAGATTGGACCCTTCGTTTTGTATCACTGGGAGAATCAAACATTGCTTGTGTTGAGGGTTTGGATGACGACTCTGCAAGCGAAGGTGAAATAGCAGTAGAACTAGTGATGTCTAATAATGAAGAAGTGTGAATGTGGTCGATTATCTGATTGAAGAAGAACTCAAAATGACAAGTTCAGAACTCCAGCATCCAAGAGTCAAACTCTACATTGATGGCTGATTCAACCAAGTCTTCACAGGTAAGTACAAAAGACCAAATTTTTGATAGTCATGCTTGTAATGAATGTAATAAATTTAGAAAAAGCATAGATTAAAATTTGCTAGGTTATTAGATCACAATGATAGCCTAGTAAATGACTTACAACTATTCACGAAAGCAAACCGGATTTTAAAACAAAATGAGCACAGTCATAAAGAGAAAATAGAACTGTTAAATAAACAACTAAGGGAAACCGAAGTTGTTGCTTTTAACCAAGCAAATGACATAAAGTTCTATTTAAACTCCCTAGAAGAAACTAAGAGAGAAAAAGCAGTTTTGGAAGTCGAACTAAATTCATTAAAACAAAAAATGCACAGTTGGACCAGTTCTTCTCACATAGTCCAGCACTTAGTGAAAGAACGTAACAACGGGGAGGGTTTGGGTTACAAAGTGATTCCACCACCACATAAGATCTTGTTGAATGCTAAATGTAGACCTATTAATAACAATTCAATCAAGGATCATTGGTGTCCACTCCTCTAGTTAGTGATCCAGATTTCACGAGTAAATCGGTGGAATCTGTCGCTAAACAAAAGGAGGCCACTTTAAATCTAAAGGTAAGATGCCTATTGTTAATTTGGATGAACAATTTGAAAATGTTAAGGTCAAATCAGGTTCTAGCATGTCTAATTCTGAACCCAAAAAGATTAAACAAATTAATCAACCACGTGCACCATGTCTTAGCCCAAATCAACAGAAGGGTAAAGATGTTAAAAATGTTCAAACAATGAATTTTGTTAAAGAAGCTAAGACATCTAAACAAGAAGTGTCAATACCCAAATAGACTAAAGTCACACCTATGTCACACACTTCCCCATAGAAACCGTTCCACCAACATGTTGAAAGTAGATCATGCTACAAGTATGGAATGTATGGACACATTGCTTCTAACTGTCCTTATTATCAGACACCAAGAAAGAAAATTGAACTTCATGATCCTAAACCAAGTTCTTCTAAAGGGAGTTCTATCACTCCACCAAAAAGAATTAATGAACATAGAGTTCAAACCGTAAGCCAGTCATCTGTTTATCACAAACAGGCCTTACACAAAACTGGCCTATGGAAAGAAAAATCAAGTACAGTGTCTGATAATGAGAACAAGAAGAAGAATGATCTGCCCTCACCCTCGAATGGACAATGGGTAGAGTTTATGATGTGTGATTCCTCCGGGTCACCCAAGCCAGTTAAGGCTTGGATCCCTAACCTAAACTAATCATTTCCTTTAAATGTGCAGGGTGTCCGCTATAGTGCTACTACAAATACCTGGATTGTTGATAGCAGGGCATCAAGGCACATGACTGGGAACCTGTCTCTCTTGTCAAATGTCAAACAAATTAAAGGAGGACATGTCACTGCACATGGGGAAGTAGGAAACCAGAAAGTGAAGTTTGATAAGGTAAACTATGTTCAGCAACTTCAAAATAATTTACTTTCAGTCTCCCAAATATGTGACAAAGAGTTCAAGGTTGTATTTGACAACAATAAGTGCTATGTTCTGAAAAAGGACTCTGTCATTCCGGAGGACCAAGTTTTAATATCAGCTTCAAGATATAACGATTTGTATGTCTTGGACCTTTCAAAGGCCTTCACAACCGATCATAATGTACAATGCTTCTTGTCAAAGGCAATAGAGAAAGAATCCATTTCCTAGCATAGGAGAATGGGACACATTAATCCACGGAAGATGAATCACTTGATCCAGAATGATCTAGTGCGTGGAGAAAATGTTAAGAACTTCCAATTACCGGATTTTTGTGTCGCATGTAGAAAGGAAAACAGACGAAGAAGTCTCATAAGGCAAAGAAAGTTCACTCAATTGACCTGGCTCGTGAGCTCCTACACATGGATCTGTTTGGCCAAGTTAGTACAAAGAGCATTGCTGGCGACTTGTACTGCTATGTAGTTACAGATGATTACTCAAGATTTTCTTGGGTGATGTTTCTGAAATCCAAATCAAAGACATTTGAATTATTCAAAGAGTTGGTAACTATATTGGAGTCACTCTACAAGCTTAAGGTAAGGCAAATTCACTCAGAAAACGGTACCGAGTTCAAGAACCAGTGGATGGAGGCATTCTGCAAAGAAAAAGGAATTATGCACCAGTTCACATCAGCCTACACTCCTCAAATGAACGGGGTTGCTAAGAGAAACAATCGAAGCTTGATAGAGACAGCCCGGACGATGCTAGCAGACTCGAAAATACCTATCCAATTTTGGAACGAGGAAGTAGCTAACGCATGTTATACCCTCAATCGAGTGTTAGTGGTAAAACGTCACGGTAAAACGTGCTATGAGTTGCTCCAATGACGTAAACCAAATCTGGAGTACCTTGAGCCATTTGGCGCACCATGTACGTTGTTGAAGAAAACTCAGTCACAGAAGGTCAGTGAGAAGGCCGAAGAAGGAATTTTCTTAGGATACAACATACTGAATAAGAGAGTTTACAACAACTCAACGGGTCAAGTGGAAGTGTGGTGCAACGTTGATGTACAGAGATACACCACCCCCTTGCTGGAAAAGGACCGTCATTCTTTTTCGACTATGATGGATTCTTTAACTCCTTCAACATCCCGATCTCCCCTCCTGAGAATGAGTTATCGACCAGAATGATGTACGAGGTCTAAAAAACACCATCACTAGACCCGACGACCTCAGCGTCACAAGGTGAGTCTTCTAGTTCCTCAGGGGGAGCACTTGAGGTAAGTGTCTCCTCCTCTGATGATGAAGACATGGCAAATGATCAGGTGGATAAGGAGGAATAGATTCCTACTACTGCAAGTACACAAGCATCTGATGCTGATGCTTCTGACACTTCAAAACCTCACACTCCCACTGCCTTAGACACTGAACCTACTATTCATAATCTGGATAATGAGGTAGTTGTACCCACCACTCCTGGATCACGACGAAATGTGTATCATCCTTTGGACAACATCATTAGAGATGTTTGATCAAGAGTACAGACAAGAAATCAGCTATACTCAGCTGATTATACCTCAGTGATGGAAAAGGGATATCTTCACGATGGTGCATACTGATGTTTTGTGTCTCAATTTGATCCAAAATATGTTAGTGAATCCCTAAACGACGAGGCATGGGTGAGTGCCATGCAAGAAGAACTTCTTCAATTCAAAAAGTTAGGAGTATGGACACTAGTGGATTGACCTAAAGGTGCTAAGGTCATTGGCACAAAATGGGTCTTGAAATGCAAGAAAGATGACCAAGGAGTCATAATAAGAAACAATGCTCGCCTTGTAGTTCAAGGATTTCAACAAGTCGATGGTATTGATTACAATGAAGTCTTCGCACTTGTGGCAAGAATGGAAGCAATCCATATCTTCCTAGCCTATGCATCTTACATGAAGATTAAAGTTTATCAACTGGATGTAAAGAGTGCATTTCTTCATGGTGAAATCCGGGAGATAGTGTATGTCAGTCAACCGAAGGATTTGAGGATCCATATCATCGGGATAGCGTTTACAAGCTGGATAAGGCTCTCTACGGGCTCCACCAAGACCCTAGAGCATGGAATGAAAAACTCTCGACTCATCTTATGAAACACGACTTTCGTAGAGGAGTGATTGATTGTACACTGTTCATCAAAGAAAAGGATGGTGACTTACTGCTAGTTCAAATCTATGTTGATGATATAATCTTCGGTTCCAAAAATGAAGCATTATGCAAAGAATTAGAAGCAGTAATGAAAGCTGAATTTGAAATGAGTGCCATGGGAGAAATGAAGTTCTTTCTCGGGTTATATGTGGATCAGACACCGAAAGGGATTTTTACATCATACCAGTATGTAGGCGATATTCTCAGTCAGTTTGATATGGAGAATGCTTCGGAAGCTAGGACTCCACTAGCTACAAACCACAATGTGGCACCCGACGAAAATGGTGATCTAGTAGATGCCACCATGTACTGAGGAATGATTGGATCCCTCATGTACCTCACTGCCTCACGACCTGATATCATGTACGTGACGTGTCTTTGCTCTAGATATCAGGTGAAATCGAAAGTCAACCATCTCATAGGCGTCAAAAGGATATTTCGTTATCTGAAGGGCACTCCAACACTTGGGTTGTGGTATCCTCATGACGATTACTTTGAGCTTACATTGTATAGCGATTTGGATTATGGCGGCTGTAAAATGAACTACAAGTCAACTTCAGCAGGATGTCAATTCTTTGGGAGAAGATTAGTCATGTGGCAGTGTAGAAGCAGACATCAGTTGCTCTGTCAACTAGTGAAGCTGAATATGTTGCTGCTGCAAGCTGCTGTTCACAAATCACCTGGATTCAACAGCAAATGCGGGACTATGGTTTGAAATTCTCTAACACTCCTATACATGTTGGTAATTCTGTTGTTATAGCCATAACTAAAAATCCGGTCCAACATCCTATGACTAAACAAATCGGAATTAAATATCACTTTATACGTGATTGTTTTGAAAAAAATTTAATCGATGTTGTAAAAATTAATACGGAATTTAACGCGCTGACCTCTACACAAAAGCTTTTGATAAACCAAGATTTTTTTATCTATTAGAGGTTAATGGTGTGAAAAAGAAAAGTGATGTGATCACAGATGATAAAAATGTTTAGTCCGACATCTTTTGTTTTATTTTCTTTTATTTTCCTTATTTTAATTTCCTGTTTTTATAAAATCCAAAAACTCAGAAAAAATATATTTTCGGTTTTAGAATTTTAGGGAGATAATAGGTTAAATTAGTAATAAATTAGTTGTTTTAGTTTCCGTACCTAAAAAAACAAGGGAGGAGGACAGTCTAGCTAATAGAAATGAGATCGTATCTGTGATACTGATTCAATGTTTATGAAAAATGAGAGTACACAGGAATAAAGAGTTTGGGACTTTAAAAGAATTTAATTGATTAAGATGCAAAATTCGAAGTATAAGTCTAATAAGTCTAAGCAAAATAAAAGGAAAGATGATACGTAAACTAGTACGCTACTATGGTAACATACAGAAAGTAGACCTAGAGGTTGTTGGCTCATTAGATGATGTGTCGGTAGATTCAACACAATAGATAATAGACCTCATTGGTGATTTCAAGCTCAAACTAAGTTGTTCAACAAGCTGTGGATTATCATCTTATCCCTGGTTAACACAATCAACGAAGTTCCAATAAGGGGTGATAAGCAAAATAAACGCCACAAATATGTGCGGATGACCATAAAAATGAGCAAAGAACATGAAAAATGCAAAAAGCAATCAAGATAATAACCTATGTTGTTGGTGCGATCTGTGCAAAAAGAATATAATTGCTCAAATAAGAAGATAGGTTGTGTGCCTCTCTGCTGTGCGGTGGCACTAACTTGAGGATAAATATAACCTAAATATTCTAGAATTCATTGTTGTTTGCGCCTCTTTGCCGTGCGATGGCACTGACCTGAGGCTAAGCATCTCTTTGAAAGATCTTAGAATAATTTCTTCTTGTCAAAATACCCGAAGACTGCTCAAAAATCTCCTGAGGAACGTTGATTACCATATAAGCGTGGGATCCACAAATGTTTGTTGAAATAATTAAACCTTAAATCATCACCAAAGTGTGTCAAAAATCTATGTATGGATTTAAGAGGACAAGTATACTGACAATCATCGTCAGCTACAATTCTTGAAAGTCAAAATCGTTGTGTGTATCTTACAGCACTAGTATGATTTCCTAAACTTGCTAATGACTCTCGATGAAAACAAGAATCTAGCATCAAAAGGCTTTGGTAAAATGTCCCAAATGATTGATAAACCTGTATGATTCCATTATGAATCGTTCCAGTTATGATCAAAGTAACTTGACGCTATACTGTCCAGGAAGAAAAATCTGGTAGATACTTATCTTAGGATTTCGACCTCACACAAAAATACAAAAACATGTTTTAGCTTTGTTTTATTTCTAGTTGTTTAATTTAGTTAATTTCAGTTAATTTAGTAGTTAAATGTCGGACTACGCATCGGAAGTCAATCTGGGATTCACTCACTAAAAAGGTCACGTCTGAGGTGACCTATGGGGTTTTCAAAAGTAAAAGGGTCATGTCTGAGGTGACAAATTATTTTGTTGTTAAAAGGATCACGTCTAAGGTGATCAACAGTTTTCTAAGTTAAAATGTCCATGTCTGAGATGATCAATGGTCAAAATGTCTTATCAATAAGTAAAAAGGCTAAGTGTATAAATGGTCATAAGGTCAAACTCATAAGTATGAGCCATTCCCACGACTAGACCATAAGTATGGACCAATCGTACGATTGGATCATACTTATCAACCCAATCGCACGTCTAAACCACACGTATGGAGCAGACGTGCGATTGGATCATCAGAATGAACCAATCGCACGAATGGAGGTGACAAAATAAACCTAGTCGCACGACTGAAGGTGATCGACTGAGCTAGTCGCACGACTGAGCCTCAGTCGCACGAATCAATAGTGCGATTAGGTTCAGTCGCACGACTGAAAGAAACCCTAGTATAAATAAGGGGGAGTCGATCGCAGACACTCATCACCCCCCCCCAATCGCTCTCTCTTCGCACGATCATACCGTTATGCTGCCAAAATTTTGATTGAGTGTTCTAGACTGATTATTGTTGCTTCTAATGATTTCTCTTAATTATATAAGTAATGTGCGACATTATCCACTTAAATGTTCATCAAATCGTGCCCTAAATCGACTTAATTTGATCCCTAACAAGAACTGACACTTAGATCATAAAATAAACCTGTAAAACTAAGTAAGTTGCTAACTTAAAATGTGTTAGATGTTAGTTGGAATGATTACGAGTCTAATGAGCCAAAACACAATGTCTAACATAAAGTTTTGCTCAAGATTTGAATTTGAATGGGAAAACAGACTGTCATACGAATGGACATACTGATGAACTTCAATCGCACAACTGAGTTGGGTGAATCGCTCAATCGCACGACTGAGCTGGGCAAATGGCTCAAACGCACGACTGAGTTGGGTGAATGGCACAATCGCATGACTGAACCATGCGTATGAGTTTAGTCGCACGACTAGTTCAACCGCATAGGATAGCATACGACTAAGCCCAGTCGCATGCTCAATCGCACGAATGAGCTCAATCTCACGACTCAGACTCAGTCGCACACTGTCCATTCACATGATAGAAAAGAAGGATTCAAGTCAAATAAATTCAAATGTCATTCATTTACACACACTCTAACATTTATCTATCTTGTGTTACAGCAGAATGGCAAGTCGGTGGATGATGAGCACAAAGCACAACATATGTGCTCATCTAGACATTACGTCCCGGAACGCATCTGAGTTTGCGGGCATTATTACATTTCTACAAAGATCGAGGATCTTCAGAGCTATATCCACTTCGTGCACACCATACAGATCGATACAGCAGGCTTTTTGGGAAAGCGCTGTTGTAGATAGATCTGCAGAGCCTTACCGTATTAGGAGTTCCATCTTTGGTCAAGACATTGAGATCGGTGAGGAGGATCTGAGGACAATCTTAGAGTTAGGAGATGATGGTGATTGCACTACCAGACTGTATCCGTTGATAGTTCGAGGATGTTTTCTTTGGGCTAAGTACTCGGGGGACAAAAACGCAGGTGTGCTCAACAAGAGCAACCTGTGCCCCCAGTTCAAATACTTAGCCCATGTGCTGCTAAAGTGTATAGCCTCGAGGAAGGGCGGATTTGATGAGATGTCAGATCAGATCCAGAACGTGTATGTAGCTCTGGTGCTGAACCACCCATTTAGCTTTTCGAGGATGATCTTCACCTACTTGGTGGAGAACATAGAGGCCAAAGGCAAGGAAGGCTTCTGCATGTACCCATATTTCATTCATATAATCATCAACCAGAAGCTTCCTTCGCTACCCAAGGAGAGAGAGGATGCAGTTACACTAGAGGTGATGGATGATATCACCCTAGGCAGGATGAAGGTTTACCGGGGCAAGCAAGTAAAGCCCCCGGTAAGGAGATTGTTTGGGCATATGGCCCGAGAGGACTACATTGCGCCAGCTAGGAGGAAGTGGCGTCACAATGATAGTGACTCAGATTCTGAGCCGATTGTGCTCCCATCCGACGATTTTGATGATGATGATAGTGGTGATGGTGGAGATACTGGCCCCACCTAATCTTGGGCCTCTACCACAGATGCTACATCTCCATCATCCACCCATGGAGGAGCTGAGATGGCAGGATTCCATCAGAACTTCTGTCCTGATGAGGAGGAGGAGTCTGATGAGTTGCCACTAGTTTGGAGGGTGGGCAGCAAGGTGGTTGCCACCGAGCGAGGGATTAGGGTGGTAGGTGGACGCCAGGGTGAGTCAGGGGAGGCTGATACTGATCCATCTTACACCCCAGACCAGCCCAGCAGCCAAGGGGGAGCATCCTCCTCGAAGGGATCGAGGAAAAAGAGGATGGCTCAGCCGCACGGGATGAAGAGTAAGAGACGGAGATTCACTTTGATCACCACCTCTACCACCACCACCACCACAGCTACCACCACCACTACCACACCCTCCACCATTACTACCACACCTCCACCCTTCATTACTACAACCATACCTCCACTAACTACACCTATACCACCACCCATTTTACAACAGCTACCACCACTACCACCACCCATCATGCCGGGACTTTATCTCAGGTCCCACTGAGCTTTGGATCCTCTCTGCCCTCCGTTTGGTTAGAGGTGCAGCTGGCCAATCTAAACTGGATTGTGCTTAAGCTGCTTTCTACTGATGAGCAACGAGCTACATAGCTAAACCAGCTGATGGAGCTCAATGCTGCTCAGGCTCAGCAGATAGCAGCTCAGAGTTAGGAGATTGCTGAGCTTCGTGAGCTGCAAACTTCTTCAGTACAAAGGATAGATGATCTTGAGGCGAAGAACAAGAAGTTGATGCTACGACTCAAAGGCTCCAAAGATGAGCCCCTCAAGATCAGAGAATGAGATGATGATGGTGATGATGACGATGATGATGATGATGAGGATGATGGTGATGATGACGATGATGATGATGATGATGAGGATGATGATGATGAGGATGATGATGATGATGAGACTGATGAAGAAGGTGATGGAGATGAAGGAGAGGAGAAGGGAGGAGATGAGGATGAAGGAGATGATGTTGCTGCATCAGCATCCACACAGCTAGAGAGCGACAGTCAAAGAAGGCTCAGGATCAGGGAGCCTCATCCTCAGCCCCTCCGGCTGACGAGCCTGCTATTCAGGGCAAAAGTAATGATTAGATATTTATGTATTTGAAAGTTTTTGTACTTGAATCATGTATTAAAATTTTGTACTTAATGTTTATATATATTTAATGTTTAACTGTCTTGATTATTGACTAATGATTGATGTGTTACATGTTTAAATCAAGCAGATCAAACATCTCAGCAAGATGAATACGACGTTGCTCCCCTTCAGCAAATCAAGTCTCAAGTCACGATGATTCTTGATTTGCAAGGGATTGTCAGACGGTCAGTGAGCTATACTCCCAAAGAAGGAAAAATCATTCATGACCTGACTGACGAGCAACTTCCTGAGATGTTCAGGCTGAACCCAGACGAGATTGTCAAGGATGCGCCTACTTTTGAAGTGACAAATGATGATGAGCTCAACGATGTAGACGAAAAAGAGATTGAGGATGTCACCGCTGACCACTATCCAGAGTACACTGACCGAGAGGGAAATGTAGTCCCCAACTTTTGACAAGCTGGATCAGATGGAGAAAGAGACTGAGAAGAATGAGGTTCAAGACCAAGCCTCAGACATCGATGTTGACATCAAAAAGGCTGAATGGGCGGCCTGTTTTGCTGAGATCTGAGCCATGCGTACTGCACAAAAGCTCAATATCTACACCAAGCTATACAAAGTCAAGAAACACTTAAAGGTGTCAGGCAAGATCATTGCATGGGCATATTTTGAGGATCTGAATGTATATGCAGTTAAGAGAGAGAAGGGCATAGAGTACTTTAGATTCCCACATGATCTAAAAACTCTCCTTGGTTTTGAGCTCAACCAGCTAGAACGCCTAAAGTTGTTGTGTGCTGACCTGAGAAAAATGTCAGGCTGGTTTGAGGCTGCTTTAAGGAAAGAATACCACACCAAGTGGGTATACTTTAGACCTTAACAACCGAAGAGGTACATTAGAAGGTCTGAAGTTGATCCCATTACTGGAAAGCCTATGTTAGTGCTAAAGTGGAGTCCTCCACGTACAATGTCCAAAATCCCTCTAAGGGAAATGCCACAGGACTTCACTCCACACTTTAAGTGGTGGTACTACGATTGGAGAACAGGTGAAGCAGTCATAGTCTAATAAAAGGAGTGTCAAATGGATACTATCTGGGTGTTTGACCCTATGTGGCTGACCAACTTGTCTGCTGATGATGTATATACCTTATACAAGTGGCCACTATTCTATGACTCGCAGGATATCGTACAAGCCCTCTAGTTTCAGAATGTGATAAGACTCTGTTTTGCATTCGAGATACATGCGGAGTTACAAGAGAGGAAAAGTACAATAAATTCGAAGAGCTAATGAAGAATGTTAGACAATGATGTAAACTAGGTCCAAGGGGGAGTTTGTTGATACATATGTACCTAGTTTAGGAGCTTAATGTAAAATGTCTATAATGTCTTACATATATGTAATTGAATGGGTATGAATGAAATAAAATGTGTGGTTAATGCTTATAATGTTTAATATTTCATTGTTTATTGTGTGATAACTTATACTGAACTAAATATATAGGTTTGTGGTTGTTGACTATATTCTTAGTCAATAATGATTGAGAACATGTTCAAACTTAATCGTGTGAAGTTCTCATGCGAATGGACCATGCTAATGAACCATACGCATGAATACTTCATGCTAATGGACCAGTCGCATGACTAAACTAGGAGACTGGATCAGTCGCCCGATTGAGACATAAGATTGACTCAGTCGCACGACTGGACCTTCAGTCGTGCGGATGGATCAATCGCATGATTCAGTCGCACGACTGAACCATGCTAATTGTTCAGTCGTACGATTGGAAGACCCTAACCTATAAATACCACCTAATTTATGGAAAAACATAACAATTCGAATACCTACGCAAATAATCATACCCTGGCCGTCCAGAGACTCAAGAAAACCTGTTCCAAGTTCATAGATCGCAGTTGATCATTCTCTAATCATTCTTAACGTGTCATTAATTGTTAGATTGATCTAAACTGTGTTCTCCCTGATTGGATCGCCAATCAAATAGGATTCCACACTATTTGAGTTGGTATACGTGCAGAATCAGTCATTACTCCGTACGTAAACGGTCCTAACAAGATTAACATGTTTCACCTGAAAACGGTGTGAAATAATGTAAAAAGAGGCAAGGCAACTCACATGGCAAAATAAGTATAAGGATGACGATTAATAAGAATTATATTAAGCGTCGTTCCAACGTAAACCGTCACAAGACACCTAAATATACATATTTACAATATTTAAGTTTAATAATAAGTTTAACGAATTAACGAGGACTAGGGTTCTAAGTCGACTTTGGGGGGTTTTGTACATACATTAATTGATAAAGAAATATACCCATATATGTCTTCTAATAGAAATTATGTACTTAAACCATTTAAAAGAACTAATAAAATATAAATTTTAAATAAACACTTGGAACAAACATGATTTAAAAGATGGTAAATTAAAGGCAATGTTTGGACCAATTTTTATTAAATAACATGTAAAATACATTTTAATAGGAATAAAACCTAAAATAATCCTTGTTAAAATGTTTTATTAAAATGATATTACTTAAATTCAAAAAATTACAGGAAATTATTTGGTGTCTTAAAAAAATTAAAGTTTATAAAATTCATTTTTATATTTATTAAAACATTTCTATAATTAAATAAAGGGATAAAAAGCCTTAAAAAATGTTTGAGGGTGCCCGGGTTCGGACCCGGGACCTCAAAGTTGAGATGGAAGTTGGTAACCAGTGAACTAAGGCTCTCAGCCACGGTTTAATTGGGTTTTAAAATCTTAAAACATAAACAGAAAGAAAACCCCCAATTCCTTATGAACCCTAATTGACAATCCTAAAATTGAACCTTAATTCGATTATGTAAGAGCCTATAATCATGGGGTTTTTGTTCCCCATGGAGAGACGAGTGAGTAGCTGTATTCAATTACCCGATTCGATTTGAAATGATGCTAGGGACAACGAAGAATAAGCCGCGGCCGTAGGTATCCAATGGATGAGCAATCCTCAATGGTAATCAAATTAAAATTGTGGGTAGTTTAGACTGAAATCCCCTTATCAATTTTAGTGTAAATGGGCCGGGAATTGGATTTCGACAAGGTTGCAGGTCGCGACTTAGAAGGAATCGAACAGGGTGTTTGTGTGGGTTTCAGGTGGAATTGGGAGTGTAGATAGATTAGGGATAGTTAAACGATTGTCCATGCTTGATTAATTGAGTTATTATTGTGTCTTTAATGTCGAACGGCTCAATCGATTTGTGATATCGGTTACACGATGGTTCGAGTAGTAACCGGTGTTTTAAACACAATTAAATCATGTCTTCAAGTTCGAAACATGCATATGGAAGAGCTTGAAACGGTTTGGGGTCGATTATGAAGAAAAAAATGGATTTTGAAGTGACCAGAGGGCCGCCGGAGGTGGCCGGATCCCTTGGCCGGCGGTCGACGTGGGTAAGGGGAGGGAATTGGGTTTGGTTTTGAATATTTACACAAATTGTCCCTATACATTACAATTTTATTATTTTATGCCCAAAGCTTCTATTTTAAGTTTTTAAAATGACAAAACTAACCCCTTAACTTACTTAATTTTAGTTTTAAACATTTTTAATAACTTTATAAAGTGTTATTATTATTATTATTATTAACATTATCATTATTATTATTATTATTGTTGTTGTTATTATTATTATTATTATCAAAATTATTATTATTTAATATTTTTTTTAACTTCCATACATTAAAACTTAATGACAACTAAAAAGAAAGCATAAATAACACATGAGTTCCATAATTGACAACAATAACGCTTTGAAGAATAAACAAAGTTAACTTTTAGTTAACAAAAATACGAGATGTTACACAATCAACTTCTTGAGCCATAATAGCTTTAGGTGACTTTCCAGCAGCTTTAGGTGTTGTAGGATGTGTGGAGGCATGAGTGGATCCCGAATTTGATTTGGGAGCTTTGTATTCCCTAGCAAAATGACCCAACTAGTTACAGTTATAACACTTGGCCTTTGCTTTGTCAAACCCAAACTTGCTGCTAGTTGGGTTCTAAGGGAACTGCCTTCTAATTCTTTTGAAGAACTTCTTCACCCTATAGGTTAACAGAGCTATTTGTTGGACTATGTCCATGTATTCCATATCATCTGGGCTAAAACACTCCAGCTTCAAAGCAAAACTGAAAGTCACCAAAGTGTCTACTTCTTGAGACAAAAGCACAGTTGTCCTGAAAAGGACTCGGCTGAGCTTGTTGAGACCTTGGAGTCTTAGGAAATGTAATGTAAGGCCCAAAGAAACATGATGGCTGCTAGTGATATGTCAAGTACTGCTGAGGTTGTGGGGGTCTTGAGCCTTCAGCAACCATAAGTGCGTTGCTAGCAGGAAGGCTTAAAGGTCTGCTCACTTGGCGGCCACTATTGTTCTTCATTTCTACACGGTATCCATCTAGAATGTCGTATAGTCCAGTCATGGTGAGGGAGTTTAGATTTTTTGTCCTCTTGATAGAGAAATAGTAGAACGCCCACTCATTGGGGAGTGCACTCATGAATTTTCTTGTGAGGTCTCTTAATTCAAGAGTTATTCTCACAAACTGAAGGGAGGAGATAAGATCCATATACCTGAAGTATGCTTGGCTCAGGGTCTCCCCAGCAATGTGAGTAAATTTCTCAAACTGTTGCTTCAGTAAATCTTTCTTTGAGTCGGTGGAGTTTGCGTACATGTTGGTTAAGGCATCAACCAGTTCTTTAACTGACTGGCAATGCTCAAACCCCACAATGATGGAGTTGGGTATTTTAGTCATCAAAACAGTCATGGCCTTGCCATCAATATCAAGCCGTTTGTGGTCTTTTTCAGAGTAATCTTCCATCACCTTCTCTATCATGGCACCACCTCTAGCAGGTGTAGCAACCTTTGGCTTGTAAGTGCAATTGGCGATAGATCTCCACATTTGGTTGTCTTGATATCTGATGAACACTTCAATACATATGCTCCATTGTCTGAAGTTTTCTAGGGTGATGATAGGTGATTTAGTCATCGTCCCCATTTCACATTCAGATTTCTGGTTAAGGACCATTTTTGAGTGTAGTGAGTAGGTGAGTGAAAAAGAGGTTGATTTGGATGGTAAGATCACACAATCAAGAGCCTAAGAAGCTCTAATACCAATTGCATGATCGGCTTTTGTACTCAACACAAGTATTGTTCTCTCAAACTCACTAAGTAACACTCGGGTTTGTGATGAAGCAAAATCCTTCTAAGAGTTGATGATAATATACTAAGTAAATCAAGGTAAAGACACGAGAATAGTTTTTCAAGATACTTGTATATATTATTTCTCAACTCAAAGTATAACAAGACTCTTACAATCATATTACATGAGTTACACTAAGAAACTATATATACTACTACCTACAACCGGATATACTCTGATGCTAGCTGGAAACCTTAGACTAAAGAAAATACTACAAAGCTAAAGTTAAGGTATCTTAGATAAAATATTATCTAAGATATGGTAGTCATCACATGTCCATGACTTACCTTTTGTCACCAACTAAAGTTGGCAACTGTACTAACTGATAATGTGTGAAGAGTGGATTAAAGTAAGGTCAACTACATGGACATAGGAAAGTGCCAGGCAGTATCTTAGAGATTTGCAGCAGAGTGTCAGATAGACCATACTTATGTCCACTAGTTCATAGTAGCTACTTCTAAAAGTTAACTGGCTTTGGAAGAACTTGTTCTTCCGAAGCCACTTATACTTCGGAAGTGGCTACTTCTTCCGAGGTTTCCTTGGTACTTCATACTTCGGAAGTTGTAGTCTTCATTTCTTCTAAGTGTTGAGCTTCGGAAGAGTAGAGACTTTGTCTTTGGAAACTGAAGCTTATCTTCGAAAGTTCCTTAGACTTGTCTTCGGAAGTTCAACAGATGTTTTCGGAAGTGCTGGAGTTGTTTTTTGAAGTTCTTATTTGTTGTACTCAAAAAGTCTAAGTGTTTGGTTTTGGTTGCACCAGCCTTACTTGATCCAACAACTTGTGTTAGGGTGGGAGAACAAAATCGTCTAAAAAGCTAACTTCAATTTCAGAGATGCTCCCAGCTCACACTATGGTGGAGGAAGTGCTGTGAAGATCTAGGAGTGTGAGCAGTACGAGCTGAAAGGCTCCTATACTAACCAATCTATCGGACATAGAAGACTTAGTGTGTTTTACAGCTTTAGTCCCATTACATGTGCATCATATCCTATAGGGGATGAAGGAAACTGACAGCTTGATGAAGAACGTTAGTTAGATTTGATTTAGTCTTGAGACAAGCCCAACTGGATAAAGAGAGGGAAAAAAGAAGACAGGTCTATCTATTTTAATGCAACTGAGCCCTGACTTAAGATGAGATTGAGAAGGAGCTAAAATTGCCTTACATTGCTCTGAGATCGTAAAACCGTAAAAAGGGAAAAGGGACTCGTTTATCCACTCATTTTGTTGAAAATGAGTTGAACATAGTGAGTTGAAGCAAAAAATACAAACTTGGGAAAGTTTATAAAAAAAGGTCACAAACCTTTGTGTTATGGTGAGGCCATCATACTATTTGAAAGTTAATATAACTAGAAAATAACTAAAAATATTAAAGTAAGAATGTTGATAAAATTAGCCATCTTATAACTAAAACACTTATTATATACATGGGTTGTTGCAATGTACGTGAATACAAAAAAAACCCCAAGATCGTGTCCATACAGCCAGGTTGCGGGAGATAATGTACATAAAAAGGCATGCTACATTGGTTTGTTTGTAGATGACCATTGAAAAGTTTAAACAATCGTTTAAATCCACCGGTTGGTTTAGAAATGACATTACGAAAATTCTAGCCAAAACATAGATCAAAATAGAAACGTCCCAACGTAAAACTCGAAATTTTATAATTCATCCTTTTTTAAAAGTTGTAAGATGATGAAAATAAAAAAAAAACTATAAATCGAAACCTTAAAAGAGCTTTGATGATTCATACGTTTATACTTTGATGACTTGCGTTGTTATGCGCAACTCCGTCTTGATTGAAGCTTGCATTAAAACTCAAATGAGCACCTCCAAAATTATAGAAAAACAAATTATATTTTAAAAGATACAAAGAAAATACAAAATAACTTCAAAACTTTATAATAATGGAATAAGGAACTACTAGAAGACAAAAATAATAAAATAATAGAAAAAAAGAACCAATAACGCATTAGTTGGCTAAATTATGATCAATCGGTTAACATTTATGGTTTTTTTAAGTATAATAGAATAAAATAGGGTAGATTTCTTGCTTGCAGTTCTATTTAGATGTTTAAAGTTAATGTACTGATCTTATAAGTTTGAAACTTTACTCAACGAAGCATCAATCTCTTTCAAATTAGATGGCTCAGGAACTATAATTTCATTTTCAACGCATAATGGTCATTTGCTCCTAAGCTTTGATCATCTTATTCATATATAATTTTGTTATTACAACACTTGCTATTACCACCCAAAATTTGCTTTCAAACAACCTTTCTAATGTGACATAAAACTAGTTCGAAACACGAGTGTAAATTACTAGTTTGTATAATTAAAAAAAACTACACTTGAAAATATTTTATTAACATGTATGTGCGTTAATATAAAGATATTACCTTTTAAAACATCCATAAATTCGGTTAGTTTTCACAACTTAAATACTCCAAATTAACTAAAACAATCTACGTGGAGGAATGATTGATTTGTGGTTTAAGGTTGGTCACCTAGTTAACCAAACAAAATATTCAAATATAACACAAATGATAACAAAATATTCAAATATAACAAAATCATAAAGTCAAACTCAATATTCTTGTTCAAGTTAGTTGAACCTCATATCTAACATCTCAACTTACCTCAATCTTCATCTATAAATACATCCTCTTCCCTTCACTCTATCCACAACCAGCTTCATCCGCCATCAACACGACCGTCACGAACCACACACCGCAACCCATCTTTCGCGATACCAAACATGGCTCTTCGGTGCATTGTTTTAACACTGATTGTGGCGTTATGTTTAGACGTTGCACCAGTTTACTCGCAAATTACTACTCCATGCTCAGCTTCAATGATCACTAGCTTTACGCCGTGTTTGAACTTCCTAACAAATAGCACTGGCAATGGTGCTACAACACCAACCGCCGACTGTTGCAACTCACTCAAGTCCCTCACTAGTCGCGGTACCGATTGTCTATGTCTCATTGTTACGGGTAGTGTACCCTTCCAAATCCCCGTGAACCGGACCCTGGCCATTTCTCTACCTCGAGCGTGTCGGATGCCTGGTGTGCCCCTTCAATGCAAAGGTCGGTAAAACCTTGCTAAAAGTTGTGTCCATGTAAACTTGTTATACATGTCTTCATATTTTTATTTTTTATCTTAATATTAATATAATTCTTTTTTTTTTTTCTTTTTTTTTTTGAAACTACAGCTGCTGCAGGCGCACCAGTCCCCCCACCAGGTAAATTTTAGTTTTTTGTATAAAATTAAAATAATACATACTATGCTTAGGATGAACTTAGGTTTGTTTGTTTGTATAGAACTAAAAATACCATATAACAAAATATTAAATTACATTTTACAGAATTTATAAAACTAAAACATGCCTAACAGCGAATAAACCACAAAGCTATTCACAACCTCTTATTTGAATATAATTTATGAAATGATATATCATTAATTATAGGCCCGGCTATATTAGCCCCGACTCCATCACCTGAAAGTTCATCGGTCCCAGAGGCATTGTCTCCAAACACGACACCTGAATCAGTAACTCCAGCCTTAGCACCACCATTGACGCCAGATGTTGATACAACACCCGTCTTAACACCACCATCTACTGGAGGAGCCTCTGGAATTCCAACTACCGATGCAGGTAGTCGTCCTTCCCTAACGCCTTCATCTGTTGCTTCAACTTATGCAAATATACTATCTGTTCTTTCTGCCTCCGGAATGACTATCAGTTGGTATTTCATGTTTTAAAAGCTTCTTGTATTGTCAAAGTTTATACCATACCATGTTATTCAATTTATTATGTTGTGTTTTTGTTTATAAGTAACATTTGTATTAAAGATTATTCCCATTCGAATACATATTTTTATGTAGCATCCTAAATCTTGAAATGAGTAATGAAATATTGAAATAAGAATTAAAGTGGTTTGAAGTGAGAGTTTATGATTGTGTTATTGGCAAATGATGATAGAAAGTTAAGGGATTAAAATTGACAATATATCAAACCTGAATTTAAGCATTTTATGATCCAAACATACTAATCTGCACATCCAAGCACAAGTTGAAAATGGACTAGTATGACCATGCTACAATACAAGGCATGGCCATACAAAACAAGATATGCTTAAGGATATAAAAAGGTTGATGTTACTCAAAGATTTTAAAGTAAAAGAAAAAGGGTTTGCACGAGAGTATTGATGTGCTACAAGACAAGTTTAGCAGAAATAGCGCACAAAAGTGAGACTTTCGATTGAAATTTGGCTGCCGAAAGGCTCTGTCTATTTTGTTATTAACTAGTTAGGAGATGTAATTTTATTAGTTATTAATATGGATTCTATAATATTAGATTGATTTTATAGAGTAAATATCGTTAGTTATTAACTAGTTAGGAGATGTAGATATACTCGTTTAAGAAAATGATGATAAATATATTAACGTTTATAACTTGTTGAGTGTAAATATAATGATGAATTTAAATATTGTTTGGGCTTATGTACTGGACTAAAAGGTGCTTCATCTAATTTGATAAATATAGCCCACAACCCAAATGGAACTAATAATAATAAGTTTCCAAATCTGATTTTAGAATATATACTCGTTCACCAATAAGAGGGCAAGAGGCTAGGGCACACACACAAAACTCTTTCACAATCAAATTATGTTCCTGTCAAAATCTTAGTTTCATCTAATAAAAAGATTGTCGTGCCACAAATCGATTGATGTGTTTCCGTTCGGTAATCGAATGGACTAAAGAAAATAGATAAGAAGCTTGAAGAATTTAGAGAAGAATACGGAGCCTAATCATATGTATATTATTATCAAAACCGGTTTCCTTATTTATAAAGGAAACTTCAAATTAACTCCCTAACTAATTGGATAAATAACTGGAACGTGGGCATCCCCATACGATCAACGGAGGTAAAGTTGTTCGGGTTATGGTCAATCACATCCAATGATTGCCAATTTAAGCTAATTATAGTCATTTCGGCTTATTTGTGATGAATTACTTAAGTTTTGATCAAATATGGTCACTATTGGTCAATTACAGTTAGTTAGGGTTATTATTAGTCAATTATGGTCTTATTGGTAAATTATAATAAATGATGGTTAATTGAAGTTAGTGATTATCAATTAAGGTTAACGATAGTGTTGTCGTTCCATATAAGGTCAATTAGAGTGGAAGATAGCCAATTAAGAAATTATGGTCAATTAGAGCCAAATACGGCCAATTAGTTCTTAATATTCCTAAAGAGCATCATTATTATGGCCATTTAGTTAGTTTTTTGGCCAAACAGTTCATTATTGATTGATTATGGTTAATTATGGTGATTATTGGTCAATTATGACTAATTGGGTCAATTATGACTAATTGGGTCAATTATGGGATTATCATTGGTTAATCCAGATAAATAATGATTAGTTATGTTTAGTTTGGGTCATTATTGGTGAAAGCGGATTAATGATGGTCTAACTTTATTCAATGATGGTCAATTAGGGTCAATTACACTCAAGTGTTTCCTGTTAAAGTCAATTATAGTTAATTAGAGCCAGCAAGGGCGATTAAAAAGTTATTGTTTAGTAGCATCGTTTAAGGTGAATTAGTCAATATTGATTAAATGGAGTCATTATTGGTCAATTATAGTAAATTAGGGTTATCAATGGTTAATTATGATTAGTACTTGTTAATTTGTTATTATTGGTTAATTAGGATAAATGATAATTAGTTATAGTTATTAACCGTCAATTAAGGTTATTGATGTTCAAGTTTCTAGCTACGGTGAAACAATGAGAGGTCATGGTTCAAATATCACTCTAAACAAAATGTTTAGAGTTGAGCAAGTGAGTGTTTTATCAATGAGTTTCTTTCTGAGTGTGTTGGGGTGCGATACCGGTTGGGAAACGGATAAGTGAACCCGATTAAGATATGTAGATAACATCTATTTTTTGAAATAAAGTCGTAAATTTGCTTTTCAAAAAAAATTAGTTATTGATGGTAAATTAACGTCACTGATGGTCAAGTGCTTGTAGTTATGGTTATTGTCATTTCATATAAAAGAATGATACCACAAATATTCACTTTAACATTGGCCTGGGTAAATACAGTATATATACTTGTAAATATAACTCGGAAGTGTAGCGAAATCTAGACTTTCACTATTACAAAATGAACCTGATACGATCTTTTGAAAACAATTTCTTAGTTGAGTTGCATTCGGCTTTTATGAAACGCATGGTTTTGAAAACCAGACCGGACCGGCCGGTCCGACCGGTTGGACCGGGAACCGGACTCCAATCCGGTGTTTAAAACCGTTTTAGTTTGAACCAGTGGTCAGACTGGTTGAACCAGTCGAACCGGTGGTCGGACCGGAAACCGTACCGGTTCAACTGGTGGTCGGACTGGGAACCGTACCGGTTCAACTGGTGGTCGGATCGGTTGAATTGGTTTTTTTATATATTTTTTTATTTTTTTGTAATTTTTACATATATTTATAAAAAATACTTATAATTTTATCCGGTTCTTATATACGGTTCGACCGGTTGAACCGATCCGACCATCAGACCGGTAAAACGTCCAGTTTATTATCCGGTCCGGTTTTAAAAACATCGATAAAATGTCTTTTGTTGCCTTAAATATTTACGCTTTTTTAGGTTACGTATTTTATTGAAAAATGACTTGTACATAAACATACAATCGTTTACTCTTACAACAATAAAGAATCTTTGATACATAAAACTTATGCATGCATTATAATAAAGTACTGAAAGTAGATATTATGATTATGGGAAAATATAACCACTTATGGTGTCAGGATTTATTTCTTATAGGCTTGCATTAATAATAAAGTACTTAAAGTAGAGATTATGATATATAAATATATATAACCACTTTTGGTGTTAGGATTTACGAATAAATTTAGGGAGGCGTTTGGTACGCAGGATTTCAATTATTCAATGAAATTCAATGGAATTGAAATCTGAATTCCATTGATCATTATGTTTGGTTGGTAGGAATTCGTTGGAATTGGAATTTGAATTCAATTTTGCACGTGTTTGGTTGATAAAGGAATTGGAATTGAAATTGAAATTAATTCTCTCAAATTCCTTCTAATGAAAAATTTCAAAATCCTTCCAAATGATGAAGGAATTCAAATTCCACCGACCCCGTCTCCACCACTAACCACCACCTACCACCCCGCCCACCGCCAAGCGACACTACCGACGACCCCGACTGACCCGACCGTCGACCCTAATTGTCGAGCACCGCCGTCCCCAGCCTACCCCGACCGCCGCCATCCCCCCGCTGACCGCCGACCCCGACCGCCGACCCTGACCGCCGCCGTCCCCCGCCGACCCCGATCGCCGCCGTCCCCCTCCGTATATTGTCTAGACAAATAGTTTCTAGATTGACTTTCATTTTTCTCTACTTATTTTCCTCAATGTCGAACTATAATGTAATCCAAATGAATTACAACTAAATTAACTTGCAAAACAATTTACACGAGATGCCTCATAATTGGTAAATCACTAAATCATAACATACATAGTTCTTAAACTGAAAACACATCTATTAAATTGTTACTTGCACTCGGATATTTAACAATCAAACAATGTAACTAGTAATATAAGGTCTATTGAAAACATAATGCCAGTCTTTATTAACTATTATGTAACTACCATCAACAAAAAAGTTTTTAAATACCTATGATTCTTTGTTTAAAAAAATTGTTCGCTGATAAATTGCATTTACATAATAATACAACTGTTTACCCTTACAAAATTATAAAGAGTTTGATATATAAAACTTAGGCATGAGATCAAGCTCGAAATATAAACTAGAGCTCCACTCGACTCGAATATCAAATATTATATTACTCTTGAGTTTATAATATTAAAAAAAACATCAAAGCTTTAGACTTTAGAGAAGTGTTTTGCAATACAATCAATGTTAAGGAACTCCATCGCTTAAAATGTGCACAAAGTCTATTGATACTTGCAAGTAATAATCTCCCCATCCTCATCTCATCTACTGCATATAAGCTAGGACACCTCAACCCCTCCTTGCATACAATGGCTTCTCTTCCTACTCAATCCTTGTTTCCTTTTTTTCCACCACCATCTCCCACCGCCACGACACCACCGCCACCCGCCCCCGCCACACCATCAAAACCTCCCCCACATTTCATCCCACCACCACACACGGTCCCACCACCTGCGCCTCCACATTCTGTCCCCCCACCACCTCACACGGTCCCACCACCTGCGCCTTCACATTTTGTCCCCCCACCACCACACAAGGTCCCACCACCACCGCCTCCACATCTAGTGCCCCCACCACCACCACCACACGTGCTCCCACCACCACACGTGGTCCCACCACCACCACCACACGTGGTCCCACCACCACCACACGTCATCCCCCCGCCACCACACGTCATCCCCCCACCCCCACCACATATCATCCCACCACCACCTCCGCCAGGGAACCACTCCACGATAATCGTGGTAGTGTTCGTCTCATGTGGTGGCGTTTTCTTCTTGGCATTCGTTATGGCAGCATTATGGTGTTTCCTCAAGAAGAAGAAGAAAATGACTCGAAAAGCCGAAAACGTCCACTTTGATGAACACCGAAAGGTAAGCGAACGCATTGTGCAAGGACCAAACGGGACCGAAACTGTAATTCTTTCTGTAGAAGACGATATTCACATCGAAGAAGACATCAAGAAGAGTGAGATCGAAAATCTCCGAAAAGGGTTGCATTTGAACTCCGGTGGTGACAACTACATTGTTGATCCCGGAAAACCATCATCGAGTTCCGGTAATCACCACCATGGCTAGCTAGATGTTTCTACAGCAGCGCAAGCTAGCTTCTACTTGAGAATGAATTGGTGGAAATAAATATTAATAATTTGGCGTTATGGTGTGCGATTTCATTTATTGTTGATTGATGTATATGAATTTGTGTTGCATTCTTTGTAATTCACAATGAAATTGTCTAATGGGTGTTCTCTAATGAAGTGTGCATATATAATGTCATCGGATGTATGCTAACTCTATGCTTGTGTTCACTTTTCTCGTCATTTACATCCAAATTTTATCATATTTTTATTTTAATTAGAGGCTAAACCTAAGCATAATCTAAGAAAAAGTAATATTTTATAAATAAGGATGAATTGATGCACAACACTACTTGAAAATATCATGAGGTCCATAAGTCGCTTAACGGATTAATGACGGATCCTATAGAAAAATCTCTCGGTTTAAGGTATCTTTTCTGTCATCACGAACGTGTTCGTTACATGTGTAGAAATCTTCTATCTTCGCGAACGTGTATAAGTTTTAGTAAGATCAATGATGTACTATTTTATCATGCTAATTATTTTCTAAAATAAATTTTGATTACTAATGAATATATTCATTAAGTTATAATAAGATCAATAATGTGCTATTTTATCGTGCTAGTTCTTTTTCAAAATAAATTATGACTACTAATTGAATATTTTATCAACTTATTGCTACATAACACCCAGAATTTTTCTGGGATAAAAAATACAACGCCCATAAATCTTCAACACCCTTTGCTTGATATAGAACCCATAGCTTATGCCTTTATCACCCTGGCTCCCGCTATTACCACCAACTTACTACTTATACGTGAAGAAAAATAATTATATGTTTTTCTTATAGGATATATAAAACTTCATATGATCACTTAAAATACCTATATACATGTTCTACAATATACACACTTGACATTATCAAATGCTGATATAATTTTTAACATATTTGTTTCTAACAAGAACATTCAAAAGAAACGAAAAGGTGACATCAGGCTAGTTGCAGTGGTTTCGCCATTCGAACATTGATATGGAGCTTGACGTACCTGGGAACACCGCTACACTTGGCTCTGATTTGCGCTCATGTATCGTCATAAAACACAGGGTATCAATAACTTTTTGTTAATTTTGTTAGAAAAAATATATGTATCAGCCTAAACCTATTAAAAAGTGAATTATATGATCAACCTAAATTCGTATCATGCTTGTCTTCCCTTTGGTTATTGTAACACCAACGATCATCTAACACATCGGCTTCTTCTCATGGATCATTCAACACTTACTTGTCTTCCGGTTGGTGTTCATCTTCAGGTACGTACTTGTTTTCATGTCATTGTTCGTCCTTCAACACAAGTTGTTAAGCATGCATAGCTTATTGGGAAAGATAATAGGAGTAGATTATCTTATCATATCAATATCCCTCTGTCCAACGTTCTTACATTGCTTTGCTTCACTAGGGCTTGTACAAATAAAGCGATGATACGAAAAATAGAGAGAATCTGTTTGTGTAGATGGACTGACTTTACTACCATCAAAGCTAGCTTTCGGTTCTATTCCTTTTACTTTGAAGTAAAGGCTTGGTATAGACGAATAAATAAGTTCTTTCTACTTCTCTCTAAAAGCTCATCCTAAGGAAAGCAGTTCCCGCTCAAGAAGATAGCTTAATTTATAATTGTCACAGCTAAAGCAATAGCAACTCATGAACGAAGCGCTTGACCATAGGGAATGAAAGGTGTAAAAGTAGCCAATTAAGGGTTAGGTAAGTAGCAGAATACTTAGGTATCTTCTACCAGGGTGATAGACTTACATTTTGGCAATGGCACATAGCTAGAGCGGCCTTCTATCCCCTCATATTATGCCACAAGCCTAATAGCCAAATGATAGAGGCGCATGGGATTCGTTCGGATTCTAGACTAGCTGTTATCTAGAGTATATAAAGTAGCTTGAGTAATAAAGTAACACATAAGCGGGTAAATAGTACATATGTTGAGCGACCAAGAAATAAATAACCCCTAAAGAGGCTAAAGCAAGACCTAATTGAAGATGAATCAAATTCTTCATTTGTCATATTAGAATGAATGCAAGACTAGAGGACTCCCAGGAAGATAAAGTGAAAGTGGAGGAATGTGGCTTCTAGTCTTTCACCATTGGGTTATCGTTTAGGAAAGTTGTCTTCTTTTTCTTTATGGCTTGAGACTGTGGTAACTCTTCATTGACAAAAGAACCTCTTTTTCATTTCACACCTTCAGTGAGCGAGTACTTTTGAGACTTGTAGTAGTAAGGTTATCTTCTTTTCCCTAAGTCCTAAGAATTTCATTCAAGCATTGCAACTCTATATTAGCATGTATATGTAGTAGGTCTGATAGTTTTTTTCATACAAAAAGGAGGAAATTACGTTTGTAAGACTCTGGTACCTCTTGCTAGTAATGATTTCTCATTTTGAGTAATTTCAGTTCCTTACGTTCTTGAGTCACAATCAATGTAAAATCCTCTAGCTTGGCCAAACTACTTTCATCATGTAAGCACCAATGCTCTTGCTCAAGCCGTTAATGTGGTCGAAGATCTTCCCCTTCAAGCATTAAGAACTCAAGCCGAAAGAAGAAAAAGAGGTGTGCAACCCTCACACAACTACTTATAGGACCAGTCAAAAAGAAAATGCACCTTAAACAGAAGGGGACACTTGCCCAGTTAAAAAAAAGCCAACCTAGCAGAATGGGGAAAGGCATACTACCTATCTCTCCTCTAACTCTATGTACCTTTGAAAAAAGAAGAGCGAAGGAGGGTCTAAAAGAAAGAAGGCTTGGAAAAGCACTAAAACAAGAAAGATAGATAAACAGGATAAGTCCAACAAGATGAAAGAGATAGAAAGCCATAGGACCTACGTTAGAGCAGTACTTCCATTAGCAAGAAAGCCAAAGAGGAGACCGTTAATTTGCTTCACTCTTTGGGTGAAGTCTTAGACCTTAGACCAAAGTTATTCCATTGAGTTAGTAGAAAGTATAGATCTTCCTTTCTTGAGGATTGCTTATTGGCTTACTGAAAAGATAAGGCAAATCACCAAGCAAGAGGCCTCAGCCAATACACCAATGGTTCTACATCCGGATACACATTAACTACCTCAAGGAAAAATAAACTAAAAAAATGTTTGCATAGGAAAAGTAGTTGGGCATTCTCCGTGAAAGCAAAGACCCTTGCTCGAACATAAAACAAAATGAAAAGAACAGCCGACGAACCACGAGAGGTCATTTTTTAAGTACGAAATAGCCTAAAGGGAATCGAATACTCGACTTAGATGTAACACCCGAATATTTATTATTTTGAAACCGGTGAAGAAAGAAAAGAAAATAAAGTCCAAAAGTCGAGGGACCAAACTCGCCAACGAAGAAAAGTTGGGAAATGTGGTGATATTAGTGGGGAGAGGGCAGCCCACTCTCCCCACACACCCCACATTTCAGCTTCATAAAGAGAAGAAGAGGGAAGAAGAGAAAAAGAGGAAAAGTGTTGGTTCGGGTCGGTTCGGGTCGCCAAAATCGTCGTGAAGCAAGCCAAATCGAAGCTCTTGTCGTTGTGCTCGTTTAGGTGAGTTCTAGGACCCCTCTTTTACATGTTTTTGAATGATTTTGGGGCTGGAACACATCTGAAAACTCTTTTTCGCGTTTTTGGGTGAAAACCCGTATGTATGCGTGTATGTATGTGTAGGACCCGTTTGGGGCTTGATTTCTTGCGTGGGTGTGCTTGTATAATGTTATGGTATGCATCCCTAAGGTTTAGGATGGTCGATTTAGGCTTAAAATGAGTTTAGATAAGTTTGTAGGCCGAAAACCCTCGGCTGCAGTCGGGATGAACTGCATTCTGCATCAGTTAGGGTTAGGCGACCGACTGGAGGCCGAATGGAGGCCATACGTGTAACATCTCGTTTTTTTTTTAACTAAAAGTTAACTTTATTTATTCTTGTAAGGGTCATTATGGTCTATTATGAAACTTATGTGTTGTTTATGTTTATTCATTATTGTCATTAAATTTATATGTATGAAAGTTAAAAATATAAATATTAAATAATAATCATGTTAAATTATAATAATAATAAGTAATAATAATATTAGTAATAATAAGACTAGTTATAATAAAGTTACTTATAACAATAACTTGTAAGAGTTATTAAACTTAATAATGTTCAAAACATAAACTTAAATTAAGTTTAGGGGGTAGTTATGTAGTTTTCAAAACTTGAATTTAAAGTTCTATCTTAACATGACAAACCCTAAACTATAGGGGGTGTTAGTGTAAATTATTAAAACCCAACCCCTCCCCTTTTCACCGCGATTTTCCGGCCAAATGTCCGCCCACCCTCAGCCGAGCTCCGGCGAGGGCAAAACGTCCAATAAACGCTTGGTTCAACCGAATTAAGACTAATACTTCGAACGTGGCACTAATCGAATACGTAACCGGTGTTAACTCAATCGAAATAATGGTTTCATTAAGGAACCACACGAAACCGAAAGCCACCATATAATTACACTTGAAATCCGTTGAATTGAGCCGTTGAGTGATTAGAAACGCACGAATAATCACTGAAAAGCTAAGTGTGAAGTTTAATTCGGGTTTAATAACCAGTTAATCATCCAATCGTAACCGAAACAAACGAATCAAAGGTGAAACCCGTTCGGGACTAAATCGCTCAAATCAAATCTATATAATAGGGGGCAAATACTCCTTTCGACCCCTTTAAACTCTCTGTAAAAGCAATTCGTGAATCAATTACTCAAACGATCAATTACTGATCATCTGTTCATCGCGAAAGAACCGAAGTCAAACCGAAGCAAATCGTACCGATTGGCTCATAATAAAGTAAGTTAATTACATGTTAGTGATCGGTTAAGCATGGGGAACAAAAGCCCCATGGTTAATTTGATTATCAACCTCGAATCGGTGTCGATTTTAATCAAACCCATTCTAGGGTTCTTACTGATTTGGGCTTTCTTGAAAATGTGTTTATAAAATATAAAAACCATTCCATTAACGCGGCTGGATGCTTGGTTCACTGGTTAAACGCTCCCATCTCCACTTAGAGGTCCGGGTTCGAACCCGGGCCCCTCTTATTTTTTAAAAGCTTTTTAGGCCTTAATTCTTACTAGAAAATTCCTAAAAATTACAAAAAATATTTTCAACCTTTAAATTAACAAAAATGATTTTTTTTTCTGTAAATTTATTTTATAAAAATACGTAATAGTTAATTATTAATTTTAATTATTGTTATAAGAATGAGTTTATGTAAAAAATTAATTGTTACTTGAATCAATCGTACATTTTCTTCGATTAAAGTTATATGATACTCAAACTAAATGCAATAATTTACAATTGTAAGTATATTTCCTTAATTTTTGTAAAAATATATATATTATATATATATATATATATATATATATATATATATATATATTAATTATATATTATATATGTATAAATATATTATTAATAAACTAAATGGCTACAAAACTCTCTTAAATTCTAAGGAACCTAATTCATGTAATTGTTAATCTTGATCTAAATCTTGTAAATTTATATATTTAGGTGTCTTGTGACGTTTTTCTTGGAACGGCATATATTATCTTATTGATCCTTATTATATACTTATTGATCAAGTGAGTTTTCTTGCCCCTTTTTCATATTTTTACACTAACTTGGGGTGAAACATGATAGCGTATACAAGATACACTTATACACATTTGAGACTTGTAAATCACGTGCAATTCAACTTATTATTTTGTCATGGCTGTTGTTTATTGTAAGTGTTTATATGAGATACATAGTTTGTTTACAATCATTAACTATTGCTAGCCTGGCGACGTCTTAGATCTTTGGGCCTGACAAGCCTATTTGGTGCTAAAGTCGATGTATTGCCGACTCCTAGGAGCCGTATGCTTGTGCACTAGGGAACCAAATACACTTAGCCAATCTTTTATACTTGTAATCAAGTCGAGGTTTGGTTGTAACGATATGTGTTCTATAACCTTACTAGCTTATAACTATGACATGAATTGCTACTTGTAACTTTCTTTTTTTCATATTATGTATGAAAACTTGGAAACTCACCAACTATTTTAGTTGACTCTTATTTTTATCATGTTTCAGGTCAACCTCAAGCTTAAAGTGATCTATTTGAAGCATGCTATAATCTAGGATTTGGACCTAGATAATGAAATAAAAAGTTACTATGTTATGTTATGTGAACTTATTTTTGTTAAGACTTATGATTGTTAATCCATTTCAAGACTTATGATAATAATATTACAATTTAATATAGCGTTATGTGGCTGTGAACAATCTTAACCCTCACATCTCGACGTTTCCGCCATCAAGGTTGGGGGTGTGACAGATTGGTATCAGAGCCCATAACTATAGGGATTAGGTTATTAGTAATGGTGACCTAGACTATAGCTTATGCATGAACCTCATAGGATAATATTTATATTCTTGGAAATATATATATTGTTACATGCTACATAATGCTATACTTTATGTGCAATTTGATGCTTAGCATAGGTTGCCTTGTAATTGTCTAAACTTTGTTACTTGTCTCCCTAAACTTAACTTGACTCATTGACTCTCCCGACAAATGAAACTTCTTAATCTTATTCTCGTCAACACGTGGAATCGTATACTTATGCTTAAGAATTGAATCTTTAGACTTATGTCTAATCTATGTAAATCTCATCATGGTTTTGATTTCATGAACCTAAGAAATTGTATGACACATGGACACCTGTATTCTAGATTTCCTGGCAAAAGGCCCTCGGGCTAAGGCAAGCATATCGCATAAATCCTACGGGACTAGTTATGCTTACATGGGGATTTCTGGGATGAGTGATAAACCATGGTCAACATACACAAATTTCTAAGGCGAATGGGTCAACTTACCTTGACGTGTCAACGTTTCCAAATGGTAATGCGTTACCAAATGGAACCATTCCATGTGCCTTACAACTTTTTGGCCTTATCCTTGTTGAACATTAATCCCTGTTATTCCAATTCTCATATCTAACTCATTTGTATATTCCAGCATGTCTCGTCATCATGGAAAGCGTGGAAGTTCCGATCGTAAGTTAGCCGCCATGATTGCTCGACAAATGGCTGTTGTCATTCCGACCATGGTTGCTGAACTTAATAGCACCTTATGACCAACGCTAGCAACAATGGAAATGGTCATGGAGAGAATAGCAACAATCAAAACGGGAACAATCAACACGGGAATAATCAAACTTGCACCTTCAAACACTTCAGCTCTTGCAAGCCCACTAGTTTTAGTGGCAAGAAGGAGCTACTGGCCTTCTTGAGTGGTTCGAAAGCATGGAGAATACCTTTATTAATTGTGAGTGTCCTGATGCACTCAAGGTTCGTTATGCCACTAGTATGTTCCAACAAAGGGCTCTTACCTGGGGAATAGCGAGAAGAGGAATCGTGGACCCGATGCCATTCTAGCACTTACATGGGAAGAGTTCAAGAACATCGCCATTGCAAAGTTCTGTCCAAGAAGTGAATTGCAAAGTTGGAAGAAGAGTTTTGGAATTTGAAACAAAATGATGGTGATCATTTGGCCTACTCAACTAGGCATCATGAGTTGAGTATACTGCTGCCCCATATGGTCGACACTGTTCCCCGCAACATCGAGAAGTTCATTAAGGGTGTACCACCCCAAATTCAAGATGCTGTGGTGGGTAGCCGACCCACAACCTTGGAAGAAGCCATTACAATCACCGCTCAACTCACGAGAACCATATAGAGCGGGCACCATGTCTGTGAAGGGTGCAAAGAAGGTGGAGAAGACGGCTACCGAGGCGGTTAAGGAGACCAAAGCTGAACCGTCTAACACACAACAACAACAAGAAACGCAAGTTCACACCGGCGCGTAACTATGCCGTGGCTGCACCCAAACAACCCCAAAGACAACTGTACCTGCGGCTACATCTGTGGCACAAGTGCCTGGGGCTAGGGCTTATGCTGGTCCTCAACCGATGTGCAGCACGTGTATGTAGGTATCATCCCGGGAATCAACCATGCCGCATTTGCACCTTATGCGGCAAATATGGTCATTTGGTGGCGACTTGCCACCGTGCACCTAACAATGCCGCTGTGGTCACAAACCGTGTTTGCTACAACTGTGGGAACCTGGCCATTTTCGCCCACAATGCCCTCGTCTTGTGGGTAATGTTCCACAAGCTCGAGGACGTGCTTTCAACATCAACGCTAACCAAGCACAAGCAAACAACGATGTGGTGAATGGTACGTTAACTCACCTTTAATTTTGTGATCAAATTCATTTCATACTTTACCTGTATTGTTAAATACCTTAAAAAAATTGAACAGGTATGTTCCTTATTAACAAAACTTATGCCTATGTCCTATTTGATTCTGGAGCCGATAAAAGTTTTGTTTCATTAGAGTTTGAACCCATACTTGCTAAGCCACATACGAAACTAGAAAGACCTCTTACTGTTGAAGTTGCCGATGGAGAACCGATTACCGTTGACGTTATCGTTCGTGATTGCATCTTAAGTCTTGACACGCATGATTTTTTATCGATCTTATCCCTATGAAACTTGGAAGCTTTGACGTCATCATTGGTATGGATTGGTTAGCCAAACACCATGCCGAGATCATTTGTTTCGAGAAGTGCATTCGTATACCGTTACCCTCTGGAGATACGTTGAAGGTGTTCGGTGAAAAATCTTCTAAAGGGCTTAAACTCATGTCTTGCACTCAAGCCCGAAAGTGCTTAAACAAAGAGATATGGCCTTCTTGGCTTATGTGGTCAACACGAAAGTCAAAGGGAAAGAACTTAAGGATGTCCCTATCGTACGAGACTTTCCTGAAGTATTTCCCGATGACCTTAGTGGTTTACCTCCCGTGCGTGAAGTCGAGTTAAAATTGACTTGATACCGGGAGCAAACCCCGTGGCCAAGTCACCATATCGGCTTGCACCATCAGAAATGCAAGAACTCTCTTGTCAACTGCAAGAGCTGTCCGAGAAAGGCTTCATCCGTCCTAGTTCTTCGCCTTGGGGTGCACCTGTTCTTTTCGTGAAGAAGAAAGATGGATCGTTTCGTATGTGCATCGATTATCGTGAGCTTAACAAACTTACCATCAAGAATCGTTATCCTCTTCCTCGCATCGATGACTTGTTTGATCAACTTCAAGGAGCTGCCATATTCTCGAAAATTGATCTACGTTCTGGATATCATCAATTACGAGTTCATGAGGATGACATCCCAAAGACCGCTTTCGTACTCGTTATGGACACTATGAGTTTATGGTGATGCCTTTTGGTTTAACCAATGCTCCTGCTGTCTTCATGGATCTCATGAACCGAGTATGCAAGCCTTATCTAGACAAGTTTGTGATCGTTTTTATTGATGACATACTTATCTATTCCAAGTCCAACACCGATCATGAGCTGCATTTGAGATTGGTTCTTGAGTTGTTAAAGAAAGAGCAATTGTACGCAAAGTTCTCGAAGTGTGATTTCTGGCTCGAGGAAGTTCAATTTCTAGGACACGTGGTGAATAGCAAGGAATTCACGTTGATCCTGCAAAGGTGGAAGCTGTGAAGAATTGGTGTGTTCCTACAACTCCTACCGAAGTTCGTTCTTTTCTTGGTCTTGCTGGTTATTATCGGCGATTCATTGCCAATTTCTCGAGGATCGCGAAACCACTCACCACTTTGACACAAAAGAATAAACCCTTCGAGTGGGGTTCCGAGCAAGAAGAAGCTTTTGAAGCGTTAAAGCATAAGTTATGCAATGCCCCTATCTTGACCCTACCTGATGGAAACGATGATTTCACTGTGTATTGTGACGCATCTAAACAAGGCCTTGGTTGTGTTCTTATGCAACGAGGGAAGGTCATAGCTTACGCATCGAGGCAATTGAAGGTTCACGAGGTGAATTACACAACTCATGATCTCGAGCTTGGTGCTGTTGTATTTGCTTTGAAGATTTGGAGGCACTACCTGTATGGTACGCAATGTATAGTCTACACCGATCACAAAAGCCTTCAACACGTTTTCAATCAAAAAGATCTCAATATGAGACAACGTCGTTGGGTGGAGTTGATTAGTGACTATGATTGTGACATTTGTTACCATCCTGGTAAAGCAAACGTTGTGGCCGATGCACTGAGCCGAAAGATTCACAACAGATGATTTCATTCCAAGAAATTCGCGATCGACGTCAATGGTTTGACACCTTGGGTGAGTTCGATACTGAAATCCGATTAGATGTCAACGAGACCATCGTAATTACAAAACCTGAGAATAGATAGTGACATCGAGTCTAGCATCCTGGAGGCTCAACAAATGGTACAACGCGAAGGAAGAATGAAGGATGAGTTGGAGCATAATCTTCTAACTCAATTGGAAACAAAACCCAATGGGTTGATGTACTTCGGCAATCGTATTTGGTTCCAAATCGTGACAACATTCGTACCTTTATTATGAACGAAGCTCATCAAACTCGTTATTCTATTCATCCTGGTTCCGATAAGATGTACATGGACCTACGTGGTCAATATTGGTGGCCCGGAATGAAGAAAGACATAGCGACTTATGTAGCTAAGTGCCTCACATGTACAAAGGTTAAAGCCGAACATCAACGTCCAAGTGGATTACTTGAGCAACCCGCGATTCCTATGTGGAAATGGGAACACATATCCATGGACTTCATAACAAAGCTACCCCGAACCTCCCGAGGACATGATAGCATATGGGTGATTGTGACCGATTGACCAAGTCGGCACATTTTATACCCATACGTGACACTTACAAGACATCAAAGTTAGCTCGTATATACGTTGATGAGATTGTAAGTCGTCATGGGGTACCTCTGCACATCATATCTGACCGAGATGCTCGTTTCACTTCACACTTTTGGTCGTCTATGCAAGAACTTTTGGGTACACAATTGGATCTAAGCACGGCTTACCATCCTCAAACTGATGGTCAAACCGAGTGAACGATCCAAACTTGGAGGATTTGCTACGTCTCTGTGTTCTTGACTTTGGTGGCGATTGGGATACGCATCTACCGCTCACGGAATTTTCGTATAACAATAGTTACCACTCGAGTATCAAGATGGCACCGTTTGAAGCACTTTATGGTCGTAAGTGTGGTTCACCAATCTGTTGGACCGACATTGGTGAAAACTTCATCACTGGTCCTGAACTTATACAAGAGACGACCGATAAGTTTCTATCATTCGCAAGAACCTTGAAGTGGCGAGAAGTCGTCAAAAGAGTTATGCTGACAAGCGACGTAAGCCATTAGAATTCCAAGATGGGGAGATGGTTCTTCTCAAGGTTTCACCGTGGAAAGGTGTGGTTCGCTTTGGAAAGAAGGGCAAACTGGCTCCAAGATTTGTAGGACCTTTCAAAATCCTGAAAAGATTGGGAAAGTGGCTTATAAACTAGAGTTACCTTCCGACCTTAGTGGAATTCATCCTGTGTTCCATGTCTCAAATTTGAGAAAGTGTTTGGCCGACGAGAGCCTGTATGTTCCGCTGGAAGACATTCAGATTGACGAGTCATTACATTTTGTCGAGAAACCTGTAAAGATCATGGATCGTATAATGAGAAGACTAGAACCACAACAACCCCAATCGTCAAGGTTCGTTGGGAAATAAACGTGGCGCTGAATTTACTTGGGAACGTGAGGAGCACATGAAGAAGAGATACCCATTCTTATTTGTATAGTTTCATTTCTTTTAATTTCGGGACGAAATTCTTTTAAGTTGGGGAGACTGTAACATCTCGTTTTTTTTTTTAACTAAAAGTTAACTTTGTTTATTCTTGTAAGGGTCATTATGGTCTATTATGAAACTTATGTGTTGTTTATGTTTATTCATTATTGTCATTAAATTTCTATGTATGAAAGTTAAAGATATAAATATTAAATAATAATCATGTTAATATTAATATAATAATAAGTAATAATAATATTAGTAATAATAAGATTACTTATAATAAAGTTACTTATAACAATAACTTGTAAGAGTTATTAAACTTAATAATGTTCAAAACATAAACTTAAATTAAGTTTAGGGGGTAGTTATGTAGTTTTCAAAACTTGAATTTAAAGTTCTATCTTAACATGACAAACCCTAAACTATAGGGGGTGTGTTAGTGTAAATTATTAAAACCCAAACCCCTCCCCTTTTCACCGCGATTTTCCGGCCAATGTCCGCCCACCCTCAGCCGAGCTCGGCGAGGGCAAAACGTCCAATAAACGCTTGGTTCAACCGAATTAAGACTAATACTTCGAACGTGGGCACTAATCGAATACGTAACCGGTGTTAACTCAATCGAAATAATGGTTTCATTAAGGAACCACACGAAACCGAAAGCCACCATATAATTACACTTGAAATCCGTTGAATTGAGCCGTTGAGTGATTAGAAACGCACGAATAATCACTGAAAAGCTAAGTGTGAAGTTTAATTCGGGTTTAATAACCAGTTAATCATCCAATCGTAACCGAAACAAACGAATCAAAGGTGAAACCCGTTCGGGACTAAATCGCTCAAATCAAATCTATATAATAGGGGGCAAATACTCCTTTCGACCCCTTTAAACTCTCTGTAAAAGCAATTCGTGAATCAATTACTCAAACGATCAATTACTGATCATCTGTTCATCGCGAAAGAACCGAAGTCAAACCGAAGCAAATCGTACCGATTGGCTCATAATAAAGTAAGTTAATTACATGTTAGTGATCGGTTAAGCATGGGGAACAAAAGCCCCATGGTTAATTTGATTATCAACCTCGAATCGGTGTTCGATTTTAATCAAACCCATTCTAGGGTTCTTACTGATTTGGGGCTTTCTTGAAATTGTGTTTATAAAATATAAAAACCATTCCATTAACGCGGCTGGATGCCTTGGTTCACTGGTTAAACGCTCCCATCTCCACTTAGAGGTCCCGGGTTCGAACCCGGGCACCCTCTTATTTTTTTAAAAGCCTTTTTAGGCCTTAATTCTTTACTAGAAAATTCCTAAAAAATTACAAAAAATAATTTTCAACCTTTAAATTAACAAAATGATTTTTTTTCTGTAAATTTATTTTTATAAAAATACCGTAATAGTTAATTATTAATTTTAATTATTGTTATAAGAATGAGTTTATGTAAAATTAAATTGTTACTTGAATCAATCGTACATTTTCTTCGATTAAAGTTATATGATACTCAAACTAAATGCAATAATTTACAATTTTGTAAGTATATTTCCTTAATTTTTGTAATATATATATATATATATATATATATATATATATATATATATATATAATGTATAAATATTATTAATAAACTAAATTGGCTAACAAAACTCTTAAATTCTAAGGAACCTAATTCATGTTTAATTGTTAAATCTTGATCTAAATCTTGTAATATTTATATATTTAGGTGTCTTGTGACGTTTTACCTTGGAACGGCAATATTATTCTTATTGATCCTTATTATAACTTATTGATCAAGTGAGTTTTCTTGCCCCTTTTTCATATTTTTACACTAACTTGGGGTGAAACATGATAGCGTATACAGGATACACTTATACACATTTGAGACTTGTAAATCACGTGCATCACTTATATTCATGTCCGTGATTTGTTATTATTTTTCATTGTTTATTGTAAGTTTATATGAGATACATATTGTTTACAATCATTAACTATTGCTAGCCTGGCGACGTCTTAGATCTTTGGGCCTGACAAGCCTATTTGGTGCTAAAGTCGATGTATTGCCGACTCCTAGGAGCCGTATGCTTGTGCACTAGGGAACCAAATACACTTAGCCAATCTTTTATACTTGTAATCAAGTCGAGTTTGGTTGTAACGATATGTGTTCTATAACCTTACTAGCTTATAACCTATGACATGAATTGCTACTTGTAACTTTCTTTTTTTCATATTATGTATGAAAACCTTGGAAACTCACCAACTATTTTTAGTTGACTCTTATTTTTATCATGTTTCAGGTCAACCTCAAGCTTAAAGTGATCTATTTGAAGCATGCTATAATCTAGGATTTGGACCTAGATAATGAAATAAAAAGTTACATTATGTTATGTTATGTTGAACTTATTTCTTGTAAAAGACTTATGATTGTTATATCCATTTCAAGACTTATGATAATAATATTTACAATTTAATATAGCGTTATGTGGCTGTGAACAATCTTAACCCTCACATCTCGACGTTTCCGTCGTCAAGGTTGGGGTGTGACAATACGGCCGATTAGGGTGCGATTGGGGTCCATTCGCACGATTGGGGTTCATTCGCACGATTGAAGAGCCAGTCGCATGGGGGTCATGCGACTGAAGGTCCATTCGCACGACTAAAGGTCCATTCGCACGACTGAAGGTCCAGTCGCATAGGTGTTCATCCGCATTTTCCATTCGCACGTCTGGATGTTCATTCGCATAGGTGTTCATCCGTATTAGTTCATTCGCATGATGCTCAGTCGCATGGAGGCAATGCGACTGAAGGGTGTCCATACGCCCGAATAGGGCTGTTGTACCGAGGAAGGTGTAGATTGACTTCTGACTTTCGGGGGAAAGTGCAGATGTAAGTTTTGATGTAAAGGTTCCCATAAGAGTTTGTAAGATGACGCTTGAGGGTTAGAAAGCATGTTGGGCATGATGAGGATGATGATGGTATTGCAAGTTTATGTACGTTATGTATGTATGGTGTTGCCCTGTATGATGATAATGATGACTGTGTGTGCTATGTTCCTAATATGATGTATGTTATCTTTCTTGTGGCCTTATGTATCATGTTAATGAATAAATGAAATATTATGTAACGTAAAGTGAAAGATAATGAAAGAGGAACATGATGATGAACGAAGTATTAATGAACGAATGAAACGTCTTGCACGCATCGGATGACGGGTCCTTCTTTGTGATTGGCCCTTAATGTAGAACCTCTACCGCTCACACCCTAGTACTGTGGCATACGTTTAGCTGTTCATTTGTTGACTTCGGCCCAGTAGCTAAGACTGATAGTTACTCCTAGTACCGTGGCATACGTTTAGCTGTTCATTTGTTGACTTTGGCCCGGTAGCTACGACTAACCGGGGTGTAGCACATGGTGTTGGTAAGGATGATGTCCGATGCGCAAGTAAAGTCATAATGAACGAAAGAATGAATGAAGAAGATAATAATAATGATATCTATGTGTACGTACGATGTGTGATCATGTAAAAGTAACGAATGGTTTTATATGGAAGTAAAGTATGTTGTATTTATAAAACTAGAACTCACTCAGCAACGCTGACTTTGATGTGTTTCCAGTTGGCAGGTAATGTTTGCTGAGGATGGCACGGGCAACTACTCAGCTCTCTTGGGGATGGCATTCTTTTGATTAATGTTTTTGCACTGTAATGCGAACAGGCTATTTTATAATGAATGTTGTATTAATTTGCAAAAGCATTTACATGGAAATGAAAGATTGTTTTAGTTTTCCGCTGTGATTTATGAAATACAAATGTAATTATACGTTTTGTGTGCGATGAAAACCCAGCTGTAAGCGTCCCGGGAACGGGGCCTTACATTAGACAGAAGGAATAGCCAAACGAGGGCACCTACAATTGAAATTACGTTAAGGAAATGGCCAGACCATATGTCAACGGTGGCCCATAAGCTCGCTCGCTCACACCTTTATTCGATGCGAAGTACCTTCCCCGATTGGACCATTTTTTAGGAATTGAATCCTTTTCAAACAAGCAGACCGAACAACTAGGATGGAATTGACCAAATCAAAAGTAGACCAAGAGAATTTCCCTAAAAGAGAGCTTCCTTATTAGACTGCCCCTCATTAAGGAAGAAACAATCTGATGCTTCTCTTTCTCCTTAGCCTATAGTGAAGGTTCAAGATAAGAAAAAAGTGGATTAGGACTATGCCAAAAAGACCAGGTTTTCTCAAACTTTGAAGATTGAGATGTTCGTCTAGTGGTCTGGTAAGAGGGTTTAGCATCACTCTCGTAGCGTCGCGTATTGGGGAGAGCACCTAGTCTTGTGGAGAACCATCTGCAAGGCTTTTTTCTTATGATTAGCTTGGATGATATGCTTTTGTAGCAATTGAATACTTTATGGGTCTATCAACATTAGCCTAGAATCGTATCAGGAGGGGCCATTGCCTTTTCCTCTAGTCTTTCTATCTTATCTCCCACATCAAGTACTTCTTTCTAACTTACGTCTGCTTCGGTCTATGCATTGGAGTCTTCGTCCCTCTAGCCCATAGTTTGTCTATAAGAGTGAGTTCATGTGCTTGCAGTTGTAAAACCATTGCCCTATCATAAGGGTACGGGTCATTGCCTTTAGTCGGTAAATAAATCGAGGGGAGGGGGAGTGAGGCTATCATACCAGATGGGTGATCATCTTCTTATGCAGTTATGGCGGGATATCAAGAAGATCTTTGGCATTATCAAAAACTCAATGTCAATTAAAATCATCACCATCATTAGATGGTTTGCAAATTCAACCATCGCTTGAGGGTCTTTCAGTACATCTTTCGAATGAAGTTTTGAAAATAAAATATTATCCGTTTCTTGTTTGCTATGTTTTAGATTTTCCAAAGAAAACTAGGAAGTGAGCACTTAAGGTTGACTTATGAAGAAGAAATTTGCTATTTCTAGTCATTTTTCAAAAGACTTAGTGGATTTAAAGACCGTTGCCACCCCCAAGTATCATTTTGGCGAATATAATTCCTAAGTAAACACTTTGGTGGCGAATCACTCGCCATTTGTTAGAAACCGCATTATTATGAAGTTTTAATTAACCGCGTCAATTGCTACACAAGCGAGGCCATGTACATGTATGTGTGCCACATCAACAGATAGTTAATGTCGTTAGGGTTCTAACAAACGACAGGTAATACAGACACTGAAGTGTTTATTTGGAAGTTATATTCGCTAAAATGATACTTGAGGGTGACAGTGGTCAATTCTTAATAGTTAGTAGTATTTAAATCCGTTAAGCCTTTTCAAAATATTCGTTACTTAATTTACTGTTATATACTATTATTTATATGTATTAATATTATTATTTATATTTTATTTAATCCTTATAGTAAAAATAAAAAGAAAAATAGCTTAAAAAATAAAAATAAATTAGTGTGATGAGTCACGTGCAATTAAAGTGGGTGGAAGTAGATATTTGATGTGCTAGTATATCACACGTGCAACTAAAGTGGATGTTGATGTACTAAAACTACAAGAAAAATAAATATAAAGTGAAAATATTTCATGTAATTGCGTATGAGTTGCATGCAAATTTTCTAAGATATCAAATTGTATCGAGTTATGAACATAATTTAGTGGGTGTGTTAAACAATAATATATTTCACAAATATATTTTTCAAAACTTATAGCGTTAAAAATAAACAATACGTTATATTTATCATTATTTTTACTAGATTATATAAACATCTTGTCATCTATCATTGTGTTTTTACAATTAGAAGTATACAATTATGTTATTTTATCATTGTATTTTTTAAAACTTATAGTGTTCAAGATAAAACAATTAAGATCAAAAAACACAATGACATATTATGTAATATTTGTTATTGTTTTTAATGTATTAGATTGATTAGTTGTTAATTTATTATTATGTTTTATATATTAAAGATACACAATAATGTTATTTCACCATTATATTATTTAAAACTAGTTGGAGATGCCCGCGCGTTGTAGCGGTACGGTTGTTGCGTGATTTTTTGGGAATTCGATTTTAGTCGGTATCGGCTCGGTGCGTTATGACGTAATTAAAAAAAATCAAAACATAATTATTGAAAATTTTGAATAAAAGAAAATAATTATGTATATTACAAAAGTCTTTAAAACAATTATATTATCCCAATAAGAATAGTGAAAATATGAGTGGTATTTATGATCGGAAATCACTTATTACCTAGATTTTAAGGAGATTTATTTTATGAATGTATGTTAGAGTTTTATGATCATCGGAGTTAGTTTTTGGTGATGATTTGCAAATATTACAAAAGTCTTTAAGACAATTATATTATCCCAATAAAAATAGTGAAAATATGAGTGGTATTTATGGTCGGAAATCACTTATTACCTAGATTTTAAGGAGGTTTATTTTATGAATGTGGGTTAGAGTTTTATGATCATCGGAGTTAGTTTTTGGTGATGAGTTGCACATACCAAAGAAAGTTAATGGAGAAATTATCACCATAAATTATCATCTTGATTGTTATTGAAATGTTAACAACTGATAAAGGAAAAAGGGAGATGGATTAGTGCTCAATCACAATATATAAACGACACTGAAAGTAAATGGCGATTTTGTTTGACCACGTATATATGTTTTAGCATTTTTATTATAAGCAATCATATATTATATTTTATTGTAAGGGCATAAATAAAATAAATTGATTAATTTTTTGAAATTTAAGCATTACTTTTCATATGGTAGTCTTAATCTATATGTAAAATTATCATTCTATTCTTCTCTCACTTTTATTGTAAAAAATATAGATAAATATTAAAATTATTAAACTTATAATATGCCCCTAGAAAAATATTAGTATTAGAGTTATTATAAATATGAAGATTTATATAAGTTATACACTTAAATATTTAAATAAAATAATATACTTAATTAAAATATTATTTAGTTATAAAAATATAATTAGTAAATATAAATTTAAATGTCAATTTATAGTATCATAAATAAAATAAAATTAATGAAGTGAATTGAATAATATCATATTATTAATAATATATTAATAATGTTTATTAAATACATGAAAGAGACAAAGGCAAAAATGTCAAGTTTTATTAAATTTAATGGATAAATTTACCATATTACCCCTAAAGTGTCTTAAAATTTTAATCAAATTTCTATTCTACCACTCTTAAATGTGATGCACCCATTTATACATGTTGCTTTAAAACTTGTATTTTTAGCAAAATTACATCTCTATCCAAAGAGATGTATTATATAGTAGTATAAATTAATCATTTTAAAAAAACACAATATTATTAAAATAAACACAATGAACTGCACTAAAAAATAATGACTAGATATGAGATTAAAAACGTAAATTTTTTTTAATCTTTTTAACAATATTGTACTCGTTTAAATAAAAAGAAAACACTCTTTTTATGATGTAATTTTATAAAAATAATAATATTATACTTAAAGTTATGAACGTTTTAAAAAATAAAAGAACTTGTAAAAATCAACAAAAGTGGTTATTCTTAAAATACAAATCTAACAAACTTTTTCTTATATTTGATTTTAATCATTGATTAAAGATTTTGATTATTGAGATTACTTTATATATATATATATAATATATATATATATAATATATTATATATATATATATATATATATAATATATATATATATATATTATATATATATATATATATATATATATATATATATATATATATTATATATATATATATATATATATTATATTAGTTTTAGAACACTTTGTGTTTAAACCTTTCACAAAATATAATTCACTTTACCCTGATCATGAGAGGCCTTGAGGAGGGGTGAAGTGGACGGTCGTCCAGGACCCAATCTTCTCAGGAGTCCGAAATTTATATAATTTTTCTAGATTATATATGTATGTATATATATATTTTTAAACAATTATAAGCTATTAAAAACCCAATAGTAATTTGATTAAGTTGATCTATTGAAACTTAGGTTTCATTAACATTTTAATTAATTTAGTACACTACTAGTTATTCAATCTAAACTCATTTCAAAAACTTTAGGAATGCCTCACGATTTATTTAACTATGTAAATTGACTATTTTGCCACAATGCTTTTGTATATTAGTAAAATAATTATTGTCATATAATAAATTTTTTACATGCATGTTATTGACTTTATATTATAAGAGACTATTTTTTTCTACTTGTCTAGAGCCCAAAATTTTTCAAGGACTCTCAGGACCGGCCCTGACCCTAATTAATACTTTGTGCAATGCATTCTCAAACTTAGTATTTGATTTAACATATTGTTATGATGTTATATTATTTTACCGAGATTATCACAACGGCAAATCACTAACTTTACACTTACAAGGAACTAATTTACATATATATAATTAACAAGGTTAGTTCCCGTGTAATACATAGATTGAACAAATAAAAGATTAAATAATTATTAATAAACATTTATACATTATAAAATCATGCTTGAAGATAAAATATGATTATAAATACATATAAATAGCTACTTTAAGTAAATAAAAAATAATACATTTTTCTCAAACTTTTATTTTGTAAAAAATTGTGATTTTTCATTTTTAAAGAGTGTATTTTTAATAAAAAAGGTTTTTAATTTATTAAATTATATATTATTTTAATTTGAAAATGATATGATTAATATTATTAGTATTCAATGTTATTATTAATAATATAGAGAAATGAGAAAGTAAGTATAATGAGACCTACAATAGCTTTATGCTTAGTTTAGTTTTTTTTTTAAGATAGATAGATAGACTAAACACTCATTAAGTGAAAAATTAAATTTTAATATAAATTATATATGTAAAATATACATGAATAGTTACAATATAATATTTCAATGTAAAAAATAATTAAAATTATATATAGGTAATAGTTCAAAAAATAAAACAGTTATACCATTTTTAACTCTCTTATGTAAATAATTTTTATTTTTAATATTCGTTTAAAGATTTTTTATAAAAAATTTTTTTTATAAACATCTTGTTTTTAAAAAATATAATTTGTAATTATTCTATTTATTATAATAAGATTGTTTTAAAATATTTACCAGTTATAATTAAAAAAGTGATTTTAAAATCATTTGTTTTAAAATGTTTAATGTTTTAGAAAATTTCATATTATATAAAATTTTAATTTTTGTTATTTAGATTTTACTTAAAAGTTGCTTTTTTTTAATTTTCTTCATGAAAACTATTTTTAAAAAAGCTAGTTTGATTTTTAAAAAAGAATAGATATGAGATAGAAACATATCAATTAATAAAATTTATTTTTAATAAGAGAGAGAATTTTGTTTAAGTATTTAAATTATTATAATATCATTTTAAAGGGAAATTAATGTATGGATATCTAGAAAAATAACAAATAGTAAAAAATAGGTTAAGAGAGTGACAAGTGGCAAAAAACATTGTTTTATTAAAAGTTATAAATTATAGATTATAGATTATAATTTTTATCATCAAAACAAATAATATTAGTAAATTAACACAAGCAAACTCGATATCCATTTTAAAACTTTATAACAACGATATATCTAACAACATATATTTAGGGGCGTGTTTTTCTACCCGAACCCGAATAATGAACTCGATCCGAATCAACCCGAACTTGATTGAGGAAGAACCTGGTCACCCGAAATTGATTTAGAGCAAACTAGATATACACTTTAGGGTCGGTAATTGAGTTGGTATTTTTGTTAATCGGGTTAACCCAATTAACCCGATTACGGGTTTATAATCAAATTCCGATTTTCTTTAGGTTTCTAGTACAGCACAGTAGATTTATAAATATAAATATGATCATATGACCATATTGAAAGACCGAAGAAGGCAGTTAAGATTGAAGATCAAAGTCAATTCAAAGAGTGGTGGTGACATCGAAATTCAGCAATAACTTTCAATCGGCAACGGTCAACGACTTTTGCTTCGGGTCACATTCTTAATCGAAGGTGGTGTTTGTGCTTCAATCAAGTTTCAAAGACAAGGTTTGATTAGTTAAAGTTTCAATCATTTACAACTTCAAATCAAGAAGTATATGTGTGTTTATTTTGTTCATACCTGTGTGTGTTCATAGTTTTATATATAGTTCATGTAGTAATTATTTTGAACTTTTGATGACACATTAACTATTTTTATGATACTTTGACGCATGCTCGATTTGTCGGTTTGTGACAGTGGCTTGTAATCGGAGTTCGGCAATATAAATCAGCAATGGTGTTGGCTGGTGGTTTGGTTCATATTGTTAATCGACGGTGGTTCAGCTTGTGGTTCTATAAAGTTTCAAAGACAAGGTGTGGTTCGTTTAAGTTTCAATCGTTCAAACGCTCAAATCTTGCAGTATATACTTTATTTTGTTCATATACGTGTGTATATACAACTTGTATTGATGATACATTATGAATTTATGATGTACTTTATGATGTGTGTTCGTAGTTAATTTTTTATATGATACTTTAGTTCAAACAATAACTATTTTAAGTGACATAAATGCTATTTTTTGATATGTTATGTTTATAAATTTGATGATACATGTGTGTTCATAATTTAATTTTTGATCTATCTTAGCTCATACAGTAACTAATGAGTTCAAAGTTTGTGTATCCATTTAACTCCTTGATTAATCTCATTTTATTCTTGATCTGCATTTATGTGCACATTTAGTCTTCATCATAAAAAGTATTTAATAAAGAAAACAAACAATTCATGTGATCTAACTGTAGTTAAGGTGGTGTTAACTACTAAGATGATAGTGTATTTTTATGCTTATCAAAAATCATATGCTTGCTATTTAATCTAATCTTGTATGCTTTTGTATATATAGATATCAGGAACATATGCCTCGGTTGAATGACAAATGATTTACCTTGACGGCAACGATGATCAAATTCCATAGACAACTGAAGCAACTAAAAAGAAAACTATAAAATCAAATCAAGATCGTATGTGTGGGGAGAGTTTGAAAAGTTCACTAAAAAAAGGGTTTTAGAAAAACCAAATACATTCATTGTTCTTTGGTATACAAGGTCGATTTAAAATCTCAAGGTACAACTAATCGTAACAATCATTTAATTAAATGTGCCTCCTACCAGGCTAAAATTAGTAGTTATCAAACACAAATTACTTTTTTATAAAGGGATTCAAATAAAATGAGCTCATGGAAATATGATCAAAAAGAAATTAAGAAGGTTTTATGCCATATGAAAGTAACTGATGAGTTGTCATTTAGTTTTGTGGAACGAACATGTTTTCGGTATTTCATGAGCGTATGTCAATCATTTGGTAAAACTCGAAGTGTAACCACAATTACCAAATATATAGTTGTTTCAAGAAGAAAAATAAAAATTCATTATTTTATTAAAATGAAAACCGATAGGATTCGTTTGACCACTGAAACTTGGACTTCTAGTCAACAAGCCAATTATAATTGTCTCACCGCCTACTTTGTAGATAATGAATGGAAACTAAGGAAAAAATTGAATTTTTTTCTCAAGAGAATTATTATAGGGCAGGCATTGAGAAAGAGGCTAAAAATGTTTGTTAGAATTGGAGATTGAGAATGTTTTTACAATTTCAGTTGAATAACGATATGCAAATTGAATATTTGAAAGGGGTACTTCAAAATTCTAACTAGTATCTTTTAAAATACAAATGGTCACATATTAGATGTGTTGCATATATTCTAAACTTGGTGGTCTAGAATAAAATAAAAGAAGTTGATATGGAGATTGCAAAGGTTCGACGGGTGGTTAGTTGGATTAGGTAATCCCCTTCAAGAATTGAGAAATTCTATAACTTTGCTAACAACATTAATGCTGATACAACAAACCATGTAGTAAGATATGTTCCAACTAGATGGAATTCTACGTACTGCATGTGAGAAGTTGCATAAGCTTATGAGTCACCTTTGAGAGATATGATCTTGAGGAATCTGACTTTAGATGCGATCTTGGTAATGTGTGTTTTGAGGTACTTACATTTTTTGATTGGCAAAGCATTAGAGACTTATGTCATTTTTTGATATTGTTTTATGATGTTACTTTGAGGGTCTCTGGAACACTTTAAGTGTCATGGAACTCATGCATAGAAGAGACTAATCTATTCATAGGGTGTTGGATACTGTTATTAAAACTCCTAGTCTACATTAGATTGCATTGGCAATGAAGCCAAAGTATGATATATATTTTGAAAATATACTAAAAACGAACTTGTTGTTATACTTTGCTTTAATTCTAGACCGGTAGAATAAAGTAATGAATTTAGATATAAAATTAGCTTATCATTATAAGAAAGAGGTGGCAGAGAAAAAATACGAAAATAATTATGAAATATATGCATAAATTATAAAATGGTTATGTTAGAATTCATTACTCAAATTCTAGTACTAAAGAATTTTCAACATTATTGGTATAAGGCAAACTCCAAATCCTAGAAGATGTTGCATCAAAACCACCCTATAGAAACAAACTAAAAGAACAAATAAATATACATAAAGTTAAATTTTTTATGAGTTAAATAAACAATTTAAAATAAAGTGTTAAAGAGGATTCAAAGATCTTCAATGTTTCAAAATGGTGGAAAGTTAGTAGCCCAAGATTTTTGATTCTATCCTTAATGCCTAGAGATTTTTTTGTCATTCTTATGTCAATGGTGGCTACTGAATTAGTTTTTAGTACAAGTTGGAGGGTTTTGGACTTGTTTAAGAGCTCTTTGACTCCTAGAATTGTTGAAAGTTTAATTTGCAACTAAGATTGGCTTTGTGGGAGTCTAACTTCATCCAACAAACTCATTAGTGAAGAAGATTGGAATATAATTCAAGCAATTGATAAAGGTATTTTTTTATTATTAGCATTTTTTATAATATTTATTCATGATATAATAATCATTTTACTTCTTATATTCTTTAATTTTTCTAATATTGTACTGAAAACAAACGAGCATACATGAAGGTGGCAACGTGAAAATTGGTAGAACTTTATTGGTTGATACAGTTTGACATTCTCTTTTTTTTGCTTGGTATAATTGGTTGATACAATTTTAGATTATGATTTAATTAATGCTATGGATTTATCCAACATTATAATATATGTCTTAGCCATTATAATTTGTATTACCTCTAAAGAAATAAAAAGATTACTAGTTACAGCTTGTGGATTTAGGTTAGCTTACACCAATCCATGTTAAATCTTGTGTTCTTTAGTTTTTCGTATTGTGATCGTATGTGAATACCTAACACCAAGTATTCCTTCATTCTTTTCTTGGTTTAATTATTATGTTTGTAAGCTTGTAACTCTATTTGTGTGAACAACAGAGCTCTTGGTTTAAGTAGGTTATTTGGTGATTGTGATCTTTTAATTTGATTGACGTCAGGTGAATACCATATTTACTAAGGTTAATGATACGAGACAAGGTAGTCGTCACTTGTACCATCTAGCAAGTAGAGGTTTCCTGATTGGTTTATTTTTAAAAGATTTCTGTTTTTAGTTTTGCCCTTACAACGAGCATTTAATGTTATCTAACCTCTAGGGGAATGACAAGTGGGAAACATGAGAAATATGTTTCTCCAAGTGACATTGTCACTTTTCTAAAAGGTGTTGGTGTTTTACTTCTTTGATAAAGACGATTCACTACTCCTACTTCTAATTTACACTAACTTCTAATCTATCTCATGTAAAGATTTAAAACCAGGTTTTATCCAACGAGTCTTTGATTCTTACCATTGTGCTTTCTATATTACCAATTTGAATTTCGGGATTGGGCTAAAAAGAATGAGATACTCTCTTAGAAAAGAATGACTATGTCATTACTTAAGTTCTTAGTAAACCAATCACTAAGTGGGTGTATGATGAAAAGAAATGATACACACATTTGAATATGATACTTAGAGGAGAGTAATTCGCCATTAGACAATTGGAATTTCGATTATATTAAAACTTAAATCATATTGTATTTGGAAATGAATCTGCAGGATCATTGAAAGGGGGTTGAGTTACAACACAACAACACAAAGAGGAGATTAATCAAACTTAATCAAACACTATGACTGGATTAACCAAGGTAAGACACTAAGAACACAAGTAATGTAAGAGACAGAACACAAAGAACACAAGTATATGGTTTTCAAGAATGCAGTATATTGCTTTCTCTATGCTCTATTACAAGTGTTACAAAGCATGATTCAAAGATACAAGAACATGAGATACTTATACTACATCCTACAGCCGGCTATACTTTGAAAGCCAGCTGGATACAATTGACTAGACATATAACAAAATCAATTGTAGAGTCAAAAGGTAGATTGCCTTTTGACTAGTGACTATGACATGCCATAGCTCACATCCTTATCTATTACATAAAGGATAAAGTACATGAAATAAAAATTTATAGACTTAAGACCTCAATGTACAGTTACCAAAAGCATGGACCTTTTCACCAACTTATGTAAGTTGGTGACCTTACAGAGGTGCAGCGGAAAGGTGTCCAGCTTTATGGAAAAGTACATCAGATAAAGCATGTGTTAAAAGTCTTCGGAAGAAATCTGTCTTCATGAGTTGAAGCTTCAGAAGACTTTGTCTCTGAGGCTTTGGAAGACTTCATATTTGGCTTCGGAAGATATTGGTCTTGGCTTCAAAAGATTTCACACTTAGAGTATTTATGTTGTATGTGTGAAACTTCCTAAGCATTCTTCTTCAATGCACTTGTGCAGCATGCAGGATAGACATTGGATGTTTAGGTTGCATCAGCCTCTTCATTGATCTCTACAAACTCCCCCTAGGCTAATGCTACCAAAATACTTAGTAGACTTCAGATATCAACAGTCGTCATTAGGATGATCACCAATCCTTTCTTCATAAGGTGATCAGGATCCTTTAGACTATCAAAGTGTCTTCTCATATCAAAGAGGTCATGTAGAGGCAACTGAAACTTAACTTGCCATGTGTAAATGTCTTCAGTGCCTTGATCTCTAATGACATGCCATCTTTCTGGATTTGTGGTGTATGTCCAAGACAAGATGGGTCTTTCTGATGCTAGAGGAGCTGTTGAATTGGAGTTGATGTAGAATCCTCTGGCTGCACAACCTCAAGATGTTCTGACTCATCCTAGGGTTTCGAAGAGGGTGCAGTCTTCTTCTTCTTTGGCTTTGGTTTAGAAGCCATCCTCTTCTTTCTCTTTACAGGTTTTAACTGAGAAGACTGGCCTGCAGTACCAGATTGATTTTCACTGTCTTTCTCAGTTGGGATTTCCTCTCTCTCAGGCTCAGAAGGAGAGGGAGGTTGACCCTGTTGTGGATCAGAAGATGAAGCTTGCTGAGTTTCAGTAGGAGGTCCAGGTTGTGTTGTCTCTGGTTGTTCAACCTTAACCTCCACTTTAGGTGGGGCTTGACTTGGAGTGGAGTGTAAGTCAATGAGCTTTCCACTTTTGATCTACTGCTTAATCACCCTAATATGCTTATCCGTAGTGGATAGAGACATGGGGCCAAGTCTCCTTCCGGAGAATCCATATAGCTTCAAGAAGCTTATCATCCTTTGCCTATCAGCAGACTTCTTCATGCTCTTTTGGATGGTAGCTCTTGATTTTGCAGCTTCTTCCCTTAGCTTCTTCTTAGTTGTCTTTCTGTCCTTGATTATCTCAAGTTCAAGCTGTTTTAAGTACTCAAAATTAACATAGTCATAGGACAAGGGAAAGAGTGCATCTGCATGATAGAAGCCTGTGGCACTCAAGTAGTTGATCATCTTGATCCTCTCTTCTTTTTTGTCTACCTAAGGTTCTTGTTGAACCACATCTTCTTATGTAGGACTTTCCTGAATTGGGGAGAGGGTAGGCATATCCTTGTATAGTCTTTTTCTTCTTCTCTCTTCTTTGACTTGTACTAGAAGCTCTGCATCTTCTGCCTCCTTCTTTTCCTTTGACCTTTCCAGATCAACCAGTTCATTCAACTCTTCTAAGGGGAGAGAGATGACACTATCTATGTCATAGTTTCTTGTATGCAGGTAAGTTATCATGATTGTCCTTAACTCATCATTCTGAGTATTTGGTCTGGGGGTAGCCCTGATAGCAGACTCCATGAGTCTTGAATACTCAGCAGAGAAACTTTCTCCCCTCAGCCTTCTTTTTCTCTCTCTCTCCTCCTTCTCAATCTCCTCAGATGTCATCTTTCTTATCCCTTTGTCACTCACAGACCTTTGTGACTCAGGGTGGAGAGAGCTTTGGCCTTTATTGCTTGTTGCAGCATCTAAGCTCTGGCCAGAGAGAGGTTAAGAAGCACCTTTACCAGCAGGTGTCTTAATAGGAGTGTGGATCTCTGTAGCAGTTGATGATGATGAGACAAGGGTCTTAGGTTCTGCCACTGGGCCTTCAGTCAAGGTTTCCCCTATGAAACTAATCTTAGGGTCTGCCTCAACATCCAGTTGACCAATGGCATTGCCTGATTCCCTAAGTCTCCTTCTTAACTGAACTCTGTAGTGATCCTGTCTTGGATTCTTTGAGCCAGTATGTCAGCTTGTCTTGATTGCTTGGATTGACAAGTGGCATGTTAACTAAATCCAGACATTCATAGTAGTTCAAAGTCTGAAAATTGAAGACTTCTTGTTGTCCTTGAACTCTTATGATGATTAGGGCTTTCCTGATGTTATCATATCTCCACCCAATGATATGATTGAAAGATGGTGAAGATGACATAGCCCTTGGTATCCCATCCTCAAACAAACTCTGTATGAAGGAGTCTGTGTAGTCCACATCAATGTGAATTTGAGGAGGTTGCTGAGAATGCACAATTACAAGTGAGGATGGTGAGTCCTCAATGTCCACTCTCTTTGAAGAACTCCCAAGTTCTATAACTATGATGACTTTCTCCCCCTTTTGGTAGCATCATCCACTTGCATAGGTGAGCTGGAAGATAGGTCAATCACATCCACAGGTTCTTTTGTTCCTGGTTGAGCTCTTCTTAAGGGTCTCCAAGCTAGTTTTTCCTTAAGATATGAAATCTCAAGTTGCTGATCATTGATCTTGTTGTGTAAGGTAGTCACTTGAGATTCAAGGTGACTGACCTTTAAGACTAAATAGGTGTATGTTTTAGTCAGTTTGTGCACCTTTAGTCTTAGATTCCCCTCATCTTCATCAAAAGACTCATTAGGGGAAGAGATTATTTGACCAAAGTCCTCTCTCTCACCACCAGCTTCAGGTTCTTGGCTGCTAGTTTTCCTCTGCTCACTGGCAATCTCTGTTGAGATGTTAGTGGGTTGAGTTGTCATGGTTGAGGTCTTTATGATGTAATCACTTTCAGAAGTGAGAGCCTCTTCCATATGGACATCCTGAACAGGTTCAGAAGTGTCCACCTCAGTTGTAAGTGACTGATGTGGGATAGATAGAGGAGACTCAAGAGCATTCATCTCTCTTTGAGTAAGGGTAAAGAAGAGAGACTCATTATACTCACTAAAACCTAGATCTTCATCAGTATAGAAGTCAAGGTTGGGAATTGGTTGGTTGAGATCTATAGGCGGGGGATGGGAACTGCCCCCTGAAGGTTGATCACTTGAGTGTTGAGACTTAGAGTGATGGCTTAAGGTAGTTGAGCTAATGAGCTAATCAGGCTGAGCATGAGGAACCTCAGCACTGATTCTTAGAGAGATGGGAGTGGTTTGCTCCTCAGGAGGAGTAGGAGCTCCAGTGTCCACTTCTTCCTGTATGGGTGAGTATATGGGGGCCTCCACAGACTGAATAGCCTGAGCAGGAGTTCGTTTGGATTTTCTTTGGTAAGTGATGGTGATTTGAGGTTGTGTGGGTGGTTGGGAGGTAGCAGGTGTGGGCTCAACACTAGCTTGTGCTGCTAGGATGTCACCTTGAGCTATGAGCTCTAACATTTTTGGGACAAGGGCTGTTTCTACCCCAGAGAAGCCAACAGTGGGCTTTCTCAGTATTTTAAAGATGCCAGGCTTTATCTGTCCCAATTTAGTAATGTTACATGTTTCCCTCAACTGTGAGCCCAATTCACAGTTAAGAATGTACTGGACATATCTAGGAACATGTAATACTCTAAGGAGTCTAAAATAGCAAGTAAATTGGTATAAACAAATTGAGAATACTTGAATTTGACCCCCTAAACCATTCCATGGATTATGAAGGAGAGATCCTTAGGAATCTGGTTCCATCCACCATGCTTGTTTGATAAGCTGTGGATGACCACATGGAGCAGGAATCTCCACTGGGATGAGACATTCCCTTTCCTAAAGGTCTTTACAAAAAAATCTCCCTCATATCCTATCTGCTCAAATGAATGATTGACAACTTCCTTTGGAAGAACACCTCACCTTCTTCATCATCCAACTGAAGATGCCTATTGATGATGGCCGGACTGATGAAGATTGTTCTCCCCTGCACTGTGGCAGACAGTGCCTTCTCCCCGCCCATAATGACCTCTTGGCAGGTCTTCCAGAAAGCAAGCAGTTGATCCTCATAGAGAGGAGGATCAATGGTTAGGGAGGTGAAGTAGTTTGATAAAGCTAAGAAACAACAAACCTCTGAGAAATGAGGATCTTTCTCAGAACTTAACAGAGCAACCTGATTATGTTGCCTGTGTAGCTGCATAGTAAAGTTGAGATCATTTCTGTGAGCAAGGTTAGCCATTGTGAGGTTGCTTAAAAATGAAGAAAGAAGGAAGAAAGACATTTCAGAGAGAAATTTAGCTTTTTAGGTTTTGGAGGAAGAACAGATGATAGAAAGAGGGGAAAACCATTGCGTTTATATGTGAGAGGGATTTTAGATAAAGTTTAATGAAAGATGATAAACTTTGAAATTTGGATGTCGGTCCCCCCTCCGAAAAAGTAGTTTACTTTTGCTCAAAAAGTAGTTTTCTTGGAAGTCAAAAAGCTTCCGAAAGTTAATTATCTTCGGAAGTTTTAATTAAAAAGCTTCCGAAGCTAAAATAACTTCGGAAGAATTTCCTGAGAGTTTTGATAATTTTGCTTTGGAAGAGAAGTTAAAACTTGAGTGCTTTGTATATAAAACAACAAAGCTTCCGAGAGTTAATTTTGCTTCGGAAGTAAATGGTCCTTGAAAATAAGTAATTTTCTGAGGCAAGTATTTAAGCTTTGGAAGATAGATCAATGAACTCTTCCGAAGGTAAATTTCTTAGATAGTTATTTATTTTTAAGGTATGACTTACATCCGAAGTTAAAAGCATAACTTCCGAAGTATTAGAAATTTTCAAAAATCTAAGGAAAGTCTTCAAAAAGAAATTTTTATCCAAAGAAAACATGAGCTTATGAAGGTGATGAACTAGAAAACTTAGGACACACATATTTTAAGAAATAATAAGAATTAGTTTTAAGAAAAACCTATTCAAAGTTAATCATCCCAATAGTTGATATAAGATATTTAAATATCTGTTCATCAAAAGCCTTTGTAAACAGATGAGCATATTGTTCATCTGTGTGAACTTTAACTAGTTTAATTAATCCCTTTTCATGGTTATCTCTTATTAAATGATACCTGATATTGATGTGCTTTGTCCTTGAGTGCTGCACATGGTTCTTTGTGATTGAGATAACACTATTGTAGTTTATGTGAATGGGAGTCTCCTTGAAGTTTAACCCATAGTCCAGCATCTAATGTTAAATCCAAAGCACTTGAGCATATCAGCTTGCAGCAAAAATGTATTCAGCTTTAGCAGTTGATGCAGAGACACAGGATTGTTTCTTGGATTGCCATGAGACAACCCTTCCACCAAGGAACTGACATCCCCCAGATGTAGACTTTACAATCATGTTGCAACCACCATAATCACTATCTGTATAGGCATACAGATTGAAGTCAGGATTCTTAGGGTACCATAACCAAGTGTTGATGCACATTTGAGGTATCTTAGAATCCTCTTGACAGTGATGAAGTGAGACATCTTAGGGTTAGCTTGATATCTTGCACATATGCATGTAACAAACATGATATCAGGCCTGCTAGTAGTAAGATACATAAGAGACCTAATCATAGCCCTGTATAAGTGCTCATCTACACACTCCCCATCAAGATCAAGTCCAAGGGAGTGATTTCTAGCTATGGGTGTCTTAGCAATCTTACAATCAGTCATGTTGAATCTCTTGAGTATGTCCTGAACATACTTTGACTGACTTATGAAGATGCCATCTTCAACTTGCTTCACTTTAATTCCCAGAAAGAAATTGAGTTCCCCCATGGCACTCATTTCAAATCTGTCTTTCATCAGCTTCTCAAAGTCTTTGTAGAGCTTTGGATTAGTTGAACCAAAGATGATGTCATCGGCATACACTTGAACTAGCAATATGTAATTTTCCTATCCTTTGATGAAGAGAGTTCCATCTATAGTACCTCTCCTATATCCATGTTTACAAAGATACTCAGACAGTGTCTCATACCATTTCCTAGGTGCCTGATACAGCCCATAGAGAGCTTTGTCAAGCTTGCAGACATAATCAGGATGATCAGGGTCTACAAAACCAGGTGTCTGTTTGACATATACCTCTTCATCAATCACTCTATACAAAAAGGCACACTTCACATCAAGCTAAAAGACCTTGAAGTTCTTAGATGCAGCAAATGCTAGAAATATCCTAACATCTTCTAATCTTGCTACTGGAGCAAAGACATCAGTGTAGTCAATCCCTTCTTCTTGTGTGTATCCTTGAACAACTAGTCTAGCTTTGTTCTTGATGATGATGCCTCTATCATCTTTCTTGTTCCTAAACACCATTTGGTTCCAATGATAGTCTTCCCACAAGGAAAAGGACAAAGGTTCCAAACTTTCTGCCTTTTGAATTGAAGCAGCTCTTGTTGCATAGCTTCAACCTAACTTCCATCTTTTAGAGCCTCATCAACTTTCTTTGGCTCTATCTGGGATAAGAAACAAGAGTGAAGACAAACATTTGCTTCATGGGTTTGTCCTCTTGTTCTTACCCTTTTGACAACATCTCCAATGATGTTTGTGGTGGGGTGAGACTTGTGGATCCTAAGCTGAGGGATCATAGGAAGTTGCTGAGAAAGATCTAAATTAGAGAAATTTAGATCTGACATAGATGTTTCTCCCACCACATCAGCACACTTTTCAAGAGAGACTTGATCCAAGCAGTGTGTGACATCATTGATGTTCTCATCTATGGTGTGGTTAGTGGCATCAAGAAATTCTTGGTCACTGTCACCACCACCATTGTTGTCTTCTACAATTGAGGTGTTCTTATTTGGTTTTGGAGCCTCTAAGCTAGAATTTGAAGGCACCCCAGATGTATCAGCTGAGTTTGTCATTGTAGTGCTGACAGAAACCTCATTTGCAGAAGTAGTTCCAACTAGAGCTGAAGATGTATGACTTGAAGGTCTTCTTAGCTCAAATCTTGGATCAGGATCATCTGTATTTAAATTTTTTACTGATCCTGAAACATTCTCACAAGATTTGATAAAACAGTTGGTAACTAAATCAAGATCAAATAACCAATCCGGACCAGAACCAGCAACACAGGGTGTGTGTTCATTGAAAGTCACATTGGCTGACTCCTCAACAACTCTAGTTCTGAGATTGTATACTCTATAAGCCTTAGCTTGTGAAGAGTATCCAATAAAGTGTCCATCATTTGATTTCTCAGCAAACTTGGCAATTTGATCTTTGGTATTCAAGATGGTGCAAGGACAACCAAATGACCTGAGAAAACCAATGAAAGGTTTCCTCTTGTGCCAAAGTTCATAAGGAGTCTTGCCATGAGTCTTAACTACTAAAACTCTATTCTGCACATAGCATGCAGTGTTGACTGCCTCTGCCCAGAAGGTGATGGGCAGCTTAGAGTCAGACAGCATGGTTCTTGCAGCTTTAATCAGTGTCCTGTTTCTCCTCTCAGCAACACCATTCTGCTGAGGAATCCTGGGAGCACTGTATTGTCTTGTAATACCCTTTTCATCACAGAATGTATCAAGGATTTGGTTCTTAAATTTAGTTCCTTGATCACATCTTATGATCTTGACCTTGTGATCTGATTGATTCTCAATCTTTAAGATGAAATTCTCCAGAATGTCAGGAGTCTCATCCTTAGTTCTAAGAAAGAAAAACCAGTGAATCTTGTAAAGTCATCTGTGATCACTAAACAGTAAGAGGTCCTTCCTAAACTCATTACACTAGTGGGGCCAAAGAGATCCATATGTAACAAGTGTAGGGGTGTAGTGATGGAGTTCCTTTCCTTAGGCTTGTGAGATACCTTATGTTGCTTCCCTTTCAGGCATGCAACATAATGGTCATCACTTGTAAACTCTTTCTTTGGTATTCTAGTTACCAAATCATTTTTAATTAATCTGTTTATATTCTTAAAGTTTACATGGCACATTCTTTTATGCCATAGGAAAGACTCATCACTATTAGCTTTAGACATAAAGCATAAAACTTCTCCAGAGGGAGATGTTTCTTGCAAATCCATCTTGTACATGTTCCCTTTCCTGGGGGCTCTAAGCAGGATATGCACATGAGGAATGACCACACCAGACTTGAGAACAATGCACTCATGCTCAATGAAGAGCATGTTATGACTCTGATCACAAAATTGAGATACACTCAAAAGATTGTACCCAAGCTCTTTGACAAAGTTTACCTTATCAATGCTGAGCTTACCACTTATGACCTTGCCCCTTCCAGAAATGTAACCACCTTCATCTCCTCCAAAGGCAACTGGTCCTCCATCAATTCTTTCAAAGTTCTGGAGTAGTGACCTATTGCTTGTCATGTGCCTGGAACAGCCACTATCAATGATCCAGACATTTTTGTTTGTCTTCAGTTGTCCCTGCACAAAGAAAATGATTAGTTACATTTGGAAACCCAAGCCTTGCTTGTCTTGGGCTCATTAACAAAAGGTAATTCAATAGTAATAGATCCTATGGTTGTACTAAGAGGATCTTGAGATGTTGTTGATGGATAATTCTCAGTCACTTGGTCTTTCTTAGACTTCCACACCACCTTTGGAGTCTTGGACCTGACCTTCAAAACTTCGGAAGCTTTTGGGACTTCGGAAGTTTTGATGACTAAACCTTCGGAAGATTCTGCAAACACTGCAGCAGACTTCAGTGCTTCTGAAGAACTCATTTCTTTCGAGACCAACTTTTCTTCTAAGGGTAATTTTCCACTTCCCTTCTGCTTAGACTTGAGCTTCCGAAGGAAACAGGTTTTCCTTCCAAAGCTTGAATCTTCTTAAAACTCTTTGAAGTCTTTGTACTGGTCATATGGACAGTACCTTTAGGATTGTATGGACAATCCTTAGCAATGTAAGAGATACTTTCACACATGACACATACCATTTTCTTCTTCACAAGAGTCTTTTGCTGGGAACAAGACTTTCTTTGGTCACATCCCTTCTCCACCTTCATCTTTGCAGATACTGAGACAGTTCCTTTGGGCTGGGAACTGTTCTTGGAGTTTGATGGTCCAGGCTGTGCAGCAGTGGTACTAGTCATGTACAAAAAAACCAATTCAGAACCAATTCACCTAAAATAACCCGAACCGGTTTCAAAGAAAAACCGTTTGGACCAAACCGGTCCGAACCGGACCCGAACTGCCGGTTTCTATACCGGTTTGCTATCCCTGCAGTCAAAACTGGTTTATAAACCGGTTTGAAAGTTAAAAACCGGTTAAACCGGTAAGAAAAACCGGTTTGGGTAAAAAAACCGGTTTCAAACCGGTCCGAACCGGTTTCAAACCGGTCCGAACCGGTTTGATAGGTTCGATTTTTGGGTGAGCCAAACCGGTTTGTAACCCGAACCGGTTCGAAGATAAACCGGTTTGACCCCACCACGAAAAAACCGGTTCGGTTTTAAACCCGAACCGGTTTGGGCCTTAAAACCGATTTGTACATGCCTAAGTGGTACACAGCAGATTAGTCTTCTTCTTGTTACTGAGATGAGTTGAAGAAGAACCAGAACTCTTAGCAGAAGAGTTTTGGTTGATGTCTTCGGTCCCTACCACTTTAAACCCTACAGAGATGAAAACTTGTTTCTGCTTAGAGTCAAAAGTAGTCTTGATCTCTTGAGCCTTTCTTGCCTTTCTTTTGCTCTTTCTGATTAAGTTCTTTCTCATGGACTTGGTCATCACAGTCTTCTTCTTCTCCTCAGAAGGATAGTGGCCCTTCTTAGAATCTTCCTCTTCACTCTTTTCAGAGGAATTCTTCACTATCTCTTCCTTATCCTCTTCACTATAGATCTCTGAGAGGAAGCTCATCTTCACAAGTTCCACACCTAGAAGATCTTACAGAAAAGATTGTGTGTGGAGGAGCTATCTCATTAGATCTCAGTCCCTGCCTGTTTTGATAGCACACTTTGTTGTGCAGGGATGAGGATATCATGTTCTTGAAGGTCTCTTCTTCAAGAACACTCTTTTCTGCCCTGGCTTTTCTGATCACAAGCTCAGCCTGGCACTCAGTTAACTTGGTTATGAGATCTTTGATTTGAGTCCTAAAATCTGTGTGTTCATGTTTTAGAACTGAAATGGTTTTCTCAAGGTCCTCTATCTTCAGTTTATACTCATTTTTAGACTTTCTAAAATCAGATTTTAAAATGTTTAAGGACTCAAGGTCAGATCTCATCTCCAGGTTATAGGACCTGTATCTATTAACTTTAGCAATGCATTCAGGAGTACAGAGATGTTCCAATACCTTGGCTTCATCATGATCTGCCATCAATGCTTGGTTAGGAGAAGCATCTTCCACCTGAAAGCTCCAGTCAAAGCCTCTTTCTTCAATAGCAACAGCAGCCTTTTGCTTTGACTTCTCATTATGGAGAGCTTTGTCAATGTAGTTTGGTTGGACTGTGTTTGGCCACCATTTGTTTTAGGTGCCTTACACTCTCTGGCAAAGTGGCCCATCAAGTTGCAGTTGTAACACTTGACTTTGCCTTTGTCCAGGCCAAACTTTCCACTAGTTGCATTGCTTGGAAACTTTCTTCCAGTCCTCTTGTAGAACTTCTTGGCTCTGTGAGGAGAAGAGCCATCTGCTGGACTAGTTCCATGTATTCCAGATCATCTGGATGAATACAGTCCAGGTCTTTAAGAGTGAAAAGAGAGTTGCCACAGCTTTCATCAGAAGACATAAAAGCTTGAGAAGAGCTTGTTTCTTGGAATGGGCTTCCTTGAGTGTAGTTCTCTCTTGGTGTCTCTGGGAAGGTAATAAAAGGACCCTTTGGTGAGTTGTCAGGGTAGCATATGAGATGATGTTTGGGTTCTATGATGTCCCTTTCAACCACATGTAGGGCTGAACCCATTTGATCGTTGGAGTTGCCAGATGAAACTTGCATGTTCATCTCCATCTGGTAGCCACTGAGAATCCCATATAACTCTGTCAGAGTAAGAGTTTTGAGATTTTCAGTTCTCTTGATCACCACACAGTAGTGTGTCCATTGCCTAGGAAGTGAGGACATGAACTTCCTTACAATGTCTCTGTTCTCAAGAGAAACTCCTCCATCCACTAGGGTATCCACAATCTCAATATACCTGAAGTATTGCTGAGTCATGGTTTCACCTGTTTTGAAGATGAAGTTTTCAAACTGCTGCTTCATGAGATCCTTCTTGTTCTCCTTGGCTTCAGAGGAACCCTTATACATCAGTTTCAGTGCATCCCACAGCTGCTTGGCTGTTTTGCATTTCTTGAAACCTCTATACACAGAGTTTGGAAGGGCAGTTTGAAGGGCTGTCATGGCTTTTCTGCCAATCTCTACTCTTTTCTATCTTCATCAGAGTAGTTAGCCATATCTTTGGAGATCGTACCAGCACCAGTAGCAGAAGGGGTGCTAGGTATGAAAGGTCCATTCTCAATAGACTCCCATATTCTTGAATCAAGAGACCTGATGAAACCTTCCATTCTTAAACACCAAGTGTCAAATTATCAAGAGTGATAAGTGGGGACTTGTTCATGGTTCTAGTTTCCATATCAGTTTTGGAAATGGCTGCCATTTGAAAAGTTTAGCATTTGTGTGTGTGAGGGATCTTAAGATGGTGAGATCTTATATCAAGAGCTTGAAAAGCTTTGATACCAAATGCAGGATCGTTGAAAGGGGGTTGAGTTACAACACAACAACACAAAGAGGAGATTAACCAAACTTAATAAAACACTATGACTGGATTAACCAAGGTAAGACACTAAGACACAAGTAATGTAAGAGACAGAACACAAAGAACACAAGTATATGGTTTTCAATAATGCAGTATATTGCTTTCTCTATGCTCTATTACAAGTGTTACAAAGCATGATTCAAAGATACAAGAACATGAGATACTTATACTACATGCTACAGCTGGCTATACTTTGAAAGCCAACTGGATACAATTGACTAGACACAAAACAAAATCAACTATAAAGTCAAAAGGCAGATTGCCTTTTGAGTAGTGACTATGACATGCCATAGCTCACATACTTATCTATTACATAAAGGATAAAGTACATGAAATAGAAAGTTACAGACTCAAGACCTCAATGTACAGTTACCAAAAGCATGGAACTTTTCACCAACTTATGTAAGTTGGTGACCTTACAGAGGTGCATCGAAAAGGTGTCCAGCTTTATGGAAAAGTACATCAAATAAAGCATGTGTTAAAAGTCTTCGGAAGAAATATGTCTTCATGAGTTGAAGCTTTGGAAGACTTTGTCTCTGAGGCTTCAGAAGACTTCATATTTGGCTTCGGAAGATATTGGTCTTGGCTTCGGAAGATTTCACACTTAGAGTATTTCTGTTGTATGTGTGAAACTTCCTAAGCATTCTTCTTCAATGCACTTGTGCAGCATGCAGGATAAACATTGGATGTTTAGGTTGCATCAGCCTTTTCATTGATCTCTACATAATCAAAGCAAGTATAATAGGAGGTTTGCTTGTTTTTATCACCATCACCCCCTTTACATAACCGCTTATTCACCCTTATGAGTTATGACCATTACTATGATAACCTATTATCTCACATAAAAACCAGTCCAATTACCACCACCATAACCATCAACAAAAGCACGACATATGACAACCTAAAATTTAGGACCATCTTATCACAACCCCATCACTACCTACCATACATTAGCCAACAAGTACCCAGGTTGACCGCCACCCGTCACCACCAGTGCAACAACCACCTACCGAATTTTACCACCACTAACATTGTCACGTTACAACCACTTCCACAGTATACATATGGGAGAAGGTATAAAATGTTTAAGCAAAAGCACGTGTTAGGATACTAGGGACACAACCTAGACTACTCAAATTAAGTTAACCAATTAACTATCTCCTCATTCTTACTCGAAACCCAAATTGGTAAACCCAAACTACCCCCGAGATGATATGTTTCTTGGTAGGAGTAACATGAAGCTCAGAATTAGGGATGTATTCAAGACGCTCCCCAAAAAGGGAATTGATCTATGGTCGATTTCATAAGAATTTACAGTTATACCTCGTAAAAAACACTTTTTATTTTGTGGAATTAAACAGTTCCTTTTTTAGAAAGAAATTATGTTCAAGTAAGCAAATAGAAAAGATGTCATGGTTACAAGAGTCTATCTATCGCATATAGACTTTAAGGGCATCGTGGCCTAACCGTCGAGGTGAAGTCGGGACCTAAAAGATCGAATGGAACAGTACATAGACAAGTAAATTCCTTATGAATTCCAAGGTACTCTCTTTAATTAAGAATTACGGGATTCATCATTCGAGAGGAAGTAGACTACTCAAGAATTTCACATTTCATTTATGTCATAATTGAATAAAGAATTCATAAAATCTAAATAAAAATAATAAGGAAGACAGAATCAATGAAGTTTTGCTTGATCTTCACTGGAAACTTGAGTAAGGAGTAGATCTTTTTGGTCAAAAAAAGAGTTGTTAATTAAACAAAGGTGCAATTGATCGTCACGTCTCTATTATAAATAAGCAATTACAAATAATCCTACCAAAGTAATTAGAATTAGACCTAACACGATTCCAAATTAAAAAACTTCAATAGTTTCAATCACAATGATCAAAAGATGGAAATCACTTGGGTTGTAGCGATGTTGCCGATTTACTGAAAGAGAGCACTCTCTGAGTGCCTCGAGTACCCTTATGACGAGCATGTAGCAATTATTTAAATCACAAAAAAAGGATGACTTTTTGTATTTCTAGTTGCGTCTCTAATCGAAAAATCCTCTCAAACCATCTAATTTTAACCGTGGGATTGCGAGTTCCCCACAAAGATGGAGAGAGTCGATCTCAATTTATATTCATGAACACTTGAAACTTCCTTTTTGAGATTTCAACTATCAAAAGCAAATTTTTAAAAAAAATAACATACTAAGAAAAACATAACATGTATATAATAGCAGAGCTATTAGCTTGATATACAGATATGTAATATAGGCAAACATTATCCATAACTCAAGGGATAAGAGTTTTATCTCTCTAAAACCACGACACCAATCTTGATGTACAATAAATATCACATTATACTTTCATCATCTAATCTCTTACCTTAGCTTATCTATATCAAATACTGCAGTTATAGAATTGGAAATCAAAAGTCATAATAATAATAGAAAAATGTCAATATGATATACACTTAACATGGATTTCTAAATACATCTATTTAAACGATATAAAAAATCTTGCAGACACCAAAAACAGAACATCAGAAAAGTCCACATTCCCAAAACTAAAATATGAAATCCGTAACAATGTACATGAAGGTTTAGAAAATTATGCTAAAGGTGCTAACTTGGCTAGAATCACCATATCTAATATCTTAACATCTAAAGTGTCATCCACCTTCACAATCCCGTCAGTGCCATCAACGCCAATCAGCTTCCCTGTCGCGCCACGCTGGGCCCCACCCATTATCTTGATTTTGTCCGACTTCCTTGGGACTACCACCTCTATTTCATTGGGGCTGGCGGTGATGATCTCACCATTCCCACTGGCCCCAAGAGCTATTCGACATGCACCATCCTAAAATGCAACAAAAATTGTTAAAGCGAAAAAGATATGATGAAACTTTTGAGTGTAAAAACTGTAAAAATACATAACATACCAGAAGCACTTCTCGGATGACACCAAGGGAAGCATCTTCACCTGATCGACGTACATTTACCAATATATCAGGCAGGAACCACGGGCCATCATTATCACCACCTACAATGCAAACACCACCAGTGACCCACATTGTCGATCAAAACTAATCCACCAACAAACCTTTTCTGGCATGTGATACATAAGTAAATGTTCATATATGGTTAAAACCCACCTACTACAGGTGACATCATATCCAAGCCACCACCTCCGGGAGTCATTGGTTGCCCCCCTGGAGTACCAGGTAAATATGCTGAACTTGGCGTCATGGGAGGCGGCCCACCAGGTGTTGATGGCAAGTATGGGCTTGGAGCATTACCTGTGGTAACATATGTGTCACGAGCGTGCACACAGATATTAGTCGATTATCTGCTATTGTCATATCAATTCTGAATCAAAAAAAGGAAAATGTTTTATCACATACCATAGGTAGGGGTGGTATCTCGTGGCGTGCCAGCTTCACTGTAACTCCCACCAGGAGTGTTGGCCCATCCTGAACCAGGAGTCGGTGCTTCATATGCTCTTGAACGGGGGCTTCCAGGCTGCATCAAGCAACACATAAAATACATAAACGTTCATTAACCATGTAACTTTGATTTAGGGCATGATAATTCTCACCTGATACTGAGGACTTGTACCCCAAGAACCAGGGTTTCCATCTTCCCAAGAATCCCTAAAATAAGACCATCAAAGTATATTGTTACATAATCTTCCAGAATTTTGGATTATCTTTTATTTTTATACCACACAAACATTACTATCTTGATTCTTTGGTCTGGTGTAAACAGCATCATAAATAATGTCTCAAGGAAGAGATGGCAAACCTTGGAGGACTCATTGGTGCATATGGATTCCATGCTCTGTCGCGCATAGGTGTCCTCATGCCATCATGAATAGGTGTTGCTGAGGAAACATTTGAAGACACTTAACATAAGGAAAAAAGTAAATAATAAAATCATTATAAAGTAAACTATGACAAAACAAACCTCCAGCATCTCTCATAGGTGTCTGGTATGGATGGAGCGGGGTTCTTGAAGGATGCATAGGAGTCTCACTTCCAGAGCCATACCTATATGTGTCGCTGGTAAACAATAAAACAGTTATGTGGGGATTTTTTTAACTAATTAAAAGAGAAAATAGGAAAACTGTGTTTTAATTTACCGATGTGGGGTCATGACATTAACATTATCAGATATGTGAGTGCGATCAACTGAAAGGAGACGAGAGATGAGATACATATATAACAGTGGTAAACAGAAGGATAAAGTAAATTGAGCATTTGAAACTTACCTGTAACCACCTTCATTTGTGACTCCAATTCAACCCGAATTGACGTGCCATGGACATCAACAACCCGCCCCTTGTATCCTTTAAAGGGACCCACCCGAATTTTTATGACTTTTCCAACTAGAGAGTCTTTGCCTCCTCTCCACCTCTGTGTCTCCCACCAGCTGGATTAATAAGACAAAAGCTTATTAGGGTACTCCCTCCCCCACTTTCAAGGATCAAAAACGTTTAATGTATATAGAATTAAACATATGCGCGTATAACGTACGTAGTGGTGGGCCTCCTCTACCCGGAGAATTAGGAAAACGAGTGGGAGTCCTTAGCTCAGCAACTCTTGATGATAATGGATTGCCCTACACAAGTTCATGACGTACCAAATCATAAGATTATATCCATTAGGACGATCGATTAAACTATCAAAAATGTAATCAATTGTATAATGACAAGAGTATATACAAGTAAACAAGTGATATGAGATAAAAAAAATAGTGATAAAGTAGAGGTTGTAATGTTGCCGATTAATTCAGATTAAATATACTTGTATTTTACAAAAAAAAAATTAAGTACCAGCTTCAAAGGAAACTAGTTGAATAAGGTGAAACTTAAAAGTTGCTCAGAGTGTTTCTAGAGGATAGTACATCGTATATCATGTTACTCAAGCTAGTTTATTATCAATACATTACGACTTCCTTGATCATATATGAAATATATGATAAATTGTTTCAAGGCACAACTCAATCTGACATGCACTGTTCCAACCCATACAATTATTACCAATTTTAAGCCACCAGTTTTACCCAACACCCTCAACTTGCCAACTCAATGATCATGAATCAATATAATGGATGTATAGAATCAGTCAGTCAGATAATACATACATTTCTATCACCCGCACGGGACCCACCAACCAAAACACATGACTGGGCCTTAGCACAAATAAACCCTGCATGCTCCAAATGGTGACGATCATATATGAAGAGAATTCCTCTATTAATATGTTCAACAGGACCTTGTCGCCCCTATATAGTAAGAAAATGATATCATGAACAAAGAAAGATAAAACCACTTATTTTAAAGAGAAAACAAAGGAGGGGGTGGGGTGGAGTCGGGACTCACCTTGCACGGACCCTCAAGAACTTTAACCACATCTTTCACTGATATTGTATGCTTATAACGATCTTGAGCAGATATTTTCCTATCAATTTTGTATTTAATATCTCTCAACCTAACAAGTTCAACCTCTGCTTTATCTGCAACACCTTTCAGAACCTACAGAGAAATACTTCATAAAATACTTGACTGGTTTTACTATGGCTAGTAGAGGTGGCAAAAACAGCAGGTTGTGTAGTTGGTCAAATGGTTTCAGTCAAGACTGGTAAGGTTGACATGGATTGTTTGGTTTACCATAAAATGCTGTGTGTTCAAGATTTTCATTTTGTATGATTAGTTATGTGACAAACATAATCAAAAGTTCTAATATTATCTCCATAAAAAATCTAACTTCTGAAATGAAATGATTTTAATCCATTAACCACTTTTCTGTTTACCCTCTGTTGACAGAAGCCCACAAGCCCTCAGGCACAGCGCACCCCAGCATTGTTGCCTCTCTTCAAAATCCCCATTTTTGGTGCTCAAATGCATTTTCAAGCCAAGTCCAAGCTAAAAATTGTATGAACTGGTCTGAAGTAATTACACTAGCCCCAAACAAGCTTGGAATCAACCTAAAGCAGCCTAAACTAGCCCAAAACATGTCTAAAAACCCTAAAATGGTATTTTTATACTATCTGCCTCGCTTAAAGAAGCCCCACTTTTTAAGCGCCAAGCTCACCCTTAGTGCTTTAAGTGTCACCTTTAACAACTATGTATTTACCTAATCATTCTGAATTTTACCCGTTAAAAATAAAACATGACCTGAATAGACCCATTCAAAAGTCAGTGTGCCAAAATGCCACCTCTATTTGGTTAGTCGTTAGGCTAACAACACCAACCTGAAAGGCTTCACTGTCTACACGAATGATTACACCAAAGTTGGAATTACTGCATAAAATTGTACATATAAGAAACTGGAACTCGCAAAGCAATGAAAATATTGCGTATAACCAATGCTTACTCTAATTGGACAAGATCATGGAGCTCAAAATCACCAATTTTGGTAATTCCAGATGTCACTCAGAACTCTCCACAACATTGTCAGAGAAAACACATAGCTGTAATAGCATGAAGTATGTCAATAACAAAGAGTAACAAAAAGAAATCAGAACTACAAAAGATATCCCATATCACTTACAACTTCCTTGGTGGTATCTGACACTATATTAACTAGATGCCCCTGAACTGTTAGAACCATCCCAGTCACACCTTCTTGTGCACCAGAGACGACTTTCACATGATTTCCTGGCTCAAAGTACTTGCAAAGCTCCTTTTCACTTACAGCAAGAGTTGTCTGCAAACCACAAAAACTATGAACAAAATGTAGCAATAAGGAAGTTATCTATCAATCAGTTTACTTAAAATTGAAACAATCTGGGTTGTATGTTATCTCCAATAGGTTAAACAGGTAAATTCAAGTAACAGCTACACCGAAACAAGTAGAATGAGTCAAAAACGCACCTAGAGTCCTAGAGTATTTGTCAATTGCCTAAAAAACATGCTTAAATAAACAATAGAATGATCGTTCCTACAATAACTAATTCAAACCTTTATTATGTCAAAGGTGAACAAAGAGTGTTGACAGAACGCAACCCACCCATTTACCCATTTTGTTACCTCTAGATGATAATGCATGTTAAAAAGGAGACAGCGAACGGAACACATTCACTACTAGAAGTCCTTTTGCATTTGGTTTGATATGAACAGTCCCTTCTTCGACTTTCTCGACCCATCCCTTCAGATTTTTAAGGTCTCCCTTGATAACAATAACTCTATCACCCTTCATAAAATGCCCTTTCTTTCTGTTAGCAAAAAGTGTTGACAAACTAGCAATATCGCCATCCCCATACTCGCTAGGTTGGCGAAACTTTTCAAGTTCATCAAAGCTTGGCTGTATATCTGAGTACTTATCGACTTCATAGATACAGACTTATATAAGAAACCATCCTTAAACATCATGCCATCTATACTTTCAAAGTAATCACCAGTCATTGGATCCCGCCTACGCTCAACACGGAGATGCATTTCTCTAGACAACAATAGATAGAAGAAAAATAGATAAATAAAAGAAAGAGATGTTGAGTAAGCACAAAAAGCAAATACTAAATCCACCTAGCCTCATCAACATTCATAAAGCGTTGTGGAGGAGTGAAAGCCTTCTTCTTCTGAACCTCCCTGCCTTCCTGAAATAGGGCAAAATCCCACAGTTATCATCTTAAAAACCATATTATAGTGCAGAGACAGACATGTCCAATTTACTTATAAAGAGATTTATTGGGGTTATGTATAACAGGTTAATGTCGGAAACAAAATTAGCTATAAGCAATATGATGCGAGGAAGTCCAAGGTATATTTTTAGTACACACAACTTCCTAAATCTGTTTGTTGATATAATACACACACATTTATATCCTAAATCTGTTTATTGATATAATACACACACACTTAATCGCTTATTGAAATAATGTAAACTTCTATCTGTTTAATGATATAATAAATATTACTTATTAAAACAGTATGAACTTTTTTATTGTATTTAACACACTTAACTAGTTGCAAAATTTTTGAATTTGGACAAAAATATGTTTCAGACCAAATACACCCTTAACAAAGAATTGCTTGTTTTTACACATTATAAAGGATAACTTTAATGAACACAACTGGTCTACGAACAGAAAATATTTGTATACAACCAAGGGGGAGCTTCAGCATATAAATCTTAGCATGACATATACAGCAACGCAACTGAAGATAAGAAGACTTATTAGACATACCAGCTTGTTTGCCAAGGCTTGTAGGTCAATCCTTGGAATCAACTTAACTGTAACTCTCTGCCTCACATTATCCACATCCACAACCTACCAAAAAAAATACAATAAATAAATAAATATAAGTGACTTTACTACTGTAAGGAAAAGAGTTTGTTACCTTTGCAAGATCTCCTTTGTAGGTTCCAATTTCATTCTGACCCAAGTATCTCTAGCAATATCAATTGCTTTGCTCTCAACTGATAAAACATCAGTCATTTCCTTTATAGGGACCAGCAAAATCTTGCTACCAGTATATATATTACGCATACCCTTGCAAGCCTGACAGCTCCAATAAATACAAAACAATCATTATCAGAGTCCTCATATTGTGGTGACCTAAACCCAAAAAAAACTGGTGTTGTCAGTTCAGTAATCTGGTTGACCTATTAACTGTTCTCTTTATTAATATATGCCTATTAATGAACTTCCCAAAATAAGAAAGAACAAACCATGAACTAATGATTGATAAATTGCTTTTCCTAAAATTTCAAGATTTTCATTTTGTTGATTGCAAGCCTCTGTTTCTCAAATCACAAACCAGTAATTGAACTATAAAACCAAAATTCTTCCGCTCAGTCAACTTAAAAGACATACCTCTCTCACATGAGCTTCTTTATCTGCTTCAATGTAGATATAGTTCTTTAAATGGTCAAGGGCAATGGCCGATCTAATCTGCAACTCACTACCTCTATCAATGCACTTTTGCATTAAGCAAACAGCCACCTCTCTCTCATGCCCAATCTAGCACATGACAAAAATACAAGAATCAAAATATTAGTTCCACATAAAGATTGTAGATGTAGCATGCTGGGCAACTAGTTCAGGTTAAACAGATCATTTTTCGTATGGGTATTATAGGCTTGCCAAGATTGAGCCACAAAGACTTCTGTTGAATTTTTTGTAAATTAATGATGCGCTAAAAAGGGAAGGCTGTACGCATCAAAAATAGACTTTAAGCAAGTTTCATCGTATTTATAATGGTTCCCTTTTAGCGGGGGTTTTATGATTGACCCATTTGAATGGAACACAACCCAAACCATCCCGATAAATGGGTCAAAATTAGCACCTGTAAGGAATATCATTTTGAGAAGATATATGCCATACCGCACATTTGACCATCCACAACTTTGGATCACGAACAGATGGCAAGAGAGCCTGCTGTTCCACCTCAGTGGCATCATCGTCATCGTCATAATCTTGACGATTTCTAGCAAACTTCTCATTAACTAATCTCTCAAGAGCTTCAACATCTTCCTCTTCACGTGGAATCAAAGGACGACGATGCATCCTTCTAGCATCCTCTTCATCACGTGGATCCAATCTTTCATTCACTATAAAATCTGTATGCCAAAAACCTCATTCAACACAACTTAGATAGAAATAATTACTGTGTAATGATTTGTGACAAATAACCAGAACCGCCCGGTAACATATGAGACGTTGAAGGTTTTAACAACATAATAAACCCATTGACTTCAAAATTACACTCGCACCTCAGCAATAATCATTTGTGAGAAGTATACTTTTAACAACCACAAAGAAAATTAAACACTGAAGACAAAAGTATCCCCAATCAGTCTAAGCACAAACTAATTGTTTAACAAGGAGATATGTATACCACACATCAATTACTTTATATGCATCAAGTGAACTTGTCATTTAGAAACACAGAGGAAAATTAAACATTAGCTGCGAATTATGAATAACAAGCCATTATTTAATTTAATTTAATTTCATTACAAAATGGGGACCTCACCCTACCACAATGTTCAATAGTGACTCAGAGAATGACAGAAAAGTTAATACAATAAGCTAAAGAAAGAGCATAAGAAGCATGACACATCACTTTGATGAAATAAAACATCTTTACACTACATCAGAGGTGTAGAGGTCAAAACGATTAGGCAAAGATGAAACGCAGAAAGATGTACAGTCTTTAAGAGCCCTTTGGGCATAACTACCATATGAGAGCAATTCTTAGATCCATTACTACTTTAACCTAAAGTTTGTCCAGTGCGTTGAAACGTTTTTATGTTTTTAAATTCTAACAGTTGGCATTCACTTATTTATATTAACCTAAAGTTTTGATCCCCCTATTCTTATTTATTGTCCTGGGCTCCTACAAAGTGTTAATGCCTACAAACAGAACTGATCTTTGATAGGATTCTTCAAAACTCTATTACTCGGCGCCGCTCTACTACGCAAAACTTTAATTTCCCAGCATCCCTACTTTCTATAATCAGGTTAGACCACCAAGTAATAAAATGAATCAACAGATCCATCCTTGCGACTTCAAACCCTCCAACATCAACAAAAAGTCATATTGTATAAGCAAACCTAAACTAAAGGCCCACGTCAACAAATCATAAGCATCGATACTGAGGTCCATATCTAGTCAATTGAACAAGCAACAAGCAATATTTTACCACATAAACCTCTTATACACGGAATGCAACCAAATGCAAACCCTAGCCAAAGAAACTCATAGGTAAAAATTGAAGAAACCTAACCATCTTCGCCGTCTTCTTCCTCCTCCTCCTCAGCATCCGTATCAACATCGGCTTCAAGCTCAAAGAAACTCGCACCAGACGCCTTTTTCGACGCTTTACCACCTCTACGGCGGCTTCCACCACCGCCGCCGCCATAATCTTCATCATCCTCATCATAATCCTCTTCCTCATCATCTTCCTCCGCAACATCATCAATGAAATCAGATCTCCGCCTCTTGCGATCGCTCCGTCCGCCACCGCCGCGGCTGCTGCCGTAATCCTCGTCATCGTCGTCTTCCTCAATCGCGTCATCCTGATCCTCGTCCTCTAAGTCGTCGTCGTAATCGTCCCGCCGGCGAGGCATGCTTTCAACGGAAGATTGTTGCTTGAGGCTGTGGATTGAAATGAAGGAATTGAACAACCCTTGATTGCAATTGAGATTTGATGTATGAATTATGAAACCCTAGAAACAGAGTTTAGGGAGTTCGTATGGATTAGTGTTCGACAAGAACCGACATTTTATTGTGTTCGGTTTATGGTGAAATTTATAGTAGTCACCCTTGTCATTTCACTAATATTATATCTAACCCCTCGTATTTAAGGAAACTTTACCATGATACAATTATGCAAAGAAGGTATATATATATTTTTAGTTAATTACGCAAGTGGTCCACGTGGTTTGTAGAAATTTACATATTTGGATAGTAAAGGTTTTTTATAACAATTTGATGCATTGTGTTTTTAATTGTAACGAGTTAAGGTATTAACACTAACAGACGTTAACTTTTTCATTAAACCTAAGGGGTGTTTTCATCTTTTCATTTCAAAAGGATTACTAATGTAACTCTTGTTTTGTGCCATTAAATATATATAAGGGAGTGTTTTTGTAATTTACTATATATGCACACAACACATACTATATATATATATACACACACATAGTGTATATATTCAATATTTCACCACCATCGCCAGCCTCCCCCCACCCCCCGTGGAGCCCTATCGCGGTCACACCGTCGTGTCCCACCCCGTTAATCGTCCTCACCACCACCATCTTCTCTATAAATTCAAACAATAACACTGTCAATGCCATATTCATCACCGCATTATTAGCACCGTCTCCACCATCATCGGCATCTCATCATCACCGCCATGGCACCATCCACTGCTGATTCATCTCCGGTAAACCACCACTACTCCCAAGAAATTCCAATTATGTAATGTTTAATTTAGGTTTTAGGGTTTTAAACATGTCACGGAGGTGGAGGAACTACCAATATGTTTAGATCTGGTTGTGGTGGTGTGGTCGGAGAAGGAAGGGTGCAACCAGTTGATGGGGGGCGACAGTGGTGTAACGCTTGGAAAGTTTCTTTGAAGGCGACGAAAGAAGGAAAAAGAAATAAAGTCCAAAGTCGAGGGACCAAACTCGCCAACGAGAGAAACTTCGATGAATGGGAGTATAAAAGGGGGAAGACACCCCATACTTGCCATTTTCAGCCAAAGAGAAGAGAGAAAAGGAGAAAAAGAGGAGAAAAGCTTGGTCCGGGTTGATCCGAGCGTGAAAATCGACGTGTAACGGGTCAAATCGAAGCTCTACTCGATGGGATCGTTAAGGTGAGTTCTAGGACACCTCTTTTATAAGTTTTTGAATGATTTTGGGGCTGGAACACATCTAAAAACTATTTTTCGGGTTTTTGGGTGAATACCCATTTATGTATGTATATGTATGTGTGTGATTCGTTTGGGGCTTGATTTCGGGCTTGGGTATGCTTGAATGATGTTGTAGTATGTTTCCCTAAGGTTTAGAAGGGTTGATTTGAGCTTAAAAGAGGTTTGAAAGAGTTTGGAGGTCAAACTTAGCGGCTGCAGTTCGGGATGAACTGCATTCTACATCAGCTAGGGCTAGGCGACCGAATGGAGGTCCATGTGCCCGAATAAGGTGCGATTGGGCTCATATGCACAAAAGAGGTGCGACTGAGGTTCATTCGTGCAACTGAGAGCCATACGCGTGAGGGCTATGCGACTGATGGAAATGCAGATGAAGGTCATGCGACTGAAGGAAATGCGGATGAAGGTCATGCGACTGAAGGTCATGCAACTAGAGTCCATACGCCTGTGAGTCGTGCGATTGAGGTTCATACGCATGAAAGGTGTGCGATTGAGGGCCATTCGCATGAAGGTCATGCGATTGAGGTCCATACGCATGAAAGTATGCAATTGGAGGTCATGCGCCTAGAATGCATACGACTAAGTGTTCCTATGCGCCCAAGAGGTGATGCGCCTAAACAGTCCTCATATGCCTGAAGTCATGCAACTGGAGAGTTCATATGCATGGAGACCATGCGACTGGAGCCTTCATACGCATGGAGGTCATACGGTTGGAGCTCCATACGCCTAAGTGTTGGTGCGTCCGAATAGGGTTTATGCGCCCAGGAGTTATGTGGGACTTTGAGAGGTGATGGTCGAGATGGATTCCTCGATGATGTGATGGGTATGGACAGTATAAGATGAAGTATGATGATGAGCTGATGATGATGATGATGTGATGCATGGTGATGTGCGATGACGTATGGTTATGTGATGTGATACGCGTGATTCGTGTGATGATGATGTCGTGTGCTTGTGCATGTTGTATGTTATGCATGATGTATGTTATGGGTGTGTGATGTTGCCCTGTGTGTTTGATGTTGTATGTTTTATGTTCCTTATTATTATTATGTATTTTTATCTTTCCATGGCTTTGTGTTGAACGTTAATGAATGAAATGAAAGTATTATGTAACGTAAAGTGGAAGATAATGAAAGAGAAACGTAATGAATGAATGCATGCATTAATGAATGAATGAACGAATGAAAAGCTTGCAAGCATATGTATGAGGTGAGCGACTCTGTGTCGCAACAGACTCGAAAGAGGTCCTTGTCGCGTACTCCGGTACTGTGTCAGTCTTCGAACATGAGTCGGGGGTTTGTGTACATGCCCTGGCACAGTAGTAGTCTTCGGACATGAGTCGGGAGTAGTGCGTGAGAGTGAGATGAGATGAAAGAGAAACGAATTGCGTACTCCGGTGTTGTGTCAGTCTTCGGACATGAGTCGGGGGTTTGTGTACAGACCCCGGCATAGTACCAGTCTTCGGACATGAGTCGGGAGTATGGCGTGAGTTGATGAATGGGAAAGGTAATGATGGAAAGAACGAATGTATGAAATGAACGTTAACGAAATATCTTAATAATGTACTAAACGGGATCTTTGTCATTCGACCTCAGTAATCGTGGCTGAGTGCCACGAAGAGGGTAAAGTCTGACCAGATCTAGAACGGTATGAACGAATGATGAAGATAATAATGATACTATTCATATGTACGTATGATGTATGATTACGAACGTATGTAAAGTACTGTATGATTCTAAAAGAAAGTAAAGAATGGTTTTATGAAAGAAAAGTATGTTTTATTATAAAACTAGAACTCACTCAGCAACGCTGACTTTGATGTGTTTCCAGTTGGCAGGTATGTTGCTGAGGATGGCACGGGGCGACTAATCAATTCTTTTGGAATGGCATCCATTATTATAAGGCTTTTGTAATGAAGTGTAACATGAATTTTGTAATTTGATAATGAAGTATTGTTCGCAAAAGCTATTATATTTAAATGAGATATTGTTTTAAATGTTTCTGCTGCGACGTTTTTATGTAATACGACGATAATTATGTTTTGAGTGCGATGAATGACCAGCTGTAAGCATCCCGGGAACGGGGCCTTACAAGTTGGTATCATAGCTAAAGTTTAAGTGAATTGGGTAAATATTTTCAAAAACCTAATCTTAAACTAAGAATGGGACGAAAAGGGAAGGGATGCCAATCTGAGTAGCTGCGTGCCATCATGTATTTTTGTAAAGTTAACTGGTATTACGTGCGCATGTTATATGGTTTATGTGTTGCTGATAGATTTAAATACTGATGTAGTCAGGACAGGTAATGCTTGGGGTATGAAGAGTAAAGTAAGTGGCTAATCATAACTGGCCACTGTAATTAGAGACTTACTATACTTGACATTAACTGAGATGTTACCTTGAATGACCGTGTTAGTGTTTGAATCTTTCAGTGTGCGTGGGATGGCTGGTAGTAGATCTTCTAAAGCTTCACGAGGTGGAGGTGGCGGTAGACGTGGTGCTGAACCACGGGTCACAAGAGGAAGGTCTAGGGCTGAAAGAGTGGTTCATGAAGAACCCGAGACCTCTCATCCGGAGGGCGGTGATGAGAGTGCTAATATGCGAGCCTCGATGAGAGAGGCGGTTGCGGAGGAAGTGCATCAGGCCATGCAGATGATCCTACCGTCTGTAGTGACAGAAGTGATAAAGGCTGTTAGAGATGGGGAGAGACAGGAAAGGGGTAGACCTTCGGGCGAAAAGAGACGACCTGAGACTGAAACGGTTTTCTTCGATGACGAAGAGGAAGAAGAGGAAGAGCTTGCGCCGGAGGCGGCACGAGGCTGTAACTATGGGGCGTTTCAACGATGCAAGCCCCCAACTTTTGATGGAAACGACACTGCTACTACTGCTCACCGATGGGTGATAGAGATGGAAGCTGTATTGAATATTAGTGAGTGTCGGGAGGATCAGAAAGTAAAGTTTGCTGCCCATTCTTTTGTGGACTCGGCTCTATGCTGGTGGGACAATATAGTCCAAGTTGAGGGAAGCAGGGCTATCGGGAGAATGAGATGGTCGGAGCTGAAGAAGTTAGTTATTAAGGATTTCTGTCCTCACCGAGAGATGGACAAGATTGAGAGGAAGTTCCTGCAACTGGAGGCGGGAACCCTGACACATCAACAATACACCACGAAGTTCAACGAGATGGCACATCTGGTGCTGGATCAGGTGACACCTCTTTCGCGAAAGATCAAGAGGTATATTCAGGACTTGCCGGTGGACATCCGTAGGCACATGATCGCTGCCCGACCGAGCACGTTTAGGTCGGCAGTTGACCTGGCGAGAAGGTTGTACGACTAGCGGGGGGCGATGACAATGACAGAAGAAGGGGAGGAGCGAGCCTATGTTAAGAAGGGGAAAGGAAGGTGAGACAATGATGGTGGATTTGTGTATGACGGTACAGCGTGAGGGACGGTGATCGGAAGAGAATAGAAAGAAAAGGAGAAGTATGCAAAAAGTGGGTAGAGGCCATGAGGGGGAATGCAAGTGGGGACTGAACGTATGTTTCCAGTGTGGGAAGGAAGGTCACAGGGTGAGGGATTGTAGCACGGCTAAGTGCTACGACTATGGCGAGATTGGACACCTGAGCAGGGATTGTAAGAAGTCAAAGGCAGGAAGCTCCGGTGCGAGGAAAGGGGACAGAGGGTGAAGGCTAGAGCTTTTGCCATGACCGAGAGGAGGCTAGAGCGGACTTCGACGTGACGTCAGGTACGTTTCTGGTAATTTAAAATTTGTGCATCTATGATTTGAATGCGATGCTAACAGTAGTCTTGTTCCTACTGCTTTCTGTTGTAAGTGGCATGTTAGGAGAAGGAACATCGATGAGCCCTTCGATGTAGAGATTGATATTAATGAATCCACTAGGTTACCTAGATGCCCTAGAGGATTGCAGGATAGAATTGAGAAAGCGTTTGTTCTTGCTAGACCGTTCAGGACAGACTTGGGTGGATAGGTGTACACCATAAGGTGAATGGGTTAGCAATCCATGAGGCGCGGACATACCACCTACTTGGCCGATGTAAGGTATGTGGATATACTAATATCTCAACCGTCAGATGTATCGAGACACGAGTAAAGATTATTGGTGGTCAGGTATGAAGTGTGATATGATGGAGTAAATGAGTAAATGCCTTACTTGTCTACAAGTGAAGGCCGAGCACCAAATGACGTATGGGAAATATTGAGGTGACTGAGGCTACAACAAAGAAGCTCGAAAGGATCAAAGCCCTGATGGAAGTAGCCAAAGATAGACCAGAAGTCATATGTTGATAAACGAGTAGAGCGATTGAATTCCAGGTGAGAGACTGTGAAAGAGATGAGACAATATTGCCTGTAATGGTTCAAGGAACAACAGGTTTCGGGAACGAAACCTATTTAAGGGGGGTGGACTCGTAACGCCCGAAAATTTTCTTTGAAGGCGACGAAAGAAGGAAAAAGAAATAAAGTCCAAAGTCGAGAGACCAAACTCGCCAACAAGAGAAACTTCGATAAATGGGAGTATAAAAGGGGGAAGACACCCCATACTTGCCATTTTCAGCCAAAGAGAAGAGAGAAAAGGAGAAAAAGAGGAGAAAAGCTTGGTTCGGGTTGATCCGAGCGTGAAAACCGACGTGTAGCAGGTCAAATCGAAGCTCTACTCGACGGGATCGTTAAGGTGAGTTCTAGGACCCCTCTTTTATACGTTTTTGAATGATTTTGGGGCTGGAACACATCTAAAAACTATTTTTCGATTTTTTGGGTGAATACCCATTTATGTATGTATATGTATGTGTGTGATTCGTTTGGGGCTTGATTTTGGGCTTAGGTATGCTTGAATGATGTCGTAGTATGTTTCCCTAAGGTTTAGAAGGGTTGATTTGAGCTTAAAAGAGGTTTGGAAGAGTTTGGAGGTCGAACTTGGTGGTTGCAGTTCGAGATGAACTGCATTCTGCATCAGCTAGGGCTAGGCGACTGAATGGAGGTCCATGCGCCCAAATGAGGTGCGATTAGGCTCATACGCACGAAAGAGGTGAGACTGAGCTTCATTCATGCGACTGAGAGCCATACGCCTGAGGGCTATGGGACCGAAGGAAATGCGGATGAAGGTCATACGACTGAAGGTCATGCGACTAGAGTTCATACGCCTGTGAGTCCTGCGATTGAGGTTCATACGCACGAAAGGTGTGCGACTGAGGACCATTCGCATGAAGGTCATGCGACTGAGGTCCATACGCATGAAAGTATACGATTGGAGGTCATGCTCCTAGAATGCATACGACTAAGTGTTCCCATGCACCCAAGAGGTGATGCGCCTAAACAGTCCTCATACGCCTAAACAGTCCTCATACGCCTAAAGTCATACGACTGGAGAGTTCATACGCTTGGAGACCATGCGACTGGAGCGTTCATACGCATGGAGGTCATACGGTGGAGCTCCATACGCCTAAGTGTTGGTGTGCCCGAATAGGGTTTATGCGCCTAGGAGTTATGAGGGACTTTGAGAGGTGATGGTCGAGATGGATTACTCGATGATGTGATGGGTATGGATGGTATAAGATGACGTATGATGATGAGCCGATGGTGATGATGATGATGTGAAGCATGATGATGTGCGACGATGTATGGTTATGTGATGTGATGCGCGTGATTCGTGTGATGATGATGTCGTGTGCTTGTGCATGTTGTATGCTATGAATGATGTATGTATGGGTGTGCAATATTTCCCTTGTGTTTAATGTTGTACGTTTTATGTTCCTTATTATTATTATGTATGTTTATCTTTCCATGGCTTTGCGTTGAACGTTAATGAATGAAATGAAAGTATTATGTAACGTAAAGTGGAAGATAATGAAAGAGGAACGTAATGAATGAATGCATGCATTAATGAATGAATTAACGAATGAAAGGTTTGCAAGCATATGTATGAGGTGAGCGACTCTGTGTCGCAACAGACTCGAAAGAGGTCATGTCGCGTACTCCGGTACTGTGCCAGTCTTCGGACATGAGTTGGGGGTTTGTGTACAGGCCCCGGCAGAGTATCAGTCTTCGGACATGAGTCGAGAGTAGTGCGTGAGAGTGAGATGAGATGAAAGAGAAACGAATCGCGTACTTCGGTGCTGTTCCAGTCTTCGGACATGACTCGGGGGTTTGTGTACAGACCCCGGCACAGTACCAGTCTTCAGACATGAGTCGGGAGTATGGCATGAGTTGATGAATGAGAAAGGTAATGATGGAAAGAACGAATGTATGAAATGAACGTTAACGAAATATCTTAATAATGTACTAAACGGGATCTTTGTCATTCGACCACAGTAATCATGGCTGAGTGCCACGAAGAGGGTAAAGTCTGACCAGATCTAGAACGGTATGAACGAATGATGAAGATAATAATGATACTATTCGTATGTACGCATTGTAGAGATTAATGAAGAGGCTGATGCAACCTAAACATCTTAGTCTTTCCTGCATGCTACACAAGTGCATTAAAGAAGAAGCTTAGGAAGTTTCACACATGAAACAGAAAATACTCTAAGTGTGAAATCTTTCGAAGCCAAGACCAATATCTTCTGAAGCCAAACATGAAGTCTTCCGAAGCCTCAGAGACAAAGTCTTCCGAAGCTTCAACTCATGAAGACAGATTTCTTCCGAAGACTTTTAGTAACATGCTTTATCTGATGTACTGTTCCATAAAGCTGAACACCTTTCCGCTGCGCCTCTACAAGTCACCAACTTACATGAGTTGGTGAAAAGGTCCATGCTTTTGGTAACTGTACATTGAGGTCTTGAGTCTGTAAATTTCTACTTTATGTACTTTATCCTTTTTGTAATAGATAAGGATGTGAGCTATGGCATGTCATAGTCACAAGTCAAAAGGCAATCTGCCTTTTGACTCTACAATTGATTTTGTTTGTGTCTAGTCAATTGTATCCAGCTGGCTTTCAAAGTATAGCCGGCTGTAGGATATAGTATAAGTATCTCATGTTCTTTTATTTTTCGAATATGCTTTTGTAACAATTGTAGTAGAACATAGAGAAGGCAATATAATGCATTCTTGAAAACCAAATACTTGTGTTCTTTGTGTTCTGTCTCTTGCATTACTTGTGTTCTTAGTATCTTATCTTGGTTAATCCAGTTTACTGTTCAATTAAAGTTTAGTTAATCTCCTCTTTGTGTTGTTGTGTTGTAACTATAACCCTTCAACGATCCTGCATTTGGTATCAGAGCTTTCCAGGCTCTTGATATAAGATCTCACCATCTTAAAGATCCCTCACACACACAAATACTAAACTTTTCAAATGGCAGCCATTTCCAAAACTGATATGGAAACTGGAACCATGAACAAGTCCTTACTGATCACTCTTGATGAGTTTGATACCTGGTGTTTAAGATTGGAAGGTTTCATCAGCTCTCTTGATTCAAGAATGTGAGAGTCTATTGAGAATGGACCTTTAATACCCAGCACCCCTTCTGCTGCTGGTGCTGGTATGATTCCTAAAGATGTGGCTAACTACTCTGATGAAGATAGGAAGAGAGTAGAGATAGACAAAAAAGCTATGACAGCTCTTCAAACTGCCCTTCCAAACTCTGCATACAGAGGTTTCAAGAAGTGCAAAATAGCCAAACAGCTGTGGGATGCACTGAAACTGATGTATAAGGGTTCTTCTGAAGCCAAGGAGAATAAGAAGGATCTCTTGAAGAAGTAGTTTGAAAACTTTACCTTCAAAACAGGTGAAACCATGACTCAGTAGTATTTTAGGTATGTTGAGATTGTGGATACCCTAGTGGATGGAGGAGTTTCTCTTGAAAACAGAGACATTGTAAGGAAGTTCATGTCCTCACTTCCTAGGCAATGGACACACTACTGTGTGGTGATCAAGAGAACTGAAAATCTTAAAACTTTTACTCTGATAGAGTTATATGGGATTCTCAGTGGCTACCAGATGGAGATGAACATGCAAGGTTCATCTGGCAACTCCAACAATCAAATGGGTTCAGCCCTACATGTGATTGAAAGGGATAGCATAGAACCCAAACATCATTTTATGCTACCCTGACAATTCACCAAAGGGTCCTTTCATCACCTTCCTAGAGACACCAAGGGAGAACTACACTCAAGGAAGCCCATTCCAAGAGACAAGCTCTTCTCAAGCTTTTATGTCTTCTGATGAAAGCTGTGGTAACTCTCTTTTCACTCTTGAAGACATGGACTGTATCTATCCAGATGATCTGGAGTACATGGAAATAGTCTAGCAGATGGCTCTTCTCACTCACAGAGCCAAGAAGTTGTACAAGAGGACTGGAAGGAAGTTTCCAAGCAATACAACCAGTGGAAAGTTTGGACTGGACAAAGGCAAAATCAAGTGTTACAACTGTAACTTGATGGGCCACTTTGCCAGAGAGTGTAAGGCACCTAGAACAAATGGTGGCCAAACACAATCCAGACCAAACTACACTGATAAAGCTCTCCAGAATGAGAAGTCAAAGCAGCAAGCTGTTGTTTCTATTGAAGAAGGAGGCTTTGACTGGAGCTTTCAGGTGGAAGATGCTTCTCCAAACCAAGCACTAATGGCAGATCATGATGAAGCCAAGGTATTGGAACATCTCTGTACTCCTGAATGCATTGCTAAAGTTAACAGATACAGGTCCTACAACTTGGAAATGAGATCTGATCTTGAGTCCTTAAACATTTTAAAATCTGATTTTAGAAAGTCTGAAAATGACTATAAACTGAAAATAGAGGACTTAGAGAAAACCATTTCAGTTCTAAAACATGAACACACAGATTTTAGGACTCAAATCAAAGATCTCATAACCAAGTTAACTGAGTGCCAGGTTGAGCTTGTAATCAGAAAAGCCAGGGCAGAAAAGAGTGTTCTTGAAGAAGAGACCTTCAAGAACATGATATCCTCATCCCTGCACAACAAAGTGTGCTATCATAATAGGCAGGGACTAGGATCTAATGAGATAGCTCCTCCACACACAATCTTGTCAGTAAGATCTCCTAGGTGTGGAACTTGTGAAGATGAGCTTTCTCTTATAGATCCCATGAGTGAAGAGGATGAAGAAGAGATAGTGAAAAATCCCTCTGAAAAGAGTGAAGAGGAGGATTCCAAGAAGGGCCACTATCCTTCTAAGGAGAAAAAGAAGATTGTGATGACCAAGTCCATGAGAAAGAACTTGATCAGAAAGAGCAAAAGAAAGGCAAGGAAGGCTTAAGAGATCAAGGCTATTTTTGACTCTAAGCAGAAACAAGTTTTTATCTCTACAGGGTTTAAAGTGGTAGGGACTGAAGACATCAACCAAAACTCTTCTGCTAAGAGTTCTGGTTCTTGTTCAACTCATCTCAGCAGCAAGAAGAAGACTGATCTGTTGTGTACCACTGCTACACAGCCTAGACCATCAAACTCCAAGCACAGTCCTCAGCCCAAGAGGATTGTCTCAGCATCTGCAAAGATGAAGGTGGAGAAGGGATGTGATCAAAGCAGTCCTATTCCAAGAAAAAGGCTCCTGTGAAGAAGAAGATAAATTGTGTCATGTGTGAAAGTACTACTCACATTGCCAAGGATTGTCCCTTCAATCCTAAAGGTACTGTACATATGACCAAAACAAAGACTTCAAAGAGTTTGAAGAAGATTCAAGCTTCGGAAGGAAAACCTGTTTCCTTCAGAAGCTCAAAATCTAACAAGAAGGGAAGTGAAAAATTCCCTTCGGAAGAAAATTTGGTCTCGGAAGAAAGGAGTTCTTCCGAAGCACTAAAGTCTGCTGCAGTGTCTGCAGAATCTTCTGAAGGTTCAGTCATCAAAACTTCCGAAGTTCCAAAAGCTTCCAAAGTTTTGAAGGTCAAGTCCAAGATTCCAAAGGTGGTGTGGATGTCTAAGAAAGACCAAGTGATTAAGATTTCTCCATCAACAACAGCTCAAGATCCTCTTAGTACAACCACAGGATCTATTACTGTTGAATTACCTTCTGTAAATGAGCCCAAGACAAGCAAGGCTTGGGTTTCAAAATGTAACTAATCATTTTCTTTATGCAGGAACTGCTGAAGACAGAAAAAAATGTCTAGATCATAGACAGTGGCTGTTCCAGGCACATGACAGGCAATAGGTCACTACTCCAGAACTTTGAAAGGATTGATGAAGGACCAGTTGCTTTTGGAGGAGATAAAGGTGGTTACATTTCTGGAAGGGGCAAGGTCACAAATGGTAAGCTCAACATAGAAAAGGTAAACTTTGTTAAGGATCTTGGATACAATCTTCTAAGTGTATCTCAATTTTGTGATCAGAGTCATAACATGCTCTTTACTGAGCATGAGTGCATTGTTCTTAAGCCTGGTGTGGTCATTCCTCATAAGCATATCCTTCTTAGAGCCCCCAGGAAAGGAAACATGTACAAGATGGATTTGCAAGAAACCTCTCCCTCTGGAGAAGTTTCATGCTTTCTGTCTAAAGCCAATAGTGATGAGTCTTTCCTATGGCATAAAAGAATGTGCTATGTAAACTTTAAGAACATGAATAATTTAATTAAGCATGACTTGGTAACTGAAATGCCAAAGAAAGAGTTTACAAGTGATGATCATTGTGTTGCATGCCTGAAAGGGAAGCAACATAAGGTATCTCAAGAACTCCATCACTACACCCCTACACTTGTTACATATGGATCTCTTTGGCCCTACCGTGGAATGAGTTTAGGAAGGACCTTATACAGTCTAGTGATCACAGATGACTTTACAAGATTCACTTGGGTTTTCTTCCTTAGAACTAAGGATGAGACTCCTGAGATTCTGAAGACTTTCATCTTAAAGATTGAGAATCAGTCTGATCACAAGGTCAAGATCATAAGATGTGATCAAGGAACCGAATTTAAGAACCAAATCCTTGATACATTTTGTGATGAAAAGGGTATTACAAGACAATTCAGTGCTCCCAGGACTCCTCAGCAAAATGGTGTTGCTGAGAGGAGAAACAAGACACTGATTGAAGCTGTGAGAACCATGCTGTCTGACTCTAAACTGCCCATCACCTTCTGGGCAGAGGCAGTCAACACTGTCAAGACTCCTTATGAACTTTGACACAAGAGGAAACCTTTCATTGGTTTTCTCAGGTCATTTGGATGTCCTTGCACCATCTTGAATACCAAAGATCAAATTGCCAAGTTTGCTGAGAAATCAGATGATGGACACTTTATTGGATACTCTTCTTAAGCTAAGGCTTATAGAGTATACAATCTTAGAACTAGAATTGTTGAGGAGTCAGCCAATGTGACTTTCAATGAACACACACCCTGTGTTGCTGAATCTGGTTCGGATTGGTTTTTTGATCTTGATTTGGTTACCAACTGTTTTAACAAATCTTGTGAGAATGTTTCAGGATCTGCAGAAAATTTAAATACAGATGATCTTGATCCAAGATTAGGAAGATCTTCAAGTCATATATCTTCAGCTCCAGTTGGAACCACTTCTGCGAATGAGGTTTCTGTCAGCACAACAATGACAAACTCAGCTGATACATCTGGTATGCCTTCAAATTCCAGCTCAGAGGCTCTACAACCAGATAAGAACACCTTAACTGTGGAAGACAACAATGGTGGTGGTGACAGTGACCAAGAATTTCTTGATGCCACTAACCGCACCATTGATGAGCACATCAATGATGTCACACACTACTTGGATCAAGTTTCACTTGAAAAGTGTGCTGATGTGGTGGGAGAAACATCTATGCCAGATCTAAATTCTCTAATTTAGATCTTTCTCAGTAACTTGCTGTGATCCCTCAGCTTAGGATCCACAAGTCTCTCCCCACCACAAACATCATTGGAGATGTTGTCATAGGGGTAAGAACAAGAGGACAAACCCATGAAGCAAATGTTTGTCTTCACTCTTGTTCTTATCCCAGATAGAGCCAAAGAAAGTTGATGAGGCTCTAAAAGATGGAAGTTGGGTTAAAGCTATGCAACAAGAGCGCTTCAATTCAAAAGGCAGAAAGTTTGGAACCTTTGTCCTCTTCCTTGTGGAAAGACTACCATTGGAACCAAATGGGTGTTTAGGAACAAGAAAGATGATAGAGGCATCATCATCAAGAACAAAGCTAGACTGGTTGTTCAAGGATACACACAAGAAGAAGGGATTGACTACACTGATGTCTTTGCTCCAGTAGCAAGATTAGAAGCTGTTAGGATATTCCTAGCATTTGCTGCATCTAAGAACTTCAAGGTCTTTTAGCTTGATGTGAAGTGTGCCTTTTTGTATAGAGTGATTGATGAAGAGGTATATGTCAAACAGACACCTGGTTTTGTAGACCCTGATCATTCTGATTATGTCTGCAAGCTTGACAAAGCTCTCTATGGGCTGTATCAGGCACCCAGGAAATGGTATGAGACACTATCTGAGTATCTTTGTAAACATGGATATAGGAGAGGTACTATAGATGAACTCTCTTCATCAAAGGACAGGAAAATAACATATTGCTAGTTCAAGTGTATGTGGATGAAATCATCTTTGGTTCAACTAATCCAAAGCTCTGCAAAGACTTTGAGAAGCTGATGAAAGACAGATTTGAAATAAGTGCCATGGGGGAACTCAATTTCTTTCTGGGAATTCAAGTGAAGCAAGTTGAAGATGGCATCTTCATAAGTCAGTCAAAGTATGTTCAGGACATACTCAAGAGGTTCAATATGACTGATGGTAAGATTGCTAAGACACCCATAGCCAGAAACCACTCCCTTGGTCCTGATCTTGAGGGGGAGTGTGTAGATGAGAACTTATACAGGGCTATGATTGGGTCTCTTATGTATCTTACTGTTAGCAGGCCTGATATCATGTTTGGTACATGCATTTGTGCAAGATATCAAGCCAACCCTAAGATGTCTCACCTTATCACTGTCAAGAGGATTCTAAGATACCTCAAAGGTGCATCAACACTTGGCTTATGGTATCCCAAGAATTCTGACTTCAATCTGTATGCCTATATAGATAGCGATTATGGTGGTTGCAACATGAATGCAAAGTCTACATCTGGAGGATGTAAATTTCTTGGTGGAAGGGTTGTCTTATGGCAATGCAAGAAACAATCCTGTGTCTCTACATCAACTGCTGAAGCTGAATACATTGCTGCTGCTAGCTGCTATGCTCAAGTACTTTGGATTCAAAATCAGATACTGGATTATGGGTTAAACTTTAGGGAGACTCCCATTCACATAGACAACAACAGTGCTATCTCAATCACAGAGAACCCTGTGCAGCACTCAAGGACAAAGCACATCAATATCAGGTATCATTTAATAAGAGATAACTATGAAAAGGGATTATTAAACTAGTCAAAGTTCACACAGATGAACAATATGCTGATCTGTTTACAAAGGCTTTTGATGAACAGAGATTTAAATATCTAATATCAGCTATTGGGATGATAAACTTTGAGTAAGCTTTTCTTCAAACTAATTCTTATTATTTCTAAAAAAATTATGTGTGTCCTAAGTTGTCTAGTTCATCACTTTCATAAGCTCATGTTTTCTTTGGATGAAAATTTCTTTTTGAAGACTTTCCTTAGACTTTTGAAAATTTCCTTTTGAAGACTTTCCTTAGACTTTTGAAAATTTCTGATGCTTCGGAGTTATGCTTTTAACTTCGGAAGTAAATCATGCCTTCAAAATAAATAAATGTCTAAGAAATTTACCTTCGGAAGGGCTTTCAAATTTATTTTCTAAAGCTTAAATACTTGTCTCAGGCACTTACTTATTTTCAAGGACCATTTACTTCCGAAGCAAAATTAACTCTCGGAAGCTTTGTTGATTTATATACAGAGCACTCAAGTCTTAATTCTTCTTCCGAAGCAAAATTCTCAAAACTCTCAAGAAATTCTTCCGAAGTCATTTTAGCTTCGGAAGCTTTTTAATTAAAATTTAGAAGATAATTAAACTTCGGAAGCTTTTTGACTTCCAAGAAAAATACTTTTTGAGCAAAGTAAACTACTTTTTCAGAGGTGGGACCGACATCCGGATTTCAAAGTTTATCCTCTTTCATTAAACTTTATCTAAAATCCTTCTCACATATAAACTCAACGGTTTCCCCCTCTTTCTATCATCTGTTCTTCCTCCAAACCTAAAACCCCAAATTTCTCTCTGAAATTTCTTTCTTTCTTCTTTCTTCGTCCTTAAGCTACTTCAAAATGGCCAACCTTGCTCATAGAAATGATCCCAACTTTACCATGCAGCTACATAGATAACATAATCAGGTTGCTCTATAAGCTCTGAGAAAGATCCTCATTTCTCATAGGTCTGCCATTTCTTGTCTCTGTCAAACTACTTCACCTCCCTAACCATTGATCCTCCACTCTATGAGGATCAGTTGCTTGAATTCTGGAAGACCTGCCAAGAGGTCATTATGGACGGGGAGAAGGCACTGTCTGCCACAGTGCAGGGGAGAACAATCTTCATCACTCCGGCCATCATCAATAGACATCTTCAGCTGGATGATAAAGAAGGTGAGGTGTTTTCCCAAAAGAAGCTGTCAATCATTCCTTTGAGCAGATGTGATATGAGGGAGATTTCTTTGTAAAGACCTTTAGGAAAGGGAAGGTCTCATCCCAATGGAGATTCCTGCTCCATATGGTCATCCACAGCTTATCAAACAAGCATGGTGGATGGGACCAGATTCCTGAGGATCTCTCCTTCATAATCCATTGAATGTTCAGGGAGTCAAATTCAGGTATTCTCAGTTTGTTTATACAAATTTACTTGCTAATTTAGACTCCTTAGAATATTACATGTTTCCTAGATATGTCCAGTACATTCTTAACTGTGAACTGGGCTCACAGTTGAGGAAAACAGGTAACATTCTTAAATTGGGACAGATGAAGCCCGACATCTTTAAAATACTATGAAAGCCCACTGTTAGATTCTCTGGGGTAGAAACAGCCCTAGTCCCAAAAATGTTAGAGCTTATTGCTCAAGGTGACAACCTAGCAACACAAGCAAGTGTTGAACCCACACCTGCTACCTTCCAACCACCCACACAGCTTCAAATCTCCATCACCTACCAAAGAAAATCCAAACGAACCCCTACTCAGGCTATTCAGTCTGTGAAGGCCCACATATACTCACCCATACAGGAAGAAGTGGATATTGGAGCTCCCACTTCTCTGAGGAGCAGACCACTCCCATCTCTTCAAGAATCAGTGCTGAGGTTCCTCATGCTCAGCCTGATAAGCTCATTAGCCCAACTGCCTTAAGCCATCACTCTAAGTCTCAACACTCAAGTGATCAACCTTCTGGGGATAGTTACCATCCCCAGCCTATAGATCTCAACCAACCATTTCCCAACCTTGACTTCTATACTGATGAAGATATAGGTTTCAGTAAGTATAATGAATCTCTCTTCTTTCCCCCTACTCAAAGAGAGATGAGTACTCCTGAGTCTCCTACATCTATCCCACATCAGTCACCTACAACTGAGGTGGACACTTCTGAACCTGTTCAGGATGTCCATATGGAAGAGGCTCTCACTTCTGAAAGTGATTACATCATTAAGACCTCAACCATGTCAACTCAGCCCATTGACATCTCAACTGAGATTGCCAGTGAGCAGAGGAAAACCAACAGCCAAGAACCTCAAGCTGGTGGTGAGAGAGAGGACTCTGGTCCAATCATCTCATCCCCTAATGAGTCTTCTGATGAAGATGAGGGGAATCTGAGACTAATGGGGCAAAAATTGTCTAAAACATGCACTTACTTAGTCTCAAAGGTCAGTCACCTGAATATCAGGTGACTACCTTAAACAACAGGATTATGATCAGCAATTTGAGATTTCATATCTTAAGGAAAAACTAGCTGGGAGACCCTTAAGGAGAGCTCAACCAGGAACACAAGAACCTATGGATGTGATTGACCAATCTTCTGGCTCACCTATGCAAGTGGGTGATGCTACCAAAAAGGGGGAGAAAGTCATAACAATCACAGAACCTGGGAGTTCTTCAAAGACAATGGACATTGAGAACTCACCATCCTCAGTTGCAACTACGCATTCTCAGTAACCTCCTCTAGTTCACATTGATGTGGACTACACAGACTCCTTCATACAGAGTCTGTTTGAGGATGGGATACCAAGGGCTATGTCTGTAACATCTTGTATTTTCCGTTAATTAAAAGTTAATTTTATTAATTCTTATATGGGTTATTTAGACAATTTATAAATCTTGTTGGGCTATTATTGTATGATTCTTTGTTTAAGTTTCTAAATTAAGTAAATAATAATAATAATAATAGTAATAATAATAATAAAATTGTTAACTTAAAAGTGTTTAAAAATTTAATTAAAAACTTGGGGGATTGTTTTTGTAAATTTATAAACTTAAAACAAAGTTTTAGCATAAAATGTTAACTATTAAATACTGCAGGGACCAAATGTGTAAAATCACAAAACCTAAACCCCCACCCACTTTTATTTCCCGCAAACCCGGCGAGACGCCGGTGGTCGCTCCGGCTATACTCCGGCGATCCTATTAGTGCCTTAAAACCTCGAATTATGATTGGAAACCGTTTCCAATTGAGTCGTGTGTCTGATTCGAATCGATTAGTATAGATTAATTAAGATTAAACACCAGTTACACGAGCTTTCGAGCTCGAGTAACCGTCAGGCTATGGTTTTTAATTGATTAACAATTAAAACCTAATAATAACACAATTAAACCAACTTAATCATCATAAATCCATCTCTAATCGACTACAACACTCAAAAGCACTCAAATCAAATCCAAACACTGAAATTGATCACCTCTTTTCCCGCAACCTGCAACTTTGTCGAAACTACCCTTCTAAGCCTTCTTAGTTTAAATTTATTGAGGGTTCTTCATCTTCAAGATCATCAGAAGCTTCTTGTGCAACTAATTTGGTTGGAATCATCGTTTGAATATCGATTAAGGCTCCAAGTGTTTGCGAACGTCTTTCGTTTTCCTCACCACCCAATCGACCTTAAATCGGGTAATCAGACTCATAAATTTGATCGGTTTTACTTGGGGTTTAAAAGCCCCAAGGTTAATTTCATGTTCATAAACGAATTTGGGATCAATTTCGAATCAATTTGGAATCAATCGGTTCTAGGGTTCTTAAGATTTGGGGAATTTTCTTTAAATGGGTTTTTAATAATTAGGAACCAATATGAACCGTGGCTGAGGCCTTGGTTCATTGGTTAAGTCATTACACATCTCAACAGGGGGTCCCGGGTTCGAACCCGGGCACCCGCAGTTTATGTTTTTTTGGCTTTTTCAGCCTTAAAAAATATAGAAAAATCTTTAAAAATTATAAAAAGTATTTATAAACTTAGTTCATTTTTTAATTACTTAAATTTCTTCTGCAAATTTATTTTTAAAAATATATTAATATAAATTAATTGTTTTCTTTAAAAATTAGATATTTTTGTAAATATAAACTTTAGATAATAGTTTTAAACTATTAAAATTATTAATATAGCAAAAGTCACTTCTAAACTAATAATCAAGGGTATTTCAAATAATTACAAAAGTTTATTTTTTTAGTTTATTTCTTCTTTAAATTAGTTACCCAATATTACATATATTATTCTTTTAAAATATATGGGTTGCTACAATTAAAATGCATAATATATCTATAAGAACCCCAAAATTTTACCTAAAACCCTAATTCTCCTTAAAACGTAAGCTTATTAAACGTAAATATTGTAAAACTATTCATATTTAGGTATCTTGTGAAGGAGTACTTGGAACGGTGATTATATTTGATCTTTTATCTTCATATTACATACTTATTGATCAAGTGATTTTCCTTGTCCCTTTTTTTATAATATCACACTTATTTGGGGTGAAACATGATGCTTATATTACATACACCATTAAACATTTGAGACTTGTAATGCACATGCAATTCTACTTATTATTTGGTCATGGTTATTTGTGTATTGTAAGTGTTTATATGAGACATAGTTTGTTTACAATCATTAACTATTGCTAGCCTGGCGACGTCTTAGATCTTTGGGCCTAACAAGCCTATTTGGTGCTAAATTCGAGGTATTGGCGACTCCTAGGGGCCGTACGCTTGTGCACTAGGGAACCAAATACACTTAGCCAATCTTTTATACTTGTAATCAAGTCGAGGTTTGGTTGTAACGATATGTGTTCTATAACCTTACTAGCTTATAATCTATGACATGAATTGCTACTTGTAATCTTATTATGTATGAAAACTGGAAACTCACCAACTATTTTTAGTTGACTCTTTATTTTCATCATGTTTCAGGAAATCCCCAAGATTAAAGTGTCTTTTGAAGCTTGCAATAAGACTAAGATTGGACCTAGTTAATTTAAAATAAAATGTTTATGTAATGTTTTATTTTGTTTGGAAATTATCTCATGTTTAAGACTTATGCTTGTATGCTCTTTTAAAACTTATAACTTAATATTTACATTTTAACATAGCGTTATGTGGTTGTGAACAATCTTATCCCTCACATCTCGACGTTTCCGCCGTCAAGGTTGGGGTGTGACAGATTGGTATCAGAGCCCATAACTATAGGGATTTAGGTTATTAGAAATGGTGACCTAGACTATAGCTTATGCATGAACCTCATAGAATAATATCTATATTCTTGGAAATATATATATTGTTACATGCTACATAATGCTATACCTTACTTATGTGCAACTTGATGCCTTAGCATAGGTTTGCCTTGTAATTGTTTAAACTTTGTTACTCGTCTCCCTAAACTTACCTTTGACACTTTGACTCTCCCCGACAAATGAAACTTCTTAATCTTATTCTCGACGACACGTGGAATTGTATACTTAAGCTTATGACTTGGATCCTTAGACTTATGTCTAATCTATGTTAAATCCCATCAAGGTTTTGATTTCATGAACCTAAGAAATTTGTGTGACACATAGACACCTGTATTCTGGATTTCCTGACAAAAGGCCCTCGGGCTAAGGCAAGCATATCGCATAAATCCTACGGGACTAGTTATGCTTACCTGGGGATTTCTGGGATGAGTGATAAATTATGGTCAACATACACAAAATTCTAAGGCGAGTGGGTCAACTTACCTTGACGTGTCAACGTTTCCAAATGGTAATGCGTTACCAAATGGAACCATTCCATGTGCCTTACGACTTTTGCCTTATCCTTGTTGAATTATGATCCTTGTTATTCAATTCTCATATCTAACTCATTTTGTATATCCCAACATGTCTCGTCATCATGGAAAGCGTGGAAATTCCGATCGTAAGTTAGCCGCCATGATTGCTCGACAAATGGCTGCTGTCATCCCGACCATGGTTGCTGAACTTAATAGCACCCTAATGACCAACGCTAGCAACAATGGAAATGGTCATGGGGAGAATAGCAATAACCAAAACGGGAACAACCAACACGGGAACAATCAAACTTGCACCTTCAAACACTTTAGCTCTTGCAAGCCCACTAGTTTTAGTGGCAAGGAAGGAGCCACTGGTCTTCTTGAGTGGTTCGAAAGCATGGAGAATACCTTATCAATTGTGAGTGTCCCGAGACGCTCAAGGTTCGCTATGCCACTAGTATGCTTCAACAAAGGGCACTTACCTGGTGGAATAGCGAGAAGAGGAACCGTGGACCTGAAGCTGTGCAAGCACTTACCTGGGAAGAGTTCAAGAACATCGCCATCAAAGTTCTGCCCAAGAAGTGAGTTGCAAAAGTTAGAAGAAGAGTTTTGGAACTTGAAGCAAAACGATGGTGACCATTTGGCCTACTCAACTAGGCATCATGAGTTGAGTATACTGCTGCCTCACATGGTCGACACTGTCCCCCGCAACATCGAGAAGTTCATCAAGGGTGTACCACCCCAAATTCAAGATGCTGTGGTGGGTAGTCGACCCACAACCTTGGAAGAAGCCATTACTATCACCGCTCAACTCACCGAGAACCATATACGAACGGGCACCATGTCTGTGAAGGTGCAAAGAAGGTAGAGAAGACGGCTACCGAGGCTGTTAAGGAGACTAAAGCTGAACCGTCTTACAACAACAACAACAAGAAGCGCAAGTTCACACCGGCACGCAACTATGCCGTAGCTGCACCCAAACAACCTCAAAGACAACTTGTACCTGCGGCTGCACCTGTGGCACAAGTGCCTGGGGCTAGGGCTTATGCTGGTCCTCAGCCTATGTGCAACATTTGTAGGTATCATCACCCGGGAAATCAACCATGCCGTATCTGTACTCTATGCGGTAAATATGGTCACTTGGTGGCGACTTGTCACCGTGCACCTAACAACGCCGCCGTGGTCACAAACCGTGTTTGCTACAACTGTGGGGAACCTGGTCATTTCCGCCCACAATGCCCTCGTCTTGTGGGTAATGTTCCACAAGCCCGAGGACGTGCTTTCAACATCAACGCTAACCAAGCACAAGCAAACAACGATGTGGTGAATGGTATGTTAACTTACCTTTAACTTTTGTGACCTAATTTTTCATGTGTTACCTATGTCGTTAAACACCATTAAAATTAACAGGTATGTTTCTTATAAATAAAACTTATGCCTATGTCCTATTTGATTCTGGAGCCGATAAGAGTTTTGTTTCGCTAGAGTTTGAACCTATACTTGCTAAGCCACATACGAAACTAGCACGACCTCTCACTGTTGAAGTTGCCGATGGAGAGCCGATCACTGTCGATATCGTTATTCGTGATTGCATCTTAAGTCTTGACACGCATGATTTTCTTATCGATCTTATCCCTATGAAACTTGGAAGCTTCGACGTCATCATTGGTATGGATTGGTTAGCCAAACACCATGCCGAGATCATTTGTTTCGAGAAGTGCATTCGTATACCGTTACCCTCTGGAGATACGTTGAAAGTGTTTGGTGAAAAATCTTCCAAAGGACTTAAACTCATGTCTTGCACTCAAGCCCGAAAGTGCTTAAGCAAGAAGTATATGGCCTTCTTGGCTTACGTAGTCAACACGAAAGTCAAAGGGAAAGAACTTAAGGATGTCCCTATCGTACGAGACTTTCCTGAAGTATTTCCCGATGACCTTAGTGGTTTACCTCCCGTGCGTGAAGTCGAGTTTAAAATTGACTTGATACCGGGAGCAAAACCCGTGGCTAAGTCACCATATCGGCTTGCACCATCGGAAATGCAAGAACTCTCTAGTCAACTGCAAGAGCTATTCGAGAAGGGCTTCATCCGTCCTAGTTCTTCGCCTTGGGGTGCACCTGTTCTTTTCGTGAAGAAGAAAGATGGATCGTTTCGTATGTGCATCGATTATCGTGAGCTTAACAAGCTTACCATCAAGAATCGTTATCCTCTTCCTCGCATTGATGACTTGTTTGATCAACTTCAAGGAGCTGCCATATTCTCGAAAATTGATCTACGTTCTGGATATCATCAATTACGAGTTCATGAGGATGACATCCCAAAGACCGCTTTTCGTACTCGTTATGGACACTATGAGTTTATGGTGATGCCTTTTGGTTTAACCAATGCTCCTGCTGTCTTCATGGATCTCATGAACCGAGTATGCAAGCCTTATCTAGACAAGTTTGTGATCGTCTTCATTGATGACATACTTATCTATTCCAAGTCCAACACGATCATGAGCTGCATTTGAGATTGGTTCTTGAGTTGTTAAAGAAAGAGCAATTGTACGCAAAGTTCTCGAAGTGTGACTTCTGGCTCGAGGAAGTTCAATTTCTAGGACACGTGGTGAATAGCCAAGGAATTCACGTTGATCCTGCAAAGGTGGAAGCTGTGAAGAATTGGTGTGTTCCTACAACTCCTACTGAAGTTCGTTCTTTTCTTGGTCTTGCTGGTTATTATCGGCGATTCATTGCCAATTCTCAAGGATCACGAAACCACTCACTACTTTGACACAAAAGAATAAACCATTCGAGTGGAGTTCCGAGCAAGAAGAAGCTTTTGAAGCGTTAAAGCATAAGTTGTGCAATGCTCCTATATGACCCTACCCGATGGAAACGACGATTTCACCGTGTATTGTGATGCATCTAAACAAGGCCTGGTTGTGTTCTCATGCAACGAGGGAAGGTCATAGCTTATGCATCGAGACAATTGAAGGTTCACGAGGTGAATTATACAACACACGATCTCGAGCTTGGTGCTGTTGTATTTGCTTTGAAAATTTGGAGGCACTACCTGTATGGTACGCAATGTATAGTCTACACCGATCACAAAAGCCTTTAACACATTTTCAATCAAAAAGATCTCAATATGAGACAACGTCGTTGGGTGGAGTTGATTAGTGATTACGATTGTGACATTCGTTACCATCCTGGTAAAGCAAACGTTGTAGCCGATGCACTAAGCCGAAAGATTCACAACAAGATGATCTCATTCCAAGAAATTCGCGATCGACGTCAATGGTTTGACACTTGGGTGAGTTCGATACTGAGATCCGACTAGATGTCAACGAGACCACCGTACTGCTACAAAACCTGAGAATAGATAGTGACATCGAGTCTAGTATCTTGGAGGCTCAACAAATGGAACAACGAGAAGGAAGAATGAAGGATGAATTGGAGCATATCTTTTAACTCAATTGGAAACGAAACCCAATGGATTGATGTACTTCGCAAATCGAATTTGGGTTCCAAATCGTGATAACCTCCGTACCTTCATCATGAACGAAGCTCATCAAACTCGTTATTCTATTCATCCTGGCTCCGATAAGATGTATATGGACCTACGTGGTCAATATTGGTGGCCTGGAATGAAGAAAGACATAGCGACTTATGTAGCTAAGTGTCTCACGTGTACGAAGGTTAAAGCCGAACATAACGTCCAAGTGGATTACTTGAGCAACCCGAGATTCCTATGTGGAAATGGGAACACATATCCATGGACTTCATAACTAAGCTACCCCAAACCTCCCGAGGACATGATAGCATATGGGTGATCGTTGACCAATTGACCAAGTCGGCGCATTTTATACCCATACGTGACACTTACAAAACATCAAAGTTAGCTCGTATATACGTTGATGAGGTTGTAAGTCATCATGGGGTACCTCTGCACATCATATCCGACCGAGATGCTCGTTTCACTTCACATTTTTGGTCGTCTATGCATGAACTCTTGGGTACAAAACTCGATCTAAGCACGGCTTACCATCCTCAAACTGATGGTCAAACCGAGCGAACGATCCAAACCCTGGAGGATTTGCTACGCCTGTGTGTTCTTGATTTTGGTGGTGATTGGGATACGCATTTACCGCTCGCGGAATTTTCGTACAACAATAGTTACCACTCGAGTATCAAGATGGCACCGTTCGAAGCACTTTATGGTCGTAAATGTCGTTCACCGATCTGTTGGACCGGCATTGGTGAAAACTTCATCACTGGTCCTGAACTTATACAAGAGACGACCGATAAACTTCTATCATTCGCAAGAACCTTGAAGTGGCGAGAAGTCGACAAAAGAGCTATGCTGATAAGCGACGTAAGCCATTGGAATTCCAAGTTGGGGAGATGGTTCATCTTAAGGTTTCACCGTGGAAAGGTGTGGTTCGCTTTGGAAAGAAGGGCAAACTGGCTCCAAGATTTGTAGGGCCTTTCAAAATCCTGAAAAGGATTGGGAAAGTGGCTTATAAACTGGAACTACCTTCCGACCTTAGTGGAGTTCATCCTGTGTTCCACATCTCAAATTTGAGAAAGTGCTTGGCTGACGAAACTCTGAATGTCCCGTTGGAAGACATCCAGATTGACGAGTCATTGCATTTTGTCGAGAAACCTGTTAAGATCATGGATCGCATAATGAAGAAAACTAGAACCACAATAACTCCAATCGTCAAGGTTCGTTGGGAAAATAAACGTGGCGCCGAATTTACTTGGGAACATGAGGAGCACATGAAGAAGAAATACCCGTTCTTATTTGTATAGTTTCATTTTGTTAATTTCGGGACGAAATTCTTTAAGTTGGGGAGACTGTAACATCTTGTATTTTCCATTAATTAAAAGTTAATTTTATTAATTCTTATATGGGTTATTTAGACAATTATGAATCTTGTTGGGCTATTATTGTATGATTCTTTGTTTAAGTTTCTAAATTAAGTAAATAATAATAATAATAATAATAATAATAAAATAATAATAAAATTGTTAACTTAAAAGTGTTTAAAAATTTAATTAAAAACTTGGGGGATTGTTTTTGTAAATTTATAAACTTAAAACAAAGTTTTAGCATAAAATGTTAACTATTAAATACTGCAGGGACCAAATGTGTAAAATCACAAAACCTAAACCCCCCATTTTTCTTTCCCGCAAACCCGGCGAGACGCCGGTGGTCGCTCCGGCTATACTCCGGCGACCCTATTAGTGCCTTAAAACCTCGAATTATGATTGGAAACCGTTTCCAGTTGAGTCGTGTGCCTGATTCGAATCGATTAGTATAGATTAATTAAGATTAAACACCAGTTACGCGAGCTTTCGAGCTCGAGTAACCATCGGGCTATGGTTTTTAATCGATTAACAATTAAAACCTAATAATAACACAATTAAACCAACTTAATCGATCATAAATCCATCTCTAATCGACTACAACACTCAAAAGCACTCAAATCAAATCCAAACACTGAAATTGATCACCTCTTTTCCCGCAACCTGCAACTTTGTCGAAACTACCCTTCTAAGCCTTCTTAGTTTAAATTGATTGAGGGTTCTTCATCTTCAAGATCATCAGAAGCTTCTTGTGCAACTAATTTGGTTGGAATCATCGTTTGAATATCGATTAAGGCTCCAAGTGTTTGCGAACGTCTTTCGTTTTCCTCACCAACCAATCGACCTCAAATCGGGTAATCAGACTCATGAATTTGATCGGTTTTACTTGGGGTTTAAAAGCCCCAAGGTTAATTTCATGTTCATAAACAAATTGGGATCAATTTGGAATCAATTGGAATCAATCGGTTCTAGGGTTCTTAAGATTTGGGGAATTTTCTTTAAATGGGTTTTTAATAATTAGGAACCAATATGAACCGCGGCTGAGGCCTTGGTTCATTGGTTAAGTCATTACACATCTCAACAGGGGGCCCCGGGTTCGAACCCGGGCACCCGCAGTTTATGTTTTTTTGGCTTTTTCAGCCTTAAAAAATATAGAAAAATCTTTAAAAATTATAAAAAGTATTTATAAACTTAGTTCATTTTTTTATTACTTAAATTTCTTCTGTAAATTTATTTTTAAAAATATATTAATATAAATTAATTGTTTTCTTTAAAAATTAGATAATTTTTGTAAATATAAACTTTAGATAATAGTTTTAAACTATTAAAATTATTAATATAGCAAAAGTCACTTCTAAACTAATAATCAAGGGTATTTCAAATAATTACAAAAGTTTATTTTTTTAGTTTATTTCTTCTTTAAATTAGTTACCCAAATATTACATATATTATTCTTTTAAAATATATGGGTTGCTACAATTAAAATACATAATATATCTATAAGAACCCCAAAATTTTACCTAAAACCTTAATTCTCCTTAAAACGTAAGCTTATTAAACGTAAATATTGTAAAACTATTCATATTAGGTATCTTGTGAAGGAGTACTTGGAACGGTGATTATATTTGATCTTTTATCTTCATATTACATACTTATTGATCAAGTGAGTTTTCCTTGTCCCTTTTTTTATAATTTCACACTTATTTGGGGTGAAACATGATGCTTATATTACATACACCTTTAAACATTTGAGACTTGTAACGCACATGCAATTCTACTTATTATTGGTCATGGTTATTTGTGTATTGTAAGTGTTTATATGAGATACATAGTTTGTTTACAATCATTAACTATTGCTAGACTGGCGACGTCTTAGATCTTTGGGCCTAACAAGCCTATTTGGTGCTAAATTCGAGGTATTGGCGACTCCTAGGGGCCGTACGCTTGTGCACTAGGGAACCAAATACACTTAGCCAATCTTTTATACTTGTAATCAAGTCGAGGTTTGGTTGTAACGATATGTGTTCTATAACCTTACTAGCTTATAATCTATGACATGAATTGCTACTTGTAATCTTATTATGTATGAAAACCTGGAAACTCACCAACTATTTTTAGTTGACTCTTTATTTTCATCATGTTTCAGGAAATCCCCAAGATTAAAGTGTCTTTTAAAGCTTGCAATAAGACTAAGATTTGGACCTAGCTAATTTAAAATAAAATGTTATGTAATGTTTTATTTTGTTTGGAAATTATCTCATGTTTAAGACTAATGCTTGTATGCTCTTTTAAAACTTATAAACTTAATATTTACATTTTAACGTAGCGTTATGTGGTTGTGAACAATCTTATCCCTCACATCTCGACGTTTCCGCCGTCAAGGTTGGGGTGTGACAGATTGGTATCAGAGCCCATAACTATAGGGATTTAGGTTATTAGAAATGGTGACCTAGACTATAGCTTATGCGTGAACCTCATAGAATAATATCTATATTCTTGGAAATATATATATTGTTACATGCTACATAATGCTATACCTTACTTATGTGCAACTTGATGCCTTAGCATAGGTTTGCCTTGTAATTGTTTAAACTTTGTTACTCGTCTCCCTAAACTTACCTTTGACACTTTGACTCTCCCCGACAAATGAAACTTCTTAATCTTATTCTCGACGACACGTGGAATTGTATACTTAAGCTTATGACTTAGATCCTTAGACTTATGTCTAATCTATGTTAAATCCCATCAAGGTTTTGATTTCATGAACCTAAGAAATTTGTGTGACACATAGACACCTGTATTCTGGATTTCCTGACAAAAGGCCCTCGGGCTAAGGCAAGCATATCGCATAAATCCTACGGGACTAGTTATGCTTACCTGGGGATTTCTGGGATGAGTGATAAATTATGGTCAACATACACAAAATTCTAAGGCGAGTGGGTCAACTTACCTTGACGTGTCAACGTTTCCAAATGGTAATGCGTTATCAAATGGAACCATTCCATGTGCCTTACGACTTTTGCCTTATCCTTGTTGAATTATGATCCTTGTTATTCCAATTCTCATATCTAACTCATTTTGTATATCCCAACATGTCTCGTCATCATGGAAAGCGTGGAAATTCCGATCGTAAGTTAGCCGCCATGATTGCTCGACAAATGGCTACTGTCATCCCGACCATGGTTGCTGAACTTAATAGCACCCTAATGACCAACGCTAGCAACAATGGAAATGGTCATGGGGAGAATAGCAATAACCAAAACGGGAACAACCAACACGGGAACAATCAAACTTGCACCTTCAAACACTTTAGCTCTTGCAAGCCCATAGTTTTAGTGGCAAGGAAGGAGCCACTGGTCTTCTTGAGTGGTTCGAAAGCATGGAGAATACCTTTATCAATTGTGAGTGTCCCGAGACGCTCAAGGTTCGCTATGCCACTAGTATGCTTCAACAAAGGGCACTTACCTGGTGGAATAGCGAGAAGAGGAACCGTGGACCTGAAGCTGTGCAAGCACTTACCTGGGAAGAGTTCAAGAACATCGCCATCAAAGTTCTGCCCAAGAAGTGAGTTGCAAAAGTTAGAAGAAGAGTTTTGGAACTTGAAGCAAAACGATGGTGACCATTTGGCCTACTCAACTTGGCATCATGAGTTGAGTATACTGCTGCCTCACATGGTCGACACTGTCCCCCGCAACATCGAGAAGTTCATCAAGGGTGTACCACCCCAAATTCAAGATGCTGTGGTGGGTAGTCGACCCATAACCTTGGAAGAAGCCATTACTATCACCGCTCAACTCACCGAGAACCATATACGAACGGGCACCATGTCTGTGAAAGGTGCAAAGAAGGTAGAGAAGACGGCTACCGAGGCTGTTAAGGAGACTAAAGCTGAACCGTCTTACAACAACAACAACAAGAAGCGCAAGTTCACACCGGCACGCAACTATGCCGTAGCTGCACCCAAACAACCTCAAAGACAACTTGTACCTGCGGCTGCACCTGTGGCACAAGTGCCTGGGGCTAGGGCTTATGCTGGTCCTCAGCCTATGTGCAACATTTGTAGGTATCATCACCCGGAAATCAACCATGCCGTATCTGTACTCTATGCGGTAAATATGGTCACTTGGTGGCGACTTGTCACCGTGCACCTAACAACGCCGCCGTGGTCACAAACCGTGTTTGCTACAACTGTGGGGAACCTGGTCATTTCCGCCCACAATGCCCTCGTCTTGTGGGTAATGTTCCACAAGCCCGAGGACGTGCTTTCAACATCAACGCTAACCAAGCACAAGCAAACAACGATGTGGTGAATGGTATGTTAACTTACCTTTAACTTTTGTGACCTAATTCTTTTCATGTGTTACCTATGTCGTTAAACACCATTAAAATTTAACAGGTATGTTTCTTATAAATAAAACTTATGCCTATGTCCTATTTGATTCTGGAGCCGATAAGAGTTTTGTTTCGCTAGAGTTTGAACCTATACTTGCTAAGCCACATACGAAACTAGCACGACCTCTCACTGTTGAAGTTGCCAATGGAGAGCCGATCACTGTCGATATCGTTATTCGTGATTGCATCTTAAGTCTTGACACGCATGATTTTCTTATCGATCTTATCCTATGAAACTTGGAAGCTTCGACATCATCATTGGTATGGATTGGTTAGCCAAACACCATGTCGAGATCATTTGTTTCGAGAAGTGCATTCGTATACCGTTACCCTCTGGAGATACGTTGAAAGTGTTTGGTGAAAAATCTTCCAAAGGACTTAAACTCATGTCTTGCACTCAAGCCCGAAAGTGCTTAAGCAAGAAGTATATGGCCTTCTTGGCTTACGTAGTCAACACGAAAGTCAAAGGGAAAGAACTTAAGGATGTCCCTATCGTACGAGACTTTCCTGAAGTATTTCCCGATGACCTTAGTGGTTTACCTCCCGTGCGTGAAGTCGAGTTTAAAATTGACTTGATACGGGAGCAAACCCCGTGGCTAAGTCACCATATCGGCTTGCACCATCGGAAATGCAAGAACTCTCTAGTCAACTGCAAGAGCTATTCGAGAAGGGCTTCATCCGTACTAGTTCTTCGCCTTGGGGTGCACCTGTTCTTATCGTGAAGAAGAAAGATGGATCGTTTCGTATGTGCATCGATTATCGTGAGCTTAACAAGCTTACCATCAAGAATCGTTATCCTCTTCCTCGCATTGATGACTTGTTTGATCAACTTCAAGGAGCTGCCATATTCTCGAAAATTGATCTACGTTCTAGATATCATCAATTACGAGTTCATGAGGATGACATCCCAAAGACCGCTTTTCGTACTCGTTATGGACACTATGAGTTTATGGTGATGCCTTTTGGTTTAACCAATGCTCCTGCTGTCTTCATGGATCTCATGAACCGAGTATGCAAGCCTTATCTAGACAAGTTTGTGATCGTCTTCATTGATGACATACTTATCTATTCCAAGTCCAACACCGATCATGAGCTGCATTTGAGATTGGTTCTTGAGTTGTTAAAGAAAGAGTAATTGTACGCAAAGTTCTCGAAGTGTGACTTCTAGCTTGAGGAAGTTCAATTTCTAGGACACGTGGTGAATAGCCAAGGAATTCACGTTGATCCTGCAAAGGTGGAAGCTGTGAAGAATTGGTGTGTTCCTACAACTCCTACTGAAGTTCGTTCTTTTCTTGGTCTTGCTGGTTATTATCGGCGATTCATTGCCAATTTCTCAAGGATCACGAAACCACTCACTACTTTGACACAAAAGAATAAACCATTCGAGTGGAGTTCCGAGCAAGAAGAAGCTTTTGAAGCGTTAAAGCATAAGTTGTGCAATGCTCCTATATTGACCCTACCCGATGGAAACGACGATTTCACCGTGTATTGTGATGCATCTAAACAAGGCCTTGGTTGTGTTCTCATGCAACGAGGGAAGGTCATAGCTTATGCATCGAGACAATTGAAGGTTCACGAGGTGAATTATACAACACACGATCTCGAGCTTGGTGATGTTGTATTTGCTTTGAAAATTTGGAGGCACTACCTGTATGGTACGCAATGTATAGTCTACACCGATCACAAAAGCCTTTAACACATTTTCAATCAAGAAGATCTCAATATGAGACAACGTCGTTGGGTGGAGTTGATTAGTGATTACGATTGTGACATTCGTTACCATCCTGGTAAAGCAAACATTGTAGCCAATGCACTAAGCCGAAAGATTCACAACAAGATGATCTCATTCCAAGAAATTCGCGATCGACGTCAATGGTTTGACACTTTGGGTGAGTTCGATACTGAGATCCGACTAGATGTCAACGAGACCACCGTACTGCTACAAAACCTGAGAATAGATAGTAACATCGAGTCTAGTATCTTGGAGGCTCAACAAATGGAACAACGAGAAGGAAGAATGAAGGATGAATTGGAGCATAATCTTTTAACTCAATTGGAAACGAAACCCAATGGATTGATGTACTTCGCAAATCGAATTTGGGTTCCAAATCGTGATAACCTCCGTACCTTCATCATGAACGAAGCTCATCAAACTCGTTATTCTATTCATCCTGGCTCTGATAAGATGTATATGGACCTACGTGGTCAATATTGGTGACCTGGAATGAAGAAAGACATAGCGACTTATGTAGCTAAGTGTCTCACGTGTACGAAGGTTAAAGCCGAACATTAACGTCCAAGTGGATTACTTGAGCAACCCGAGATTCCTATGTGGAAATGGGAACACATATCCATGGACTTCATAACTAAGCTACCCCGAACCTCCCGAGGACATGATAGCATATGGGTGATCGTTGACCGATTGACCAAGTCGGCGCATTTTATACCCATACGTGACACTTACAAAACATCAAAGTTAGCTCGTATATACGTTGATGAGGTTGTAAGTCGTCATGGGGTACCTCTGCACATCATATCCGACCGAGATGCTCGTTTCACTTCACATTTTTGGTCGTCTATGCATGAACTCTTGGGTACAAAACTCGATCTAAGCACGGCTTACCATCCTCAAACTGATGGTCAAACCGAGCGAACGATCCAACCCTGGAGGATTTGCTACGCATGTGTGTTCTTGATTTTGGTGGTGATTGGGATACGCATTTACCGCTCGCGGAATTTTCGTACAACAATAGTTACCAGTCGAGTATCAAGATGGCACCGTTCGAAGCACTTTATGGTCGTAAATGTCGTTCACCGATCTGTTGGACCGGCATTGGTGAAAACTTCATCACTGGTCCTGAACTTATACAAGAGACGACCGATAAACTTCTATCATTCGCAAGAACCTTGAAGTGGCGAGAAGTCGACAAAAGAGCTATGCTGATAAGCGACGTAAGCCATTGGAATTCCAAGTTGGGGAGATGGTTCATCTTAAGGTTTCACCGTGGAAAGGTGTGGTTCGCTTTGGAAAGAAGGGCAAACTGGCTCCAAGATTTGTAGGGCCTTTCAAAATCCTGAAAAGGATTGGGAAAGTGGCTTATAAACTGGAACTACCTTCCGACCTTAGTGGAGTTCATCCTGTGTTCCACATCTCAAATTTGAGAAAGTGCTTGGCTGACGAAACTCTGAATGTCCCGTTGGAAGACATCCAGATTGACGAGTCATTGCATTTTGTCGAGAAACCTGTTAAGATCATGGATCGCATAATGAAGAAAACTAGAACCACAATAACTCCAATCGTCAAGGTTCGTTGGGAAAATAAACGTGGCGCCGAATTTACTTGGGACATGAGGAGCACATGAAGAAGAAATACCCGTTCTTATTTGTATAGTTTCATTTTGTTAATTTCGGGACGAAATTCTTTAAGTTGGGGAGACTGTAACATCTTGTATTTTCCGTTAATTAAAAGTTAATTTTATTAATTCTTATATGGGTTATTTAGACAATTTATGAATCTTGTTGGGCTATATTGTATGATTCTTTGTTTAAGTTTCTAAATTAAGTAAATAATAATAATAATAATAATAATAATAATAAAATAATAATAAAATTGTTAACTTAAAAGTGTTTAAAAATTTAATTAAAAACTTGGGGGATTGTTTTTGTAAATTTATAAACTTAAAACAAAGTTTTAGCATAAAATGTTAACTATTAATACTGCAGGACCAAATGTGTAAAATCACAAAACCTAAACCCCCCATTTTTCTTTCCCGCAAACCCGGCGAGACGCCGGTGGTCGCTCCGGCTATACTCCGGCGACCCTATTAGTGCCTTAAAACCTCGAATTATGATTGGAAACCGTTTCCAGTTGAGTCGTGTGCCTGATTCGAATCGATTAGTATAGATTAATTAAGATTAAACACCAGTTACGCGAGCTTTCGAGCTCGAGTAACCATCGGGCTATGGTTTTTAATCGATTAACAATTAAAACCTAATAATAACACAATTAAACCAACTTAATCGATCATAAATCCATCTCTAATCGACTACAACACTCAAAAGCACTCAAATCAAATCCAAACACTGAAATTGATCACCTCTTTTCCCGCAACCTGCAACTTTGTCGAAACTACCCTTCTAAGCCTTCTTAGTTTAAATTGATTGAGGGTTCTTCATCTTCAAGATCATCAGAAGCTTCTTGTGCAACTAATTTGGTTGGAATCATCGTTTGAATATCGATTAAGGCTCCAAGTGTTTGCGAACGTCTTTCGTTTTCCTCACCAACCAATCGACCTCAAATCGGGTAATCAGACTCATGAATTTGATCGTTTTACTTGGGGTTTAAAAGCCCCAAGGTTAATTTCATGTTCATAAACAAATTTGGGATCAATTTGGAATCAATTTGGAATCAATCGGTTCTAGGGTTCTTAAGATTTGGGGAATTTTCTTTAAATGGGTTTTTAATAATTAGGAACCAATATGAACCGCGGCTGAGGCCTTGGTTCATTGGTTAAGTCATTACACATCTCAACAGGGGGCCCCGGGTTCGAACCCGGGCACCCGCAGTTTATGTTTTTTTGGCTTTTTCAGCCTTAAAAAATATAGAAAAATCTTTAAAAATTATAAAAAGTATTTATAAACTTAGTTCATTTTTTTAGTTACTTAAATTTCTTCTGTAAATTTATTTTTAAAAATATATTAATATAAATTAATTGTTTTCTTTAAAAATTAGATATTTTTGTAAATATAAACTTTAGATAATAGTTTTAAACTATTAAAATTATAATATAGCAAAAGTCACTTCTAAACTAATAATCAAGGGTATTTCAAATAATTACAAAAGTTTATTTTTTTAGTTTATTTCTTCTTTAAATTAGTTACCCAATATTACATATATTATTCTTTTAAAATATATGGGTTGCTACAATTAAAATACATAATATATCTATAAGAACCCCAAAATTTTACCTAAAACCTTAATTCTCCTTAAAACGTAAGCTTATTAAACGTAAATATTGTAAAACTATTCATATTTAGGTATCTTGTGAAGGAGTACTTGGAACGGTGATTATATTTGATCTTTTATCTTCATATTACATACTTATTGATCAAGTGAGTTTTCCTTGTCCCTTTTTTTTATAATTTCACACTTATTTGGGGTGAAACATGATGCTTATATTACATACACCTTTAAACATTTGAGACTTGTAACGCACATGCAATTCTACTTATTATTTGGTCATGGTTATTTGTGTATTGTAAGTGTTTATATGAGATACATAGTTTGTTTACAATCATTAACTATTGCTAGCCTGGCGACGTCTTAGATCTTTGGGCCTGACAAGCGTATTTGGTACTAAAGTCGAGGTATTGCCGACTCTAGGGGCCGTACGCTTGTGCACTAGGGAACCAAATACACTTAGCCAATCTTTTATACTTGTAATCAAGTCGAGGTTTGGTTGTAACGATATGTGTTCTATAACCTTACTAGCTTATAATCCATGACATGAATTGCTACTTGTAATCTTATTATGTATGAAAACCTGGAAACTCACCAACTATTTTTAGTTGACTCTTTATTTTCATTATGTTTCAGGAAATCCCCAAGATTAAAGTGTCTTTTGAAGCTTGCAATAAGACTAGGATTTGGACCTAGTTAATTTAAAATAAAATGTTTATGTAATGTTTTATTTTGTTTGGAAATTATCTCATGTTTAAGACTAATGCTTGTATGCTCTTTTAAAACTTATAAACTTAATATTTACATTTTAACGTAGCGTTATGTGGTTGTGAACAATCTTATCCCTCACATCTCGACGTTTCCGCCGTCAAGGTTGGGGTGTGACAGATTGGTATCAGAGCCCATAACTATAGGGATTTAGGTTATTAGAAATAGTGACCTAGACTATAGCTTATGCATGAACCTCATAGAATAATATCTATTCTTGGAAATATATATATTGTTACATGCTACATAATGCTATACCTTACTTATGTGCAACTTGATGCCTTAGCATAGGTTTGCCTTGTAATTGTTTAAACTTTGTTACTCGTCTCCTAAACTTACCTTGACACTTTGACTCTCCCCGACAAATGAAACTTCTTAATCTTATTCTCGACGACACGTGGAATTGTATACTTAAGCTTATGACTTGGATCCTTAGACTTATGTCTAATCTATGTTAAATCCCATCAAGGTTTTGATTTCATGAACCTAAGAAATTTGTGTGACACATAGACACCTGTATTCTGGATTTCCTGACAAAAGGCCCTCGGGCTAAGGCAAGCATATCGCATAAATCCTACGGGACTAGTTATGCTTACCTGGGGATTTCTGGGATGAGTGATAAATTATGGTCAACATACACAAAATTCTAAGGCGAGTGGGTCACTTACCTTGACGTGTCAACGTTTCCAAATGGTAATGCGTTACCAAATGGAACCATTCCATGTGCCTTACGACTTTTGCCTTATCCTTGTTGAATTATGATCCTTGTTATTCCAGTTCTCATATCTAACTCATTTTGTATATCCCAGCATGTCTCGTCATCATGGAAAGCGTGGAAATCCGATCTTAAGTTAGCCGCCATGATTGCTCGACAAATGGCTGCTGTCATCCCGACCATGGTTGCTGAACTTAATAGCACCCTAATGACCAACGCTAGAAACAATGGAAATGGTCATGGGGAGATAGCAATAACCAAAACGGGATCAACCAACACGGGAACAATCAAACTTGCACCTTTAAACACTTTAGCTCTTGCAAGCCCACTAGTTTGAGTGGCAAGGAAGGAGCCACTGGTCTTCTTGATTGGTTCGAAAGCATGGAGCCACTGGTCTTCTTGAGTGGTTCGAAAGCATACGACTAAGTGTTCCGATGCGCCAAGAGGTGATGCGCCTAAACAGTCCTCATACGCCTAAAGTCATGCGACTGGAGAGTTCATACGCTTGGAGACCATGCGACTGGAGCGTTCATACGCATGGAGGTCATACGGTTGGAGCTCCATATGCCTAAGTGTTGGTGTGCCCGAATAGGGTTTATGCGCCTAGGAGTTATGAGGGACTTTGAGAGGTGATGGTCGAGACGGATTCCTCGATGATGTGATGGGTATGGACGGTATAAGATGACGTATGATGATGAGCTGATGATGATGATGATGATGTGAAGCATGATGATGTGTGATGACGTATGGTTATGTGATGTGATGCGCGTGATTCGTGTGATGATGATGTCGTGTGCTTGTGCATGTTGTATGCTATGCATGATGTATGTTATGGGCGTGCGATGTTGCCCTGTGTGTTTGATGTTGTACATTTTATGTTCCTTATTATTATTATGTATGTTTATCTTTCCATGGCTTTGCGTTGAACGTTAATGAATGAAATGAAAGTATTATGTAACGTAAAGTGGAAGATAATGAAAGAGGAACGTAATGATGAATGCATGCATTAATGAATGAATTAACGAATGAAAGGCTTGCAAGCATATGTATGAGGTGAGCGACTTTGTGTCGCAACAGACTCGAAAGAGGTCCTGTCGCGTACTCCGGTACCGTGCCAGTCTTCGGACATGAGTCGGGGGTTTGTGTACAGGCCCCAACACAGTATCAGTCTTCGGACATGAGTCGAGAGTAGTGCGTGAGAGTGAGATGAGATGAAAGAGAAACGAATCGCGTACTTCGGTGCTGTTCCAGTCTTCGGACATGACTCGGGGGTTTGTGTACAGACCCTGGCACAGTACCAGTCTTCGGACATGAGTCGGGAGTATGGCATGAGTTGATGAATGAGAAAGGTAATGATGGAAAGAATGAATGTATGAAATGAACGTTAACGAAATATCTTAATAATGTACTAAACGGGATCTTTGTCATTCGACCACAGTAATCATGGCTGAGTGCCACGAAGAAGGTAAAGTCTGACCAGATCTAGAACGGTATGAACGAATGATGAAGATAATAATGATACTATTCGTATGTACGCATTGTAGAGATTATGAAGAGGCTGATGCAACCTAAACATCTTAGTCTTTCCTGCATGCTACACAACTGCATTAAAGAAGAAGCTTAGGAAGTTTCACACATGAAACAGAAAATACTCTAAGTGTGAAATCTTTCGAAGCCAAGACCAATATCTTCTGAAGCCAACATGAAGTCTTCCGAAGCCTCAGAGACAAAGTCTTCCGAAGCTTCAACTCATGAAGACAGATTTCTTCCGAAGACTTTTAGTAACATGCTTTATCTGATGTACTGTTCCATAAAGCTGGACACTTTCCACTGCGCCTCTACAAGTCATCAACTTACATGAGTTGGTGAAAAGGTCCATGCTTTTGGTAACTATACATTGAGGTCTTGAGTCTGTAAATTTCTACTTTATGTACTTTATCCTTTTTGTAATAGATAAGGATGTGAGCTATGGCATGTCATAGTCACAAGTCAAAAGGCAATCTGCCTTTTGACTCTACAATTGATTTTGTTTGTGTCTAGTCAATTGTATCCAGCTGGCTTTCAAAGTATAGCCGGCTGTAGGATGTAGTATAAGTATCTCATGTTCTTGTATCTTTCGAATATGCTTTTGTAACAATTGTAGTAGAACATAGAGAAGGCAATATAATGCATTCTTGAAAACCAAATACTTGTGTTCTTTGTGTCTGTCTCTTGCATTACTTGTGTTTTTAGTATCTTATCTTACTGTTTGATTAAAGTTTAGTTAATCTCCTCTTTGTGTTGTTGTGTTGTAACTATAACCCTCCAATGATCCTGCACGTATGATGTATGATCACGAACAAATGTAAAGTACTGTATGATTTTGAAAGAAACTAAAGAATGGTTTTACGAAAGAAAAGTATGTTTATTATAAAACTAGAACTCACTCAGCAATGCTGACTTTGATGTGTTTCCAGTTGGCAGGTATGTTGCTGAGGATGGCACGGGGCAACTACTCAGTTCTTTTGGAATGGCATCCATTATTATAAGGCTTTTGTAATGAAGTGTAACTTGAATTTTGTAATTTGATAATGAAGTATTGTTTGTAAAAGTTATTATATTTAAATGAGATATTGTTTTAAATGTTTCTGCTGCGATGTTTTTATGTAACACGGCGAAAATTATGTTTTGAGTGCGATGAATGACCAGCTGTAAGCATCCCGGGAACGAGGCCTTATAAGTGGTTAATGGCGGTAATGGTGATCTGAATGTGACTTGGAGGGAGACAAAATTAGGTGGGTTGGGGGGTTTTGGTTACAGGCGACTACGCTTGACTTAATGGTGGCTTGGGTCTGAAACAGACGTTGACCAAGGTGGTGGTGGGGCGGCAACTATGGTTTGTAATAGCGGTGGTGGTGAAAATAGCCATGGTGAGTAAAAACAGTGGTGGTTTGATTCATTGAAAGAGACATGGGTGGGTATGGGTTGGGTGTATTAAAGTTATAGGTAATTACACAGAGATAAAAATTTACAAAGATAGTTTCTCAAAGGGAATTTCAGTCATTTTATTGAAATTGAACTAAATAGTCAACGTCTGTTAGTCTTAGTACTCATTCTCGTTACAAAATTAAAAACATAATGCCCCAACCTGTTACAAAAAACCCTTAATACCCAAGCAGGTTATTTTCGATAAACCATAGGATATTGCATAATTAACTTGTGTGTATACTATGATAAATTACTACTTTTTTCTTTTGTTTATAGAATAACTAGCATTGTATCCCGTGTAATACATCGGTTAAATAAATAAATTATTAAATAATTTTATAATAAATGTTTAAAAATTATAAAATAATATTTGTAAATAAGATATGATTGAGTTGCATATAAGTACGTATTTCAAGTAAAAATAATAACAATATCATTTTAAAAGTTCGTTTTATAAAATTGCCTTTTTTAATTATAAAACATTCTGCTCTTTTTTTAATTTTATTTAAAAAAATTAGTCATCTTTTTAAAACTTAGAAAAAATGGTATTAAAATACTTGTATTTTAAAATTATCGTGTTTTATACATTTCTAAAGTGTGTTTTTTTAATAAAAATCTAGTTTTTAATTTTTACAATATCTATTTTTTTAATTTACAAATCTTTTAAAATGTCTAATATGTTTACATGTGGAAATTTATTACGGTTAAAAGTTAATAGATAATAGATTACAATTCTTCTTCTCTAACTTCAATAAGTACACAAATATGCATCTTTATTTATATTTTTAGTGTAATTTATAATTGTATCTACTTTAATGAGGAAAAAAATGTGTCTTTAATTATAAATGTAATTTTTACAATTGCACCGATTGATCAAACTATCATTAATTATTTTTTAACATTAAAACATATATTAAAGTAAGAGCAATATAGTTATTTAAGATTTCATTTAACAAAAAATAACTATTTTGTGTGGAAAGAACATAAAAGTAATAACATATGAACTTTAGGGATGTTTTTCATACTAACTAAAATTAAAGCACACGATTTACAAGTTAATTAAATTGTAAAGGACGAATAGTATAATTAACCCTCAGATGTTATATTAAAACTAACAACTAAAAGCAAGTTATAGATATGATCCTTCTTATAAGTCAAAACTTAACATTTGATAACAGCTTTAAAGAAATTAGTATATGGTTTCAGTTATTTATTCAAGTGTTCGAATTTTTCATCCTTTGATGCAATGAGATTTTAAAAATTACGTTGTAAGATATGTGTTTTATCATTTGATTGTAAACAATTGAATGAAATCTAAAACCCTACTCAATCCCACTTTTTCTTTTATCCTTCGTGTTCTCAAATCCTAACTTCGTACCTTACCCACTCGTAAGGCTCCATCCTTAGGAGTCCTTAAGTTTACATAGCATGATCATCATTCTTAAACTGAAAATTTTGTATTCAACTACAGCAGATAACATATAAACATTCAATGTTAAAACCGTAACATCAATGCCTATTACATAGGAAAACATTGTCTTACAATTCATAACATAAACTTAGAAACAAGATGCAGTCTTTATAGTCACATAAACCCTACTCAACTCAGACATCTTTGATTTAGTTGAAATGAATACTAAAAAGTTAATTTTACTGAGTGATTTCTAATTCTCTTTGAAACATAAGTATTCATACTATGAGAGTTTATATATTACTGAGTGATTTCCAATTCTCTTTGATACATAAGTATTCATACTATGAGAGTTTATATACGTATTAAAGAGTCATAACCATTAAATTAAGATTTCTATGACATATCATAACAGAGAAACAATGACATAACATAAACATACCTTGAAGCAACCTGATAGGATAATATCTGGATTAACTAATTGTACTTAGTATAAGTCTCAAGTAGTATGCTCGCATAAGGCAAGACTTTAGTGACCATGCGATACACGTAGTAGGCCAACCAAATGCTTGCTTATAGCAAGGTTTTAGTGACATTTTTACACTAGGCAAGACTCTCGTGATATTCTTGCATCAGGATAGACTTCAGTGAACATGCAATGCACGTAGCAAAATAATTATTTACTTGCATGCAACAAGACTCCAGTAACATGCAACCACATATGAACTCACACATTCATATCATATTACGCCTTGGTATATACTAGTAGTGATATACATTTAAACATTATCACAACATATATGATACATGCTTGTATATACACTAAGTGTTGGATAAATACACTTTCTATAAGGTAATAGAGTTTTGATGAAGGTCATTTTTTATGAGATAGGCTTGGTTTCAATGTAAGACACTTTCAATAAGGTAAGCTTAAAATTTATGGAAGATACTTTCGATAAAGGGCTTTGTTTTAATGTTGTTAGGGTAATCTTGATGGGTCAATATGTCACACCCTCAAAATCCACGTACGGAGTTTTACCGCGAGGCGTGTGAACAAATCAGGATCACAATCAATAGTTACTCAGAACGACTCTATATGCCACATTTAAGATAAAACTAACCAAAGTTCAAACTTTAAAACCATGCGGAAGCGTTTTGTAAGTAAAGAAACCCAAAGTATATAAATGCATACTATGGCAAAACACGCGCCAACCCAAATAATTAAACATTAATAAATAAAAACCCAACAAAGATGTCTTTAAGATAGAGTCTTAGAATGCATGATGAACTCATGCAGTGCTCTTAATGGCAAGCGAAGTTAACCACCTGAGAATAGCATACTAAAATATCAACACAACGGTCGGTGAATTCAAGAGTTTGCGTTTAACATAAATATTATCAATTGTATAGCATAAGAAGTGCATTGAAATAGATAGCTAGTCTATATTCACATGTATTAACAATAGTGATTTCGCGATCGAAGCTGACTGTGTTTCGTTTGTTGCCTCCCGTCACGACTTACCAAGTCATGACGAATGTTGTGTATAGGACAAAATTGCACCCGCTTGACCTCCAGTTTCACGGGTGGGGCTCGTCAGACCCAGTAGTACTACCCAAGATTCCCCGCTAGTTACCATTATTACGATCCAAAAGTGTGAGGACTTTCATGGTATTAAGCACTATGTTAACACATACACAACTTATAATAATAATTAAAATAGCGTTTGAGTTTGAGTATGCTACCTCCCCCAGTAGAAGTTTATAAAATAAGGGGCATGAACTCTCTTGGTGTGTAATGATAGTGAATAAAAGACTCGTGATAGATGCAAAGACAACCCTTCAAAGGTTACCTAGAACACACAAGTACATAAGTACGTGTACCCATAGAAACTCAATAATCCTAGGTTAACCTAGTTGACCCGTTTCACCTGTTGGTGACATATTAGTTGAAATATAGTTAATCATATATGATAACTTAGCATACAAGAGTATCATGCAATTATCCATGTATCACATTATCAACCTAGGTTCTACCTAAGCCATCATGTCACATTAGATCATCATACACTTATGCAAATCTCAAAAATCATTATGCTTAATATATATATATATATATATGTATATATATATATATAATTACATCACAACAAATAAGTCATACGCGAAGGCTAATCATGCACCACATGCCATGTGAAGCCACTCACGACTTCACATCCTAAACCCTGCCAATCCTACTAAGTAGGGGCCTCAGATTCGCACGCGTGTATGACAATCATAATCACATTCACTCATTTAGTTCATTCCAACCAACATACACATTTACCATCAGTTTCAATCCCAAACATGATCTCCTAATCACTAACCATAATCCATTATCACGTATGATCAACAAAACCTATACTTCCTACATGATCAACCAAACATCCATAACAACTCAATTACACATTCTATTTCAACAAACATCATCCACAATCATTCTAACATGATCTTAACATCACAAGCATGCCCAATTCATCACATCCAAAGTTCTACAAAAATAAAGTTTCCCTTTTGGGAAAGTAACACCCAAAAGTGTTCTAGCATCCAATCCAATGATAATTTCATCAATATTATACCTAATCAAGTTTATAACATTCATTCTAACATGTCAGTCATCTCCAAAACATCCAAATTCCCAAACATCATACACAAAAGTTTCTACTTTTAGTAAGTCATGATCAATATCATAATTTCATAGATTTTCTTGTACAATCCAATTAAACTAACATTTAAGCATTACATCTAACATCTTAGCATCATCAAATCATGAATTTCAAGAACAAAAGGTTTCCTCTTATGGCAAAGTATGAACTAGATGATCAAACCCTAGATTTCTTGCATAATCAACATCATTCAACATTCATACAACCTAACTAACATCATATAATCATCTAACAATCATCAATTTCAGGTTTTCATCAAAATTTCATGGATCAGGGTTCATCTTCATCAAAAACTATGAACAACCAATCAAAACTAACTTTAGATGTGCTTTGATGATGATTATCACTTGTAAACACTTGTACTACTTGAAGCCACTTGGAATTCGACTTGTGTATGTGTTCTTGGATCAAAATCGTAATGGATGAAGGTGTTTGGAAGAATTGCAGCCGAAATTGGGGTTTGGGGGGGGGGGGGTTAGGGTTGTATTTTAGGTAAGTTTAGGTTTAGAACAATTACAAAGTAAACACCTTTAATTATATTTTATAAAAAACCAATCTTTCTAATACTTTTTAAATAGTTTTTAACTACTAAACACAAGTATTATTAACCAATAATATAATCCTAAACATTTACCACAAGTCACATAACACATAGAATATATATATAAACAGTTGTCACGTTATCGCGTAAAATTTATAAAATAAACATATAAAATTCTATAAATCATGAACCACATAATCGTAACTAATAATCAACATTATTAATTAGATTATTATTTTTTTATCATAGATTATTAATATTAAGTCACCAACATTCAACGACAACTAGTGTGTGCCCACGACACGTGTATGCAAGACCTAATGGAACTAACGAAGTTTGGTAATGGAAAATTACCGGATGTCACAAATAGGGTGAGGGTCCTATAGCCAGTATCATGTAGGAAATAAAATGTCATGTGTGTTATACCCTGGATTCGGGACCCTTCGAGCATGAGAACCGAATTAGTTGGTATCAATCAATGAGTCCCAATCATATTCATCCAAAATTTCATCAGACTTTAAAATTAAATCAGTGGATGTCTTTTAGAATGCTTTGTAATTAATCAACACTATTGGTGACTTTAGTTCTCATATCAAAATATTGTATGCCTTAAATTAAGGTAATCATTTCTAGTTCTTGTAATTGATTAAGTACTCAAATCCTCACTCAAGGAGGTATTTCAACACTTTAGGTTAAAGTCAAAACTTCTATATATTTTACAAAAAAGGATTCACGAAATCTTAACAAATTGCATTGTCTTTAACAAAATATACATTTGACTTGTAATAAAATGAATAACAGTCAAGAGCCACCAAGTCTAACTACGAGGTCTTTATAAGTTTTTATGGACATTCACACGATGCTAGGTTTACAATATAAATCATATTTAAAATAACACATGCACATCTTTTCCTGAAAATAGTTTTAAAAATAAAACGTCATCATAACCTGGTGAATCATGTACCAAATGTTTTTGATAAAATCAAAACAACATGATGAATATCAATGATCATTAAAACAATTTGTTTTATAGTTGTCCAATTTATTGGTAAGGCCTATAACCAGTAGATGGTATACACTCAATTTGATATGGTTCATATATGTTGAAAAGAGTTTAGCTGCATTACTCGGTTACCTACTAATGCTTGTATCCTAATCAATATGTGTATACAACGTCATGGTCCTTTAAACCCTTTGTTTGGATATATAAATGATGAAGTTACTCAAACACTATGTATAAAAAGTTCCCGCTAAAAAGTCCAAGTGTCGAAAGATGAGTCTACTTGCAAAAGACCTCATCTTTCGGACCAACTACTAAACTACTATGAACCAGCATACACAATCTTTGCTAAACATCAGATGAATATACTGATTCATAGCTTTAGTAAACAAGAATGTCAATGTTAAAGAGTGGTGTTGTCTATGTTATATATTGTTTTGTAGCCAATGATATTACACATTCATCGTATGTCATAGTGTGTGGATCAATGGCTAGAACAAGCCATTAATCCTAAACATAGAATAGATGGTCAAACTTTGTTCTAGTATTTTGATTATATAATATAAATACCTCACACTTGTATAGTTTTAAGGTAAAGGTTTGGCCATTTGTATTCATGTTATTGATTTTGTAATCAGTAGATTATAATCAAGTGAATACTTTGAAAGAATTTCTTTATGTTATTTCATTCAACTGTTATCATCTATGTGTTTGTTAGTAAGCAACTAATAAATATTTCGCATCTATTAACAACTGATCTTCAGGAAGCTCTTGTTTAAAACTAGATCCAACAAGTGGTATTATAGCTTTGGATCTTGATTTGTTTAAAAAAGTTTCAACAAATTGCTTGTTTTCTATTAGATCAATCTCTCAAACACTCAAACATTTTCCTAATCATTCTTTCCCAAAGATGGTTGTTTTTGTTACGTCAACAAATCATGACTTGGAAAATGTTACTCAAGATAAACCTCCACTATTCACTTCAATGATCATGACACATGAAAGATCTGAATAGAAGAATTGTTGAGAAATTAGGATAAAAAATTTTGGTTGTCTACTTTGATAGGGCCATATGTTTCTATGGTTCAAGTTACTAGTGATGGAGGTGGGATGATTCCTACAGACCCCATCAAGTATTTTGATAAAGATCTGAAGAAAATAAAGATAGATTCTAAAGCATTATGACTTATCAAAATGGCATTCCTAATATCATCATTCATGGATTCAAAAAGATAGACAAGTGCTAAAAAGATCTAAAAAGCCTTGAGGGTAAGGTATACAAGGACTAAAGACATGAAAGACAACAAGAGAGATGCCTTAAAATTTTTGAAAACTTTGGTTTAATCAGAGGATAATCAATGACAACAAAATACCTCACATATGTTTAACTCCTAGAGTCTCTCAATGAAGTTGGGATGAAGATAGGGAATAGTGATATTTTCAGGAAGTTCTTAAGGTCACTGCCTGTCACCCCTCAAAATCCACTTGCGGAGTTTTACCGCGAGGCGTGTGAACAAACCAGGATCACAGTCAATAGTTACTCAGAACGACTCTAAATGCCATAATTTAAACAAAGTCAACCAAAACACAACTTTAAACAATGCGGAAGCGTTTTGAAAACAACCCAAGTCAATAAAGTATAACTTATGGCAAAACAAGCCAATCCAAAGAGTAAACTATAATTGATAAAATGTCAACTTGTCTTGAAGCATAGTGTCTTAAAATGCAGTGAACCGTGCAGTGCTCCTATGGCAAGCAAGTTAAGGACCTGAGAAAGAAAGCATACTAAAATGTCAACACATAGGTTGGTGAGTTCAAGAGTTTGAGTTCAATAAACATGTAAACAGGTTGCGATATATAAACAGTGCATGGTAATAGATAGCTAGTCTATTATCAGTAAATATTAATACATAGTGATTTTGCAATTGAAGCTGACTGTGATAGTTGTTGCCTCCTGTCACGACTTACCATGTCATGAAAATGTTCAATAGGACAAATTGCACCCGGTTGACCTCGAGTCACACAGGTGGGGGCTCGTCAGACCCAGTAGTACTACCCAAGTTTCCCCGCTATTAGATATTAACAATTCAAAAGTGTGAGGACTTTTCTCATGGTAAACAACACTATATTAATATTATACACAACTTAAATAATAAAAGCGTTCGTATAAATACCAGTATGCTATCTCCCCCAAAAGAGATTAAGTAAAGAGTGGGGCATGAACTCACCTGATGTATGCAAAGGTACTTAGGGTTTATTTGAGAAACGAGAGGATAGCCAACCTTCACAGGTACCTAGATCATGTGAGTACATAAGTACGTGTAAATAAAAGACATGTGAAACCCTAATTATACCAAAACCAAGGACTCAAGCTTCCAGACAAATAGACACGTTTGACCTAGTTGACCCGTTTGACCCGTTGGTGACATTATGAGTTATAATTCAAATAAAGCCAATGAGCACATACAACATACATGATTAACATTCAAATAGTATCATACATATTCTATATCAACTAGGTGTATCACTTAGATCATCATACAATCAAGTACTATACAAGTCATGCGAATCTAGAACATTAACATATCCACTAGCTATAATACAACTAACATGTCACACAAGGTTCAACCATTCATCACATGCCATGTGAAGCCACTCACGACTTCACATCCTAAACCCTGCCAATCCTACTAAGTAGGGGCCTCAGATCCGCACGCGTGTATAATGATCATAACCAAATTCTTTAAGCATATGCATTGCATTCACAACATCACAACAATCAATTACCAGACCCAAGCATGATGTCCTACTACTACACAACATCCAAACCATACATGATCACCAAGTCCAAATATCACACATGATTATCCAAGCATGCCATACAACTAATTTAACACGTTCTATCACACTAGAATTTATCCTTGAACATACTAGCAGGCTCCTAACATCCCAGACATGGTCATAACATCATACTTCAACGTTTACACAAATAAAGTTTCCCTTTTGGGAAAGAATATCCCAAAATCTATCAAAATCCCAAAGCATACATGAATTCATAAATAATATACCAATTCAAGCTCATACTAACATCTAGACATGATCAACAACACTTAAACACCCCAATCTAACATCTTCATAAACAAAAGTTTCTACTTTTGGCAAGCTATGATCAACATCATCAAATTAAAGATTTCTAGCATTCATAACAACAATCTAGCATCTAATCATCATCATCAACTCATCCATAACATCAATCCATCACTAGATCACTACTACATGCCAAATAAAGTTCTATTCTTAGTAACCTATGAACAATGCATCAAATCCCAACTTTCTTGCATAATCAATGTATTCTAACATTCATACAACCTATAATCATCAAACATTCATCAAACAATCATCCATCATGCATAATCACAACAATTTCGAATTAGGGTTTGCTTCATAACCAAAGTTCATGATCAATCCACTAAAAACATAGAATTCTTGCATAATCGACGTTAACTAACATGTATACACTCTAACTAACATGTTAACATCATCAAACAACATCCAATTCGACCTAATAAGGATCAATTTCGAATCTAAGGTTCGGCCATATGAAGAAGAACATCACAAAACATGAAAAAATCTAACCTTTAAACTTGTAATTGCTTGAAATCGATGCTCCCTAAGTGTATATATTTGTAATCGAACCAAAACCACACAAAATTGCTTGTTCTTGGCTGATTTTCGAAGATGGAGAGGGAGAAGAGGGAAGTCGCGGCCGATGGGGTTGAATTAGGGTTTGAGGTTTTGTTTTATTAATTTTTAATTTACATATTTACCCTTTTAACCCTTGTAATTGTATTTTATAAAAACTAAGCTTTAAACTCTTTGTAAAGTGTTTTTAACTTCATAATATAAAGATATAAACTTATGAAAACCATTATATATCTTATCTTTATAAAAACACAAGACATACGAATAAATAGGCACGTTTCCGCGTTACGCGATAATTCTTTAATTAACTTTTTATAAATGTGTAAACACATAAACATAAACAATACTCACATAATCACTTAGATTCACAAAAAATTAACATTATTCATTATTATTAGGTCACCAACGTTCAACGACAACTAGTGTGTGCTCACGACACGTGTATACAAGACTTAACGGAACTAACGGAGCTTGGTAACGGAAATTTACCGGATGTCACATTATCCCCATGTTGAAAGAATTTTCGTCCCGAAAATTGCGTTACATGGTGAGAGTGTTCCATCACTGGTTTCCATCACTGGTCTACTGCATTGGCACACAGAAATCGAAATCGTGTGAGTTTTGGATGAGTTGTCACATCATCCCCATGTTGAAAGAAATTTCGTCCCGAAATTTAAATCAATACCTTCGTCTGCTGGCATCGTCCCTTCGAATAGTTGAGGGTACTTAAGCTTCATTTGATCTTCCATTCCCATGTGAATTCCGGTCCACGTCGCGAATTCCAACGGATTTTAACAATAGGTATCTTGCTTTGCTTAAGTGTTTTCACCTCATGGTCCATCACCTCAACTGGTTCTTCAACAAAACGCAATTGTTCATCCACCTGAATTTCTTCTAGTGGTACGACCGTCGTTTCAACAGTTATGCACTTCTTCAAGTTTGACACGTGAAATACATCATGAATTCCACTTAGCGAATCAGGTAGGGCTAATCGATAGGCTACTGGACCTATTCTTTCCACTATCTCAAATGGTCCAACGTACCTCGGATTTAGTTTCCCTCGTTTACCAAACCGAACTACGCCTTTCCATGGTGAGACTTTCAACAAAACCTTGTCACCAACCTGAAACTCTAAAGGTTTCCGTCTCTTGTCAGCATAACTCTTTTGCCTGTCCCGCGCTGCAGCCATATGGTTCCGTATCTGTATAATTTTCTCAGTCGTCTCATGAATTAACTCGGGACCTGTTATCTGACTATCACCAATTTCTGCCCAGCAAACCGTGATCGACATTTTCTCCCGTACAACACCTCGAAAGGGCTGCCTGTATACTAGTGTGATAACTGTTGTTATAGAAAACACTCCACCAATGGCAGGTGAATTTCCCAGTTATTCCCGAAGTCAATCACACAAGCACGTAGCATATCCTCCAACGTCTGTATAGTACACTCACTCTGACCATCCGTCTATGGATGATATGCATACTCATATCCAAACGTGTACCCAAGGATTTCTGCAATGATCGCCAGAAATGTGACGTGAAACGAGCGTCACGGTCGAGATAATTGAGATCGGTACCCCGTGTCTCGAACGATCTCCTTGAGATACAGGCGAGTTAACTTCTCCATCTTGTCGTTTTCCTTTATTGCAAGGAAATGAGCAGACTTTGTCAATCGATCCACAATAACCCATATCGTGTCACAACCAGTACTAGTCCAGGGTAGCTTAGTAATAAAATCCATGGAGATTTGTTCCCATTTCCACATTGGAATCTCGGGTTGTTGTAATAGTCCGGATGGTTTTTGATATTCCACTTTTACCTTCGAGCAGGTCAAACACTTGCTCACATACGTAGCTACATCCGCTTTCATGTTGGGCCACCAATAGTGAGCCTTTAGGTCATGATACATCTTGTCGGATCCAGGATGTATAGAATACTTAGATTTGTGTGCCTCGCTCATAACTAAATCCCTCAGATTTCCTGAACAGGCACCCAAAGTCTATCCATGAAATACCGAATTCCATCCTCTTTCATCACTAGCTGCTTATCCATTCCCCTTAACAATTCAGAACCAATATTTTCCACCTTTAAAGCTTTTATTTGTGCCTCCTTAACTTGTTCAGGCAGTTGGTACTGATAGTAAGCTGTAAGCTCGCACCTGTCGGGGTTTAGCTGTTTCCTTCCTGCTTAAAGCATCGGCAACTACGTTCGCCTTCCCGGATGATACTTAATTGCGCAACATAATCATTTATTAGTTCCACCCAACGTCGCTGCCTCATATTCAACTTTTTTTGCTCAAAGATATGTTGAAGACTCTTGTGATCGGTGTAGATAGTGCACTTGGTACCGTACAAATAATGTCTCCAGATCTTTAAGGCAAAAACTACTGCACCCAATTCTATGTCATGGGTAGTATAGTTCTTCTCATGTACCTTTAGTTGTCTCGAGGCGTAAGCTATCACCTTGTCTCGTTGCATCAAGACACACCCAATCCTTGAATGGATGCATCGCAATACACCACAAAGTCATCTGTTCCCTCTGGTAATGCTAATATCGGGGCTGTACAGAGTTTTTGTTTTAATAACTGGAAAGCTGATTCTTGACTCTCAGCCCATTTGTATGTCGTTCCTTTGCGAGTCAAGGCTGTGAGAGGTTGTGCGATCTTAGAAAATCATCTATGAATACGCGGTAATATCCTGCTAATCCTAGAAATTGCCTGATCTCACTTGGTGTTTTGGTGTAGTCCAATTCTTTATCGCCTCAATTTTGGCAGGATCAACGTGTATTCCTTTCTCATTACAATATGACCTAGGAATTGTACCTCTCTTATCCAAAAGTCACACTTCGAGAATTTAGCATACAACTGCTCATTTTTCAGCAGTTCCAGATCATTCGTAAGTGCTCTTCATGCTCCTCCTTGGTCCTAGAGTATATCATATATCATCGATGACACAATGACAACTGATCAAGATAAGGTTTGCACACGCGGTTCATGAGGTCCATGAACACAACAGGTGCATTAGTCAACCAAAAGGCATGACCAAGAACTCATAATGACCATAACGAGTACGAAATGCAGTCTTGGGAATGTATTCTTCTCGAACTCTGAGTTGATGATAACCAGATCTCAGTCAATCTTCGAGTAATAGCTTGATCCTTGAAGCTGATCGAACAAGTCGTCGATACGAGGTAACGGGTATCGGTTCTTGACTGTTACTTTGTTTAACCTCGATAATCGATGCACATCCGGAATGTACCATCCTTCTTCTTAACAAAGAGTACAGGAGCTCCCCAAGGTGATGTACTAGGTCGAATAAAGCCTTTATCCAGAAGCTCCTGAAGTTGTGACGACAACTCCTGTAGTTCATTTGGTGCTAATCGATAAGGTGCCCTAGCAATCGGAGCTGCGCCGGGAGTCAACTCAATCTGGAATTCCACTTGACGGTGCGGTGGTAATCCAGGAAGATCTCTGGGAACACCTCCGGAAAGTCGCGTACTACGGGAATATCCTCCATTCTCTTTTCTTTCTTCTTCCTTTTGCTTATCGGTTACAAGTGCTAGGATAGCCACGCGGCCCTTTCGTAACAACTTTTGAGCTTTCATATACGATATGATGCCTATCACAGCACCACTCCTATCACCTTTGGCGGTAAGAATTTGATCACCAACCGGATCCGTATAATCTTCTCGTGACATATGACTTCCGCTTGCTTGATAGAGAGCCAATCCATCCTATCACAACATCAAAACTCCCCAGCGTAACAGGCATGAGATCTATAGCGAAAGTATGACCAGCAAGTTCTATCCTACAGTCTTTAAGGATATGCGTTACATGGATTTGTTTACCGTCGGCTAATTCCACAGTGTACTTAGATTCTAAGCAGAGGGTATATCACTTAAAAGACTACAGAATTTAAGGATACAAAACTCCTATCGGCTCCAGTATCAAATAGTACCGTAGCAAAACACCATTAACAGGAATCTACCAGTAACAGTTGTGGGATCATTTAGAGCCTCACCTGAGCCAATGACGAAGGCTCTCCCTTTGGCTCCATCTTTATTGCCGCCATTTCCAGTGCCATTTCCACCATTGTTGTTATTATACCATTGTTGTTGTTGTTACCATGGTGTGGTGTGTTGTTGTTGTTGTTGCCATTTCCGTTCCTTCTTAGTGTGGGCAGTTTCGCTTGTAATGCCCTTTTTCCCCACTCAAAACAACCCTTGGGGGTTCTTGAGTTTGTTGTGGCCTCTCATTAGTTCACCACGGCAATCCTTCGCAGCGTGTCCAATCTTTCCACAACGTTGACACTTGAAGCTATCACACCGTCCCACATGATGGTAGTTACACGTGGGCATTTGGGATGTCTGCCGCCGTAACCGCTGGGTCCTTGGTTATTGGGGCAGTTTGGTTGAAATTGCGGTTATTATCGAACCGCCGCTGCTGCTGCTGAACTGGCTGTTGCTGCTGTTGGGATTGTTGTTGACCGCCAGAAGATGATGATGATGATTTGTTATTGCTGTTGCTGGAGCATCCCACTTCCTTTTGTTGTCGGGCACGCTCACCACAGCGCCCGTTTGGGTAACCGCCCTTGCTCTACCGCCTGATCAGTAAGTTATGGGCAATTTGATGGCCTGCTGAATCGTAGTCGGGTTAGAAGCTGTTACCATACTTTGGATTTCAGGCACCAATCCTCGTATGTAGTGCTCGATTCTCTTATGTGTCTCATTAACCATTCCTGGACACAATGTAGCCAGCTCATGAGTACAGGTCGTGTAAGCCTCAATTTCGAACCCTTCATCTTAAGCTGCCAGATTCCATCTCCAACTTTTGCACCTCATTTCGAGGACAGTACTCCTCGATCATCATATCCTTGAACTCATTCCAGGGGAGTCCATTGCCATCGCTTGTCCAAGCATCTGGACTTGCGCGTTCCACCAAGACAGGGCAGCACCCTCCAAAGTCCCGGTGGCATACTTTACTTGATCCGCTGGGGACAGTTACATTTGGAGAAAACGGACTCAGTCTTCTCGAACCAGCGTACAAGCCCTACAGCACCCTCTGTACCGCTGTAGGTGTGTGGTTTACAGTCCATGAAGGACTTGTATGTACACACTGGTGGTCCTGTTTTAACACAACACACATTAATCAAACATCCCCTACAGTTATAAAGGATATCATATTGTTTTTCTGTCATTGTTTACCTGCTGGCTGACCCGCTGGGCAGCAGCCACTGCCGCCTGAACATGCTCATTAATAGAGCAGCCAATTCTGCAGGAGTCATGTTAATAGCACCACCACCCTGTTCTCCGGTGCCACGTCCACGTCCGCGTCCACGACCACGTCCACGAGCGTCCATTCTTTTCACTTTATATTCACAATACAATAATGAGTAACATCATACACATTTAACCATTGAAGCGTAGTAAACAGTAATGAAAGGAATAACGTATCATCACAACCACAACATTCATAACAAAATAATAACCAAAGTAATAAATTGCAATAAGTCACAATGTATTTAGCAATGTCAAAATTGAAGTTTTGTCGTTCGTGTGGGGAAACAACCCTTCCCACATAGGTTTCAAAAGAAAACACTACGTAGTCTAAGTCATATAAGAAGTCAATCGACAATGTCTGACCCATCACTATCATCCTCCATCTCCTCCGGTTCCTCTTCCTCGGGTCCCTCCTCGGGATCCTCCTCATCCTCAGAGTCTGCGGCAGGAGCAGGAGCTATAGCAATCTGGAGTGCCGCTAGTTGAGCTTCTAATATGATGCAATCCTATTATCGGCTATGGCGTCCCGTTGTTCACGAGCAGTCACGCGTCTTTGGAGTGCCATAACACCATCTTGCATATGATGAAAACCGTTCAGCGTCTTCCCGTGTTCTTCCTTGAGTTCATCCAATTGATGTCTCAGTTGTACACCTCTTGTTGTAGTGTACAGACATCACCCGTGAGTCGTCTTACACGATGCTGTTCAGTATCCAGTGCAGCCATTAGTGCAGCAATCAGTTGCTCGTTGGACTGCGCCGTTCGTGGGAGTGAAAGCATGGGTTGATTGGCATTGTTCCTAGTCCTTGGCTTTAGGACAGGTACGCGTTCCCTAAACATGATGTGGTCAACAAACCTAGGATAAGAACGCCAGTCTCGCGGAGGGTCACGCTTCATCAATGCGAATGGTTGATCCCAGTCAATCTCCTCTCAGGGATAAGCCAGTCGGGGCCAATCGAATCCATCGTCAGGTACAGGTGCGGGAGGTGGGGATTCAGATCGTATAGGTGATTCGGGTCGTTTACCCCGAGCTCTTGAAGACGATGCCATGCTGCAGAGAGTGTGACGTGTATGCCAATGAGTATACAGTAAATGGAGTAAGGCACAGGTAACTAATTAACTGTGTGCGGTTATAGTCTAGTGTGTATGCAACCTAGTTCCCTATAACCAATGGCTCTGATACCAATCTGTCACACCCTCAAAATCCACTTGTGGAGTTTTACCGCGAGGCGTGTGAACAAACCAGGATCACAGTCAATAGTTACTCAGAACGACTCTAAATGCCATAATTTAAACAAAGTCAACCAAAACACAACTTAACAATGCGTAAGCGTTTTTGAAAACAACCCAAGTCAATAAAGTATAACTTATGGCAAAACAAGTGCCAATCCAAAGAGTAAACTATAATTGATAAAATGTCAACTTGTCTTGAAGCATAGTGTCTTAAAATGCAGTGAACCGTGCAGTGCTCCTATGGCAAGCAAGTTAAGGACCTGAGAAAAGCATACTAAAATCAACACACATAGGTTGGTGAGTTCAAGAGTTTGAGTTCAATAAACATGTAAACAGTTGCGATATATATAAGCAGTGCATGGTAATAGATAGCTAGTCTATTATCAGTAAATATTATCTAATTCCACCCTTATCTTGATAACATATTCTACATGTTATCTAATTCCACCCTTATCTTTCTTGCTTCACCCGTATACTCCCTTAAACATCAATTAATTTCTAACATTCTCGCCCTTAATCTCGATGTTGTATCACCTTGGTCTTGAATTCCAGTCACTGGAACCATGTTTCTTCTAAGTTTGATCTTTTGGTTTTGTTGGACACATTATCAAAGTTGTTTAAGCTCTTAAACATGAAACGCAACGGATCAAAGCTTAATAATATGTTTTATAAACTGAAATTTAAAGCATATTATTAATCATCAACAAACCCAAGAACAAAGGATCGAATCTATGTGAAGAACTAGCTATCAAGCAAGAAATAACAACCAAAATAAACTCAGAAACTACCTTTCAAGAGCTGTCAAACCGTGAAATTTGAGGAAGGGGATGAAGTTCTTGAACGACCAAAACACCATGGAAGGTGTCCTCAAGCTTCCATACCCACAAGCATCAAGCAAACACCTTAGTTGCTAGGATTTGAACACCAAAAACAACCCAAGAAGCCGCTGAAAACCCTTTTCAGCCGTGAATCTATTCAAGTGTGGAGAGAGTTTTTCCTTTTGGTCTTTTGCATATAAGAAAGGGAGAGAGGATTGAGTGTATGACTAGTTACTGGAGTCTTGTTCCAAGAAAACAAAATGAACCAATCACACAAAAGGGGGGGGGGGGGCGAATGGGTTCAAAATGGGGTTTCCCCCCAATTTTATTTTTCATTTAATGTTAACTACTTATTTAATTAGTTATGTAATTAACCTTTTAATTATATAACTCATACACTCTATTATTATTTGATGTTATTTAACCAACTTAAATAACATTCCAAATAATACTCATGAATAAAATATCCTTATAAATTGTTCCATCTCATATGCAATATATTTAGAAAATCGATTTTCTAAATTGGTGAAATTATTTAATTGTATGATCATATCATCAATTATATATTTACTGGTGTTTGCTAAGCTTGTTATTGGGTATGACCTGACTTGGATCATAACATACTAACCATATCAATGTTCTATGTGTTTTGGGCATAATGAATCCAACAATCTCCCACTTGCACAAGATTCATAGAAGATTGATGCAAATAGTAATACCACCTAACAATGGTTTACTACCCTTAATACGCATGACTAAAGCCATTCAATAACATAATCCCCTTCAAGTATCCAACTTGAAATGATTTAGGTTAATCAATCATTTTTTCTTTTGTTACAATGTCATGTTAATCCAAGGACACAAAATGATCATTCCTTGTTGATTTAACTTGATCAGGCCTGAGACATCTTGCTCTCAACGAATAAGAGGAACAAGTTCCGTCTTGACTACATACGTTTCTCACAATCACCTCGTGTCACACCTGAACATAGCCTTATGTACCGCCCATTATTTCAGAGCAGTGAAGAACTAGCTCAAGGTATAACACTTTGGTGAATATCAAAACCAAATATGTATCTCAAGTCAGAGGATACCAAATGATATTCATCTTTACTCAAATTTACTTATGATCAATCAATAAGATTCCATGTAGTAAAATTTGAAACGCGGGTGAGTCCAATATTCGTATCCTACAAATATCTATGAACCTTGGCAGCAACCAATTGCTCTATATTCATGCCTTATGAACATCCACCAATCCATGTTCATAATAGTCTTACGTTCATATTTGTTCCCACAACCATGACCGACTACAGACATTTAGAATAATAAACATATTCATTGATGTATACATGCTAAAAGGAACATAACTCCGAATATCACAAATATATGAAAGAGTTAAATATTACAATTTGTTCCAAACTTTTAAATACTAAATTGATCAATTCCAATCACTAGAATATCAAAGTCCTAAGGCACAAGTATGACTTTCATGCTTTTCCCTTTCAAGGAGCTTCGTGAGTGGATCCGCAATGTTTTGATCGGTGTGAACTTTACGAATACATATCTATCCTTTTTCAACTTCATCCCTTATACAGTTGAATCTCCGCTTAATGTGTCTAGTCTTTTGATGTGCACGAGGTTCCTTGATTTGAAAATTGCACCCTTGTTATCACAAAAGATTTCTAGGGGGTCTTGAATGGTAGAGATCACCCTAAAATCGTAATAAATTTCTTTATCCATGCAGCTTCCTGAGCTGCTAATGAGGCGGCTATGTATTCGGATTCTGTAGTGGACAATGCTACCACGTCTTGTTTTGAACTCTTCAAGGACAATGCTCCTCCATTCATAATGAATACATATCCCGAATGTGATCGAGAATCATCTCGATTAGTTTGGAAACTCGCATCCGTGTAACCCTTTACAACGAGTTCCTCTTCATCAGATCCGTATATTAGAAACATATCCTTAGTCCTCCTAAGGTATTTCAATATACTTTTAAGAGACATCCAATGGCTATTACCTGGATTCTGCTGTTATCTGCTTGTCATGCTTAACGTGCATGACACGTCTGGTCTAGTGCATATCATCACATACATGATAGATCCTGCAGCAGACGCATATGGGATGTCCTTCATTTGATCTTGCTTATCCTTTGAGCTTGGACATTAGATGTACTCAATATTGTCCCTCTTTGAATAGGTACCATACCTTTCTTAGAGTTTTCCATCTTGAATCTTTTCAAGATTTATCATATATGCACTTCGTTTAAACCTATCAACCGCCTCGATCTATCCCTATAGATCTTTATTCCAAAAATATAGGCTGCTTCACCGAGATCTTTTATGGAAAAACAACTTCCAAGCCAGGTTTTAACACCTTCCATGGTTGGAATATCATTTCCAAAAAGTAGTATGTCATCAACATACAATACTAAGAATGTAATTATGCTCCCACTAGCCTTCTTATATACACAAGCCTCGTCAGTGTTCTTAATGAAACCAAATTTCTTGATCTCTTCAGCAAAACATTGATTCCCAACTTCTTGATGCTTGTTTCAATCCATAGATTGATCTCTTTAACTTTCATACTTTATCAGGATGTCGTGGATCGACAAAACCATCAGGTTGAACCATATGGACAGTCTCTTCGAGATGTCCATTAAGAAAAGCGGTTTTGACATCCATTTGCCAAATCTCATAGTCATAATATGCAGCTATGGCAAATAATATCCTAATTGACTTTAGCATTGCCACAGACGAAAGGTTTCATCATAATCAATCCCTTGAGTTTGAGTGAAACCTTTTACTACAAGTCTTGCTTTATAAGTATCCAAGTTTCCATGCATATCCATTTTCTTCTTGAAAACCCACTTGCATCCAACCGGTTTGGAGTTAAGTGGAGGGTCAACCAATTCCTAAACTTGGTTGTCATACATGGATTGCATCTTTACATTCATGGCTTCCAGCCATTTGTCACAATCTGAATTGGACATTGCATCATGGTATATAGTTGGCCCATCAGAGCCATCACGTAGCATCCATTCATGAAAAATCCATATTTTTCAGGTGGAATGCTAACTCTACCAGATCTGCAAACATTTTGTGTGTATTGATCAACCTTTTGATCATCATCAACAACCTCTTGTTGATTACTAGTGTCAACCAAACGTGTATCGGCTTGTGGATCTTGATCCTCATCAAATTCCACTGTTCTATATGTCATTCATTCCATAAGGAACTTAACTTTCCAGAACTCTGCCTTTCGAGCAATAATACCTTTTGTTCTGTTGGATCAAAGAAGTAGTATCCTATACAGTCTTTGGGACATCCAACAAATATACATTTAGTGGATCAACTTTCCAACTTGTTTTGGGTGTTTAGCTTAACATAAGCTTCACTACCCCATACTTTTAAATATGATAGCGATAGAACTCTTCCATGCCATATTTCAAAAGGTGTCGAATCCACTTCCTTGGTCGGGGCCATATTCAAAATACGAGTTGTGGAGAGCAATGCGAAACCCCAAAATGATAGGGGTAGTGAACTTATAGCCATCATAGATCAAACCATATCCAATAGGGTTCGGTTTCTCCTTTCAGACACCCCATTATGTTGTGGTGTTCCGAGTGGAGTAAGTTGTGAGATGATCCCACAACTTCTCAAATGATCCTAAAAAGCCTCACTGAGGTTTTCACCTCCTCTATCTGAACGAAGAACTTTAATAGATTTGTAGAGTTGATTTTCTACTTCATTCTTGAAGATTTTGAACATTTCAAAAGCTTCATATTTATGTGTCATCAAGTACACATAACCATAGCGACTGTAATCGTCGGTAAAGGTAATGAAGTATCTTTCACCATTTCTTGTCATTGTCTTAGAAGGGCCACATACATCCGAATTTATGATTCCCAATAAGTCTTTTTCCCTCTCGTCAGTACCACTAAAGGGTGACTTGGTCATCTTACCTTGTAAACAAGATTCACACTTATCAAATGAACCATTTTCATTGTTTTCAAAAACCATTCTTTTGAAGTGTTTGAATCCGATTCTTGTTTATGTGACCAAGACGACAATGCCAAAGATATGAATCACTTAAACCCATTTTAAGTTTCTTGGTGCTTGTTTGGTATAACGAGTTATTAAAGGATGAATGATCATGAACCAATTCATAGATACCATTAAAAGGCATAGCCTTAAAATAAAATACATCATCCATACAAACATAAATACCATTGTTTACAAACTTTAAATCATAACCACATTGTTTTTAAAAGGGAAATAGAAAATTATGTTCCTAGTCAAACTAGGAGCATACAAATTGTTCTTAGGAACAACTTCCAAACCATTTGAAAGTTTCAAAATATAGTCTCCTTAGGATTCGACATCAACTTTTGCTCCGTTTCCCATGTAGAGACTTGTGTATCCCTTCTTAAAGTGCTTATTTCTTTTGAACCCCTGCAACAAATTGCAAATATGAGTTCAACATCCGGTATCCAATACCCATGTGTTTGAATAAATGACATTTAAACCAATATGAATCATGAAAGTTGTACCTGAGGTTTGCCCAGCATCCCTCTTGTTTCTCAACTCTTTGAGATAGGTTGGACAATTCCTTTTCCAATGTCCTATCTCACCACACTCAAAGCATGGATCGTTCTCCGTTACCTTAGGCTTCTTAAGCTTAGGCTTTGGAGGTTCCGCTTTAGCCTTTCCTTTCCCTTTGCCTTTGATGTACCCCTTTCCTTTGGCAACACTTGCCTTGGGATCAGGGAATGGACTTTTCTTATTGCCTCCCTCATTGATCGAGAGAACAGGTAGAACCTTTCTACCCATTCCTGCCTCGGCTGTTTTAAGCATTGCGTGAAGCTCACCAATGCTCTTGTCCCACCTATTCATACGGTAATTCATTATGAACGTCTCAAACCTTTTTGTTAGGCCATTAAGGATCAAATCCGTGGCCAACTCCTTTGAGACGGGGCAGTTAAGCCTCTCAAGACGATGGCTTTTCATCTTAAGTACATAAGATGATACTGATTGGGTTTCTTCCATGCAACACGCGTGAAGCGCTCAACCGTTTCGAAGCGCTCTACCTTAGCTTGTTGAAGGAACATTTCCCTCAACTGGCTAATCATGTCATATGCCCCATGATGCTCCAAATCCTTTTAGAGTTCGGGAATCATAGTTCTCAACATGAGGCAGGAAACCTGCATGGAATCCTTAGTATACTGAAACCAATCGTTATAGGCCTCAACATCCTCGGGGTCGGGTTGGTCAGGACCGGGATCATCAAGGACATAGGCCCTTTTTTCTTACTTGAGAACAATTCTCAAGTTTTGAAACCACTCCATAAAGTTATTATGGTTAAGACGATCCCTCTCTAAGATGGTTCTCAGCGATAGGGTATGGACGGTCGGGGTGGTAGCATTATTGTTTGCGGCCATTTCTACAATAGTTTACAAAGTTTATATTAGTATTTCTGAAATATTAAATTTTAATCATTAATACCCTTATATGTCTTATAGACAATTAATAATTAAAACCTAGAATCTAACGTTATATTTAAATGATGCTTAGGTGACCTTTATCCCATTATTTAAATTAACAAGCTAGTCAACACTTGACAATTGCAACCTTTTGCAACTTCTAGCCTTATGGGATCGGTTAAACATCTTATGTTTAGTTGGCATGTAAAATCCCATCAACACCATTGTACGCTATGCTTTAGTGACCCTATGCACATGGTTTCCAATTCAAGTCGTCCTACTTACACACACATGTGAGTTTACACATACAAGTGGTTAGGTGACCTTTATCCCACAAATACGTTAACCCACTTCAAACACAAAAGTTCCCTAAAAGTGGTTAGGTGACCTTTATCCCACAAATAGTTCTAAAGTGATTCTAATTCCAGTTTTGAAAACTCTATGTACCTTGTATTCATATGCTTTCAAATACAGGTACCCTATGGTTCTCTTTTTAGTAAAAACCCCTTTCTAAGATCATTAATCCTTTTAATAACCTTTTATTAATCACTTAATGATAGGAACCATAAATTTTCAGCTTGTTTTGTTTATTAATTAGTTGTTATGCATATCCATATATCAAACAACAATCATATAACAAACAACCAAACAAGCTAATCCTACACTCACAAGTGCATAAACATAGCCATTAAGTGACTACACTTGTTTGCCATCATAAGTGTTGTCATTTGGTCTTTCCTAAGGGTTAATAACAACATAAGATTGGATCTCCAAAGACCCCCCACTTGAAGTTGCATCCAAATGCTTCAAGTCTTCTCTTGTGCCTTCCTTTTGTGCTTCCACCTTGTGCATCTTAGTTTACAAAATTTATATCCTAATACAGATTTTCTAATAAAAGAAAATACACCTAATCTATTTATTACATCACTATTGAATGAATAAATAAATTACAAGCATATACAAGCACAAAAGAATAAATAATACAACCCATAATGAATGAAGTCAACCAAAAAAAAACATTCATCCCAAAACCAAAGAAACACAAAGTCAAGGCTAGGTTATACACCAATATTAAGCAACATATTCAACATTCAAGAACCAAAATAAATCCCCATTTAACCCAAAATTTTCGGCCAACATAAACCAAGAATTTAGGGTTTTTGTCCAAACAAAAATAATCAACCATTGACATCTATCTTTCAAAGTTTAATCATAAGCATGTAAGATATAACCTTAAAAGATTAGGGATTCATTATATCATCACAAAACAGCCCCTATTAGGTGTTTAAGTCCCATAAAACCAATTTTACAAGGATTTTAGAAGCTAGTCTTTCACATATCCGGCTCTAGATGCCATTGTTGGGTTTGTTGGACACATTATCAAGTTGTTTAACCTCTTAAACATGAAAACACAGTAGAATCAAAGCTTAATAATATGTTTTATAAACTGAAATTTAAAGCATATTATTAATCATCAACAAACCTAAGAACAAAGGATCGAATATGTGAAGAAAGAACTAGTTATCAAGCAGAAATAACAACCAAAACAAACTCATGAAACTACCTTTCAAGAGCTGTCAAAACCGCGAGATTTGAGGAAGGGGATGAAGTTCTTGAACGACCAAAACACCAAGGAAGGTGTCCTCAAGCTTCCATACCCACAAGCATCAAGAACACACCTTAGTTTCTAGGATTTGAACACCCAAAACGACCCAAGAAGTTAAACTTTTCAGCCGTGAATCTCTTCAAGTGTGGAGAGAGTTTTTCCTTTTGGTCTTTTGCATGTAAGAGAAGGAGAGAGGATTGAGTGTATGACTAGTTAATGGAGTCTTGTTCCAATAAAACAATGAACCAACCACACAAGGGGGGGGGGGGGGGGGTTGAATGGGTTCAAAATAGGGTTTCCCCTAATTTTATTTTTCATTTAATGTTAACTAGTTATGTAATTAGTTATGTAATTAACCTTTTAATTATATAACTCATACACTCTATTATTATTTGATGTTATTTAACCAACTTAAATAACATTCCAAATAATACTCATGAATAAAATATCCTTATAAGTTGTTCCATCTCATATGTAATTTATTTAGAAACCCATTTTCTAAATTGGTGTAATTATTTAATTGCATGATCATATCATCAAAAAAAAATTTATTGGTGTTTGCTAAGCTTGTGTAGGACCCCGTTCCCGGAGACCTCATAGTTGGTCATTCACAACATTAAATACATTATAAATTACAAGCTAAAGTAGTAGAATTATTTTAACAAAAACTATTCATTTCATTAAAACAGTGTTGTTGAGCAATACACTATTCTTTAACCGAATGCAAAAGAATTGTTTAATTGCATTACAAAACAACAGCAATAATAAGTATGAATGGATGTCAGTCTTTCCCTGCCGAGTAGCTCCACCCTCGTGCCATCCTCAACAATATTTACCTGCCAACTGAAAATGTATAAAAGTCAGCGTTGCTGAGTGAGTTCTAGTTTTAAAAGTAATATAATACTTTCTGTAGGTATACATATGAAAATACTCTTTTTATGAAAACTTCATCTCTTTATACGTGAGCATGCATTAACTATACAATCAAGTAATGCTTTTCTCTATACTGTATGCCTTATTTACTCTGTACTCTTTTATTTATCTTTCATTGTCTATATGGACCAATGAGCAATACCCTAAACTATGTGCGCGAGGTAAATGGTGCTGGGCCCTCTGTTCCCCAAGGGGCTCTACATACTGTATACAAGGCTGGCCCAGACACCTAGGGTACGCTACAAAGGTCCGCCAATCTTAATTGATTGGCCCGTGTGCATCTAGGGTAGCTAACCCACATCACAGTTGGGCTAACGACCTCATGGTCGTGTCCTCCTGTAAGCTTGCAAGACTTGTTAACGTTTTAAATTAGGTTCCACTTTCTTCTTCAGTGCTCTTTCACTTTATTATTAGCAATACTTTACGTTACGATAATAAACACACCACGTAAAGTCACATACTAATAATAATAATAATATATAATAATATTAATAATAATAATAATAATAATAACGAACAATCATAAGGAAATCATAATAATGCATGAAACCAAGCATTTATAAGCCCTAGTCAAACCTTAGTCAAAACCCTATAAGCACAGACTCCCAAAAATTCTGTAATAAATTCTAAGTGTTTAGGCGCTTTGACGCTATTTGGCGCATGGGCCCTGTTCGGGCGTTTTATCACTATGCAGGCGCATCAGCCAACACAACCATTTCAACACTTAGGCACATGAGCTATTTCAGGCACATGGATACTATTCGGGCGTATGGTCCATTCGGACGCATGGACACTTAGACGCTGGGCTATTCTGGCGTATGGAAACTTAGGCGCATGGGGGTTATTCAGACACATGAGCACTATAGGGGTGCATGGCCCTACACTTAGTCGTCCGACTAATATTCTAGGCGCATGAGGGCACTGTTCAGGCGCATGAGTTACACTTAATCATTTCTAAGGCATTTCCAGGCGCATGGGCCTTATTTAGGCGCATGAACCTTCTGTTCAACATGTTTCTAGGATAATTCCGACCCAAACATCAAACTTATTTATTCTAAGCTTACTAAGACTATTCTAAGCATGAACAACCTATGAACATCAAAGGAACATCATCAAACATGCATATACATATAGGTATACATATATAAACATTGTAAAATCATTTTAATACATTTTCAGCCCCAAGAAGAGTTTAAAACAAGTAAAACCGGGGTCTAGAAACTCACCTGGTGCAACTTTGGGTGTTTCTTCCTTCTAACCCGCTTGCAAATGAGTCCAAACACCTAGAAACCCACAAAACACACACACGAACACACACAAGCACATAAGCACATACCCGAGACAAAACCCAACACAAACACTTAGAACCTCCGAATTCTTACCTTGAATTCAATCCTCCTCTTCTTCTTCTTTTTCAACCGAGAGTTTTCTGCTATCTTTCTCTCTAATCCGAAATGAAAAGGTGATGGGAAGTGAGGGTGGGCGGCCATGCCCACCTTTACACCTACTTTTTGTACTTTTATCCCCTTTTACATTTTAACCCCTCAACTTGGGTTTATTGTTATCTCCTTATTTTATTCTTCATTTCTTATTCTTCCTTTAAAAGAATAACCAGGTGTTAAAAGTCACCCCCCTTAAATAGGTTTCGTCCCCGAAACCTGTATTCCTCAAACAGATGAGGGTAATGCTGCCTCATCTTCTCCTTAGTCTCCCATGTAGATTCGAATCCCTTCTTGTGCTTCCACTGTACATGCACAAGAGGAACCACTTTATTCATCAACCTCTTCTCTTTACGATCGATGATTGTCACTGGTTGCTCCACATAATTGAGCCTTTCGTCTACCTCAATATCCTCCGGTGGAGCAATCATGTCTTCATCAGCTAAGCACTTTCTTAGACGAGATACATGAAATATAGGGTGAATTCCACTTAACTCATCTGGTAACTCCAATCTATAGGCCACCTCTCCTACTCGAGCAATGATTCGGAAAGGGCCTATATACCTTGGGCTCAACTTGCCCCGCTTCCTGAATCGGATAATACTCTTCCAAGGTGAGACCTTCAACATAACCCGGTCACCCACCTGGAACTCAATTGGTCTGCGTCGTTTATGAGCATACGACTTCTGTCTATCTTTGGCTGCCTTAATGAAGGCTTTAATCTTCTCAAGCTTCTCAGTCGTAGCCTCAATTACCTCGACGCTCCCTAATTCCTCCTGACCAATATCACCCCAACAAACGGGTGTTCTGCATCTCCTACCGTATAGCATGTCATATGGTGGCATGCCAATGCTGGCATGATAGCTGTTGTTGTATGAGAATTCAGCTAACGGTAAGTGGTCATCCCTGCTTCCCCCAAAATCAATCACACATGCCTAAAGCATGTCTTCCAATGTATGGATGGTCCTTTCTGACTGACCATCAGTCTGGGGATGATAAGCCATGCTAATATGTAATCTCGTCCCCATGGCGTCGTGGAATTTCTTCCAGAATTTGGATGTAAACCGGGTGTCGCGATAAGATACAATAGACACCGGCACACCATGATGAGTTACAATTTCCTTGATGAACAGATCCGTCAACCTCTCATATGAATATGTCTCACGGATCGGTAGGAAGTGAGCACTCTTCGTCAGATGGTCGACAATCACCCATATGGCATCGTACCCTTTCGAAGTATGCGGCAGCTTCGTAATGAAATCCATGGAGATGTGCTCTCACTTCCATTCCGGTATATCCAAAGGTTGAATCTTTCCGTACGGCTTCTGGTGTTCGGCCTTCACCTGTAAGCAACTAAGGCACTTACTCACATACCCCACCACACCGCGCTTCATACCCGACCACCAATAATCTTTCTTCATATCTTGATACATTTTCATGGCACCAGGATGAATGGAGTATCGAGTCTTGTGAGCTTTGTCCATAATCTTCACACGCAGATCCCCAAGACGAGGAATCCACACCCGTTCGTATCGGGTTTTAACAACAAGTGTATTTTCACCCAATTCTCCAACCAGACCTCTCATCCTCTCAGAGTTAAGATGATCTTCTTTCAGGATCAGTTGATATGCTTTCACCCGAATTGGCTCGAGCCTCTCCTTTTGGCTAAGGGCACTAACCACCATGTTGGCTTTGCCCGGATGATAGTGGATTTCGCAATCATAATCTTTTATGAGCTCTAACCATCTTCTTTGCCTCATGTTTAGGTCCTTTTGCTCAAAGAAGTACTTCAAGCTTTTATGGTTAGTAAAAAGGTGCACTTCGTCCGTACAGATAGTGCCTCCAAATCTTTAGTGCAAAGACCACGACTGCTAGCTCCAAGTCATGAGTAGGGTAATTGACCTCATGAACCTTCAACTGTCAGGATTCATAGGCTATAACCTTTCCTCTCTACATCAACGCATCCCAACCCCGAGTAGGAAGCATCTGAATAGACCACTAAATCCTCGCTTCCTTCGGGTAATGACAGAACAGGAGCTTGGGTCAGTCTTGCCTTCAACTCCTCAAAAGCCCTTTCTTGCTCTTAGTAGATTTAGATACTGATTAAGCCAGGATAAGAGATGTATGGGGTATGAAGAGTAAAGTAAGTGGCTAATCACAACTGGCCACTGTAATTAAGGACTTACTATACTTGACATAAACCGAGTGTTACCTTGAATGACGCGTTGGTGTTTGAATCTTATAATGTGCTTTTAGAGGATGGCTGGTGGTAGATCTTCCAAAGCCTCTCGTGGTGGAGGTCATGGTGCTACTCCGCGACCCAAGAGAGGGAGACCTAGAGTCGAGAAAGTGGTTCATGAAGAACCGGAGACCCCTGTGGTGACCGAAGTGATCAAGGCCGTAAGGGATGGGGAAAGAAAGGAGAGGAACAGGTCCTCGGGAGGACGGGAACAACCAAAGCCAAAAACGGTTCTCTCTGATGATGAGGACGAGGAAGAAGAAGAGCCTGCGCCGGAGGCGACCCGAGGCTGCAACTATGGGGCGTTTATAAGATGCAAGCCCCCTACTTTCGATGGGAACGGCACTACTGCAGCTGCTCACTGGTGGGTGAGGGAAATGGAGGCTGTCCTAGACATCAGTGAGTGCCGTGAAGATCAGAAGGTGAAATTTGCTACCCACTCTTTTATGGACTCGGCTTGTGCTGGTGGGACAACATTGTCCAAGCCGAGGGTAGCAGGGCCATTGGAAGAATGAGATGGCCTGTACTGAAGAAGTTAGTGATTAAGGAATTCTATCCTCACAGAGAGATGGACAAGGTAGAAAGAAATTTCTTGCAGCTGGAGGCGGGAACAATGACACACCAGCAGTACACCACCAAATTGAATGAAATGGTGCGGCTGTGCCCGATCAAGTGACACCCCTGTCACGAAAGATTAAGAGATACATCCAGGGGCTGCCGCGGATATCCCTAGGCATATGATCGCCGCCTGGCCGAGCACTTTTAGGTCGGCGGTTGACTTGGCTGGCAGATTATATGATGAGCGCGAGGTGGTGGTGGCTGAGGTGAATAAGAAGGATGGTGGTAGCCGGAACTGGAATGGGAAACGGTTTGGACGTGGTAGAACCGCTCCAAACAATAAGGCAGCAAAGGTGGGTGACCGACGTGTGGTCACATCTGGATCAGGGATGAAGAAGTGTGGCAAATGTGGAAGGGAGCATACTGGTGAGTGCAGGATGGGAATGAATGTATGCTTCAGGTGTGGCCAGCCTGGCCATATCGCTAGAGACTGTAAGAAGCCGAGGGCGGAGAGCTCTAGAGTAGAGAAGAAGAAGCCTGAGGAAGGAGGGCAGAGGGCGAGTGCTAGAGCTTACACTATGATCCGGGAGGAAGCCAGAGCTGATCCCGATGTTGTGTCAGGTATGTTTCTAGTAAACCAAACTTGTGCCTCTGTATTGTTTGATTCCGGTGCTAGCAAGAGTTTTCTTTCCACTACTTTCTGTGCTAAGTTGCCTATTAGTAGTAGCAAGGTCGGTACACCATTCAATGTAGAAACTCCTATTGGTAAGTCCACTAGAATTACTTATATGATAGAGGACTGTGCCATAGAACTAGAAGGTCATAGGTTTGCTGCTAGGTTACACGTGATACCCCTAGGAGGATTTGACGTAGTACTAGGGATGGACTGGTTAGCAACCTATGAAGCAAACATCGTGTGTTGCAAGAAGATGATCCGATTGACAGCACCTGACGAGAATAAGGTGACAGTTTATGGTGATCGAGTCACGACGATCCCGAAAATGATTTCGATGGCGGTGGCGGGAAAGTGAAAGAGGCGTGGATGTAGTGCCTACTTGGCCTACATAAAGGATGTGGACGCGCCAACACCACAACGATCCAATGTACCAGTTGTGTGTGACTTTCCGGACGTATTCCCGGAAGACTTACCCGGCTTGCCACCGGATCGCGAAATTGAGTTCCAATTGATCTGATACCCGGTGCTCAACCCGTTGCCAAAGCACCGTATCGATTAGATCCCACAGAAATGAAAGAACTAATGGAGTAGTTGCAAGAGCTGCTCGATAAGGGGTTCATTAGGCCGAGTATCTCTCCTTGGGGTGCTCCGGTCCTGTTTGTGAAGAAGAAAGACGATAGTATGAGGATGTGCATTGACTACCGAGAGTTGAACAAGTTAACGGTGAAGAATCGATACCCCCTACCAAGAATAGATGATCTGTTTGACCAGCTCCAAGGTGCCAGTTGGTTTTCAAGGATAGATCTTCGATCTGATTACCATCAGTTGAAGGTGAAGGAGCAGGATATCCCTAAGACAGCTTTTCGCACGCGCTACGGTCACTATGAATTCCTTGTTATGTCATTTGGCCTGACCAACGCGCCAACTGCTTTTATGGATTTGATGAATCGAGTGTTTTGGCCAATGTTAGATAAATCAGTGATTGTGTTTATTGATGATATCCTGATTTATTCAAAAAGCGAGAAGGAACATGCTGATCACATTCGGGAGGTGTAAAGACCTTAAGAAGGGAGAAGTTGTATGCCAAATTCTCCAAGTGCACGTTCTGGTTACGTAAAGTTCAATTCTTAGGTCACGTGATAAATCCCGAGGGGATTATGGTAGACCCTGCTAAGGTGGAGGCTGTGATGCAATGGAAGTCTCCAAAGACGCCATCCGAGATTCGTAGTTTTTTGGGGTTGGCGGGGTATTATCGAAGGTTCATTCAGGACTTTTCCAAGATCGCTTCTCCGCTGACCAAGTTGACCCGAAAGGATGTAAAGTTTATATGGGGACAAGCCCAGAACAGGCGTTCGAGGAGTTAAAGGTGAGGTTGACTCAAGCTCATGTCTTGTCATTACCCGAAGGGAGCGAGGATTTGGTGGTGTATTCAGATGCTTCTTACTCGGGGTTGGGATGTGTATTAATGTAGAGAGGAAAGGTTATAGCCTATGCATCCCGACAATTGAAAGTTCATGAGGTCAACTACCCTACTCATGATATGGTGGCTGATGCTCTTAGTCGGAAGGAGAGGCCCGAGCCGATTCGGGTGAAAGCATACCAACTGATCATGACCTCTGATGTAATGAAGCAAGTCAAGGAGTTTCAGGATGAGGCATTAAAAGAAGATCATCTAAACTCTGAAAGAATGAGAGGTCTGGTGGGGAATTAGGTGAAAACACACTTGGTGTTAAAACTCGATTTGGACGGGTGTGGATTCCTCGTTTTGGGATCTACGTGTGAAGATTTTGGACGAAGCTCTCAAGACCCGATACTCCATTCATCCTGGTGCCACAAAGATGTATCAAGACATGAAGAAAGATTATTGGTGGCCGGGTATGACGCGTGATGTGGTGGAGTATATGAGTAAGTGCCTTACTTGTTTGCAAGTGAAGGGTGAACATCAGAAGCCGTATGGGAAGATCCAACCTTTGGATATACCGGAATGGAAGTGGGAGCACATCACCATGGATTTCATTACAAATCTACCACGTACTCCGAAGGGGTACGATGCCATATGGGTGATTGTTTACCGTTTGACGAAGAGTGCTCACTTCCTACCGATCCGCGAGACATATTCATCCGAGAGGTTGGCTGACCTATTCATCAAGGAGATTGTAACTCGTCATGGCGTGCCGGTGTCCATTGTGTCTGATCGTGACACCCGGTTTACATCTAAATTCTGGAAGAAATTCCACGACGCTATGGGGACGAGGTTACATATTAGCACGACTTATCATCCCCAAACTGATGGTCAGTCAGAAAGGACCATTCAGACACTGGAAGACATGCTTCGGGCATGTGTGATTGATTTTGGGGGAAGTTGGGATGACCACTTACCGTTAGCTAAATTCTCGTACAATAATAGTTATCATGCCAGCATTGGCATGCCACCATACGAGATGCTATACGGTAGGAGATGCACAACACCCGTTTGTTGGGGTGATATTGGCCAGAAGGAATTAGGGAGCGTCAAGGTAATCGAGGCTACGACTGAGAAGCTTGAGAAGATTAAAGCCTTCATGAAGGCAGCCAAAGATAGACAGAAGTCGTATACCGATAAACAACGCAGATCGATCGAGTTCCAGGTGGGTGTCCAGGTTATGTTGAAGGTCTCACCTTGGAAGGGTATTATCCAATTCAGGAAGTGGGGCAAATTGAGCCCAAGATACATAGGCCCTTTCTAAATCATTGCTTGAGTAGGAGAGGTGGCCTATAGATTGGAGTTACCAGATGAGTTAAGTGAAATTCACCCGACATTCCATGTATCTTATCTGAGAAAGTGCTTAGCTGATAAAGACATGATTGTTCCATTGGAGGACATTGAAGTAGATGAAAGGCTCAATTATGTGGAGCAACCAGTGGCAATTATCGATCATAATGAGAAAAGGCTGAGAAATAAAGTGGTTCCTCTTGTGCGTGTACAATGGAAGCACAGGAAGGGATCCGAGTCTACATGGGAGACTGAGGAGGAGATAAGGCAGCATTATCCTTATCTGTTCGAGGAATAACTGGTTTCGGGGACGAAACCTATATAAGGGTGGTGGACTTGTAACACCCGGTATTTAAAAAGACAAGAAATGAAGAATAAAAAGAAAGAAAAGCAATAAAGTCCAAGTGGAGGGACTAAAAGTGTCCAAAAGGACAAATCTTTGAAAAGTTGGTGTAAAGGTGGGCATGGCTGCCCACCCTCATTTCACATCACCATTTTCACTTGGTTTTTGAGAGAGAGAGAGCATAGAAACTCTCGGTTGAAGAAAGAAGAAGCAGAGAAAGTGAATTCAAGGTAAGAATTCAAGGTTTTATGTATCTATGACGGGTTTTGGTTCCGTTTGTATGCATATGTGCTTATGTGTTTGTGTATGTGCTCGGGTGTGTGTGTGTGTTTGGTGTTGTTTTTAGGTGTTTGAACTCATTGCAAGCGGGTTAGAAAGAAAGAAACACCCAAGTTGCATCAGGTGACTTCTAGACCCCGACTTTTACTTGTTTTAAACTATCTTTGGGGCTGAAAATGTATTAAAACGATTTTCAAAACTTATGTATGTTTACCCGTATGTAATGTGCATGATTGGATGTTGATTCTTGAATGCTTATAGGTTGTTCATGTTTAGAATAGCTACATTAAGCTTAGAACAAATGGGTTCGAAAACATACTGGAAAACATGTTGAACAGATGGTCCATGCGCCTAGATAAGGCTCATGCGCCTGAATTTGCCTTAGAAAGGTTTAAGTGTAATCCATGCGCCTAAACAGTAGCCCATGCGCCTAAGATTACCTTAGAAATGTTTAAGTACAGCCCATGCGCCTGAACAGTGGTCCATGCACCTAGAAATGTTAGCCGGATGACTAAGTGTAGGGCCATGTGCCCCAATAGTGCCCATGCGCCCAAGTGGCTCATGTGCCTAAGTGTCCATGCATCTGAATTATCCATGCGTCTAAGTTTTCATACGCACAAATAGTGCCCATGCGCCTGAATAGTTCATTCGCCTAAAGTGATAAATGCTTAAGTGTTGGCTGATGCGCTTACATATGATGAAACGTCCGAACAGGGCTCATGCGCCCAAATAGTTCCCATGCGCCTAAGCACTTAGAAATTTTTATAGAATTTTCTGGGAGTCTATGCTCTAGGGTTTTGACCGTGGTTGACTAAGGGCTTATTAATGATGATGTTTCATGCATGATATGATTACTTATGATTGTTCCTTATTATTGTTATTGCTAATATTATTATTACTTATAGTATGTGACTTTACGTGGTATGTTATTATCGTAACGTAAAGTATATCATAATAATAAAGTGAAAGAGCAATAAAGAAAAGAAGAGGAACATTAATGAAAATGTTAACAAGTCTTGCAAGCTTACAGGAGGTGCACGACCATGTTATCGTTAGCTTAACTGTGCTGCGGGTTAGCTACCCTATTATGCACACAGGGCCAATCAATTTAGATTGGCAGGACCTTTGTAGCGTGTCCTGGGTGATTGGGTTGGCCCTCTACACAGTACACAGAACCCTTTCGAGGGATACAGTTGACCCTTTTGGGGGATATAGTTGACCCTTTCGAGGGATACAGTTGACCCTTTTGGGGGATATAGTTGACCCTTTCGAGGAATATAGATGGCCCATCACCCGTTTTCCATTGCGCATATAGTTGGGGTATTGCTCACTGGTCCATACAGAAAGTGAAACATAAAGATAAAAGTTTACAAGAATAGACAAGGCATACGGTAAAGAGAACGAACAGTACTTGTTCATATAGTTAATGCGTGCTCGCATATACAGTACAAAGTAGTATTTTACAGAAAAAAGTATTTTCATATACAACATACAAAAAGTATTTTATTACTTATAAAACTAGAACTCACTCAGCAACGTTGACTTTTATACATTTTCAGTTGGCAGGTAATTATTGCTGAAGATGGCACGAGGGTGAAGCTACTCGGCAGAAAAGACTGACATCCATTCGTATTCTACGTTACTGTTGTTTTGTAATGCGTTAAAACAATTCTTTTGTAAACAGATAATGATGATGTATTGCTTAACAACAGTGTTTTAAATGAAATAAATGGTTTTTGATAAATCAATTCCGCTGCTTAAAGTTTATATAATTATAATGTGTAGTGTTTTAACTGCTGTGATTGACCAACTGTGAGGTGCCCGGGAACGGGGCATTACAGTCATGGTTCCCGCTTCAAGTTGCAAGAACTCCCTCTCGATTTTATTGAGTTCCCTATGAGACAGAATTCCTCGACCACCAACCTCTTCAGTTCACTCCACCTCATTCTTCCGATTATCCTGGTACCCTTAGCTTGGACAATATTGTCCCACCAACACAGCGCTGAATCAATGAAAGAGTGAGTTGCGAACTTCACCTTCTAGTCCTCGCGACACTCACTGATTTCCAAAACGGCCTCCATCTCCCTCACCCAGCGGTGAGCGGCAGCAGCATTGCCATTGCCATAAAAAATCGGGGGCTTACACCTTTGGAATGCCCCATAACTGCACCCTCCGGTCGCTACCCCCACTACATCCTCCTCCTCCTCATCGGACAACATAGTCTCAGGCTCTGGTTGTTCCTCCTCCCTTCTACTTTCCTTGCCCGTTGATCCCTTTCTATTCTCCTTCTCCTTCCTTTCCTTGCTTCTCACAACCCTGATGACCTCAGTCACCATAGACGGTAAGACTTTCTGCATGACCTGGTGTACTTCATCAGCAATCGCCTCCCTAGCCGAGGCATTCAAGCTAGCATTCTCATTCTCTTCACTCCGGCCATGAACCTCAGGGTTCTCATGGGTCGTCTCAGGAGCCTTAGCACTACTCCTAGTCACACGTGGATGGCCTCTGCCTCTAGGAGTCTTGGAAGATTTCCGACCAACCATCCTCTAACATGCTATAAGATTCAAACACTAACGCGGTCATTCAAGGTAATAACTCAATTATGTCAAGTATAGTAAGTCCCTAATTAAAGTGGCCAGTTATGATTAGCCACTTACTTTACTCTTCATACCCCAAGCATTTCCTATCCTTGACTTAATCAATATCTGAATCTACTAAGAGCACATAAATCAAGTAGCATGCGCACATAATGCCGATTAACATTAAGAAAAGACATACCTGATGGCACGTAGCTACTCGGGCTGTCATCCCTCCAATTGTCCTATTTTAAGTTTAAGTTAGGTTTTTAAAAATTTATTTAACCCAATTCTCTTAAACTTTGGCTCTGATACCACTTGTAAGGCCCCGTTCCCGGAGACCTCATAGTTGGTCATTCACAACATTATATACATTATAAATTACAAGCTAAAGCAGCGGAATTATTTTAACAAAAACCATTCATTTCATTAAAACACTGTTGTTGAGCAATACACTATTGTTTAACCGAATGCAAAAGAATTTTTTAATTGCATTACAAAACAACAGCAATAATAAGTATGAATGGATGTCAGTCTTTCCCTACCGAGTAGCTCCACCCTCGTGCCATCCTCAGTAATATTTACCTGCCAACTGAAAATGTATAAAAGTCAGTGTTGCTGAGTGAGTTCTAGTTTTAAAAGTAATATAATACTTTCTGTAGGTATACATATGAAAATACTCTTTTTATGAAAACTTCATCTCTTTATACGTGAGCACGCATTAACTATACAATCAAGTAATGCTTTTCTCTATACTGTATGCCTTGTTGACTCTGTACTCTTTTATATTTATCTTTCATTGTCTATATAGACCAACGAGCAATACCCTAAACTATGTGCGCGGGGGAAATGGTGCTGGGCCCTCTGTTCCTACAAGGGGCTCTACATACTATATACAAGGCTGGCCCAGACACCTAGGGTACGTCGCAAAGGTCCGCCAATCTCAATTGACTGACCCCGTGTGCATCTTAGGGTAGCTAACCCACATCACAGTTGAGCTAACGACCTCATGGTCGTGTACCTCCTGTAAGCTTGCAAGACTTGTTAACGTTTTAAATTAGGTTCCATTTCTCTTCTCCATTGCTCTTTCACTTTATTATTAGTAATACTTTTTGTTACGATAATAAATACACCACGTAAAGTTACATACTAATAGTAATAATATTAATAATAATATTAATAATAATAATAATAATGAACAATCATAAGGCAATCATAATAATGCATGAAACCAAGTATTTATAAGCCCTAGTCAAACCTTGGTCAAAACCCTAAAAGCACAAACTCCCAAAAATTTGTAATAAATTCTAAGTGTTTAGGCGCTTTGACAATATTTGGGCGCATGGGCCCTGTTCGGGCGTTATATCACTATGCAGGCGCATCAGCCAACACAACCCTTTCAACACTTAGGTGCATGAGCTATTTCAGGCGCATGGATACTATTTGGGCGTATGGTCCATTCGGACGCATGGACACTTAGACGCATGGGCTGTTCGGCGTATGGAAACTTAGGCGCATGGGGGTTATTCAGACGCATGAGCACTATTGGGGTGCATGGCCCTACACTTAGTCGTCTGACTAATATTCTAGGTGCATGAGGGCACTGTTCAAGCGCATGAGTTACACTTAATCATTTCTAAGGCATTTCCAGGCGCATGGGCCTTATTTAGGCGCATGAACCTTCTGTTCAACATGTTTCTAGGATAATTCCAAACCCAAACATCAAGCCTATTTGTTCTAAGCCTACTAAGGCTATTCTAAGCATGAACAACCTATGAACATCTCAGGAACATTATCAAACATGCATAATACATACGGGTATACATACATAAACATTGTAAAATTGTTTTAATACATTTTCAGCCCCAAGCAGAGTTTAAAACAGTAAAACTGGGGTCTAAAACTCACCTGGTGCAACTTTGGGTGTTTCTTCCTTCTAACCCGCTTGCAAATGAGTCCAAACACCTAGAAACCCACAAAAAACACACACACACGAACTCACACAAGCATATAAGCACATACCCGAGACAAAACCCAACACAAACACTTAGAAACTTTGAATTCTTACCTTGAATTCAATCCTCTTCTTCTTCTTTTTCTTCTTCAACCGAGAGTTTTTCTGCTCTCTCTCTAATCCGAAATGAAAAGGTGATGGGAAGTGAGGGTGGGCGGCCATGCCCACCTTTACACCAACTTTTTGTACTTTTATCCCCTTTTACATTTTAACCCCTCAACTTGGGTTTATTGATGTTTTCTTCTTTTATTCTTTATTCTTATTCTTCTTTTAAAAGAATAACTGGGTGTTACAGCTTGTTATTGGGTATGACCCGACTTGGATCATAACGTATTAACCACATCAATGTTCTATGTGTCTTGGGCATAAAGAATCCAACATGATCAACCATTGATCTTCAAATTTACTTCACATAGCTTTTGTTTAGTCTCACATTGCTTTTGTTTTGTTTTCTTCCTTGCTTACAACATTGCAAACCTACTATCATAGCAGCTTAACAATCTCCCTTCCTAGCAATCACTTGCCAATTGTTTCCTTTGATTCAAACAACAACAAGCTCTTATTGCCACTTGCTTTTCTGGGTTCTTCTCCTCACGACCTGTGTCACACAGATTGTCCCATATATGAATAATCCCTCACAGATTAAATCTTCTTGGTGGGGACCTAATCGCTCAATTTACTTCACTTTTAATGGCAGCTTCACACAACCTTACGTTCTGCCTCACGCAGACCCAATCTGTCTCGCATAGATTTTCTGCAATCTGAATCACTCAGAAATTTCCTATGCAATTGGATCACACAACTATTTTTCCCCTTGGATCTGCTCAATGACTTGTTTGAACCTATCACAGGTTCGGGCTACGATTAATCTCTCACAAATTCAATCGAGTGGCCTTGTTCTTCATCATAGCTCGATCATCTTTCTCCTCGTCTTCACATGCTCAATCTTCTTCCTGTAATCGTTTCCCTCGCTCTAATACCAATTGTTAGAATATTGGTCCAAAAAAACAAACATAATACTCGGTATTTTATGGAACTACCACAACTCTTTTTATTAATATGAAGAACAAAAGACCACCCCTTAAAATCTATACAGTGACCCTCTTTTATATTACTTTTAACCTTAATTACTATGAAATCACAACTCAAATACAGCTGAAATAACAACCCATTCATAGCAAAATTATTCAATACTTTCCTAATATTTACCTTGACTAACATATTCTACATGTTAACTAATTTCACCGTTATCTTTCTTGGTTCACCCGTATGCTCCCTTAAACATCAAGATTAATTTCTAACACTCTCTAATTATAACTTTAGTGATCCACTTGGCTTCCAATGGAGTTGTGAATAGCTGTCAATAAATCTTTGATTGCAACTGCACACCATGGTTTATTTTGTATAGAACCTTTTTACATACCAATTGCTAGGAAGGTGGGCAAACTACCTTAGTTGTGTGTATAAGTTGAGCTCAGATGTTTAATTTGCTTTGTTTTATATCACATTTTATCTTCTATCATCATTCTGCAAGTTGATATATTTTGTTTTAACAAGATTTGAACATCGACATATGATGACATTGTATGTTTGTTACAAATCATTCATGGTTTAGTTTCTCCATCATAACTTAAGTCATGCTTGGATTTCTAGGAATTCTATAGAGTTGGTGGGTTGACTAAAGATAATGATTTAGAACAAATACTAAAAGTCTTCTAACTCGCTTTGGAAATTCTTGCTTCTTGCTATGCACCGGTTTTTGTGGACAATAAAGCTGGTATGTAACCATTAGAGTTGTTTTCCTTGTTTATATATACTTTGAATCGAATAATGCAAATATTATTGGAATTTGAATGTCGTTTTTTAAACATTCCAAATTCGAATAATTCGATTCAAATAACCCGAATTTGATTCGAATAAGCAACTTAAGTTCCAAAATATAAAGAATACAATTTTGAAGCTATATTTTTTCAAATTTCTACTATAGTTAAACTCTTAGGTGGAATAAGTAACACATAAACATGACTAACATATCATGTTTGATTATTTACTTCAATTCGGTCTCTCTCTCTTTCTCTCTCTCTTTGTATATTTGTGTGTGTTACAACAAATTTCACCTAACAATGTGTATTTCTATGTATTGATTACAGGTGTTAAAAACAGTTTTAGGAAGATTTTGGAGTCTTTAAGAAAATTTTATATTTTACCTTCGGTGGTATCTTCTAAAAAGATATTATATTTTTACCTTTGTCACTACAACTCTTTATCAATCCTGACTTTTTGAGTTTATGAATTCATTGATGTGTAGATAGAAAGGTTAAGGTTATGAAGGATCTCGTCAAAGGTTATGAAGGATCTCGTCAAAGGTTATGAAGGAGTTCGTAAGAGAAAAAGAAGTAGATTGAAAGAAGTTATTGAGTAGTTAATGAGTAAAATGGAAGTTATGTGTCCTATGATAGGAAAAGGAATGTGAAAAAGCTATATATAATTTATTTTTAATGTTAAAATTTTTTTCATGTTAGAATTATTTGGGTTATTTGATATTTTACTTTGTAATATTATGTTGATTATTTCATGCAGTTTTGTAATATCAATAAATGGTTAAAGTCTTTTAAAAAACAACATTATTAGTAAGTTTAGAATAAAAAAGCCTGAAACAACAAAAATTAAAATAAAAATCTTTTGGTCGTAAAATGGTCACAATAATCTAGTGGCGGTCGCAAAATGGTCACAACCATGTGGTCGCAAAAACATTGCAAAAACCAGTGGCAGTTACAAAACGGTCGCAACAAGTGGTTTTTGTAAGAACGTTGCAACAAGTGTCGGTCGCAAAACAGTCGCAACAAGGGTCGGTTGCAAAACGGTCGCAACAAGTGTCAGTCACACATGTCTAGTTTTCTAGTAGTGTATTCAATCACATCTTATTATCGAAGGGGATATTCATAGCCTATTTTAATCGGTTTTATATTTTGAGAAAATCATGTATTAATATTCACTCATTGTTATTTATTGTTATTTTATTTAAAATTATGTTGTAATCATGCTTGTTATTACTTGCAATTATGCATTCAGATTTAGATAAATTAGATGTTACCACAATCTTTAATTTATACAAACTATGATAACAATAATGAATCTATTGATTTGACAAATCCACTCCATTTAATTATTCAAGGGTAATTGAAACCGGATTTATGCATATTCATAAGACTTTGTTTACAGACCGAGTCAATTAAGTCATTAGGTTTGATTACGTTTGGTTTGTCTTTTAAATATACTATTACATTCTAAGTCTTGACATTGCCATAAAAATTGAATTTTTCTATCAATTTATTTAATATATCTATGTATGCAAACTTATGATTAGCAACCTACAACAATTAACAACTAGAGTGCCTAACCTTGAATATGAGGTTAGTACTCTCTAAGAAACACTAAAGCCATAACAATCCATCATCCTCAATCTCAAAGGCCTATTAGCAACACAATAATCTATGGATGTCCCTTCCTCTCAACTCATGTTGTCACTTGAAATCTAAGACGATGCTACTAAAAAGTAGGAAGACGAGCCCAGAAGCTAATATCTTTCTTCATCTTCAGCAAGTAATCAGTAATGCTCAATAAAACTCCTTCGCTCGATGTAGATGATGATTATGGCCCAAATATGAAGCTGAAGTTGTTTTGCTAAATGAACATGGATATAATAGCTTTAAGGAAAAGAAGATTGGATATAAAAGAATAATGAGTAGACTAAACAAAAAAGGTTCAACTCGGCAGAAGGAAGTTAGCTTTACAAAAAATCAAGTATTCAAATTTATCTCAAAAGAAAAAGATCTAATGAGTTATCATCAAGGAGAGAAATTATGCTTTGACTAGAACCAACTTTCAAATTATTTGCTGAAGAAGACGAAGCTTCTATGCTTAGAGTTTTATCTAAAGTTGCTGAAGTACTAGAGAAGTTAGTAGAAGAAGTAACTGTCGAATCCTCTAGATAGAAGATTCAGTCAGCAGCCGAAGCTCCTAGATGGTAGTCTAAACAAGAGGAAGCCAGACTATGGATGATGATATGGATAGACATGGAAACGCTCCTGTGGAATAGACTACTCAACATCGAAAAAGTAAAAAAGATATACTCGAGCTTGAGCTCATGAAATCAAATGGGTGATATTTGGTCAACTGGAATACCAGATCTTAAGACTAAAACCAAAATTAACTCTAAGGTGAACGTTAAAAAAAGAGATGGCCCAGAAGTCACTAATGAGGCTTAGAGAATTCGGACAACTGCCGATTAACCTATTTCAACTGGCAAGGCAATAAGTATATATACTAAACTCTTGGCAGTTAGACCTACTATAGCTTCTACTTCTATTATCACTACTGAAAAGGAAAGAAGCCTATGTTTGTCGAGGAAGAGTTAGATGCTGAGATTCAAAAGCTCCGGTTTTGATTGGTAGTTAAAATTGAGAAAAGAAACTCCAATTTAGATGAAGTTATGAAGTAAAGTGTGAGTGAATTGAAGGCTAAGTTGACTGCTTTAACTATGCTGAAATGAAGGAATTAGCGGAGTTAGAAAGAAAGGAAGAGGATTGATGTGCTTTAAATTATACATAAAAATCCTATCAAAAACACATAAATTATTCCTCAATATCTCCCTTAAAATGATGAATATGTGCTTAAAAATGTTAAATTTTGTTTTCGAGTGTTTAAAAGGGCAAGATGGACAAAAGAAGTATATTTGACAAGAAATTGAAGCAATCTGAGCTTTGGAGTCCAAGCATGGGGCCATGCCTCATTGAGCACGCGCCCATGCCTTGCCTGGAAGACACCCCCGTGCTAAATTGACACACCCCCGTGTTTGGACGTCTGATAGGACAAAAAGTACTATCCCTTAAAAGCAAGCACGGGGTTATGCCTCACCTCCAACACGATGTCGTGCCCCATCAAGCATGAGGCCGTGCCTGACACAACCTGCACGTACGAGCTGACCAACTTTCATAAGCATTGTACTAGCACGGGGTCATGCCTTTTAGGCACAGGACAGTGCTTAAACACTCTAGAAAGCCTATAAATAGAGGCCTAAGTTCACCATTTTGGCAAGCTCTGGTAGGAGAGTTACTCTATAGAATTCTCTCGGGAATCAAGTCTTCAAGACCATTTGGAGCCTTGGGAGGTGCATACAACACTTGGAAGAAGCTCGGGATCATCTAAACATCATACATTATGGATCACCGGTTTGATTGTTTCATTTCACCGATGATTTCATATCTATCTTCTATGTTATCTGTTGTTATGTTTAAGCTTATTATGAGCTAAACTCTTATTATCATCCTAATTGGATGAAACTTATGTAATTTGTGATGAACGAATGGTGTGTAACACCCGGTTATTTACTTATTTTGAAGCCGACGAATGGAGAAAAAGAAATAAAGTCTAAACTCAAGGGACCAAACTCGTCAACGAAAGAAAGTCGGGTGAGTGGGAGTATATAAGGGAGAGGGCAGCCCTTACCATCTCCCCCACACTCACAAATCAGCCAAAGAAAAAAAGAGAAGAAGAGAAAAAGGAAGAAAAGAGGAAAAGTGTTGATTCGAGTTGGTTAGAGTGAGCAAAAATCGTCAAGATTCGAGTCAAACCGAAGCTCTACTTCTTGGTGTCGTTTGTGTGAGTTCTAGGACCTCTCTTTACTTGTTTTCAAATGATTTTAGGTTGGAACACATCTGAAATCGGGTTTTCGTGTGTGTGTATGCTTGACCCGTTTGTGTATGAATATGTGTGTGTATGATGCGTTTGAGTCTTGATTGTGAGCTTGTGTGTGCTTGAATAATGTTGTGGTATGCATCCCTAATGTTAGGATGGTCGATTTGGGCTTAGAATGGGTTTAGATGAGTTTGGAGGCCGAAAACCCTCGGCTGCAGTCGAGATGAACTGCATTCTGCATGAGCTAGGGCTAGGCGACCGACTGGAGGCCGAATGGAGGCCGAATGGGGGCCATACAGCCGAATAGGGCGAGATTGGGGTCCATTCGCACGATTGGGGTCCATTCTCATGATTGAAGGTCCATTCACACGAGTGAAAGGCTACTCGCATTGAGGTCATGCGATTGAAGGCCAGTCGCATGGAGGTCATGCAATTGAAGGCCAGTCGCATGGAGGTCATGCATTGAAGGTCCAGTCGCATAAGTGCTCATCCGCATTAGTATATTCGCACGATTGGGTGTTCATTTGCATGAGTGTTCATCTGCATTGGTTCATTCGCATGATGTTCAGTCGCATGGAGTCCATGCGACTGAAGGGTGTCCATACGCCTGAATAGGGCTATTGCACCAAGAAAAGTGTAGTTTAAATTCTAACTTTCAGGGGAAAGTGCAGATGTTAAGTTTTGACGTAGGGTTCCTGTAAGATCATGTAAGATGATGTTTGAGGCCTTAGAGAGCATGTTGGGCATGATGATGATGTTTATGATTATGCATGTTATGTACGTATGATGTTGCCCTATATGGTTGATGCCTGTGTAGGTTATGTTCCTTGTGTTGGACCAAAGAAAACCAATGAGCCAAGATCAGAAAACCTCTAAGTCCCACATGGTATCACAAAACTGCTGAAAGCTTCATCAGCGTTTGACAAGTGCTGAAGACTTCAACAGCTGAAGATCAAGTGCTGAAGACTTCAACAGCTGAAGAACTAAAGTGCTGAAGTACAACAGCTGAAGAACACAAGTGCTGAAGCTGAAGACCAAGTACTGAAGTACAACAGCTGAAGAGTTCACAAGTGCTGAAGATTAAACTGATGTACAAAGTCTGAAGAAGACTGAAGACATCAGCTGATGGTATCTACTGAAGTCATCAGCTGATGAAACATCTGAAGTTCAAGTCTGAAGATCAACTACTGAAGTTTCAGTAGTTTGTCAACAGTTGAAGAGTACTTCTTCAGTAGTTGTGATATCAGTAGTTTTATATTTTTACTTTCAGTAGTTTTGTAAAACGACTGAAGAGCTTGTTCTTCAGTCGTTGTAGTTTCAGTAGTTTTATGTTTCTCAGTAGTTATAACAACTGATAACACTTAGCATTTTTTGTAAGGAGATGTCAGCTGTTTTGACATCTTCAGTAGTTGGTTTCAGTTGTAATAAATCTGTTAGATGTCACTATCAAGTGACATCAGCAGACGTCACATCTCTTATATAAGAGGGTCGACCTAATTGTAATGGTGACATTCTGTTACCACGAAAGCGAATATTGAATGAAATATATTTGCATATATTCTCTCTCTCTATAACCGTCTTTGTTCTTCATTGAATATCATTTTGTTCTTGTGAATCGACTAATTCATTGTTTGAATTCCGCTGCTATACTCTAATCAACAAACATAGATCACTGATCCTAACAAGTGGTATCAGAGCATGGTTAATCATTGATCGATCTAACAATTGATCATTGAAACTGCTAATTGATTCTGTGTTTGATTGAATTAGCGTATTGCAAGAACTGGTTATAGATTATTGAATTTCTGTCGCTTTCGTTCATTTATTTTGAGATCTTCTGGTTCAATTGGTTGTTGCGTTTTGTTCTAAATCTGTTTTATCTTAACGAATTTGATTGAATCTGAGATGACGACTCCTTCTAATGATCCTCACAATACCGGTTCCTCAACCAAGCCTCCGATGCTGGTTAGGACCGAGTATAACATATGGCAACGAAGAATGCTCATCACCTGTCTGTTAACAGTTCAGGTTGTTGGACATCTGTGGTACATGGACCACATAAGCCTATCGTGAACAATCCGGAAACCAATCAAATGGTTCCGAAGAAGAAGGAACAATACTCTGATGAAGATCAGAAACTATTTGAGATTGATGCTAAAGCCCATGGAATTCTGGCCATGGCACTGCCTAATGAAATCTATTCAGGGCTTATGCATCATGAAACTGCTCATGATCTCTGGAATGCCCTGAAGGAACAATTCGGTGGCACAGATGAGGTCTTAGCAAACAATAGAGAAATCCTTGCCCAACAATATGAGACATTCTCTCATAGAAAGGGTGAGACACTGACTCAACAGTTTGAGCGCTTTTCCTGCTTGATATCTGAGCTGAAAATGGTGAAACAGGAATACACCAATAGCCAGATGAACAACAGATTCCTCAGATCACTGCCTGAGAGATGGGACACATACACTATTGTTCTACGCTCCAGTGCAAATCGGATGGTCTATCTCTCACCCAACTTCATGGGAAACTGCTTACATTTGAAAGAGAGATAGAGCAGAAGAGGAAACTGTCCTCATCAGGAAAGCTCACTAATGACTTTGTACCAGGGAATACTACTTGGTTGGTCATGAGTCAGAATATGCTGCATCTGAGAGCAATTATGATGAGCATATAGATTTCACTTCAAATAGTTCTGATCATGCATTTGTTGGTATTGAGAGTCATTCTGGCAGTAATAGTGACAATTTATGCTTCATCATGGATGATCTGAAAGGAATAGCTGATGATGATCTAGAAGAGATGGATATTCTGAGCCAAATGGCATGATTAATATCAGATCTCAGAAGTTCTATAAGAGAACTGGCAGGAAATTCCTGGACTCTCTGGCAAAACCAAAGTTGGTTTTGACAAGAGTAAGTTGAGGTGTCACAAATGCCAAGGCTAGGACACTTTGCAAGAGAGTGTAGATCAACTGGATCTAACTCTTCTGCACCCTTTGTGACTTTTCCTAGTACTAATCCACAAAACAGAGGGCAACATCCTGCTGGTTCTGGTCATTATTCACATCCTAGATCTCCTGCATACTTTGTTCCTCAGGGTCAAATGTCATATCCTTATCCCTGCTATTATGTGCCTCAACCAAATCCTATTCAAGCTCCAACTGCACAACAACCACAAGCATTGCCTGAACCACAGCCTTCCTAATCTCATCAACAAACTCAACCTCAACAACACAGCTTCTTCACCCCAGGAGTTGTTGACTGGAGCAGTTTACCAGATGATTTGTCTGGTCATGAACAACTGTTCTCAGGTGCTGGTCAACATGGTGGTGAAAGTCCATTTGGAAATCTAGCTCTTATGGCTTTGGATTCTGCTGATACTTCATCTCTAATGCCTCTACACCAAAGGTATCACAGGTATCCTCTGAGGCAAAAGCCAAATTATGTTCTGAAACATGCATAGCAGCATTTGCATCTATTAGAGAAGCAAATGTAGCTTTAATCAACAAGAACATTGAGCTAGAACAAATAATTTCCAAAAGCAAAGCTGAATTTGAGTCTGTGCTTAATGATAAAAATGATGAGATTTACAAACTGAAATGCCAAATAACTGATGATAAGGCTAGGGAAGAGATACTTCTAGAGAAGTATAAAGATCTCAAAGAAACCCCTGCAGTTACCCAGGTAGAGTGTGATAGATGGGTACAATCATGCAAAGGTTTTGAAATGCTTCTTAGTAAGCAATCTGCTTCCAATGTGAAGTTTGGCATTGGTTACAATCACACTGCTCACCTACAGATTTTACTCCAAGAGCAGAGGTAGAATCTGATGGTGAGAGTAATAACCAATCCATCTCATCGTGTGATCTACTTTCTGATACAGCACAATCAGAAGTAGAAGTCAGCATCAAGCCCTCTCTGAACCTATCAGCTGATGTTGATGGTTCAAATGCTGACACTCACATGATCAATGAGTTGATCAACTCAGGAGTTAATTCTGAAAGTCCTGAAAGGACTAGAGAGCAGGATTTAACACCTGAAGTTCAAACTCCAACTGCTGTCAGTACTAAAAAGAAGAAAACTGTCAGTAGAAAGAGTTTGAAGGCTACTAAAGAGGAAGTCAAGAAAGCAAACAATGCTTCCAAAGCATTGAAGAGCAAGTCTCCAGTTGCTTCACCCTCTTTAGTTGATGATCAACCTAAGATGAAGAAGAAACCATGTGAAGTATGTGGTTTGTTCAATCATCTTAAAGATGATTGTTGGTACAAAAGAGGTTCCAAACTCAAACAAAAAAGAGAAATAAAGAGAAAATGGTAAAAATGAAAAATGAGTTTGAGACCACATTTTTATCAGCAACATCAAATCCTGTAACCCTTAAGTCCTCAAAGAAATCCAAAAGGAAGGGGTTAAACAGGTGACAGCTGAGAGTGCTCAGAAGAAGAAGGTGCAACATAGGAACTTATCAAACTCCACTAGCAATGTGTCTGATGAGCTGAAAGCTTTATCACAAAATCAGACACAGCTGGTTATGATGGTTCAACATCTGTTGGGTAGAGTTAACCAACTAGATGCTCTTATGTTGAAACCACAGAAAAGGAGATCCAAGCCAAAGGATTCCTCTTCTTCACCATCTTCTTCTCTCAAGCTGTTGTTTCTAATAAACCTGTTAGTTTACTATCTATTGATGAGACCAGGCCCAAAACCAAAAGGTTTGGGTCTCTAAAACTAACTGATTGTTTATTTTGCAGGGTTCTCCAACATGCCAAAGTAGCATCTGGTATGTAGACAGTGGGGGATCTATGCACATGACTGGGAACAGTTCTCTTCTTCATGACTACTCTCAAGGAAAGAAGGGATTGTTTCTTTTGGCAATGATGCTAGGGGTTACATCATTGGTAATGGCTTTGTCTCCAATGGAGAAATCAAATTTGATGATGTTAATCATGTGGAAAATCTCAAGTACAACTCTTGAGTGTCAGTCAAATGTGTGATAAAGGCCATGTTGCTCTTTTCACCAGTCAGAACTGTAGGATTCTGTCATCCAAAGTTTTGCATTTGATTGACAAGGTGTTGGATGATCACACTCTCCTGAGAGCCAACAGGACATGAAGAGTGTATGCCTTAGATCTTTCCAAGAAAATAGATCTCAAAGGCAATCCTTGCCTATTTTCCAAAGCCTCTTCTCAAGAATCTAAACTGTGGCACAGAAGGCTGGGTCATGTTAATTTCAAAAACATGAATCAGCTTATCCACAATAGTTTAGTCAGAGGCTTACCAATAAAGGAGTTCCACTGTGATGAAACCTGCACTGCTTGTTTAAAAGGAAAACAACACAAAGTCTCATTCCTATTCAAGAGCCTAAGTCCACTGCCTGCTTGCAATTACTGCATATGGATCTATTTGGTCCTGTGAGAGGATGAGCATGGCAAAAGAAGAATACTGTCTGGTAATTGTGGATGATTACTCCAGATTTGTATGGACTTTCTTTCTACATTCAAAGGATGAGGTTGCTCAGAAGGTTATTAACTTTGTGTTGTATATTGAGAAGCAGTATTCCCTTCAGTCAAGTGTATCGGGAGTGATAATGGAACTGAATTCAGAAACCATACACTTGATGACTTCTATCTCTCAAAGGGAATCAAAAGGCAGTTTAGCATCCCAAGGACTCCAGAACAAAATGGAGTAGTGGAGAGAAAGAACAGGACCCTCATTGAAGCTGCAAGGTCCATGCTGGCTGATCTGGTTTGCCACTGACCTTTTGGGCTGAAGCTGTCAACACAGCTTGCTATGTGCAAAATAGAGTTTTAGTAAATCAGAGGTTGATGAAGACTCCATATGAAGTTCTCCATCATTTGGCTCCTCTAATTTCATTTTTCAAAGCATTTGGGTGTCCCTGTTTTATTCTCAACACAAAGGATCAACTCCATAAATTTGATCCTAAGGTGGATGCTGGGTCTTTTGTTGGTTATTCATCTACTTGCAAGGCATACAGAGTCTTCAACTGCAGAACAAAGATAGTTGAAGAGACTTTGCATGTGAAGTTTAATGAATCTCTTTTGGACAAGATTTCACAAAACCCTGTGGAGTTGTTTGATTTGGACATACTGCAATATGTTCCTTATCAACCTCCAGCTGTTGCAGATCCTGTGGCTAAATCATCTTCTGCAGCATGTCTTCCACCTGGTGGTATTGATGATGATGATGATAATACTCACCTATTCAAGTTTAGTGACCAACTGCCTGTGTCTGCTAAACTTGATGTTCCTGTAGCTTCAGCAGTTCCATCCACAACAAATGCTGATGAGATCTCTGTTTCCTCTACATCTTTTGAGTTACCATCTAATTCTTGGTTTCAAGAGTCTACATCAACATCTGCTGCTGCTGAAGGTTCTACAAACACTTGCACAGATCTCATTGTTTATCAAGAACTGAAGAATCACCCATGTCTCAGATTATTGGTGATATCAATGCTGGTGTTTCAACTAGAAGTCAATTGTCTAACTTCTGCTTCTATGCTCTCTTCATCAGTCAGCTAGAGCCAAAGAACTACCATGTTGCTTTGAGAGACAAATGGATGGTTGAAGCTATGCAGCTTGAGCTACTTCAGTTCAAGAAACAGCAAGTGTGGGAACTTGTTCCTCTTCCCCCAGGTAAGTGTGCAATAGGCACTAAATGGTGTTTAGGAATAAAACTGATGAAAATGGGCTTATTGTTAAGAACAAGGCTAGACTGGTTATACAGGGGTTTTCACAAGAAGAAGGTATTGACTATGATGAAACCTTTGCCCCTGTAGCCAGACTAGAGGCAATCAGATTGTTCTTAGCCTATGCTGCATTCCACAATCTTAAAGTTTTCCAATGGATGTCAAAAGTGCATTTTTATATGGTAAAATAGGAAGAAGTTTATGTGTGTCAACCACCAGGCTTTGAGGATAATAAACATCCTGAATGGGTGTACAACTTGATAAGGCTCTTTATGGTTTGAAACAAGCTCCTAGAGCCTGGTATGAGACACTCTCTACTTTTCTTCTTAAGAATAATTTCACTAGAGGCTCCATTGATTAAACTTTGTTTATTAAGAAGGTGGATCAGCATAAGCTACTTGTTCAGATTTATGTTGATGATATTATTTTTGCATCCTCTGATCCCCAGTTGTGTGATGATTTTACAACATTAATGAAAAAGAGGTTTGAAATGAGTGCAATGGGAAGTATAGTTCTTTCTAGGCTTGCAAATCAAACAAAAGCTGATGGAACTTTTATTCATCAGTCAAAATATACAAAAGATCTTTTGAATAAGTTTGATTTACAAAACTGTAAGCCCTGTTCTACTCCCATGTGCAACACCACACAACTGGATGCTGATCAGAAAGGTAAAGCTGTTGATGAAACGCTTTACAGATGTATGATTGGTTCCTTGATGTATTAACAGCTTCTAGACCAGATATTATGTTTGCTACATGTGTTTGTGCTAGATTTCAGGCTGCTCCTAAAGAGTCTCATTTGATTGCAGTCAAGAGAATCTTTAGATATTTGCAAGGTACACAATCTCTGGGTTTATGGTATTCCACTGGACACTCTTGCAAATTAGTTGCTTTTCAGATAGTAACTATGCAGGGTGCAAGTTAACTAGAAAGTCAACTTCTGGTGGTTGTCAATTCCTAGGCACTGTTTGATTTCTTGGCAGAGTAAGAAACAAACATCTGTTGCTACATCAACTGCTGAGGCCGAGTACATTGCTGCTGCAAGTTGCACCTCTCAGGTACTCTGGCTTCAGAACCAACTTCTGGATTATGGCATTACAGAGACTAAGACTCCATTGTTAATGGATAGTGCTTCAGCTCTATGTATTGTCAAAAATCCAGTCCAACACTCTAGGACCAAACATATAGAGATCAGACATCATTTTATTCGGGATTGCTTTGAAAAAGTCTAATTGATCCTAAGTTTGTGCCTAGTGCTGATGAGCTTGCAGATATTTTTACTAAGCCTTTGGATAGTTCTACTTTCCAAACCTTGTGTTAAGGCTTGGTATGCTGCAGCTAGAATAAGTGACAACTACTGATGATTTCAGTAGTAATTACTGGTGATCATTGGTACCCATGTCACATATAAGTACTGATGAGTCCTTTCCCCTTCAGTAGTTTTTATAACTACTGACGGCTAAATGCCTCACAAGTACTGAAGTACGTTATCTGTTCCAAACTACTGATGTAGTTAAACTACTGTGTAGTTACAACTACTGAAATCAGTATAAATAGATAAGTACTGATGTCCTATGAAACACCTGAAAATCAGATGCAAAGTCTGATGAGTAAGTGTTGAGGACAGTATGAACAGCTGAAAGGCTATGAATTGACGAAAACTACTGAAGAACTTTCTCTTCAGTTGTTTCAACAACTGCTGTTTCATTCTAAACAACTGAAGCAAAACCATGTCTTCAGTAGTTTTTATAACTACTGATGACTAATACCAAGTCTTCAGCTGTTTACAACAACTGATGACAAAACCACTGTCTTCAGTAGTTTCACACTACTGATGAAAACACCAAGTCCTCAGTTGTTTCATCATCTGAAGTCAAAACCACGGTCTTCAGTAGTTTTCTAACTACTGATGCCTAACACCACGACTTCAGCTGTTTCAACGTCTGAAAGGGTAATACCATGTCAACAGTCGTTTAAAACTACTATGACTAACACCAAATCCTTCAGTCGTTTTCTAACCCGTACCCTATAAATATCCCTGACCTAATCCTTCAAAGCTTCATCTTCTTCAAACCTAACGTTCCTCTCCAAAACTTCTCTCTTCTAAATGGCGTCCATGCAAATCAAACCGCGACACAACTGTGTAGCCTACCTTACTAAATCGCCTGTCTGGGCTAAGTTCGATACTGCTATCGATCTTATGGTTCAGTCACAATACAAACGGCATTTCTTCTCAATCCCATACTACATGCCGAATCCCTCCAACAGTTTTGGATGAACGTCACCATTACCACTGGGAGAACAACACACCATCTCTCCAGTCGGTCGTCAACAACAAAGAAGTGGTCATCACTCCCGAAATAATCCGCCAAATCTACATTTGGATGATGCCATTTCTCCTGCTGGATATCCCAAGGGCACTACTGATCTTTCCTTTGCCCACATGGATATCAGGGCAATCTTAGTGCCTCCACTATCATGAAGAACACTTCCATGACGCTGAACGCCTAATTTTTCACATGGTGAATGTATGTTTGGCTCCTAAGACTTCGTCTTGGGATCAAATGTTGACAAAGTGGCAGCAGGTAATGTATTCTATTCTTGAGCAACAGCCGTTAAATTTTTCAGAAATAATTTTTCGGAGCTCAAGGATATGGCTCAAAAACTAACTGCTAACCGTTGGATATATATCCACGGTTCATAATGGCCATCATTACAAACCAGCTTCACGCTGAGGGACTTGTTGGCCTGGGAGTCCCTGCTACGGCTGTTCTGCCTGAAGTATACTCCCGGCACAACTCTGACCATACACTCAAATTGGCTGCCAAGCTGCGCAAACCCGCAGCTGGAACCCACAGCCACCACCTCCAAATCAAAGTCCCCACCAAACCCACCAAAAAGAAACCCAAAACGGCTACTCAGGGAAATGAGTCCCCTGAGGATGCCCCTGCAACACAAACGCAGGAGATATCCACTGGTCAAACCCCCTAGTGGATATAGGACTCTTCCAGCCATAGCCGCTCAGGATTCCTCTCAACAGGAGCCTGCAGCAACCACACAAGGGGTACCCACACATCTGGGATCTTCCTCACTTGAGGGATTGCCATTGAAGAGCACCTTCCTCCCCAGGTGCACACTGCTTCTATCCCTTCACCCATGCAACCGCCCCCCACAGCCCAACATTGATCGTTGCACAAGTGCTGACTCAATTGCACTCCTCATCACCCCCTCCCCAGATACCACTTACTACTGGGAACACCTCTACCATTGAGGGGGAGGAACAAAGTGCAATTGAGAACCCACAGCACAGGGGTTTACCACTTCTCCTCCTGGTGTAGATAGGGAGATTAGAATATCTAGTGAGGCTGCCACCTCTTCTGTCAATCAGCACATGATCAGATGAGGCTGGTAACATTGCTAAGACCTCACTAGAGGCAACAGCTGATGATGGACATGTCCTGAGGCTGGAAGTCCCCAGTACCAAGAAAAAGGGGCACATGCAACAACTGGTCTACACCCAGTGCATGTACATCCTGCTCCAAGCAGGAGGTCAGGTGATTCAGCTTCTGCTGATGATGACCTGGGCTTTTTCTATGATGTTCTTGCCCAGAACACAATCCTTGAGGAGAAAGTCAGTAGGCTGCAAAACCTACTTGACCAACTCTCACAAGGAGAAAGACCATCTGCCTCCACCAACCCACAGATGGCACCTTCAGTTGAAGGTTCCCCAAACACTGAGCCACTCCCAACAACTAGCCACCTGCCTCTGCTTCTGGCACTATTTCTCCGGAACAGAACCCTCCTGACAAATAGTTGCTGTCCTTCAAAATTCCCTTCCTCTCATCACACCCATAATCACTGACATTGTGACTAAAGCCATTGATGAGAGGCTTTCCTCAACTTTACAACCCTTGATTGATGCTGCTGTGCAAAAGACACTTTCTGCGTACAAACCCCTACCACCAATGCATCCAAAAAGGGGAGAGTACTGCAGTGAAAGAAAAGAAGAGAAAAGAACAGAGGATGAGAAGGCCCAAGAGCAAGCCCAAGAGGTTGAAAAAAAAAGCAACAACTGATCACCTATAAACGAAAGAAAAGTGCTGATGATCAACCTACTGCTGAAGAAAAATCCTTGGAAGAGCTGGTAAAAGATGCTGATGATACACACAGCCGATCCATGGATAAAATCATTGAGCAACTCTTCAGGCAAGGTTTTGATACAGCCACATTGATAGTGAATCAGGAGGTTGGAAGTGCAAGAGATTCAACCCGATGGGCTGGGTATGATGCACTTGAAAAGAGAGATTGGAGATCATGATCCGTTTTATTGCCAAATACTTAGGAAGATCTTTGATGGAGATTCGCGCGTGGACCAGAGACAGTATTCTGGCTATAGCCACCAGAATCTGTCTGTCTGAGCAATTCCACAAGGGGATTATCATTGAAGCCCTTGATGAGGCTGGGGCTGGTAAAAGGTTTGAAATGGCAAAACTTACAAAGGCTAAACTCACAACAAAGATGCTGGAACAACCTTCCCTTCCACCCACTCAAAACAGCCTACCCCTCAAATCTCCAAACCAATCTCAAAGCCCAAATCCAAACAGCCACAATCACAACCCACAAAACCAACTCCCTCACCATCTAAACCAACAGCCGATGATGCACCTAAGAAGAAGAAGAGAAGGGTGCTGAGGCTAGAAGAAGAGAAGAGAAGGGTGCTGAGGCTAGAGATAAGAAGAAGAGGATGATTGGAAGAAGATAGGATGCCTCTGTCTGCAGTCCTAACACTGGCGAAAGCCAAACCTATGCCCATCACTCCCACCTCACAGATGGATGTTGTGAGAGTAAAAATTGAAGAAGAGGAGCAGCAAAAGCTTCATGATGATGAAATGCTGAAAAGCATTGACAAACCTATGCTGCTCCTCATCAATTATCAGCATGAAGAAAGAAGCTCTGAGATTGTACACTCTCGCCAACACATTTCAATATCTGAAAGAAAGGTGAGAGTATGTTTGATCCGAGGGTGGCTCACAGGATTGTAAAGAAAGACATTCCTTCGAGATACAAGGGTCAAGTCAAGAGGATCGTAGATGAAGAGATCACTGTGGCCCTTGTAGTATCACCCTGGGAGATTGTCGAAGATTTCAAGAAGGCCTACGAGACTAAACAACCACCCCCAGAAGATGCTAGAGAACCGAATTATCAAAAAGGGGTTAGTCTACAAGAGGCTTGAGAACTTCAAACAGAATGAGCTCAGTCTGCTACTCGAAGGGAATCATCCTGATGAGTTTGCATATAGACAAATTACAACAGTTGAGCTCAAAAACGGCAAACAGGCCAAGTACATCTCAGAGCTGTATGGGCGAGAAGGATTGTTTGATGGTGAAGCCGAGAACCTGACCATGGAAGAACAAATCATGTTTCTTAGAGCCTACACCAGAGAATCCTACAGGCTCATACACGGGAAGTAGATCTCATGGATGGGATAACAACTCTGTGTCCAGTTCCCCAAAACAGAGTTCCCATTCATATCTTGCCAAACAAATATCAGAGACTTCTTCCCAGGCCGGAGCATATGGGTCATCTTCTCTACTGATCAAGAAGGAAAAAGACCAACCTTTTGCCAACAATAGTGGGATAATAAATAAATTAGAGGTTTTGGCTGCATTGGTTCAGGGGAGTTTGTTGGACCAAAAGAACCAATGAGCCAAGATCAGAAAACCTCTAAGTCTCACATGGTATCACAACAACTGCTGAAAGCTTCATCAGCAGTTTGACAAGTGCTGAAGACTTCAACAGCTGAAGATCAAGTGCTGAAGACTTCAACAGCTGAAGATCAAGTGCTGAAGACTTCAACAGCTGAAGAACTAAGTGCTGAAGCAACAGCTGAAGAACACAAGTGCTGAAGCTGAAAGACAAAGTACTGAAGTACAACAGCTGAAGAGTTTACAAGTGCTGAAGATCAACAACTGATGTACAAGTCTGAAGACAGACTGAAGACATCAGCTGATGTATCTACTGAAGTCATCAGCTGATGAAACATCTGAAGTTCAAGTCTGAAGATCAACTACTGAAGTTTCAGTAGTTTGTCACAACAGCTGAAGAGTACTTCTTCAGTAGTTGTGATATCAGTAGTTTTATATTTTTACTTTCAGTAGTTTTGTAAAACGACTGAAGAGCTTGTTCTTCAGTCGTTGTAGTTTCAGTAGTTTTATTTTTCTCAGTAGTTATAACAACTGATAACACTTAGCATTTTTGTAAGGAGATGTCAGCTGTTTTGACTCTTCAGTAGTTGTGTTTCAGTTGTAATAAATCTGTTAGATGTCACTATCAAGTGACATCAGCAGACGTCACATCTCTTATATAAGAGGTGTCGACCTAATTGTAATAGTGACATTCTGTTACCACGAAAGCGAATATTGAATGAAATATTTGCAGATAATTCTCTCTCTATAACCGTCTTTGTTCTTCATTGAATATCGTTTTGTTCTTGTGAATCGACTAATTCATTGTTTGAATTCCGCTGCTATACTCTCTAATCAATCAAACAAGATCACTGATCTAACACTTGTTAAGATGTATGTTATCTTTCCCATGGCTTACATGTTATGTTAATGAATGAAAAATGAAGTATTACGTAACGTAAAGTGAAAGATAAAAAAAGAGGAACATGAAGTAAGAATGCATGCATTAATGAGTAATCAAAGTAGAGATAGTCTACAAGTATTGGATATTGGGGTCCTTCTTTGTGATCGACCATTTATATAGAACCTCTACCGCTTACCTCTAGTACTACGACATACGCTCAGTTGTTCATTTATTGACTTCGGCCCAGTAGCTAAATAGTTCGGGGTGTAGCATATGGTATTGGTACGGAAGATATCCGGTGCGCAAGAAAAGATATAAGATAAACGAACGAATGAAGAAGATAATTTAACTATTATTTATGTGTACGTATGATGTATGATCGCATGAAAGAAAAGAATGTTGTAACGAAAGAAAAGTTGCTTTATTTTATAAAACTAGAACTCACTCAGCAACGCTGACTTTGATGTGTTTCCAGTTGGCGATGTATTTTGTAACGAAAGAAAAGTATGCTTTTGTGATATAATGCAATAATGTATTTTGTAACCAATTGACGATGTATTATTTGGCAAAAGTTTTTATAATGAAATGTGATGTCATTTTTGAATGTTTCGGCTGCAACCTTTTTGAAAGACAAATGTAAATATATGTTTTATGAGCGATGAGTAACTAACTATAAGCGTCCCGGGAACGGGGCCTTACAAGTTGGTATCAGAGCCAAAGTTTAAGTGAAATGGGTAAATTTTCAAAATAAACCTTAACTTAAACTGAGAATGGGATGGAATAGGAATGGGATACCAATCTGAGAAGCTGCGTGCCATCAGGTATTTTCATAAAGTTAACCGGTTTTATGTGCGCATCGTATGTGGTTATCTGTTGTTTGAAGATTTAAATACTGATGTAGTCAGGACAGGTAATGCTTGGGGTATGGAGAGTAAAGTAAATGGCTAATCACAACTGGACACTGTAATTAGGGACTTACTATACTTGACATAAACTAAGCTGTTCCCTTGAATGACCGTGTTGGTGTTTGAATCTTTCAGTGTGCGTGTGAATGGCTGGCGGTAGATCTTTGAATGCTTCAAGGGGTGGAGGTCACAGTGCTGAACCGCGACCCAAGAAGGGGAGACCCAGAGTTGAGAAGGTAGTTCATGAAGAACCCGAAACCCCTCACCGGAGGGTGGTGATGAGAGTGCGAACCTTAGGGCCTCGGTGAAAGAGGCAGTGGTTGAGGAAGTTCATTAGGTCATGCAGACGATCCTGTCGTCTGCAGTGACCGAAGTTATAAAAGCTGTAAGGGAAGGGTAAAGAAAGCAGAAAAATAGGTCCTTGGAGGACGAGAACAACCAGAGCCTGAAACGGTTCCATGATGACGAAGAGAAGAAGAAGAGCCTGTGCCGGAGAAGGCACGAGGCTGTAACTACGGGGCGTTTATGAGATGCAAGCCCCCTACTTTTGATGGTAATGGCACTGCTGCAGCTGCTCACCAGTGGGTGAGGGAGATGGAGGTTGTTCTGATATCAGCGAGTGTCGGGAGGACCAAAAGGTGAAGTTCGCGACCCATTCTTTATGAACTCGGCTTTGTGCTGGTGGGACAACATAGTCCAAGCCGAGGGTAACCAGGCGATAGGAAGGATGAGGTGGGAGGAGTTGAAGAAGATGGTGATTGAGGAGTTCTGTCCTCATAGGGAGATGGATAAAAATAAAGGGATAGTTCTACAGCCGGAGGCGGGAACCATGACACACCAGCAATACACCACCAAATTCAATGAAATGGCACGGCTCGTGCCGGATCAGGTGATTCTCTGTCTTGGAATATCAAGAAGTACATTCAGGGCTTACCGGTGGATGTTCGCTGGCACATGATCGCCGCCCGACCAAGCACGTTTAGGTCGGCGGTCGATTTGGCAGGGAGGCTATATGATGAGCGGGAGGTGGTGGTGACTGAAGCGAACAAGAAGGGTGGTGGTGATCGGAACTGGAACGGGAAAAGGTTTGGACGGGGTGATGCCTCGACAGGTAACAAAAAGGCACGGGTGAACGATCGTCGTGGGGCCACCTTGAGTATGGGGTCAAAGAGGTGTGGCAAGTGTGGAAGGGAGCATGCGGGAGAGTGTAGGATGGGATTGAATGTGTGCTTCAAATGTGGGAAGACAGGGCACATCGCAAAGGATTGCCTTGCGGGCAAATGTTTTAACTGTGGGGAAAGTGGTCATATGAGTAAGGATTGTAAGAAGCCGAGAGCTGAGGGTTCCGGGGTGAAGACGACGGGAGGTGAAGGACCGAGGGCGAGCGCCAGGGCATTCACCATGACACAGGAGGAAGCTAGGACAGACCCTGATGTTATGTCCTGTATGTTTCTAGTGAACCAAACTTTAGCTTCTGTGTTATTTGATTCGGGTGCCAATAAGAGTTTTATTTCTGCTGCTTTCTGTACTAAGCTGCCTGTTAGTAGTAGACGTGTTGACGCGCCCTTCGATGTAGAAACTGCCATAGGTAAGTCTACCAGGATTTCTGAGATGATAGAGAACTGTGATGTGGAACTTGAAGGTCGTAAGTTTTCTGTCAGACTGTTTGTGATGACCTTAGGAGGTTCGATTTGGTTCTTGGGATGGATTGATTGGTGGAGTTTGAGGCGAACATTGTGTGTCGCAAGAAGATGATTCGCTTGACAGCACCTAACGGTAGTTCAATGACGATTTATGGTGATCAGGTTACTATGATCCCGAAGGTGATCTTAATGGTGGTGGCGGGAAAGTGTATGTGGCATGGATGTAGCACCTACTTGGCTTATGTAAAGGATGTAGATACGCCAACACCACAACTGTCTGATGTACGGTTGTGTGTGACTTTCCAGACGTGTTCCCAGAAGACTTACCAGGAGTACGACCTGACAGAGAGACTGAATTTCAGATTGATCTAATACTAGGTGCCCAACCTGTTGCCAAGGCACCGTATTGGTTAGCTCCAACGGAGATGAAGGAGTTGATAGAGCAGTTGCAAGAGCTGCTTGATAAGGGGTTCATCAGACCGAGTATCTCTCCTTGGGGTGCTCCGGTCTTGTTTGTGAAGAAGAAAGACGGTAGTATGAGGATGTGTATTGACTACCGTGAGCTGAATAAGTTAACGGTGAAGAACCGCTACCCCTTACCGAGAATTGATGACTTGTTTGATCAGCTCTAGGGTGCCGGTTGGTTTTCAAGGATAGACCTCCGATCTGGTTATCGTCAGTTGAAGGTGAAGGAGTAGGATATCCCTAAAACAGCTTTTCGCATGCGCTACGATCACTACGAGTTTCTGGTTATGTCCTTTGGTCTGACTAATGGACCAGCCGCTTTTATTGATCTGATGAACCGTGTGTGTCAGCCTATGTTGGATAAATCAGTGATTGTGTTTATTGATGACATCCTGATTTATTCGAAGAGTGAGATTGAGCATGCCGGTCACATTCGGGAGGTTTTGGAGACGCTGAGGAGGGAGAAGTTGTATGCTAAATTCTCCAAGTGCGCGTTCTGGCTACGCGAAGTTCAGTTCTTGGGTCATGTGGTGAATCCCGACGATATTATGGTAGACCAAGCGAAAGTGGAGGCGGTTATGCAATGGAAGTCACCAAAGACGCCATCCGAGATTCGTAGTTTCTTGGGTTTGGCAGGCTACTATAGAAGGTTTATCCAAGACTTCTCTAAGATTGGTTCTCAACTGACTAAGTTGACCCGAAAGGATGTAAAGTTTGTATGGGGTCAGGCTCAGGAGAAGGCGTTCAAAGAATTGAAGACAAGATTGACTTAAGCTCCTGTTCTGTCATTACCCGACGGAAGCAAAGATCTGTTGGTCTATTCTAATGCTTCCTACTCGGGGTTGGGTGGGTGTGTGTTAATGTAGAGAGGGAAGGTTATAGCATATTCATCCTGACAGTTGAAGGTTCATGAGGACAATTATCCTACTCATGACCTGGAGCTAGCAGCCGTGGTCTTTGCACTAAATATTTGGAGGCACTATCTTTACGGGACAAAGTGCACCATTTTCATTGACCACAAGAGCCTGAAGTACTTCTTCGAGCAGAAGGATTTGAACATGAGGCAGAGACATTGGTTGGAACTTATAAAGGATTATGATTGTGAGATCCACTACCATCTGGGCAAGGCCAATGTGGTGGCTGATGCCCTTAGCCGAAAAGAGATGCCGAGCCGATTCGGGTGAAAGCATATCAGCTGATCATAACCTCTGATGTGATGAAGCAAGTCAAAGAGCTTCAAGGTGAGACACTGAAAGAAGATCGCCTTAACTCTGAGAGGATGAGAGGTCTGGTTGGGGAATTGGGTGAAAACACACTCGGTGTTAGAACCCGATTCGGTCGTGTATGGATTCCTCGTTTTGGGGATCTACAGGTGAAGATAATGGATGAGGCTCACAAGACTCGATACTCCATTCATCCTGGTGCCACAAAGATGTACCAAGACATGAAGAAGAATTATTGGTGGCTGGGTATGAAGCGCGATGTGGTGGAGTATGTGAGAAGTGCCTTACTTGTTTACATGTGAAGGCCGAGCATCAAAAGCCGTATGGGAAGATCAACCTTTGGATATACCGGAATGGAAGTGGGAGCACATCACCATGGACTTCATTACGAAGCTGCCGCGTACCCCGAAAGGGTACGATGCCATATGGGTGATAGTTGACCGTTTGACGAAGAGTGCTCACTTCCTACCGATCCGCGAGGATATTCATCTGAGAGGTTGGCTGACCTGTTCCTCAAAGAAATTGTAACTTGTCATGGTGTGCCGGTGTCTATTGTGTCTGATCGCGACACACGGTTTACATCTAAATTTTGGAAGAAATTCCACGACGCTATGGGGACGAGGTTACATATTAGCACGGCTTACCATCCCCAAACTGATGGTCACTTAGAAAGGAACATTCAGACATTGGAAGACATGCTTCGGGCATGTGTGATTGATTTTGGGGTAAGTTGGGATGACCACTACCGCTAGCCGAATTCTCATACAACAACAGCTATCATGCAGCATTGGTATGCCACCATATGAGATGCTATACGGTAGGAGGTGCAGAACACCTTTGTTGGGGTGATATTGGTCAGAAGGAAGTGGGAGAGGCTACGACTGAGAAGCTTAAGAAGATCAAGGCCTTCATGAAGGCATCCAAAGATAGGCAGAAATCGTATGCTGATAAACGACGCAGACCGATTGAGTTCCAGGTAGGCGCCGAGTTATGTTGAAGGTCTCACCTTGGAAAGGTATCATTCGTTTTCGAAAGCGGGGCAAGTTGAGCCCGAGATACATAGGCCCTTTACGAATCATCGCTCAAGTAGGAGGGGTGGCCTATAGACTAGAGTTACCAGATGAGTTAAGTGGAATCCACCCGACATTCCATGTATCTCATCTTAGAAAGTGCTTGGCGGATGAAGACATGATTGTTCCACTGGAGGATATCAAAGTAGCGAAAGGCTCAACTATGTGGAGCAACCAGTGGCAATCATCGATAGAAAAGAGAAAAGGCTGAGAAATAAAGTGGTTCTCTTGTGCATGTACAGTGGAAGCACAGGAAGGGATCCGAGTCAACGTGGGAGACTGAGGAAGAAATGAGACAACTTTATCCATGTTGTTCGAGGAATATAGGTTTCGGGGACAAAACCTATTTAAGGGGGGTGGACTTGTAACACCCGGTTATTTACTTATTTTGAAGCCGACGAACGGAGAAAAAGAAATAAAGTCCAAAGTCAAGGGACCAAACTCGCCAACGAAAGAAAGTCAGGTGAGTGGGAGTATATAGGGAGAGGGCAGCCTTACCCTCTCCCCCACACTCACAAATCAGCCAAAGACAAAAGAGAGAAGAGAGAAAGGAAGAAAAGAGGAAAAGTGTTGATTCGGGTTGGTTCGAGTGAGCCAAAATCATCGAGAAGCGAGTCAAACCGAAGCTCTACTTCTGGTGTCATTTTTGTGAGTTCTAGGACCCCTCTTTTATTTTTTTTAAACAATTTTGGGGTTGGAACACATCTGAAATCGGGTTTTCGTGTGTGTGTATGCTTGACCCATTTGTGTATGAGTATGTGTGTGTATGATGCGTTTAAGTCTTGATTTTGAGCTTGTGTGTGCTTGAATGGTGTTATGGTATGCATCCCTAAGGTTTAGGATGGTCGATTTGGGCTTAGAATGGGTTTAGATGAGTTTGGAGGCCGAAAACCCTCGGCTGCAGTCGGGATGAACTGCATTTTGCATAAGCTAGGGCTAGGCGACTGACTGGAGGCTGAATAGAGGCCATACGGCCGAATAGGGTGTGATTGGGGTCCATTCACACGAGTGAAAGGCTATTTGCATGGAGGTCATGCGATTGAAGTCTAGTCGCATGGAGGTCATGCGATTGAAGGTCCAGTCGCATAAGTGCTCATCCGCATTAGTCCATTCACACGATTGGGTGTTCATTCGCATGAGTGTTCATCCGCATTGGTTCATTTGCATGATGTTCAGTCGCATGGAGGCCATGCGACTGAAGGGTGTCCATACACCTGAATAGGGTTGTTGCACCCGAGGAAAGTGTAGTTTGACTTCTGACTTTCGGGGGAAAGTGCAGATGTAAGTTTTGACGTAAGGGTTCCTGTAAGAGCATGTAAGATGATGTTTGAGGCATTAGAGAGCATGTTGGGCATGATGATGACGTTTCATGATTATGCATGTTATGTACGTATGATGTTGCCCTATATGATGTTGATGCCTATGTAGGTTATGTTCCTTGTTAAGATGTATGTTTATCTTTCCCATGGCTTACGTGTTATGTTAATGAATGAAGTGAAGTATTACGCAACGTAAAGTGAAAGATAAAGAAAAGAGGAACATGAAGTAAGAATGCATGCATTAATGAGTAATGAAAGTAGAGATAGTCTTGCAAGTATTGGATATCGGGGTCCTTCTTTGTGATCGACCATTTATATAGAACCTCTACCGCTTACCTCTAGTACTACGGCATACGCTCAGCTGTTCATTTATTGACTTTGGCCCAGTAGCTAAATAGTTCGGGGTGTAGCATATGGTATTGGTACCGAAGATATCCGGTGCGCAAGAAAAGATATAAAGATAAACGAACGAATGAAGAAGATAATTTAACTATTATTTATGTGTACGTATGATGTATGATCGCATGAAAGAAAAGAATGGTTGTAACGAAAGAAAAGTAGCTTTATTTTATAAAACTAGAACTCACTCAGCAACGCTGACTTTGATGTGTTTCCAGTTGGCAGGTAATGGTTGCTGAGGATGGCATGGGCGGCTACTCGGCTCTTTTGGGATGGCATCCATTTATAAATGCTTTTGTGATATAATGCAACAATGTATTTTGTAACCAATTGACGATGTATTATTGGCAAAAGTTTTTATAATGAAATGTGATGTCATTTTTGAATGTTTCCGCTGCAACCTTTTGTAAGACAAATGTAAATATATGTTTTATGAGTGATGAGTAACTAACTGTAAGCGTCCCAGGATCGAGGCCTTACATGGTGTGATATATATTAGTTAATGTTATGGTAGTCTTGGGAAAGCTTTTGATGGGTAGCATCTATATTTGAAGGAAAGTTATAACCTTATGATTTGTGATTGTGATTGTCATACACAGTTGAAAAACGTATGATCAACTTTCATTCGCCAAACCGGTCTTCATAATAAATCCATGGCTAATGAACTAGAAATGGTTATTAGATATCATATCTCCTTAACTTTCTGATCATTTGCGGGTTCCTTTTTATTAGTCTGAGAAATCTACAGTAATTGTTACAGTTTTCTAAAATTAATGGTATGTTAGGAAGGAACTTGATCAACTCTCTTTTTAATATTAAGTTATGTTTTTAGAAATCTTATGTCAAATAGGTCATAAAAGATTTACCTACACTACTAGGGCTTTGATCTAAGTAGTAAACTTAGCCTGACGTAATCCTAGTCACTATGGAGCGATAGACGAGAAATTGCGTTAGCTCACCTTTATAAACATTAAATAATTACATTAATCAATATCTTTAATCACACCACTAATTCATCATAATTACATAAGCATAATCAAATTAGGATGATAACTCTTATTCCCTGGTTTAAATCCAAAAGCTTCAATCTTATTTTACTTTATTCTATTATTGTTTTTAAACCCTAAAAAACTTATCAATGCAACTTGTCATTTTCTTAAACAAAATCCAAGTCTGATAGTAAAATATCAAGGTTATTAAGTAGGCTAGGTGTGTCCACAGATTGATACTCGGTTCTTACCATCACTATACTACCACACGATAGGTACACTTGCCTTTTGTGTGTGTGGTTTAGTATTAGTAATAACCAATTAAAACTAAATCTGTGTGAGAAAAACCTTTATCAAAATATATACATTCTGTACCGCATTAAGGATTCTAAGAAGAAGAAAGAAAAAAGAGTCCAGAAAGAGGTTGTTGGCAAGTAATAAATGAAGGTGATTTAAAATACTATGGTTTGTGTAGTTAACAAGTAGGACCAATGAGTATGTCTACTCTTGATTGAATAATAAGAGAAATTAGGAGAAAAGTTGTAGCTGGTGAACTACCAAGCTTTGAGGTAGCTAAAGCAGATTGGGAGAAAAAGCAAAGAAAGAAAAGAACAACCTCTAGATCATTCCAACTACCAATTGAAGGACCAAGTTCTCCTCCTTCTGAAAGAACGCTCTTAGATGTTAACAACCTTTTTTTGTAATCTTAAAATAACAGACATAATAAAAAAGAGTTACTAAGGCAAGAGTGGTGGATCTAACAATTGAATATAATCTGATTAAGGGAACGAAAGTCTTTGCTGTTGGATACATTAGGCAGATGGTAAAGTATGAAGACAAAAGAGCCAATTGATTCCTAAATTACTATGATTCATAGATTGATATCCTTGATCTTCCTCTAGACATCTTAGATCAGATTGTGGAAGGACTTAGAATATTTGGAGCTAGTAATGAAGGGACTCAGTTATTGTTTTTAGTTCTTGATTCAACAATTCACCCTGAATCTTATGAGAATATTTTTGAAACTCCCTTATCTGCCTATGATTCGATTCAAGAATGTGAGTATAAGTAGAGAAAACTACATATTTCATCATTAGTCGACAAAGTAACATACTTAAGAAACCAACTTATGTGCTTTAACAAATTTAAAATTTCTTAGCTGAGCAGAGATTAAAGAATCCAAGTAATGATTTTAAAGGCAGAGGTCATAAAGGTGCTCATGAGAATATATAGAAACATCTCAAGAAGGAAAGGTAGGCATCTGAACAAAGATGAAAGAAAAGAGAAGCTACATCTCCTAAAGCTTTTGTGTCTGCCAAACCACCACCCTCAACCAAAATTACTCCACCATCTAAAACTCAACATTCATATTCTTTACAATACCTAAAATTACTAAACAATCTCATGTTACAGTCTAACAATCATCTTAAGGAGATTAACAACAACCAAAAACCCACTTTTTATTTTGATAAATGATTCAAGTCTAGTTTCAATACCATACAAGATCAGAAAATACTTGAATAATTCTAATCAGGCTCCTAAAAGTGATTAATTAAAATATGAAGAAGAACCCTAGAAAGTCAAAAAGTACACATCACTAACGGGTTACGATTTGAAATCTAAGACTTACTTTATTAAAAGGAGTGATGGAACCTGATCCTTTAATTTTAATAAGTTGGAGGTTCAACAGATCAATTATGATAACCGAGAAAGAATGTATTCTCTTATCAAAGAATATTGATATGCAAACATATACAAATAGTGTCTTCTAAGATTAAAGATGGTTAAAGAATTATGCGAACCAAATAGATATGGTAAAGAAGGTGTTCTATATGTTACTCCACTAGATGTGCATGTTCTAATCATTTTTTTGAAGTTTTAAGTCCAACACAAACTCTTTATACTTAAATTTCATCGGTGCTGGAAAAGTCAAAGTGAGTGAGTTTGACTTACTCAGACGGTCTTGGCATAATATGACAGATTTGGTAAATATCCTTTTGATAATCCAACAAGAGATACTAAGGGCTATACTGCAAGAAACCTTTAAAGTAAATGCTTGGGTGATATAGTTTTGGTAGCATCATCATAAGGGGATAGTTTTGGTAGCATCATCCTAAAGGAAAGCGGTTAGGATATAGAAATAACTAAGCTACTCAAATATTATGTATAAAAAGTTCTTGCTGAACATGTCCAAGTGCTAAAAGATGAGTCTATGTGCTAAAGATCTCATCTTTCAAACCAACTACTGAACTAGGGATGAGATTGGTACCGTACCAAAAAATATCGATACTGAAAATAGGTAAAAGTATGAACTGAATACCGTACCAAATTTGTACATTCGGTATCTGTCGGTTCCGATACTAGTGAAAATACCAACAAATACTAAAACTGAAGGTACCAAATATCAAAAACCTAAAAAATGGATTACGGTACCGGTACCGATTATGTTTGGTTGTACCAGTTTGGTACGGTATCAGTATTCGGTAAAATTGGCTCATCCACTGTGAAATAGCATACACAGCATACACAGTCTATCTATGAACATCAGATGAATATGCTAATTCATTAATTTTGTAGACAAGGATGTTAGTGCTCAAGAGTCACGGTGGTACCATTACATTACAACTACCGATCTCTTGGTATGCTGAGTTATGTCTATGTTGAATATTGTATTGCAACCAATTATATTACTATTCATGGTTAGCCATAGTGTGTAAATTAATGGCTAAAACAACCCATTGATCCTAAACATAGAATATTTGATCAATATTTGTTCTAGTGTTTAGCTTTCATAGTATAAATAACTTGTATAGTTTTGAGGTTAGCTATTTCCCCTACTTGTATTCCTGTATTGATTTTGTAATTAGTGAATACTTGCAAAAAATTCTCTATGTTATTTCATTAAAGTATTATCATATGGGTGTTTGTTAGTAAAGTAGCTAATATAGACTACACATAAATTATTTGCTGATCTTCAGAAAGTTCTTATTTAATACCCAATCCATAACCCTTGCTAAATAAATACAATATAGTCACATGCTGGTTTTATAACATGTAAAAATTTTTAAATGGACATTTCATAAACATGTTGAATTCACTTTATAAAAATTTGTGCAAATAACCTAGCATGCAAATGAACTTTTGAAAACATTTTGATCTTAATAGTCGAGCCAGATTCAGAGCTTTAAATCATTCTAAAACTTTGCCAACACTCCAACATTACTTCTTTAAGCTTAAAGGGGGATAACACTAGCTTACATAGGTATAATATAGGTATTTGGTTACAAGTGGTATAAAGACATGCTTTCGAAATGTGGAAGTTCGTCTACGAAGTGTTGCATTTTATACCCTGCTTGTGGGCATCATAGCGGACCGCTAAGCATGGTGATAGTAGTCTAGCATCCAACCATGGTGAGTGATGGTGTTTGGCCTAATTAAAAACTGACACTTGTCAACACATGTTGCTTTTAAGGTTTCATCATTAGACACATGTCACCTCCAAGATGACACGTGTCACCCTCTTGGTCCCCGTCAACATGCCACGTGTCGGTACATGAGGTTTTGCTTGCAAAACATGTAGTGACCAATGTAGAGTATCATTGTGGTCCACTATGCAACCTAGTCTTCTACAAACTAAATTAGTATGTGGCGTCTACTTGGCTTCCTGATCATGGTCCTCCAACAATGTTGAAACCCTAATTCTTTAACTTTTCATATTTGACCCTAAGCTTTTGATTCTTATTAATTTATGTATAAAGTTTTCAGTGTTACAATGTTTATTAATAAAGTTGGCACATGCACACATATGTTTGTTGAATTAGTCTCATGGGTTTATTTGAAAGAGTCTAGGTTGTTAGAGTCTTTAGGAAGTAATTAGTTGTTTCCTTAATTATGGTACACATAGAGCTTGCATATAAAGCTATTTATATTAGCTTTTTTCATCAGATAAGATATAGAGTTTTGTCATCAATATTTCTAATATAAAGTGAGTTATTTATTCGTCCAAACAAGAAAAAAAGACAGTTTGATTTAATTTTATGACTTCATGAGTGTTGGCTTGAACCAAAAGATGTAACATCTCGTATTTTTTCGTTAAATTAAAAGTTAATATCGTTAAACTCTTGTAAGGATCATTGTTGTCAATTATGAAACTTGTGGGTTACTTATGCTTATTTTTTAGTTTGTCATTAAGTTTTAATATAAAATTTAATAATCTAACCATTAATTGAACAATAATAATATAATAATAATAAATTATAATAATAATAACATAGTAATAACTAAAATAATAGTAATAATATAATAATAATATTTATAATAATAATAATAATTTATAAAATTATTAAACTTAAAAATATTTAAAACTTAAAGTAATTAAGTTAAGGGGGTTGTTTGTTAATTATAAACTTTAAAAGAAGGTTTAAGGATAAAATAATAAATCATCAAAAGTTGAGGGAGTATTGTGTAAAATTGAAATCAAATCCCCCAAACTAATTCTCTCTCCCCGACATTCCAGTCACCGGGCGGCCAACCTCCGGCCGCGCTCAGGTGACCACTGAACACCCAAATTTAATCGTTTTAACCATGCTAAAGGCACCAATCGACTCGGGGAAGCACCGCGAACTCAAACCCATGACCAATTGAACTAGTACACTCGGAATTAAAGGGGATTGAATTGAAATCAACATCTCAATCAATTCATAACCGTTCAACGTATACATTGTGATGAATAATCAATTAAATGATAAAAAACGTTCTAATAATCATTATCAAGTTTAATAGATATTTAATTTGAGTTAAACCATCGATTAACAATCAATTGCAATCAAAATAGTTGAACAGAAACCGAAGCTTGTTCAACACCTTAACATACAAATCGAACCAATATAACAGAGGGCAAATGTCCCCTTCGACCCCTTTCAACTCTCTGTAACCACAAATTCCTCATACACACATTCAATCGATCAATTCTAAACTTCTATTCATTGGAAGATAATCGAGACAAAACTGAGCCTAAACACTATAATTTGTTCTTAATCAAGTAAGTATAATACATCATTCTACCCAATTACACTTAAGGAGAAAACGCCCTAAGGTTAATCGGGTTGAAACACTCGAATCGATGTTCAATTTTGGGATTGATCGATCTAGGGTTTATGCAATTTGGGGATTTCACTGGGGTTATTTTTTAAGATTTTAAAAACAACTCTTAACATGGCCACGACCCTTAGCACACTGGTTACCTATGCATCCTCACAAATAGGAGGTCCCCAGTTCGAAGCTGGGGAACCTCGTATTTTTAGGGCTTTTTGGCCTTAAAAAACAGAAAATTTCTGAAAAATTATAAAAAATCATTTATAAACTTTGTTTATTTTAAAGACACCAATTATTTTCTGTAAATTATTTCATAAAAATACTTTCATATTTTTATTAAATATTGTGAATCCTAGGATCGCGAACAAAAAATTTTCAATGTCGGTCATTGACAAGTCAACGTTTGCGGAAACAACGTTGATTGGTTTAATTGTTTTGCAATAACTTTAAATATCAATAATTTTCAAGAACACATGTAGCAAAACACAATTAATGATTAATACGTTTTCATTAGAACATGTTAATGATTACAAATATAATGAATGAATGATATCAAAGTTTGTTATGATGTGACGACTGCAGGGTTTGATTGAGAGACTTTGAAGTGATTGTTATAATGTGTTTGCTATTGTCACTCAATCAATCGTTCAAAACAACCTATTTTGAATCGAAACCTAGGATCCATACATATAGACAATGACCGGATCTCTTGGGATTTGATTTGTGTCAGTTAAGAAATCATCGGATTTTTTGGGATTCGCATAACTGCCTTGTTGACTTGTTGACTTGTAACACTTTCATTATACAAGTGTTTGGACTCCGTAGGAATAGTGTCTTCCGTAGGAATTTGTTCTTCCGCAGAAGAATTGTTCTTCCGCAGAAGTCTTGTTCTTCCGAAGAAGTCTTGTTCTTCCGAAGAAGTCTTGTTCTTCTGAAGAAGTCTTGTTCTTCCGAAGAAATCTTGTTCTTCCGAAGCAATCTTGTTCTTCACTTCTGGTTGTTCATCCGCAGAGGATCTTCAGATGAATAGTTACTTGTAAGAAATATATCTACATAAGAACAAAATGTTCATCCGTAGATGTTTCTTACACTTGGTCAATTTCATAAGTTGACCAAGTATAATGTTTGTACGTGCAACCATACATAAATCAAAACACAAAAATGGGTTAACCTATATATTTAATGCATACACAATAATGAATTACAAACATTCATTACATATATTAATTCAAGTACTAAGCCTATACATAATGAACTAGATTAACTGAACCTAGACCTAACAATACTCCCCCTTAGGCTTAGATACTTGCAATCAGTTCTTCAACACTGAAAGTTCCTTGACTCTGGCAATGATCTTATTGTAGAAGTAAGACACAGCAGTCTTCTGATCAACATACTTGTAGTTGATCTTCATCTTGCTGAACTTCTTCAGAGTCTCAAAGCTTATCCCTAAAACATCTTCCTCCGGCGTAAGTGTGTCTAACACATTGTTGTTATTCATCACTTCTAACTCATCTTGCTCTGAAATTCTGAGTTCAGTTACTTCATCAAAAGTTGTTCCCTTTAGCAGTCCAGCATTGTATCTTCTTCTTTTGTAGGCTTTGGCCTGTAATTTGTCAATCACTTGGATCACATGGACATGCAGGAACAAATCATTCTGTGCTTTTTCATCGGCCAACTTGGGAAAGAATTTGTCATTAAGGTATGAGGTGTAGCTGGGATGAAGTAGTTTGATTTCCGTAGGATCAAAGATCCTGATACGGTCAGCTTTCTTGTTTTCAGCATTTCTTAACAATACCAACTCCTTTGTTTTCTCAACATAACCCCATTCAGTTATAGGTATGTGAATTGAGTCCCTTCAATACATTTGATTGCTGCTTGTTTCTACTTTTGTATCCAACCCTCTTCAAGAATTCATCATCTACAGATTCTGAGGCATTGGACTTGTATCTTTTAAGCCCTTTGATTCTCTTCTGATGCTCTGCATCTTCTCTTTTAGCTTCACTTAGGACATCATCTTTAAACTTAGTCTTGAGCTTTCCCACTAGAGTTGAGAAGTCTCTTCCTCTAGGGTGAATTGGATAATTGCAGATGATCAGGCTTTGAAGATCTTTGATGTCATTCTCTGGTAGATTCACCACTAAAAATACATCATGGAAGTATTCAACTCTTCCATATGTTCTTTTAATAATAGTACAATCCCAGTCTGGATCATATTTCCAGGCCGTGATCCTGTTTCTTCCACAGAACTGGGAGTCGTGAGGTGGTCTAATAGTTGTATTAGAGTGAATTTCTGTTCAGTTATCTCCCTCACTGTAGCGCCCAGTGACCATACTTTGCCGGAAATTACTTCTCTTGGCTCTCTGATCAGTTTATCCTTCCCTTTGTGCTGATCTTTAGGTTCAACTGTTATAGGTTCAGCAGGAAGTTTACTTTGTTGCTTATAAGATGGATGAGGAGCTTCAGTTCTGAATTTTACACCAGTATCCAGCTCAACTTTCATCACATGCTCCATAATCCTTCTAAGTTCTCCTACTGACCTTCCTTTAAGCTTATGTGGTTTGTAGTTATGGCCTTGTAACCAGCAAGTCATGTTGTATTTACTCAGCTTAGCTGTGTCGCAATGTCCCAACTCCTTCTTTATCTTCTAGATGGATTGAAAGGTGTTGAAAGCTTCATAGTCACAATTTGGAATAATAAAGCTTGCAAGTTCAAACTCCTTCAATATGTTCTTCATCTCAGACAAATTCATCCTTTCAACCATGTCATATTGAAATCCATGGTTGATCAGGGTCATAAACATAGCAGATTTAGGCCTCTCTTCAAGATGTCTTTTGATGTAAGAAGAACATCAGTCTTTGATTCTTCTTGAGCTTTGTCAGGTCTATCTTCAATCAACTCTTTCCATTCAGCATCACTTACAGATTCATCAATAGCAGCTTGCTTTGATGTTAAATTTTCCATAGAAGGAGTGTGCTCAGAAGAGGTATGTCTTGATTGTTTAGGAGAGTCTTCAACATTGATTACTTGAATCTTTGTTGGGCCCAAATACTTCCTCTTCCTTGAGTATTGAATGAGTTGCTTAGAAGATTCAGTAGGTTTCTTTTGTTGGTTTGATTCAAGAGCACATAACTTCATTTTCAGTTCATCAATCTCTTCCTCTTTTCTTCTCAACAGAGCTGATTGATCATAGAGAGTGTCATTGATTTGATCAATTTTCACTGTTAGTTTCTCATTTTCTTCTCTCTCTTTCTTTACTTCTTCTTTGAGTTCAGAGTCTTGTTGAAGAAGAGCATCAATCACTTCATTATTGCACACGACATCTTCTCTCAATCTTTTGATTCTTGATTCTAGTTGCATCAGCATTTCATCTTTTACTTTCATTATTCCCTTCAACTCTTGTATTCTTTGCTTTCTATTGTTGGATTTTAGCACTAGCTTGTTATACTTAGCAACCAGATAACTCTTGCTGACAGGGATATGATTATCACTCAGATCATCTTCATTGTAGGCAGTTACATCAACATAGTTCTTCTTCTCTTCTTCTTCTTCCTGATGTTGAGCATTAATCTTATCATCTTTAACTTCTTCTGGTCTACACTTGCTGAGCTTGAAATGAGCTCAATGACTTGATTTGCAAGTTCTTGATGAGGTTGTTGTTGTTGATGATGATCAGACACTGGATGTACTTGTTCAGTTTCGTTTGAGAGTAATGGGGATTCAGTCTTGGATGATGACAGTTTAACTGTACTTGCTTGTGAGACTAACTCTGTCACCCTAGTGTAAAGACTGTTTGGTGAGTGGGGTTGGATGGGAGAGATTGGTTCTGTATTTTGGCTGGCTGGAGATTGTGGTTGAGGTGTTTGTTCTTGATTTGGTGATGGATGGTGGATGGGAGAGATTGGTTTAGTATTCTGGCTGGTTGGAGATTGTTGATGTATGGGTGATGTATCTGGTGAGAAAGTGTCTTGAACAGACTTGGTTGAAGAGTTCTCTTGTTCATCTTTCCACACAAGCTCTTGAGGGATATTTGCAGTAGCATCAACCACATGTGCAAACATGTCCATATCACCTTCTTCATATTCCCAGAAATTTTGTTCAGAACAGATCTGCCAAGGTGTGCGTGACTAAACACACCACCATCCATAGAAGTTCCAGGCAATTCCGCATTAATGATTAGTTGAAGAAACCTGGAAACATATACATCTTATCAACCTTCTGCACTTTAATGTGATCAGATAGATAGTTGAAGATGTACTTTGAGTAATTGTAGGTTCTTCCTTCAAAATACCAATGATGCCAGATGAGATATGTCTTGAAAATCTATCAAGTCCATTTTCTGTTTGAAATGCACTTTAGATAGGTGTGATAGAGAAATCTGTATGGCTTACAGAGTCTTCCTTTCTTGATTTCTCCTTTTTCAAAATCACCATCATATCCCATCATGAAAGACTTTCTCTATGTATTCATTTTCGAACACATCAGGTGTCCGGCTTCAACATCTCCCAACTCAAGTGCCCTTCTTATTGTTTGTTCATCAATTCTCATCCTTCGATTTTTAATATCAGCAACAATACCTTCACCATCTTCTTCTACATATGCAAAGTTCCAGAAATCGGTGATATGAGATCGATAAATCACAGGCTCTGCCGATAGTGCATAGAACAACCTCGATCTTCTTAGATATCGGATAAGTTCTTGACACCCTTCTAAGACAGGATCATCAGGGTTTAAGAAGGCACACACATTTCGCAAATCGATTATCCATCTGTTCATAAGAAAAAGACTTCGTTAAAATCACATTATTGATATGAGAACACAAACAGTTGTGAGATAAAAAAGAATCAAATGGTTCATTCTTGAATATTACAACATGTTTTACCTTACTAACAGCGGATTAAGAACACAAATATATGTTTGTTTAATGTTTTGATTTGGTGAAATTTGAATGCTGAGGAAGTGGAAAAAGTTTGTTGAGAGTGGGTTTTTTTAGGTTTGAAAAGTGAGCTGAAAAAGCGAATAATGAATTTGAGAGGTCAAACCATATTATTTATACTCTCAGACACATTAATTTATCTTATTTATTTAATTTATCGCATTTATTAAGTGGGACCCTCAATGTATTTTTCCGCAGAACATCTACGGATCGACAACATCTGCTGATAATGTATTCTTCTGCAGATTACCACATTAAATTTCATTTGTTGATCTTTATTCATCCGTAGTTCACCAATCTATGGATAAACGTTTACGATTTCCTCATTGTAGCTTCTGCTGATGCGAAAACTAACACAATGTAGAGAGATATTGTTGTATGTATGGTCCAAGTCCATTGGTTAGAACCATTTATTGCTTTAGGACCTTGTTGGCTTTATATACATGGCAATTTAGCACAAGAAAGTTTAAAAAGACTTTTATTAAAATTTTCATGTATCCAACAGCTAAGATGATGCTCAGATTCCAATTCCTTCAAATTGATAATGAGATAGACATTTCTGCTGATTGAGTAACTCAACATACTCAACTTCATGTATTCTACTCACCCTAAATTTGTGATTAATGGTGAATTTAAGCATTTATCAGAAATTTCTTTAAGAGGAATAACATGATTTGTAACTGTATGAAAATGATCAGACATATATACACATATGATGGGATCATACTATAATACTAAGCCTCATCTTGATGAGTAATGCTGTTGAATTGATACCTGAACAAAGTTCTAATTGCAAGTATATTGTCCACTTAAATCCATACAAGAGCTCATGTATCAACTAGGCATGCTGATAATCATGTTTTCATATTGATTTGTAATAACCATTATGGGCTTCACATTCAATTCACAAGATTTTGTCCTCCCTTTGCAAGACAAATCATCACTTTTTTCACACTTAGAACTATGTACTTTAAGTTATAAGATCTATCTTGAGATGCAATTGGAATCTCATTAATGCAATGATGTAAAAGCTCAAGATTAATATATAGTTGATCACATAGGATTCTTTTGAGAGCTTAGATATGATCATCATCAGGTCACCAGGTCTTACTCAAGTAAAACAGAGGTGCCGTTAACCCAGGTCTTTGTTGACACAAAACAGAGGGACGATGAGGATCATGATCTTTTCACCTTTTGTGACTGATATTCAGTATGGTGATCATACACCCAGGTCTTTGTTCACACAACAGAGGGAGTATGATTTGCAAAGATAGATATTATAAAGTGTTTTACATAGTGTGTTTAATGAGTGATTGGTCATATTAGAATAAGACTTTCTTTGTATTCTCAAAATGAAGTTTCCCACAAACAATCATTTTAGCATTATGTTTGGCATGCACTCAGTTCAGTTTCCACTCTAGATGAATCTACTCACATATCAAGAAACTTGCTGAGATTTATTGTTATATATGTATTCTAGAATAAGCAAAGCTATAGTGTACTATCATTTCCCATACATATGTCATGCTGAAGCATCATTACACACAATATTTTATTTGTTTAGACTTGATTAATCTAAGTTAATCATGCCCAGAGACTCAACCAAAAAGTTAAATCTGACTGAATCAAAGGCTTTAGTGAATAAATCAGCAAGCTGATTTGACGTATCCACTTTGACTAACTTAATCAAACCCTTCTCAGAAAATGATATCTTATTTCAATATGTTTTGTTTTACTATGTTGCACAGGATTAGCAATTATAAACATAGCAGCAAAATTGTCTATATAAATTGAAGTTTGAAGAAAGTTGTAACCATAGTCAAGTAATTGGTTTTGCAACCAAAGAACTTGAGAACATCCAACTGAAGCAGCAATGTACTCAGCCTCAGTTGTGGATACAGAAACATTGGTTTGTTTCTTGCATTGCCATGATACTAGGCTTGGTCCAATGAATTGACATCCACTGGTTGTTGATTTTCTGTTACTGTTACATCCACCATAGTCACTGTTTGAGTATGAGTAGAGTGTAAAGTCGCCATCCTTTGGATACCAAAGACCAAGTCCTGGTTTTCCTTTGAAGTATCTGAAAATTCTTTTTACCGCATTAAGATGAGACTCCTTGGGATCAGATTGGTACCTAGCACATACACACACACAATATAATATCAGGTCTACTGGCAGTTAAATACATAAGTGAACCTATCATTGATCTATATAATTTTTGATCAATAGATTTTCCAGAAAGATGAGGAGCAATCTTATGAATTGTTGATGCTGGTGTTTTGCATGAGGATACTTCAGCAAGATTGTATTTCTTTAGAATTTGATGTATGTATTTTTCTTGATTGAGGAATATCCCATCTGATTTTTGATGAACTTGAAGGCCAAGAAAGAAGGTTAATTCACCCATTGAGCTCATCTGAAATTCAGATTTCATCAGCTCTTCAAAATTGACACACAATCTCTTATTAGTTGAACCAAATATAATGTCATCAACATATATTGAACTACTAGGAGATCTTGATGTTCTTGTTTGAGGAAGAGAGTCTGATCAATAGTTCCTCTTTTGTAGCCATGCTTGAGCAAGAAAGATGATAGTGTTTCATATCATTTTCTTGGTGCTTGATGAAGACCATACATGGCTTTATCTAGTTTGTATACCCTATGGGGATAATAAGGATCTTCAAAACCAGGGGGTTGTGATACATAAACTTCCTCATCAATCTTCCCATATATGAATGCACACTTGACATCCATCTGATACACAGTAAACTTATATGATGCATAAGCCAGAAACACTCTTATGGCCTCAATTCTTGCAACTGGTGCAAAAACTTCATCATAGTCAATTCCTTCTTCTTGAGTGTATCGTTGTGCAATCAACCTTGCTTTGTTTCTTACAATAATCCCTCTATCATCCAGTTTGTTTTTGTATAGCCATCTTGTTCCAATAGGATGTTGACCTTCAAGCAAATCAACAAAAGACCACACTTTTTGCTTTCTGAATTGTTGAAGCTCTTCTTGCATAGCTTCAATTCAGCTATTGCCTTTTAAAGCAGCAGTGATATTTGGAGGCACCACTTGAGAAAGAAAACAACTAAAGAGACAAAGGTTGGCTGTACCACTTTGACTCCTTGTAGTTCTCTTTTCAGGATTTCCAATGATGTTGACAATTGGATGAGTCTTATGGATCGTCATTGAAGGAGTTGATTCAACTGGTATAGATGATCCCAGGTTAGTCATTTCCAGTGTCTCACATTGATTCACCTCAGCTTGTGAGTTTAAGAAATAGTCAAAATGTTCAACATGAGAAGAATGATTATGAGAGACTCTTGTATGGGCTGCAGGAGTATCTCCAGTTTTGTTTTGCTCTTCCGTAGGAACTTCTCCGGAAACATTTTGCTCTTCCGTAGGAACTTCTCCGGAAACATTTTGTTCTTCCATAGGAACTTCTCCAGAAACATTTTGTTCTTCTGTAGGAACTTCTCCGGAAGCATTTAGCTTTTCCGTAGGAACTTCTCTGGAAGTATTTTGCTATTCCGTAGGAGTTTCTCCATATATTAAGTGAGGACATGAATCATTTCCAAGATTTATTGCATTCACTTGATAGCCTGGTTCTGTTGAAGGCACATCATTCACATCTCCGGATGCAACATGTTTGTTTCCAAATATAGTATCTACATCTACTGAAGTGTTTTCATCCGAGTATGGGGGTATCCTTGGAGGATCAGCAAATAATGTTGCTTCAATCATAAGAGGTGGAACAAATGGACAACACACTTCATCAGATCCTGCATTGTTCAAATAATTATAGTAAAATGATTTGGCTAAAGCATCTATGTCAAACAACCATGATGAACCTTTAACTGACTTTGTAAATACAAATTCATCAAAAGACACATTAGGAGTCTCTTCCACAATGTTATGTTGTGGAATATAAACCCTATATGATTTCGATGTTGAAGAGTATCCAACAAAGAAACCATCATATGCTTTTTCTGGAAATTTTCCCAATGACTCTTTCATGTTTAAAACAGTTACATGACATCCAAAGAATTTCAAATATCCTATGTATGGTTTTCTTTTAAATAAGAACTCATAGGGAGTTTTGTTATGTTCTTTGAAAATTAATGTTCTGTTTTGAACATTGCATGCAGTATTCACAGCCTCAGCCCAAAAAGTGACAGGTAATTGTGAATCAGCTAGCATTGTTCTGGCAGCTTCAATGAGAGTTCTATTTCTTCTTTCAGCTACTCCATTTTGTTGTGGAGTTCTTGGTTCACTGAATTGTCTTGCAATACCTTTTCTCCTGCAAAAGGAATTAAGTTCAAAATTGACAAATTCAGTACCACTGTCACTCCTAAAAATTTTAACTTTTGAATCAAGTTGATTCTCAATCTTGATCACAAAGTCCATTAATGTTTCTGATGTTTCATTCTTTTGTTTTAAGAAAAAGACCCTGTGAATCTTGTGAAATCATCAACTATCACCAAAAATATTGTCTTTTTCCAATGCTCATCACATTGATAGGACCAAACAGATCCATGTGAAGCAATTGAGTGGTGTAGTATTTGAATTGATAGTTTTGTATTTATGTGACACTCTATGTTGTTTTCCTTTGTAACATGAAGAATAGTGAGTTGAGCAATGAAACTCTTTGTTTGGCAATCCAATGACCAGATCATTTTTCACCAATTTATTCATTTTTTCATATTAGAATGAACAAGCTTTCTATGCCATAATTGAGACAAATCTTTTGATAGTTTAGATATAAGGCTGTTTCATGTTTTGTGAGAGAAGTGTTGTTCATATCCAAAACATAAGTGTTGTTCAAGAAATACTCAAGTTTGATGTCATCTCTTGAAGTTTCTCACATCTAGGATTTGGACCTAGATAATTGAATAAAATGTCTTGAATTATTAATCTTATGTTATGTTATTTCTTCTTTGAGAATTTTGGATGTAATTTGCATATTTGAAACTTATGATAATAATATTTTGACTAAATGATAGCGTTGTGGTTGTGAACAATCTTAACCCTCACATCTCGATGAATCCGCCGTTAAGGTTGGGGTGTGACAGATTGGGATCAGAGTTCATAACTTGTAAGGCCCTGTTCTCGGGACGCTTACATCAAGATTCGCATCGCACATAAAACATATAATTACATTGTATTTCATAAAGCATCGTAGTAGAAACTTTTAAACATGACATTTCATTTCAATATAGTAGCTTTTTGTAAAATAATACATCGTTAATCAGTTACAAAATACATTGTTGCATTACATCACAAAAGCGTTATATAAATGGATGCCATCGCAAAAAAGTTGAGTAGCCACCTTGTGCCATCCTCAGCAATCATTACCTGCCAACTGGAAACACATCAAAGTCAGCATTGCTGAGTGAGTTCTAGTTTTATAAAATAAAACATACTTTTATTTCGTTAAAACCGCTCTTTACTTTAATGTGATCATACATCATACGTACACATAGATAATAATTATCACCTTCATCATTTGTTAACTTCCTTCACTCATTAGTTCTTACTTTCATTCGTTCGTTCATCATTACATCTTTTCCTTTCATCATCACCATGAACTTTACCCTTCATTCTCGTGGTACTGGACCTAATCCTATAAAAGACCTTCATCGGTGGTGCTCGGCACCAAATAGTCATAGTACCTAAGGTAAAGTTCAGGTATACCATTGTCATATGCTATGCCCTTCATTCTTGTGGTACTGGACCTAAGCCTATAAAGACCTTCATCGGTGGTGCTCGACACCAAATGGTCACAGTTGCTAAGGCACGCAACAATGGTTCATACGTATGGTCAATCACAAAGAAAGACCCCGATGTGCATCCTCCCGGGGTAGCGAACCCGCACACCGTTGGGCTAACACCTTAATGGTGTGTCCCAACATACAGTGCTTGCAAGACTTTCATTACTTTATCGTTCATTAATGCATGCATTCTTACTTCATGTTCCTCTTTCATTATCTTTCACTTTACGTTACATAGTACTTCATTTCATTCATTAACGTTCAACGTAAAGCCATGGAAAGATAAACATACATCATAATAAGGAACATAACATACACAGTCATCAACATCATACAGGGCAACGTCATATATACATAACATGCATAATCATGCAACAACATCATCATCATGACCAACATGCTCTCTAAGGCCTCAACCATCGTCTTACATGCTCTTACGGGAAACTTTATGTCAAAACTTACATCTGCACTTTCCCCCGAAAGTCAGAAGTTAAACTACACTTCTCCTCGGGGGCAACAGCCCTATTCGGGCGTATGGACACCCTTCAGTAGCATGGCCTCCATGCGACTGAACATCATGTGAATGAACCAATGCGGATGAACACTCATGCGAATGAACACACAATCGTACGAATGGACTTAATGTGGATAGACCTCATGCGAATGGAACTAATCCGGATGAGCACTTATGCGACTGGACCCTCAATCGCATGAACCATGCGACTGGCCCCAATCTTGCGAACGAACTCTAAATCGTGCGAATGATCCCCATTCGCACCTCATTTGGCCTATGGCCTCCATTCGGTCGCCTAGCCCTAGGTGGTGCAGAATGCAGTTCATCCCGAACCCAATCTGCCATTTTCGACCTCCAAGCTCATCCAAACCCATTCTAAGCCCAAATCGACCATTCTAAACCTTAGGAATGCATACCACAACACCATTCAAGCACACACAAGCTCACAAACAAGGCTTAAACGCATCATACACACACATACACATACACAAACGGTCAAGAATACACACACTCAAAAAACCTGATTTTCAGATGTGTTCCAGCCCTAAAATCATTCAAAAACGTGTAAAAGAGGGGTCCTAGAACTCACACAAACGACCAGAACAAGAAGCGCTTCGATTTGACTCGCTTCTCAATGATTTTGGCCACTCGAACCAACTCGAACCAACACTTCTTCCTCTTTTCTTCCTTTCTCTCTTCTCCTCTCTTGTTTGGCTGAAATATGAGTGTGGGGAGAGGGTAGGGGCTGCCCTCTCCCTTTATATACCCTCACTCACCCGACTTTCTCTCGTTGGCGAATTGGTCCCTCGACTTTAACGGGTGTTACAAGTTCACCCCCCTTAAATAGGTTTCGTCCCCGAAACCTGTTATTCCTCGAACAAACGTGGATAAAGCTGTGTCATTTCTTCCTCAGTCTCCCATGTTGACTCGGATCCCTTCCTCTGCTTCCATTGTACACGCACAAGAGGAATCACTTTATTTCTCAGTCTTTTCTCTTTTCGATCGATGATTGCCACTGGTTGCTCCACATAATTAAGCCGTTCGTCTACTTTGATATCTTCCAATGGAACAATCATATCTTCGTTTGCCAAGCACTTTCTCAGATGAGATACATGGAATGTCGGGTGAATTCAACTTAACTCATTTGGTAACTCCAATCTATAGGCCACCTCTCCAACTCGAGCAATGATTCGGAAATGGCCTATGTATCTCGGGCTTAACTTGCCCTGCTTTCGAAAACGAATGATGCCCTTCCAAGGTGAGACCTTCAACATAACCTGGGCACCCACCTAGAACTCAATCGGTTTGCGTCGTTTATTGGCATATGACTTCTGTCTATCTTTGGCTGCCTTCATGAAGGCTTTGATCTCTCAAGCTTTTCAATCGTAGCCTCGATTACCTTGACGCTCCCCAATTCCTTCTGACCAATATCACCCCAACAAATGGGTGTTCTGCATCTCCTACCGTATAGCATCTCATATGGTGGCATACCAATGCTGGCATGAAAGCTGTTGTTGTATGAGATTCAGCTAACGGTAAGTGGTCATCCCAACTTCCCCCAAAATCAATCACACATGTCCGAAGCATATCTTCCAATGTCTGAATGGTCCTTTCTGACTGACCATCAGTTTGGGGATGATAAGCCGTGCTAATATGTAACCTCATCCCCATGGCGTCGTGGAATTCTTCCAGAATTTGGAGGTAAACCGGGTGTCACGATCGGACAATAGACACCGGCACACCATGACGAGTTATAATTTCCTTGATGAATAGATCCACCAACCTCTCAGATGAATATGTCTCGCGGATCGGTAGAAAGTGAGCACTCTTCGTCAAACGGTCAACAATCACCCATATGGCATCGTACGCTTTCGGGGTACGCGGTAGCTTCGTAATGAAATCCATGGTGATGTGCTCCCACTTCCATTCCGGTATATCCAAGGGTTGGATCTTCCCATACGGCTTCTGATGCTCGGCCTTCACCTATAGGCAAGTAAGGCACTTACTCACATACTCCACCAGGTCGCGTTTCATACCCGGCCACCAATAATCTTTCTTCATGTCTTGATACATCTTTGTGGCACCTGGATGAATGGAGTATCGATTCTTGTGAGATTCATCTAAAATCTTCACCCGTAGATCCCCAAAACGAGGAATCCACGTTCTCCAGAATCGAGTTCTAACACCAAATGTGTTTTCACCCAATTCTACGACCAGACCTCTCATTCTCTCAGAGTTAAGATGATCCTCTTTCAGTGCCTCATCTTGAAAATCTTTGACTTGCTTCATCACATCAGAGGTCATGATCAGTTGATATGCTTTCACCCGAATCAGCTCGGGTCTCTCCTTTCGGCTAAGGGCATCCGCCACCACGTTGGCTTTGCCCAGATGGTAGTGGATCTCGCAATCATAATCTTTTATGTGCTCCAACCACCTTCTCTGCCTCATGTTCAGGTCCTTCTGCTCAAAGAAGTATTTTAAGCTCTTGTGGTCAGTGAAAATGGTGCACTTCGTCCCATAAAGATAGTGCCTCCAAATCTTTAGTGCAATGACCATGGCTGCTAGCTCCAAGTCATGAGTAGGATAATTGACCTCATGAACCTTCAACTGCCAAGATGCATAAGCTATAACCTTTCCTCTCTGCATTAACACACACCCTAACCCCGAATAAGAAGCATCGGAATAAACCACCAGATTCATTTCCATCGGGTAATGACAAAACAGGAGCTTGAGTCAGTCTCGCCTTCAATTCTTCGAATGCTTTCTCTTGAGCTTGACCCCATACAAACTTCACATCCTTTCGGGTCAACTTGGTTAGTGGAGAAGCAATCTTAGAAAAGTCTTGGATAAACCTTCTATAATAGCCCGTCAAACCCAAAAAGCTAAGAATCTCGGATGGCGTCTTAGGAGACTTCCATTGCACCACTGCCTCCACCTTAGCCGGGTCCACCATAATCCCGTCAGGATTCACCACATGACCCAAGAACTGAACTTCGCGCAACCAAAATGCACACTTGGAGAACTTGGCGTACAACTTCTCCTTTCTCAACATTTCCAGAACCTCCCAAATGTGGCCGGCATGCTCATTCTCGCTCTTTGAATAAATCAGGATATCATCAATAAACACAATCACTGATTTATCCAACATAGGCCGACACATACGGTTCATCGGATCGATAAAGGCAGCTGGCACATTGGTCAAACCGAAAGACATTACAAGAAACTTGTAGTGACCATAGCGCGTGCGAAAAGCTGTTTTGGGATATCCTGCTCCTTCACCTTCAACTGATGGTAACCAGATCAAAGATCTATCCTTGAAAACCAACTGGCACCCTGAAGTTGATCGAACAAATCCTCTATTCTCGATAAGGGGTATCGGTTCTTCACTGTCAACTTATTCAGCTCACGGTAGTCAATGCGCATCCTCATACTACCGTCTTTCTTCTTCACAAATAAGACCGGAGCACCCCAAGGGGAGATACTCGGCCTAATAAACCCCTTGTCGAGCAACTCCTGAAGCTGTTTCATCAACTCTGTCATCTCTGTCGGGGCTAATCGATATGGTGCCTTTGCAACAGGTTGGGCTCCCGATATCAAGTCAATCTGGAACTCGATCTCATGGTCAGGTGGTACTCCTGATAAGTCTTCTGGGAACACGTCTGGAAAGTCACACACAACCGTACATCGGATAGTTGTGGTGCTGGCGTATCACATCCTTTACGTAGGCCAAATAGGAGCTACATCCACGCCTCATACACCTTCCCGCCACCGCCATTGAGATCACTTTTGGGATCATCGTGACCCGATCCCCATAATCGTCACCAAACTCCCGTCAGGTGCTGTCAAATGAATCATCTTCTTATGACACACAATGTTCGCCTTGGAGTCCGCCAACCAATCCATTCCAAGAACCAAATCAAAACCACCTAAGGTCATCACGAACGGTCTAACAGGAAACTTATGACCTTCTAGCTCCACATCACAGTCTTCTATCATTCAGAAATCCTGGTAGACTTAACTACGGTAGTTTCTATATCAAAGGGTGCATCAACACATCTACTACTAACAGGCAGCTTAGCACAGAAAGCAGCAGAAATAAAACTTTTACTAGCACCCAAATCAAATAACACAGAAGCTCAAGTTTGGTTTACTAGAAACATACAGGACACGACATCAGGTCCGTCCTAGCTTCCTCCTGTGTTATGGTGAATGCCCTAGCGCTCGCCCTCGGTCCTTCACCTCTCGTCTTCTTCTCCCCGGAACCCTCAGCTCTCGGCTTCTTACAATCCCTGCTCATGTGACCCTCTTTATCACAGTTATAGCACTGGACCATACAACAGTCCTTTGCCATGTGCCCTGCCTTCCCACATTTGAAGCACAAGTTCAACCCAAACCTACACTCCCCACTATGCTCCCTTCCACACTTGCCACACCTCTTCAACCTCGCACTTGATGTGACCACACGACGGTCATCCACTCGTGTCTTCTTATTACCCGTCGAGGCATTACCCCGACCAAACCTCTTCCCCTGCTAGTTTCGATCACCACCGCTCTTCTTGCCACCTTCAATCACCACCACGACAACCCTTTCGTCATATAGCCTCCCTGCCAAATCCACCACCGACCTAAACGTACTCGGTCGGGCGGCAATCATGTGCCTGCGAATATCTGCTGGAAAACCTTGAATATACCTCTTGATCTTTTGAGACAGAGGTGTCACCTGATCCGGCACCAGACGTGCCATCTCGTTGAATTTGGTGGTATACTGTTGGTGCGTCATCGTTCCCGCCTCCAGCTGCAGGAACTCTCTCTCTCAACCTTATCCATTTCCCGATGAGGACAAAACTCCTCAATCACTAACTTTTTCAGTTTGGACCATCACATCCTCCCAATGGCCCTGCTACCTTTGGCTTGGACTATATTGTCCCACCAGCACAAAGCCGAGTCTATAAATGAATGGGTAGCGAACTTCACCTTCTAGTCCTCCCGGCACTCGCTGATATCAAGAACAACCTACATTTCCCTCACCCACTGGTGAGCAGCAGCAGCAGTGTCATTTCCCTCAAAAGTTGGGGGCTTGCATCTCATAAACGCCCCGTAGTTACAGCCTCGTGCCGCCTCCTGCACAGGCTCTTCTTCTTCCTCCTCTTCTTCATCATTCGAGAGAACCGTTTCATGCTCCGGTTGCTCTCGTCCTCCCGAGGACCTGTTCCTCTCCTTTCTTTCCCCTTCCTGTGCTGCCTTAATCACTTCGGTCACCACAAATGGTAAGATTGTCTGCATGACCTAATGAACTTCTTCCACAACAGCCTCCTTTACTGAGGCTCTCAGATTGGCGCTCTCGTTGCCACCCTCTGGATGAGGGGTCTCTGGTTCTTCATGAACCACCTTCTTAACTCTAGGTCTCCCTCTCTTGGGTCGCGGTTCAGCATCATGACCTCCACCACGAGAGGCTTTCGAAGATATACCGCCAACCATACACACGCACACTGAAAGATTCAAACACTAACACGGTCATTCAAGGGAACAGCTCATTTATGTCAAGTATAGTAAGTCCCTAATTACAGTGGCCAGTTGTGATTAGCCACTTACTTTACTCTTCATACCCCAAGCATTACCTATCCTGACTACATCAGTATTTAAATCTACAAACAACACATAACCATATACCATGCGCACATAAACCTGTTAACATTACGAAAATACCTGATGGCACGCAGCTACTTAGATTGGCATCCCATTCCCTTTACGTCCCATTCTTAGTTTAAGTTAAGGTTTATTTTGAAAATTTACCCATTTCACTTAAACTTTGGCTCTGATACCAACTTGTAAAGCCCCTTCCTGGGACGCTTACAACTTGATTCTCATTGCACATAAATCATATAATTACATTGTATTTCATAAACCATCGCAACGGAAACATTTAAAAATGACATTTCATTTCAAAATAGTAGCTTTTTGCAAAATAATACATTGTTAATCAGTTACAAAATACATTGTTGCATTACATCATAAAAGCGTTATATAAATGGATGCCATCCCAAAAGAGCTGAGTAGCCACCTTATGCCATCCTCAGCAATCATTACCTGCCAACTGGAAACACATCAAAGTCAGCGTTGCTGAGTGAGTTCTAGTTTTATAAAATAAAACATACTTTTCTTTCGTTAAAACCAATCTTTACTTTCATGTGATCATACATCATACGTACACATAGATAATAATTATCATCTTCATCATTCGTTAACTTCCTTCACTCATTAATTCTTACTTTCATTCGTTCGTTCATCATTACATCTTTTCCTTTCGTCGTCATCATGAACTTTTACCCTTCATTCTCGTGGTATTGGACCTAATCCTATAAAAGACCTTCATCGGTGGTGCTCGGCACCAAATGGTCACAATACCTAAGGTAAAGTTTAGGTATACCATTGTCCTATGCTTTGCCCTTCATTCTCGTGGTACTGGACCTAAGCCTATAAAGACCTTCATCGGCGGTGCTCGACACCAAATGGTCACAGTTGCTAAGGCACGCAACAATGGTTCATACGTATGGTCAGTCACAAAAAAAGACCCCGATGTGCATCCTCCCGGGGTAGCGAACCCGCACACCGTTGGGCAAACACCTTAATGGCGTGTCCCGGCATACAGTGCTTGCAAAACTTTCATTACTTCATCGTTCATTAATGCATGCATTCTTACTTCGTGTTCCTCTTTCATTATCTTTCACTTTATGTTACATAATACTTCATTTTATTCATTAACATTTAACGTAAAGCCATGGAAAGATAAGGAACATAACATACACAGTCATCAGCATCGTACAGGGCAACATCATACATACATAACATGCATAATCATGCAACAACATCATCATCATGCCCAACATGCTCTCTAAGGCCTCAACCATCATCTTACATGCTCACAACATCATAATCATGCCCAACATGCTCTCTAAGGCCTCAACCATCATCTTACATGCTCTTACGGGAACCTTTACGTCAAAACTTACATCTGTACTTTCCCCCGAAAGTCAGAAGTTAAACTACACTTCTCCTCCGATGCAACAGCCCTATTCGGGCGTATGGACACCCTTCAGTCGCATGGCCTCCATGCGACTGAACATCATGCGAATGAACCAATACGGTTGAACACTCATGCGAATGAACACCCAATCGTACGAATGGACTTAATGTGGATAGACCTCATGCGAATGGAACTAATGCGAATGAGCACTTATGCGACTGGACCCTCAATCGCATGACTCCCCATGCGACAGGCCCCAATCGTGCGAACAAACTCTAAATCGTGCGAATGAACCCCATTCACACCTCATTTGGCCATATGGCCTCCATTCGGTCGCCTAGCCCTAGCTGGTGCAGAATGCAGTTCATCCCGAACCCAATCTGCCATTTTCGACCTCCAACCTCATCCAAACCCATTCTAAGCCCAAATCGACCATTCTAAACCTTAGGGATGCATACCACAACACCATTCCAGCACACACAATCTCACAAACAAGGCTCAAACGCATCATACACACACATACACATACACAAATGGGTCAAGCATACACACACTAAAAAAACCCGATTTTCAGATGTGTTTCCAGCCCCAAAATCATTCAAAAACGTGTAAATGAGGGGTCCTAGAACTCACACAAATGACCACAACGAGAAGAGCTTCGTTTTGACTCGCTTCTCAATGATTTTGGCCACTCAAACCAACCCGAACCAACACTTCTTCCTCTTTTCTTCCTTTCTCTCTTCTCCTCTCTTGTTTGGCTGAAATATGAGTGTGGGGAGAGGGTAAGGGCTGCCCTCTCCCTTTATATACCCTCACTCACCCGACTTTCTCTCGTTGGTGAATTTGGTCCCTCGACTTTGGACTTTATTTCTTTTTCTTCCTTCTTCGGCTTCAAAATAAATAAATAACCAGGTGTTATATAACTATAAGGATTTAAGTTATTAGAAATAGTGACCTAGATTATAGTTTATTCATGAACCTCATAGAAAACTCTTTATATTATTGTAAATACATACATACATACATACATACATATATATATATATATATATATATATATATATATTGTTGCATGCTTTATGATGCTATCTAATTAGGAATGCCTTTTATGTGCAATTTGATGCCTTTAGATAGGTTTGCCTTGTAATTGATTTAAGTTTGTTGGTTGTCTCCCCTAAACTTATCCTTGAATCTTTAATTCTCCCCAACAAATGAAACTTCTTAAACTTATTCTCGACGACATGTGGGATCGTACACTTTATATCGTGGGTTTAATTCTTTAGACCTTATGTCTGATCTATGAAAATCTCATCAAGGTTTTGGTTCCATGAACCTATGAAATATTGTGTGACACATAGAAATCTGTATTCTGGATTTCCTGGCAAAAAGCCTTTGGGCTAAGGTAAACATTTCGCATAAAATCTACAGGACTAGTTATGCTTACCTTGGGATTTTTTGGATTAGTGATAAACTATGGTCAACATACACAAGCTTCTAAAGCAAATGGGTCAACTTACCTTAACATGTCAAAATTTCCAAATGGTAATGTGTTACCAAATGGAATCATTCCATGTGTGTTTTACAAATCTTGAATAATCCTTTTTGATTTATCATTTTTTATCTCCAAATTCCTATGACTAACTTATTTTGTATCCAGCATGTCTCGTCACCATGGAAAGCATGGAAGTTCTGATCGAAAGTTAGCCGCTATGATTGCTCATCAAATGGTTTCCATCATACTGACAATGGTTACTGAACTAAATAGCACCTTGATGACCAACTCTAGCAACAATGGAAATGGTCAAGGAGAAAATAGAATGAACCAGGGGCGCAAAAACCAAACCTGCACATTCAAACATTTTAGTTCATGCAAGCCCACTAGCTATAGTGGAAAGGAAGGAGCCACTAGACTTCTTGAGTGGTTTGAAAGCATGGAAACATGTTTATCAACTGTGAGTGTCCCAAGGCACTCAAAGTTTGCTATGCTACTAGTATGCTCTAACAAAGGGCACTTACATGGTGGAATAGCGAGAACAGAAACTGTGGTGTTGATGCTGTGTTAGCACTAACTTGGGACGAGTTCAAGAATGTTGCTATTGCAAAGTTCTTCCTGAGAAGTGAATTGCAAAAGCTGGAGGAGGAGTTCTGGAACCTTAAACAACATAGTGGTGATCACTTGGCCTACTCACTAGGCATCACGCGTTAAGCATACTGTTGCCCCATATGGTCGACACTATGCCTCACAATATTAAGAAGTTCATCAAGGGGTACCACCCCAAATTCAAGATGTTGTGGTAGGTAGTCAACCCACAACTTTGGAGGAAGCCATCTGTATCACCACTCAACTTACCGAGAATCATATACGAGCAGGCACCATGTCTGTCAAGGGTGCTAAGAAAGTTGAGAAGATGGTCCCTAAAGTTGCTAGGCGACTAAAACTGAATCGTCTTACAACAACAACAACAAAAAGAAATGTAAATTCACACCGCTCACAACTTTGTTGTGGCTGCACTCTAACCACCTCAAAGTCAACTTGTACCTATGGTTGCACCTGTGGCACAAGTACCTATAGCAAGGGCCTATGGTGGTCCTCAGCCTAGGTGCAACGTCTGTAGGTACCATCATCCGGAAATGCTCCGTGCCGCATCTGTACTTTGTGTGGTAAATATGGACACTTGGTGGTGACTTGTCACCATGCTCCAAATAATGTCGCGATGGTTACAAATCGTGTTTGCAAAAATTGTGAGGAACCTGGTCACTTCCGCCCACAATGCCCTCGTCTTGCGAGTAATGTTCCACAAGCCTAAGGACATGCTTTTAATATCAATGCAAACCAAGCACAAGCAAACAATGACGTGGTAAACAGTATGTTAAACCCAACCTTAACTTTTATGATCTAAGTCTTTTTGTTGCTTTAACTATATTGTTAAATATCTTTAAAACTGAACATGTATGTAAGGCCCCGTTCCCGGAACGCTCACAGCTGGTCAATCATCACGCATAAAACATATGATATACATTAACTTAATTAAAACGTCGTAGCGGAATGAACTTAAACCATCATTTCATTTCATTTCATATAAATAATCGTTTTTGCAAAATAATACAACATTCATTGCGAAATATCGTTGTTCGCATTATAATGCGAAAACTTTATCGCAACATAAAATGGATGCCATCCCAAATGAGCCAAGTAGCTGCCCGTGCCATCCTCAACAATCATTACCTGCTAACTAGAAAATGCATAAAAAGTTAGTGTTGCTAAGTGAGTTCTAGTTTTATAAAACTTTATATTACCTTTCATTAGTTAAAACATTTTCTTTACTATCACACGTGATCACACATCATACGTACATCAAGGTAATAGTTATTATCTTCTTTCATCGTTCGTTTCGTACATTTCACACATTTTGTACTTATCGCAGCTTTCGTACATTTATTATCTTTTCACTTCTATCTAGGTCCTGTCATGTACTTAACCCCCCCCCCCCTCTTGAGCACAAAGCTATATCATCTAGGGTTAATCGACAAGGACCCCATATCGCATGTATCGCACGTATGGAGTATTCACATAGACTAACTCACTTGTGTGTGAACCCTTAAGGGTTAGCCAAGATCGCACGCTGTAAACACACAGTTGAGCTAATAACTCTCAGTGAGTTGTGAACCTCCTTTCATTTACTTGCAAGACTTTTCATTCGTTCATTATGTTCCACTTTCATTATCTTAAATCTACCACTTTGTTAAGATAATACTTTACGTCATTATCATAATCACACCACGTAAAGTCACCTTATAATACGTAGCAAGGAACATAAGAAAACACATCATACATAAGCATATCATCATCACACATCATCATACATAACATATACCATCACATATCATCATAAAGATCATGCATCATACATTCACATACATAAACATATGCACAACAAGCATAAGTTATCATAGAACATAATTAATCCTCTGCAGGACAACAGGGGTTCGGGGGCGGCAGCCCTTGACAGCGGGGTCCTAGGGGCAGCAACCCCTAGTGGGGTCCAAGGGGCAACCTTTAAAATAGGGGATCTAGAACTCACATGGACTCGATGAATAGCTTCTCAATCAAGCTTTCAAAGTAAGGGTCGCAATACACAACCTGTAGATAAGTTAACACTCAAAGGAGTTAATTTCTGCCTAATTTCGCTGCCAGATCTGCAGTTTCGCTGCTAGTTTCACTGGCATCTTCGCTACCAATTTTGCTGCCAGTTTCGCCCAATTCTCGTTGGATAACCATGTTTTCAAAACTACCTGCGAAACTATAGTTTCGCAGGAATTTTTCATAGTTTCGTCGGATGACTACGCAATTTCACTGGATGAACCCTTAATTTCGCAGAACGGGCTAAAAATTACGAACCAACCCATTTTTGACCCAAAACTTCAATCTTTTACATCCAAAACCTTGGTTTATCACCCAATAAGCTATATCTAAGCTTCTTACATGTTTCCTTACACAAAAACCGTGAGGTTTGGGCGAATCTTTGTCACTTTCAAAAACCCCAAGCCCTAGAATCCGGGTTTATATAAAAAGGAATGATTAAATGATGTTTCTTACCTGGATTCTTGGTGTTTTCTTGTTGTTTGGATGCCCACGAACACCGATCTTCAATCTTTCGATCAACCGAGCCTTGAATCTTCAATTCTCTCCACTTTATCTCTCTACACTCTTTCTCTAGAATTGGGATGTTGAGTTATCAATGAGAGTTGCTCAAGCTGATCCGTTTATATATACCGGACGTTCTCGGGATCTTTAACTCACCGGACACATAATCCGAAAAGTTAACTCGGTCTATAACCCATAACCATCTTATTTACATTAAATAATTCATCTAAGCCCATTATTATTATTTGGCTCGCTTAGACTTTATTGGGGGCATCACTAGTCTACTTCCCTTATTTAGGTTTCGTACTCAAAACCTGTTAGTCGTTGAATAGTTAAGGGTAATGCTGCCTCATCTCATCCTCAACTTCCCAAGTGGACTTTGATCCCTTCCTGCCCTTCCACTGTACACGCACTAATGGAACCACCTTATTCCTTAGCCTCTTCTCTTTACGATCGATGATCACCACTGATTGCTCCACATAATTGAGTCATTCATCCAATTCAATATCCTCTAGTGGTAGCACCATATCATCCTCAGCTAAGCACTTTCTTAACTGAGATACATGGAATGTCGGATGATTACCACTTAACTCACTAGGCAACTCCAACCTATAGGCCACCTCTCCTACTCGAGCAATTATTCAAAAAGGCCCTATGTATCTTGAGCTTTACTTACCCTGCTTCCTAAATCGAATGATGCCCTTCCAAGGTGAGACTTTCATCATAACTCTATCACACACCTAAAACTTAATCAGTCTACATCTCTTGCTGGTATAACACTTCTGTCTATCTTTGGGTGCCTTCATAAAGGCTTTGATCCTTTCCAGCTTCTCAGTCATAGCCTCGACCACCTCAACGCTCCCTAACTCTTTATGGAAAATGTGACCTCAACAAGCAAGTGTTCTACATCTCCAACCGTATAACATCACATAAGGAGGCATGCCAATGCTGGCATGGTAGCTATTGTTATATGAGAACTCAACTAACAGTAAGTGGTCATCCTAGCTTCCTCCAAAATCAATGACACATGCCCGAAGCATATCCTCTAGCATCTGAATCGTCCTCTCTGACTGACCATCCGTTTAAGGATGATAAGCCGTGTTAATATGTAACCTTGTCCCAATCGCCTCATGGAATTTCTTCCAAAACTTAGATGTAAACCGGGTATCATGATCAGACACAACAGACACTGGCACACCATGATGAGTTACAATCTCTTTAAGGAACATATCTGCCAACCTCTCAGACGAATACGTCTCGTGGATAGGTAGGAAGTGAGCTCTCTTCGTCAAACAATCAGTTATCACTCATATAGCATCATACCCTCGCGTGGTACGCGGTAGCTTCATAATAAAGTCCATGGTGATGTGCTCCCACTTCCACTCTGGTATATCCAATGGTTGGATCTTTTCATACGGCTTCTGGTGCTCCGCCTTCACCTACAAGTAAGTAAGGCACTTACTCACGTACTCCACCACATCGCGCTTCATACCCGACCACCAATAATCTTTCTTCATATCTTGGTAAATCTTCACAACACCGGGATGAATAGAGTATCGAGTTTTATGAGCTTCATCCATAACCTTTCCACGTTGATCCCCAAAATGAGGAATCCATATTCGTCCAAATCGGGTTCTAACACCAAGTGTGTTTTCACCAAACACTGCGACCAGACCTCTCATTCTTTTGAGTTAAGATGATCTTCCTTCAATGCCTCATCTTGAAACTCCTTGACCTGTTGCATCACATCAGAGGTCATAATCAATTGGTAAGTCTTCACCCGAATTGGCTCAGGTATCTCCTTTCGGCTAAGGGCATTCGCCATCATTGGCCTTGCCCAGATGGTAATGAATCTCGCAATCATAATCTTTTATGAGCTCCAACCATCTCCTTTGCCTCATGTTCAAATCTTTTTGCTCGAAAAAGTACTTCAAGCTCTTATGGTCTGTGAATATGGTGCACTTCATCTGGTATAAATAGTGTCTCCAAATCTTTAATGCAAAGATCGCGACTGCTAGCTCCAAGTCATGAGTAGGATAATTAACCTCATGAACCTTTAACTGTCGGGATGAGTAGGCTATAACCTTTCCTCTTTGCATCAACACACATCCCAACCCCAAGTAGGAAGCATCTGAATAAACCACCAAATCTTCGCTTCCATTGGCTAATGACAAAATAGGGGCTTGAGTCAACCTCTCCTTTAACTCCTCGAACGCCTTCTCTTGAGCTTGACCCTATACAAACTTTACATCCTTATGGGTCAACTTAGTCAACAGAGAATCTATCTTAGAGAAGTCTTGAATAAACCTTCTGTAATAACCAGCCAGACCCAAGAAACTATGAATCTCGGATGGCGTCTTTGGTGACTTCCATTGTATTACTGCCTCCACCTTTGCTAGTTCCACCATAATCCCCTTGGGATTCACTACATGACCCAAAAACCGAACCTCACGCAACCAGAATGTGCACTTGGAGAACTTGGCATACAATTTCTCCCTTCTCAAAGTCTCTAACACTTCTCAGATGTGATTGGCATGCTCCTCCTTACTCTTCGAATAAATTAGGATACCATCAATAAACACAATCACTGATTTATCTAACATCGGCCGACACATTCGATTCATTAATTCCATAAAAGTAGTTAGCGCGTTGGTTAAACCAAATGACATAACGAGAAACTCATAGTGTCCATAACGCATGCGAAAAGCTATTTAGGAATATCCTGCTCCTTCACCTTCAACTGATGGTAACCAGATCGAAGTTCTATCCTCAAGAACCAACTGGCACCCTGGAGCTGATCATATAGATCATCAATCCTTGGTAAGGGGTACCGATTCTTCATCGTCAACTTGTCCAGCTTGCAGTAGTCAATACATGTTGATACATGTATGTCCCTAGATCATGATATGTGATGTAATAGATCTTGTTTGGTATGATTAATGAAATGATATTGATAGTTGTTAGTTATAATGTTTAATGATTCATTAATGTGTCGACAGTGAATTGGTTAATTAGGTTAGTAATTGCTTGAATGATTACATATAATGTTTATAAATTAATACATTCAAACTTAACATAATGAAGTTCTCATGCGAATGGCTCATGCGAATGAACCATACGCATGAATAACTTCACACGATTGTAACATAAGATTGGCTCAGTCGCACGACTGAACACTCAGTCGTACGAATGAATCAATCGCATGGTTCAATCGCACGACTGAACCAGACTAATGGTTCAGTCGCACGATTGAATAATACCAACCTATAAATACAACTCAATTCGTGAAAAACAAAAACTCTCGATCAATTACGATTCCAGACGTACCCTAGCCGTCCAGAAACCTTCCAACTCCTTCTCCAAGTTCACAGAACACATTAGATCGATTTCCAATCGATTTCTAACGTTAGTTTCAATTCTTGATTGATTCTTCCTGTGTTCTCACTGATTGGATCGCCAATCAAATAGGATTCCGCACTATTTGATCTGGTTTACACGTGATCTCCAGGTATTTTGGTCAAATACCAGGTCCTAACAAGTGGTATCAGAGCTTTTGGCTCTTGATTGCGTGTTGATTCAATCAAGATTGCATAAAAGTTTGTGTTTTGCACTAAAAACACAATCTTTGGCATCAAAAGTGATCTTGGAAGTTCCCTGCTCATCGAAGTTTGGTTTCTACAGACTTAGGCGATTAGAACTTGTGAAATTTCGAATCTTTACGGCTGAAACCCGTCAAACCTAGAAATTTTCGCAAAACAGCAGCTTCAGTCGCACAAGTGACTCATTCGCACGACTGGACTCCATTCGCATTGCTCATACGCACGATGGACATAGTCGCACCCTCATTCGGCCGACTGAATTGTTCGTTCGCATAGCTCATACGCACCAGATCATTCGCACGAGACTGAACCAATCGCCCAGTTCAGCCGCACGATTGAAACAATTGCAGAGTTTATATGCACGATTAGCTCATTCGCATCCTTCAGTCGCATCAGTGAAAGTTTGTTTGATTAGATTATAAGTTTATTAGTCATGGAAGATCAGATGTCAGCCTTTACTGCTGGGAAGGACTCAAGGATACAGAACCTGCTGTTGCTTGAAAGTGAGGTGGGGAATCACAATAAACCACCAAAGCTTTTGACTTTAGATGAGTTTCCCCACTGGAAACAACGTTTTGAGATCTACCTTAATGGAGTAGATCCTAATCTGTGGGAAGCCATTGAGATTGGTTATAGTACACCGGTGGGAGCTGATGGAGTTAAGCTAACATTAAGCGGGATGACAGACCCACAGAAAGTTAAATACAATGCAGAGAAAAGAGTTTATGCATTGATCACTCAGTCTATCCCCAAAGACATATTCCACCAGTATTCAAAGAACAAGCAGTCCAAGAAACTGTGGGATGAGCTAGAGAAGAGATATGATAGGAATGCATCATTGAAGGCAATCAAGGCAAAGGAGTTAAAGAAGGAATTCGATAACTTCTCATCAATGGTAATGAAAGTTTGGACGAAGTCATAGACAGATTCTACCACTTGATGAGCGAATTGCATACACATGGAGTGGCTACTATCATGGAGAGAGAAAGTAAGCAACTTCGCAGACGGATGGCTGATAAGTGGGCTACATTCGTGTCTAACCTGAGACAGAATGGAATACTTGTAAAGCTGGATATAAATGACTTCATTCTTAAGTTGCGAGAAGAAGCACTAAGGATGAAGTATAGAGCTCAGAAGTCTTCGTACACACAAAATCCAGCTTTATACAACGCCACGCCTCAAGCTAAGACATCTGGAGCACCACTCCAGACTGCTTTTGTGTCTAGCTCGTCAGGTCCTTCACATGCTTCTCCTTCTGGATCAGACACGTCTGGGTCATCATGTACCCATTATATTGGATCAGAAGCAAATGCTACCAAACTGAAGATCGAGAACCTCGGTAATGTGACCGTGGAAGTAGCTCGAGAGCATATGGATCTTTTAGCAGCAGTGGTTCATTCATATGATGGACTTGTTGCCGGGAAGATTGGAAACTGTCATCTGGCAGATGAGGACTACGAGCAGGTGGATGAGATGGAGCTTGAGAGAATGGATATAATGTGGGCCTTAGCAAGTGTTGTCCGGAGGGCGAAGAAATTTGTGAAAAAACTGGACAGAACTTGGTTGCTACTAAGGATACCACCTTTGGCTTCGACAAGAGTAAAGTGACCTGCTTTAACTGTGGTGAGAAGGGGCACTTCAAAAGAGAATGTGTCAAGCCAAAGAAGACGGGGAATGGGAACCCGTTCTCATCCTTTACTCGCCAAGACAAGCAAGCCTCTAGTTCTACTTCATCAAACAAGGATCCAAAAGCCTTAACTGCTCATGATGATGAAGGACAGGATTGGAGTTTTAGGTTTGTCTCACCAGGAGAATCTAACATTGCCAATGTTGAGGATATTGATGATGATTCTGCAAGTGAAGGTGATATAGCAGTTGAGATAGCAATGTCACATAGTGAAGAAAAAACTGCAGCCGAGGTCAGTTACAAGCCAAAAGAGGAAGTTTCCACGTCAGAGACAGAAAAGTCAGAATCACCAGAACCAGAAACATCTGATGCTGCACTGATGGCTAATTCTTCTGAACCAACTCAGGTAAGTACCACTGACCAAATTTTTAATAATCATGCTTGTTCTGATTGTGATACTTTTAGGAATAGCATAGATGAAAATTTGCTAAGTTATTAGATCATAATGATAACTTAGTAAAGATTTACGTCTGTGCACTGAGGCTAATAGAGTACTAAAACAAAATGAGCATAGTTAAAGAAAAAATAGACCTATGACTAAACAACTTAGGGAAACCGAAGTAGTGGCTTTTAACCAAGCAAATGACATTAGGTACTATCTAAACTCCCTAGAAGACACTAAGAAACAAAAGGCAGTTCTAGAAGTAGAAGTCAATTCACTAAAACAGAAACTGCATAGTTGGACTAGTTCGTCGCACATATAGTCCAACACTTAGTAAAAGAAAGGAAAACGGCGAGGGACTAGGCTACAAAGTGGTTCCACCACCACCTGAGACCTTGATGAACACTAAGTCTAGACCTTTAAGTAGTAATCCCATCAAGGATCATGTAGTGACTACTCCTCTTGTAAGTGATCCAGATTCCCATGTTCATCTATTGACACTGGAAACAAACAAAAGGAGACCACTTCAAAGGCAAAGGGAAAATTGCCTTGTGTTAATCTGGAAAAGAAGTTTGAAAAGGTTAACTTAAAGTCAAGTTCTAACAAAGTCAAATCAGAACCTAAAAGGACTTCAAATGTTACTTTCTCACATGCTTCAAGTCAAAAACCAGTTAACCAAAAGTGGAACATGTTAAACAGACGAAACTGTAAATTTTGTTAAACCAGAGAAAACATCAAACATACAAGAGTCAAAACCTAAAGTGATTGATGTTACTAGAGTGTCACGTACTCTCCACAAAGAAAGTTTAATCATAAAGTTGATAGCAGAGCATGCTACAACTGTGGAGAATATGGACACATTGCTTCCTACTGTAATTTTTATCAGACACCTAGGAAGAAGATTGAACTTCAGGACTCAAACCTAAGTCTTCTAAGAGGAGCTCTTTAACTCCACCTAGAAGAGCTAGTAACCTAAAGTCCAACTTTCAAGCCAGACGACTGTTTATCATAAACAGGCATTGCACAAATCTGGCTTATGGAAAGAAAAGTCAACCTTCGTGTCTGATACTGATAACAAGAAGGAACTGAGCTACCCTCACCCTCTAAGGTCAATGGGTGGAGTTTATGATGTGTGATGCCTCTGGGAAACCCAAGACAGTCAAAGCTTGGGTTCCTAACCTAAACTAATTCATTTACTTTGTATGTGCAGGGTGTTCGATACAGTGCTGAGACTAACACGTGGATTATAGACAGCGGAGCATCCAGGCACATGACAGGAAATAGAGACCTTTTATCTAACGCCAAACAAATAAAAGGAGGGCATGTTTCCTTTGCAGGAAACAAAGGAGGCTATATCACAGCTCATGGAGAAGTGGGAAATCAGAAAGTTAAGTTTGATAAGGTGAACTACGTTCAACAACTTCAGAACAACTTACTTTCTGTTTCCCAAATCTGTGATAAAGGATTTAAAGTCATCTTCGATAACCAGAAGTGTTACGTGCTGAAGAAAGAATATATGATCCTAGAGGACCAAGTTCTGATGACTGCTTCAAGATATAAAGACCTTTATGTCTTGGATCTGTCAACAGCTGCTACAACGGATCATGAGGTTCAGTGTTTTTTATCTAAAGCTACTAAGAAGGATTCAATCTCTTGGTATCGGAGAATGGGACACATTAGTCAAAGGAAGATGAATCATTTGATTCAGAAGGATTTAGTGAGAGGAGTGAATGTCAAGAACTTCCAACTTCCTGATTTTTGTGTAGCGTGCAAACAGACAAAGAAGTCTCATAAGGAAAAGAAAGTTCATTCAATAGAACTTCCTCTTGAGCTTCTTCACATGGATCTGTTTGGTCCAGTTAGTACAAGGAGCATTGCAGGCGACGTGTACTGCTTTGTGGTCACTGATGACTACTCAAGGTTCACTTGGGTAATGTTTCTGAAATCCAAATCAGAAACTTTGGAGACATTCAAGGAAATAGTAACCACACTGGAATCCCTCTACAAGCTAAAAGTTAGACAAATACGCTCAGACAATAGGACAGAATTCAAGAATCAAGGGATGGAGGCATACTGCAAGGAAAAGGGAATTGTGCATCAATTCACTTCTGCTTACACACCTCAGATGAATGGCGTTGCTGAGAGAAAGAACAGGAGTTTGATAGAGACAGCACGGACTATGCTGGCAGACTCGAAACTGCCTATCCAATTCTGGAATGAGGCAGTGGCAAATGCGTGTTATACACTGAATCGAGTCCTAATAGTCAAGCGCCACGGAAAGACATGTTATGAGCTACTACAAAGACGCAAACCGAATTTGGAGTATCTTGAACCTTTTGGCGCACCGTGTACACTTCTAAAGAAGACACAAGAAGGCAAATTCAGCGAGAAGGCAGTTGAAGGAATTTTTCTAGGATACAACATACCGAACAAGCGAGTTTACAATAATTCAACGGGTCTTGTCGAAGTGTGGTGTAATGTCGACGTTCAGAGATACCACACCACCTACAGGCAAAGGACCTGCATACTTCTTCGATTATGATGGATTCTTCAAGTCCTTCAACATCCCTCTCTCTCCCTCGGATGATGAGTTAGCTACTACGATGATGTATGATATTCTAAATACACCATCTACCACACAGGGAGAATCATCTACTCAGTCAGAAGGGGTAGTCGATGACAGTGACTCCTCCTCTGAAGATGAAACTGAAGCAGATGACCAGAACAGTCAGGAGGAACAGGTTAGTTCCTGAAAGTCCACAAGCATCCATAAGTGATGCACCCTCGACTTTGGAACCTCAAACTCCACCTTCCTCAGATGCAGAACAAAATGTTCACAATCTTGGTTCGGAGGTGACTGTGCCGACTACTACAGGATCACGACTAAACGTCTATCATCCCCTTGACAATGTTATTGGAGATGTCCGATCAGGAGTACAAACCCGAAATCAGCTATACTCAGCTGATTACGCCTCAGTTATGGAGAAGGGTTACATTCATGATGGTGCTTATCGATGTTTTTTTCGCAGGTTGAGCCAAAATATGTCAGTGAAGCACTAAATGATGAGGCGTGGGTGAGTGCCATGCAAGAAGAACTTCTGCATGTTAGTTAAGTTAGGTGTATGGACTCTGGTTGATAGACCTAAAGGGGCTAAAGTCATTGGCACCAAATGGGTACTAAAATGCAAGAAGGATGACCAAGGAGTCATTATCAGGAACAAAGCTCGACTGGTGGTTCAAGTTTTTCGCCAAGTCGAGGGATTGACTATAATGAGGTGTTTGCACCCGTGGCAAGGATGGAAGCTATTCGTATCTTCCTTGCCTATGCATCGTACATGAAGATTAAAGTCTACCAATTAGATGTGAAGAGTGCATTCCTTCATGGGGAAATCAGGGAAACAGTCTATGTAAGTCAACCGAGGGATTTGAAGACCCTTATCATCGGGATAGAGTTTACAAGCTCGACAAAGCTTTATATGGGCTTCATCAAGCTCCTCGAGCTTGGTATGAGAAACTCTCAACTCATCTTGAGAAACACGGCTTTCGCAGGGGAGTCATTGACTGTACACTGTTTATTAAAGAAAAGGATGGCGACCTACTGCTCGTACAGATATATGTTGATGACATAATCTTCGGGTCAAAGAACGAAGAGTTATGCAAAGAGTTTGAAGCAGTGATGAAGAAAGAGTTTGAGATGAGTGCTATGGGGGAGATGAAGTTCTTTCTCGGGTTACAGGTGGATCAAACACCTAATGGGATCTTTCTACATCAGACCAAGTATGTAAGAGAAATTCTCAGTCGCTTTGACATGAAGAATGCTTCTGCTGCTGGGACTCCACTTGCTACGAATCATGATATAGCACCTGATGAGAATGGAGATCTTGTAGATGCCACTATGTACCGAGGAATGATTGGATCCCTCATGTATCTCACTGCCTCAAGACCTGATATCATGTATGCTACATGTTTATGTTCCAGATATCAGGCTAAACCTAAGGTCAATCATCTGATCGGGGTCAAAAGGATTTTTCGCTATCTAAAGGGTACACCCACACTGGGGTTGTGGTATCCTCATGATGATGATTTTGAGCTCACGGTGTATAGTGACTCGGACTACGGAGGCTGCAAAATGAACTACAAGTCTACATCAGCGGGGTGTCAATTCTTTAGGAGAAGATTAGTTACATGGCAGTGTAAGAAGCAGACATCGGTTGCATTGTCAACCTGTGAAGCCGAATATGTTGCTGCTGCAAGTTGCTGTTCACAAATCATTTGGATTCAATAGCAAATGCGGGATTACGGTTTAAAATTCTCATCTACTCCTATTTTTGTTGATAACTCTGCTGCAATTGCAGTAACCAAAAATCCGGGTCAACATCCTAAGACCAAACACATCGGTATTAAATACCACTTCATAAGAGACTGTTTTGAAAAGAACTTAATTGATGTGGTTAAAATTAATACTGATTTTCAACGTGCTGACCTCTATACAAAAGCCTTTGATAAACCACGTTTTCATATTTTGCTAGAGGTCAACGGCATTAAAAAGAAAGTGAGGTAATTCCTGATGAGAATAATGTCTAGTCCGATGTAGTTTCGTTAAAGTTTATTTTTTATTTTATTTATCTGTTTTTTTTTTCTTTTTGTCTGTTGTATTTAAACTCATGTTATTTTGCTGTTTATTAAAATCCAAAATAATTAAATCCGAATGATTTTAGTATTTTAGGGGGAGCATATGTCAGCAACTTAACATTAAAAAAATGAGGGAGAAGGGGTAACTAGCTGAAATAAGGTAGATTGTGTCTGTGATACCGATTCAATACCTTTGGAAAATGATAGTACCAGGAACAAATCAAGAGGGACTTTAAAATTTTAAGTTTTAAAAAGATGCAAAAGTTCAAAGTATAAGTCTGTGTAGTCTAAGCAATATAAAAAGGGAAGATGATAGAAAACTGGCAACTCCTAAGGTGACACAAAGAAAGTAGACTTAGAGGCTGCTAGACCATAAATGATATGTTGGTAGATTCAACACGATAGACAATTAGACCTGATTGGTGATCTCAAGATCAAACTAAGTTGTTCAACTGACTGTGGGCTTCCATCTTATCACTGGTTACACAATCAAATATATTCCAATAAGGGGTAATGAGCATTTAAAGGCCACAAACCTGTGCGGATGACCATAATTAGAGCAAAGCAAGAAAAAATGAAAGACAAATGCAATAAAGCTAATGACTTATGTTGTTGGTGCATATTGTGTAAAATAAATAAGTTGCTCTAACAAGGAGATAGGTTGTGTGCCTCTCTGCTGTGCGATGGCACTGACCTGAGGATAAGCATAACCTAGATATTCTAGAATTCAGTGTTGTTTGCCGCCTCTCTGCTGTGCGATGGCACTGACCTGAGGACAGGCTTCTCTTTGAAAGCTCTAAGAATAGTCTCTTCTTGTAATAATACCCGAGACCGCTCAAAAACCTCTGAGGAATGTTGATTACCATATAAGTGTGGGATCCACAAATGTTAGCTGAAATAATTAAACCTAAATCAGTCACCAGTCTGCGTTAAAAGTCTGTGTATGGATTTAAGTGGACAACATACTGACAATATTAGTGGTTACATTCTCAAGAGTTCAAATCAATGTGAAAATCAAAGAGGTTCAGTATGATTTCCTTAAGTTGCTAACGACTCTGGATGAACACCGAGAATTTAAGCATCAAAAAGTTTTAATAACAAGTCCCAAATGATTTGACGTTCCTGTATGATTCCAAAATTGAATTGGTCCAGATATGATCAATCTAAGCTGAAGTTGTCTACTCCCAACCAAATCCCTTAGATTTCCATCTTAGGTTTTATCTCTCACAAAAAGTCCAAAATAAACTTTATTTGTGTAGTTGGTTTAAGTTTCTATGTTAATCTTTTAATTTGTGTGTCTGTCGGACTCAGGGAAATCGGGAGGGAATAAACTTACCTAAAAGGGTCATGTCTGAGATGGCCACATGTTTTTCAAAGTTTAAAAGTCACATCTGAAGTGACTAATTGGTTAAGAGCTTATAATGTCTATTTCAAAAGGTTAAAATGTTCAAAATGGCAGAAAATCTACCAAGTGTGAACCATTCGCACGATTGGACCATGAATGTAACCCACCATGCGAATGGATCCCATTCGCACGATGGGACCATGAATATGGACCAACCATGCGAATGGATCCCATTCGCACGATTAGACCATGAATATGGACCAACCATGCGAATGGATCCCATTCGCACGACTGGACATGGAATTTAGTCATTCAACCGAATGGCATTTAAGAATGATCCTTTCGACCGAATGACAGGGTGCGAATGAGTAAGTCAACCAACTGAGACTTAGTCGGTTAATTGAGATGCGAATAAAGGAGACCGAATGAGGCAGTCGACCGACTGAGACTCAGTCGGCCGACTGAAAGCGACCGACTGGACCAATCGCATGACTGAACCTCAGTCGCCCGAATGAACTGAGCGAATGAGGCCAGTCGGCCGATTGAAATTAGGGTCAGTATTTAAAGGGCCTCAGTCGATCGCATCTCACTCATCACTCCCAATCGCACTCAAATCGCTTTCTTTCCCGTTACTCTGCCAAAATTTCTCTAGATAGTTGTTCACATTGCTATTCATCTTCTGACTTCGATTGACAAGAATACAGGTACATTGCAGTTCAACCTTATAGAAATCAGAAGATTTTGAGTCCAATTTGTTTATTCGAATGAAACTTTGATCGGATTTGAAAATGCCCTAATAACCTACATAAACTAAGCTAAATGTTAAAATTAAGTTTAATAGGTCATTAGTGACGAGATGGCGAGTCCAATGAACTAGATATAGAGGTTTAAAAAAAAAATTGGTGAAACAGAAAATGTGAATCGAACAGTTGGTCTTCATGCGAATGGACAGCATGATGAACTTCAGTCGCACGACTGAAGGGCTCAAACTGCCCATACGCATGGCTGAACCATGCGTTTGAAGTCCAGTCGCATGACTGATGTAACCGCATGAAGGTATATGCGTAGGAGCCCAATCGCACACTCCGAGATACGTATGGGGTCAATCGCACGACTGAACCCCATTCATACCATTCAATCGTACGACTGAACCCCTTTCGCACGGTTCAATCGCACAATTGAACTCAGTCGCACGATTTCAATCGCATGACAGAAAGATGTTTTCAAGCTTAATGAGTTCATGACTTTCTTAGTAAATGGTACTAATGTTTACCATCTTTGTGTAACAGATGGCAAGTAGATGGATTATGAGCACAAAGCATAATATATGTGCCCATCTGGACTTAACATCCAGAAATGCTGCAGAATTCTCTGGCATTCTCACTTTTCTATTGAGATCACGGATTGCGCATGCCATCTCTACCCCTTGCACCCCATATCGATCCATTCAACAAGCCTTCTGGGAAGGCGCTACAGTTGATAGATCATCTGAACCTCACTGCATAAGAAGTACCATATTTGGCGAGGATATTACCGTTTCTGAGGAGGATCTACGGATTGTACTTCAATTGGGGGATGACGGTGACTGCCCAACCCGTTTACACCCCCTCACTGTCAGAGGATGTTTTCTCAGAGCCAAATACTCTGGGGACATCAATTCAGGGGTACTCAACAAGAGTAACCTCTGTCCCCAGTTTAAATACCTTGCACACGTGCTGCTCAAGTGCATGGCTTCAAGAAAAGGTGGGTTTGATGAGCTGTCGGATCAGATGCAAAACGCATACGTTGCGTTGGTGCTGAACCATCCGTTCAGCTTCTCTAAGATGATCTTCACCTATCTGGTGGAGAACATCGAGGGGAAAGGAAAGGAAGCCTTTTGTATGTACCCACGGTTTATGCAAATGATAATAGATCAGAAGCTTCCTTCCCTGCCAAAAGAACAAGAGGATTCGGTAGTCTTGGAGGTAATGGATGACACCACCCTGGGAAGGATGAAAGTATACCGGGGAAAGCAAGTGAAGCCTCCGGTCAGGAGGTTGTTTGGTCATCTTGCGAGAGAGGACTATGTAGTGCCGGAAAAGAGAAAGTGGCGTCACGAGGACAGTGACTCTGATGTGGAACAGATAGCCCTACCCACTCTTGACTCAGATGAGGATGACAGTGGGGATGATGCTATTCCACCCAAAGGCACTGTGTCTGATTCTGTACCTCCTGTGTCTGTCTCATCTGCTGAAGTAACTGAGTCAGCGGGATTTCATCAAGATTTTGTTCTTAACGAGGAGGATGAGGCTGAATCGGATGAGGAGCCACTTACCCGAACTGTGGGAAGGAAAGTTGTTCCCACAGAACATGGGTTAAGGGTTGTTGGTGAACAACCGAGAGGCTCCGGAGATACAGAAACTGACCTAACTTATGCTCCGGGGTCCTCGGCGGGATTGTAGGGGGAGCTTCCTCCTCAACTGGATCAAGGAGGAAGAGAATGGCCAAACCCTATGGCCAGAAAAAGAAGAAGCGTAGGGTGACCTTTATCACTACCACTTCCACCACATCCACCACATCCACCACATCCACCACCTCTATCACAGCCCCCACCATACCTTCCACCACATCCACCACATCCACCACGTCCACCACATCCACCACGTCCACCACATCTATCACAGCCCCCACCATACCTTCCACCACAGCACCGTTTCCCTCCACCACCACATTCTTCACTCCCTCATCACCTCCACCACTATACAGAGCTATCTTCACTACCGCCACTTCCACCACCACTTCACACCAACCAATGCCCTCAACCCATCCCTCACACACCTATAGATCCCCTCTACCTCCATAGGGATAGAGGAACATTTGTCGGCGTTAAACAGAATGGTGTTACGATTGCTGGCGGCTGATGAGGAAAAGACAACTCAGATCCGCCAGCTTACTGACCTGACTGTTGCACAATCGCATAAAATTTGCAGAGCAGGATCGAGTAATTGAGGAGCAGGCCCAGCAATTGGCTGCTCAGAGCACCCAGATGGACCAACTCCAAGCTCAAAGTGTCGCAGCAAGTAAGCAAATAGAGGAGTTGGAAAGGCTAAGAGGACCATTTTGCTAAAATTGAAAGGATCAAAGCAGGAACCTTTAATATAAGGGATGAGGACAGAAATGATGATGACAATGAAGATGATGAAGACGATGATGATAATGAGAGTGATACTGATGAAGAGAAAACCGAAGAATGGTGTGAAGATGAAGACACTGATGGAGGAGAAGCAGTTGAATCTGTCTCAGCTCCAGGGCAAGAGAAAAGATCAAAGAACAGACAAGATCAGTCAGCTTCTGCTTCTGCACCTTCACGTGAAGAGCCGAGTATTCAGGATAAAAGTAAATAGTAGATGTTTATGTATTTATTTACTTTTGTATTCTGTATTGAAAAAAAACCATGTACTAAATGTTTATATTAAGTGAATGCATTTTGTTTGATAAATTACTAATGATTTGAGTGTGAAATGTGTAAATCAAACAGATCCAAAGTACAAAAGAGATGAGTTTGATATTGCTCCCCTTCAACAGGTCAAGTCTCAACTCACAATGATTCTTGATCTGCAAGGGATTGTCAGAAGGTCAGTGAGTTATACCCCTGAAGAAGGTGAAATAATTCATGACCTATCCAACGAGCAACTGGCAGAGATGTTCAGACTCAATCCTGATGAGATTGTCAAGGATGCTCCAACAGTTGATTCAACCAGTGACGAAGAACTAAATGATGTTGATGAAGTTGAGGTTGAAGATATTACTGCAGAAGAGTACCCTCAGTATGCTGACAGCGAGGGTAATGTGGTCCCCAATCTGAGTGAGTCCCTAGTCAGTGATTTATAAGGTACTAGACAAGATGGAGCAGGAAACAAGAAAGACCGAAGGAACAGCCCAAGCCTCAAATGATGACGTAGACCTTCGAAAGGCTGAGTGGACTGAATTTTTTAAAGAAGTTAGAGCCCAACGTGCTGCACCGAAGAGGGACGCCTATACCAAGTTCTACAGCGTCAAGAAACATCTTACGGTGTCAGGCAGGATTATAGCATGGGCATATTTTGATGATCTTAACGTCTATGCCGTTAAGAGGGAGAAGGGCATAGAGTACTTTAGATTTCCACATGATCTAAAGACTCTACCAGTTTTTGAGCTCAACCAGCTGGCCAAATTGAAGCTGTTGTATGCTGACCCGAGAAAGATGTCAGGCTGGTTTGAGGCTGCCCTAAAGAAAGAGTACCACACTAGGTGGATTAACTTCAGACCTCAACAACCTACAAGGTATATTAGAAGGTCTGAGATGGATGCCATTACTGGAAAACCAAAGATTGTGTTGAAGTGGAATCCTCCGCGCACAATGTCAAGAATCCCACTTCGGGAAATGACAAAGGATTTCACACCACACTTTAAGTGGTGGTACTATGATTGGAGAAGTGCTGAAGTTGTCATAGTTCTGAACAAAGAGGACCAAATGGATACTATCAGGGTATTCGACCCAATGTGGCTAACCAACTTGTCTGCTAATGATGTCTATACATTATACAAGTGGCCACTGTTCTATGACACACAAGACATTGTACAAGCCCTCCAGTTCCAAAACGTTATACGACTTTGCTTCGCATTTGATATTCACGCAGGAGTCACACAAGAGGACAGGTACAAGAAATATGAGGAGGTAATGAAGAAAACAAGACATTAGAGAGATCAAGGTCCAAGGGGGAGTTTGTTGATACATGTATGTCCCTAGATCATGATATGTGATGTAATAGATCTTGTTTGGTATGATTAATGAAATGATATTGATAGTTTGTTAGTTATAATGTTTAATGTTTCATTAATGTGTCGACAGTGAATTGGTTAATTAGGTTAGTAATTGCTTGAATGATTACATATAATGTTTATAAATTAATACATTCAACTTAACATAATGAAGTTCTCATGCGAATGGCTCATGCGAATGAACCATACGCATGAATAACTTCACACGATTGTAACATAAGATTGGCTCAGTCGCACGACTGAACACTCAGTCGTACGAATGAATCAACCGCATGGTTCAATCGCACGACTGAACCAGACTAATGGTTCAGTTGCACGATTGAATAATACCAACCTATAAATACAACTCAATTCGTGAAAAACAAAAACTCTCGATCAATTACGATTCCAGACGTACCCTAGCCGTCCAGAAACCTTCCAACTCGTTCTCCAAGTTCACAGAACACATTAGATCGATTTCTAATCGATTTCTAACGTTAGTTTCAATTCTTGATTGATTCTTCGTGTGTTCTCACTGATTGGATCGCCAATCAAATAGGATTCCGCACTATTTGATCTGGTTTACACGTTAATCTCCAGGTATTTTGGTCAAATACCAGGTCCTAACAATACACATCCTCATACTACCTCTTCTTCTTCACAAATAAGAACGGAGCACCCCAAGGAGAGATACTCGGTCTAACGAACCCCTTATCAAGAAACTCCTATAGTTGCTCCATTAACTCCTTCATCTCTATCGTAGGTAATCGATACAGTGCCTTAGCAACAGGTTGAGCACCTGGTATCAAATCAATGTGGAATTTGATCTCGCGGTCTGGTGGCACTCCTGGTAAGTCTTCTGGAAACACGTCCGGAAAGTCACACACAACCGGTACATCGGACAATTATGTTGTTGACATATCCACATCATTTATGTAGGCCAAGTAGGCACTACATCCACGCCTCATGCACTTTCCCACCACCGCCATCGAAATCACTTTCGGAATCGTCGTGACTCGATCACCATAAACCGTCACCGAACTCCCGTTAGGCGTAGTCAATCGAATCATCTTCTTGCAACACACAATGTTCACCTTGTAGTTTGCCAACCAATCCATTCCTAGGACTACATTGAACTGGCCTAAGGTCATCACAAATGGTCTAAAAGGAATCTTGTGACCTTCTAGTTCTACGTCACAACCTTCTATCATCTCAGAAATTCTGATAGACTTACCTATGGTAGTATCTACATCAAAAGGCTTATATATACTCCTACTACTAACAAGCAATTTAACATAGAAAGCAACAGAAATATAACTTTTACTAAAACCAGAATAAAATAACACAGAGGCTAGAGTTTGGTTTACTAGAAACATACCTGACACAACATCAGGGTCCGTCCTAGCCTCCTCCTGCGTCATTGTGAACGCTCTAGCACTTGCTCTCTGCCCTTCTCCTCCAGCCTTCTTCGCTCCCGAACTTTCAGCCCTTGGCTCTTTACAATCCCTGCTCAGATGACCATTTTCCCCACTGTTATAACACCTTATAACTCCATAATCTCTCGCCATATGACCAGGCTTCCCACATGTGAAGCAGATGCTTGATCCCCATTTGCATTCTCCTAATTGCTGCTTCCCGCATTTACCACATCTCTTTGATCCTGCACCAGACGTGATCACACGCCGGTCATCCACCTCCGCCACCTTATTGTTTGGAGCGGCTCCACGCCACCTTATTGTTTGGAGCGGCTCCACCACGTCCATACTGTTTCCCATTCTAGTTTTGGTCACCACCACCCTTCTTGCTCACCTCAACCACCACCACCTCTCACTCTTCATACAATCTTCCCGCCAAATCAACCGCCGACCTGAACGTGCTCGGTGGGGCAGCAATCATGTGCCTATGGATATCCGCTAAAAAGCCCTGAATATACATCTTGATCTTTCATGATAGAGGCATCACTTGATTCGGCACCAGCCATGCCATTTCATTGAACTTGGTGGTATACTGCTGATGTGTCATGGTCCCCGCCTCCAGTTACAGGAACTCCCTCTCAACTTTGTCCATCTACCAGTAGGACAGAACTCCTCAATCACCAGCTTTTTCAACTCTGGCCACCTCATTCTTCTAATTACCCGGCTACCCTCGGCTTGGACAATATTATCCCACCAACACAGAGCCGAGTCCACAAACGAGTGGGCAACAAATTTCACCTTCTGGTCTTCCCGGCACTAGCTAATATCAAGTACAACCTCCATCTCTCTCACCTATCGGTGAGCAACAGCAGCAGTGCCATTACCATCAAAGGTAGGGGGTTTGCATCTTTAAAATGCCTCGTAGTTACAGCCTTGTACCGCCTCCAGCACAGGCTCTTCCTCCTCCTCCTCCACCTCATCCTCGAAGAAACCCGTCTTAGTCTTCGGTCGCTCCCGTCCTCCCGAGGACCTATTCCTCTCCCTTCTTTCTCCTTCCCGCGGTTAGATCGTCTGCATGAACTCATGCACTTCCTCTGTAACAGCCACTTTCACTGGGCTCTCAAATTAGCACTCTCGTCCCCGGCCTCCAGACGAGGGGTCTCCGGTTCTTCATAAACCACCTCTTCGGCTCTAGACCTTCCTCTTATGACTCGTGGTTTAGTACCATGTCCACCATGACCTTCACCATGTGAAGCCTTCGACAATCTACCACCGGCCATCCTCTAAACACACTATAAGATTCAAACACTAACACGGTCATTCAAGGGAATACCTCAGTTTATATCAAGTATAGTAAGTCTCTAATTATAGTGGCCAGTTGTGATTGGCCACTTACTTTACTCTTCATACCCCAAGTATTTCTATGTTGACTACATTAGTATCTAAATCTACTAAAAGCACACAGATCAAATCATATAACATGTGCATATAATGTCGATTAACATTAAAGAAAATACCTGATGGCACACAGCTACTCGAACTGGCATCCCTTCCCTTTTCATAGTCCCATTCTCAGTTTAAGTTTAGGTTTCTTTTAAAAATTTACCCGTTTCACTTAAATTTTGGCTTTGATACCAACTTGTAAGGCCTCGTTCCCGAGACGCTCACAGTTGGTCAATCATCGCACAAAAAACATACATTTACATTAACTTTAATAAAACACTATAGTGGAAACATTAAAATAACTTTTCATTTCATTTCAACATAATTGCTTTTGCAAAATAATACAACATTCATTACAAAACATCATTTGTTCACATTATAATGCAAAAACATTATACAAAAGAATACCATCCAAAATGCGCCAAGTAGCCGCCCCATGCTATCCACAACAATAATCACCTGCCAACTGGAAACACATACAAGTCAGCTTTACTGAGTGGTTCTAGTTTAATAAAACTTTATAATTGCCTTTCATTCGTTAAAACATTTTCTTTACCATTGCATGTGATTACACATCGTACGTACATCAAGGTAATAATTATTATCTTCATCATCATTTGTTTCGTACTTATCGCACTTTTCGTATATTATTATCTTTCACTTCTATCTAGGTCCGATCGTATGCTTAACCCCCCCCCCCTCTTGAGCACAAAGCTATATCATCTAGGGTTAATCGACAAGGACCCCATATCGCATGTATCGCACGCATCACACGTATGGAGTAGTCATATAGACTAACTCCCTCTGTGTGTGAACCCTTAAAGGTTAGCCAAGATCGCACGTTGTAGACACACAGTTGAGCTAACAACTCTCAATGAGTTGTGAACCTCCTTTCATTTGCTTGCAAGACTTTTTATTCGTTCATTCATTATTTTCCGCTTTCGCTACCTTAAATCCTTCACTTTGTTAAGATAATACTTTACGTTCATTATCATAATCACATCACGTAAAGTCACATCATCATACGTAATAAGGAACATATCATACATAATCATCATACATCATCATCATGCATAAGCATCAATCACACATCATACATCACTCATCACATTATCAATGACTTCAAAAAGTCAACTTACATATCCACCGGGAACCTCCTAAGTCAAAGCCTACACTTCACATTTTCCCTAAAAATTAGAAAATAATTCTAAGTCTTAGGCGCATGGGCACTATTCAGGCGCATGACCTTTCTAGGCGCATGGGGAACTTCCAGGCACATGGGAACTATGGGGGCGCATAGGCAACACTTAGTCATTTTGGGCAAATCCTAAGCGCATGGGCACTATTCAAGCGCATGACCTTTCTAGGCATTTGGACACTTAGTAAACTTCAGCCTGTTTCCAGGTGCATGGGAACACTTAGGCAATTAATTCTATTGGGCGCATTGGCCACTGTTTAGACACATGGGTAGTCTAAATCATACTTAAACAACATAACTTAGTCCCCAATCATTATCAATCATGTTCTAATCTTAAATCATACATCCTAAGCCTTAGAAACCCAATCATAACATCATCACAACACATACATTGCCCAAATTAAAACCCACCCGTAAACACACACACATATATATAATCGGGTAAAAACTAGTTTTTTATAAAAATGTTCATACATGTATTTCCAGCCCCAAAATCATGTAAATTCAGTAAAAAGGAGGTTCTAGAACTCACCTTAGCAGCTCCTTGGGTATGACTTCTTTAAAACCCATTTGCAAATTGAGTTCTACCACCTAGAAACCCACCAAACACACAAACACATATAAGCATATAACCGAGGCTAAGGCCAGTTAAGAACATCACAAGGCTAAGAATTCTTACCTTGAATTCGATACTTTTCTTGTTCTTCCAAAAGTCCAAACTCTTCTGCCCACTCTCTCTCTCTCTAATCCGAACTCAAAAGGTGAAAAGTGGCATGGCATGGGCGGCCATGCTACTTTTGTACAAAATAATGATTAATTTTTACCTTTTACATATTTAACGCCTCAACTTGGATTAAAACATTTCTTTCTTTTTCTTCACTTTATTCTTCTTCTTTGCCATGAAAAATAACCGGGTGTCACATGTAGTTGCTCCATCTATTCCTTCATCTCAGTCGGAGCCAACCGATACGGTCCCTTAGCAACAGGTTAGGCACCTGGTATCAAGTCAATCTGAAATTCAATCTCACAGTCTGGTGGCACACCTGGTAAATCTTCTGGAAACATGTCTGGGAAGTCACACACAACCGGTACATCAGACAATTGTGGTGGTGGCGTATCCACATCCTTCACGTAGTCCAAGTAGGCACTACACCCATGCCTCATGCACTTTCCCACCACCACCATCGAAATCACCTTCGAGATAGTGGTAACTCGATCACCATAAATCGTCACTGAACTCCCGTCAGGCGTTGTCAGTCTGGCTATCTTCTTGCGACATACGATCGTAGCCTCGTAGTCTACCAACCAATACATTCCTAGGACTACTTCAAAACTGCCTAAGGTCATCACAAACTGTCTAACAGGAATCTTATGACCTTCTAGTTCTATGTTACAACCTTCTATCATCTTAGAAATTCTGGTAGACTTACCTATGGTAGTTTCTACATCGAAGGGCTCATTAATACTTCTATTCCTAATGGGCAACTTAGCATAAAAGGTAGCAGAAATGAAACTCCTATTAGCACCGGAATTAAATAACACAGATGCATGAGTTTGGTTTACTAGAAACGTACCTGACACCATATCAGGATCGTCCTAGCCTCCCAGACATCAGTTGCGTTGTCAACTTGGGAAGCTGAATATGTTGCTGCGGCAAGCTGCTGTTCTCAAATCATCTAGATTCAACAGCAGATGCAGGACTACGGTTTGAAATTTTCTAACACCCCTATATTTGTTGATAATTATGCTGCAATAGCCGTTACTAAAATTCTTGTCCAACATCCTAAGACTAAACACATCGGAATTAAATATCACTTTATATGTGATTGTTTTGAAAAGAATCTAATCGATGTTGTTAAAATAAATACGGACTTCCAACATGCTGACCTCTACACAAAAGCCTTTGATAACCCACGTTTTCTATATCTGTTAGAGGTCAACGGCGTTAAAAAGAAAAGTGATGTAATTCCAGAAGATGAACATGTTTAGTCCGATGCGTCAAGTCCATTTTTCTTTTATTTTCTTTTATTTTAGTTTATTTTATTCAATTAATTTTGGTGTTTTTTTATTACTTCGCCTATGAAAATCCTAAAAAACACAAATCGTTTACGGTTCTAGAATTTTAGGGGAGAATAGGTTAAGTTAGTATTAAAACAACGAGGGAGGAGGACAGGCAAGCTGATAGAAATGAGATCGGATCTGTGAAACTGATTCAACGACTATGGAAAATGATAGTACACAAGAACAAAGAATTTGGGACTTTAAAAGATTAAATTGAATTAGATGCGAAATTCAAAGTATAAGTCTGAGACGTCTGAGCAATATAAAAGGAAAAATGATAGTAAAACTAGCTGCTACTAAGGTAACATGGAGAAATTGGACCTAGAGGTTGCTAGACCAATAGATGATGTGTCGGTAGATTCAACACAATAGATAAGTAGACCTCCTTGGTGATCTCAAGATCAAACTAAGTTGCATAACAAGCTGTGGGTTATCGTCTTATCCTTAGTTAACACAATCAACAGAGTTCCAATAAGGGGTGACGAGCAAAATAAACGCCACAAATATGTGCGGATGAACAAAATATGAGCAAAGCACATGATGACAAATGCAAAAAGCAATCAAACTAATAACCTCTGTTGTTGGTGCGATCTGTGCAAAAAGAATAAAATTGCTCAAATAAGAAGATAGGTTATGTGCCTCTCTGCTGTGCGGTGGCACTGACCTGAGGATAAGCATAACCTATATATTCTAGAATTCATTGTTGTTTGCCGCCTCTCTGCTGTGCGGTAGCACTGACCTGAGCCTTGGATTCTCTTTGAAAGCTCTAAGAATAGTTTCTTCTTGTCAAAATACCCGTAGACTGCTCAAAAATCTCCTGAGGAATGTTGATTACCATATAAGCGTGGGATCCACAAATGCTTGTTGAAATAATTTAACCTAATGTATCACCAATTTGTGTCAAAAGTCTATGTATGGATTTAAGTGGACAAGTATACTGACAATCATCGCGGCTGCACTTCTTGAAAGTCCAAATCAATGTGTGCGTCTTATATTACTAGTATGATTTCCTTAATTTGCTAATGACTCTTGACGGAAACAAGAATCTATCATCAAATGATTTTGGTAACACGTCCTGAATGAGTTGATTACCCGTATGATTCCATAATGAATCGTTCCACTTATGGTTAAAATAACTTGAAGCTGCCTGTTCAAGAAAAAAAATCTGTTAGATTTCTATCTTAGGATTTCCACCTCACACAAAATCACAAAAACATTTTTAGTTTTGTCTTTTAATGTTAGCTCTTTTGTTTTGTTTTAGCTTTTAGTCAATTTAGTGTTATATGTCGGACTATGTCGTGGAATTCAATCTGGGATTTAATTACTTAAAAGGGTCACGTCTGAGGTAACCAAACGTGTTTTCAATGTTAAATGGGTCACGTCTGAGGTGACAAAATGTGTTTTGTTTCAAAGGATCATGACTGAGGTGGTCAAAAGTTTTCAAAGTTAAAATGTTCATGTCTGAGATGATCGAATGCTCAAAATGTTTAATCAAAAGTTAAAAGGGGTTAAACGTCAAATGGTCAAAAAGTCAAAATCATGAGTATGATCCATTCGCACGACTGGACCATGAGTATGGACCAGTCGTACGATTGGACCATACTTATGCACTAGACAACCGAATGGAGCATAAGTATGAACCATTCACACGAATGGCTTACAAGATTGAGCCAGTCTCCTGAATGGAGTTGTCCGAATGAGTCAGTCGCCCGACTGAAACCCAGTCGCCCGACTGAATGTGATCGACTAAACCAATCACACGACTGAGATCCAATCGCCCGAATGAAAAGAGCGAATGGATCCAGTCACCCGATTGAAACCAGATTCAGTATAAATAGGGCTATAGTTGATCGCATATACTCATCACTCCTCATTCGCCCTAAAATTGCCTATAGTGTCGTTACTCTGCCAAAATTTCTTTTGACCTTGTTTAACTTCAAATTGCTATATTCTGACGATTTCTAGTGTTTATACAGGTACAATGCGGTGCAATCTTCCCAAATCGCAGTCGATTTGTGCCCTAAATTACTAAATTCAGCCCTAACATAGAACCGAGACTTAGTTGGATTAATAAACTAATAAAACTAAGTAAAATGTTGAAATCAAGGTTATTAGGTGCTAAGTAGGGTGATTACGAGTCTAATGAACCAAACCTTGCTCAAAATTTGAATGTGAATCGAACAGACAGTCTATCATGCGATTGGTCACCCTGATGAACTTCAATCGCACGACTAAGCTGGGCGAATGACTCGGTCGACCGATTAAACGAGGCGTATGAGCTCAGTCGTCCGACTGAACCCAGTCGTAGGCTCAGTCACCCAACTGAACTCAGTCACTGGCTCAGTCACCCGACTGAACTCAGTCACCCGACTGAACTCAGTCGTTGAATCAGTCACCCGATTGAACTCAATCGCATGATAAGTCAACAGACTAAACTCAAGCGTATGGTTCAATCGCACGATTGAACCAGACTGATCTCAAATAGTTTAGAGTGAATTGCTTTCTGTTATGTGCTGATCTGATACATATGTGTCTTATGTTACAGATTTATGGCAGATCGGTGAACCATCAACACCAAGCACAATATTTGTGCTCATTTGGATGCCACCACTCGGAACGCTGCCGAGTTTGCTGGCATCATTGCTTTTCTAAAGAGATCAAGGATACACAAAGCGATATCTACACCATGCTCTCCTTACAGGTCTATACAGCAGGCCTTCTGGGAGGGTGCATCGGTTGACCAATCTAGTGAGCCCTACTGCATTCGGAGCACCATCTTTGGGCAAGAGATAGAGGTGACAGTGGCAGACCTTCGATGTGTAGTGGACCTGGGTGATGATGTTACTCACCCAACTAGGTTACACCCACTGACTGTGAGGGGATGTTTCCTCAAGATGAAGTACTCAGGGGACATCAATGCAAGTGTGGTAAACAAAAGCAACATGTGTCCCTAGTTCAAGTACTTAGCACACGTCATCCTCAAGTGAATTGCATCAAGAAGGGGTGGATTTGATGACTTATCTGACCAAATCCACAATGCCTACGTGGCACTGGTGTTGAATCAACCCTTTAGCTTCTCCAACATGATATTTGCATACCTGATCGAGAATCTTGAGGCCAAGGCAAGGAAGGCTTCTGTATGTACCCAAGATTCTTAAAAATGATTATAGATGAGAAGTTTCCTTCGCTACCCAAGGAGAGCCACGATCCAGTATCTCTTGAGATTATAGATGACATAACTCTCGGGAGAATGAAGGTCTACAAGGGAAAGCAAGTCAAACCCCCTGTGAGGAGACTGTTCGGGCACCTGGCCCAGAGGATTACATGGCAACGGCAAGGCGTAAGTGGCGCCACGAGGAGAGTGACTCAGATGTTAAGCAGATTGCTCTTCCATCTGATGACTCCGATGATGATGACCATGGCACTAGTGGAGACTCTGGCCCCGCTGCTTCTAGGGCAACCACTGCACATGTCACACCTCCACCACCCACTCATGGAGATGCCACCACCGCCAGTTTCCATGAGGATTTTTTCCCTCCTGATGAGGAGGAGGAGAGTGATGAGGAGCCATTGACTAGGATGGTGGGCACCAGGGTGCTTGCCACCAAACAAGGTATTCGGGAGGTTGGAGGACACCCTAGCGAGTCTGTGGAGACTACTGCAGATCCGAGTTACACACCTGATCAGCCTAGTAGCATCCTAGGGGGAGCATCCACCTTAAGGGGAATGAGGAGAAAAAGGATGGCTCAGCCCCATGGGATGAAGACCAAGAGGAGGAGGATGACATTTATCACTACCACCACCACAGCCACCACTAACACCATTCCACCCACCACCACTACCACTACCTCACCCACCATCACCACTACTACTACTTCACCCACCATCACCACTACTACTACTTCACCCACCATCACCACTACTACTACTTCACCCACCACCACCACTACTACTACTTCACCCACCATCACCACTATAGCCACTCAACCACCTATCTACACCACTTCCACCACCACTACAGCATACCCATCGCCACCCACTCATCTACCTCCACCCATATTCACCACTACCACCACCAGCCACCAAGCTGGTCCCTCATCCCATACCACATTCACCACTGGATCACCTTTACCTCAGGAACAGTTGTTGGCACTAAATCATATGGTGCTGAAGCTGTTAGCTGTCGATGACGAGAAGACTGCTCAGTTACGACAGGTGATGGAGCTAACTGCTGCACAATCACAGCAGATCTCTCAGCAGGCAGAGGAGATCGCCCAACTCAAAGAGCATAAAGCCGAATCAGCAAAGAAGATTGAAGAGTTGGAGTCATCTAACAGATCTATCACGCTCAAGCTTAAAGGATCCAAAGAAGAGCCTCTAAAGATCAGAGAAGATGATGATGATGGTGATGACGATGATGAAGAGGATGATGATGAAGATGATGAGCATGACACAGAGGATGGAGGAGATGATGACGAAAGAGGAGATCCATCTGCTTCGGGTGCCCAAGAAGCTAGTGAGAGGTGGACCAAAAAGAATCAAGATCAGGGTGCCCCGACATCAGCCCCGACAGCAGAGGAACACATGATTCAGGACAAACGTAATGCACAGATGTTTATGTAATTTAAATCATGTGTAATTGAATATTGTATTAAACTTATGTGCATGAATGTTATGTGTAAATTTAATGTTTACTGTCTTGATTATTTATTGATGAATGATGTGTTACATGTTTTAAATCAAGCAGATCCACAATATCAGCAAGATAAATACGATGTTGCTCCCCTTCAGCAGATCAAGTCTCAACTCACAATGATACTTGATCTGTAATGGATTGTCAGGAGGTCAGTAAGCTATACTCCTGAAGAAGGAGAAATTATTCACAACCTCACTGATGAGCAACTAGCAGAAATGTTCTGGTTAAACCCAGATGAATTGGTTAAGCATGCCCTTACTGTCAATGTTGCTAGTGATGACAAGCTCAACGATGTTGATGAGATAGAGATTGAAGACATCACAGCACAGCACTATCCGGAATATATTGATCGAGAGGGAAATATGGTTCCTAATTTTGGGGATACTCTCGACAGTGATATGTATTCTAAACTGGATATGACAGAGAAGGAGGCCGAGAAATCAGAAAGCCAAGTCCAAGCCTCGGACGCCAATGTTGAGAACAAAAAGGCTGAATGGGCAGCTTGTTTTGCAGAGATCCGTGCCCAACGCACAACACCAAAGCCGAGTGCCTACGCCAAGCTCTACAAAGTAAAGAAGCATCTAAAGGTGTCTGGCAAGATTATAGCATGGGCTTACTTTGAGGATCTTAATGTATATGCTGTGAAAAGGGAGAAGGGAATAGAGTACTTCAGATTTCCACATGATCTGAAGACTCTCCCTGGTTTTGAGCTCAACTAGTTGGCATGCCTGAACCTGCTATATGCTGACCCCAGGAAGATGTCAGGCTGGTTTAAAGCTGCGTTGAAGAAAGAATACCACACTCGATGGGTTAATTTCAAGCCTCAACAACCTACGAGGTACATTCGAAGGTCGGAGGTGGACCCAAGGACTGGGAAACCCAAAGTGGCGCTGAAGTGGAGTCCTCTGTGCACTATGTCAAAGATCCCTTTAAAGGAAATGCCGCAGGACTTCACTCCCCACTTCAAGTGGTGGTATTATGACTGGCGAACAGGAGAAGCGGTCATAGTATTACAGAAAGAGCGCCAAATGGAGACCATCTGGGTATTTGACCCAATGTGGCTAACCAACCTTTCAGCTAGTGATGTTTATACTTTATACAGGTGGCCATTATTCTATGATCCGTAGGATATTGTACAGGTCCTCCAGTTTCAAAACGTGATAAGACTCTGTTTTGCATTCGAGATACATGTTGGAGTCATAGTCGAGGAGAGGCATAAGAAGTTCGACGAGCTAATGAAGGGTGACAGACAATGAAGGAAACTAGGTCCAAGGGGGAGTTTGTTGATCCATATGTACCTAGTTTACGATCTTAATGTAATATGTATGTCATGTCCTAAGTGTAATGAAACGAATGAGTTGAATGAAACATAATATGTGGTTGTTGATCTTACTGTTTAATGTTTCGGTGTATGTTTTAATGTTTATCACTTATTAACGCATATTGAACCACCTATATAGGTTTGTGGTTGTTTGAATAGATCTTAGTCAAGTAATGATTGAGAAACATATTCAAACTTAGTCGTATGAAGTTTTCATGCGAATGGACCATGCTAATGGTTCATACGCATGAATACTTCATGCTAATGGACCAGTCGCATGACTGAACCTGGAGACTGGATCAGTCGCACGACTGAGACATACGGATGACTCAATCGCATGACTGAACCTTCAGTCATGTGATTGACTCGGTTGCATGCTTTAGTCGCATAACTGAAACATGCTAATGGTCCAGTCGTACGATTGACTAACCCTAACCTATAAATACCACTTAATTCGTGGAAAAACAAAACACTTTCAAGATTTCGACTCCTACCCGTACCCTAGCCGTCTAGAACGTCCAAGAAAGCCAGTCTAAGTTCATAGATCATTCTTGATCGATTCCTATTCGTTCTTAACATTTAGTTTATTCTTATATCGATCGAGTTAACATTCTCACTGATTGGATCGCCAATCAAATAGGATTCTACACTATTTGAGTTGGTATACACGTAAATCAGTTAGTACTCCGTCCGGTACACAGTCCCTAACAGTTTGCATAGTTTCGCTAGATGAACCCTTAATTTTGCAGAATGGGCTGAAAATTAAGAACTAACCCATTTTGACCCAAAACTTCAATCTTTTACCTCCAAAACCTTGGTTTATCACCCAATAAGCTATATCTAAGCTTCTTACATGTTTCCTTTCATAAAAACGTGAGTTTTAGGCGAATCTTTACCACTTTCAAAAACCCCAAGCCCTAGAATCTGGGTTTACATAAAAAGGAACGATTAAATGATGTTTCTTACCAGGATTCTTGGGGTTTTCTTGTTGTTTGGATGCCCACGAACACCAATCTTCAATCTCGTGATCAGCCGAGCCTTGAATCTTCAATTCTCTCCACTTTCTCTCTCTACACTCTTTCTCTAGAATTGGGATGTTGAGTTGCAACTGAGAGTTGCTCGAGCTAATCCCTTTATATATACCGGGCATTCTTGGGACCTTTAACTTGCCGGACACATAACCCAAAAAGTTAACTCGGTCTATAACCCATATCCATCTTATTTACATTAAATAATCTCGTCTAAGCCAATATTATTATTTGGCTCGCTTAGACTTTATTCAGGGCATTACAATGTATGTTCCTATTAATAATTCTTATGCCTACGTTCTATTTGATTCTAGAGCCGATAAAATTTTTGTCTCATTAGAATTTGAGTCTATTTCTACTAAGCCTCATACGAAACTAGAAAGACCTCTCACCATTGAAGTCGCCGACGGAGAATCTATCACCGTTTATATCGTTATTCATGATTGTATTTTGAGCCTCGACGCACATGACTTCTTTATCGACCTTATTCCTATAAAACTTGGAAGCTTTGATGTTATCATTGGCATGAATTGGTTAGCTAAACATCATGCTGAGATTATTTGTTTCGAGAAGTGCATCTGTATACCTTTGCCTTCGGGGGACATATTGAAAGTTTTCGGTGAAAAATCCTCCAAAGGGCTCAAACTCATGTCGTGTACTCAAGCCTGAAAATGCTTAAGCAAGAAATATATGGCTTTCTTGCTTATATGGTCAACACAAAAGTCAAAGGGAAAGATCTTAAGGATGTCTCGATTGTACGAGACTTTCTTGAAGTATTTCCCGATGACCTTAGTGGTTTACCTCCTATGTGTGAAGTCGAGTTTAAAATCGATTTGATTCTAGAGCAGACCCCGTGGCTAAGTCACCATATCGACTTGCACCATCGAAAATGCAAGAGCTAGCTAGTCAACTTTAAGAACTATCTGATAAGGGTTTTATTTGTCCTAGCTCTTCTCCTTGGGGTGCACATGTGCTATTCGTGAAGAAGAAAGATGGGTCGTTTCGTATGTGCATCGATTATCGTGAGCTTAACAAACTCACCATCAAGAATCACTACCCTCTTTCTCGTATCGATGATCTATTTGACCAACTTCAAGGGGCTACCATTTTCTCGAAGATTGACTTACGTTCTGGTTATCATCAATTATGAGTCCATGACGATGATATCCCAAAGACTGCATTCCGTACTTGATATGGGCACTATGAGTTCATGGTTATGCCTTTGGTTTAACAAATGCACCTGCTGTCTAGACGGATCTCATGAATCAAGTATGCAAGCCTATCTAGACAAGTTTGTGATCGTTTTCATTGATCACATACTTATCTATTCCAAGTCCAATACCAATCATGAACTTCAATTGCGACAAGTTCTTGAGCTGTTGAAGAAAGAACAATTGTACGCGAAGTTATCGAAGTGTGAATTTTGTCTTGAGGAAGTTCATTTCTAGGACACATGGTGAATAACCAAGGAATTCACGTTGACCCTGCAAAGGTGGAAGCTATAAAGAATTGGTGTGTTCCTACAACTCCAACCGAAGTTCGTTATTTTCTTGTTCTTGCCGATTATTACCGGCAATTCATTGCCAACTTTTCAAGAATCGCGAAGCCGCTTATTTCTTTGACTCAAAAGAATAGACCAAAATCAACATCTTAATCAATTCATAACCATTCAAAGTATAACTTATGATGAATAATCAAATTAAACGATCAAAAACGTTCTAATAATCATTATCAAGTTTAATACATCCTTTAGTTTGAGTTAAACCATCAATTAAACAATTAATTTTAACCGAAATAGTCGAACAAAGGCCATAGCTTGTTCGACACCTTAACGTACAAATCGAACCTATATAACAGAGGGCAAATGTCTCCTTCGACCCCTTTCAACTCTTTGTAACCACAAATTCATGATACACACATTAATTGATCAAATTCTAAGCTTTTGTTCATCGCAGGATAACGAGACAAAATCGAGCCTAAATAATACAATTCGATCTTAATCAAGTAAGTATAATACATCATTTTACCCATTACACTTATGGATCAAAAGCCCTAAGGTTAATCGAGTTGAAACACTCGAATCGATGTTCAATTTTGGGATTGATCGATCTAGAGTTTATGCAATTCGGGGATTTCACTTGGGTTATTTTTTAAGATTTTGAAAACAACTCTTAGCATGACCATGACCCTTAGCACACTGATTACCTATGCATCCTCACATATAGGAGGTCCCCGGTTTGAATGTGGGAAACCTCATAATTTTTTAGGGCTTTTTGGCCTTTAAAAAAATACATAAAATTTTTGAAACATTATAGAAAATCATTTTATAAACTTTGTTTATTTTAAAGACATCTAATTATTTTCTGTATGTTTCTTTAAAATACTTTCATATTTTTATTAAATACTCCAAACTAATGTTAAAATTAGTTTATATTTATAAAATTAGACTTTAAATAATAGTTTAAACCACAAAATTATTATTATTTTAAACGTTACCTTTAAATTATTGTTTAAATCATGATTATTTCACTTAATTATAAAACTTTATTTAAACTTTACATATAAACCTTACAAATTATTAAAATATTTTTCCTTTTCATATCTTTATATAAAATATAGTATACTTCTTTTCATTTATTCTAAGAAAATATAATTGATTCCATTGGTTAAATTTGATTAATTGATAAAGCCCCAAATAACAATTGAAACCCTAGTTTTCGTTAAATCGTTAAACTTATTATTAGACTTAATCTTGTATATATATATAGATATAGATATATATATATATACATATATATATATATATGTATATGTATATATGTATATATGTATATATGTATATATATATATGTATATGTATATATATACATTTATTCGTCATGTGAGTTTTCATACCCCTTTTACTTTATTTCACCCTTTTTGGAGTGAAACATGTTAACATATAAACTTAAACTTGTAAACATCTTGCTACTTGTAAATGCACATGTAATTCATCTTTACTTTTTGTCATGGTTATTTGTAATTTTGTGAGCTTTATAAGATAGTCATTATAGGTTGACAATCATTAACTATTGCTAGCCTGATGATGTCATAGATCTATGGGCTAACAAGCCTATTTGGTGCTAAAGCCGATGTATTGCCGGCTTGTGAAGTCGGTTTTTTTTCGCCGGATCGATAAACATCCGAGCATGTTCTTGACGGAGGGATAAACAACAGCACAAACCAAAAGTCAAACAATAACACGAACTATAATGGAATGGTTTCATTGATAAAACCTAACGATTACAAGCTCGTTACAACATAAGAATCAAGACTCTTGGCAAGGGGAAGATCGAGCATGATCTCCCCTCTCATCCAGCAGCCCTAGGCTCCGGGCAGACTCATATCTCAACCCCTCACCCTTCTACACATTAAAACTGGTATATATAGGCCTCGGCCCATATTAGATGCAACTGGGCCCATTCGGGCGATTGGACCATGCGTATGGTCCAATCGTACGACTGGACCATACGTATGGTCCGATCGTACGACTGGACCATGCGTATGGTTCAATCGTACGACTGGACCATTCTCATGGTTCAGTCTTACGAACGTCCTAATCGCATCTCTCAGTCGCACGGCTGGTCCATTAGCATGGCTCAGTCGTACGACTGAGTCTCATTCGTATATGCTCCTGCGAATGACCCAGTTTCATGTGTTTACAACATATCAGGTGTATAACATTAAGCCTAGACTATTCGAAAAGCGACGGACACACTATATATGACTATATATGCTCCAACAAATTCCCCCTTGTATGTTGCTTGCGAATAGTAGATAACACCTCTTACAATCTTCAGTCAATCTTTGCTCTGGTTGCCAATAGAATCAAACGAAAACCATTTTAGCCAACGTTGCCGATCCTTCAGGTTACTACCTCATCCCTGAAAATGAATATAGGCACAATAGCTTTCGTTTACTTTGCAGAACACCATCACAGCAGCAAGATTCCCCATATGACTTATTTTTCCAGATAATGATACGAACAGTTTTCCATTGCTTCAATCTTCACACAAGCTAACCTGATTAACATCACCACCTGCAGAAATCCCCCTCACATTCAGCATATCCCAATATATAGACATTGTGCTCTCCTTGCGTCTGGACACGGTGTATTGGGCAAAAGGTTGAAGGTTCCAATCCACAGCTGACAATATCAACCAAATCAGCACGCACGAAGATTCATCATCGGAAACCGGTTCACATCATCACTTTCTGATTGCGTCTTCACTTTCTATATACAAGGATTCCCCCTAAGAAGCAGAATCCATTCTATGAGGATAAATATAACTTGATTTGCCCATAAGTAGTCAGATGCTCCTGACTACCCCACAAAATCAGCAACAACTGCTGACATCTTCTCTTCTCTCTTTCGTGTTCCAATTACATTCACCTATTCTGGAAATCCGACGAATAATGGGGTACACATCGAACTTATTTGACAAACGAACCTCTGGGTGAATATGCTTTTCTCATCTTCAAATCCGTGCAAGAAGCTGTTCCAGACTCTTTTTTTTTGGTCTGGAACAAATGCGAATGAGTCAATGCGGATGGCTCATTCGTGCGATTGAACATACGACTAGTCCAGTCGCACGATTGAACATACGACTGGCCCAGTCGTACGAATGGCTAATTCGCATGGTCCAGTCGTACGAATGGTCCATTCGCATGGCCCAGTCGTATGAATGGTCCATTCGCATGGCCCAGTCGCATGAACGGGTCTACACGCAGATTTTCAGATCTGCAGCCGCCAGGGCTGCCCAAACCCTAATCTGACGAATTCAACATGAACCGAAACAAAGTAGACATCATCAGATTCAAAAGGGTGACAGGAACGTGGTTTCGAATTCGATTTCAACATAGAAGCAACACACGTACAAGATCTGAGCAAAACACGAAGAACACGAAGTGGGTTTAACGTCAAGATCTGAAATTCAATCCAGAAATCAAGAGCTCGGGTTGCTAGAATGATTGTTAGATCATTCCAGCAGTAACCGGCTCTGATACCATTGTGAAGTCGGTTTGTCGCCGGATCGATAAACATCCGAGCATGTTCTTGACGGAGGGATAAACAACAGCACAAACCAAAAGTCAAACAATAACACAAACTATAATTGAATGGTTTCATTGATAAAACCTAACGATTACAAGCTCGTTACAACATAAGAATCAAGACTCTTGGCAAGGGGAAGATCGAGCATGATCTCCCCTCTCATCCGGCAGCCCTAGGCTCCGGCAGACTCCTATCTTAACCCCTCACCCTTCTACACATTAAAACTGGTATATATAGGCCTCGGCCCATATTAGATGCGACTGGGCCCATTCGTGCGATTGGACCATGCGTATGGTCCAATCGTACGACTGGACCATGCGTATGGTTCAATCATACGACTGGACCATTCTCATGGTTCAGTCTTACGAATGTCCCAATCGTATCTCTCAGTCGCACGGCTGGTCCATTAGCATGGCTCAGTCGTACGACTGAGTCTCATTCGCATATGCTCCTGCGAATGACCCAGTTTCATGTGTTTACAACATATCAGGTGTATAACATTAAGCCTAGACTATTCGACAAGCGACGGACACACTATATATGACTATATATGCTCCAACACGGCTCCTGATGACGTATGACTTGTTCATCATGGGAACCAAGTACACTTAGTTAATCGTTATAAACTTGTAATCTTAATCTTGGTCAAGGTTTGATTGTAGCTATATGTATTCTATAAACTTGCATAATTCATAACCATTGACATGAATTACTACTTGTAAATCCTTTGATATATTTATGTATATTAAACCCTTGGAAACTCACCAACTATCATAGTTGACATTTTATTTTAACATGTTTCAGGAATTGCTAAAGTTTGATGTCATCTCTTGAAGTTACTCACTTTCTAAGATTTGGACCTAGATAATTGAATAAAATGTCCTGAATTATTTATCTTATGTTTTGTTATTTTTTGTTTGAGACTTTTGGTTGTAATTTGCATATTTAAAACTTATGATAATAATATTTTGATTAAATGATAGCGTTATGTGTCTGTAAATAATCTTAACCCTCACATCTTGATGATTCCATCGTTAAGGTTAGGGTGTGACAGAACATGTAAGACATTTTCAATAAGGTAGATTGACCAATTTCAATGGTGAGATTTATGTGTAGTTAACACTTGCAATAGGTTTGACTCATTAGTAAAAGCGAACTATCTATAGGTACGACTCATGCATAGAAAACATATTATGACTTACTTTTGATTGAAAAGACTCAAAAGCAAATAAGATTTGATGGATTACACTTTTAATTAACAAGAGTCATGTGCTTATACATTTGATGGACTATACTTTCGATTCACAAGACTCATGCATAGATAACATTATAGAGATTACACTTTTGATTAAAACTTTGAAGTTTAGGTACTTTTGATGATTTTAAATATAGATGTAAGGGTCGAGCTACTGTTGTATATAGGTTAAACATTTATTAATGTAATACATTATGCATGCATGAATATAAGGTTATAGAAACCTTAGAATTCAAGGTGGCTAATTTAATGTGATATACATTAGATTAATCATTCAAAACACATAGAGTACGTATATCATCCTTAAAATCAAAAGAAAACATCTAAACTGATGGGATCTAGAACTTACCTCGTCGAAACAATACAAAAACATTACAATAAGCTTCAACACTTAAGATTGGACTATAGTCTCCTACCTTTCTTGAGAATGAGAGCTTTCTTTCACTGTACTCATTCTCTCTCTCTAGCGATGCACCCATTCTGCTTTTTGGCAACCTTAAATCGCAAGTTATGAGAAAAATAAGGGTAGGTGATCTCCATTCTATATAGATGGGGTTTTTAAGGCTACTTGTTTCAATAACCATAATGATCTTTGATTTCTTACAAATTTAATTCAACTTGAACAAACCTTTATTTTCTTTAAATTTGAAGGTGTTACATCACTTCATCTTCTTTATTCCCCAAAATACCTTCCCTAACTCTCCCCATACTTTTACAAACCTCCCCACATTCCTCGACGGCTCAAGTCACCGCACATTTTACGTTACTCCTACATATGTAATGGGTAATTTTGTTTCCATAACAACAACTCGTAACCATATATTCTGAGAGAGGAATTAAAGAACTCGACCGTACTATAGGTAGAGTAATGGGCAGATATCTAATATTGGCTCTATTGATGTGGTTGTCTCTCTATTGTATTGATGAGTACAACTTAAGTTAAGGGGAAGACTTGTACATATTTGTTGTCAATGACCAAAGTTGCTAATGATGTTATCATGTGGGTCACTACCAATGATAAAGTTTTTTTTGTCAATGACGTTATCACCAACTCATTACCAAATTTGTTATCGACCACCTCTTACTACACAGTTGCAACTATGTAGTTACTCCTGTTGAGCTTAAACAATTTTTTAACAGAGGCGTTAAAAACATTTACAACCTAAGTTAAAATTAAAATATTAAATCATTTAAATATATACTAAAGACGTTTGGTGCAATTTAACAACTACATTTAGTGAGTAATGTTTTATTCTTGTTACCACTACATAACCAAAGTGTGGCTTAAGTTGTAAATGACTTGATCAACCAGATACTGAAGAGACCTTGTATGCTCTCAATGGCAGTCAAACACGCTCAAAATCCAACAATCATGATGATGTTTTTCAAGATCAATAGGTTTACTAAGGCAATACAATATGTTATTGTTATGTAACATAAAATACGAACTAATTTTCTTAAGATACTTAAAACTTGTTTTGAGAGGACCATGTTCAACACAAGCCCCAATATATCTTTTCTTCTACTTTTCTTTGCCATTTCATTATTTTTATTTTTAGAGTAAATTACACTTTTCGTCCTTTAAGTTTATAACAAGTTTTAGGCTTAGTCCTAAACTAAGAAATTACAATATACGTCCATAAGGATTAAATTTTGTAACAATTTATGTTTTTTGCTCTGACATACATTAATTTTATTTGTTAAATCAAGTCATATGCCTTACACATGAGATTAGTTTGATATTTTTATTCTTATTAATTAAAAGTTGAATATATGTTTTATTAAACCTAACCAATCTCACCTAACCCCACCCCACGCTTAACACATAATGACACACGAACCCACACTCTCTACTCTCTTTCTTTCTCTCTTTCCCCCTCTCTCTACTGCTTTACCATCATAGGCCACTATCCCTTGAATAAGTAAACATGGAGCATCAACTTTGTAATTACTGGTTGTTTTCTCAAGATCGAAAACACGATAAAGAAGACTACAGGAAATGCAAAATTAATTGCAATAGATGTAAGAAGAACAGAGACAATTTTTTTGTTTTGGGTGATGCCTTTGTAGAAGGAGAGAGAGAGCAAAGAGAGAAAAGAAGAGAGATAGAGAGTTAAGGGTTGGCTTGGGTGGGATGGGCTGAGATAATTTAATTAATATTCTATTTTTTTATTAATTTAGAGAAAAAAATCAATTTATCCTAACATGCAACGCACGTGATCTAATGGACAAAATTAACGTATGTTAGAGGAGGACGTAAACTATTAAAAAATTTAATCATTAAGGATGTTTATTGTAATTTTTTTTGTTTAAGGAAGAAACCTGAAACTTACTATAAACCTAAAAGACAAAAAATATAATTTAGTCTTATTTTAAAGTGTAATAATATAGCCAACGAACTACCATTATTCTAATAACGACTTTTGTTTGGCTGGTTTCTCTTTTTGTGCTACTCCTACTCCTAGGGTGGAAGAAGAAACAAAAAGGCCAAACTTTCTATTGGTTTCCCAACCTCTTGCTTTTAAAGACAAGTTATATAGACCGAGAGAAAAAGTGGCCGGAAAATGTACTTTGATTGCGCTTCAAGGAGTCCCGACGGCCAAAATTTTCCTTTTAAATATATTGGTTTTCCATTGTATTGCAATTTAATATATAAACTTGTGAGCTGCTTCCTTACAACATCTACTGGAATTTTTTTTCGGCAACTTAGTTTTTTATAAGAAAATTTTCTAAACTATTCGCTAATAATAATCCATATTAACATTTTAACTAATATTATTCTTAACTTTCACTTTCATTATCAATGATAATCATATTCTAGTTGCCCTGATAACATAAAATATTACCTGTCAAAACGTGCATATACTTGAATTTCGTAACACTGTCGACATCTCAGTGGAAACTAATCACTAATTTTGTTTCTCTTTAGTGTTGACTGAATTCTTGGTTCGTCTCAATGTTTGTAGTGTAACTTAATGAAAATCAACCACATCCTTTCTCAACAACCAAGCCACACAATCTCATTAACAGGTCATGTGCCACATCATGTGTCATGTCATTAAGATCGGATGAAGTTACTTTTTCAAAAGAATGGATTGTCCTCAACAGAAAAAAGTAAAATAAAATTCAATAGTCTTATTGGTCAAAATTGTTAGTATGAATAATTAATTTACAATGTGTAAGAAGAAATTTAAAGTAGTTGTCTCGTATGTATGTCATTAGATGAGGGCAAGGAGGGTTACTTCTTTGCTAACATGTGATTGTCCTCAGCAACAAAAATCAAAGTAAAAAAAACTATAAATCTTTAATCGAACATGAAATATTATGAGCCGATTTTGGATTATTGAAAGTATAATTTTGTTTTTCAAATCAAATAAATTATATCAATTCAAATGATTTAATTTCTTTACATATCTAAAATTGATTATTATATTAAAACGAAACATTAATCGAAACATGTTCTAACTATAAATTTCACATGGTGTAATATTATTTTTAGTGTTGGGTTTCTAATTAATCCTTTTTTGTTGCGACCAACATGTATCACGTTATATTTAAGTTGGTATCAACAAAAAGATCTAACACCTTAGAAAAAAATTTACGTATCATGTTACTAGATACGTGACTTTTTTCATATTACTCTTATAATGGAATAACATAGAGAAATCAATAGTTTCGTTTTTATAAATGATATGAGACTTGTAGTCACATCAACTTGCATCACTTCTTTCAAAACTAACATTAGTTTCAAGAATACGGTATTCATCCTTGTCATGTAAACAACAAAAATTTAGAGGGAAGTAAAGGCCGGTAGAAAACCCCACTGACCTTTACTTTTAAATGTAAGTAAATGTTCAATGCTCAAATAGTAAAAAAAATATCAGAAAAACAAATTTTCAATTAAACTAGCAAGATGCAAGCATTACAACCAAGAAAGAAATCTTACATGCTAATTTAAAGTATATCCATTTATCTCAGGTTAAACTATTCGAATGGAAGCAGTTCTTGACCCATAGAAATTAAAAACGACAAGGCGTTTACAACTTCGATTATGTTGGTAATTGAAGGTTGTTTATGACTAAACAGAACATCATTTCTTTGCTTTCAAATGCTCAAAAGGATGATGTAGACAATGGCCCCAAATAATCAAATAATTTAGTTTGCAAACGAAACATTATTAAACATCCATATAATTTAAAACCTGTTGAATTAAAATATTAAGCCATTAAAATGAAGCAGCTAAATTCCAAGATCATTTTGAAATGATAACCAAATCAACAAGACATTGGGCAGAGTACCGGCAATTGTCATGCACATGTCTCCGTCTATACCATTGTTCAGAAACCCCATGCCAACCATATACAAAATTTAAGTTCCACACTTCCACTCAATATTAACAGATTTTAATTTGAACCAAACCTTAAAAATTTCCATTTATGGACACAAAAATATATATAATACACTATCGAGTCAAAAATTAACATTATTGACTGGAAAAAGAGCGGACGGAAGCCCCATAGCCCCAAACAAGCTTTGCCAATGCGTAAAGGCACACCCGTTACAGTGTCACACCTCCATATAATTTAAAGAGAGAACGTGAAAGTATGTGGTCACAATTCATATGTGGAATATGAAGGTGGGTAGGTAATGTAAGAGGTCTCCGAAATAATTTTAGCTTGTAATCTTTAAAAGTTGCATAATTCATTGCAACTATTAAATAGTGTGATATGATACTTGCAAATAATATACAAGGGAGACATATTCACATGATATAGTTTTTAACCACTCATTGACGTGGTTTAATCGTGTCACACACAAAAGTGATTTAATCCTGCGCCAAACAATGATTCACGTATCTTGAGACGTAATTAATTTATTATATGACCACCTATCTTTATAACACATACCACACATGAAAAAAAACAGCAATTAACTACTTCTCTTTATAAATACTTAATTAGTTAATAAAAATACAAATTATGTCTTTATCTAAATAAATTGTAAAAATCCTTCCACATATATACTTACCTACCAAAAGGTAAACTTAGAGGCCGTTCGAAAATTCTGAATAATTAATTACTGAACCAATAAAAGTTCTGATCCATTAAAAGCTAGTATGCCATTTATCTATTCAAATATAAATATCTAACCAATTCAGATAAAGGGATTTACCACTCAAACCCAGTATAATTATTAACCATTTAAAGGCAAATGTATGAACCATTAAAACATTTACTCGTGAAACAAACAATCTGAACCATTAAAACATTGTTTGTAAAACAAACAGTTTAAACCATTAAAACATTCGTTCATAAAACAAACAATCTAAATTATTAATGTTAAATCATTAAACTTAAATTATTAACACACTAAAACAAACAATCACTTAGAGTTACAACACTCACAAGTCACGTCTTATCCACATCTTATCTTTAAATAAATTAAAAAGAAAAAAAGATCATTCAAATTGTCACTCTCTTCATTCCCTATTGATCAAGTTTATATACTCATTTTCATTCCATATATTTAAAGCCATAAATTTTATAAGTGTTTATATGAATAGAAGGAAAAAGAATATATAATAAAAAAGTAAATGAATTATTATTTAATTGAATAGATACATCATACGGAGAATGGCAATTGAAACCTTTTAATAAGATGAAAATTTTTTAAAAAAATTTAACTAAATTATATAAATAACGATAAAAGAATTAATATAATAACGTTACAGAAGTCAATATTATATGCGAGTAAAATTAGTAGCAAATTCAATTAGCGTGTGTTCCTTAGTTGACATGCTAATGTAAAGTGACAGTTATTTGGGATAGTGTTACATTGTTAAAGTTGTCCGTTTAGCTTCTAAAAGAAAATTCTACGTAATAAGCACAAAAATGATAAACACTATAAAAAACTAACATATTTTCAGTTTTTTTTTTCACAAAAATGCATTTACAAATTTTTGCCCTTAAAATCATTCATACTTTATTTTTGTCTTATAAAAATCACTCAATAATTTTTACACATAAAAACTAATATAATTTTTGTTAAAAAGTATTTTTCACATAAATATTTCTTAATATAGTTGCTCTCGTAACGTAAATGATCCATAATTTAAACAAGTTAAGGGTTTTTATATAAAAAATAGTAAAATATGTTGGCTTTTTATAAGCAAATATTATTAAACGACTTTATCAAACAAAACAAAATTATGTTTGGTTTTTGCATGCAAAAAATTGTAAAGGTATTTATGAAAAAAACTATAGATATATCAGTTTTTTAATAGTATTATTAACCGCATAATAATTTTAAGAGTAAAGCAAAAGAGAAAAGTTAAATAAACTTTTACGTTTTGATCCGTCCAAATATTAATGTTTGTGAGTTTGGTTATCGTAAATATATCCACACTTTATGAGTTCATGGTAGAAGATTCCGGTATGAATAAAGGTGCGTGGACATTTTAAATTTATAAATTAACATTCTAATTTTTTATACAAAGATTGTATAATTTCGTACTTGTTACATAAAAAGGTCGTATAACACTCCTAAATTTCATTGTTTTTTCATTGTTTCTAATGTTTTCGATCTTATACGTCAAGTTTTTTCGATCTTATAGGTCAAGTTTGGCTTGATACAAGACTTATAGAATGTTTTCCATTGATAAAATGGGTTATCTAGAGCCATGAGGAAAGCAAAGGACAAAAACTTAAATAAAGGAGCATCATAAATTCTGCTGCCTTACAATCAAGCAAGCACCACCGTCAGCAACCTCCGGCGGTTCAACCACATCCCAAATCACAATAAACAAAACAATTTAAACCCAAAACGAACGAACACACAACTCTACAACCGACCGTTCTCCGTCGTCATCTTCTTCCCTTTCTCCACCCCATTGCTCAGCCCCATCTCCACCGCCGCTCCACCGTCCTCCGCCGCCTTCCCTTCCTTATTCTCCCCCTTGTTCTTCCTGTAAATTGCGTACAGAATCAACTGCAAAGCACCCAATACGCTCCCGAATCCATTGCACACCTTCAATTTCATTTCAATCCATTAATACACTAAATTGGAATCAAAGATTCACAGTGTCTGTAATCTGTAATATGTAATCGCCGATGAAGATGAAGATTGAGGGCTTACATAGACAAAAGGGTCGTTACCCAGGAGCCCAAATATGAACCACGAGGTACCACACAAGAAGACGAACAACGACAGAAAAAACGGCATGAATTCCACACTCTTCGTCTTCACAACCGTCCTCTACCAAATTGTACCCATAATTGTGAATTTCAAAAGCGGCAAAATCAAATCAACCAACTATAGCAAAACCAGGTAGCAATTACCATAATCGACAGGGGCGACCCGTACATTATAACGGAGAATATCGCGGCGGCGAACCCACAGAAGTACCGGCGGCTTTTGCCGTGAAGAGCGGCGACGGAGACCACCGCAACGGTGGCGAAAGCGACGAGAACGAAGGTAACCAACGCGAGAACCTTCGTTTTCTCCTTCTTGGGTGCGTAAATGATGAAAATCAGCACATATATAGCTTCGATTACGGCTCCGGTGCCGTTGATAACAGTCACCAGTGTGTTATTCTCCGATATGAACGGTAATCCGTACCTGCAGGTGAAGATAAAGAATCAGAAGTTGCAGAACGCGTGAAGAAGAAGATGGGTTTTCAGTTTTGTGTGAGAGAGAGAGAGAAAGAAAGTGCAAAAAGTAGTACCAAGCTGAGAGGAGGCAGTTGAGCAACGTCATGGGGTACGGAAGCCCAGAGAATTGTTCAGTTGATTTGTTGCTCAAGATTCTCTTGAAGGTGATTCTGCAACAGATATTATCAATGGTTATTATAATGAGCAGAATGACAGAACATACATATGCCGGTGGGTTCACCGGAGAATGGGTGAGATTCAATGCTTACGTCGGAGCTAAGAAGAGGAAGAGTCCGGTGGCATCTCCTGAATGATGATAATGATAATAATGATAATGATAATAATGATAATAATAATGTTATTATGAAACACATGTATGGGAAATGGAGGAAGAAGATGGTGAGGTGAAGAAGACGCACCGAAAACACCGAAGACAGTGTGTAGAATAGAGATAGCTCCCATTGTTGAAGATGGTGTTGAAGATGGTGTTGAAGATGGTGTTGAAGATGGTGTTGAAGATGGTGTTGAAGATGGTGTTGAAGATGGTGTTGAAGATGGTGTTTGAAGGGAAGGGACTACTTGAACCAAAGGTAACCTTGTTTTGGGCTTGAGAGAGTCTTGATGTGTAATGGATGGGTAAGGAGTTGGGAGAGGCTTTTATAGGAAAATTAAAAAAAAAAACATACATGTATGTTATCAAATGTTTAAATATTAGATTGGTTTTGTTTTACATCAACTCGTTTAGAAAGAAATATTCTATGATTTTTAAAGTGAAAATTATAAGTTCTAGTCTCATTAGGTATTATGTTTATAGTGGGTCAAAAGTTTTATCATAGTAAATCTTTAGGTGGTAGGTTTCTCTTGAAATGATGGGCGAGCTGGATCACCAGCACTGTCTGTGTTTGCGGACGAAAGTGGTCTTTTGCCATTGGATTTATTCGGATGACCAAACTTAAAAATTATTCATTAGTTATTCAAAAAAAAGATTGGTTTTGTTTTGTTTTTTATTTTTTATTTTTATAATATTAGAGCTATTAATCTTGTCTGATATACACGTATATGTATTAGACTCATGTATACTTGCCAATAACAAAAGAAGCAATTTAAAAGCAAACACGTGTTTTTAGAGTTAAGTGTGATCGTGTCAATACCAAATTAATTCTCGTAGCACAATTATAATCACCCTAGTTATCATATAGTCACATTATTCAAACTATAACCAAAGTTTTTTTTATGTAATCTTATATAAAAAGTTGTATAGTGATAATATATTAAATCTAAAGATAATAAATTTATTTATTGAATGATATAATTATTTATATAATGAAGCATATAGAAGTTATATGAGTTTTTTTGAAAAACTAAGGAGAACTAGAACTAGATCTTTTTGAGTTTTTTCAATGACTGGAACTAGGATTAGATAAAAGTATGGTGTTTTTAATTGTGCCCCTCCCACCATTTTAGCTCGTTTCTATTTATACACATGACACTCATTTATTTATATCTCGGTCGTTAATTGTTTTAATCAATAACCAATATCACTTTACACCCTTAGTATACAAGGGAAATTTATTGTACCAACCGAAATAAATGTGATAAACATATGAAATCCCAATAAAATGTGGCATGCATCTTAGGGGAGGGATATATGCATAAATAAGAATTCACACTATTTTTCACATTATAATCATACAATTTGTTAAACCTAGGTAATCACGCTATTGATTACGCTAGTTACAAATTATTATGCACGGTATTATGCTATATTGAAAAAGTTATTATGCACAAAATTATAAAATTATTGCACACAAGATTACGTTCCATTACGTTATGTTACTAAACTACGCTACGTATTACATATATCAAATGGACACTTCTTTAAGAACTTGTTTCTAATAAAATTTACATAGTTATATTATACTTAAATAAAATTATATATATATATATATATATATATATATATATATATATATATATATTATTTGGAATAATATAATAATTAACTAATTAAGCATGTTAAAGTTTGTAATGAAAACTCATGGGGATTAATAAAAGTCAATAATTATGAGTTTTTTCATTTTACCCTCAGAACAATTTAGGGTGTGTTTGGGGTTTCATAGTTAAGTCTAAAGGGAATTTTTATAAAAAGTCATTATTAATTATAACTTTTTGAAAAACAGTTTTTGAAAAATGTTTGGATTAGCCAAGTCATCAGTTTTGTTTTAAAGTATTTGGTTTAACTTATTTATAAAAAGTGTTTGATCGGCAGGGGTTGTTGTAAGGCATTTTATGAGTATTAATCACAATAACTTAATGAGGAGGTTGAAAAGTTATACTTTCAAAACTTATGAAAACCTTTTTTTTACTCATTTGATAAGTTAAAACTCAAAAATCATTTTAACTTTATAAAACATCAAAACCTTTTTATTAACTTCATGAGAGGTTAATAAGTTATAAGAAGGGTGAAATAAGAAATTTTAAACACAACCTTAATCTACTTCACGTACAAGTGACACCCCTATATATAATCCGCTGACATACTTAATTAATGATCAGTGTAACTTCTTACACTTTGTCGATTAATTTTTTATATATGTTATCATTTCTCTTTCCATACATAAACACACGTGGCAGTTTTTTCATAAGAAACATTTGAAGCCATTGAGATTTAACACGTGTAGTTTGATTAAGGTGTATGGTTTCATATAATTACACATCACATGTATATAATCACACAACATATGCACATGCTCATGTACCGTAAATTCAATGTTATATCAATATCATTTGTTATATGTATTAATCATTGTGTTTTATGTGTTAGATTATTTTAAATTATTTTATGATTGTTTTTATAGGTTATAAATTTGTTATCTTTCATTGTAATATACAATTAGAAGTATACAAGGATATACTTTTACCAATGTATTTTTTAAAATATGTAGTGTTGAAATAACACAATGTGTATTTTTGTTATTATTTTTTAATAAATTATATAAAATTGTTGTTATCTATTATTGTGTTTTACCATTAAAAGTACATAATGATGTTATTTCATCAATGTATGATTCAAAACTCATGATGTTTAAGATAACACAATGACAATCAAAAGACACAATGAAATATTATGTTATTTTGCTATTTTTTAATGTATTATATTAATTGGTTGTTAATTTATTATTGTGTTTACATATTAGAGATACACAATAATTTTATTCTATCATCATGTTTATAAAATTCATTATTTTAGAAAAACACAATTACTAACAAAAAGAAACAATACATTGCACAAAAAACATAATGACAAGATATGAGCTTAAAAGCATAACTTTATTTATTTATTTATATAACAATACTTTATTCTTTTTAAAGAAGAAAACGTTCGTTTTTATAGTGTAATTTTATAAAAAGTAATGTTGTACATAAAAGTTATAAACATTTTTATAAAATGGGGGAATTTTTAGAACTTAAGAAAAATGGCTTTTTGTAAAATACTATTTAACAAATTTATCTCTATAATTTAATCTTAACAATTGATTAAAGACGGATAATTGAAATTTACTTATTCATTTTTTCGTTTCAAAAAAATTTCAAACCTTTCCATTGTTTCCCGCTCAATATTTCTACATGCATTTGGTTATTCTGTCACTAATCCAAAAAAATTATTATAATAAAAAGAGTAAAAACCAATGAAGTACTTTTATGTTGTTAGAAAGAATATATATTATCTTTTTTGGTTGTTACCAAATCTGACAGGGACTAGGTGGGAATAAGATTATTAATTCTTTCAAACTTAAAAATTAGGATTTGATTCATTTTCATTTGTTGAATATTGTGAAGTTCTTCACATAAAATTTTTATTCTTTCATTCTAATTGACTAAATCAATTTTGTTATTTGGATTTTACGGATTTAGATTTATTTAGTTTATTAATAAAATTTTGATTTAATGAATTATGTTTCAATGTTTGATAACAACTGAGAGGTTTCTAGGTTTAATGAATTATCCGTACACAAACTATTTCCTCTAGATTTGCTAATGTATATATTCATCTAGTACACAAACAAACATACTTTTTCTTGATTCTATGCATTAAGTTTATCAGATTTTTATATTTAAACTGAACTTTCGAATAACTTCAATCTGAAATTACAACCACAACTCTCCATTTTATTGATACATTTGATCAAATAGAAATACGAATCCTCTACGTTTTATTAGTCAACCCGCAAACCCGCTAATTGAACCGAACCCAACTAGCTTGCGAAATGTGTTTAAGGGTTATATCTGAAACTAACTCAAACCCATTAAATAAAACCTAAAACTCATATATATCATGTTATTATATAAATGTTATATCGAAAATTCACACCTTTAATGACATGTCTCTTTCTTTACGATTGAAATAACACCGCAATAGGGCGTCTATCCACGTTACTACCTATCTGTCCTTCATTACACATTATTGGTGTTATGTACCTGAAATCATGCCAATCTATATTCTCATCACTTTACCATAGCCTTATCGACTTCGACAATCCATTTTCCTTTTTGGGGTTGGTCTTGTCTTCTTGCCCTATTATTAGTCACTATTAGTTACCTTTTCCTGCTCCCTTCCAAATTCCAAACTAGTACATTGTTCCACATTAATAATTACATGATTTTTTTTAAAATTCACATGCAATAACATCAATAATTTTTTTATCGATGACAAGTTTTTCAAAAAACAATATATATACACACACATATATATATACATATATATACATACATACACACACACATATATATATATGTATATATATATATATGTATATATATTGTATGTATATATATATGTATATACATATATATGTGTGTATATATATATGAATGTATATATATGTATATATACATATATCTATATATATGTATATATATGTGTATATATATGTGTATATATGTATGTATATATATAAGTATATATATACATACATATATATACATATACATATCTATATATACATACGCGCGCACACACACACACATATATATATATAGGGGGAGATCTTATGAAAACTACACTTTTACGAGAAAACTAAGAAAACCACATTCACCGATCAAATAATTTATAACTATTTTTATTTTGTTTTTATTTAAAGAGTATTTTAGTAAAAGATCAATCCACTATTTTTGGTACCTTTTTAATTTAAATTACATGATTCTCTTTCTTTCATTTATCTTCTTCGATCTCCATCTAAAAACCCTAAAAATAATCTGATCATAAAGGCCGCTCACTTCCACATATGACGAAGATGAACAAGATGAAAGATGATGAACCAAGATGAAGAAGATAACCGAGATAAAGATGGTGATTCGAGATGAAGATAATTACGAACTCGAGATGAAGATAATGATTCGAGATGAAGATAATTATGATCTGTAGATAAAGGTAATGGTTCGAGATAAAGATGATTATGAAATCGAGACGAAGATTATTATGAACTTGATAAACAATATGAAGATGATGATGAACAACGAGGAAATCGGTCCTAAAAATAGCATCTTCTTCATTAACATCTTCCTTTTTCGCATTCTTCCCTTTTTTAAGTTTTACAATTTATACTTTATAGTAATTTAGTTGCATATATGTACACCATTTCCTTTTTATTTTTGTTCAATGACACACATATGTAAGTTACATATAAGTAACACTTAATATGATATAAGCTATTGTTTTACAAAAGCAGATAAAAGTCGTGGTGTTTCATATATATTTGATATTTTTTGTTCATCTTCATCATCGTCGAGGTACATATATGTAAGCAGGTTTATATATGGTTGTACATATATTCACTGTAATTTTCTTTAGATTCCAATGTACTTATTAGTGTTACGTATATGTAACTTATCAAGTTACACATAACACATTATATGTATAAATCACGTTACATATACGTAATCACGTCAATATATGGGTCAATTTCTGAGTGTAATAAAATGTTTTACACTTGTTATATGTGTTATACTTAAATATACGAAAATGGAAATGGTTGTATTTATAGTATAATTTATCAATGTGAATTAGTAAGAAGAAAATTTAAATTTTGATTTGTTGGTAAATGTAAAGCTTGATGGGTTATATATACATAACATAGTGTTTCACAAGCGAGTAACATAGTGTTACATATACGTAACATAATGTGACTTATTAAAAGTGACTGTTATTTAACGTGATTACATTGACGTAAATTAACTGGTGTTCATTTTTTTCTTACTCCATTTATATCTAGTTCTTATATATAAAATTAGTATGATTTAGTGTTTAAATTATTATAATATATTGGTGAATATGAGAGAGTTAGAAAGTTTGGTTTAAATTAAGAGATAGAGGATATAGAGTGAGTGATTTTAGGGATTTAATTAACTAAATGAAAGTATTCATATAATTTATAAACATGTTTCACCTATTATACCCTTATGAGTAGAGGTGTACAAATCAGTTCTTTTTGAGAATCGGTTTGGGGTCCAAACCGAAACCGGGTTAGTCAACACCGATCAAAACCGGTTTGGCCCCAAACCGGTTCGGGTTATAAACCTGTTTGGAATCCCAAATGCCCAACCTTATTAAACCGGTTTGAGTCGGTTTGGAAACCGGTTCGGGCCCAAACCGGTTCGGTTTTTTTTAAGTCATATAATAATTTTTTTTCAAATTCAATGAAAACTTGAATTTTTTTGTTAAAATATATAATCATATTATTATTTATATTATTATTTATATTAAAGAGGTATATTTAAATATTTATACAATTAGTCAAAGACTCAATAATCATATTATTATTTATATTAAATATGTATATTTAAACATTTATAAAATTAATTAAAGACTCAATAATTATATTATTATTTATATTAGAAATGTTATTTAAACATTTATACAATAATCGAAGACTCAAAGTGAGATATATAATAAAAGTGAAATTTATAAAACATTTATACAATTTAAACAACATACAAGTTTAAATAATAGTTTTTTAGTCAAAGACTCAATAATCATATTATTATTTATATAAATATGTATATTTAAACATTTAAACAATTAATTAAAGACTCAATAATTATATTATTATTATATTAAAGATGTTATTTGAACATTTATACAATTAATCAAAGACTCAAAGTGAGATATATAATAAAAGTGAAATTTATAAAACATTTATACAATTTAAACAACATACAAGTTTAAATAATAGTTTTTAAAAACTAAACATTCAGTATAGTAGTTTCTTCATTCGTTCGTTGCATACTTGTACGTTTATTCATCGCCACCAAAACCAGCATTGTTACGAAGGAACTCATCATATGTCATTTCATCATCGGTCATTCTGGGTGTCAATTCACTCTCAACCTTGTCCTTGTATAATTGCGCTTCGTATTCCATTTCTCATTCAATTGAACATTTGTCTTGTACTATTTCCGTGACATCCAAATAATCTTTCAAGCAAATTGACATTTCACCCGCTTGGGGGGTGAGTCAAGTTTGTCTTATTGATATAACCCAGTCACTAACAGAAAAAGCAGATTCTGAAGCTACCGTGAAAGCTTGAACGTTTAGTAAATCTCGGGTCATGGTGGATAGGATGAGAAATTTATATTTCTTACCTTTCCACTAAGCCAACAAGTCAAAATTTTTAAAATCTTGTGGATTCACGGTAAATAAAAAGTTTATACGACCATAACTCCCGAGTTCACTACTCGAAGTGTTACCACGTTGATTTTTATTACATTCATCCCTTAAAGTATTTTATAAATCAAACATTGGATCATTGGAACTTTCGGCATTTGCCGCGCGCCTTAAAGCCTCATGAATTTGTGATGTTTCCCGTATTTTAATAAATAAACATCATACATTTTTTCTAATTGTTTGTTAAAAGTAGCTTTTAAAGCTTTACTATAAAGTGGGTTATCAACTTCTAAATCCAAACTAAAACTAATTTTATCAAGTAAGTTTCAACCCCCGACAAATTTAAACAAGGGTTTAAAGCAACGGCCCATGTAATAACAAGAGGCATTTCTTTAAAATACTTTATAAGTTTATCTTTCATTGGGGGTATCATATCCGAATAAGGTCTACCCCTACACGTCATATCATTTAATTTTAAAGTCATTAAATAAATTTGGTGAAGTATTAAGGGACATAAACTCAGGAAAGAAAAGTAGTTGTGTTTTTAAAAATTTGAAGCATTTTGATTATTTCTTTAATAATGGCCTGTTGGACCCTTGAAAGGATCATACATGCCAACTCAATGGGTGACTTGATGATTGTTCTGTTGAAATCCCTTAAGTCCAAGAAGAAATGCGAATGAAGAATCTGGTAAGAAGAATAAAGTATTGTCTCCCGCATTTGTCAAATGCAGAAGGCATAAAACAAATACGGACAAGTATTTGTTCTTCCGCATCGACAAATGTGGAAGACAGAATGGATGCTGACAAGTACTTACTCTTCCGCATTGACTAATGCGGAAGACAAAGTAAATGCGGACAAGACTTTATTCATCCGCATTGACAAATGCGGATGACTGAACAAATGCACACAAGTATTTGTTCATTCGCATTAACCAATGCGGTTGATCAAGTGAAGAAATGCTGATCAAGTTAACTCATCCGCATTTGTCAATGCGGATGAGCAAGCAAAGATGCGGATGAAGACTTAGACTAGTCCTGATGAAATAGGTCAGGGGTAGTTTAGTCATTTTGTAAAAGGCATCTTGTCTGCCTATAAATAGAATAGATACCTCGTACATGAGGTGATGACTGATAGATAGAGAAATTTTGTTGTAATTATTCTCTGTAATTTATCAACTTTCATATATCAATAAAAACATTTATGAGTATTTTTCTTGCATTGAATGTTCTTTGATTGTTTGTTTCCGCCACTCAATCATTGACTTGGTTACCATATTCGATTCACAGTAAGAATATCATTCTTACTCAACCCCAGTCATGGCCCAACCCGATGGATGGTAAGAATTTGCCTTTTCATGACTTACCAAATTATTATGAAAGGCTATTAAACATTCTTTTTGTTCAATAGCCTTTTTAAACATGTTACAAGTGGAATTCTATCATGTTGGTACGTCCCAATTCAGACCTAAACATTTTGTATTTGCATCTTTACAAAACTTGCGATATCTAGTATATCTTTGATTATTGCTAAAAATGTCACATAACATTCTTTTAAAACCATCTTTCACTATTTCAATCGTTTTTAAATCGTCTTGAATGGCTAAGCTTATGATGTGTGTAACACATTGACTATGAAAAAACACACCCTCACACATTTGTTTATATTTTTAATTCTCAATGATCTATCACAAGCGTGTTATTTGACGCATTATCAAAAGATATAGAAAATATTTTGTTTTCTAATTTATACGTTTGAATAACTTTATCAATAAGATAAACAATATTTTGGCCGGTGTGAGGATATTCAAACAATTCAAACGCAATCGTATGTTTCATCATTTGCCTTGAATCGAGTTCAACCCAATGGGCGGTGACACAAATGTACTAATCTGGTGAACCGTGAGGTGTCGACCAAACATCACTAGTTAAGTTACCACCAGTTTGTAAATTTTCAAATTAAGATATTAATTCATTTTTAGCTTTTCTCCACATTTTTAAACAATCTCTTCGAAGAGTAGCACGAGTTACATTGGTGTAATGTGGTTGGAGAGTTCGTTGAATGAGTTGAGTCAAACGTTCGTTATTGAAATGTTTGAATGACAAGCTTTCTTGAATTACCAAATGCGACATTTGCTCCCGAACCGCATCAACGTTATAAGCCCAAATATTTCCTTCGTTAGTCATCGAAGCTTGACCTTCAGAAGGTTCACCTTTCAACTCCTTACAATATTTATTTGAAATGTGGTTTTTCAATGTTGTATTTGCATCTTTTTTGAAAAACTTATGAAAAAACTTGCAATGAGTCTTGTTTGGACCACAAACCATTTGACACAAATCGTAAGTGCACTATATTTCGGGGTTCCTATTTGTAGGAAGGATTGCTACCACCATGTTGCTTGAAGATGCTTCACAACCAATGGATGATTGAACACTTGATGAAGCCATTTGAGAGATTTTTGAGAAAGTTATTTGTAAAACGAAAGTATTGGTGAACGTATTTGTGATTTTTGAGAGTAGAGAGTGTTGTAAGTTGTTGTGATTCATTCAAAACATCCAATACATATATATACAAATATAATGGGGGTATAATGGGAAAAAACATAAAAAAGGTCAAAAAAGGCTCCTAACGACTATATAGCCGTTATCCAAAGGCTAGATTTCAAAGACTGGTTCAAAAACCAGTTTAGGGACCGGTTTGGGCACCGTTTTGAGAACCGGTTTTAAATCGGACAGGTTTACGAACCGGTTTTGTCACACCCCAACCTTAACGGCGGAATCGTTAAGATGTGAGGGTTAAAATTGTTCACAACCAAATAACACTACCATAAATTGTAAATATGATTAACCAAAAGATTAAATAAACATTACATCCAAGAGTCTCAATGAAATAAAGTAACAAAAGTCCACTTTCCAAGTTTCAAGACATATTATTTGTTTTCCAAGGTCCAAATCCTAAGTGTAAGCATGCTTCAAAAGATAATCATCAAGCTTGTGTATTTCCTGAAATATTTTAAAAATAAAGGGTCAACTTTGAAAGTTGGTGAGTTTTCATGGGTTAAGCATATATATATATATATATATATATATATATATATATATATATAATATATATATATATATATATATAATATATATATATATATTATATATATATATATAAGTTTACAAGTAGCAATTCATGTTAATGGTTACAAATAAATCAAGTTTATAAATAACATATAGCTACAATCAAACTTGACCAAGAATATCATTTACAAGTTATAATGATTAGCTAAGTGTACTTGGTTCCCATGATAAACAAGCATACGTCATCAGGAGCCAGCAATAACCTTGGCTTTAGCAACAAATAGGCTTGTCAGACCCATAGATTTATGACGCCGCTAGGCTAGCAATAGTTAATGATTGTCAACATATAATGTCCATCATATAAGTCTCATAATATTACAAATAACCATAACAAAAGTAAGATGAATTGCATATGCATTTACAACTATCAAGACATTTACAAATGTAAGTTTATATGTTAACATGTTTCACCCCTAAAAACTATGAAATAAAATAACAGAGGGACATGAAAACTCACTTGATATAGTTGATGTTAAAGGTAATATCAACTAATGTAAATGATGCTCCAGTGATTTCTCTTACAAGATACCTAATCGTATATATTCTAATATTAAGTCCAACAATACGAGTAACGATTAAACGAGAACTAGGGATTCAATAGAAATTTGGGATTTTTGATAGTTGTTTTAAATAAGATGATTTACCCAAAGTTTAATTCAATAATGATTAAATAGTCGATTAGGTAATCATTTAAAATAATAATAATAATAATATTAAGATTAAACGACTAAGAAAATTAAATAATTTCCAATTTGTAATAGTGTTAAATAAGAGCGTAGATTTAAACTGTAATAATGGAGTACCATTAGTTTAATAATTAGTTAAACAACGACACGTCCAAAGTAATCAAGTGCATATTTGATTATTTAAATTAAATTATTAAGTATTTTATTTTATTTAAAGACTAAAAATAATTAAATGAAATAAGTTTCTATACAACATTTATATTATTAAACTCTTCATTTTTATTTAAAAATATAATGTTGTATTTTAAAAATTCAAAAAAATCAATCTGATAATTTAGGGAACTAATTCTATTAACAAAAATAATTTTTATTAGAATTATAATTTTTCTTTAACTTAATAAGTGAAAAAAAACCTGTTTTAAACATATTGGGGGTGCCCGGGTTCGAACCCGGGACCCCTGTTATGAGTGTACATGAATTAAACCAATGGGCTAGTCGCCCAAATCTGTTATAAGCCCACTGCAATATTTTTAAAACATCACCCAAAGAAAACCTCAATTTCGGATAAACCCTAGATCCGATTTCGAACCAATTGAACAAAAATTTGAATGTGATTCTTGAAATAAACATAGGGCTTTTGATCCTTAAAGGAAACCAAGTATGTGTGTGTGTTTCATTACTCAAAAGATGTTAGACTTTGTGAAGTCGGTTTTTCGGGGTCGATAAACATCCGAGCATGTTCTTGACGGAAGGATGAACAACCAAAACCAAAAGTCAAATCAATAACACAAACTATCAAATATTGGTTTCATTGATAAAAACCTAACGATTACAAGCTTGTTACAACATAAGAATCAAGACTCTTGGCAAGGGGAAGATCGAGCATGATCTCCCCTCTCATCCGGCAGCCCTAGGCTTCGGGCAGACTTCCTCTCAATCCCCCCTATTCTCTACACATTGAAACTGGTATATATAGGCCTCGGCCCATATTACATGCGACTGGGCCTATTCGTGCGATTGGACCATGCGTATGGTTCAATCGTACGACTGCACCATGCGTATGGTTCAATCGTACGACTGGACCATACTTATGGTTCAGTCTTACAAATGTCCCAATCGCATCTCTCAATCGCACGGCTGGTCCATTAGCATGGCTCAGTCGTACGACTGAGTCTCATTCGTATATGCTCATGCGAATGACCCAGTTTCATGTGTTTAGAACATATCAGATGCATAACATTAAGCCTAGACTATTCGACAAGCGACAGACACACTATATATGACTATATATGCTCCAACAAATTCCCCCTTGTATGTTGCTTGCGAATAGTAGATAACACCTCTTACAATCTTCAGTCAATCTTTGCTCTGGTTGCCAATAGAATCAAACGAAAACCATATTAGCCAACGTTGTCAATCCGTCAGGTTACTACCATATCCCTGAAAATGAATTTAGGCACAATAGCTTTCGTTTACTTTGTAGAATACTATCATAGCAGCAAGATTCCCCATATGACTGATTTTTCCAGATAATGACACGGACAGTTTTCCATTGCTTCAATCTTCACATAGGCTAACTTGATTTAACATCACCACCTGCAGAAATTCCCCCTCACATTCAGCATATCCCAATATATAGACATTGTGCTCTCCTTGCGTCTTGACACGGTGTATTGGGCAAAAGGTTGAAGGTTCCAATCCACAGCTGACAATATCAACCAAATCAGCATGCACGAAGATTCATCATCGGAAACCAGTTCATATCATCACTTTCTGATTGTGTCTTCACTTTCTATATACAAGGATTCCCCCTAAGAAGCAAAATCCTTTCTATGCGGATAAATATAACTTGATTGGCCCATAAGTAGTTAGATGCTCCTGACTACCCCACAAAATCAGCACCAACTGCTGACATCTTCTCTTCTCTCTTTCGTGTTCCAATTACATTCACCTATTCTGGAAATCCGACGAATAATGGGGTACACATCGAACTTATTTGACAAACGAACCTCTGGGTGAATATGCTTTGCTCATATTCAAATCTGTGCAAGAAGTTGTTCCAGATTTTTTTTGGTCTGGAACAAATGCGGATGAGTCAATGCGGATGGCTCATTCGTGCGATTGAACATAGGACTACTCCAGTCGCACAACTGAACATACGACTGGTCCAGTCGTACGAATGGCTCATTCGCATGGTCCAGTCGTACGAATGGTCCATTCGCATGGCCCAGTCACATGAAAGGGTCTGCACGCAGATTTTCAGATCTGCAGCCACCAGGGCTGCCCAAAACCCTAATCTGATGAATTCAACATGAACCGAAACAAAGTAGACATCATCAGATTCGAAAGGGTGATAGGAACGTGGTTTTGAACTCGATTTCAACATAGAAGCAACACACGTAACAAGATCTGAGCAAAACACGAAGAACACGAAGTGGGTTTTATGTCAAGATCTGAAATTCAATCTCGAAATCAAGAGCTCGGGTAGCTAGAATGATTGTTAGATCATTCCAGCAGTAACCGACTCTGATACCAATTGTGAAGTCAGTTTTTCGGGATCGATAAACATCCGAGCATGTTCTTGACGGAAGGATGAACAACCAAAACCAAAAGTCAAATCAATAATACGAACTATCAAATATTGGTTTCATTGATAAAAACCTAACGATTACAAGCTCGTTACAACATAAGCATCAAGACTCTTGGCAAGGGGAAGATCGAGCGTGATCTCCCCTCTCATCCGGCAGCCCTACGCTCCGGGTAGACTTCCTCTCAATCCCCCCTATTCTCTACACATTGAAACTGGTATATATAGGCCTCGGCCCATATTAGATGCGACTGCGCCCATTCGTGCGATTGGACCATGCGTATGGTTCAATCGTACGATTGAACCATACGTATGGTTCAATCGTACGAATGGACCATACTTATGGTTCAGTCTTACGAATGTCCCAATCGCATCTCTTAGTCGCACGGCTGGTCCATTAGCATGGCTCAGTCGTACGACTGAGTCTCATTCGCATATGCTCCTGCGAATGACCTAGTTTCATGTGTTTACAACATATCAGATGTATAACATTAAGCATAGACTATTCGACAAGCGACGAACACACTATATATGACTATATATGCTCCAACAGACTTCGATGCTACAAGTTGAAGAACAATCATGACCAAGGTTGGGTAGAGTTCATGAGCACACGTTGATATGATCCAAATTCATTGCATAGGAAGCTTCTAAGGATCTCGGTGATCGAAAGCCCTTTGTTAATTTTGCTAGTAAATGGGTAGACTACGGTGAACAACTTAGTTAGAGTCGACGATGAAGATGATGACAAAATTCGTTGTAAATGTGTGTTTCTATTGAAATTGAATTTGGTATAAGTTTCGAAAATGGTTATCCAGTCGTTAGAGTTCAATTGATTGATTAATCATCAGGTTTTGTTGTCGATCGGTTTTGAAGATTGATGGTGGTCGGTTACGAGTTCAAAATGTTGAATTTAATTCAAATTAAGGCGCCTCAAGTGTTCAAACGGTTCCAGAAACGATTAGCATTGATTTAGGACTTCAATGTCGGGGGTTACGGTGGTTTGGGGAGTCGTCGGCCTTCGGTCGTAGGGTGGCCGGGAAAATGGGGGGGGGGGTAAAAGGAAAAGGGGTTAGGTTTTAATGTATTACACTTTAGTCCTCGTAGTTTTAATTTTATCATTTTATGTAAAATTTATAATTAAAGTTTCTAAATTGTCAATAAAGCCCCCAAAACTTAATTAAACCTTTAGTTTTAATTATTTTATTAATTATTTAACTTTTATAAGTTATTATTCTATAGTTATCTTATTTTATTATTAATATTATTTACTATTATTATTACTATCATTATTATTATGATGCTTATTTTAGTAAAATTAAATTACTAACTCTTAAATTAATAAAATTAATGTAAAATAAAAGAGATTACTCACATAGTTTCATAAAGGACATAAATGTCCTTACAAGAAGATAATGGGGTTAACTATTAATTAAAGAAAACCTGAAAGGTTACAATCTCCCCAACTTTTAAGAATTTCGTCCCAAAATTAAGAATGAAACTAAACGAACAAGTGTGGGCATTAATTCTTCATATGATCCTCACGCTACAAGTAAACTCAGGTCCACGCTTATTCTCCCAACAAACCTTGACGATTAGGGTGGTAGTGGTTCTAGTCTTCTTCATAATGCAATCCATGACCTCAACAGATTTCTCAACAAAAAGTAAGGACTCGTCGATCTGGACGTCATCAACAGGACATGTAGGCTTTCGTCAGCCAAGTATTTTCTCAAATTTGAGATATGAAAAACAGGATGAACCCCGCTAAGATCAGAAGGTACTTCCAGTTTATAAGCCACTTTCCCGATCCTTTTAGGATCTGAAAAGGTCCTACAAATCGTGGAGCTAGTTTACCCTTCTACCCTAAGCGAACGACTCCCTTCCATGGTGAAACTTTAAGAAGTACTATATCCCCAACTTCGAATTCCAACGGCTTGCATCGTTTATCAGCATAACTATGTTGTCGAATTCTAGCCACTTTGAGGTGCTTGCGAATCGTGGAGACTTTATCGGTCGTTTCTTGTATGAGCTTAGGACCAGTGATGTACTTTTTACCAATGTCAGTTCAGCAGATTGAGGAACGACATTTACGACCATAAAGTGCTTCGAAAAGTTCCATCTTGATACTTGAGTGGTAACTATTATTATACGAGAATTCCACGAGAGGTAAATGCGTATCCCAATCACCACCAAATGTCAAGGACACAAAGGCGTAGCAAATCCTCCAGGGTTTAAATGGTTCACTCGGTTTAACTGTCCATTTGAGGATGGTAAGTCGTGCTTAAATCCAATTGAGTACTTAAGAGTTCTTGCATAGACGACCAAAAGTGCGAAGTGAAATGAGCATCTCGGTAATATATGATATGCAAAGGTACGCCATGACAACTCATAATCTCATAAATGTATATATGAGCTAACTTTGATGTTTTGTAAGTGTCATGTATGGGTATGAAATGTGCCTACTTGGTCAATCGATCAACGATCACCCATATGCTATCATGACCACGAGAGGTGCGAGGTAGTTTGGTTATGAAGTCCATAGATATGTGTTCCCATTTCCACATGGGAATTTTGGGTTGTTCAAGTAATCCACTAGGACGTTGATGTTCAGCTTTAACCTTCGTACATGTAAGACACTTAGCTATGCAAGTTGCTATGTCTTTCTTCATTCCAAGCCACCAGTATTGGCCACACAGATCCATATACATCTTATCGGAACCAGGATGAATTGAGTAACGAGTTTGATAAGCTTCATTCATGATGAAGGTATGAAGATTAACTTAGTTTGGAACCCAAATTTGATTCAAGAAATACATCAGTCCATTTGTTTCATTTCTAGTTGAGATCGAAGATTGTACTCCAACTCTTCAACCATTTTTCCTTCTTCTTGAACTGCTTGTTGAGCCTCCTAGATACAAGTCTCGATGTCATTCTTAATCCTTAAATTTTGCAGCGGCATCGTAGTCTCGTTAACATCTAGATGAATCTCAGTATCAAATTCTCCCAAGGTATCAAAACATTATCGTCGATCGTGAATTTCTTGAAACACAATCATCTTGTTATGAATCTTATGACTTAGTGCATCAACTACGACATTTGCCTTTCCAGGTTGGTAACGAATGTCACAGTCATAATCACTAATCAACTCGACCCAACAACGTTGTCTCATATTAAGATCCTTCTGATTGAAAATGTGTTGAAGGCTTTTATGATTGGTGTAGACTATACATTGCGTACCATAAAGGTAATTTCTCCAAGTCTTTAGGGCAAAACCAACAGCACCAAGTTCAAGATCATGTGTTGTCTAATTCACCTTATGGATCTTTAGTTATCTCGATGCATATGCTATGACCTTTCCTCGTTGCATGAGAACACAACCAAGGCCTTGTCTAGATGAATCATAATACACGATGAAATCATCGTTTCCATCAGGAAGGGTCAAGATAGGAGCATTACACAGCTTGTGCTTTAATGCTTCAAAGGCTTCTTCTTGTTCAGACCCCTACTGTAGCACCCGAAAATTTTCTTTGAAGGCGACGAAAGAAGAAAAAGAAATAAAGTCCAAAGTTGAGGGACCAAAAGAGACAACGAGAGAAACTTTGATGAATGAGAGTATAAAAGGGGGAAGACACCCCATACTTGCTATTTCAGCCAAAGAGAAGAGAGAAAAGGAGAAAAGAGGAGAAAAGCTTGGTTCAGGTTGATCTGAGCGTGAAAATCGACGTTACTCGACGGGATTGTTAAGGTGAGTTCTAGAACCCCTCTTTTGCACGTTTTGAATGATTTTGGGGCTGGAACACATCTGAAAACTATTTTTCGGGTTTTTGGGTGAATACCCATTTATGTATGTATATGTATGTGTATGATTCGTTTGGGGCTTGATTTTGGGCTTGGGTATGCTTGAATAATGTCATGATATGTTTCCCTAAGGTTTAGAAGGGTTGATTTGAGTTCAAGCGAGGTTTGGAAGAGTTTGGAGGCCGAAAGGTGCGACTGCAGTTCGGGATGAACTGCATTCGGCGCACAGCTAGGGCTATGCGACTGGAGGTCCATGCGACCAAATGGCATGCGACTGGGGGCCACACGCACGAAAGAGGTGCGAATGAGTTTCATTCATGCGACTGAGGGTCATACATATGAGGGCTATGCGACTTAAGGAAATGCGGATAAGAGTCATGTGACTGAAGGAAATGCGGATGAAGGTCATGCGACTGTAGGCCATGCGATTGGAGCTCATACGCCTGTGAGTCGTGCGACCTCCCATTCGCACGAAAGGTGTGCGACTGAGGGCCATTAGCATGAAGGTCATGCGATTGGATTCCATACGCCCGGATGTCATGCGATTAAGGCCCATACGCATGAAAGCATGCAATTGGAGGTCATGTGCATAGAATGCATATGACTAAGTGTTCCCATGTGCCTACGAGGTGATGCGCCTGAACAGTGCTCATACGCCTGAAGTCATGCAACTGGAGAGTTCATACGCATGGAGATCATACGACTGGAGAGTTCGTACGCATGGAGATCATGCGACTGGAGAGTTCATACGCATAGAGATCATGCTACTGGAGCGTTCATACGCATGGAGATCATGCGACTGGAGAGTTCATACGCATGGAGATCATGCGACTGGAGAGTTCATACGCATGGAGATTATGCGACTGGAGAGATCATATGCATGGAGATCATGCGACTGGAGCGTTCATACGCATGGAGGTCATGCGGCTGGAGCTCCATACGCCTAAGTGTTGGTGCGCCCGAATAGGGTTTATGCGCCCAGGAGTTTTGAGGGACTTTGAGAGGTGATGGTCGAGATGGATTTCCTCGATGGTGTGATGGGAATGGACGGTATAAGATGACGTATGATGATGAGCTAATGATGATGATGATGTGATGTATGATGATGTGCGATGACGTATGGTTATGTGATGTGATGCGCGTGATTCGTGTGATGATGATGTCATGTGCTTGTGGATGTTGTATGCTATGCATGATGTATGTTATGGGTGTGCGATGTTTCCCTATGTGTTTGATGTTGTATGTTTTATGTTCCTTATTATTATGTATGTTTATCTTTCCATGGCTTTGCGTTGAACGTTAATGAATGTAATGAAAGTATTATGTAACGTAAAGTGAAAGATAATGAAAAGAGGAACGTAATGAATGAATGCATGCATTAATGAATGAATAAACGAATGAAAGTCTTGCAAGCATATGTATGAGGTGAGCGACTCTATGTTGCAACAGACTCGAAAGAGGTCCTTGTCGCGTACTCCGGTACTGTGTCAGTCTTCGGACATGAGTCGGGGGTTTGGTTACAAGCCCCGGCACAGTATCTGTCTTCGGACATGAGTCGGGGGTGTTGCATGAGACAGGATCCGGATGAATGAGAAGAGGATCGCGTACTCCGGTACTGTGTTAGTCTTCAAACATGAGTCGGGGGTTTGTGTTCAGACCCCGGCACAGTATCAGTCTTTGGACATGAGTCGGGAGTAGTGCGTGAGACTGAGATGAGATGAAAGAGAAACGAATCGTGTACTCCGGTGCTGTGTCAGTCTTCGGACATGAGTCGGGGGTTTGTGTACAGACCCCGGTACAGTACTAGTCTTCGGAAATGAGTCGGGAGTATGGCGTGAGTTGATGAATGAGAAAGGTAATGATGGAAAGAGCGAATGTATTAAATGAACGTTAATGAATTATCATAATAATGTACTAAACGGATCTTTGTCATTCGACCTCAGTAATCGTGGCTGAGTGCCACGAAGAGGGTAAAGTCTGACCGGATCTAGAGAGAGAAGTGAAAGATAATGAAGTACGTTGAATGAGTGAAAGTTAACGAACATAATGATGAAGATAATAACGATATTATCTATGTGTACGTATGATGTATGATCACGAACGAATGTAAAGTGTAGTATGATTTTGAAAGAAAGTAAAGAACGGTTTTACGAAAGAAAAGTATGTTTTATTATAGAACTAGAACTCACTGAGCAATGCTGACTTTGATGTGTTTCCAGTTGGCAGGTATGTTGCTGAGGATGGCACGGGGCGGCTACTCAGCGTATTTTGGATGGCATTCCTTGTTGAAAGCTTTTGTAATGTAATGAAACAAATATTTTGTGATTGGGCAACGATTTATCCTGTTGTAAAAGTTTTTATGATGAAATGTAATGTTGTTTAATGTGTCCGCTGCAACATTTTATGAAAGTTAAATGTAATTATATCTTGTGTGCGATGAGAATCCAACTGTATGCATCCCGGGAACGGGGCCTTACAAGTTGGTATCAGAGCCAAAGTTTAAGTGAAATGGGTAAATTTTCAAAAGAAACCTAATCTTAATCTGAGAATGGGACAGGAAGGGGAGGGATGCCAATCTGAATAGCTGCATGCCATCAGGTATTTTTGTAAAGTTAACCGCTATTACGTGCGCATTTTATGTGGTTTATGTGTTGCTAATAGATTTAGATACTGATGTAGTCAGGACAGGTAATGCTCGGGGTTTGAAGAGTAAAGTAAGTGGCTAATCACAATTGGCCACTGTAATTAGGGACTTACTATACTTGACATAAACTGAGCTGTTCCCTTGAATGATCGTGTTGGTGTTTGAATCTTTTAGTGTGTTAGAAGATGGCCGGTGGTAGATCTTCGAAAGCTTCACGAGGTCGAGGTGGCGATGGACGTGGTGCTGAACCACGGGTCACAAGAGGAAGGTCTAGGGCTGAAAGAGTGGTTCATTAGGAACCCGAGACCCCTCATCCGGAGGGCGGTGATGAGAGTGCTAATCTGCGAGCCTCGATGAGAGAGGCGGTTGCGGAGGAAGTGCATCAGGCCATGCTGACGATCCTACCGTCTGTAGTGACAGAAGTGATAAAGGCTGTTAGAGATGGGGAGAAACAGGAAAGGGGTAGACCTTTGGGCGAAAGGAGACGACCCGAGACTGAAACAGTTTTCTTCGATGACGAAGAGAAGAAGAGGAAGAAGAGGAAGAGACTGCACCGGAGGCGGCACGAGGCTATAACTATGGGGCGTTTCAACGATGCAAGCCCCCAACTTTTGATGGAAATGGCACTGCTGCTACTGCTCACCGATGGGTGAGAGAGATGGAAGAAGTATTGAATATCAGCGAGTGCCGGGATGATCAGAAGGTAAAGTTTGCTGCCCATTCCTTTGTCGACTCGGCTCTGTGCTGGTGGGACAATATAGTCCAAGCCAAGAGTAGCAGGCTATTGGGAGAATGAGATGGTCGGAGCTGAAGAAGCTGGTTATGGGGAGTTCTATCCTCAGCGAGAGATGGACAAGGTTGAGACGGAGTTCCTGCAACTGGAGGCGGGAACCTTGACACATCAACAGTACACCATGAAGTTCAACGAGATGACACGTTTGGTGCCGGATCAGGTAGCGCTTGCTGGCGGACATCCGTAGGCACATGATCGCTGCCCGACCGAGCACGTTTAGGTTGACAGTTGACCTGGCAGGAAGGTTGTACGACGAGCGGGGGCGATGGCGATGAAAGACGAAGGGGAGGAGCGAGCCTATGTTAAGAAAGGGAAAGGAAGGCGAGACAATGATGGTGGATTTGTGTATGAAGGTACGGCACAAGGGACGATGATCGGAAGAGAATAGAAAGAAAAGGAAGTATGCAAAAAGTGTGGTAGAGGCCATGAGGGGGAATGCAAGTGGGGATTGAACGTCTGTTTCTAGTGTGGGAAGGCCACAGGGCGAGGGATTGCCGCAGGGCTAAGTGCTACGACTATGGCGAGACTGGACACCTGAGCAGGGATTGTAAGAAGTTGAAAGCAGGAAGTTTCTGTGTGAGAAAGGGAATAGAGGGTGAAGGCTAGAGCTTTTGCCATGATCGAGAGGAGGCTAGAGCGGAATTCGACTTGACGTCAGGTACTTTTCTGGTAATTTAAAATTTGTGCATCTATGATTTGAATGCGATGCTATTAGTAGTCTCGTTCCTACTACTTTCTATTGTAAGTGGCATGTGAGGAGAAAGAACATCGATGAGCCCTTCGATGTAAAGATTGCTATTAATGAATCCACTAGGTTACCTAGATGCCCTAGAGGATTACGAGATAGAATTGAGAAAGCGTTTGTTCCTGCTAAACCGTTCAGGACAGACTTGGGTGGATAGGTGGACACCATAAGGTGAATGGGTTAGCAATCCATGAGGCGTGGACATATCGCCTACTTGGCCGATGCAAGGTATGTGGATATACTAATATCTCAACCGTTAGATGTATCGAGACACGAGTAAAGATTATTGGTAGCCAGGTATGAAGTGTGATATGATGGAGTAAGTGAGTAAATGCCTTACTTGTCTACAAGTGAAGGCCGAGCACCAAATGACGTATGGGAAATATTGAGGTGACTGAGGCTACGACTGAGAAGCTCGAAAGGATCAAAGCCCTGATGGAAGTAGCCAAAGATAGACTAGAAGTCGTATGTTGATAAACGATGTAGAGCGATTGAATTCCAGGTGAGAGACTGGAAAAGAGATGAGGCAATATTGCCCGCAATGGTTCAAGGAACAACAGGTTTCGAGGACAAAACCTATTTAAGGGGGGTGGACTTGTAACACCCGGAAATTTTCTTTGAAGGCGACGAAAGAAGAAAAAGAAATAAAGTTCAAAGTCGAGGGACCAAACTCGACAATGAGAGAAACTTCGATGAATGGGAGTATAAAAGGGGGAAGACACCCTATACTTTCCATTTCAGCCAAAGAGAAGAGAAAAGGAGAAAAGAGGAGAAAAGCTTGGTTTGGGTTGATCCGAGCGTGAAAATCGACGTGTAGCGGGTCAAATCGAAGCTCTACTTGACTGGATAATTAAGGTGAGTTCTAGGACCCCTCTTTGGCACGTTTTTGATTGATTTTGGGGCTGGAACACATCTGATAACTATTTTTCGGGTTTTTGGGTGAATACCCATTTATGTATGTATATGTATGTGTATGATTCGTTTGGGGCTTGATTTTGGGCTTGGGTGTGCTTGAATAATGTCATAGTATGTTTCCCTAAGGTTTAGAAGGGTTGATTTGAGTTCAAACGAGGTTTTGAAGAGTTTGGAGGCCGAAAGGTGCGACTACAGTTGGGGGTGAGCTGCATTCTGCGCACAGCTAGGGCTATGCGACTGGAGGTCCATGCAACCGAATGGCATGCGACTGGGGGCCATACGCACGAAAGAGGTGCAACTGAGGTTCATTCGTGCGACTGAGGGTCATATGCATGAGGGCTATGCGATTGAAGCAAAATGCGGATGAGAGTCATGCGACAGAAGGAAATACGGATAAGGTCATGCGACTGAAGGCCATGCGACTGGAGCCCATACGCCTGTGAGTCGTGCGATTGAGGTCCATTCGCACGAAAGGTGTGCGACTGAGGTCCATTCACATGAAGGTCATGTGACTGGACTCCATATGCCCGGATGTCATGCGATTAAGGCCCATACGCATGAAAGCATGCGATTGGAGGTCATGCGCCTAGTATGCATAAGACTAAGTGTTCCCATATGCCCACGAGGTGATGCGCCTGAACAATCCTCATACGCTTGAAGTCATGTGAATGGAGAGTTCATATGCATGGAGATCATGCGACTGGAGAGTTCATACGCATGGAGATCATGCGACTGGAGAGTTCATACGCATGGAGATCATGCGACTCGAGAGTTCATACGCATGGAGATCATGCGACTGGAGCATTCATACGCCTGGAGGTCATGCGGCTGGAGCTCCATACGCCTAAGTGTTGGTGCGCCCGAATAGGGTTTATGCACCCGGAGTTTTGAGGGACTTTGACAGGTGATGGTCGAGATGGATTTCCTCAATGGTGTGATGGGCATGGACGATATAAGATGACGTATGATGATGAGCTAATGATGATGATGATGTGATGCATGATGTTGTGCGATGACGTATGGTTATGTGATTTGATGCACGTGATTCGTGTGATGATGATGTCGTGTGCTTATGCACGTTGTATGCTATGCATGATGTATGTTATGGGTGTGCGATGTTGCCCTGTGTGTTTGATGTTGTATGTTTTATGTTCCTTATTATTATGTATGTTTATCTTTCCATGGCTTTGCGTTAAACGTTAATGAATGTAATGAAAGTATTATGTAACGTAAAGTGAAAGATAATGAAAAGAGGAACGTAATGAGTGAATGCATGCATTAATGAATGAATGAACGAATGAAAGGCTTGAAAACATATGTATGAGGTGAGCGACTCTGTGTTGCAACAGACTCGAAAGAGGTCCTTGTCACGTACTCCGGTACTGTGTCAGTCTTCGGACATGAGTCGGGGGTGTTGCATGAGACAGGATCCGGATGAATGAGAAGAGGATCGCGTACTCCGGTACTGTGTCAGTCTTCGGACATAAGTCGGGGGTTTGTGTTTAGACCCCGGCATAGTATCAGTCTTCGGACATAAGTCGGGAGTAGTACGTGAGACTGAGATGAGATGAAAGAGAAACGAATCGCGTACTCCGGTGTTGTGTCTATCTTCGGACATGAGTCGGGGGTTTGTGTACAGACCCTGGTACAGTACCAGTCTTCGGACATGAGTCGGGAGTATGGCGTGAGTTGATGAATGAGAAAGGTAATGATGGAAAGAACGAATGTATTAAATGAACGTTAATGAATTATCATAATCATGTACTAAACGGGATCTTTGTCATTCGACCTCAGTAATCATGGCTGAGTGCCACGAAGAGGGTAAAGTCTGACCGGATCTAGAGAGAGAAGTGAAAGATAATGAAGTACGTTTAATGAGCGAGGTTAACGATCATAATGATGAAGATAATAATGATATTATCTATGTGTACGTATGATGTATGATCACGAACGAATGTAAAGTGTAGTATGATTTTGAAAGAAAGTAAAGAACGGTTTTACAAAAGAAAAGTATGTTTTATTATAGAACTAGAACTCACTGAGCAATGCTGACTTTGATGTGTTTCCGGTTGGCAGGTATGTTGCTGAGGATGGCACGGGGCGGCTACTCAGCATATTTTGGATGGCATTCCTTGTTCAAAGCTTTTGTAATGTAATGAAACAAATATTTTGTGATTGGGCAAGGATTTATCCTGTTGTAAAAGTTTTTATGATGAAATATAATGTTGTTTAATGTTTCCGCTACAACATTTTATGAAAGTTAATATAATGATATCTTTTGTGTGTGATGAGAATCCAACTGTATGCGTCCCGGGAACAGGGCCTACACCTACTCGAATGGTTTTCAGAGAAGTTGGCAATGAAACGTCGATAATAGCCAGCAAGACCAAGAAAAGAATGAACTTTGGTTGGGGTTGTAGGAACATTCCAATTTTTCACAACTTCCACCTTTGTAGGGTCAACATGAAATCCTTGGTTATTCACCATGTGTCCTAGAAATTAGACCTCCTAAAGCCAAAATTTGCACTTTGAGAACTTTTCGTACAACTGTTCTTTCTTTAATAGCTCAAGAACTTGTCGCAAGCGAAATTCATGGTCTGTTTTGGACTTGGAATAAATAAGTATGTCGTTAATAAAGATAATCACAACTTGTCTAGATACGGCTTGCATACTTGATTCATGAGATCCATATAGACAACAGGAGCATTTGTTAAACCAAAGGGCATAACCATGAACTCATAGTGTCCATATCAAGTACGGAGCGTAGTTTTTGGGAAATCATAATCATGAACTCGTAATTGATGATAGCCAGAACGTAAGTCAATTTTGAGAAAATAGCAGCTCCTTGAAGTTGGTCAAAAAGATCATCAATGTGAGAAAGAGGGTAGCGGTTCTTCATGGTAAGTTTGTTAAGCTCATGATAATCGATGAACATACAAAACGTTTCATCTTTCTTCTTCACGAACAGAACATGTGCACCCGATGGCGAAGAGCTAGGACGGAGAAAACCCTTGTCGGACTGTTCTTGAAGTTGACTAGCTAGCTCTTGTATTTCCGATGGTGCAAGTCGATATAGTGACTTAGCCAGGGGGTTTGCTCCCGGAATCAACTTAATCTTAAACTCGACTTCACGCACAGGAGGTAAGCCACTAAGGTCATCGGGAAACAGCTTAGGAAAGTCTCGTACAATCGGGACATCCTTAAGGTCTTTCCCTTTGACTTTCGTGTTGACCACGTAGGCCAAGAAAGCCATGTAATTCTTGCTTAAGCATTTTTCAGGCTTGAGTACACAACATGAGTTTGAGTCCCTTGGAGGATTTTTCACCGAATACTTTCAATGTATCCCCCAAAGGTAAAGGAATTCGAATGCACGTCTTAAAACAAATAATTTCCACATGATGTTTGGCTAAACAATCCATGCCAATGATAATGTCAAAGCTTCCAAGATTCATAGGAATAAGGTCGATAAAGAAGTCATGCTCGTTTAGACTCAAAATGCAATCACGAATGACAACATCAATGGTGATAGGTACTCCATCGGCGACTTCAATGGTAAGAGGTCTTTCTAATTTCGTATGTGGCTTAGCAAGCATAGGCTCAAATTCTAACGAGAAAAAACCGTTATCGGTTCCAGAATCAAACAAATCATAGGCATAAGAATTATTAATAAGAAACATACATGTTTAGTTTTAAAGACATTTAACGATACAGGTAAAGCATCAAAATAACTTAGATTATAAAGTTGAGGTTGGATTTGACATACCGTTCACCACATTGTTGTTTGCTTGTGCTTGCTTTGCATTGATAATGAATGCACGTCCTCTGGCTTATGGAATATTACCCGTAAGATGAGGGTATTATGGGTGAAAATGACCAGGTTCGCCATAGTTGTAGCAAGCACGATTAGCAACCACGCGGCATTGTTTGGTGCATAGTGACAAGTAGCCACCAAGTGTCCATACTTACTGCATAGTGTACAGATGCGACACATGGTATTACCAGCACGATGATACCTACAGACATTGCATAAAGGTAGAGGACCAGCATAGGCCCTAGCAACAATTGCTTGTGTCACAGGAACGAGTTGTCTTTGAGGTACCTTGGGTGTAGCCATAGCAAAATTGCAAGCCGCTGTGAACTTGTGTTTCTTGTTGTCGTAAGACGGTTCATTTTTACTCTCTTTAGCGGCTTCAGGGATCGCCTTTTCAGTGTTTTTAGCACCTTTGACAGACAAGGTGTCCACTCGATATGGTTTTCAGTAAGTTGAGTGGTGATGGTAATGGCATCCTCCAAAGTTATGAGTCTACTACCCACCACAACATCTTGAATTTAGGGTGGAACCCCCTTGATGAACTTCTTAATGTTGCGAGGAATAGTGTCGACCATATGAGGCAACAGTATGCTCAACTCATAATGCATACCTGAATAGGCCAAATGATCTCCACCATGTTGCTTGAGATTCCAAAATTCCTCCTCTAGCTTTTGCAGCTCACTTCTCCAGCAGAACCTTTGGATTGCAATGTTCTTGAATTCATCCCAAGTTAGTGCCAACAAAACATCAACACCACGGTTCCTCTTCTCACTATTCCATCATGCAAGTGCCCTTCGTTGAATTACACTCATGGCATAATGGACTTTGAGTGCCTCAGGACAGTCACAGTTGATGAAGGTGTTCTCCATGCTTTCGAACTACTCGATAAGTCTAGTGGCTCCTTCCTTTCCACTAAAGCTAGTGGTTTGCATGAGTTGAAGTGCTTAAACGTCCAGGTTTGATTTTTTTGCCCTTGATTTGCACTATTCTCTCCTTTTCCATTGCCATTGTTGCTGTTGCTAGAGTTGGTCATCAATGTACTATTCAGTTCGACAACCATAGTCAGAATGACGGCAGCCATTTGTCGGGTGATCATGACGGCCAATTTGCGATTGGAGGTACCACGTTTTCCATGATGAAGAGACATGTTGGATACAAAGTAAATTAGTCACGAGCATTTTGAGGTAAAAGATAATAAATAACACAAAGATTATTCAAGATTTGTAAAACACACACGAAATGATTTCATTTGGTAACACATTACCATTTGAAAATGTTGACACGTCAAGGTGAGTTAACTCTAATTGCCTTAGAAACTTGTGTATATTGACCATAATGTATCACTCATCCCAGAAGTCCCCAGGTAAGCATAACTAGTCCCATTGTTGATAGGGATTTATGCGAAATGCTTACCTTAGCCCGAAGGCTTTTTGCCAGGAAATCTAGAATACAGGTGTCTATGATTCACACAATATTTCTTTAGGTTCATGGAATTAAAACTTTGATGAGATTTTCAAAGATTAGACACAAAGTATAAAGATTTCAACCTTTCGAAATAAAGCGTACGATCCTACGTGTCGTCAAGAATAAGTTTAAGAGATTTCATCGTTGAGAGAATAAAGGATTAATAATAAGTTTTAGGGGAGACAAGGCAACCAAATTTCTTAATTACAAGGCAATCCTAACTAAAGGCATCAAGTTGCACATTAAGAGGCCTTCCTAAACAGGTAGCATCATGTAGCATGCAACAATATATTTACAAGATCATAAAAATTTTCCTTATGAGGTTCATGCATCACTATAGTTTAGATCACCATTTCTAATAACCTTAATCCCTATAGTTATGGGCTCTCATACCAATTTGTCACACCCCAACTTTAACGTCTGAATCGTTGAGATATGAGGGTTAAGATTGTTCACAGCCACATAACACTACCATAAATTGTAAATATGATTAATCATAAGGTTAAATAAACATTACATCCAAGAGTCTCAACGAAATAAAGTAACAAAAGTTCAATTTCCAAGTTTCGTGACATATTATTTGTTATCCTAGGATCGAATCCTAGGTGTAAGCTTGCTTCAAAAGATAATCATCAACCTTGTGCATTTTCTGAAACATGTTAAAAATAAGGGTCAATTTTGAAGTTAGTGAGTTTCCATGGGTTAAGCATATATATACATATACATATATATATTATATATAGATATATATATATGTATAATTATGTATATATATATTGTGTATGTGTATATATATGTATATATATATATATAAGTTTACATAGCAATTCATGTCAATAGTTACATAAAGCAAGTTTATAGATAACATATAGCTACAATCAAACTTAATCAAGAATTCCTTTATAAATTATAACGATTAGCAAAGTGTATTTGGTTCTCATGATGAACAAGCAAACGTCATCAGGAGCCTGCAATAACCTCGGCTTTAGCACCAAATAGGCTTGTTAGGCCCATAGATCTATGATGTCGCCAGGCTAGCAATAATTAATGATTGTCAACATATAATGTCCATCATATAAGTCTCACAATATTACAAATAACCATGACAAAAGTAAAGATGAATTGCATGTGCATTTACAAGTATCAAGACATTTACAAATGTAAGTTTATATGTTAACATGTTTCACCCCAAAAAGGTATGAAATAAAGTAAAAGATGGGCTTGAAAACTCACTTGATATAAGTTGATGTTAAAGGTAATATCAAGTAATGTAAATGGCGCTCTAACAATTTCTTTTACAAGACACCTAAACGTATATATTTCAAGATTAAGTCTAACAATACGATTAACGATTAAACCTGAACTAGAGTTTCAATAGAAATTTAGGATTTTTGATAGTTTTTTTTAAATAAGATGATTTACCCATATTTTAATTCAATAATGATGAAATAGTCGATTAGGTAATCGTTTAAAAAAATAATAACAATATTAATATCAAACAATTAATAAAATTAAATAATTTCCAATTAGTAATAGTGTTAAATAAGAATGTAGATTTAAAGTGTAAGAATGGAGTACCACTAGTTTAAGTATTAGTTAAACAACGACATGTTCCATAAAATTATTAAGTATTTTATTGATTTAAAGACTACAAATAATTAAATAAATAAGTTTCTAAAAACCTTTATATTATCAAAATATTCATTTTATTTAAAAATATAAGGTTGTATTTTAACAATTCACAGAAATTAATCTGATAATTTAGGGAATTAATTCTATTATCAAAAATAATTTTTATAAGAATTATAAATTTTAATTAATTTAATAAGTGGAAATTTTTTTTTAAAAATATTGGGGGTGCCCGGGTTCGAACTCGGGACCCCTGTTTAGAGTGTACATGAACTAAACCAGTGGGCTGGTCGCCCGAATCTGTTATAAGCCCACTGCAATAATTTAAAAACGTCACCCAAAGAAAACCCCAATTTCGTATAAACCGTAGATTCGATTTCAAACCAATTGAACAAGAATTTGAATGTAAGTCTTGAAATACACATAGGGCTTTTGATCCTCAAAGGAAACCAAGTATGTGTGTGTTTAATTACTCAAAAGATCTTAGACTTCGATGCTACAAGTTGAAGAACAGTCACGACCAAGGTTGGGTAGAGTTCGTGAGTAAACGTTGATATTATCCAAATTCGTTGCACAGGAAGCTTCCAAGGATCTCGGTGATCAAAAGCCCTCTGTTAATTTGCTTGTAAACGGGTAGACTTGTAACACCCGGTTATTTTTTTAAAAGAAAGAGAGAAATGAAGAAGAATAAAAAGAAGCAAATGCAAATAAACCAAGTTGAGGGGTTAACAACGTAAAAGAAGGATAAAAGTACAAAAGTTGATGTAAGGTGGGCATGGCCGCCCACCCTCACTTCTCATCACCTTTTCACTCCGGTTAAAGAGAGAGAGAGAGACAGACAGAGAGAGAGAGAGAGAGAGCAGAAACTACGGTTTGAAGGAGAAGAAGAAGAAGAGGCTGATTCAAGGTAAGAATTCATGGTTTTTAAGTGTTTGTGTTGGGTTTTGGTCTCGGGTGTATGCTTATGTGTGTGTGTTCGTGTGTATGTGTTGCGGGTTTTTAGGTGTTTGAACTCATTCACATACGGGTTAGAAGGAAGATACGCCAGGTGAGTTTCTAGACCCCGGTTTTACTTGTTTTAAACTCTTTGGGGCTGAAAATGTATATAAATGATTTTTACAATGTTTATATATGTATACCCGTATGTGTATTTGTGTGTGTTTACGGGTGGGGTTTGATTTTGGGCTATGTTATGTATGATGATATATGGTTGTGTTTCTTAAGAGTAGGATGTATGATTTAAGCTTAGAACACCATAGATGATGATTGGGAACTGAGTTATGATGTTTAAGTGTTTTATAGTCTGTCCATGCGCCTAAACAGTGGCCCATGCGCCCAACAGAAATAACGGCCTAAGTGTTCCCATGCGCCCAAATAGTATCCATGCGCCTAGAATTAGGCTAGAATTGACTAAGTGTCCAGACGTCCAGGATTCCGATGCGCCTAGGCACTCATGCACTTGCATAGTGTCCATGCGCCTAGAACTGCCAGAATAAACTATGTTGCTCATGCGCCTCAATAGTGCCCATGCGCCTGAAAGTTGCCCATGCGCCTAAGTGTTCCCCATGCACCTTCATAGTGCCCATGCGCCTGCATAGTGCCCATGCGTCTAAGGACTTGGAATATTTTATGATTCTTGGGGAAAAAGTGTAATGTAGGCTTTGACTTGGGAGGTTCCCGGGGGCTATGTAAGTTGACTTTTTGAAGTCATAAATGTTGTAATGGGTGATGTATGATGTGATGTAAGATTGGTGATTATGCATGAAGATGTGTGATTGATGATGTTTGATGATTATGTATGATTGTATGATATGTTCCTTATTATGATGTATGTTTATCTTTCTTATGGCTTTACGTGTCAGGTTAATGAATGAAGTATTATGTAACGTAAAGTGAAAGATAATGAAAGAGGAACACGAAGTAAGAATGCATGCATTATTGAATGATGAATGAACGAAAGAAGGGCTTGCAAGCACATATATGAGGTGAGCAACCATGTTGTTGCAACAGACTCGGGTAGCATGCAATCGTTGAGATTGCATATGAGGTGAGCAACCCTGTGGTTGCAACAGACTCGGATAGCGTGCTATCATGAAGTTGCCATGAGGTGAGCAACCCTGTTGTTGCAACAGACTCGGATAGCGTGCTATCGTTGAGATTGGCAATGAGGTGAGCAACCCTACGGTTGCAACAGACTCGGATAGCGTGCAATCGTTGGGATTGCTAATGAGGTAAGTGACCCTGTTGTCGCAACAGACTCGGGAGAACGAACATAAAAAAATGAACGAAAGTTAACGAATGTAATGGAAGATAATAACTATATTATCAATGTGTATGTATATTGCATGGTCACGAATGAATGTAAAGCGTAGTATGATTTGAAAGAAAGTAAAGAACGGTTTTAACGATTGAAATGTATGTTTTTATAAAACTAGAACTCACTCAGCAACGCTGACTTTTATACATTTTCAGTTGCGGTAAACATTGCTAAGGATGGCATGAGGGGGAAGCTACTCAGTGGGGGGAAAGACTGGCATCCATTCATACTTGTTTTTGTAATGCAATTAAACAATTCTTTTGTATTCGGTTAAACTATAGTGTATTGCCCAACAATAATGTTTTTAATGAAATGAATGGCTTTTGTTATAATAATTCCGTTGCTTAAACTCGTTAATTTATAATGTCTAATGTATTTAATGTTGTGAATGACCAACTGTGACCACTAGGTTATGCAGACAATCTTACCATCTATGGTGACCGAAGTGATTAAGGCGGTGCGGGAAGGGGAACGAAAGGAGAGAAACAGGTCCGCGGGAGGACGGGAGCAACCAGAGCCGGAAACAGTTCTCTCTGATGATGAAGAGGAGGAAGAAGAAGAGCCTGCGCCAGAGGCGGCACGGGGCTATAACTACGGGACGTTTATGAGATGCAAGCCCCCTACTTTCGATGGAAACGACACTGCTGCTGTTGCTCATCGGTTGGTGAGGGAAATGGAGGCTGTTCTTGATATCAGTGAGTGCCGTGAAGACCAAAAGGTGAAGTTCGCTACCCACTCTTTTGTGGACTCGGCTTTGTGTTGGTGGGAAAACATTGTCCAAGCCGAGGGTAGCAGGGCCATTGGGAGACTGAGATGGCCTGAACTGAAGAAGTTAGTGATGAGGAATTCTGTCTCATAGAGAGATGGATAAGGTGAGAAAGAGAGTTCCTGCAGCTGGAGGCGGGAATGATGGCACACTAGCAGTACACATAAAATTTAACGAAATGGCACGTCTGGTGCCGGATCAGGTGACACCTCTGTCTCGAAAGATCAAGATGTATATTCAAGGTTTGCCAGCGGATATTCGCAGGCACATGATCGCCGCCGGCCAAGCATGTTAGGTCACGGTGGATTTTTTGGGGAGACTGTATGATGAGAGAACGGTGGTGGTGACTGAAAGCAGTAGGAAGAGTGGAGGTGATTGAAACTAGAATGGAAAGAGTTTGGTCGGGTGGTGCCCGATGAACAACAAGAGTGCAAGTGCACGGGTGGAAACAGCGTGTGGTCACATTTGGTGCAGGATTGAAGAAATGTGTAAATGCGAGAAGGAGCATTCGGGAGAATGAAAATGGGGATCAAACAGCTGCTTCAAGTGTGGGAAGCCTGGCTGGCTAGAGATTGTGGGGTTGCAAGGTTTTACAATTGTAGGGAGAATAGTTATCTGAGCTGAGATTGTAAGAGGCCAAGGGCTGAAAGTTCGGGAGCGAAAAAGGCTGGAGGAGAAGGCAGAAGGCAAACGCCCGAGCTTTCACGATGACTCGGGAGGAGGCTAGGACAGACCCCGAAGTGGTGTCAGGTATGTTTCTAGTAAACCAAACTCTTGCATTCATATTGTTTGATTCTGGAGCAGGTAGGAGTTTCATTTCTGTTGCCTTTTGTGCTAAGTTTCCCATTAAGAGTAGATGTATTGATGAGCCCTTCGAGGTAGAAACTGCCATAGGTAAGTCTACAAGGATTTCTGAGGTGATAGAAGGTTGTGATATAGAACTAGATGGTTATAAGTTCCTTGTTAGACCATTCGTGATGACCTTAGGCGGTTTTGATGTAGTCCTAGGAATGGATTGGTTGGCGGACTACAAAGCGAATATTGTGTGTTGCAAGAAGATGATCCGATTGACAGCGCCTGATGGGATAAGTGACGGTTTATGGTGATCGAGTCACGACGATCCCGAAAGTAATTTCGATGGTGGTGGCGGGAAAGTGCATGAGGCGTGGATGTAATGCCTACTTGGCCTACGTAAAGGACGTGGATGCGCCAACACCACAGCTGTCTGATATACCAGTTGGTGTGATTTTCTGGATGTGTTTCCAGAGGATTTACCAGGTGTGCCACCGGACCTTGAGATTGAGTTCCAAATTAACTTGATACTGGGTGCCCAACCGTTGCAAAGGCACCGTATCGGTTAGCTCCGACGGAAATGAAAGAGTTAATGGAGCAGTTGCAAGAGCTGCTTGATAAGGGGTTTATTAGACTGGGTATCTCTCCTTGGGGTGCTCCGGTCCTGTTTGTAAAGAAGAAAAACGGTAGTATGAGGATGTGCATTGACTACCGTGAGCTAAATAAGTTGACAGTGAAGAACCAATACCCCTTACCGAGAATAGATGATTTGTTCGATCAGCTTCAGGGTGCCAGTTGGTTTCAAGGTATACCTTCGATCTGGCTACCATCAATTGAAAGTAAAGGAGCAGGATACTCCTAAGACAGCTTTTCGGACGCGATATGGTCACTACGAGTTTCTTGTCATGTCTTTTGGTTTGACCAATGCGCCAGCTGCTTTTATGGATCTGATGAACCGTGTGTGTTGGCCGATGTTGGATAAATCAGTGATTGTGTTTGTTGATGATATCTTGATTTATTCGAAGAGCGAGAATGAACATGCCGGTCACATTCGGGAGGTGTTGGAGACGTTAAGGAGGGAGAAGTTGTATGCTAAATTCTCCAAGTGCGCATTCTGGTGCGCGAGGTCCAATTCTTGGGTCATGTGGTGAATCTTGATGGGATTATGGTGGACCCGACAAAGGTGGAGGCGGTTATGCAATGGAAGTCACCGAAGACACCATCCTAGATTCGTAGCTTCTTGGGTTTGGCGGGCTACTATAGAAGGTTTATCCAAGACTTCTCCAAGATTGCTTCTCCACTAACCAAGTTGACCCGGAAATATGTAAAGTTTATATAGGATCAAGCTCAAGAGAAGGCGTTCGAGGAACTGAAGGCGAGGTTGACTCAAGCTCCGGTTCTGTCATTACCCGATGAAAGTGAAGATCTGGTGGTTTATTCTGATGCTTCCTATTCGGGATTGGGGTGTGTGTTAATGCAGAGAGGAAAAGTTATAGCCTATGCATCCGATAGTTGTAGGTTCATGAGGCCAATTATCATACTCATGACTTGGAGCTAGCAGCCTTGGTCTTGCGTTAAAGATTTGCAGGCACTATCTCTACGGGATGAAGTGCACCATATTCATGGACCACAAAAGCTTGAAGTACTTCTTTGAGTAGAAGGACCTGAACATGAGACAGACGATGGTTGGAGCTTATAAAAGACTATGATTGTGAAAGCCATTACCATCCGGGCAAGGATAATGTAGTGGCTGATGCCCCCAGTCAGAAAGAGAGGCCCGAGCCGATTCGGGTGAAAGCTTATCAGTTGATCATGACTTCCGACATAATGAAACAAGTCAAGGAGTTTCAAGATGAGGCATTGAAAGAAGATTATCTTAACTCGGAAAGAATGAAAGGTCTGGTTGGGGATTTGGGTGAAAAAACACTCGGTGTTAGAACCCAATTTGGTCGTGTGTGGATTCCTCATTTTGGGGATCTACGGGTGAAGATAATGGATGAGGCTCAAAAGAATCGATACTCCATTCATCCTGGTGCCACAAAGATGTACCAAGACATGAAGAAGAATTATTGGTGGTCGGGTATGATGCCACGATGTGGTGTGGAGTGTGAGTAAGTGCCTTACTTGCTTACAGGTGAAGGCCGAGCATCAAAATCCGTATGTGAAGATCCAACCTTTGGATATACCGGAATGGAAGTGGTAGCACACCACCATGGATTTCATTACGAAGCTGCTGCGTACCCCGAAGGGTATGATGCCATATGGGTGATTGTAGACCGTCTGACGAAGAGTGCTCACTTCCTACCGATCCGCGAGACATATTCGTCTGAGAGGTTGGTGGATCTATTCATCAAGGAAATTGTAACTCGTCATGGTGTGCTAGTGTCTATTGTATCTGATCGTGACACCCGGTTCACATCCAAATTCTGGAAGAAATTCCACGACGCCATGGGGACTAGGTTACATATTAGCACGACTTATCACCAAACTGATGGTCAGTCAGAAAGGACCATTCAGACACTGGAAGACATGCTTCGGGCATGTATGATGATTTTGGTGGAAGTTTGGATGACTACTTACCGTTAGCCGAATTCTCATAAAATAATAGCTATCATGCCAGCATTGGTATGCCACCATATGAGATGCTATACGGTAGGAGATGCAGGACACCTGTTTGTTGGGGTGATATTGGTCAGAAGGAATTGGGGAGCGTCGAGGTAATTGAGGCTACGACTGAGAAACTTGAAAAGATTAAGCCTTCATGAAGGCAACCAAAGATAGAAAGAAGTCGTACGCAGATAATTGTCGCAGGCCGATTGAGTTCCAGGTGGGCGACTGGGTTATGATGAAGGTCATACCTTGGAAGGGTATTATCCAATTCAGGAAGCAGGGCAAGTTAAGCCCAAGATATATAGGCCATTTCGAATTGTTACTCGAGTAGGAGAGGTAGCCTATAGATTGGAGTTACCAGATGAGTTAAGAGGAATTCACCCAACATTTCATGTATCTCATCTAAGAAAGTGCTTAGCTGATGAAGACATGATTGTTCCACTGGAGGATATCGAAGTAGACGAAAGGCTCAATTATGTGGAGCAACCAGTGGTAATCATCGATAGAAAAGAGAAGAGGCTGAGAAATAAGCGGTTCCGAATCTACATGGGAGACCGAGAAGGAGATGAGACAGCATTATCCACATATGTTCGAGGAATAACAGGTTTCGGGGACGAAACCTAAATAAGGGGGGTGGACTTGTAACACCGGTTCTTTTTTAAAAAAAGATAAGAAATGAAGAATAAAGAAGGAAATGTGATTAACCTAAGTTGAGGGGTAAAAACGTAAAAGAAGGATAAAAGTACAAAAGTTGATGTAAAGGTGGGCATGGCCGCCCACCCTCACTTCTTATCACCTTTTCACTTCGGTTAAAGAGAGAGAGAGAGAGAGAGAGAGAGAGAGAGAGCAGAAACTACGGTTTGAAGGAGAAAAAGAAGAAGAGGCTGAATTCAAGGTAAGAAGTCATGGTTTTTTAAGTGTTTGTGTTAGGTTTTGGTCTCGAGTGTATGCTTATGTGCTTGTGTGTGTTCGTGTGTGTGTTGTGGGTTTTTAGGTGTTTGAACTCATTCACATACGGGTTAGAAGGAAGATACGCCCAAAGTTGCACTAGGTGAGTTTCTAGACCCTGTTTTTTTACCTGTTTTAAACCCTTTGGGGCTGAAAATGTATTTAACTGGTTTTTTACAATGTTTATGTATGTATACCCGTATGTGTATTTGTGTGTGTTTAAGGGTGGGGTTTTGATTTTGGGCTATGTTGTGTATGATGATGTTATGGTTGTATTTCTTAAGAGTAGGATGCATGATTTAAGCTTAGAACACCATAGATGATGATTGGGAACTGAGTTATGATGTTTAAGTGTGTTATAGTCTGCCCATGCGCCTAAACAGTGGCCTGTGCGCCCAACAGAAATAACGGCCTAAGTGTTCCCATGCGCCCAAAACTCATGCGCCTAAATAGTACCCATGCGCCTCGAATTAGGCTAGAATTGACTAAGTTTCCAAACTTCAAGGATTCCGATGCGCTTAGGCACTCATGCACCTGCATAGTGTCTATGCGCCTAGAACTACCCAGAATAAACTATGTTGCTCATGCGCCTGAAAGTTGCCCATGCGCCTAAGTGTTCCCCATGCGCCTGCATAGTGCCCATGCGCCTGCATAGTGCCCATGCTTCTAAGGACTTGGAATATTTTATGATTCTTGGGGAAAAAGTGTAATGTAGGCTCTGACTTGGGAGGTTCCCGAGGGCTATGTAAGTTGACTTTTTGAAGTCATAAATGTTGTGATGGGTGATGTATGATGTGATGTAAGATTGGTGATTATGCATGAAGATGTGTGATTGATGATGTTTGATGATTATGTATGATTGTATGATATGTTCCTTATTATGATGTATGTTTATCTTTCTTATGGCTTTACGTGTCATGTTAATGAATGGAGTATTATGTAACGTAAAGTGAAAGATAATGAAAGAGGAACACGAAGTAAGAATGCATGCTTTATTGAATGATGAATGAACAAAAGAAAGGCTTGCAAGCACATATATGAGGTGAGCAACCCTGTTGTTGCAACAGACTCGGGTAGTGTGCAATCGTTGAGATTGCGTATGAGGTGAGCAACCCTGTGGTTGCAACAGACTCGGATAGCGTGCTATCATGAAGTTGCCATGAGGTGAGCAACCCTGTTGTTGCAACAGACTCAGATAGCATGCTATCGTTGAGATTGGCAATGAGGTGAGCAACCCTATGGTTGCAACAGACTCGGATAGCGTGCAATCGTTGGGATTGCTAATGAGGTGAGCGACCCTGTTGTCACAACAGACTCAGGAGAACGAACATAAAAAATGAACGAAAGTTAACGAATGTAATGGAAGTTAATAATTATATTATCAATGTGTATGTATATTGCATGGTCACGAATGAATGTAAAGCGCGGTATGATTTGAAAGAAAGTAAAGAACGGTTTTAACGATTGAAATGTATGTTTTATTATAAAACTAGAACTCACTCAGCAACGCTGACTTTTATACATTTTCAGTTGGCAGGTAAACATTGCTGAGGATGGCACGAGGGTGAAGCTACTCAGTAGGGGGAAAGACTGGTATCCATTTATACTTGTTATCGCTGTTGTTTTGTAATGCAATTAAATAATTCTTTTGTATTCGGTTAAACTATAGTGTATTGCCTAGCAATAATGTTTTTAATGAAATGAATGGCTTTTGTTAAAATAATTCCGCTGCTTAAACTCGTTAATTTATAATGTCTAACGTATTTAATGTTGTGAATGACCAACTGTGAGGTCTCCGAGAACGGGGCCTTACAAAACTATGGTGAACGGCTTAGTTATAGTCGACGATGAAGATAATGACAGAATTCGTTGTAAATGTGTGTTTCTACTAAAACTGAATTTGGTATAAGTTCTGGAAATGGTTATCCAATCGTTAGAGTTCAATTGATTGAATAATCATCATGTTTTTGTTGTCAATCGGTTTTGAAGATTGACGGTGGTCGGTTATGAGTTCAAAACGTCCAATTTAATTAAAATTAAGGCGTATCAAGTGTTCGAACCGGTTCAAGAAACAGTAAGAATTGATTTAGGACTTCAATTTCAGGGGTTACAGTGGTTTTGGGAAAGGTTACAGCCTCTTCAACTTCTAAGAATTTTGTTTTACACATTTGTAAAACCGGATTTACATGTGTAAAACCGGATTTACACATGCGTATAAAATATTTACACATGTGTAAATAATAGTTGGATCAATTTTTTATAAAAAAGTATATCAATATGGTAGGCGTTAGAAAGATAAAAAATACTGAATTTTATGGTGAAATTTTTTTGAAAACATAATGTCGTGAAAAAAAGTTATGAACGTTTTAAAAAAAAGATGAAAATGGCATGTGATTTGCATGTGACCTAAAATGTGTGGTTGATATTGGTTCTAAAGTTTTTATAAAATTTTTGGTTCTATATATATATATATAATATATATATATATTGCAGGATCATTGAAGGGTGTAAGTTACAACACAACAACACAAAGAGAAGATTACTAGACTTTAATCAAACAGTAAACTGGATTAACCAAGTTGAGATGCTAAAAACACAAGTAATGCAAGAGACAGAACACAAAGAACACAAGTGAATGGTTTTAAAAAATGTAGTATATTGCTTCTCTATGTTCTATTACAAGTGTTACAAAGCATATTCGAAAGATACAAGAACATGAGATACTTATACTAAATCCTACAGTCAGGTATACTTTGAAAGCCAGCTGGATACAATTGAATAGACAAACAAAATCAATTGTAGAGTCAAAAGGCAGATTGCCTTTTGACTTGTGACTATGACATGCCATAGCTCACATCCTTATCTATTACAAAAAGGATAAAGTACATAAAGTAGAAAGTTAGAGACTCAAGACCTCAATGTACAGTTACCAAAAGCATGGACCTTTTCACCAACTCATGTAAGTTGGTGACTTGCAGAGATGCAGCGGAAAGGTGTCCAGCTTTATGGAACAGTACATGAGATAAAACATGTTACTAAAAGTCTTCGGAAGAAATATGTCTTCATGAACCTGAAGCTTCGGAAGACTTTGTCTCTGAGGCTTTGGAAGACTTCATGTTTGGCTACGGAAGATATTGGTCTTGGCTTCGAAAGATTTCACACTTAGAGTATTTTTTGTTTCATGTGTGAAACTTCCTAAGCTTCTTCTTTAATGTACTTGTGCAACATGCAGGATGGACTTAAGATGTTTAGGTTGCATCAGCCTCTTCATTAATCTCTACAAACTCCCCCTAGGCTGATGCTACCAAAACACTTAGAAGACTTTAGATATTAACAGTCCTCATTAGGATGATCACCAATCCTTTCTTCATAAGGTGATCGGGATCCTTCAGACTGTCAAAGTGTCTTCTCATATCAAAGAGGTCATGCAGAGACAACTGAAACATATCTTGCCATGTGTAAGTGTCTTCAATGCCTTGATCTCTAATGACATGCCATCTTTCTGGATTTGTGGTGTATGTCCAAGACAAGATGGGTCTTCCTGATGCTAGAGGAGCTATTTGAATTAGAGTTGATGTAGCATCTTCTGGCTGCATAATCTCAAGATGTTCTGACTCATCCTGGGATTTAGAAGAGGGTGCAGTCTTCTTCTTATTTGGCTTTGGTTTAGAAGCCATCCTCTTCTTTCTCTTGACAGATTTTAACTGAGAAGACTGGCCTGCAGCACCAGATTGATTTTCATTGTCTTTCTTAGTTGGGACTTCCTCTCTCTCAGGCTCAGAAGGAGAGGGAGGTTGACCCTGCTGTGGATCAGAAGATAAAGCTTGCTGAGTTTCAGGAGGAGGTCCAGGTTGTGTTATCTTTGGTTGTTCAACCTTAACCTCCACTTCAGGTGCGGCTTGACTTGGAGTGGAGTGTAAGTTAATGAGCTCTCCATTTTCGATCTTCTGCTTGATCACACTAATATGCTCATCCATAGTGGATAGAGACATGGGGCCAAGTCTCCTTCTGGAATCCATATAGATTCAAGAAGCTCATCATCCTCTGCCTATCAGCAGACTTCTTCATGCTCTTTTGGATGATGGTCTTGATTTTGCAGCTTCTTCCCTTAGTTTCTTCTTAGTTGTCTTTCTGTCCTTGATTATCTCAAGTTCAAGCTGTTTTAAGTACTCAAACTCAACATAATCATAGGACAAGGGAAGGAGTGCATTGCCTGATAGAAGCCTGTGGCACTCAGGTAGTTGATCATCCTAATCCTCTCTTCTTCTTTGTCTACCTGAGGTTCTTGTTGAACCACATCTTCTTGTGCAGGACTTTCCTAAATTGGGGAGAGGGTAGGCATATCCTTGTATAGTCGTTTCCTTCTTTTCTCTTATTTGACTTGCACTAGGAGTTCTGCATCTTCTGCCTCCTTCTTCTCCCTTGACCTTTCCAGGTCAACCAGTTCATTCAACTCATCTAAGGGGAGAGAAATGACAATGTCTATGTCATAGTTCCTAGTCTGCAAATAGTTTATCCTGACTGCCTTTAACTCATCATTCTGAGTATCTGGTTTGGGGGCAGCCCTGATAGCAGACTCCATGAGTCTTGAAGACTCAGCAGAGGAACTTTCTCCCCTTAGCCTCCTTTTCCTCTCTCTCTCTCCTCCTCCTCAATCTCCTCTGTTGTCATTTTTCTTTTCCCTTTGTCACTCATAGACCTTTGTGACTCAGGGTGGAGAGAGCTTTGGCCTTCATTGCTTGTTGCAGCATCTGAGCTCAGGCCAGAGAGAGGTTGAGAAGCACCTTCACCAGCAGGTGTCTCAGAAGGAGTGTGGATCTCTGCAGTAGTTGATGATGATAAGACAAGGCTCTTAGGTTCTGCCACTGGGCCTTCAGTCAAGGATTCCCCTATGAAGCTAATCTTAGGGTCCTCCTCAACATCAAGTTGACCGATGGCATTGCCTGATTGCCTAAGTCTCCTTCTTAAGCTGAACTCTGTAGTGATCCTGTCTTGGATTCTTTTAGCCAGTCTGTCAGCTTGTCTTGATTGGCTTGGGTTGACAAGTGGCATGTTGACTAGATCCAGACCTTCGTAGTAGTCCAAGGTCTGAAAATTAAAGACTTCTTGTTGTCCTTGAACTCTTATGATTTAGGGATTTCTGAAGTTGTCATACCTCCACCCATGATGTGATTGGAAGATGGTGAAGGTGACATAGCCCTTGGTATCCCATCCTCAAACAAACTCTGTATGAAGGAGTCTGTGTAGTCCACATCAATGTGAACTTGAGGAGGTTGCTGAGAATGCACAATTGTAAGTGAGGATGGTGAGGTCCTCAATGTCCATTCTCTCTGAAGAACTCCCCCGGTTCTGGCTGTATTAACTTTCTCCCCCTTTTGGTAGCATCACCCACTTGCATAGGTGAGCTGGAAGATAGCAATCACATCCACAGGTTCTTGTGTTCCTGGTTGAGCTCTTCTTAAGGGTCTCCCAGCCGTTTTTCCTTAAGATATGAAATCTCAAGTTGCTGATCATTGATCGTATTGTTTAAGGTAGTCACCTGAGATTCAAGGTGACTGACCTTTGAGACTAAGTAAGTGCATGTTTTAGACAGTTTTTGCACAAGTAGTCTCAGATTCCCCTATCTTCATCAGAAGATTCATTGGGAGAAGATTCATTGGGGGATGTGATGATTGGACCAGAGTCCTCTCTCTCACCACCAGCTTGAGGTTCTTGGCTGCTAGTTTTCCTCTGCTCACTGGCAATCTCAGTTGAGATGTCAGTGGGTTGAGTTGCCATGGTTGAGATCTTAATGATGTATTCACTTTCAAAAGTGAGAGCCTCTTCCATATGGACATCCTGAACAGGTTCAGGAGTGTCCACCTCAGTTGTAGGTGACTAATGGGGGATAGATGTAAGAGACTCAGGAGTATTCATCTCTCTTTGAGTAGGGGAAAAGAAGAGAGACTCATTATACTCACTGAAACCTAGATCTTCATCAGTATAGAAGTCAAGGTTGGGAATTGGTTGGTTAAGATCTATAGGCTGGGGATGGTAACTGTCCCCTGAAGGTTGATCACTTGAGTGTTGAGACTCAGAGTGATGGCTTAAGGCAGTTGGGCTAATGAGCTCATCAGGCTGAGCATGAGGAACCTCAACACTAATTTTTGAAGAGATGAGAGTGGTCTGCTCCTTAGGAGAAGTGGGAGCTCTAGTGTGCACTTCTTCCTGTATGGTTGAGTATATGGGGCCTCCACAGACTGAATAGCCTGAGCAGGGGTTCGTTTGGATTTTCTTTGGTAAGTGATGGTGAATTGAGGCTGTGAGAGTGGTTGGGAGATAGTAGGTGTGGGCTCAACACTAGCTTGTGCTGCTAGGTTGTCACCTTGAGCAATGCGCTCTAACATTTTTGGGACTAGGGATGTTTCTACCCCAGAGAATCCAACAGTGGGCTTTCTCAGAACTTTAAAATTGTCGGGCTTCATCTGTCCCAATTTAAGAGTGTTACCTGTTTCCCTCAACTGTGAGCCCAGTTCACAGTTAAGAATGTACTGGACATATCTAGAAAACATGTAATACTCTAAGGAGTCTAAATTAGCAAGTAAATTTGTATAAACAAATTGAGAATACCTGAATTTGACCTCGTGAACCATTCCATGGATTATGAAGGAGAGATCCTTAGGAATCTGGTCCCATCCACCATGCTTGTTTGATAAGCTGTGGATGGCTACATGGAGCAGGAATCTCCATTGGGATGAGACCTTCCCTTTCCTAAAGGTCTTTACAGAGAAATCTTCCTCATATCCCATCTGCTCAAAGGAATGATTGGCAACTTCTTTTGGGAAAAACACCTCACCTTCTTCATTATCCAGCTGAAGATGTCTATTGATGATGGCCGGAGAGATGAAGATTGTTCTCCCCTGCACTGTGGCAGACAGTGCCTTCTCCCTGTCCATAATGACCTCTTGGTAGGTCTTCTAGATTCAAGCAGCTGATCCTCATAGAATGGAGCATCAATGGTTAGGTAGGTGAAATAGTTTGAAAGAGTTAAGAAATGACAAACCTCGGAGAAATGAGGATCTTTCTTAGAGCTTAACAAGCAACCTGATTGTGTTGTCTGTGTAGCTGCATGGTAAAGTTGGGATCATTTCTGTGAGCAAGGTTGGCCATTTTGAAGTAGCTTAAGGACGAAGAAAGAAGAGAGAAAGAAATTTCAGAGAGAAATTTGGGTTTTAGGTTTGGAGGAAGAACAGATGATAGAAAGAAGGGGAACCGTTGGGTTTATATGTGAGAAGGATTTCAGATAAAGTTTAATGAAAGAGGATAAACTTTGAAATCCGGATGTCGGTCCCACCTCTGAAAAATAGTTTGCTTTTGCTCAAAAAGTAGTTTTCTTGGAAATCAAAAAGCTTCCGAAAGTTAATTATCTTCGGAAGTTTTAATTAAAAACCTTCCGAAGCTAAAATGAGTTCGGAAGAATTTCCTGAGAATTTTGAGAATTTTTCTTCGGAAGAGAAATTAAAACTTCAGTGCTTTGTATATAAAACAACAAAGCTTACGAGAGTTAATTTTGCTTCGGAAGTAAATGGTCCTTGAAAATAAGTAAGTGTCTGAGACAAGTATTTAAGCTTCGGAATAAATCTGAAAGCTCTTCCGAAGGTAATTTCTTAGACAATTATTTATTTTGAAGGCATGATTTGCTTCCGAAGTTAAAAGCATAACTTCCGAAGTATCAGAAATTTTCACAAATCTAAGGAAAGTCTTCAAAAAGAAATTTTCATCCAAAGAAAACATGAGCTTATGAAAGTGATGAACTAGACAACTTAGGACACACATAATTTTTAAGAAATAATAAGAATTAGTTTTAAGAAAAGCTTACTCAAAGTTTATCATCCCAATAGCTGATATTAGATATTTAAATCTCTATTCATCAAAAGCCTTTGTAAACAGATCAGCATATTGTTCATCTGTGTGAACTTTGACTAGTTTAATCAATCCCTTTTCATAGTTATCTCTTATTAAATGATACCTGATATTGATGTGCTTTGACCTTGAGTGCTGCACAGGGTTCTTTGTGATTGAGATAGCACTGTTGTTGTCTATGTGAATGGGAGTCTCCTTGAAGTTTAACCCATAATCCAACATCTGATTTTGAATCCAAAGTACTTGAGCACAGCAACTTGCAGTAGTAATGTATTCAGCTTCAGTAGTTGATGCAGAGACCATGATTACTTCTTGCATTGCCACGAGACAACCCTTCCACCAAGAAATCGACATCCCACAGATATAGACTTTGCAGTCATATTGCAACCACCATAATCACTATATGTATAGGCATACAGATTGAAGTCAGGATTCTTGGGATACCATAACCAAGTGTTGATGCACCTTTGAGGTATCTTAGAATCCTCTTGACAGTGATAAGGTGAGACATCTTAGGGTTGGCTTGATATCTTGCATAGATGCAAGTAGCAAACATGATATCAGGCCTGCTAGCAGTAAGATACATAAGAGACCTAATCATAGCCCTGTATAAGTGCTCATCTACACACTCCCCCTCAAGATCAGGACCAAGGGAGTGGTTTCTAGCTATGGGTGTCTTAACAATCTTACAGTCAGTCATATTGAACCTCTTGAGTATGTCCCGAACATACTTTGACTGACTTATGAAGATGCCATCTTCAACTTGCTTCACTTGAATTCTTAGAAAGAAATTGAGTTCCCCCATGGCACTCATTTCAAATCTGTCTTTCATCAGCTTCTCAAAGTCTTTGCAGAGCTTTGGATTAGTTGAACCAAAGATGATGTCATCCACATATACTTGAACTAGCATATGTCTTTTCCTTGTCCTTTGATGAAGAGAGTTCCATCTATAGTACCTCTCTGTATCCATGTTTACAAAGATACTCAGATAGTGTCTCATACCACTTCCTGGGTGCCTTATGCAGCCCATAGAGAGCTTTGTCAAGCTTGCAGACATAATCAGGATGATTAGGATCTATAAAACCAGGTGGCTGTTTGACATAAACCTCTTCATCTATCACTCCATACAAAAAGGCACACTTCACATCAAGTTGAAAGACCTTGAAGTTCTTGGATGCAGCAAATGCCAGGAATATCCTAATAGCTTCTAATCTTGCCACTGGAGCAAAGACATCAGTGTAGTCAATCCTTCTTCTTATGTGTATCCTTGAACAACCATTCTAGCTTTGTTCTTGATGATGATGCCTCTATCATCTTTCTTGTTCCTAAACACCCATTTGGTTCCAATGGTAGTCTTCCTAGAAGGAAGAGGACAAAGGTTCCAAACTGTCTACCTTTTGAATTGAAGTAGCTCTTGTTGCATAGCTTCAACCCAACTTCCATACTTTAGAGCTTCATCAACTTTCTTTGGCTCTATCTGGGATAGAAAACAAGAGTGAAGATAAACATTTGCTTCATGGGTTTCTCCTCTTGTCTTTACCCTTAAGACAACATCTCCAATGATGTTTATGGTAGGGTGAGACTTGTGGATCCTAAGCTGAGGGATCACAGCAAGTTGTTGAGAAAGATCTAAATTAGAAAATTTTAGATCTGGCATGGATGTTTCTCCTACCAGATCAGCACACTTTTCAAGTGAAACTTGATCCAAGCAGTGTGTGACATCATTGATATTCTCATCAATGGTGTGGTTAGTGGCATCAAGAAATTCTTGGTCACTGTCACCACCACCATTGTTGTCTTCCACAGTTGAGGTGTTCTTATCTGGTTGTAGAGCCTCTGAGCTGGAATTTGAAGGCTTAGCAGATGTATCAGTTGAGTTTGTCATTGTTGTGCCGATAGAAACCTCATTTGTAGAAGTAGTTCCAACTGGAGCTGAAGATGTATGACTTGAAGGTCTTCCTAGCTCAAATCTTGGATCAGGATCACCTGTATTTAAATTTTCTGCAGATCCTAAAACATTCTCACAAGATTTGTTAAAACAGTTGGTAACTAAATTAAGATCAAATAACCAATCGGGACCAGAACCAGCAACACAGGGTGTGTGTTCATTGAAAGTCATATTGGCTGACTCCTCAACAATTCTAGTTCTGAGATTGTACACTCTATAAGCCTTAGCATGGGAAGAGTATCCAATAAAGTGTCCATCATCTGATTTCTTAACAACTTGGCAATTTGATCTTTGGTATTCAAGATGGTGCAAGGATATCCAAATAACTTGAGAAAACCAATGAAAGGTTTCCTCTTATGCCAAAGTTCATAAGGAGTCTTGCCATGAGTCTTAACTACTAAAACTCTGTTCTGCACATAGCAGGCCGTGTTGACTGCCTCTGCCCAGAAGGTGATAGGCAGCTTAGAGTCAGACAACATGGTTCTTGCAGCTTCAATCAATGTCCTGTTTCTCCTCTCAGCAACACCATTTTGCTGAGTAGTCCTGGGAGCACTGAATTGTATTGTAATACCCTTTTCATCACAAAATAAATCAAGGATTTGGTTCTTAAATTTAGTTTCTTGATCACATCTTATGACTTTGACCTTGTGATTAGACTGATTCTCAATCTTTAAGATGAAATTATTCAGAATCTCAGGAGTCTCATCCTTAGTTCTAAGGAAGAAAACTCAAGTGAATCTTGTAAAGTCATCTGTGATCACTAGACAGTATAAGGTCCTTCCTAAACTCATTACACTGGTGGGGCCAAAGAGATCTATATGTAACAAGTGTAGGGGTGTAGTGATGGAGTTCCTTCCTTAGGCTTGTGAGATACCTTATGTTGCTTCCCTTTCAGGCATGCAACACAATGGTTATCACTTGTAAACTCTTTCTTTGGTATTCCAGTTACCAAATCATGCTTAATCAATTGGTTCATGTTCTTAAAGTTTACATGGCACATTCTTTTATGCCATAGGAAAGACTCATCACTATTGGCCTTAGACAGAAAGCATAAAACTTGTCCAGAGGGAGAGGTTTCTTGCAAACCATCTTGTACATGTTTCCTTTCCTGGGGGCTCTAAGCAGAATATGCTCATGTGGAATGACCACACCAGGCTTATGAACAATGCACTCATGCTCAGTAAAGAGCATGTTATGACTCTGATTACAAAATTGAGATACACTCAGAAGATTGTATCCAAGCTCCTTAACAAATTTTACCTTTTCTATGCTGAGCTTACCATTTGTGACCTTGCCCTTCCAAAAATGTAACCACCTTCATCTCCTCCAAAAGCAACTGGTCCTCCATCAATCCTTTCAAAGTTCTGGAGTAGTGACCTATTGCCTGTCATGTGCCTGGAACAACCATTGTCTATGATCCAGACATTTTTGTCTATCTGCAGTTGTCCCTGCACAAAGAGAAAGATTAGTTACATTTGGAAACCCAAGCCCTGCTTGTCTTGGGCTCATTTGCAGAAGGTAATTCAACAGTAATAGATCCTATAGTTGTTCTAAGAGGATCTTGAGCTGTTGTTGATGGAGAATTCTCAGTCACTTGGTTTCTTAGACATCCACACCACCTTTGGACTCTTGGACTTGACCTTTAAAACTTTTGAAGCTTTTGGAACTTTAGAAGTTTTGATGACTGAACCTTCGGAAGATTTTGCAAACACTGCAGCAGACTTCAGTGCTTCGGAAGAACTCCTTTCTTCCGAGACCAACTTCTCTTCCGAGAGTAATTTTCCACTTCCTTTCTTCTTAGACTTGGAGCTTCCGAAGGAAACAATTTTCCTTCCAAGCTTGAATCTTCTTAGAACTCTTTGTTTTGGTTTTATGGACAGTACCTTTAGGATTGAAGGGATAATCCTTAGCAATGTGAATGGTACTTTCACACATGACACAATTCATCTTCTTCTTCATAAGAGCCTTTTCCTTGGAATAGGACTGTCTTTGGTCACATCCCTTCTCCACCTTCATCTTTGCAGATGATAAGACAATCCTCTTGGGCTGAGGACTGTGCTTGGAGTTTGATGGTCCAGGCTGTGTAGCAGTAGTACACAGCAGATCAGTCTTCTTCTTGCTACTGAGATGAGTTGAACAAGAACCAAAAATCTTAGCAGAATAGTTTTGGTTTATGTCTTCAGTCCCTACCAATTTAACACTGCAGAGATAAAACCTTGTCACTGCTTAGAGTCAAAAGTAGCCTAGATGTCTTGAGCCTTCCTTGCCTTTGTTTTGCTCTTTCTGATCAAGTTCTTTCTCATGGACTTGGTCATCACAGTCTTCTTTTTCTCCTCAGAAGGATAGTGGCCCTTCTTGGAATCCTCCTCTTCACTCTTCTTAGAGGGATTCTTCACTATCTCTTCTTTATCCTCTTCACTCATAGGATCTATGAGAGGAAGCTCATCTTCACAAGTTCCACACCTAGGAGATCTTACTGACAAGATTGTGTGTGGAGGAGCTATCTCATTGGATCCTAGTCCCTGCCAGTTTTGATAGCACTCTTTATTGTGCAGGGATGAAGATATCATGTTCTTGAAGGTCTCCTCTTCAAGGACACTCTTTTCTGCCCTGGCTTTGCTGATCACAAGCTCAGCCTGGCACTCAGTTAACTTGGTTATGAGATCTTTGATTTGAGTCCTAAAATCTGTGTGTTCATGTTTTAGAACTGAAATGGTTTTTTCTAAGTCCTCTATCTTTAGTTTATAATCATTTTTAGACTTTCTAAAATCAGATTCTAAAATGTTTAAGGACTCAACGTCAGATCTCAGTTCCAAGTTGTAGGACTTGTATCTGTTAACTTTATCAATGCATTCAGGAGTGCAGAGATATTCTAATACCTTGGCTTCATCATGATCTGCCATTAGTGCTTGGTTTGGAGAAGCATCTTCCACTTGAAAGCTCCAGTCAAAGCCTCCTTCTTCAATAGCAACAGTAGCTTGCTGCTTTGACTTCACATTCTGGAGAGCTTTGTCAGTGTAGTTTGGTCAGGATTGTGTTTGGCCACCATTTGTTCTAGGTGCCTTACACTATCTGGCAAAGTGGCCCGTCAAGTTACAGTTGTAACACTTGACTTTGCCTTTGTCCAGTCCAAACTTTCCACTGGTTGCATTGCTTGGAAACTTCCTTCCAGTCCTCTTGTAGAACTTCTGGCTCTGTGAGTGAGAAGAGCCATCTGCTGGACTATTTCCATGTATTTCAGATCATCTGGATGGATACAGTCCAGGTCTTCAAGAGTGAAAAGAGAGTTGCCATAACTTTCATCAGAAGACACAAAAGCTTGAGAAGAGCTTGTCTCTTGGAATGGGCTTCCTTGAGTGTAGTTCTCCCTTGGTGTCTCTGAGAAGGTGATGAAATGACCCTTTGGTGAATTGTCAGGGTAGCATAAGAGATGTTGTTTGGGTTCTATGCTATCCTTTCAACCACATGTAGGGCTGAACCCATTTGATTGTTGGAGTTTCCAGATGAACCTTGTATGTTCATTTCCATCTGGTAGCCACTAAGAATCCCATATAACTCTGTCAGAGTAAGAGTTTTGAGATTTTTAGTTCTCTTGATCACCACACAGTAGTGTGTCCATTGCCTAGGAAGTGAGGACATGAACTTCCTTACAATGTCTTTGTTTTCAAGAGAAACTCCTCCATCCACTAAGGTATTCACAATCTCAACATACCTGGAATACTGCTAAGTCATGGTTTCACCTGTTTTGAAGGTGAAGTTTTCAAACTGCTGCTTCAGGATATCCTTCTTGTTCTCCTTGGCTTCAGAGGAACCTCATACATCAGTTTCAGTGCATCCCACAACTACTTGGCTGTTTTGCACTTCTTGAAACCTCTGTACACAGAGTTTGGAAGGGCAGTTTGAAGGGCTGTCATGGCTTTTTTGTCTATCTCTACTCTCTTCATATCTTCATCAGAGTAGTTAGCCACATCTTTAGGGATCATACCAGCACCAGTAGCAGAAGGGGTGCTGGGTATGAAAGGTCCATTCTCAATAGACTCCCACATTCTTGAATCAAGAGACCTGATGAAACCTTCCATTCTCAAACACCAGGTATCAAACTCATCAAGAGTGATCAATGGGGACTTGTTCATGGTTCCAGTTTCCATATCAGTTTTGGAAATGACTGCCATTTGAAAAGTTTAGTATTTGTGTGTGAGGGATCTTAAGATGGTGAGATCTTATATCAAGAGCCTGAAAAGCTCTGATACCAAATGCAAGATCGTTGAAGGGTGTAAGTTACAACACAACAACACAAAGAGGAGATTAACTAGACTTTAATCAAACAGTAAACTGGATTAACCAAGTTGAGATGCTAAGAACACAAGTAATGCAAGAGACAAAACACAAAGAACACAAGTGAATGGTTTTCAAGAATGCAGTATATTGCTTTCTCTATGTTCTATTACAAGTGTTACAAAGCATATTCGAAAGACACAAGAACATGAGATACTTATACTACATCATGCAGCCGGCTATACTTTGAAAGCCAGCTGGATACAATTGACTAGACACAAACAAAACCAATTGTAGAGTCAAAAGGCAGATTGCCTTTTAACTTGTGACTATGACATGCCATAGCTCACATCCTTATCTATTACAAAAAGGATAAAGTACATAAAGTAGAAAGTTAGAGACTCAAGACCTCAATGTACAGTTACCAAAAGCATGGACCTTTTCACCAACTCATGTAAGTTAGTGACTTGCAGAGATGCAGTGGAAAGGTGTCCAGCTTTATGGAACAGTATATGAGATAAAGCATGTTACTAAAAGTTTTCGGAAGAAATCTGTCTTCATGACCTTGAAGCTTCGGAAGACTTTGTCTCTGAGGCTTCGGAAGACTTCATGTTTGGCTTCGGAAGATATTGGTCTTGGCTTCGGAAGATATTGGTCTTGGCTTCGGAAGATTTCACACTTAGAGTATTTTCTGTTTCATGTGTGAAACTTCCTAAGCTTCTTCTTCAATGTACTTGTGCAGCATGCAGGATGGACTTAAGATGTTTAGGTTGCATCAGCCTCATATATATATATATGTATGTATGTATGTATGTATGTATGTATGTATGTATGTATGGTAGGTTTATCTTGAAAACCATCATTTTTTGTGAGAACGGTAGGAACTAATCTGAGCCATTTATTTTTTATCACATGCAAATCAAATGCCATTAGCCCTAGTTTTTTAAACCATTCATAACTTTTTTTCACCATATCATTTTTTCAAATAAATTTCACCATAAAATTTACTATTTTTTAATCTTTTTAACACCTACCATACTGATATATATATTTTAAAAATCATCCATGCGTTGTTTACATATGTGTAAATCTGGTTTTACATATGTGTAAAACTGGATTTACACATGTGTAAATCCGATATTATACATGTGTAAAACGATTTTTGTAATTAACGAGATTTTTTTATTTTATAATTTTTTAATGAAAAGGGAAAACTAGGGGAACATTTTTGTGTTTTATTTTTTTTATTTTTATGTTATTTTCGAATTATAACTTTTTTAAATATGTTTTTGTTAATTACAAATTTTTCATTAAAAACTAGTGGTTGAGATTAGTTTCTAGAGTTCTTACAAAAAGTGAGTTCTCATTTGATCTCTCCCCTATATATATATATATATATATATATATATATATAGACACACACACATGTATTTATACATGTGTAAATCTGGTATTACACATGTGTAGATAACGGCTGGATAATTTTTTTAAAAGAACTTTATTATTATGGTAGGCGTTGAAAACTAAAAAAACTAAAATTAATGGTAAATTAAAAAAAATAATAATATTGTGAAAAAAGTTATGAAAGTTTAAAAAAATAATATAATTGGCATGTGACTAAAATGGATAGTTGATATTATTATTAAAGTTCTTACAAAAAATAGTTTTCAAAATAACCTTACCCTATACGTATATATGTATATATATTACACGACTAGCAAGAAGCTAAACCATATAGACAACTAAAGTTACATGAAATAAATATTTGAAAAATCAAAATTACACCGATCCATCCACTCCAAAGCTCCTAACTTTCTATCCATAAATTGCATTAACTAAATGTTTGCACTACTTTTTATCCATAAAAAAATAATTTGTTTTAATCTCTTCAAAGATCCTCTTCACCGAACCAATCTTACGTGAAAAAAGTATGTCATTTCGGGCTCTCTAAATACTCCATCATGAATTCATGATAAAACCATTACCGAATGCACCATTCTCTATGTGACAACCGAGCAAAGAAAATTATTTTGTATATGCATAAGATACTGTAATGAAAATGCATATATTGGAGGTAGCTTGCACCAAAGACTCTCCTTTCGTCATATGACCGTGGCTATGTTGCACACTGTAAAAATATGATTTATTGTTTTTAGAGCTTCACACATAAAGGATAAAGTGGAGAATTAATGTTCATGATCCTTTTTGTAACGCGTTTTTAGTAGGTAAGGGCCCATATACACTGGCCGTTCGAAGGTATTAACTTTAGAAGGAAGCAATGTATTCCAAAAATATCAATTTCTAATTCACACGTTTTATAACTTGCAACAACATTTAACATCCTAAAAACGTTGCATGAAATTATCATGGATGTAAACAAATTAATTAAGTCGAGTCCTAAACTTGACTAAGCTTAGTTAAATTGGCCTTGTTTTAGGCTTCAAGACACTTTGAACTTGACTCATAAATAGTTTTATAATCTTGAGCTTCAGTTAAAATCCTTTATTATTCGTTAGTTAGTTACTTATTATTATACATGAATAACTATTTTTATATATGTTTATAATTTCAACGTTATGTATTGTATATACATATTAATATTATATTGAATTAGTATTCTTATATTCAGATAAATAACATGTTTGTTTATGTATTATATATACATATTAATATTATATTAAATTAGTATTCTTATATTTAGATAAATAACATGTTTGTTTAGAGTAGCAAACCTAATCAAATCTGGTATATGAAACTCGAGTTTGAATTTGTTAATATAACTTAAGTTAAAATTTGTTCAAACGCAACTTCATTTTAACTTTAACGAGCCGATCTCAAATGAAACATGAATGAACGAACTCATTTACCTCTAAAAAATATTTTTTAAAACTTGTGTTTTTAAAAAATAATTTTTTATGCAAAAATTAACATTCAAAGTTATAATAGTGAAAATTTTAAAAATGACACTTTTTTAATAATGGTTTTTTAGACAACACGTATAAAAACCATCTTTTAAAAAACACAAAAACAAATTAATATAAAAGTTTGGAAAATGATATCGTTATTTTATTATTTAATGTCGTTGCTCATATGTAATTTCATCACATCCTATCTTGAAATATCAATTTGTAATTCATAAATTTTCATTACTAACTATTTAATATTGTATTTATTCAATCTATGTATCATTGGGATACTATCTAGTATATATTTATAACAATAAAGTAAAAGAAAAAAAGAAAAATCCAAAGTTCTTTTCTCTAATGACAATAATTTGACAGATAACTGACCAAGTTAGGAAAATGAAAAAAAAGAATGTGACATTTTGGTTTTACCATGTGAAAATTAAAATAATGACATCATATAATATCACAGGGGAACACATGAAAAGTTATATAAATTTATTTTTACATCAGGTTCTCTATCTGTAGTTCATTTCTTTTATTTACAGGAGGACCATAATCATAATTATCTTTTATATATAGGGATCATCATCCATTCCTCATATCTAATATTTAATATTTTTTGTAAGTGATTATGAGTACAAGAAATATAAAAATAATAAATTGGGAGTAATTAAGTATTATTTAATTAAAATATAGATAAATTTAGAAATAATGATGTGAGAGACTTTTAGAAAATAAATAAAAATTTTAATGGATAATAGTAACTATGGGTGAAAAAAATGAGAAAGCTAGTGTAAATGCTTTTAGACGCGATATGTATATTGCTCCAGTACTCCGATCCGAATCGATACATAGTGCAACTTATTATAAATTTAAAGCATGCACATATTCATTACTCAACTCATATTTTAATAGTAGTAATATAACAAATAATTATTCATACGTCTTGAGGTATAATGCACGAGTCTTACTTTGTTAGACAACATATTAAGGTCACACATTTACGATATATTAATTCTATAAATTTATTGTAAATTGGACTTTGAGTCCACAATCAAATTGGTCGGGAGAATCTAAGATACACAAGCGTCGGTATTATCATTGACTATTTGAATATTATGTAGTTTCAACGTTAAAATTTATACTACTATATAATACATTAATTTTAGTAAATCTGTGTAATACACGAGTTAAAATATATAAACATCATACTGCAAAATATATAAATATTTGGTATGATTAAGTTACATATTATTATAAAAATAAAAAGTAAAATGTTAGATTTATAAGTAATAAATATTCAAATACTTTTTGGAATAATATAACATACAACCGACCCATGTAAAATTAAAAAAAAAACAATTGTCTTAAATCACACTAACCTAAAATATATAAATATGTCAATAAATAATTTTTCTTTTTAGTTTTTTTAATTGAATCTTATTTTACTATAAAATATGTATAGTTCAAAATAGTATAATTACACAACTAAGTTGATAATATAAAAAATTAAAATTAAAAAAAATGAATTATACTATTAATTTAGTTTCTTAAAATAAAAAAACTTAACTAAAATACTATATAAGTTTAGGCGGGAAATTTTTTTCAAGGAGTAATATAAAAATGACATATGACATTAGTTACTCTTAAATTATATATTATAGACTATAGATCTCTTTGGATAGAAATGTAATTTTATCAAACATACAAGTTTTGAAACAACAAGTACAAAGAAGTGCAAGACATTTAATAGGGATTTAAGACAACTGAGGGAAAATATGGTAAATTTTTTTGTTAAATTTTATATACCTTGATATTTTTTTCATTGTCTTTTTTATGTATTTAATAAACATTATTAATATATTATTTAATAATATGATATTATTTAATTAACTTCATTAAATTTTTTTATTTATGATATTATAAATTGACATTTAAAATTATATTTACTAATTATTTTTTATAACTAATACTTTTTAAATTAAGTAATATTTTATTTAAATATTTAAGTATATAACTTATATATATCTTCATATTTATAATAACTATAATACTACTATTTTTCTAAGGGCATATTGTGAGTTTAATAATTTTAATATTTATCTATATAATTTATAATAAAATTGAAAAGATGATAAATGATAATTTTACATATGTATTAAGACATCTATATAAAAATTTATACATAAAGTTTATAAAATTAACCATTTTATTACAGTTATGCTCTAAAAATAAAATATAAAACCAACATTTACTTATAATGTCTTTCATTCATTGTGATTGAGCAATAATCATTCTTCCCTTTTCCATTGTTTGTTGTTAACATCTCAATAACAATCAAGATGATAATTGTGGTGATAGTTCTCCATTAACTTTGTCTAGTCTATACAAATCATCATCGAAAGCTGCCTACAATTATCATAAAACTCTAATTAACATTCATAAAACGAAACCCCCCTAAAATCTAGGTAATAGTGATTCCCAACCGCAAATACCACCCATTCTTTCATTAATCTTGTTGGTATAATATAGTTGTCTTAAAGACTTTATAATATACTTAGTTGTTTTCTTTCACTCAATTTTTTTAATTATTATATTTTGATTTTTAATTTACGTCATAATGCACCGAGCCGATACTAATTAAAATCAAATTTCCAAAAAAAATCAAACAACATTCGTACCAACGCAAAACGCGGACATTTCCACTAGTATATATAAAAGGTTGAAATAAATTATTAAGATAAAAAGTAGTAAACAAATAAAACAATTAATCTTTCTACTCTAATAGAACTATAATTAGTGACACGTTGTAACACCACATTTTTCATTACCAAAATTTTACTACTTTTTTATTCCCTTAAATAATTATTACTAATAATGTTGTTGGGGTTCAACAATAGAATAAACTGAAGCTTACCAACTCATAATCACAGCAGACTAAAGATCTCATTATATGAGTTCAGAGACCAAGTTGATAAACAAAACAATACAAATACAAGACAAAGTCAACATCAAGACAAAATGAAAAGTCAAAACTAGGTTATGATGTAATTTAGTATAAATAGACCTACTAGTGCATTTTGGTAAGTGTGGCTTTTTGTGTGTGTTTCTCATGGTGTAAATCACCACCCATAGAGAAATCCTCTCCTTTGGGTGGGTTTGATTTCATCACCTATCTATGATTCTCATTATAACTTATTTATCAATATCAATGAAATCATAACATTATTATTATCCATCTCTTTGTTCTTTGATTCACACACGTCCAACCATTTTAATTTTGATTTCTAGATCTGAATGAGATAAATCCTAAGATCCCAACTCAATAAATCTGAAATATTGATTTAGCAAAATGGTATTAGAGCTGTTGGTTGCTGGATTTATCTAGTTTTAAGATCCGATTTCATCTTTAATGATGCTAAAAACAATGAAGAAAAGAAGAAAAATGAAGAATAAAGTCATTGTTGATCAAAAACCTATGTGTTCATACCCAAAATCAGAAGAAAAACCAACAAATTTGTTCAACTATGGTACGATTTGAAGAATCGTGAACATGTTCATGATTATTTCTTCAAAATTTGATGCAATTGAACAGAATTATCATCAAAAAATAAGAAACCCCATTTGTTCATCTCAAAATCAATAAGAAAAATCATCAGATCTATTCTAATATGGTACGATTTGAAGAAATATAATCATTCCCTAGATTATTCCTTTAATATTCGATGCAATTGAACATGATTATCATTAAAAACAAAGAAAAGATGAAGAAATGGAAGGTACTGCTGATTTCTCGACCTGCACTACAGTGTGAAATCGAATTTTCTTCAAGTCTCAAAACAAACGCAGATGAACAAAAACAAATGTGGATGAAGCTTGATCAAATGCGGATGTGTTACACACAAATGCGGATGAGTTATACACGAATGCAGATGTGTTATCCGCAAATTCGGGTGTGATATACACAAATACAGATGTGTTATCCACAAATGCGGATGTGTTATACACAAATGCGGATGACTTGTCACCAAATGCGGATAACTTGGCAACAAATCCGGATACCTTGTCACCAAATGCGGTTGACTTGTAAACAAATGCGGGTAATTTAAGCACAAATGCGGATGCATTGAAAGCAAATGCAGATGCCTTACAAACAAATGCGGATGCCTTGCAAACAAATGCGGATGCCTTGCAAATAAATGCGGATGCTTTGTAAGCAAATGCGGATGAGTTAGCAAAGAAATGAGGATGTATTGCAAGAAATGCTTATGAAAAACTGATGAACATGACTTCAAAAAAAAGAAAAAAAAACATGAATATGGATGATAGCAACCAACAAGCACATCTATTTTGATCATGAAACCAAAAAAAGAGTATCGAAATCAACTTTGGTCACTTTTTCATAGATTTATCTTGGGACTTGTACAACTGTCAGATGCCCTTTCTAAAGTAATTGGGCTCATATTCATTGATGATATTTTGCACCCGTGCCGACTACTGAACGAACAGTTAGACAGACTTTAATCAAAGAGGAATACTCATTATGTGAAGAATGTCATCTATCAAGTTATTTCAAAAGAGTGGAAGTGTGTTCAACATTGATTCATGTTCCTGATGGAGTCTATTGAAGTTCAAAGCCTCACCATATGCCTAATACATTATAATACTTGAGTTGTAATATGAAATGTAATCCAAGAGTTACACAACCATATCCCATACCAAGAAGTATTCTCAAGATTCTAATGTTTACCAGAAATATATTAGGAAAATCTTAATCTGAAGGGGATAACATCAATGAATTGTGTCATAACATCAGTTGATCTAGAAGACATGTGACAGAGAAGATCTTCAAGTTCAAGGTTTGGCAAGCATCAGTTTAGGGGGAGTATTGTTGGGGTTCAACAATGGAATAAACTGAAGCTTACCAAATCATAATCACAGCAAAGTGAAGATCTCATTGTACGAGTTCAGAGACCAAGTTGATAAACAAAAGAAAACAACTACAAGACAAAGTCAACATAAAGACAAAATGAAAAGTCAAAACTCGATCATGATGTAATATTAGTATAAATAGACTCACTAGTGCATTTTTGCAAGTGTGGATCTTTTGTGTGTGTTTCTCCTGGTGTGAATCACCACCCATGGAGAAATCCTCTCCTTTGGGTGTGTTTGATTTCATCAGCCATCTATGATTATCATTATAACTTGTGTATCAACATAATGAAATCATAACATTATTTTTATCCATCTATTTGTTCTTTGATTCACACATGTCCACCTATCTTAATCTTGATTTTTAAATCTTAACGTGATGAATACAAGATCCAAGGTCAATGAATCTGAAATATTAATTTATCAAATATTAATTAACTTTTTTCTAGTTTAAAAATAGTTTTCAATATATTAAGAAAAAGGTCTTTTTATATATATTATTTCTATGAAAATATTTTTTATAAAATAGGATATTTTTTAAAATATTAATTTTTTAAAAAATATAAAATATTTTAAAATTGGTATTTTTGAAAAGTAAATTGTTTATAAACTTAAAAAAATTAAAATTAGGAGTTATAAACAAAAATTTTAAAAATGGAATCTTTTTAATACGGGTTGTTTTGAAATGTAACGTTTAACTTTCTAAAGTTTAAAATATAATTTGTAAGGCTTCGTTTTCAGAACGCTTACAGTTGGAAAATCATTGCACATCATAATTAAAGCACCTTATAATTCATAAAACATTATAGCGGAATAATTTAACAAAAACTATTTCATGCATTAATAAATACGTTTGTCAAATAATACATCGTTGTTTAAGGTTACAAAACAACATTTAGTTGCATTACAACACAAAAAAATCATTTTTGCATAAAATGGATGCCGGTCCTTTATTTGTCAAGTAGCTCCACCTCCATGCCACCCTCAACAACAATTACCTACCAACTAAAAATGCATAAAAGTCAATGTTGCTGAATGAGTTCTAGTTTTATAATAATAAAATACTTTACTTTCGTTGAAAACTTTCCTTTACTTTCATTCATGGTCACACATCATACGTACACATCGATAATATTTATTATCATCTTCCATTATCATTTGTTTTCGTACACATTGTTCATTCATCATTATCTTTCACTTTCATCTGGGCCAATGCCATGTATTATACCCCTAAAATTGTGCACGAAGCTAGTACTATGCTGAAGTCTATAAATAGATCCCTAACATTATGCACGAAGCTAACTCCAGTACTTGGGGCAAGCGACAAGAGTCGCATACGTTTGTTCAATCATAAGGATTAGAACCCTATATGCATTCTCATGGGTTAGCTAAACCGTAAACTATTTTGAGCTAACAACCCCTCAATGAGTTGTGAACCTCCTTTCATGTTGCTTGCAAGACTTTCATTCATTCTTTAGATTCCACTTTTCAGTATCATTAATCTTTCACTTCATTACATAATACTTTATGTACCATAGCATAAACACACCACGTAAAACCAAGTAATAATACATATTAAGGAACATAAAGAACACATGCCCAAAGCATGCATAAGTTCAACATACATCATCACCAAGAACATTCCAAGTCTTAGCCTAAAAATCATTTTTCATAAAAATTCAGAATATTTTCTAAGGCATTAGGCGCATGGAAACTATGTTAGGCGCATGATTGCTTAGGCGCATGGCTGCTTAGGCGCATGGCTGCTTAGGCGCATGGCTGCTTAGGCGCATGGCTGCTTAGGCGCATGGCTGCTTAGGCGCATGGCTGCTTAGGCGCATGGCTGCTTAGGCGCATGGCTGCTTAGGCGCATGGCTGCTTAGGCGCATGGCTGCTTTGGCGCATGTCTGCTTAGGCGCATGGCTGCTTAGGCGCATGACTGCTTAGGTGCATGGGAACACTTAGTCACCTAGGAGAATGACTAGGCACATATGCAGGTTCTAGGCACATAAGCACTATACGAGCGCATGTGCCTTACTTATGCGCATGGGAAAAAACTTAGGCGCATGAGCACTATGCGGGAGCGTGGCCAAAACTTAGGCGTTTGGGCAAAATCCTAGGTGCATGGGCACTATACAGGCGCATGAGCCTGAGTTAGGTGCATGGGCACTTAGGCGCATGGGTAGTTTGGTGGTGGTTACTATTTGGGTGCATGAGCAACTATCATCTTACTAACATCATTTTAAGACCCCAAATCATCATTCTAACATGTTTTAAGCCTGGTTTCTAACATACTAAGCATAAAAAACAAGCATACAAGCATGAACATCATCAAAACATTCCCAAACACACACCCATCCAAAACAGAGCACACACATACATACAGGTTCACACCCGAACATCAAAAAAGTTTAGAACATGCATTCTCAGTCCTAAAAAAAGTTAAAAACAATAAAAACATGGATCTAGAACTCACCTGATGCAGCCTTGAGAAAAACTCCACCAAACTAAAAGGCATAAAGAGTTCAAACACCTTAAAACACCAAAAACACACAACTAAACACACACAAACACATAAGCACATACCTGAAGGCTGAAACTCAGCCAAAACAACACCCAAAACCAGAAAACTCACCTTAAAACTGATCTTCTCTTCTTCTTCTCTCTAGAACTAAGAGAACTTCAGCTTGTTTCTCTCACCAAAACCGAAAGATAGATGGTACAGGAGTTATGGGCCGCCATATCCACCTTTTTTAACATAATTATAATAAAGTTTGCCTTTGGTACAACTTTAAGCCCTCACTTTGGGTTATTTTGCTTTTTTTTCTTTATAAAATTTCCAAGCGTTACATAATTTAAAAAGTTGATATCATTATTTTATCACTTATAGTTATTACTAATATGTAATTTTAAGCATATCTTATCTTAGAATATCATTTTATAGCTTTCAAATTTTCATTATATTTAATATTATATTTATTCAACTCGTGTAATATATGGGTTTACTAAACCTATATCATAACCCAATGCAGGAAGAAGCAGACACTAGATCTCCCACTCTTTTGAGGAGCAAACCACTCCTATAACTTCAAGTATTAATGTTGTGGTTCCTCATGCTTAGCCTGATGAGCTCACTACACCAACACTAGCTTTAAGCTTTCACTTAGAGTCTCAAAACTTTAGTGAACAACCTTTAGGGGAAAGCTACCATCCCCAGACTCTAGACCTCAATCACCTCATACCCAACTTTGATTTTGATGATAAAGACATGAGATTTAGTGAGTACCATGAGCTTGTCATCTCCAACCCTCCACCCCTCATCCATGTCTAGCCCATATCATCCACCCACAACTGAGGTGGATCACCCTAAACCTATTCAGGAGGTCCATATAGAAGAGGCTCTCACCTTTGAAAATGATTATATTTTTAAGATCCCAACCATGGCAACCCAACCTACTGACACTTCAACTGAAGCTGTCATGGTGCAGGGGAAATCAAGTAACCAATAACTTAGTGCTAGTGATGACGAAGAAGACTTTGGTCATATTCTCTCAACCCATAGTGATTCTTCTAATGAAGATGAAGGGAGTCTAAAACTAAAGGTTCAAGAACTAACTAAAACTGACACCTATTTAGTTTCAAAGGCAAGTTACCTGGTATCCTAGGTGACTACCTTATAAAAGAGGGTCAATGACCAACAATTGAGATCACTGATCTCAAGTCCAAGTTAGCTGAGGGACCACTAAAGAGGACTCAACCAGGGCCACAAGAACCTATGTATGTGGTGGACCTAACCTCTAGCTTGCTTATGCAAGAAGGCGATGCTACCAAAAAAAGGATGAAAGTCCTACCTACATTCATGGAACCTAGGAGTTCTTCTTAAAGTATGGACATAAAGGATTCACCACCCTTACTTTCAATTGTCCATACTCAACAACCTTTTAGAGTTCACATTAATATGGACTCATTCATACCAAGTTTGTTTGAGGAGGGTATACCAAGGGCTATGCCTACCTCATCTCATCCTACGGAGAATCCAATTATAGGATGGAGGTATGACACTGATAAAAAAGCCTAGTAATCTCTAGGTCTTAGGGACAACATGATATCTTTAAAACTTCTCCAACCTGATTCCATGAGAGCACCTATCTGATTAACCTTCCACTTGCCAACCCAAGTCAAAATAGGCAGGCTACAAGGTTAGTTGATAGGATTCAAGACAGGGTGCAAGAATAGTTCAAATTGAGATCCAAATTATATTGATAGAGGCTAGCAGACAAGACTGTTGGTCAACTGGATATTAAGGTGACTCCAAGATTAGATTCGAAGGAGAAACCTTGACTGAAGGCCAGGAGTTGAGCCTGTGAACCTTGAGATAGGAACTTCTTCAACACCTATTACCCTTAGTGAGGCAGCAGTCGATGAAAGTGCTTCACAACCTCTCTTAGTCCAGAGATCAAGTGTTGAACCAACCAATGAAGGCCAAAGCACTCTCCACCTTGAGTCACCAAGGTCTGTGAGTGAAAAAGAAAAAGGAAGTTGACTCCTAATAGATTAAGGAGGAGGAAAGAGAGAGGAAGAGGAAGCTAAGGGAAGAGAGCTCAAGTAGGTCCGTAAGCTTCATGGAAGTTGTAATCAGGGTGCCCCTATGCCAATCATTCAAGATGACGAGTTAAGGGTAGCAAGATTGAGCTACTTGGGGACTAGAAAATAAAAATTGATGAACTCATCTCTCTTCCCTTAGAAAGTTAATGATCTGACTTACATTGAGTGGTCAAAGGAGTGGAATGAGGCATAGGATGTAGAATTGCTCCTCAAGATTAAGGAATAAGGAGGAGAAAAAGACTCTACAAGCATGCTCCTACCCTCTCCTTAGTTCAAGAATGCCTTAAGACAGAGACTGTGTCAACTGAGCAACAACCTCAGGTAGACAAAGAAGCAGACAGACAAAATATGATCAACTACCTGAGTGCCATAGGCCTCTATTAGGCATATGCATTTCTTCCCTTATCATATGAATACATAAGGTTTGAGTACCTCAAGTAGCGTGAGAAAAATTTTATGAAAGAACAAAAAGCTGCTAAGAGGAAGATGAGAGAAAAAGCTATAGGGTCAAGAGTCATCATCCAAAAGTCTAAAGAAATCTGTTAATAGGTAATTGATGATGAGCTTCTTAAAGCTGTATGGATTCTCTGGAAGGAGGTTTGGTCTAATGTCTCTATCTACCAAGGATGAGCACATTAGTGCTGCACCTAAAGTTAAGGTCAAGGTTGAACTCTAAGAGACAACACAACCTGGACCTAGTGCTGGACCACAACCAAATTCTTCATTTGATCCATAGTATGCTCTTGATCCCTCTCCTTCTGAACCTGTAAGGGAAAATGACCCAATTGAGAAAGACATTTAAGAACAAACAGTACAAAGGCTAGTCTTCATAGTTAAAATCTACAAAGAGGAAGAAAAGGATGGCCATAAAGAAGAACACTAAGAAGAAGAAGAAGTCCAACATCCACTTCTACACCTCAGGATGAGTCAGAGCATCCTGAGGTTACTCAAGAAGAGGCTACTCAACTAAGTCCAATTAATTTAGAGCCTCTTACTGCTAGAGACCCATCTTTTCCTTGACTTTGCTGCTATTCGATAGATGGTATGTCATTAGAGATCAAGGAGTTCAAGATGTCTACTTCTGGCAGGGCATGCTTTATCTTCCTTTACATGATCTCTATGACATGAGGAGATACTATGAAAGTTTGAGGAATCTTGACCAAATAATAAAAAAAGGAATGGTCTTGATCCTGATGAGAACTGTCAATATATGAGGAACTGTCAATATATGAGTAATCTCCTCTGTTTTGGTAACATTAGCCTAGGGAGAGTTTGTTAGATTTATACTTAAAGGCTGATGTAACTAAAGCAACCAAAGAACTCTCAGCATGCATGCATGAAATACAGAGTAAAGTTACTTCGGAAGTTTTACACAACTCAAGTAAATACGCTAAGTGTAAAATCTTCCAAAGCCAAATGACACAATTTTTCGAAGCCAAAGATGAAGTTTTCTGAACCTTTCAAAAACATAGTCTTCCGAAGTCAAAGACTGATTTCTTCCAAAGATAGAGATGACATGCTTTCTCCGATCACCTTTTGACAAAAAGCTCGACAACTTTCCAATGCCACCTCTAAAGACTCACCAACTCAGATAAGTTGGTGAAAAGGTCCATACTTTGTGTCAACTTTAGATTATGGTCATTGGTCTATAACTTTCTACTTTTGTACCTTTTATTCTTTTTGTAATATATTACAATGTGAGTTGTGGCATGTAATAGTCACAAGTCAACATACAATCTGCCTTTTGACTATACATTGATCTTGTTGTCTAGATTAGTGTTTCCAACTGGCTTTTAAAGCATAACTAGCTGTACGATCTAGTATAAAGTGTCTCAAGTACTTGTATTTATCTTTATGCTTTGTAACACTTGTAATAGAACTTGAGAGCAATATACAACATTCTTGAAAACCAAACTTATCTTGTTCTTGTTCTTATTGTCTTTCATACTTACTTGTGTTCTTAGTATGATCAATATATAAACCCGGTTCTCTATTTGATCAGTTAGTGTTCTAAGTTTCTCCTTATTGTGAAACTATTACATTGCCCCCTTCAACGGTCCTACAATATCATATTATATTTGGCATTTGACATTTTGATGCTTGATGTGCTTCAAATTATATATAAAAATCCTCTCAAAATCACATCAATTATTCCTTAATATCTCCCTTAAAATGATTATGTTGTACTTAAGTGTAATCTAATTAGGATGATAGCCTTTGTTTCCTGGTTTTAAACCTAAACGCTTAAATCTTATTTTACTTTATTTCAATTATTTTTTTAAACCCTAAAAATCTTATCAATGCAACTTACATTTTTCTCAAACAAAAACTGAATCTAGTAGTTAAATATTAAGGTTGTTGAGTAGACTAGGTGTGTCCATGGATTGATACTCGATTCTTACCATCACTATACTACCACACGAAAGGTACACTTGCCTTTATGTGTATGGTTTAGTACTAGTAATAACCAATTAGAATTAAATATATGCAAAACATCTTTATCAAAATATATACATTTCACACGCACATCAAGTTTTTGGCATCGTTGTTGGGGACACATGATAGTTTTCAAAGACAATCTAAATTTTTGATTATCTTGTGTATATTCTATTAATATATTTTTGTTGATATTTTTTTAGTTTTGTTAGATAGTTTGCCTTAGTTTAATTACATTTCCTGATTCATTCTAGGCCTTAGCTATTTATGCTTCCTTAATTTAGTGTATGTCCGACTCGTCTAGTCCTGAACTTGTTTCGCCTCTTCAGAACCCGAATGACTTTTCTGAAAAAGGATACGCAAAAGACCATGACAAACAACAACAATAATTGAAGAAGACGTTTTGGAAGGCACACCATCCGAAGAAGATATGGCTAACCAAGACAAGAAAATGAAGATGACACATTATGCCACGTGGTCAATCGATGGTACAAAGCAGTGTTGTCCAACCAGCAATAACGGCCAACAATATAGTGATTAATTCTAGTATTATCCAACTCGTAGAAAACTCTGTTTAGTTCCATGGATTGCAAGATGAAGATCCTAAAGCTCACATCTCACGATTCCTTCGTATCTTTGCGACCTTCAAAATCAATAACTGTTAAGACGATGTCATTAGACTAATACTTTTTCCATTTTCACTTTGAGGCCGAGCCAATGATTGGCTTGATTCGCTTCTTCCTGGTTCCATCATTACATGGGCGGAAATGATTGAACAACTTATTTTGAAATACTTTTCACCCGATCGCACTGCCAAACTGAGAAGCAGCATCACAAGCTTTCGTCAAGACGATGATAAATCATTACACACAGCGTGGGAGAGATACAAAGGTCTCCTTTAGATTTGCCCACATCAAAAACTTGATCTGTCGCTACAGTGTCAAACCTTTTATGATGCAATCAGCGGAGCACACAAACAAGTGGTAGACCAAAGTGCGTGAGGAGATTTTGGAAGTGGCACGCCAACAAAAGCATACCAGCCCTAGAAAGAGCAACTAAGAAGAGCTTTGCTTATAATACCTTAAGAAACAAACCCAGTTCTAAAGGCATTCATCAAGTAGACTCTAAAACCCTAATTACAACCTAATTAGAAACTTTAACCAAATGATTCGAACAATTGCAAGCCGAGCTGAAGAAAACTCCAACACGATGCAAGATATGAGGAAATTGACACAAGACCAACAAATGCCCACAATATGATGCTTGAAGATGTTGACTATGTAGGAGCCTAACAACTCATATAACAATAACTCAAATTGGAGCAGCTCGAATTACAAAGAAACTGGTAACAAACAATCATAATCTGGATTCAACCGAAAACCACCTTACTAACAATAGAAACCACCGTACCAAGGTCCAAGCACTAGCAACCAAGACCGTGGAGCATTGTCAATAAAGACTTATTGTAGTAATTGTTGATAAACACACAAGCCACATATGAGTACATCCGGAAATCTGATCGAAGAAAGAAGGAGAGTTTCCAAAGAAACGAGGCTGAAATCAAAAGAAACAAAGCATCATTGCAAACCATTGAACACCAAGTAGGTCAGATAGCACAACAACTATCTGAAAGACCCCAAGGTGCTTTGCCTAGCAACACTGTGACAAACTCTAATGCTCAAGTCAAAGCCATTACCACAAGGAGTGGCAAAACCAATCAAGGTGATGTACTTGCTTTATAACCCATCCTTGTAGAATTAAAATTCAAAACTCCAAGTAATGCAAGTGACAAGCAAAAGCAACCTTTTGTTGTTGAAGAACCAGCCAAGAAATATATACTACCACCACCCTATGTTCCACCACCTCCATATCCAATCGTTTGAGAAAAAACAAATGGAGGCACAATATGGCAAATTCCTGGGGTTGTCAAATGCCAATCTGCCCTTGGTGGAAGCCTTAGCCCAAATGTCAATTTATGCTAAGTTCCTAAAGGTTGTATTGTCAAATAAAAAGAAATTGGATGAGTTATCACACGTAGTTTTAAATGAGGAATGCTCTGTGGTTCTTTAAAACAACTACCTTAAAAGATGACTAATGGAAAAAACTTCACCATACCTTGCCTAATTGGAAACCTTTTTGTTAGAAACACGCTAGCTCATTTAGGTGCTAGCATTAACCTTATGCCTTATGTGGTTTTTGGAAAGTTAAACTTAGGTGAACCTATACCTACCCGTATGAGCATCTAGTTAGCTGACCTTTTTGTCAAACATCCAAGGGGCATCATTGAATATCTCTTAGTTAAAATCAAGAAATTCGTATTTCTTGTTGATTTTGTGATCCTTGAGATGGATGAGGATAAGAATGTTCCACTTTAACACCTGGTTATTTTTTTTAGGCTCAAACAAAAGAATAAAGTGAAGAAAAAGAAAGAAAACATATTTTACCCAAGTTGAAGGGTAAAAAGTGTCCAAAAGGACAAAATGTTTGAAAAAGTGGGTGTAAAAGGTGATGGCCGCCCATCAGTCTCTCTACACACATAACATTTGGATATTTTTCTTTAGAGAGAGAGAGAAGAGCTAAAAACTCTCGGTTTGAAGAAGAACAAGAGTAGAAGTTTGAATTCAAGGTAAGAATTCATGTGTTTATGGTGTTCTTAACTGGTTTTACCCTCGGGTGTATGCTTATGTATTTTGTATGTGTTCGGGTGTGTGTTTTGATGGGTTTCTAGGCAGTTGAACTCAATTGCAAATGGGTTTGAAAGAAGTCACACCTAAGAGGCTGCAAAGGTGAGTTCTAGGACCCCTCTTTTACATATTTTTTAAATTGTTTTAGGGCTGGAAATGCATGTATGAACTTTTTATAAAAGTTGGGTTTCATACCCGTATGTATGTATGTGTGTATGTTGCGGGTGGTGTTTGATTTTGGGCTATGTTCATGTTTGATGATGTTATGGTTGTGTTTCTATGGCTTAGAATGTAAGATTTAAGCTTAGAACTTGATAAGTGATGTTTGGGGACTAAAATCTGATGTTTAAGTGCGAATGAGCCTGCTCATACGCCTAATAGGGCTCATGCGCCAAAATAGGGCTCATGCGCCTAAGTTTTAGAATTTGCCTAAGTGTTCCCGTCCGCCCGAAACTTCATGCGCCAAATAGGGCTCATGTGCCTGAAATCCTCATGCGCCTGGATGGTCATGCGTCTAAAGTCAATGCGGATGAAGATTATGCGATTGAAGGAAATGTGGATGAGGAAGGAAATGCGGATGAGTAAAGAAAATGCAGATGAGTAAAGGAAATGCAATTAGCAAAGGAAATGCGGATGAGCAAAGGAAATGTGGATGGGCAAAGGAAATGCGGATGAGGAAAGGAAATGCGGATGAGAAAAGGAAATGCAGATGAGTGAAGGAAATGTGGATGAGTAAAAGAAATGCGGATGAGTAAAGGAAATACGGATGAGTAAAGGAAATGCGGATATGCAAAGGAAATGCAGATGAGTAAAGGAAATATGGATAAGCAAAGGAAATGCGGAAGAGTAAAGGAAAGCGGACCAGTAAAGGAAATGAGGATGAGCAAAGGAAATGAAGATGAGCAAAGGAAATGTGAATGAGTAAAGGAAATGTGGATGAGCAAAAGAAATGCGGATGAATAGAAGAAATGCAGATGAACAAAAGAAATGCGGATGAACAAGAGAAATGCGGATGAACAAAAGAAATGCGAATGGGCAAGGGGAAATGCGACTGAAGGTCATGCGACTGAAGGTCATGCGACTGAAGGTCATGCGACTGAAGGTCATGCGACTGAAGGTCATGTGACTGAAGCCCATATGCCCGAATGCCATGCGACTAAGGGTCATACCATGGAGTCATGCGACTAAAGGCTATGCGACTGAGAGTCCATGCGCCTAGGTGTTTTCATGTGCCTGGAAGGCCGTGCGACTGAATAGTGCTCATACACCCAAATAGGGCTCATGTGCCTAAAATTACTTGGTTTGCTTTTTGATTCTCGGGAAATGGGTAGATGTAGGCCTTGACTTTGGAGGTTCCCGGGGGCTATGTAAGTTGACTTTTTGAAGTCGATGATGGTTGATGGTTATGCATGATGTTTTGTGATTGATGATGTGCGATTGATGATGTTATGCTTATGTATGATATGATTTGTTATGTTCCTTATTACGTATGATGATGTGACTTTACGTGGTGTATATTGTTAATGAGCGTAAAGTATTATCTTAACGAAGTGAAAGATTTAAGATAATGAAAGTGGACATAATGAATGAATGAATGAAAGGCCTTTCAAGCAACTGAAGGGAGGTTCACAACTCATTAAGAGTTGTTACCTTGTGTGTGTCTATAGCGTGCGATTTTGGCTACTCATAAGGGTTCATACACACATTAAGAGTTCAGTCTTGGTGATTGCTCCAATAACGTGAGATTTCTTAATTACTGTGTGTATATCTATTTACAGCGTGCGATCTTGGCTAACCCATAAGAGTTCACACACACTGGGGGAGTCTGTCCTAGTGACCACTCCATACGTGTGATATGTGCGAACGTGTGGAATGTACTAAATGAACGATGATGAAGATAATAATGTACCTTGATGTATGTACGGTGTGTGATCATGTGCGATAGTAATGATTTAACGAATGGAAGGTAATGCAATGCTTTTATAAAACTAGAACTCACTCAGCAAAGCTGACATTTTATGCATTTTCTAGTTGGCAGGTAAAGTTGTTGAGGATGGCACTAGGGCGACTACTTGGCTCTATTGGATGGCATTCTTTTGTTTAATGTTTCTACATTGTAATGCTAACAAATGATATTGTATAACGAATGTTGTATTATTTTGTAAAATCATTTTTGATGAAAATGTTGTTTTTAATGTTTCTGCTGCAATGTTTACTTCAAGTTAATGTAATTTTAGGTTTTATGTGTGATGATTGACCGGCTGTAAGTGTCCTGGGAACGGGGCCTTACAAGTTGGTATCAGAGCCACAGTTTAAGTGAAATGGGCAAAATTTCAAAATAAACCTTAACTTAAACTGAAAATGGGATGTAAAGGGTAGGGATGCCAGTCCGAGTAGCTACGTGCCATCAGGTACTTTCATAATGTTAACCAGTATTACATACGCATGTTATGTGGTTTGTGTGCTGCTTGTAGATTTAGATACTGATGTAGTCAGGATAGGAAATGCTTAGGGTATGAAGAGTAATGTAAGTGGCTAATCATAACTGGCCACTGTAATTAGGGACTTACTATACTTGACATAAACTGAGCTGTTCCCTTGAGTGACTGTGTTAGTGTTTAAATCTTTTAGCATGTGTTGAGGATGGCCGGTGGTAGATCTCCGAAGGTTTCATAAGGTGAAGGTTGTGGTGGACGTGGTGCTGGACCGCGTGTCATGAGAAGCATGGCTAGGGCTGCTAAAATGGCACTCGAAGAGCCCGAGATCCATCACCCGGAAGGCGGTGATGACAGTGCTAACCTGAGGGCCTCATTGAAAAAGGTTGTTGTCGAGGGAGTTCAACAGGTCATGTAGACGATTTTGCCGTTTATGGTGACTGAGGCAATTAGGGCGGTGAAGGAGACGAACGTGATTGAAGTGAACAAGAAGGGTAGCAACGACGAGAATTGAAACGGAAAGTGAGTTGAATGTAGGGGTTACACTCCAAACAACAAGGTTGCCAGGATGGATGACCGCATGTAACTTCGTCCAGTGTGGAGAAGAGGAAGTGTGGTAAGTGTGCTAAAGGGCATACTGGAGAGCGTAGGTGGGGATCAAACCTCTGCTTCAAGTGTGGGAGGCTTGTTCATCTGGCAAGAGAGTGTGGGGTGACAAGGTGTTATAACTGTGGCCGAAAGGGTCACATAAGTAGGGACTGCAAGGAGCCGAGAGATAAGAGTTCCAAGGCAAGAAAGACGACTAGAACTGAAGGATAGAAGGCAATCGCAAAGCCTTACGATGATACAGGAGGAGGCTAGGACAGACCCCGATGTCATGTTAGGTACGTATCTAGTAACCCAACTCTTGCTTCTATGTTGTTTGATTCTGGTGCTAGTAGGAGTTTTATTTCTGTTGCTTTCTGTGCTAAATTGCTGTTAGTAGTAAGCATATAGATACACCCTTCGACATAGTCCTAGGAATGGATTGGTTGGCGGGCCACGAGGTGAACATTGTGTATCACAAGAAGATGATTCAATTAACAGCGCCTGACGGGAGTATAGTGATGGTTTATGGTGATCGAGTCATGATGATTCCAAAGGTGATTTCGATGGCGGTGGCAGGAAAGTGCATGAGGTGTGGATGTAGTGCTACTTGGCTATGTGAAGGATGTGGACACGCTAACACCACAACTGTCTGACGTACCGGTGGTGTGTGACTTTCCAGATGTGTTCTTTGAAGATTTACCAGGAGTGCCACCTGACCGCGAGATCGAGTTTCAGATTGATTTGATACCATGTGCCCAACCGGTCGCCAAGGCACCATATCGGTGCGCTCCGACTGAGATGAAAGAGTTGATGGAGCAATTGCAAGAGCTAGTTGATAAGGGGTTTATTAGACCCAGTATCTCTCCTTGGGGTGCTCCTGTCTATTTGTAAAGAAGAAAGACGATAGCATGAGGATGTGTATCGACTACTATGAGCTGAATAAGTTGACGGTAAAGAATTGGTACCTGTTATCAAGAATTGATGATTTGTTTGATCAACTTCAAGGTGCCAGTTGGTTCTCAAGGATAGATCTTCGATCTGGCTACCATCAGCTAAAGGTGAAAGAGCAGGAGAATCCTAAAACAGCTTTTCGCATGCGTTATGGTCACTACGAGTTCCTCGTTATGTCATTTGGGTTGACCAACGCACCAGCTGCTTTTATGGATCTGATGAATCGAGTGTGTTGGCCGATGTTGGATGAATCAGTGATTGTGTTTATCGATGATATCTTGATTTATTCAAAGAGCGAGGATGAGCATGCCGGTCACATTCGAGAGGTGTTGGAGACGTCGAGGAGGGAGAAGTTGTATGCTCAATTCTCCAAGTGTGCATTCTGGTTGTGCGAGGTCCAGTTTTTAGGTCATGTGGTAAATCTCGAGGGGATAATGGTGGACCCGACAAAGGTGGAGGCGGTGATGCAATGGAAGTCACCAAAGACATCATCCGATATTTGTAGTTTCTTGGGTTTGGCGGGCTACTAGAGAAGATTCATTCAAGACTTCTCTATAATAGCTTCTCCGTTGACTAGGTTGAGCTGTAAGGATGTAAAGTTTGTATGGGGTCAAGCTCAAGTGAAGGCGGAGTATCAGAAGCCGTATGGAAAATCCAACCTTTGGATATATCGGAGTGGAAGTGGGAGCATATCACCATGGAACTTATAATGAAGCTACCGCGTACCTCGTGAAGGTATGATGCCATATGGGTGATAGTCGATCGTTCGACGAAGAATGCTCACTTCCTACCGACTCGCGAGACATATTCATCCGAGAGGTTGGAGGATCTTTGCATTAAAGAGATCATAACTCGTCATGGTGTGCCGGTGTCTATTGTGTCTGATCGTAGCACCCGGTTTACATCTAAATTTTGGAAGAAATTCCACGATGCGATGGGGACGAGGTTACATAATAGTACGGCTTATCATCCTTGGACGGATGGTCAGCCGGAAAGGATGTTTCAGACGCTGGAAGATATGCTTTGGGCATGCGTCATTGACTTTGGAGGAAGTTGGGACGACCACTTACCGTTAGCTGAGTTCTCATATAATCACGGTTACCATGCCAGCATTGGTATGCCCCCTTATGAGATGCTATATGGTAGGAGATGCAGAACACCCGTGTGTTGGGGTGATATTGGTCATAAAGAGTTAGAGAGCGTCGAGGTGGTCGAGGCTACGACAGAGAAACCGGAAAGGATCAAAGCCTTTATGAAGGCAACCAAATATAGACAGAAGTCGTATGCTAATAAACGACGTAGACCGATTGAGTTCTAGGTGGGTGATAGAGTTATGTTGAAAGTCTCACCAAGGAAGGGTATCATTCGGTTCAGAATGTGGGGCAAGTTGAGCCCAAGGAACATAGGGCCTTTCTGAATCATTGCTCGAGTAGGAGAGGTGGCCTACAGACTAGAGTTACTAGATGAGTTAAGTGGAATTCACCCGACATTCCATGTATCACATTTGAGAAAGTGTTTAGCAGATGAGGATATGATTGTACCACTGGAATATATTCAGGTAGATAAACGGCTCAATTATGTGGAAGAACCAGTGGCGATCATTGATTGTAAAGAGAAGAGGTTAAGGAATAAAGTGGTTCCTCTTGTCCATGTACAGTGGAAGCATAAAAAAGGATCTGAGTCTACATGGGAGACTGAGTGAGAGATGAGACAACATTACCCATGATTGTTTAAAGAATTACAGGTTTCGAGGACGAAACCTATATAGGGGGGTGGACTTGTAACACCCGATTATTTTTTTAGGCTCAAACAAAACAATAAAGTGAAGAAAAAGAAAGAAAACATATTTTACCCAAGTTGAAGGGTAAAAAGTGTCCAAAAGGAAAAAAATGTTTGAAAAAGTGGGTGTAAAAGGTGATGGCCGCCCATCACTCTCTCTACACACATAACATTCGGATTTTTTCTTTAGAGAGAGAGAGAAGAGCTGAAAACTCTTGGTTTGAAGAAGAACAAGAGGAGAAGTTCGAATTTAAGGTAAGAATTCATGTGTTTATGGTGTTCCTAACTGGTTTTATCCTCGGGTGTATGCTTATGTATGTTGCATGTGTTCGAGTGTGTGTTTTGATGGGTTTCTAGGCGGTTGAACTCAATTGCAAATGGGTTTGCAAGAAGTCACACCTAAGAGGCTGCAAAGGTGAGTTCTAGGACCCGTCTTTACATGTTTTTTAACTGTTTTGGGGCTGGAAATGCATGTATGAACTTTTTATAAAAGTTGGGTTTCATACCCGTATGTATGTATGTATGTGTGTATGTTGCGGGTGGGGTTTGATTTTGGGCTATGTTTATGTTTGATGATGTTATGGTTGTGTTTCTATGGCTTAGAATGTAAGATTTAAGCTTAAAACTTGATAAGTGATTTTTAGGGATTGAAATATGATGTTTAAGTGCGAATGAGGCTACTCATACGCCCAAAAGGGCTCATGTGCCAAAGTTTAGAATTTGGCTAAGTGTTCCCATACGCCCGAAACTTCATGCGCCCAAATAGGGCTCATGCGCCTGGATGGCCATGCGACTAAGGTCAATGCGGATGAAGGTTATGCGGCTGAAGGAAATGCGGATGAGTGAAGAAAATGCGGATGACTAAAGGAAATGCGGATAAGAAAAGGAAATGCGGATGAGCAAAGGAAATGCGTAGGAGCAAAGGAAATGCGGATGAGCAAAGAAAATGCGGATGAGCAAAGGAAATGCAGATGAGCAAAGGAAATGCGAATGAGCATAGGAAATGCAGATGAGTAAAGGTAATGCGGATGAAAAGAGGAAATGCGGATGAGTAGAGGAAATGCGGATGAGTAGAGGAAATGCGGATGAGTAAAGGAAATGCGGATGAGCATAAGAAATGTGGATGAAGAGAAGAAATGCGGATGAACAAAAGAAATGCGGATGAACAAGAGAAATGCCGATGAACAAAAGAAACGCGGACGCGCAAGGGGAAATGCGACTAAAGGTCATGCGATTGAAGCCCATATGCCCGAATGCCATGCGACTGAGGGTCATACGCATGGGAGTCATGCGACTGAAGTCTATGCGACTGAGAGTCCATACACATAAGTGTCCATTCGCCCCATAGTGTTCATACGCCTAAGTGTTTTCATGTGCTTGGAAGGCCGTGCAACTAAATAGTGCTCATACGCACAAATAGGGCTCATGCTGCCGAAAGAACTTGGTTTGCTTTCTGATTCTCGGGAAATGGGTAGATATAGGCCTTGACTTTGGGAGGTTCCTAAGGGCTATGTAAGTTGACTTTTTGAAGTCAATGATGATTGATGGTTATGCATGATGATGTGTGATTGATGATGTGCGATTGATGATGTTATGCTTGAAGTCAATGTATGATATGATCTGTTATGTTCCTTATTACGTATGATGTGACTTTACGTGGTGTGATATTATTAATTAACATAAAGTATTATCTTAACAAAGTAAAAAATTTATGATAATGAAAGTGGAACATAATGAATGAACGAATGAAAAGCCTTGCAAGCAACTGAAAGGAGGTTCACAACTCATTGAGAGTTGTTACCTTGTGTGTGTCTACAACGTGCGATTTTGGCTAACTCATAAGGGTTCATACACATAGTAAGAGTTTAGTCTTGGTGACTACTCCAATAACGTGCGATTTCCTAATTACTATGTGTATATCTATTACAACGTGCAATCTTGGCTAACCTATAAGAGTTCACACACACAAGGGGAGTCTGTCCTAGTGACCACTCCATACGTGTGATATGTGCGAACGTGCGAAATGTACTAAACGAACGATGATGAAGATAATAATTATTACCTTGATGTATGTACGATGTGTGATCACGTGCGATAGTAATGAAAATGTTTTAACGAATTGAAGGTAATGCAATGCTTTTATAAAACTAGAACTCACTCAGCAATGCTAACTTTTTATGCATTTTCTAGTTGGCAGTTAAAGTTGCTGAGGATGGCACAGGACAGCTACTTGGCTCTTTTGGATGACATTCTTTAGTTAATGTTTTTGCATTGTAATGCGAAAAAATGATATTGTATAATGAATGTTGTATTATTTTGTAAAAGCATTTTTAATGAAATGCTGTTTTTAATGTTTCCACTGCAAAATTTACTTCAAGTTAATGTAATTGTAGGTTTTATGTGCGATGATTGGCCGGATGTAAGTGTTCCGGGAATGGGGCCTTACCTCCTCTTATCCTTGGTCGACCTTTTTTAGCAACTGCTCGAGCCTCATCGATGTTTGCACCAGCAAACTCATGCTCCGAGTGGACAAGAAGGAAGTAACTTTTGACATAGGAAAATGCATGAAACATCCTCAACATCTTATCCTTGGTCATCTGCACACATTTGTGGCGTTTATTTTGCTCGTCGCCCTTATTGGAACTGCGTTGATTGTGTTAACTCGGGATAAGATGAGAACCCATAACAAGTTGAATAATTTAGTTTGAATTTGATTCACCAATGAGGTCTACTTGTCTATTGTGTGAATCTACCGACATATCATATAATAAACTAGCAACCTCTAGGCCTACTTTCTCTATGTTACCTCAGTAGCAGACTTGTTTACTATCAATTTTCCTTTTATTTGCTTAGACTTCTCAAACTTGTAACTTGAATATAGCATCTTGATCATTTACATCCTTTTGATGTTCCAAACAATTTGATCCCTGTGTACTATCATTTTCCATAATTGTTGAATCAATCTCACAGATTTGATTTCTTCACTTTGAGCTTATCTATCAGCCCTCGTTTTTTAAATAATTAAATACTGAAACTAAATAAATACTAAAATTAACTATTCTCCCCCTAAAATTCTAAAACCGAAATTATTTTGTGTTTTGGATTTTTAATGACTGGAAAATAAAATTAAAAAAATAAGAAAAAGTTGGCGGACTAAGAAACTTCTGGAATCACAACACTTTTCCTTTTCACGCCATTGACCTCGAAAAGATATAAAAACCGAGGTTTGTCAAAAGCTTTTGTGTAGAAGTCAGCGCGTTGAAAATCCGTATTAATTTTAATAACATCGATTAATTGCTTTTCAAAACAGTCACGTATAAAGTGGAATTTAATACCGATATGTATAGTTTTTGGGTGTTAGACCGGATTTTTAGTGACAGCTATTCTCTCCGAAGAAGAACCACCAACGTTGTCGGAAATCGTCAGCGACAATAAGAAGCTGGAACGGTGAGCCATCGGTGAAAGTGTTTGTTGATCGGCCCATGTTTTGACCCACTGTAAAAAGTTTCCTCATAATTCTTCTTTTGCTACTGTTGATTCACTAAGCTTGATTTTGAGTTTATCGGAACCAAATTCAACGCCCATTTGAGGAGGCAGATCAGATCTGCTGACTGCTGGTTACTACCACCGTCGGACCGCCGCCAGCTGTTTGCTCCAGCGGTTTGAACTTCTGCCATACACCAGTTTGTTCATCTATCTCTATGCGAATATCAGGGTTTGCACTTCCTGCCGCCGGTAACTTGCACTTGCCGCCGCCGGTAAGTTCAGCCCCAAACCGCCAGTAATTGATGTCGTCGTATTGTGATTGTGGTGTTTGAGTTCTAGGTTTTTGTTGCCTCTTTCTCTCGTTGCCCCCTCACCCGACCAAAAACATCGACACCAGCCCCCTCCTGCTGCCGTCACGCAAACCATTAACACCACCCTACGACAACCATCTCAACCCGCCATCACCACCCCCCTTGTTGCTGCCGGTAATTTCAGCCCCAAACCACAGCCTCCTTCTCCGCGACCAACCTTCATCACCACCGTGAACATCCCCCATAAATAACTTGCAACCCTACCTCCATCTCAAAGATCCACAACCACCAAAACCTCACCTCCACCACCTACCATCTAAATCACCAATTTGTTTTTCTTTTGCACTTTTCGTTTGTTTAATTTTTGTTCAGTTAAAGTTGAGACACCTGCTCGACCGCACCACCTGACCACCCTGTCACCAAACCCACAACATCACACGGAGACATCTGCTCCAATCCGCACCATCACCAAAGCCTCCCCCACCCTACCACCCACCCCTGCCATCCATCGCCAACCTGCGTTATCATTTGGTAAGATCATTCCATCCCGGTCATTCATTTCTTAATTCTGGTTTTAGATTGCTGCTTTCTCGTTATTTTTTATATTACTGCGCCCTGAGTTGTTTATGCGCCGATTGTTGCATTTGTCTGTACATTTCTAGTGCTGCTTTGCTTTTTTAAGGTGTTTTTCGTGTTTAGTGCTTATTTTGTGTTTTTGTGCTGGTTTTTGGTCGCGAAGGGTTGGTGAGGTACAATAGATGACAGGAGTCATTACAATGCTCTGAGATCATGTTCGGGGAGGAGAGGTGCTTCTTAGAGAGAAATGGTTATAGACTGCGAGTAGCATCGTGGAATGTAAGCACCTTACTAGTAAGTTATTAGAGTTAATTGATGTGCTGAATAGACGTAGGGTGCAAATAGCATGCCTTCAGGAGACCAGATGGCAGGGTGGGAGAGCAAAAGAGTGCAATGGTTATAAACTGTGGTATTCAGGGTCAGATGGTACGAAAAATGGAGTAGGTTTTCTAGTTGCTAAAGAACTTCAGGATAATGTAGTGGAGGTGAGAAGATACGATGATAGACTTATGTTGTTAAGAATAGTAATACGGGATGAGGAGTGGTAGTAGTTAGTACGTATTCTCCACAAGTTGGATTAGGGGAAACAGAAAGAAATAAGTTCTATGAGACTCTAGATCATGTTATGGGGGAAATACCCAGAGAAGAAAAGATATGCATAGGAGGTGATTTTAATGGGCATATTGGTAAGGGCAATGATCAATTCCCGTCGGTTCATGGAGGCTTGGGTTTGGTCTGAGGAATGACGGCGGAAGGGAGCTCCTTGACTTTGCTTTAGCGCATGACCTAGGCATCATAAACTCATTTTTTAAGAAGAGAGACTCACATCTAATCACGTTTAGCAGTGGCGGGAGACACACACAGATAGATATCTGCTGATGAGGGGAGAAGACTGTAACTCGTGGAAGGACTGTAAGGCAATCCCGGGAGAGACTGTAGTGACTCAACATCATATGTTGGTGGCTGATCTACGCGTGAAGAGAGCAATTGTCCTGCCAATTAAGAGATTTAGACTTACGATCAGATGGGGCCAGCTGAAAGATGAAAAGATTACCACCTTTAGAGATAAGGTCATACCAATGATCCAAACTGGGCCACAGAAAGGCGCAAATCAAATGTGGAAAGATATGTCAACTACAATTATGCAATCAACTAAAGAAACTCTTGGACTTGCAACAAATAGGATAGTAGGTCATAAGGAATCCTGGTGGTGGAACGAAAATGTACGGGAGAAGGTAACAATTAAACAACAAAGTTTTAGAGACCTTTTACAATGTAATAATGACGAAGAATGAGCAGAGCTAAAACATAAATATAAGGAGGCTAAGTGAGAGGTGAAAAAGTCTGTGTCAGAGGCAAAGAACACAGAGTATGAGAAAATGTATAAGCGATTAGATATGAAAGAAGGAGAATATGACATGTTTAAGATTTCCAGGGCAAGAGAAAATGGAAGACAGGACCTGAGAATGGTAAAGTTTATAAAGGCTGCAGATGGAAAGGTCTTGGTGAAGAAGAGCGACATCAAGGTGAGATGGAAAACTTACTTTGATAACCTTTTCAACATAACGAACCCTAATCAATAATCTGCCATCGATAAAACAACCCAACCAAACCAACAAAACAAGTGTTATTGTAGAAGCATCACTGTCGATGAAGTTATGAGGGCGTTGAAGAAAATGGGAAGGGCTAAGACACTGGGATCAAACAACATACCGATTGAAGTGTGGAAGTGCCTAGGAGACGAGGGCCTGAAATGGCTAACAGACTTATTCAACACTATAGTCAAAACCGGGAGGATGCCAGAGCAATGGAGAAGCAGTGTAATAGTCCCCATATATAAGAAAAAAGGAAATGTACAATGTTGTGCAAATTACAGGGGAAGGGAATTAAGCTATTCAGTCACACGATGAAACTATGGGAAAGAGTTATTGACACGAGAATTAGACGAGAAACCCTGATAGCGGTAAACAAGTTGGATTTATGCCAGGACGCTCTATAACAGAATCCATACACGTCATGAGAAGGATAATGGAGAAATAAAGAGAAAAGAAAAGGGACCTACATATGGTTTTCATTGACCTAGAAAAAGCATATGACAGTGTGCCGTGTCAACTCATTTGGGAAAGTGTACGACTTAGAAGGGTACCAGAGAGGTATATCAAAATAATAATGGATACGTATGAAGGGGCAAAAACGTGTGTGTGAGCACCAGTCGGAGACACAGACTTTTTCCCGGTGAAACTGGGACTACACCAAGGATCGGCATTGAGCCCATTTCTCTTCACAATAGTGTTGGATGAGATGACTAAGTCTATACAAGAGCCAGTCTCGTGGTGCATGTTGTTTGCGGATGATATTGTCTTGATATCAGAATCTAAAACAATGCTTAACGAGAGGCTAGAACAGTGGAGAGCTGCACTAGAGAGCAGAGGCTTAAGGATAAGTCACTCTAAGACGGAATACATGCATTGTAACTTTAGTGGGGGGGATGAGGAGGACACCCAAATAAGTATCCAAGGTATGACAGTACCACAGACATCTAGGTTCAAATACTTGGGCTCCTACGTACAGGAGGACGGAGAGATACATAGCGATGTAGCTCACCGTGTGCAGTCAGGATGGTGCATATGGAGAGTAGCATTAGGGATCCTGTGTGATAAGAGGTTCCCAGCAAAACTAAAGTGAAAAGTATATAGAGTGGCAGTATGTCCAGCTATGTTATACAGAACAAACTGTTGGACCATAAAGAAATCGCACCAGAGACAAATCGAGGTCGCGGAAATGTGAATGCTGAGGTGGATGTGTGGCCACACAAGATTGGATTGAATAAGAAACGACGTGTTTCGATAGTGGCTAGAGGTGGCTGGTATCACAAATAAAATACGAAAGGGAAGATTAAGATGGTTTGGGCACGTAAAGTGGAGGCCGTTGTAGCACCAGTTAGAGCAGTAGAGAACATCAACGTAGAGGGTAGGAGGTGTAGAGGTAGATCTAGATTGACTTGGGACGAGGTAATTAGGCGAGATATGGTAGACTTGCACCTCTCTAAGCACATGATCGAGGATAGGAGTGCATGGAGGCGTAGAATTAAAATAAGGACTTTTAGCGGGATCTGTGGGTAGGAAGGGTAGTCGTAAACTTAGTTGCGGGAACCCTGTTTTCTTCAATCTGCCCTTTCGCGCGTTTCTTGATGATTATTTGTTGTACTCAATTTCTCAGCTTTTATGTGATCTTTACTGCGTCTTGTATGCCGTATATTATAATAGCTACAGTTATTGTTTTCCTTACGGAGTTGGGGGTCTCTTCGGAAGCGGTCTCTCTATCTTCCAAGATAGAGGAAAGACTCGCCACCAACCACCCCTCCCAGACCCTGCTCTTGAGTGGGATTTACTGGGTATGTTTGTTTGTTTGTTTATTGTAGCAGAATTATCAACAAAGATAGGAGTGTTAGAAAATTGCAAACCGTAGTCTCGCATTTGTTGTTGAATCCAGATGATTTGTGAACAGCAACTTGTAGCAGCAACATATTCAGCTTCACATGTTGATAGAGCAACAGATGTCTGATTCTTCCATTGCTAGGTGACTAATTGTCTTCCAAAGAACTAACATCCCGCTAATGATGGCTTTTAATTCATCTTGCAACCACCATAGTACGAGTCACTATACGCTGTAAGCTCAAAGTCCTCATCATGAGGATGCCACAACCCGAGTGTTGGAGTACCCTTCAGATAATGAAAGATCCTTTTTGCCCCATTGAGATGACTCACTTTTGGTTTTGTCTGATATCTGGAATAGAGACACGTGGCGTACATAATATCAGGACGGGAGGTTGTGAGGTACATCAGAATTCGATCATTCCTCGGTACATAATGGCATCTACCAGATCACCATTTTCGTCGGGTGCCACATCGTGGTTCATGGCAAGTGGAGTCCCCGCAACCGTTGCATTCTCCATGTCAAATCGACTAAGGATATCTCCTACATATTTGACTAACGCAGGAAGACTCCATTAGGTGCCTGATCCACCTGTAACCCAAGAAAGAACTTCATCTTTCCCATGGCACTCATCTCAAACTCAGCTTTTATCACGGATTTAAATTCTTTACACAATTCTTCATTTTTGGAACTGAAGATTATATCATCCACATATATCTGTACCAGTAGTAAATCACCATCTTTCTCATTGATGAACAACATGCAGTCAATAACCCCTCTGCGAAAACCATGTTTCACCAGATGAGTAGATAGTTTCTCATACAAGGCTTGAGGGGCTTGATAAAGCCCATAAAGAGCCTTATCCAGTTTATAAACTATATCCCGATGATAAGGATCCTCAAATCCTTCGGGTTGACTAACGTACACCGTTTCACGGATTTCACCATGAAGGAATGCAATTTTCACATCCAATTGATAACTGTGATCTTCATGTTGGATGCATAGGCTAAGAAGATACAAATTGCTACCATCCTTGCCACAAGTGCAAACACTTCATTGTAGTCAATGCCTTCGACTTGTCTAAACCCTTGAATGACAAGCCGATCCTTGTATTTGATTATAACTCCTTGGTCAACTTTCTTACACTTAAGAACCCATTTAGTGCCAATTATCTTTGCACCTTTTGGTCTGTCCACAAGAGTCTAGACTCCTAACTTCATGAACTGAAGGAGTTCTTCTTGCATAGCACTTATCCATGCCTCATCGTTTAAAGCTTCACTTACATATTTTGGCTCAAATTGAGACACAAAACATCGATAAGCACCATCGTGTAGATATCCTTTTTCCATAACTGCGGCATAATCAGCTGAGTATAGCTGATTTCGTGTCTGAACTCTCGATAGAATATCCCCGATGATGTTGTCCAGGGGATGATTCACATTAATCCGAGTTCCAGGAGTGGTGGGAACAGCTACCTCATTATTTCAGAGTTTGAATCCCATGTTCAGTTTCTATGGCTGATGGAGTATGGGGTTCAGAGGTTCAAGTGGCATCAGACCAGGTTGTGTACTTTTGATAATGGGAACATGTTCCTCAGATTGTGTACTAAACCTTCAACCTTCATTCACCATTCCTAGTTAAATGTCATAAAATTACATACAAAAGATGCAACATATGCATAAGTCTTGTAAAAACATGAGGTTTTTCAACATATCGTGCTTACAACACCCAAAAGGTTAAACATTTCATCAAACTAGAACAAACACACACAATCATTGAAGTATAATCAAGTTTCATTATATCATCAACATAAACATCACCAAGAATCATGTACAAGTTGTTAATTATGCTGTATTTCATCTAATCAAAGTGATAATAAGTGTTTAGCCTATGAGCCTTACTAAAAACACTCCCAACCCCAAGATTATGATAGAACTCGTACTAGATCTAGAGGAATTCATACCAATTTGAGAGGAAATGGGTGGATGATGTTAGATCCTCCTTTAAAGTGTGAAATCTTTAATCTCGGCCTTCAAATCTCTCAAGAACACTTCAAATAGACCCAAAATCACCTAAAGTGGTGAGAGAGCTAGTGTTTGAGATAATTTGAAAGTTATGTTAAAATATGGGTAAATTTATGTTAAAAATCCGATTCTACTCCATACATGTGCGTGTGCGATAAGTGAGTAGGTCATGTATGCTGCATTTTTGCACAGAATCATGCTTCATAATAACATGGCCATGTAGGGGTACCTACATGCTCATGTCAGGAGCATTTCTTTTACAAATTTAGTTCTTCTTCAACTTTCCATAAAAAACATCAAATGACCATGAGGGGCTACAACATTTAAATGTAACACAAATAAGTGCATAAATAATTGAATTTGTAATAAAACTGCTTCAAATGAAGAATAATTTGTATTCTGAAAAGTATATTTATTCACATATCATTCTTTCAAAGTATTCATTTGATTAGTCTTTTCTAATTACAATGAGTAAATATCAACACATAACAAGCGGGCTAATAAGCTAATATCAAAACTATACAAATGAGAGGTATTTATACTAAGAAAGCTAAACACTAAGAATAAATTATTTTACATCTATTTATGGTTTTGGATAACAAATGTACATTGTAGACAGGCAATCAACCCATTAGAGATCATCAACTTAAGTATAATGTTGTGTCCAAAATCTAGAATATTGCAACCGCCAACATGCTCCAGTGTATACAGTCTTGTCTAGTGTAACAGTCGATCAACAAATCATCAAGTAGACTGCCGATCAGCAGCAGTCAATCTGCACCTCATCAAGTTGAGTGCTGATCGGTAGTAATTCAGCACTTGATAGATTTCGGCAGTTGACAACCACTACTGAATATATGAGTTTTTGGTATCTTCATTTTCTTCATGGATCACCGGTTAGAAACATGTGTATACACAAATTAATAAAAAATATTAAATTAAATCGTTATTAATAAATATTTATGAGTTGGGTAAAATAATTTTTAAGATAATATATTGTTGAAATTACATATAAATAACTGTCACACCCCGATCGATGGCAGACTCATCGAGGCAGACAAATATGAAACGATTGTTCATAGCTCAAGTAATTAAATAATTTGAAATAATATTAAATGCCATTTTCATTGAATAATACTAGACAATTAAGTCATTACAATACAACAAAGACTTAAACAAGAACATAAGATATTTAGTTAAACTAAGTCCAAATCCTATATGAGCAAAAATAATTCTTTCAGTAACAATCCTGAAACATGTTAAAAATAAGAGGTCAACTTTGAAAGTTGGTGAGCTTCCATGGGTTTAACACACACCACACACACACACACACACACACACACACACACACACACACATATATATATATATATATAAGTTTACAAGTAGCAATTCATGTCAATGGTTACGAATTATGCAAGTGTATAGATAAAATATAGCTATAATCAAACATTGAACACGAATAAGTTTAGAAGTATGTAACGATTAGCTAAGTGTAGTTGGTTCCCATGATGAACAAGCATACGTCATCAAGAGCGGCAATAACCTCGGCTTTAGCACCAAATAGGCTTGTCAGGCCCATAGATCTTTGACGTCACTAAGATAGCAATAGTTAATGATTATCAACATATAATGTCCATCATATAAGACTTACAATATTACACAATCATAATAAAAGTAAAGATGAATTGCATGTGTTTACAAGTATCAAGATGTTTACAAGTGTTAGTTTATAAGGTTAACATGTTTCACCCCAAAAGGTGTGAAATAAAGTAAAAAAGAGGCATGGAGAACTCATATTATATAATGATGATTGTAGAGTACATAAAAAACTTGAATGTTCAAGAGTCAAAAGTGATATCCTAAAGGATAAAAAGAAACAATAACTTGAGGTTGGAATTCATTACAAGAAGTTAGGCCATTTTAGAAAATGGCAAAAAGTGAAAGGTAGAATGGAAAAAGATTATTGAACCAATTTTAGATTCTGGACAGAACATTTGGTACGTGTTTGAATAGGTTTTAAAAATACAAAAAGGTTTCATAAAATTATTAAAAAATTATGTTTGACTAGTTCAGAGTCTTCCGGACAACTTTTGTTTAGAAACATGTTTATGAAAAGACTCTTAAATAAGTCAAAACAGCAGCACAAGACAGAAGGTTCTGAAATGCGCATTTATCTTGTGAAGGCTATTGTTGAGCGTCCGATTGAGTTTCAAGACGTATAAACTATCGTTAAAAAGATTATTCAATGAAATTAATATAGAATTCTGAGTTTACTGAAATTTAGTTTATATAACGAAGTTATGGTTAGTTTAAGTCAGACTATATTCTGCCAAATATGTAGTAAGACACTTATATGCACCTTTAAAATTGTTAAAGCATGAAACGGGTTGGAAAAAAATTATTATGTCGATATATGATATATTAGACTTCATTTGAGTTATATAAAAAATATTCCAAGAGTTTTGCATAGCCATCATTTAGATAAATAATCTTGTGGAACAACTGAATGCGACGACATAGCCGTCCATATGCAAACAAGATTCTTTGTTTACATTAGTGTGTTGTTAACTTGATTTAAGGATGTTAGTGATTGTTATAAGGTTAGTGAATATTAGATGGTTAATGATCAAACGATAATGATTAAATTAAAAGAGATTTGGTAGAAGAAAAAATAAAAGTAAAAACATAAAAACAATTGGATGTTAGGATGATTGAAAATATATAAAAATACATAATATATAAGCAATATAAGATTACCTTAATATTAGAAAATTCTTGAAACGACTTGTAAAAGAAAATTCTTGAAATTGATTATAACCAAAGGATGATAAAATGTTTGTGTTTGAGATTTTTAGAGAATGATCAAATGAAAAGTGAGGTCTAAAGCTTGTTTTTATAGTTGGGGTTAGGAGGAGGTATGAATGATGTTAATGGCGAGTTACAAGTATTTTAAAAGGGGGTTATGATTTGGAATATATATAAGATTAAATAAAATAAATAGATAAAATAATTTACAATTTAAGCTTTTAATTTATTTAAACCTTAATTTTAATTTAATCACCCTTATTTTCTTATAAAATTATAATTTTTATAAAACTTGTAACTTTAATTTGATTATTTATTTTTAATAATTATAATTCGTAATTACTAATAAAACTTTATAAGTTTATTAAAATTCATTTTATAACTTTTAAGTTTTAATAAGTCTTTTCTATTTATTTATTTATTGTAAAATGATTAATAAAACTTTATAACTTTATGAAAAAAAGTATTTATAAATCCATAAATTATTACAAGTTGTTTAGATGATTAATGAATAATTCACAATATAAATTGCATATTTAGTGCATTTGATCCATTAAAATTATTAAAATAATTTAATAATGAAAGTTCAAAATGGGTTTGGGTTTGAGTTTTTGATTTTGAAAATAGGCGGATGTTACAATAATCACTTTCTATGTATTTGTAGAGATTAATGAAAAGGCTGATGCAACCTAAACATCTTTAGTCTCTCCTGCATGCTGCACAAGTGCATTGAAGTGGAATGCTTCGGAAGTTTCACATGTGCAACAAAAATACTCTAAGTGTGAAATCTTTCGAAGCCAAGACCAACATCTTCCGAAGCCAAGACCAACATCTTTCGAAGCCAAAGATGAAGTCTTCCGAAGCCTCAGAGACAAAGTCTTCGAAGCTTCAAGTTCATGAAGACAGATTTCTTCCGAAGACTTTTAACATATGCTTTATCTGATGTACTGTTCCATAAAGCTGGACACCTTCCGCTGCAACTCTGCAAGTCACCAACTAACATGGTTTGGTGAAAAGTCCATGCTTTTGGTAACTGTACATTGAGGTCTTGAGTCTGTATACTTTCTACTTTATGTACTTTATCCTTTTTGTAATAGAAAAGGATGTGAGCTATGGCATGTCATAGTCACAAGTCAAAAGGCAATCTGCCTTTTGACTCTACAATTGATTTTGTTTGTGTCTAGTCAATTGTATCCAGCTGGCTTTCAAAGTATAGCGAGCTGTAGGATGTAGTATAAGTATCTCATGTTCTTGTATCTTTTATTTATGCTTTGTAACACTTGTAATAGAACATAGAGAAAGCAATATACTGCATTCTTGAAAACCATATACTTGTGTTCTTTGTGTTCTGTCTCTTTCATTACTTGTATTCTTAGTGTCTTATCTTGGTTAATCTAGTTTACTGTTTGATTAAAGTTTGGTTAATCTCCTCTTTGTGTTGTTGTGTTGTAACTCTCACCCTTCAATGATCATGCATTTGGTATCAGAGCTTTCAGGCTCTTGATATAAGATATCACCATCTTAAGATCCCTCACACACACAAATACCAAACTTTTCAAATGGCAGCCATTTCCAAAACCGATATGGAAACTAGAACCATGAACAAGTCCCCACTGATCACTCTTGATGAGTTTGACACCTGGTGTTTAAGAATGGAAGGTTTCATCAGGTCTCTTGATTCAAGAATGTGGGAGTCTATTGAGAATGGACCTTTCATACCCAGCACACCTTCTGCTACTGGTGCTGGTATTATCCCAAGGATGTGGCTAACTACTCTGATGAAGATAGGAAGAGAGTAGAGATAGACAGGAAAGCCATGACAGCTCTTCAAACTGCCCTTCCAAACTCTGTATACAGAGGTTTCAAGAAGTGCAAACAACTAAACAGCTGTGGGATGCACTGAAACTGATGTATGAGGGTTCTTCTGAAGCCAAGGAGAACAAGAAGGATCTCCTGAAGCAGCAGTTTGAAAATTTACCTTCAAAATAGGTGAGACCATGACTTAGCAATACTTCAGGTATGTCGAGATTGTGGATACCCTAGTGGATGGAGGAGTTGCTCTTGAGAATAGAGACATTGTAAGGAAGTTCATGTCCTCACTTCCTAGGCAATGGACACACTACTGTGTGGTGATCAAGAGAACTGAAAATCTCAAAACTCACACTCTGACAGAGTTATATGGGATTCTCAGTGGCTACCAGATGGAGATGAACATGCAGGGTTCATCTGGCAACTCCAACAATCAAATGGGTTCAGCCCTACATGTGGTTGAAAGGGATAGCATAGAACCCAAACATCATCTTATATGCTACCCTGACAACTCACCCAAGGGTCCTTTCATCACCTTCCCAGAGACACCAAGGGAGAACTACACTCAAGGAAGCCCATTCCAAGAGACAAGCTCTTCTCAAGCATTTGTGTCTTCTGATGAAAGCAGTGGCAACTCTCTTTTCACTCTTGAAGACTTGGACTGTATCCATCCAGATGATCTGGAGTACATGGAAATAGTCCAGCAGATGGCTCTTCTCACTCACAGAGCCAAGAAGTTCTACAAGAGGACTGGAAGGAAGTTTCCAAGCAATGCAACCGGTGGAAAGTTTGGACTGGACAAAGGCAAAGTCAAGTGTTACAACTGTAACTTGATGGGCCACTTTGCCAGAGAGTGTAAGGCACCTAGAACCAATGGTGGCCAAACACAATCCAGACAAACTACACTACAAAGCTCTTCATAATGAGAAGCAGTCAAAGCTGCTGTTGCTGTTGAAGAAGGAGGCTTTGACTGGAGCTTTCAGGTGGAAGATGCTTCTCCAAACCAAGCACTGATGGCAGATCATGATGAAGCCAAGGTATTGGAACATCTCTGTACTCCTGAATGCATTGCTAAAGTTAATAGGTACAGGTCCTATAACTTGGAATTGAGATCTGATATTGAGTCCTTAAACATTTTAAAATCTGATTTTAGAAAGTCTGAAAATGATTATAAGCTGAAAATAGAGGACTTAGAGAAAACCATTTCAGTTCTAAAACATGAACACACAGATTTTAGAACTCAAATTCAAGATCTCATAACCAAGCTAACTGAGTGCCAGGCTGAGCTTGTGATCAGCAAAGCCAGGGCAGAAAAGAATGTTCTTGAAGAGAGACCTTCAAGAACATGATATCCTCATCCCTGCACAACAAAGTGTGCTATCAAAACAGACAGGGACTGGGATCAATGAGATAGCTCCTCCACACACAAACTTGTCTGTAAGACCCCTAGGTGTGGAACTTGTGAAGATGAGCTTCCTCTCATAGATCCTATGAGTGAGGAGGATGAAGAAGAGATAGTGAAGAATCCCTCTACTAGAGTGAAGAGGAGGATTCCAAGAAGGGCCACTATCCTTCTGTGGAGAAAGTGAAGACTGTGATGACCAAGTCCATGAGAAAGAACTTGATCAGAAAGAGCAAAAGAAAGGCAAGGAAGGCTCAAGAGATCAAGGCTGCTTTTGACTCTAAGCAGAAACAAGTTTTTATTTCTGTAGGGTTGAAAGTGGTAGGGACTGAAGACATCAACCAAAACTCTTCTGCTAAGAGTTCTGGTTCTTGTTCAACTCATCTCAATAGCAAGAAGAAGACTGATTTGCTGTGTACCACTGCTGCACAGCCTGGACCATCAAACTCCAAGCACAGTCCTCAGCCCAAGAGGACTGTCTCAGCATCTGTAAAGATGAAGGTGGAGAAGGGATGTGACCAAAAACAGTCTATTCTCAAGAAAAGGCTCTTGTGAAGAAGAAGATGAATTGTGTTGTGTGACAGCACTACTCACATTGCAAAGGATTGTCCCTTCAATCCTAAAGGTACTGTCCACATGGCCAAACAAAGGCTTCAAAGAGTTCCAGAAGATTCAGGCTTGGAAGGAAAACCAGTTTCCTTCGGAAGTCTCAAATCTAAAAAGAAGGGAAATGGAAAATTACCTTCGAAGAAATATTGGTCTCGGAAGAAAGGAATTCTTCCGAAGCACTGAAATCTGCTGCAGTGTCTGCAGAATCTTCCGAAGTATCAGTCATCAAAACTTTCGAAGTTCCACAAACTTCCGAAGTTTTGAAGGTCAAGTCCAAGACTCCAAAGGTGGTGTGGATGTCTAAGAAAGACCAAGTGACTGAGATTTCTCCATCTACAACAGCTCAAGATCCTCTTAGTACAACCATAGGATCTATCACTGTTGAATTACCTTCTGTAAATAAGCCCAAGACAAGCAAGGATTGGGTTTCCAGATGTAACTAATCATTCTCTTTTGTACAGGGACAGCTGAAGACAAACAGAAATGTTTGGATCATAGACAGTGGCTGCTCCAGGCACATGACTGGTAATAGGTCACTACTCCAGAACTTTGAAAGGATTGATGGAGGACCTGTTGCTTTTGGAGGAGATGAAGGTGGTTACATTTCAGGAAGGGGCAAGGTCACAAATGGTAAGCTCAGCATTGAAAAGGTAAACTTTGTTAAGGAGATTGGATACAATCTTCTGAGTGTATCTCAATTTTGTGATCAGAGTCATAACATGCTCTTACTGAGCATGAGTGCATTGTTCTTAAGCCTGGTGTGGTCATTCCTCATGAGCATATCCTGCTTAGAGCCCCCAGGAAAGGAAACATGTACAAGATGGACTTGCAAGAAACCTCCCTCCGGAGAAGTTTCATGCTTTCTATCTAAAGCCAATAGTGATGAATCTTTCCTATGGCATAAAAGAATGTGCCATGTAAACTTTAAGAACATGAATAAATTGATTAAGCATGATCTGGTAACTGGAATGCCAAAGAAAGAGTTTACAAGTGATGATCACTGTGTTGCATGCCTGAAAGGGAAGCAACATAAGGTATCTCATAAGCCTAAGGAAATGAACTCCATCACTACACCCCTACACTTGTTACATATGGATCTCTTTGGCCCCACCAGTGTAATGAGTTTAGGAAGGACCTCATACTGTCTAGTGATCACAGATGATTTTACAAGATTCACTTGGGTCTTTTCCTTAGAACTAAGGATGAGACTCCTGAGATTCTGAAGAATTCATCTTAAAGATTGAGAATCAGTCTGATCACAAGGTCAAAATCATAAGATGTGATCAAGGAACATAATTCAAGAATCAAACCCTTGATACATTTTGTGATGATAAGGGTATTGCAAGACAATTTAGTGCTCCCAGGACTCCTCAACAAAATGGTGTTGCTGAGAGGAGAAACAGGACACTGATTGAAGCTGCAAGAACCATGCTGTCTGACTCTAAACTGCCCATCACCTTCTGGGCAGAGGCAGTCAACACTGCCTGCTATGTGCAGAACAGAGTTTTAGTAGTTAAGACTCATGGGAAGACTCCTTATGAACTTTGGCAAGAGAAAACCTTTCATTGGTTTCTCAGGTCATTTGGATGTCCTTGCACCATCTTGAATACCAAAGATCAAATTGCCAAGTTTGCTGTGAAATCAGATGATGGACACTTTATTGGATACTCTTCCCAAGCTAAGGCTTATAGAATGTACAATCTTAGAACTAGAATAGTTGAGGAGTCAGCCAATGTGACCTTCAATGAACACACACCATGTGTTGCTGGTTCTGGGCCAGATTGGCTATTTGATCTTGATTTGGTTACCAACTGTTTTAATAAATCTTGTGAGAATGTTTCAGGATCTGCAAAAATTTAAATACAGGTGATCCTGACCCAAGATTTGAGCTAGGAAGACCTTCAAGTCATACATCTTCAGCTCCAGTTGGAACTACTTCTGCAAATGAGGTTTCTATCAGCACAAAAATGACAAATTCAGCTGATACATCTGGTATGCCTTCAAATTCCAGCTCAGAGGCTCTACAACCAGATAAGAACACCTCAACTGTGGAAGGCAACAATGGTGATGGTGACAGTGACCAAGGATTTCTTGATGCCACTAACCACACCATAGATGAGAACATCAATGATGTCACACACTGCTTGGATCAAGTTTCACTTGAAAAGTGTGCTGATGTGGTGGGAGAAACATCTATGCCAGATCTAAATTTTTCTAATTTAGATCTTTCTCAACAACTTGCTGTGATTCCTCAGCTTAGGATCCACAAGTCTCATCCTACCACAAACATCATTGGAGATGTTGTCTCCGGGGTAAAGACAAGAGGACAAACCATGAAGCAAATGTTTGTCTTCACTCTTGTTTTCTATCCCAGATAGAGCCAAAGAAAGTTGAGGAGGCTCTAAAGGATGGAAGTTGGGTTGAAGCTATGCAACAAGAGCTGCTTCAATTCAAAAGACAGAAAGTTTGGAACCTTTGTCCTCTTCCTTTTGGGAAGACTACAATAGGAACCAAATGGGTGTTTAGGAACAAGAAGGATGATAGAGGCATTATCATCAAAAACAAGCTAGACTGGTTGTTCAAGGATACACACAAGAAGAAGGGATTGACTACACTGATGTCTTTGCTCCAGTGGCAAGATTAGAAGCTGTTAGGATATTCCTGGCATTTGCTGCATCCAAGAACTTCAAGGTCTTTCAACTTGATGTGAAATGTGCCTTCTTATATGGAGTGATAGATGAAGAGGTTTATGTCAAACAGCCACCTGGTTTTGTAGATCCTGATCATCCTGATTATGTCTGCAAGCTTGACAAAGCTCTCTATGGGCTGCATCAGGCACCCAGGAAGTGGTATGAGACACTGTCTGAGTATCTCTGTAAACATGGATACAGGAGAGGTACTATAGATGGAACTCTCTTCATCAAAGGACAAGGAAAAGACATATTGCTAGTTCAAGTATATGTGGATGACATCATCTTTGGTTCAACTAATCCAAAGCTCTGCAAAGACTTTGAGAAGCTGATGAAAGACAGATTTGAAATGAGTGCCATGGGGGAACTCAATTTCTTTCTGGGAATTCAAGTGAAGCAAGTTGAAGATGGCATCTTCATAAGTCAGTCAAAGTATGTTCAAGACATACTCAAAAGGTTCAATATGACTGACTGTAAGATTGCTAAGACACCCATAGCCAGAAACCACTCCCTTGGTCCTGATCTTGAGGGAGTGTGTAGATGAACACTTATACAGGGCTATGATTGGGTCTCTTATGTATCTTACTGCTAGTAGGCCTGATATCATGTTTGCTACATGCATCTGTGCAAGATATCAAGCCAACCCTAAGATGTCTCATTATCACTGTCAAAAGGATTCTAAGATACCTCAAAGGTGCATCAACACTTGGTCTATGGTATCCCAAGAATTCTGACTTCAATCTGTATGCTTATACAGATAGTGATTATGGTGGTTGCAATATGACTGCAAAGTCTACATCTGGGGGATGTCAATTTCTTGGTGGAAGGGTGTCTCATGGCAATGCAAGAAACAATCCTGTGTCTCTGCATCAACTGCTGAAGCTGAATACATTGCTGCCGCTAGCTGCTGTGCTCAAGTGCTTTGGATTCAGAATCAAATGCTAGACTATGGGTTAAATTTCAAGGAGACTCCAATCCACATAGACAACAACAGTGCTATCTCAATTACAGAGAACCCTGTGCAGCACTCAAGGACAAAGCACATCAATATCAGGTATCATCTAATAAGAGATAATTATGAAAAGGGATTAATTAAACTAGTCAAGGTTCACACAGATGAACAATATGCTGATTTGTTTACAAAGGCTTTTGATGAACAAAGATTTAAATATCTAATATCAGCTATTGGGATGATCAACCTTGAGTAAATTTTCTTAAAACTAATTCTTATTATTTCTTAAAAAATGTGTGTTCTAAGTTGTCTAGTCTATCATCTTCATAAGCTCATGTTTTTCTCTTGGATTGAAGACTTTCCTTAGATTAATTGATGATTTTATACTTCGGAGTTATGCATTTTAACTTCGGAAGAAAATCACACCTTCAAAATATTTAACTGTCTAAGAAATTTACCTTCGGAAGAAATTTCAATTTTATCTTCCGAAGCTTAAATAGTTATCTTAGACACTTACTTATTTTCAAGGACCTTTTCCTTCCGAAGCAATAATTAACTCTCGGAAGCTTTGTTGATCTCTATACAAAGCACTCAAGTCTTAATTTTCCTTCCGAAGCAAAATCATCAAATACTCTCAGGAAATTCTTCCGAAGTCATTTTAGCTTCGGAAGCTTTTTCATTAAAACTTCCGAAGATAATTACCTTCGGAAGCTTGTTGATTTCCAAGAAAACTACTTTTTGAGCAAAAAGTAAACTACTTTTTCAGAGGTGGGACCGACATCCGGATTTCAAAGTTTATCCTCTTTCATTAAACTTTATCTGAAATCCCTCTCTCTATAAAACCCAACGGTTTCCCCCTCTTCTATCATCTGCTCTTCCTCCAAACCTAAACCCAAAATTTCTCTCTGAAATTTCTTTCTTTCTTCTTTCTTGTTCTTAAGCTACCTCACAATGGCTAACCTTGCTCACAGAAATGATCCCAACTTTACCATGCAGCTACACAGACAACACAATCAAGTTGCTCTGTTATGCTCTGAGAAAGATCCTCATTTCTCAGAGGTTTGTCGTTTCTTGTCTCTGTCCCACTACTTCACCTCCCTAACCATTGATCCTCCCCTCTATGAGGATCAGTTGCTTGAATTCTGGAAGACCTGCCAAGAGGTCATTATGGACGGGGAGAAGGCACTGTCTGCCACAGTGCAGGGGAGAACAATCTTCATCACTCCGGCCATCATCAACCGACATCTTCAGCTGGATGATGAAGAAGGTGAGGTGTTCTTCCCAAAGGAAGCTGTAAATCATTCCTTTGAGCAGATGGGTACGAGGGAGATTTCTCTGTAAAGACCTTCAGGAAAGGGAAGGTCTCATCCAAATGGAGATTCCTGCTCCATGTGGTCATTCACAGCTTATCAAACAAGCATGGTGGATGGGACCAGATTCCTGAAGATCTCTCCTTCATAGTCCATGGAATGGTTCAAGGGGTCAAATTCAGGTACTCTCAATTTGTTTATACAAATTGCTTGCTAATTTAGACTCCTTAGAGTACTACATGTTTCCTAGATATGTCCAGTACATTCTTAACTGTGAACTGGGCTCACAGTTAAGGGAAACAGGTAACACTCTTAAATTGGGACAGATGAAGCCCGGCATCTTTAAAACATTGAGAAAGTCCACTGTTGGATTCTCTGGGGTAGAAACAGCCCTAGTCCCAAAAATGTTAGAGCTCATTGCTCAAGGTGACAACCTAGCAGCACAAGCTAGTGTTGAACCCACACCTGCTGCTTTCCAACCACCTACACAGCCTCAAATATCCATCACCTACCAAAGAAAATCCAAACGAACCCCTGCTCAGACTATTCAGTCTGAGGAGGGCCCCATATACTCACCAATACTGGAAGAAGTGGATACTGGAGCTCCCATTTCTCCTGAGGAGCAGACCACTCCCATCTTTTCTAGAATCAGTGCTGAGGTTCCTCATGCTCAGCCTGATGAGCTCATTAGCCCTACTGCTTTAAGCCATCACTCTGAGTCTCAACACTCAAGTGATCAACCTTCAGGGGACAGTTACCATCCCCAGCCTATAGATCTCAACCAACCAATTCCCAACCTTGACTTCTACACTGATGAAGATCTAGGTTTCAGTGAGTATAATGAGTCTCTCTTCTTTTCCCCTACTCCAAGAGAGATGAATACTCCTGAGTCTCCTACATCTATCCCACATCAGTCACCTACAACTGAGGTGGACACTCTGAACTTGTTCAGGATGTCCATATGGAAGAGGCTCTCACTTCTGCAAGTGATTACATCATTAAGACCTCAACCATGGCAACTCAGCCTACTGACATCTCAACTGAGACTGCCAGTAAGCAGAGGAAATCCAGTAGCCAAGAACTTAGAACTGGTCATGAGAGAAAGGACTCTGGTCCAATCTTCTCCACCCCAGTGATTCTTCTGATGAAGATGAGGGGGATCTGAGACTAAAGTGCAACAACTATCCAAAACATGCACCTATTTAGTCTCAAAGGTCAGTCACCTTGAATCTCAGGTGACTACCTTAAACAATAGGATCAATGATCAGCAACTTGAGATTTCATATCTTAAGGAAAAACTAGCTGGGAGACCCTTAAGGAGAGCTCAACCAGGAACACAAGAACTGTGGATGTGATTGATCTATCCTCCAGCTCACCTATGCAAGTGGGTGATGCTACCAAAAGGGGGAGAAAGTCTTTACAGCCACAGAACCTGGGAGTTCCTCTGAGAGAATGGACATTGAGGACTCACCATCCTCACTTGCAACTGTGCATTCTCAGCAACCTCCTCTAGATCACATTGATGTGGACTACACAGACTCCTTCATACAGAGTCTGTTTGAGGATGGGATACCAAGAGCCATGTCACCTTCATCATCCTTAATCACATCATGATGGGGGTATGACAACAACTGGAAGGCTCTCATCATCATAAGAGTTCAAGGACAGCAAGAAGTTTTTAATTTCAGACCTTGAACTACTATGAAGGTCTGGATCTAGTCAACATGCCACTTGTCAACCCAAGCCAATCAAGACAAGCTGACAGAATGGCTAGAAGAATCCAAGACAGGATCATTGCAGAGTTCAGCCTAAGAAGGAGACTAAGGCAATCAGGCAATGTCATCGGTCAACTGGATGTTGAGGCAGACCCTAAGATTAGCTTCATAGGGGAAACCTTGACTGAAGGCCCAGTGACAGAACCTGAGAGCCCTGTCTCATCATCTCCAACTGCTGCAGAGATCCATATTCCTTCTGAGACACCTGCTGGTGAAGGTGCTTCTCAACCTCTCTCTGGCCTGAGCTCAGATGCTGCAATGAGCAATGAAGGCCAAAGCTCTCTCCACCCTGAGTCACAAAGGTCTGTGAGTGACAAAGGGAAAAGAAAAATGACATCTGAGGAGATTGAGGAGGAGGAGAGAGAGAGGAAAAGGAGGCTAAGGGGAGAAGGTTCCTCTACTGAGTCTCCAAGACTCATGGAGTCTGCAATCAGGGCTGCCCCCAGACCAGATACTCAGAATGATGAGTTAAGGGCAGTCAGGATAACTATCTGCAGACTAGGAACTATGACATAGATAATATCATTTCTCTCCCCTTGGATGAATTGAATGAGCTGGTTGATCTGGAAAGGTCAAGAGAGAAGAAGGAGGCAGAAGATGCAGAACTCCTAGTACAGATCAAAGAAGAAAGAAAAAGAAAAAGACTGTACAGAGGTATGCCTACCCTCTCACCAGTTCAAGAAAGCCCTGAACAAGAGGATGTGGTTCAACAAGAACCTCAGGTAGATAAGGAAGAAGACAGAATCAAGATGATTAACTACCTGAGTGCCACAGGTCTCTATCAGGCAGATGCACTCCTTCCCTTACCTTATGACTATGTTGAGTTTGAGTATTTAAAACAACTTGAGCTTGAGCTAGTCAAGGAAAGAAAGACAACAAAGAGGAAGATGAGGGAAGAAGCTGCAAAGTCAAGAGCCATCATCCAAAAGAGCATGAAGAAGTCTGCTGATAGGCAGAGGATGATGAGCTTCTTGAAGCTGTATGGATTCTCCGGAAGGAGACTTGGACCCATGTCTCTATCCACTATGGATGAGCATATCAGGGTAATCAAGCAGAAGATCAAGAGTGGAGTGCTCACTGACTTACACTCCACTCCAAGTCAGGCCCCACCTGAAGTGGAGGTTAAGGTTGAACAACAGACACAACACAACCCGGACCTCCTGCTAATGCTCAGCAAGCTTCATCTTCTGATCCACAGCAGGGTCAACCTCCCTCTCCTTCTGAGCCTGAGAGAGAGGAAGTCCCAACTGAGAGAGACAGTGAAGATCAATCTGGTGCTGCAGGCCAGTCTTCTCAGTTAAAATTTGGAAAGAGAAAGAAGAGGATGGCTTCTAAACCAAAGTCTAAGAAGAAGAAGAAGCCTGCATCCTCTTCTGAACCTCAGGATGAATCAGAACAACCTGAGGATGTGCAGCCAGAGGATGCTCAACCAACTCCAACTTTAGTAGCTCCTCTAGCATCAGGAAGACCCATCTTGTCTTGGACATACACCACAAATCCAGAAAGATGGCATGTTATTAGAGATCAAGGCATTGAAGACATTTATACATGCAAGATATGTTTCAGTTGCCTCTGCATGATCTCTTTGACATGAGAAGACACTTTGACAGCCTGAAGGATCCTGATCAACTTATGAAGAAAGGAATGGTGATCATCCTAATGAGGACTGTTAATATCTGAAGTTTCTAAGTGTTTTGGTAGCATCAGCCTAGGGGGAGTTTGTAGAGATTAATGAAGAGGCTGATGCAACCTAAACATCTTTAGTCTCTCCTGCATGCTGCACAAGTGCATTGAAGTGGAATGCTTCGGAAGTTTCACATGTGCAACAAAAATACTCTAAGTGTGAAATCTTCCGAAGCCAAGACCAACATCTTCCGAAGCCAAAGATGAAGTCTTCCGAAGCCTCAGAGACAAGTCTTCCGAAGCTTCAAGTTCATGAAGACAGATTTCTTCCGAAGACTTTTAACATATGCTTTATCTGATGTACTGTTCCATAAAGCTGGACACCTTTCCGCTGCAACTCTGCAAGTCACCAACTAACATGGTTTGGTGAAAGGTCCATGCTTTTGGTAACTGTACATTGAGGTCTTGAGTCTGTATACTTTCTACTTTATGTACTTTATCCTTTTTGTAATAGAAAAGGATGTGAGCTATGGCATGTCATAGTCACAAGTCAAAAGGCAATCTGCCTTTTGACTCTACAATTGATTTTGTTTGTGTCTAGTCAATTGTATCCAGCTGGCTTTCAAAGTATAGCCAGCTGTAGGATGTAGTATAAGTATCTCATGTTCTTGTATCTTTTACTTATGCTTTGTAACACTTGTAATAGAACATAGAGAAAGCAATATACTGCATTCTTGAAAACCATATACTTGTGTTCTGTCTCTTCATTACTTGTGTTTAGTGTCTTATCTTGGTTAATCCAGTTTACTGTTGATTAAAGTTTGGTTAATCTCCTTTTGTGTTGTGTGTTGTAACTCACACCCTTCAACGATCCTGCATTTGGTATAAGAGCTTTAAGGCTCTTGATATAAGATCTCACAATCTTAAGATCCCTCATACACCAAATACCCAACTTTTCAAAGGCAGTCATTCCAAAACCGTTTTATGGAAACTGGACCATGAACAAGTCCCAATGATCACTCTTGATGGTTGGGACACTGGTGTTTAAGAATGGAAGGTTCATCAGTCTCTGATTTCAAGAATGTGAGAGTCTATGAGAATGGACATTTCTACCCAGCACACATCTGCTATGCTCTGGATGATCCCAAGATGTGGATAGCTACTCTGGTGATGAAGATAGAAGAGAGTAAAGATAGACAGGAACGGAAAGCCATGACAGCTCTTCAAAGCCCTTCGAAACTTGGATACAGAGGTTTCAAGAAGTGCAAAAAGTCCTAAACAGCTGTGGGATGCACTGAAACTGATGTATGAGGGTTCTTTGAAGCCAAGAGAGACAACAAGAAGGATCTCCTGAAGCAGAATTTTGAAAATTTACCTTCAAAATAGGTGAGACAATGACTCAGCAATAATTCAGTAGTTGAGATTGTGGATACCCTAGTGGATGGTGGAGTTGCTCTTGAGAATAGAGACATTGTAAGGAAGTCATGTCCTCACTCCTAGCAATGGACACACTACTGTGTGGTGATCAAGAGAACTGAAAATCTCAAAACTCTCACTCTGACAGAGTTATATGGGATTCTCAGTGGCTACCAGATGGAGATGAACATGCAGGGTTCATCTGGCAACTCCAACAATCAAATGGGTTCAGCCCTACATGTGGTTGAAAGGGATAGCATAGAACCCAAACATCATCTTATATGTTACCCTGACAACTCACCCAAGGGTCCTTTCATCACCTTCTCAGAGACACCAAGGGAGCACTACACTCAAGGAAGCCCATTCCAAGAGACAAGCTCTTCTCAAGCATTTGTGTCTTCTGATGAAAGCAGTGGCAACTCTCTTTTCACTCTTGAAGACTTGGACTGTATCCATCCAGATGATCTGGAGTACATGGAAATAGTCCAGCAGATGGCTCTTCTCACTCACAGAGCCAAGAAGTTCTACAAGAGGACTGGAAGGAAGTTTCCAAGCAATGCAACCGGTGGAAAGTTTGGACTGGACAAAGGAAAAGTCAAGTGTCACAACTGTAACTTGATGGGCCACTTTGCCAGAGAGTGTAAGGCACCTAGAACCAATGGTGGCCAAACACAATCCAGACCAAACTACACTGACAAAGCTCTTCATAATGAGAAGTCAAAGCAGCAAGCTGTTGTTGCTGTTGAAGAAGGAGGCTTTGACTGGAGCTTTCAGGTGGAAGATGCTTCTCCAAACCAAGCACTGATGGCAGATCATGATGAAGCCAAGGTATTGGAACATCTTTGTACTCCTGAATGCATTGCTAAAGTTAATAGGTACAGGTCCTATAACTTGGAATTGAGATCTTATATTGAGTCCTTCAACATTATAAAATCTGATTTTAGAAAGTCTGAAAATGATTATAAGATGAAAATAGAGCACTTAGAGAAAACCGTTTCAGTTCTAAAACATGAACACACAGATTTTAGAACTCAAATTCAAGATCTCATAACCAAGCTAACTGAGTGCCAGGCTGAGCTTGTGATCAGCAAAGCCAAGGCAGAAAAGAATGTTCTTGAAGAAGAGACCTTCAAGGACATGATATCCTCAACCCTACACAACAAAGTGTGCTATCAAAACAGACAGGGACTAGGATCAAATGAGATAGCTCCTCCACACACAAACTTTTCTGTAAGACCCCCTAGGTGTGGAACTTGTGAAGATGAGCTTCCTCTCATAGATCCTATGAGTGAGGAGGATGAAGAAGAGATAGTGAAGAATCCCTCTACTAAGAGTGAAGAGGAGAATTCCAAGAAGGGCCACTAAGAGTGAGAACGATAACCCCATCGATATAAGAATGAACTAAATGTTAAGAACGAGTAGGAATCGATCGAGAACGAACTACGAACTTGGATATGCTGTTTGGGATCCTCTGGACGGCTAGGGTTTATGTGTATTCGAAGTATCTCTCGAAGTGTTTCTTTTCCACGAATTAGGTGGCATTTAAAGGTATGCAGTTTCCATTCGTACGACTGAATCATTAGCATTGTTCAGTCGTGCGACTGAATCATGCGATTGATCCATACACACGATTGAAGGTTCAGTCGTGCGACTGAGTCAATCTTATGTCTCAATCATACGACTGATCCAGTCTCCTGGTTCAGTCGTGCGACTAGTTCATAAGCATGATTATTGACTAAGAACTATTATACAACAACCTGAAACCAATATAAGAAGTTCATACATATGAATCAAAGATAAATAAACATCAAAGCATATATCATATTTCATTACTTCATCACATTACACATATGATATGAAAGACTTTTACATTTAAACATATAAACTAGGGACATCATGTATCTAGTTATCTACAAACTCCCCCTTGGACCTAGTTTACCCTATTGTCTAACATTCTTCACATGTTCTTAGAACTTCTTGTACTTCTCTTCTCTTGTGACTCCTGCATGTATCTCAAATGCAAAGCAAAGCCGTATAACGTGTTGGAATTAAAGAGCTTCTACAATGTCTTGCGTGTCATAGAACAATGGCCACTTGTATAATGTATAGACATCTTCAACAGACAAGTTAGTAAGCCACATTAGGTCAAATACCCTAATAGTCTCTATATTTCCATCTCTGTTCAAAACTATGACCGTTTGCCCTGTCCTCCAATCATAATACCACCATTTGAAGTATGGAGTGAAGTCCTGAGGCATTTCCTGTACAGGAATCTTGGACACTACGCGTGGGGGACTCCACTTCAAACCACTTTAGGTTTTCCAGATATAGAATCAACTTTAGACTTATGAATGAACCTCTTAGGTTGTTGAGGTCTGAAGTTTACCCATTTGATATGGTATTCTTTCTTCAATGCAGCCTCAAACCATCCTGACATCTTTCTTGGGTTAGCATATAACAGATCTAAACATGTTAGTCGGTTGAGCTCAAAACCAGGAAGAGTCTTCAGATCATATGGATATCTAAAGTACTCAATCCCTTTCTCCCTTTTAACAACATAGACTTCCAAGTCTTCAAATATGCCTATGCGATAATCTTGCCTGACACTTTCTCATGTTTTTGATTCTGCAAAGTTTGGTGTAGGTATTTTTCTTTGGGGTGTGCGTTGGGCTTTCATCTCAGCAAAACAAGCTTCCCATCCGCTTTCTTAATATCAAAGTTAGCATCCGAAGCTTGGGCTGTACTTTCATCTTTCTCTTTCTCTTTCTCTCATCTCCTCCAACTTATCAAAAGTAGCACTGCCAAAGCTTTCACCTAAGTTGGGGATAGCGTTGCCCTCAGGGTCAATGTACTTAGGATAGTGCTCAGCTGTCACATCTCAATCTCAATTTCATCTACATCCTATAGCTCCTCGTCACTTTAAACTTCAACTTCTGGAGCATCTTTAACAAGCTCATCAGGATTTAGTCTAAACATTTCAGCGAGCTGCTCGTCTGTTAGATCATAGATGATCTCTCCTTCCTTCGAAGTATAGCTCACAGATCTTCTGACGATCCCTTGCAAATCAAGAAACATAGTGAGTTGAGTCTTGACTTGCTAAAGGGGGATGACATCATATTCATCTGGTTGTTGAGCTTCATCTGTTTGAATAAACATTCAACACATCATACATAAATCATTAATCAAGACATTTAAACATAATTAATCATTAATTACATTAATGTAATACACAATTTAAGTACAAAAGTTTCAAATACATAAACATCTAATCATTAGTTTTGTGTTGATCTGGTGTCTCTTCAGCTTGAGGGGATGAGGATGAGGCTCCTTGATCCTGATTTCTCTTGGTGCGCCTCTCCTTCACTGATGGATTTGAGGCTGACGCAGATGCATCACCTTCTTGATCATCCTCTTCATTATCATCACCTTCTTTTCCTTTTCCACTTCCTCCCTCCCCTCGTCATCATCATCTTCTTCCTCATTCCTCTTCAGTGAGCTCATCTTCATCATCCCACATCATCACCATCCTAAAATTTAACGGCTCACTCTTTGATCCCTTCAGCTTTAGCAAGATCTTTTTGTTCTTCTTCTCAAGTCCTTCAATTCACTTTACTGAAGCCATCACCAGCTCGTTTTGACTTTTTAGTGCATGGTGGGCTCGGCCTAAGGCTCTCTCATACTGTGCATTCTTCTAACTTAGCTTAACGATTTGCTTTGCTTGAGCCACATTTACATCCATCAGCTGATTGATCTTAGTAGCTCGCAGATCATTAGTGGCTATCAACTTTTATACCATCCGATTGAGGCTTGCCAGATGCTCCTCTATCCCAACCATGGGTAGATTAGATCCAGGTGTAACTATGGATTGGGTGGAGGGACCAGCTTGGTGAGTGGTGGTAGTAGTGGTGGATGTGGTGAAGATGGGAGGAGGAATGGAAATGGATTATGGTGGGATTGTGTTTGGGTATTGTGGGTGAGGTGGAGGTAGGTGTATGGGTGGTGTTGGAGTATTAGTGGTTGTGGTGGTAATGGGTGTGCAGTGGTGGTAGTGTTGTGGCAGTGGTGGTAGAGGATGTGATCACTGTGAATCTTGGCCTCTTACTCTTTTCCCATAAGGATCGGCCATCTTCTTCTTCCTGGAGCCCTTTGCTGTTAAGGCCCCCCTGAGCTAGTAGATTGGTCAGGTGTGTAGGTGGGATCAATGAAATTAGTCATCACCTGTAGTACCAGCTGGGCGTCCACGGACCGCCGCTATCCCCTTCTCAGTGGCAACATCCCGGCTCCCGACAGTCCTAACTAAAGGCTCATCATTAGACACATCCTCTTCCTCTATCAAGAAGTCCTGGTGGAAAGCAGCTTGCTTAGATCCACCAGGAGCATCAGAAGTACCAGTGGAGCTGGTGGAGATATAGAAAGTGCCAGTGGCCTTTGATTGACTTGGACCAGTATCTCCACCACCTTGCCTGTCATCAACGTCATCATCATCATCGTCATCATCATCAGTGGGTACCACTATAGGCTCAACATTTGAATCGCTATCATCGTGATGCCACTTCTTGTGAGAGGGCGACTCATATCCTCGTTGGCCAGATGACCAAACAGTCTCCTGACCAGGGGCTTCACCTGCTTCCTTCAGTAGACCTTCATCCTACCCAATGTAGTTTCATCCATAACCTCCAGAACTACAACATCATCCTTCTCTTTCGGCAGCAGAGGAAGCTTCTCATCAATATCATCTGTAAAACCTTGGGTACATGCAGAAGCCTTCCTTTCCCTTAGCCTCGATGTTCTCTATGATAGGAGAATAGTATGTGCGAGAAATTGAATGGGTGGTTCAGTACCAGAGCAATGTATGCATTCTGGATTTTATCAGACATGTCATCGAATCCTCCTCTCCTTGAAGCTATGCACTTTAGGATGACATGAGCCAAGTAATTGAACTGGGGGCACAAGTTGCTCTTGTTTAGCACACCTGCATTGATGTCCCAATGTACTTCATCCTCAGAAAGAGTCTTCTAGTAGTCAGGGGATGTAGCTTGGTTGGGTAAGAATTTTCTTCACCCAGATCCAGGACTCCCTTAGATCGTCTGCAGTAATCCTAATCTCTTGTCCGAAGATTGAGCTCCGAATACTTGGGGCTCAACAGACCTGTCAACTGAAGCACCTTCCTAGAAGGCCTGCTGTATAGATCGGTAGGGTGTGCATGGAACAAAGATAGCCTTGTAGATCCTTGATCTACGTTGAAAGGCTATAATCCCAGCAAACTCAGAAGCGTTCCAAGAAGTAGCTCTAGGTGAGAACAGATGTTGTGCTTGGTCCTCATCGTCCATCTATTAGCCATGTTGCTGAACACACAAGAAAAATATACATTAGATTTGTGCATAAGAGAAGACAATTTGAACTTAAAAATTTTGATTTTAACTGGTTCAGTCGTGTGATTGAACCACAACTGAGTTCATTGTGTGATTGAACCTGCGGCTGAGTTCAGGCGTGCGGTTGAGCCTGCGACTGAACTTAGTCGTATACTACACCATGCGGTTGAGTCAGTCGTTCGACTGAACCCACGCATGATTCATTCAGGCGATTGAATTGTGCGTCTGGCTTAATCGTGTGACTGAAGTTCCTTAGCATGTCCATTCGCATCCTTCACTGTTGAACACCCTAGATTTGAATCATTGTCAAAACTTTATATTAGACTTCGTGTTTAGACTCATTTGGACAGCAGAGACTCTAAATAGCACTTAACATCCGTTAAATCAACTTTTATGTCCATTTAAGTGGTCTATTTTTAGGGTTTAGTCTCGGTTCTAGGTTTTAGCATAATCGGTCCTTAAAGGTGTGATTAAGACGTTCATTGGATCAATTTCAGTCGCCTAGTACATGTAGATGAGTAGAACACACATTAGGATCCCAATCAGTCAGTAATATCAGTCAAACAAAATTTGAGCAGAGTATGTGTGTGTATGGGCGATTTTAGAGAGTTTGAAGGGTGGTAAGGGTTACGACCGACTGACCCCCTTATTTATACTGTTTTAAATTCTAGTCGCGACTGGACCCATACACATGCTTCATTTATGCGACTGGCGTTTAGTCATGCGACTGGCTCATACCCTTTATCCATTCATACAATTGGTTCAGTCTTGTTGTCCAATCGCATGGTTTTCCCATTATCACGATCCAATCGTGTGACTGGCTCACACGTATGGTTCAAACGTGCAATTGGCTCATACTTATGAGCTTGTACTCATGCACTTTCAAACACTTAAATGTTTAACTTTTTTTATATAACATTATCACCTTTGATCATCTCAAACATTGACCTTTTTAATTTAACATCATTTGATCACCTCAGACGTGATCCTTTTAGTTTGGAACCGATTGGTCACCTCAGACGTGACCCCATTTAGTGAGTGATTCGCAGAATTCATCTAGTTGTATAGTCCGACATCTACGAAACAAAAAAAACTAGAAAATAGAAAATAACTTGAAATTTCAAAGAAAACAAGACATATTTTTGTGGTTTTGGGTTTGAGTAGAACAACTTCTAGTTAATTTGATCATTTCTGGAAAGATTCATTATAGAATCATACAAGTATATCATAATCATTTGGGACCCTTTTAATATGCACTTTGATGTTAGATTCTTGTTTTGTCTGTGAGTCAATAGCACTTTCAAGAAATCATACTAGAGCTATAAGATGCACACAGTGATTTTAACTAGTCAAGCGTTGTAGCCACGATGATTGTCAGTATATTTATCCTCTTAAATCCATACCAGATTTTTGACTCACATTGGTGATGAGTTAGATTTAATTATTTCAACAAGTATTTGTGGATCCCACACTTCTCAGGAGATTTTTGAGCGGTCTACAGGTATTGGACAAGAAGAAACTATTCAAAGAGCTATCACAGAGATGCCAAGCCTCAGGTCAGTGCCATCGCACAACAAGAGGCGCAAACAACAATGAATTCTAGAATATTTAGGTTATGCTTATCCTCAGGTCAGTGCCACCGTACAACAGAGATGCACATAACCTATCTTCTTGTTAGAGCATTTGTTTCTTTTGCACATAACACACCAATGACATTAGTCATTAGCTTGATTGCTTTTAGTAGTTTTCCATGTGCTTGCTCAATTTTATGGTCATCCGCACACATTTGTGGCATTTATTTTGCTCGTCACCCCTTATTGGAAATGCGTTGATTGTGTTAACCAGTGATAAGATGAGAACCCACAGCTAGTTGAGCAAATTAGTTTGAATTTTAATTCACTAATGAAGTCTACTCCTCTATTGTGTTGAAAATATTGACACATCATATAATGAACTAGCAACCTCTAGGTCTACTTTCTTTATGTTACCTTAGTAGCAAACTAGTTTTACTATCATTTTCTTTTGTTGTGCTTAGACTTCTCAGACTTGTACTTTGAATTTAGCATTTTCAGTAAATTAGTTTTGAAGTCCCAACCAATTTGTTCCCTGTGTACTATCATTTTCTATAAATTTTGAATCATAGTCACAGATTTTGTTTCATTTCTTTAAGCGAACCTGCCCTCCCCCCTCGTTTTTTTAAGTAAATAAATACTACAACTAATAAATAGTAAACTAAAATTATTCTCTCCCTAAAATACTAAAACCAACAATCTTTTTTTGTTTTTAGATTTTAATAGACAGAAAAATAAAAATAAAAGAAACTAACTAATAAACAAAGAAAATAATTATCGGACTAAGAACTTTCGTCTTCTTGAATCACATCACATTTCTTTTTCACGACATTAACCTTTTAAAGTTAAAAAAACCTAGATTTATCAAATGCTTTTGTGTAGAGGTCGGCGCGTTAAAATCAGTATTAATTTTATCAACATCGGTTAATTGCTTTTCAAAACAGTCACATATAAAGTGATATTTAATACCGATGTGTTTTGTTTTCGGGTGTTGGACTGGATTTTTGGTGACAACAATTGCAGTAGAATTATCAACAAAAATAGGGGTGTTAGAAAATTGCAAACCGTAGTCGCGCATTTGCTATTGAATCCAAATGATTTGCGAACAGCAACTTGTAGCAGCAACATATTCAGCTTCACATGTTAACAGAGCAACTGATGTCTGCTTCTTACATTGCCAGATGACTAACCGCCTGCCAAATAACTGACATCCCGCTAATGTTGACTTGTAATTCATCTTGCAACCACCATAGTCCGAGTCACTATACGCTGTAAGCTCAAAGTCATCGTCATGAGGATACCACAACCCAAGTGTTGGACTACCCTTCCGATAGCAAAAAATCCTCTTAACTTCGATGAGATGATTTATTTTTGGTTTTGCCTGATATCTGGAACAAAGACACATGGCGCACATAATATCAGGATGCGAGGTTTTGAGGTACAAGAGATATCCGATCATTCATCTATACATGGTGGCATCAACCAAATCACCATTTTCGTCGGGTGCCACGTCATGGTTCGTGGCAAGTGGAGTTCCAGCAGCTAATGCATTATCTATGTTGAATCTACTAAGGATATCTCCTACATATTTGGTCTGATGCATGAAGATTCCTTTTGGTGTTTGATCCACTTGTAAGCTGAGAAAGAACTTCAACTCCTCCATGTCACTCATCTCAAACTCTGCTTTCATTACAGATTCTAATTCTTTACATAATTCTTCATTTTTGGAACCGAAGATTATGTCATTCACATATATCTGTACCGGTAGTAAATCACCATCCTTTTCTTTGATGAATAACGTGCAGTCAATAACTCCTCTGTGAAAACCATGTTTCACAAGATGAGTTGAGAGTTTCTCATACCAGACTCTAGGGGCTTGATGGAGCCCGTAAAGAGCCTTGTCTAGTTTATAAACTTTATCCCAATGATAAGGATCCTCAAATCCTTCGGGTTGACTAACGTAGACTATTTCATGGATTTCACCATGAAAGAATGCACTTTTCACATCTACTTGATAAACTTTAATCTTCATGTAGGATGCATAGGCTAAGAAGATACGAATAGCTTCCATCCGTGCCACTAGTGCAAACACTTCCTTGTAAATCGATGCCTTCAACTTGTCGAAATCCTTGAACTACAAGCCGAGCCTTATTCCTAATTATGACCTCTTGGTCATCTTTCTAACACTTCAGCACCCATTTGGTGCCTATCACCTTAGCACCTTTTGGTCTATCCACAAGGGTCCATACTCCTAACTTCTTGAACTGTAGGAGTTCTTCTTGCATTGCACTAACCCGTGCCTCATCATTTAAGGCTTCACTCACATATTTTGGCTCAAATTGAGACACAAAACATTGATATGCACCATCGTGAAGATATCCTTTTTCCATGACTGAGGCATAATTAGCTGAGTATAGCTGATTTCTTGTCTATACTCCTGACCGAACATCCCCAATGACGTTGTCCAACGGATGATACACATTAATTCTAGATCTGGGATTGGTGGGTACAACTACCTTAGTATCCAGATTATGAAACCCAGGTTCAGTATCTGTACCTGTTGGAGTATGAGGTTCAGAAGTGTTAGAGGCGTCAGGATTTGATGCTTGTGTACTTTCATTAGTGGGAACCTGTTCCTCCTGGTCCACATGTTCAGTCTCAACTACTTCATCTTCAGAGGAAGAATCACTTACTTCAAGCTCTCCCCCTAAAGGGGTAGAAGTATCATCTAATGGAGCCATTGATGTTGAGTCTCGTAGTGGAGTGTTTAGAACATCGTACATCATCATGGCAGACAGCTCATCATTAGTATGAGAGGGTAGTAGATTAAAATATTTAAAGAATCCATCATAGTCAAAGAAGAATGAAGGTCCTTTTCTAGCAGGGGGTGGTGCATCTTTGAACATCAACATTGCACCACACTTCTACCTGACCTATTGAGTTGTTTTAAACTCTCTTGTCTGGTATACTGTATCCGAGGAAGATGCCTTCTTCTGCCTTCTCACTAAACTTCCCGGTCTGAGTTTTCTTTAACAACATTCATGGTGCACCAAACAGTTCTAGATACTCCTGGTTGGGTTTACGTCACTGGAGTAGTTCATAACATGTTTTCCCATGTCGTTTGACCACTAAGACTCGATTGAGAGTGTAGCATGTATTAGCCACTACCTCGTTCCAGAATTGAATAGGCAGTTTAGAGTCAGCTAACATTGTCCTTGCTGTCTCTATCAAGCTCTGATTCTTTCTTTCAGCAACCCCATTCATCTATGGAGTGTAGGCGGAAGTAAATTGTTGAACAATTCCTTTCTCTCAATAGAATGCCTCCATCCACTGATTCTTGAACTCTGTATCGTTGTCTGATCGAATCTTTCTTACTTTCAGCTTGTAGAGAGATTCCAACGTAGTGACTAGATGCTTGAATGATTCAATTATCTTTGACTTGGCTTTCAGAAACACCACCCAAGAGAATCTTGAGTAATCATTAGTTATTACAAAGAAGTACAAATCTCCAGCAATGCTCTTTGTGCTGACTGGGCCAAACAGATCCATGTGTAGAAGCTCGAGAGGAATATCGATAGAATTAACTTTCTTTGCTTTGTGAGACTTCTTGGTTTGTTTCCTTTTTTTACATGCTACTCAGAAATCTGGGAGATGGAAACTCCGGACTGTAACTCCATTTACCAAATCATTCTGAACCAAATGATTCATCTTCCTGGGATTAATGTGTCCCATTCTCCTATGCCAGAAGACTGAATCTCTCTCTGTTGCCTTTGACAAGAAGCACTGGGCAGTAGACTCAGTTGTAGAGGCTTTCGATAGATCCAAGACATACAGATCGTTATACTTGAAGCTGACATTAGAATTGTGTCCTCCTTGCTAACATATTCCTTCAATATGTAGCACTTCTTGTTGTCAAACACAACCTTGTATCCTTTATCATAGAGTTGGGAGACTGAAAGCAAGTTGTTTTGCAGTTTCTGAATGTAGCTAACCTTATCAAACTTGACTTTCTCGTTTCTCACTTCACCTTGAGTGGTTATGTAACCTCCTTTATTCCCAGCGAATGATACATGTCCCCTTTTAATTTGCTTGACGTCGAAAAGGAGAGACGAATTCCTGGTCATGTGCCTGGAAGCTCCATTATCAATAATCTAGGTATTAGTGATAGCGTTATAGCGGACACCCTGCACATACAAAGGAATTGATTAGTTCAGGTTTGGGACCCAAGCCTTAACCGGCTTGGGTGTCCCATAGGTATCACACATCATGAACTCAACCCACTGTCCTTTAGAGGATGTGGGCACATATTTCTTCACTTTGTTCTCACTAACAGACACATTACTAGTTTTGATCTTCCATAAACCAGTTTTGTGTAAGGTCTGTTTGTGGTAAACAGACGACTGGCTTAAGGTTTGAACTTCAAGTTCACTAATAATCTTAGGTGTAACCATTGGAGGAGTATTAGTTCTAATTTAAAAAAAAACTTGGTTTTTCATCAAAAAGTTCAATTTTCCTTTTAGGTGTCAGATAATAAGGACAATTTGGAGAGATATGTCCTCGTTTTCCATAAATGTAGCAGGATCTCCCTTTGATAGTTTGAGGAAAGTTTTGATGTAGGGTTGAGTTTGGTCAGGGTTTGGGATATGTCCGGTTGGGTTGTTTCTCTTCACTTTTAGATGTTTCACATTCTTTAACAAACTTAATTGTCTTGACATTTTGAATAACTTTCACTTTATTTTATTTTGATTTTGATGATTAACACATTTAAGGTTCATTTGATTAGAACTTTTAGGTTCTGAAATAGACATTTGTGAACCTGACTCTAATTTATCCTTTTCAAATTTATCACCCAAATCCTCAATAGGTATTTTATCTGTTGATCCCAAAGTATAATCCTTCTGTTTAGTGACAATTTCACAAGTTTACTCGTAGAATCTAGATCACTAACCAGATGAGTAGACACCACATGCTCCTTTACTAGGTTATTATTAATTGGTCTACATTTAGTGTTTAAAAGGATTTCATGTGGTGGCGGTACTACCTTATAACCCAGACCTTGCCCGGTATTTCGTTCTTTCACTAGATTCTGAACTATGTGAGAAGAACTTGCCAAATTGTGCAGTTTTCCTTTTAATGATTCAACTTCGACTTGCAAAACTGATTTTCCCTTTTTAGTTTCCTCCAAAGAATTTTAATAGAACTTGATGTTATTTGATTGATTTAAGGAAACAACCTCGGTTTCCCTTAGTTGTTTCCCCAACAGTTCTATCTTTTCTTTCAAGCTGCACTCATTTTGTTTTAAAATACGATTTGCTTCAGTGCAGAGTTGTAAATCATTTACTAGATTATCATTATGTTCTAATAACCTAGCAAATTTTAAATCAATTCTCTCCCTAAATTTATCACATTTAGTACATGCATGTTTTTCAAATAATTCATCTTTAGAACATACCTGTGTAGAACTAGACGAATCAGCCATCAAAGTAGTATCAGACTCTTCGGTGATTGGACATTCTGAGTTTGCAGCACTAAACTCTTCCTCAACCAAATGATCAACAACATCCATAGCTTCTTCGATATCTGAATGTGTATGCTCAGCTATGATGTCTCCTTCATTTGCAGATCTATCATCTAATGTATCGACTAGAGCAATGTTTGATTCACCCTCAGAAATGAATCGAAAAGACCAGTCTTGTCCTTTATCACTTCGGACAACCAAAGCCTTAGATTCTTTACTTGAAGATGAAGCTCTAATCTTATCCTTGTCTTGTCGGTTGAATGTAGGAAAATGATTTCCATTTCCGGTCTTCTTTGGCTTTACGCACTCACATTTAAAGTGCCCCTTTTCACCACAATTGAAACACGTGACTTTGGTTTTGTCAAATCCAAATGTCGTATCTTTGGTGGCAACCAAATTTTGTCCCATTTTTTAACAAACTTCTTGGCTCTTCTAATAGCACTAGCCAAGGCCCACATAATATCCATGCATTCTAGCTCAGTTTCATCAACTTGCTCGTAGTCCTCGTCAGCAAGATGACAGCTTCCAATCTTACCAGCAACTAATCCATCATAAGATTGAACAACAACAGCTAGAAGGTCCATGTGCTCTTTAGCAACTTTCACAATGATATTTCCGAGATTCTCGGTCTTCAACTTGGTAGTATTTGCCTCAGGAACTGTGTATTGGGTACTAGATGACCTTGATGTTATGGTTCCTGATGCACTGCTATGGGAAGGAGTAGAAGAGCTAGATACAAACGTTGTTTGTAGCGGTGCGCCTGAAGCAACCAGAGTTGGAACTGAATTGTATAGTGCAGGATGCTGAACATGGGATCCTTTCTTTTACTTGTATTTCATACGTAGTTCTTACTCCCTTAACTTCAGAAATGAAATCATTTATGTCTAAAGTAGCAAGAGTGTCGTTTTGTCTCAGGTTAGACACAAATGGATCCCATTTTTCTGGCAGACCATCAGCAAAACTTGAGACTTTATCTTCTATGGATATGGTCACACCATAAGTGTGCAACTCACTTATTAGATGATAGAATCAATCAACAATATCATCCAAGCTCTCATTTCCAATTGGAGAGAAATTTTCAAATTCCTTTTTAAGAGCTTTTGCCTTTAGTGCTTTCAGAGTTGCATTTCCTTCGTATTTATTTTCCAAGGCCTCCCATAGTTTCTTAGACTGCTTGTTCTCAGAGAACTGATGAAATATGTCCTTAGGTATAAACTGAGTCAATAAGGCATATGCTTTCTTTTTAGCATTATGCAGAGTCTTCTGGGATTCACTCATTCCTACCAAAGTCAATTTAACTCCATTTGCACTGACTGGTACAGTGTAACCCGTCTCAATGGATGTCCAAAGGTTTGGGTCAACTCCATTCAAGTATATTTCAAACCGATGTTTCCACTGAGGGTATTCATCTAAAGTTAACAACTTTGGTGGTTTGTTGTGGTTTCCAATCTCATTCTCCAGAAGTAGAAGGTTCTGGATACGCGAGTCCTTTCCATCAGTGAATGTAGCAAATTGGTCTTCCATTGCTTTAAACTTGGTAAACTTAGATCAAGACAGATTCACTCATGCAAATAACCTATGCGAATGGGTCACTCATGCGAATGAAGGATACGTATGAATTCAATCGGGCGATTGGATTCAGTCGTGCGAATGAGCAGGACGATTGAAGTCAGCCGACTTGAGTTGCTTAACGGTTCGAATGAGAGATATGACTGAGTTCAGTCGTACGAATGAGTGTATACGTATGGGTTCAGTCGTACGAATGGACAAATCATGCGACTAAAGGCTACTGTGTTTGAAAATTCGAATATTTGAACACTTTGACACAAAATACGAATTTTCCAGAGACCCTAATCTGCCGTTTGATGAAAAATAGAAAATTTTACACATGCAAACATCAAAAACACTTTTTGAAGCAAATAGGTGACTATTTTGATTGAAAATATTAGTTTTAGCACCAAAACCAATTGAATCCATGCAAAATCACGATCCAAAGCTCTGATACCACTTGTTAAGACCGTTTTCGTATAGAGTACCAATGGATTCTGCATGAGACCAGATCAAATAGTGCGGAATCCTATTTGATTGGCGATCCAATCAGTGAGAACGACAACCTGATCGATCTAACAATGAAACAAACGTTATGAATTGAGTAGAAATCGATCAGGAACGAACTATGAAGTTGGATAGGCTGCTTAGGGCACTCTAGACGGTTAGGGTATGTGAATATTTGAAGTCTTTATTTTTCCACGAATTATGTGGTATTTATAGGTTATTAGTTTTCATTCATACAACTGAAACATGGTTCAGTCGTGCAACTGAGTCATGTGGTTGATTCATACGCACGACTGAAGGTTCAGTCGTGCGACTAAATCAACCTTATATCTCAGTCATACGACGGATCCAGTCTCCTGGTTCAGTTGTGCGATTGGTTCGTAAGTATGATTCATTCGTGTGTATGGTCCATATGTAAGGTCCATTAGCATGAATAATCACCCGACTAGGTTAAACACATGTCTCAATCATGATAGATTTAGAATTATGTCCAACAACCTCAAACCTATATATGATGTTCATACATATGAATTATATCAATACAATAGTAATATGAAATATTCAAAGACAAATAAACATCAAAAGCATATCATATTTCATTAAGTAATTACATTACACATGTGTAAGAAATGAAAGACTTTTACATTAAGAACATAAACTTGGTACATGATGTATCAACATTTTCTAAAATTAATGATATGTTAGAAAGGAACCTGATCAGATATCCTTATAACAATAAGTTATGCTTTCAGAATTTGCATGTCAAAAAGGTCACAAAAGATTTACCTACATTACTAGGGCTTTGATCTAAGCAGTAAAACTCAACCTGACGTGATCCTAGTCACTACAAAGCGAATAGGTGAGAAATCGTGCCAGCTCACCTTTATAAACATTAACATAATTACCCTAATTAATATCTTTAATCACACCACCAATTCATCACAGTTACATAAATGTAATCCAATTAGGACGATAGACTTTATTCCCTGGTTTTAAATCTAAATGCTTCAATCTTATTTTACTTTATTTCAATTATTGTTTTTAAACCCTAAAAATCTTAACAATACAAGTTACATTTTCTCAAACAAAAACCAAATCTGGTAGTTAGATATTAAGGTTGTTGAGAGGCTAGGTGTGTCCATGGTTTGATACTCAATTCTTACCATCACTATACTACTACAGGATAGGTACACTTGCCTTTGTGTGTGCGGTTTAGTATTAGTAATACCCAATTAAAATTGAATATGTTCAAAAAATTCTTATCAAAATATATACATTTCACACCGCATCAATGCTCCATGGTCTCGGGTTTGATTGATTGTGCTATGACTATATAATTTAGTTCAAAATGATTTAATTATTAGTTTATTAAATATGTTTTAAGATTTAATAGACTAATTTTAGGTTTTGATCAATTTAGTTTGAATATTTAGGAATTGGAATGTGTTTTGTTTGATTGTGCAAAGTTAGTTGTCTATTGCTTCATTAGGCGATGTAGTCTAATTTCGCTTATGGTCATGTGTTAGATTGGCTTATCCATCTTATCCATTTATTTAGACCCATAACAAAATTTTAGTAACCAAGCAATTTAAGTTCAATCTTGCTTATTCTATACTTAGACATTTTCAAAGTTTCTTTCTAGACTAAATGACATCAGTTACAAGAGCTATTGTTATCTAATTTTGGGTTTTAGTTCTAAGCCAATTTATGCTTATCTCAGCTAGTATTTATACTTAGAAAATTTCACATAAATTGACCATAAGTGAGATTTCTCATTTTAGTTCAATCTTTCGTATTCTAGTCTTATGTTTGTTTGTGCATATATGGTTTAGAACTTAGAGCACCAACATAACATCACGACTATAGTTGATCCTAACCTACCCACAACTGTTGATTTTTGTGAGATTATAAAGTTTCAATGTTGATTGAGGATCTTTTATGCGATATTTAAGAGCAATTATTTCTTGTAGAACTTTGTAGATTTCTAGAAGAAAGCATAGTATGATTATAGGCTAGAGCCACGAACACTTACTACTAAAGATATGGCATGGATACCCAGATTACTAAGGATGTGATACATTAGGTTTTGAGATTTGATGATCAAGTCAAGGATATAGTGGTGTTCTCATCGACATTATTATATAGATGTTTTTAGAGGATCAACTACTCTAGGCCTTTCGATGACGCACTTATGTGTATGTATTATTTCTCTAACCAGTGGAGATACTTTACGCATGTGCTAATTATGTGTCTATTGGTAATGAAGGCGGGAACCGATGGCATCAAATAGGCTTTATAGCCATGGTTGCCCTCACTCTAAATAAGGTGTGGTTTATTTATCAAGAAATGATCTAGACTCAGGCCACTATAAGTCTTTAAATTTGTTATATCCATGACTTGAATAGTTGATATTTAATTATCTATTACATGATCTTCTAATAATTAGAGGTACAATAGCTTTAGCTACTATGGATCGATGCATATTTGTTGTTTATTAAAGTACAAGGATCTCAGAACCATTATTTGGTCATTTGGTTAACCCTAACTATGTTAAGCTTCCAAGTGATTATTAGGAGGATGTTGAGATTCCAGGAGGGATTAATGTTAGGACTAGCCTTTGGTTAAAGAACCAGAACCTCAAGTTGTGCTTGTTAAGTAATCTAGTTTGCATGAGGCATTTATTCACCATAATATGTTTGAAGATGAACTAGTTGATGATCATGTATCTAAGGCTGGAAGAGGTTGCTCATAAGGATGTTGATGTACATAATGATAGTTCAACAACTGAGAGCAATAATGTTGGTGCTGATGATGACAATGATAATGATGGTAAGACTAGGGGTCCTCCTCATGTGTCTGTATCTTAATGATGACATTTGATTGCATTTGTATAGGCCTCTATGCCTTTATCCACACCAACACAATTGATTTTTGTTGGTAATTCTTCTATGGTTGTTTCTATCTCTACACCACCTCCATTTTGGTTCATTCAGACTATACACCATTCATCTCCAAATTATTTGATGATATCTTTGCTACACCAATTTGGCTTCTACTTCCATAACTATACCTATTGAGTCTATTGTTTTGAGCTTCAGTCTATACATTCATATATGAAGGGTTAGATCATAAAGCTATAGGGGAAAGTCTAGCAGATAGGAGAAGTCTTGGGTATAGGAAAGAAAGGAAAATTTTGGTAGAGTCTGATGATGTTGTTGATTTTGATACTGAGAGTGAGATTATTAGAGATGAGATTGAGGATGTTGTTGAGTTAAACACATAGACAAATATTGTATCTACTAAGCTGTAACACCCAGAATAAAGTCGAAACGAGCCAATTAATAATAATAGGCTTAGCCGAGATTATTTAAATAAAATAAGCAGGTAATGGAGTATGGAACGAGTAGACCTCGCGGGTTATTTATTTGGCGGGTCTAAGGTCCGGAGAACGCACGGTATATATAAACGGATCAGCTTGAGCAACTCTCATTTTGCAACTCAATAACAATTTCTAGAGAGAGAGAGTAGATAGAGAAAGTGGAGAGAATTGAAGATTTAAGGCTCGGTTGATCATGGGATTGAAGATCGGTGTTCATGGGCACCCAAACAACAAGGAAACACCAAGAATCCAGGTAAGAAACATCATTTAATCTTTCATTTTGATGTAAACCCAGATTCTAGGGCTTGGGTTTTTGAAAGTGGTAAAGATTTGCCCAAAACTCATGTTTTTGTGTAACAAAACATATAAGAAGCTTATATAAAGCTTATTGGGTGATAAACCAAGGTTTTGGATGTAAAAGATTGAAGTTTTTGGTCAAAAATAGGTTGGTTTGTAATTTTCAGCCCATTCTGTGAAATTATAGGTTCATCTAGCGAAATTACGTAGTCGTCTAGTGAAACTATGAAAACTTCTTGCGAAACTATAGTTTCGCAGGTAGTTTCACAGACATGGTTTTCCACCAAAAGTTGGGCGAAACTGGCAGCGAAGATGCCAGCGAAACTGCCAGCGAAGATGCCAGTGAAACTAGCAGTGAAACTACTGATCTGGCAGCGAAACTACTGATCTGGCAGCGAAACTACTGATCTGGCAGCGAAATTAGGTAGAAATTAACTCCTTTGAGTGTTAACTTATCTGTTGGCTATGTAGTGCAACCCTTGCTTTGAAAGCTTGATTGAGAAGCTACTCATATAGTCCAGGTGAGTTCTAGATCCCCTATTTTAAAGGTTTTAAACTAATTTGGGGCTGGAAATGCATACTAAATAAACGCTTTAAATGACAAAGATTTTAAGGGGTTCCAATCGGAAGATCGATTTTTCTATAGAAAAATGTGCGACCCTAGCCAGGGGCATTGCCCCTTGGAATCCACTAGGGGCTGCTGTCCCTAGGACCCCGCTGTGAGGGGTTGTCGCCCCTGAACCCCCGCTATCCCGCGGAGGATCAGTTATGTTTTATGATGACTTATGCTTGTTGCGCATGATGTTTATGATGATGTGTGATGGTATATGTTATGCATGATTATACGTGGTGTGATTATGATAATGAACATAAAGAATTATCTTAACGAAGTGAAAGATTTAAGATAATGAAAGTGGAACATAATGAATGAACAAATGAAATTCTTGCAAGAAAAAGAAAGAAGGTTCACAACTCATTGAGAGTTGTTAGCTCAACTGTGTGTTTACAGCGTGCGATCTTAGCTAACCCTTAAGGGTTCACACAGGGGGAGCTAGTCTATGTGACTACTCCATACGTGCGATATGTGCGATATTTGAGGTCCTTGTCGCTTAACCCTAGATGATATGGCTTTATGCTCAAGAGGGGGGTTAAGCATACGATAAGACCTAGATAGAAGTGAAAAGATAATAAATGTATGAAAAGTGCGATAAGTACAAAACGTGCAAAATGTACGAAAAGAACGATGAAAGAAGATAATAACTATTACCATGATGTACGTATGATGTGTGATCACGTGCAATAGTAAAGAAAATGTTTTAACGAATGAAAGGTAATGTGATATTTTTTTGTAAAGCTAGAACTCACTCAATAATGCTGACTTTTATGTGTTTCCAATTAGCAGGTAAATGTTGCTAAGGATGGCATAGGGCGGCTACTTGGCTCTTTTTGGATGGCATTCTTTTGTATACCATTTCTGCATTGTAATACGAATGAATGATATTTTGAAATGAATGATGTATTATTTTGCAAAAGTGTTTATTTAAAGGAAATGATATGTTTATTTAAAGTGTTTCCGCTGCATGATTTTAGTAAAGCTAATGCAATTATATGTTTTATGTGTGATGATTGACCAGTTGTGAGCGTCTCGGGATCTGGGCCTTACATAAGGTTACTGAGACGAAGATTAGATAGGTGTTATCTACTATGACTGATATGGTTGTGTCTGAGGTTGTGATTGTGGTGTTAGATATAGATGTTGAGAAGCTTGAATGCTTGATGAATTTAAATGATTTGAGTGATGGTTTATCATATAAGGATGTTATTGAAATAGAGTTTGATGTTGATGTAGCTGATTTCGAACCAAATATCTATTAAGACTTCAAGAGGAGATGAAACCAGTGAAAGGATATGAAAAATGCTTAATGAGATTATATACATGATTAAAGATGTTGTAAGATGTAATATTTTTAGTTACATATACTGAGATTTTTGGCGCTAAAACTGTTAATCAGACCAAGTCTGCTGAGACTAAGACTTCCATTCCAGCTAATAATATTCCTTAGGTTGAAGCTTTGACACTGAAATTATTTAAAGCTGAATTGAGAAAGTTATGGTTCAAGAAAGAACCACCACCACCAGCAACACATGTAATGTAGTACAAGTATGTGACTAAAGGGAGGTGTGTTGGGAATATAGTGAGTTGTTCTTGATGGTGAACTTGATTTCTTTTCTATTAAGCTTACAAAAATGGTGTACAATACTTTTATCACAAATACCAAAGCTTTCATTTCTTTGCCTAATAGTAAGTGTAAGAGTTATACTTAGAGGTTGATACAACCAAAGTCCTCTCAGCATGCATACTGAAGTACAGAGAAAGTTACCTCGTAAGATTTTATACAAATCAATGAAATTCACTAAGTATCAAATTTCTGATGCCAAAAGAGCATTTATTCCAAAGCCAAAGATTAAGTCCTCCAAAGCTTCAAGACAAGTCTTCCAAAGCCAAGAGACTTATTTCATCCAAACATAGAGAAGATATGCTTTTGACAAAAGCTGAACTGCTTTCCACTACCATCTTTTAAGACTCACCAACTTATAGAAGTAGGTGATATGTCCATACTTTTGTCATTGTCGATTAAGGTCTTATAGTCTGTAACTTTGTGCTTTGTACTTTTATCATTTTTGTAATAGATAAGAAAGTGAGCCATGGTATGTCATAGTCACTAGTCAAAAAACAATCTACCTTTTGACATTACATTGATCTTGTTGTCTAGATTAGGGTTCCAATTGGCCTTCAAAGCATGGCCCGCTGTAGGATTTAGTATAAAGTATCTCAGGTACCGATCTTTAGAATTAAGCTTTATAACATTTGTAAAACACTTGAGAGCAATATACATCATTCTCAAAAACCATCTACTTGTGTTCTTATTGTGTTCTTTACTTATGTTCATTCTTTCATTTAAGCAGATTCCCTATTTGATCTGTTAAGTGTTCTAGTCTCTCCAACTTTGTGAAATTGTTGCATTGATCCTCGACACTAGTCCAGCAATTGATATCATGGCATTTTAGGCTCTTCATTGTAAAATCTCACCATCTAAATCCCTTCAGCTTCATAAAGCACTTACCAACTCAAATGGCTGTTCTTACAAAAGCTGATATGGAAACTGGTACAATGACAAAATCTCCATTGATCACTCCTGATGACTTTGATACTTGCTAGCAACGAATGGAAGGGTTCATCAATTCTCAGGTTAGCAGGATGTGAAGATCTATTGTCTCAGGACCATACACCCCAAGCACCTTTTCAGCCACTGCTAGAGGTGGGATGATTCCAAAGGAAGTGACTGATTACTCTAAGAAAGATTGGAAGAAGATTGACATCGATAAGAAGGCCATGACCGCTATCTAAACTACTCTTCCAAATTCTATATATAGAGGTTTCAAGAAGTGCAAAACTAATAAGCAGATTATGGATGCACTGAAGCTTATGTATGAGGGGTCTGATGAAGCTAAAGAAAACAATATGGGCCTTATGAAGCAGCCGTTTCATATTTCACCTGTAAATTAGGAGAAACTATGACTAAACAATACTTTAGGTATGTTAAGGTTTTAGATACTCTCATGGATGTTTAAGTTAAGGTTGAGAATATGGACATTATGAGGAAGTTCATATTCTCTCTTCATAGACAATGGACTCACTATTGTGTGGCCATTAAGAAAATTAAAAACCTCTCCATCCTTATCCTCACAGAGTTGTATGGTATCCTTAGTGGCTACAAGATGGAGATGAACATACAAAATTCATCAAGCAACTGATAGTAGAAAACTACAGCATCATTTTATCTGCTACCTTAACAACTCACAAAAGGGCCCTTTCATCACCTTCTATGAGACATCAAGGGAGAGATACATTAAAGGAAGCCCATTCTAAGAGACAAGCTCATCTCAAGCCTTTGTGTACTAATTAGAGTTGTGGAAACTTCTCTTCACTCTTCAAGACCTGAATTTTATCTACATAGATGACCTCGAGTATATGGAGATAGTCCAGCAAATGGTAATTCTCACTCATAAAGCCAAGAAGTTCTACAGGACAATTAGAAGAAAGTTTCCCAACAATATAACCAGTGGGAATTTTGGACTAGATAAAATAAAAGTGAAGTATTACAACTGTAACCAAATAGAAAACTTTCTTAGAGAGTGCAAAGCATCAAGGACTAATGGTGGCCAAACATAATAAAGGCTAAACTACACTGATACGGTACCTAGATCGGAGAAGTCAAGCAAACCAAAAAAACAAGCAAAAGTTGTTGTTGAAGAGGGAGGCTTTGATTGGAGCTTTCAGCAAGTGGATATTTCTCCTAATCAAGCACTGATGGTTGATCATGAAGAAGCCAAGGTATTAGAACATCTATGTATACTTGAATGCATTTCTAAAGTAAACATGTGTTGGTCTTATAACCTGGAAGTAAGATCTGACCTTAAGTATTTGAATATTTTTAAAGCATATTTCTAAGGAATTGAAAATGATTATAAATTTACAATAGAAGATTTAGAGAATACAATTTCAACTCTTAAGCATGAGCACATAAATTACAAGACTCAAATCAAATATCTCATTACCAAGTTAACTAAATGCTAGGCTGAGCTTATGATCAACAAAGCCATGGCAGAAAAGTGTGTTCTTGAAAAAAAACCTTCAACAACATCATATCTTCATCCATGCATGTAAATATTATGTATCAGAACATGTAGGGATCGGGTTCAAGTAAGATAGTTCCTCCATACACATTATTATCTGTAAGATCTCCAAGGTGTGAAACGAGTCAAGATAAGTTGACCCTCACCGACCATATCCAAGAAGAGGATGAAGATAAAAAGGATATAATGAAGGCTGAATCTGTAATGAGTGAGGAGGATCATCCTAAGAAGGTATGCTATCCTCTTGGTGAAAAGAAAGAACCAAGGATGGCCATGTCAGCTAGGAAGAATTTGAACATGACAGCTAAGAAAATCAAAGAAAGCCCAAGAGGTCAAGGCCACTTTCAACTTCAACCAAAAACAAGTCTTTATTTTTGCTCGATTTGAAATGGTGAAGGCTAAAGACTCAACTATGGACTCTATTACCAAGGTTCCTGGTTCAAGTTCAAACCATCCTTGTAAAAAAAGAAGGTTGATAAAATATGCACCACAACTGCACGGCCTAAACCATCCAGTTCCAAAAGCAAGCCTCATCTTTAGAAGCCTGTTGCATCATTTATGAAGATTACAAAGGGAGTGGAAAGATATCAAGCTCAACCTTCTATTTAGAAAGAAGACCCTTGGAAATATTCTACTTGAGTGCATAATCTAAGGTAGTGCTACTTATTTTTCTAAGGATTGCATCCCAAATGTCCATCCCATGAACAAGAAGAAGACTTCTGAGTGGAAGAAGAAGAAGAAGATAGCCTTGAAAGGAAAATCACTTTCCTTTAGAAGCTCCAAGTGCATTCGGAAGAAAATTTGGCCTTGGAAGAAAGGAATGCTTTCAAAGTATTGAAGTCTTCTCGAGTAGATGCAAAAAATTCCAAAGGTTCAGTCACTAAAACTTTCGAAGTTGTCAAAACTTCCAAAGTATTGAATGTGATGTCTAGTTTTCCAGAGTTGGTGTGGAAGATGAAGGAAGACTATGACTAAATTTTCTTCATCAACAACAACCAAAGATCCTCAAAGCTTAAATATAGGATCAAGAACTATTTAACTATCTTTAGTTTATCTTAATGAGCCCAAGACTAGCAAGGCTTGGGTTTCCAAATATAACTAATCATCTCTTTTTCATGTGTAGGAACAACTAAAGACCAAAGGACATGTACGGATCATTGATAGTGGTTGCTCAAGGCACATGACAAGAAATGGATCTTTGGTTCAAAATATTGAGAAAATTGATGGAGGACCAGTTGCTTTTGGAGGAGATTCAGGTAGTTACATCACAAGAAGGGGTAGGGTCACAAATGGTGACTTAGAATTAAGAAGATAAATTATGTTAAAGAACTTGGAAACAATCTCCTGAGTGTATCTCAATTTTATGACCACATACATAACAGTTTTCACTAAGCATTAGTGCATTGTTCTAAAGCCGGGGTGGTAATTTCTCAAAAGCATGTCTTGATCAAATCCCCTAGGAAAGGGAACATGTATAAGATGGATCTACAGGAAACATCCCCATTAGGAGAAGTTTCTTGCTTTCTATCTAAAGCCAATAGTGATGAGTCTTTCTCTGTCATAAAAGAATGTTCCATATAAACTTTAAGAACATGAATAGACTGATTAAGAATGATTTGGTAACTATAATGCTAAAGAAATAGTTTACAAGTGATGGACATTGTATTGCATGTCTAAAAGGGAAGCAACACAAAGTGTCTCATAAGCCAAAAGAAGAGAACTCTATCACTACTCATCTATGCTTATTACATATGGATCTCTTTATCCCTACCAGTGTAATGAGTTTAGGAAGAACTTCATATTGCCTAGTAATCATATATGACTTCACAAGATATACTTGGGTCTTCTTTCTTAGAACTAAGGATAAGACCCTTGGAATCTTGAAGACTTTCATTTTGAAAATTGAGAATCAATGTGATCACAATGTCAAGATCATAAGATGTGATCAAGGAACTAAATTAAAGAACCAAATCCTTTATACATTTTGTGATGAAAACAGTATTACAAGACAATATAGTGCTCGAAGGACTCCTTGGCAAAATGATGTTGCTGAGAGGAGAAAATGAACACTTATTGAAGCTACACGAACCAATATATCTAATACTAAACTGCCTATCACCTTCTAGGCAGACGCAATCAACACCGCCTGCTATGTGCATAATAGAGTTTTGGTGGTCAAGACTTATTGTAAGACTCCTTATGAACTGTGGCACAAAAGAAGACCTTTCATTGGTTTCCTCAGATCATTTGGATATCCTTGCACCATCTTGAATAACAAATATCAAGTAGCCAAATTTGCTAAGAAATCAGATGTTGGACACTTTATTAGATACTCTTCCCAAGCTAAGGCTTATAGAATATAAATCTTAAAAATATAGTAGTTAAAGAGTCAGCCAATGTCACTTTCATTGAGCACACTTCTAGTGTGAAAGGTTCTAGTTCTGATTGGCTAGTTATTTGATCTTCATTTAGTTAACAACTATTTTAACAAAATGTTCTGAAGATGTTTTAGGATCTATAGGTAATATATTAACTAGAGATCGTAACCTAAAATTTGAGCTGAGAAAACCAAGTGATAGAATTCCTTCAGCTCAAGTGGTAACAAACCCTCCAAATGGAAATCCTGTCAGTACAACAATGAAAAGATACATCTAAGGTGCATATTAATTCCAACACAGAGGCATAAGACTCAAATGAAGGGATTTTCAAAGTAGGAGGAGCTGAAGATGGTGAAAGTGATCAAGAATTTCATGATGTTGACAACCTCTCCACTAAACACATCATCAATGATGTCACACTCATTGCATCAAGTTTCACTTGATAAGTGTGCTGATGTGGTGGGTGTTACTCAGTCACCATATTTGAATTTCACAAATTTAGATTTATCAAACCAACTTGTTGTGATTTCTCAATTGAGAATCCACAAGTCCCATCCCACCACAAACATCACTGAAGATGGTAAGACTGAGGTGAGAAAAAGAGGACAAACTCATGAAAATAATGTTTGTTTATACTATTGCTTCTTGTCCCAGATTGAGCCAATGAAAGTTGATAAAGCTTGAAAGATGGAAGTTAGGGTGAATTAATGCCGGAGGAGCTACTTCAATTCAAGAGACAAAAGGTTTGGAACCTATGACCTCTTCCTCATGGGAAGACAACAATAGGTACCAAGTGGGTTTTAGGAATAAGAAGGATGATAAAGGACTTTTCACCAAGAACAAGGAAAGACTTGTTATTTAATAGTATATTCAAGAAGAAGGGTTTGACTACACAGATGTTTTTGCTTTGGTGGCAAAACTTGAAGTTGTTAGGATATTCCTTGCTTTTGTTGCATCCAAGGATTTCAAGGTCTACCAACTTGATGTCAAGTGCACATTGTTATATGGAGTGATAGATGAGAAGTGTATGTCAAGCAACCACCTGGCTTTGTAGACTAATATCATCCTGATTAGGTATGCAAGCTTGACAATGCTCTTTATGGGTAGCATTAAGCTCCAAGAAAGTGGATTGAGACACTGTCACAGTATCTTTCCAGCATAGCTATAAGAGGAGTACTATTGATAACATACTCTTCATCAAAGGAACATGAATGACTTGATGTTGGTTCAAGTTAAAATAGATGACATCGTCTTTGGGTCAACTAATCCAAAGCTCTATAAAGAATTTGAGAATGTGATAAAAATTAAATTGAAATGAATGCCATGGGGGAACATAATTTCTTTCTACGAATTCAAGTGATGTAGGCTGACTATGGCATCTTCATATACCAGTCAAAGTATGTGTAAGACATACTAACCAAATTTCATATGGCTGAGTGCAAGGTTGCTAAGATACCCATAGCCAAAAACCACTCCCTAGGACTTGATCTTGAGGGGGAGTGTGTTCATAAGCATATCTACGTGGCTATGATTGGGTCTTTTATGTACATCATAGCCAACAGGCCTAATATCATGTTTGCCACATATATATATGAAAGATATTAAGCTAACCTCAAGATGTCACACCTGGTTGCTATCAAGAGGATTCTTAGATACCTTAAAAGAGCTTCCAAGCTGGGACTTTGGTATCTAAAGAATTCTGACTTCAATTTCTATGCTTATGAAGATTGTGACTATGGTGGCTAAAATATGACTGCAAAGTCTATATCAAGGGGATGTCAATTACTTAGTGGAAGGATATTCTCATAGAATGATAGAAACAATCATGTGTGTTTGCATTAACTACTAAATTTGAATACATTGTTGTTGCAAGCTATTGTGCTTAAGTGCATTGGATTTAGAATAAGATGTAAGACTATGGATTCAACTTCAAGGAGACTCCCATCCATATAGACAACAATAGTGTTATCTCTATCATGGATAATTCTATGCAGCATTCAAAGACAAAGCACATCAAAATCGTGTATCATTTGTTAAAATATATTTTGAAAAAAGATTAATAAAACTAGTTAAATTTAACACAAAAGAACAATATGTTGATTTCTTCACAAAAGCTTTGATAAACAGAGATTTAAGTATTTTGTATCAGCTATGGGGATGATTAACTTTGAGTAGATTTTCTTAAATTAATTTTAAGATTATTTTTCAAATATTTGTGTTTTAACTTGTCTATATCATCACTCAAAATGATATTCCTTGGAATTTTGAGAATTAAAGATATATTTTCATTCGAAAGACATTAAGTTGACATCGGAAGAAAAATATGTCTTTAAAACTAATAACTACTTACTAAGAAATCTACATTCAGAAGAACTTTGATATATTGTTCTGAAGCTTAAATTTGCTTCTAAGAACTTATATGTTTTGAAGGACATTTTTTAAAACAGTTAAGTCTCAGAAGCTTTATTCATCATTTTAATAAAACTTTTGAAGTTTAATATCTCTTGAAACCAATATATCTCGAAGCAAATTACTTTAAGTACTTTTCTTCCAAAGCAATTCTTGTCAAGTTAAGTAATATCTTCTGAAGTGAAATTGGCTTTGGAAGTTTTAAGAATTACCTTTAAAAGGTTTTCTAATTCCAAGATAACTATTTTTGGGCACTTTTTTAGAGGTGGGACTGACATTCGGATTTTAAAGTTTATCCTTTTGCATTAACGTTGTTTCAAATCTACCATATAATTATCCTTACAACAATTCCCCTTGTTTATTCTTCTTCTTCATCTGTAAAATTTCTAACCCTAAATACACCCACAAACCCTCTTTGTTTTTAGATTTCTTCATCCCAAAGCTTTCTCAAATAGCCAACCCTGAATCTCAAAACTAGCCTAATTTTTCCATGTACCCTCATAGGCAACATAATCAAGTTGCTCTGTTGACATCTGAGAAGATTTTGGTTTCTTAGATGTTTTTTTTTTCTTGTTGAATCAACATTCCTCACCACCCTTACAATTGAACCTCCATTTTATGAAGAACAACTACTGGAGTTTTGGAGAAAGTGCTAAGAGATGAACTTGGATGGTGAGAATGCAATGTATGCATCAGTGCAGGGGAAGATAGTGTTCATCACCCTAGCCACAATCAACACTCATCTAAGGCTAGATGATGAAGAAGGCGAGTTGTATTTCTCCAAATTAGCTACGAATAAAACTACAAAGGAACTTCACTGTCAGGACCTTTATAAAATGTAAGGTCTCCTACCAGTGGAATTACCTTCTCCATGTTATTATTCATTCTTTATCTAATAAACATGGAGTAAGGGACCAGATTCTTGAGTACTTATCCTGCATAGTTCATGGAATAGTTCAAGGGGTCAAGTTCAAGTACTCCAAGTTTGTCTATACAAAATTTCTTACAAACTTGGACTCCTTAGAGTACTACATGTTCCTAGATATGTCAAGCACATGCTTAATTGTAAACTGGGCTCATAGATATCGGAAACATGTGCAACTCTTAAATTGGGACAGATGAAGCCCACCATCTTTAAAATCATGAGAAAGACCGTTATTGGCTTCTTAGGGGTAGACACAACCCTGGTCCTAAAAATGTTAAAGCTTATTGCTCAAGGTGACAACTTGATAGCACTATTCAATGTTGAACCCACACCTTCTACATCCGCACCACCAACACAGTCTCAAATAACCATCACTGACTCAAGAAAATCCAATGAATCCCTACTCAGTCTATTTAGATTGAGCAGGCTCCCATACAATCACCCATGTAGGATGAAGTGGAACCAAGAGCTCCCACTTTCCCTAAAGAGCAAACCACTTTTATTACTTCATTGATTAATGTGAGGTTCCTCCTGCTCAGCCTGATGAGCTCATTGCCTAAGCCTTAAGCTTTCACTCTGAATCTCAAAACTCAGGTGATCAACCTTTCAGGGGACAGTTACCATCCCTAACCATTAGACTTAAACTAACCCATCCCTGAACTCTAATTCTATGATTATGAGGATATGGGTTTTAGTGAGTACCATGAGTCTTTATTCTCCTCCCCTTCTCAAGGAGAGATCAGTGCTCCTGAAACAACCATATATAGCCCACATCATCCACCCCAAACTAAGGTGGACTTTCCTAAACATGTTCAGGAAGTTCAAATGAAATAGGCTCTCACTTTTGCAAGTGATTACATCATTAAGACCTCAACCATGGCAACACATCCCCTTGACACTCCTTTTGAAGTTGTCATGGAGCAAGGGAATCCAGCAGCCAAGAACCACAAGGTGGGGGTGAAGGATATGACTTTGGTTATGTCCTCTCATCCTTTCATGATTCTTCTAATGAATATGAGGGGAGTCTATAACTAAATATGCAAAAATTATTCAAAACATGCACTAGTTAGCTTCAAAGGTAAGTCACATGGAATCTCAGGTGGCTACCTTGTAAAGGTAGGTCATTGATGAGTAACTTGAGATCACCAATCTTAAGGCAAGCTAGCTGGGAGACCTGCTAGGAAAAATTAACCAGGTCCATAAGAAGCTGTAGATATGGTGGACCTAGCCCTTAGCTCTCCTGCATAAGAGGATAATGCTACCAAAAAGGGGGAGAAAGTCTTACATGCTATCACAGAACCTAGGGGTTATGCCCAAAGTATGAACATAGAGGCCTTATCATCCTCAGTTATAGTTTTCCATAATCAACAACCTCCTTAGGCCCATATTGATTTGGATACCTTGATTCAAAGCTTATTTAAGGTGGGAATCCTAAGGGCTATGTCTACCCTATCCAACCCTACTGACAATCCAATAGTCAAATGGAGGTATGATGCTGATAGAAGAGTCTTGGTACTCTCTAGGTCTGAAGGGCAACAAAAAGTCTTCAATTTTCAAATCCTGAGATAAAATGAGAGCTTTCCTTTGGTTGACCTGTCACTTGCCAACCCAAATCATTATAGGCAAGCTAACAGGTTAGCTGAGAGGATCTAACAAAAGGTACTTGAAGAGTCCAGAAGAAAATCCTACTTATATAAATGGATGTTAGTAAGGAAAACTGTTGGTCATTTAGATATTAGGTAGAACCTAAGATTAGCTTCTAAGGGGAAACCTCAGTTGAAGGCCTAGTAGTTAAACTTGTGAACCTTGAGATAGGAACTGCTTTAGCACCCAGTACCCTCAATGAGGCACCTACTAGTGACGGTTTCTCACAGGACGAAACTGTCAAAAGCTCAAGTGGTATACCAAGTGATAAAGGCGAAAGATCTCTTAACCCTGAGTCATATAGGCCAATGACTGAAAAATGGAAAATGTTCATGACCTTTATGGATATTGAGGAGGAGAAAGGATAAGAAGAGGAAGGCAAAGAGAAAGAGAACTAGTGAGACCTGTAGCTTCATGGAAGCTATACTCAGGGTTGCCCCCAGGCCAAACACTTAGGAGGATGATTTAAGGGCAGCTAGATTAAATTATTTGGGTTCAAGGAACTACAACATAGAAAAATCATCTCTCGTCCTTCAGATGAACTCAATGAACTAGCTAGCACTAAAGTGTTAAAAGAGAGGAAGGAAGCTAAGGCTGTAAAGTTGCAGCTCAAGATTAAGGAAGAAAGAAAAAGAAAAAGACTTTACAAAGCTCATAACCTCTCTAGTTTAAGAAAGCTTTAAAGTAGAGGTTCTGGCAGCTGAACAAGAAACTTAGGTAGGTAGGGAACAAGACAGACAAAACATGATAACCTACCTAAGTGTCACATGCCTTTTTTAGACAGTAGACATACTTCCGTTGTCATATGAGTAATAGAATTTGAGTACCTCAAGCACCTTGAGCAAGAAGTGTTAAAAGAAAAGAAAGTTTCTAAGAGGAAAATGAGGGAATAGAATTCTAAGTCAAGACCCACCATTCGAGAAATCAGAAGAAGTATGCTGACAAACTAAAGATGGAGAGCTTTTTGACTAGTATGGGTTCTCCAAGAGGAGACTTGGTCTAATGTATCTATTCACTATTGATGAACACATTAGAATGATCAACCAAAAGACTAAGAAGGGTGAGAGTATACTTGCATTAAACCAAGTCAGGTTGTACCTGAAGCTGAGGTCAAGGTTAAACCACTAGAGACAATGCAACCTGGAACTAGAGCTGCATCTCAGCCAACTTCATCTTCTTACTCACAACAGGGTTGCAGGATTGGTTTTTAGTCATGTTTTTATCTAAAACTCACTTAAAACAACACTCGGATAAAGATTGAGTCAATAAGAGTTGATCAAAATACAATAAGTAATAAGGAACACAAGAAGTAATTTTCAAGGTACTTTTATATATTGCTTTTCAACTCAATATTAAAAGACTCTTACAAGTAGTATGGAATGAGTTACAATGAGAACCTATATATAATACTACCTACAACCGGATATACTTTGATACCAGCTGGGATCCTATAACCAAGGCCTATACTACAAGACTATAGTTTAAGGTATCATAGGTAAAGTCTTATCTGAGATATGATAGTTAGGACATGTCCCTGACTTACCTTTTGTGACCAACTAAATTTGGTAACATGTACTATCATAAAAGGTAATAGTGGAATAAAATATGGTCAACTGCATGGCTCTTTGAGAAAATGCCATGTAGTATCAGACGTTTGTAGTGGAGTGTCAAGGTCCATACTTATGTCTACTGGTTCATAGCAGTGTCTTCTGAAGGTTATATGGCTTCAGAAGAACAAGTACTTCTGAAGCCACTTATACTTCGGAAGAGACTGCTTCTTCTAAGGCTTGGGAACTTCTTCTTTTCTTCATACTGCGAAAGTAGTCTTCTGATTGTTCTTCTAAGACTTGACCTTCGGAAGCATGCTCTTGACTTGGAAGTAGAGTTCTGTCTTCGGAAGTTGATCTTTCACTTTGTCTTCAGAAGAACTCTTCATCCTTCGGAAGTTCCATACTAAGCTTCGGAAGCCTTTGCATGTAGCACTGAAATTATCTAAGTGATTTGGTTTTGGTTGCACCAGCCTCTTATTGATCCAACAAACTCCCCCTAGGCTGATGCTACCAAAACCTCACTTGTCTCTTCTTCTCAAAACCTTCAGCACCAAGGAGAGTAGATATTTATCTGTTCCTTGTTTTTCCCTGATGTGGTGCTGAGAAGTTTGTACAAATCCTTGGTAGACAGGATGTCCAGTCTGTCACCTTGGATGATATGTACCCTCTATTGTTGCCCTCTAAAAAGAGTTAGTTGATGGGAACTGTAATCATATTCTCATCTAACTATAGGTCCAATTCGGGACCCTCCACCATCTGTAGAAAGGCAGCACCCTTGGTAGGAGGTTCTTTCCTTGTCTTCCTGTCTTCTCAACTTCAACTCTTCTTTAATCATGGCTTTTTGCAATTAGCTCAGCTAGATAAAGACTGCTGAGATGATTTCTGATGGATGCAGCAGTTTCAGAGTTGGAGGGGTTGGAGAATGGCTTATCTGCTACCTCAGCAATATCAAATCTGCTATAGTGTAATAGAAAGGTTGCATTAAGTCTGTTGACTTCGCTATTCTCCCTTTCCACAACAAAGTTGCGAGAAGTTTCATCAAACCTCCACTGGATTATTCTCTTTCTAGCACAAGAGACTGACTAGGAATCTTGTCCTCTTTCTTTGTATCCAGCAGAGTCACCAGTTTCCTTCTAAGTTTCTTCTCTTCATCATTTAGTGAATCTGAGTTGAGGCCTAGAAGTCTAGCAGCTTGGTCCAATGTTCCTCTAGGCAAATCAAGGAATTGATCTCTTGTGAGGGAACATGAAGATCCATCAACATAAGTGATATTGACAAAGTATTCCTCACATGATACTTTGCTCAAAGTTGTGCAGTGGTGAGCTTAGTCTTAATTTCCTTGAACTCCTCAAGAGAGAGATGTTGAGATGGCTGAGGGGATGTTTTGGATGGTTGTTAGGTAGGTTGAGGTTTAGAGGTTCTGGGAAGTGTTTTTGGTTGAAGGATGGGAAGTTTGGGAGGTTGGGGTGATGAAGTGGATGTAGTTAAAGATGTGGGTTCAGGGGTGAAAGGAGAGGTTTTGATGGTGAAAGGTAAGGATGAGGGTTCAGGTTGTGGTTGAGTGGTTGCAGTGAACGTCACCCCTTTTACCCTTTTGTACATCTATTTTCTCTTTCCCAATTGGATGATAGCCTTTATTTTGCTGACAATCCGTTGGAGTGTCTTCTCTGACATGGGACCCACCTGCCTTCTAGAGAAGCCATGAGCCCGGAGATAGTCTTTCATCCAGGCCTTCTCACTGAGCTTCCTGGTTGCAGTGACCCTTGCTTCTTCCTCCTTCTTCTTCCTTTCCTTTAACTTTTCTCTCGAAACCTTTCTTCTCTCTTTCTCCATCTGATCATGCTCTTTGTTGTAGAGCCAGATGATCATTTCATTGTTGTGTGGAGAGAGTTCTTAAAGATTAAAGCCTCTGGAGGTTAGGAACTCTATCCTACCTCTCTTCAGCTGCAAGTCAGCCTCTTTCTGTTCTTCTTTCTCTTTCTCTAAGGCCAACCTAGCTGCCTCTTGTTGTTTCTCATGTTTCAGCCTAGTTGCTTTTTCCAGATTCACCAACTCCTCTAGTGGTAGCAGGAGTGTTTCTTCATTGGCAGCTCCCAATTGGATGAGCTGATCAATTATCTCTTCTCTCCGACCGCCTCCTAGTTGGCTGCAGCTGCTTTTGTATTGGTAGCTAGCAACTTCCCAGATGTAAGTCTTCCTTTCTTCTTTAATTTCTCAATCTTCTACTCTTCCTAAAGCTCTTCCGCAGTCATCTTCCTTTTCCCTTTGTTATCTTTTGAAGAGCCTGACTATGGTGGTTCTTGGAGAGTGGATTTTGATTGTGAGAGAGGTAGAGAGGGTTTCTTGGATAGAGGTAAATCCAGAAAGTCCTCACTATTCAACTCAGATGCCATTTATAGGATTGCATCTGTGATGATCAATTCCTCGGACATTTTGGACAGTCCTTTCGTAGCTTCCATTTCAGCTTCGGAAGATTCAGCTTGTTCTTCGAGGCTTTAACTTTAGCTTTGGAAGTTTGATCAAATGCAAATTCTGTCCCGACTATTTCAGTTGCTGGGCCATCAGTCCCCATTTCCCCTTCGAAATGAATCTTAGGTTCCATGTGGACCTTAGGTTGACCAACTTCTTCCACAGTGCTAGAAGGTGCAGTAAGCCTCTAAAGCTCTTCAGCTCCAAAGTAAATCATTGCAGCATCTGGGCTTGGCTAATCAATAGAGGATCTCAACGGAAACTTGGTGAGGTCTTTAGAGATCTCTGAGCATCTTTGGGTCGATTTGAAGTACAACTTGAGATGGCTCAGACAAAGTGATGACAGGATTAGAAGATGTTGAAGTTGAAGTATGAAGTTGTGGGTCCTTAAGTGTTTGTCTTTGAACATTCTCCCCCTTTTTAGTAGTATCATCTTAAGAGCTAGATGAGCTAGAGGAAGAAGTTAATGAGACCTGAAAAGGTACATGCCTAACAGATCTCTCGGTCTGTTTCTCAGCTAGTTGAGCCTTGAGATTGTCAATCTCAACTTGCTAAGTGGCGGACCTTTCTTATAAAGTCCTAACCATGGATTCAAGATTTGAGACTTTAGAGAGAAGGTCTTTTATGAGGAGTTGCATACTTCCCTCATCTTCTTTTGAAGAGTCATGGGGAGATGAGGTAACATACCTAGTATGTCAGCCTCACCACCAGATGTGGTTTCTTGGCACCTTGGTTTCTCATGCTTAATGATGTCTCTTTCAGAGTCATCAAAAGGCAAGGTTGCCGCAGATTCAGTCTTAGATATGTTACCATTGTCCATAAGGTCCATTGAGGCACATTCTATAGTGGCAACTGAATCTGCATGAGTCCCCTCCACATCAGTGGGACTCACCTCAGTTATAGGTTGCTGATCGGGGCTAGAGATAAGGCATCTCTCTAGGCTCTGTTAATCTTGGAGAGGGTGTTGTAGATCAACTTCATTGCCATGGAGAGATGTTATCTCTTTATCAGTTTTTAAATAGAAGGTTAGTGAAAGATAAGGAGGTTAAACCTACTGACCCGAAACCTTGGTCAATGTCTACAGGCATTGAACCTTTGGCGGGGCTGTCCCTTGTTGGCTGCTCAGAAGAGTATAAATACTTATCATGAGGGCTGTTGGTTTGGGTGTCGGGCTCATGGGTTGAGACTGAGGAGACTCAAAACCCAAATTGATGTCAATGGAGAGGGATGGTGAGACCTCAGACTGAGTGGGAGCCCATGTTTCCACTCTAGTCTTTTTGGATTGAATAGGAGGGGCTTGCTCAATCAAAGTAGATTGAACAAGGGTTTGTTTGGGGCGTCTCTGGTATGTGATGGTGATGTGTAGAGAAGGCAATGTTGGCATTGTGGTGGTGGTTGCTGGTGTGGGTTCATCACCTGTAGGGTGAACAGGGATGTCACCAGGAGCTATGCGCTCAATCATACCTGGAAGCAGAGAAGTTTACCTTCCAGTGAAGTTGGTGGACACCTTCTTCCAAGTCTTGAAGATGGTAGGTCTCATGTGAAGGACAGAAAGAGTAGCTGCATAGACAAGCGTACTTTGTTTCAACTCACAGTTGATTATGTGTTGAATGAATTAGGGATACATAAAGAATGTCTCCCTTGGAGATTCCCAATCAGATTGGTGAACATAAATCTTTGAGTAATTGAAGTGGAGGTCTCACACCAATCCATGAACTAAGCATCCTAGTTCATACGAGATTGATCCCATCCCCCAAATTTTTTTGATAGACAGTGAAGGACAACGTGCAGTAGGAACTTCCAATTGTAGGAGAAGTTGAATTTGTAAATTGTCGACCTGCTTACGTCTCCACCATATCCCATGAGGATATAAATGCTGTCTAAATCTTCTTTGGGAAATTCAGTAGGAGCTCCTTTATTATGAAGCTCGAGATGCTTCCTGATAAGTTGTTCAGTAATGACCAACTCTTGTCCACAAATGTTGGACCTTAGTACACGAATCCCGTTTAAGGTTTCGACTTGACCATTTTCCCAGAATTCGGCCATTTGATTGGAGTAAACAGTGGGGTTAACGGTAAGGGTTGTGTAGTAAGATGATTGGGTGAGAAAGGAGATGATTTCAGAGAAGTCAGCATCTCTTGAAGAATCAAGATGTGCGACTTGGTTGTGCTGAGGGTTGAGTGCCATTGGAGAAAGGTGAATGCAGATGAATTTGAGCTTGGGTAAAGTTGGAGTGGAGAAAAATTTCTAGGGCAGTAAAAATTTCAAGTAAGAAGATGAAATGTAATAGTTGAGATTATTTAAAAGAGGATGGAAAGGCGGTAATGGGGGTAAAGATAAGGTGATGTGATGTTTTAGTGGAAGAAATGACAGTGGTAGTAAGGTTAAAATCAGTTAAATAATCTGATATCATTAACAAAATCTTTGTTTTTTATAGGGTGGGGCCCAAGAGATTTCCATTACACAGTAAAATCTCTCTTACGAATATAAAACATTTCCGAAGGTAATTTGTCTTCCGAACACAATTCTTACTTCCGAGACAAAGACTTTTGCTTCCAAAGGTTAGAGTAGCTTTCTAAATGGAGAGATTTGTAAGCTTCGAAGTCTATCTGATATGAAATCAATCGCTTCTTCGAGGCCCAAAAACTCTTCCGAGAAGAAAATTATTCTTTGAGAAATTTTGCTTCGGAAGATATGAAAATAGCTTCCGAGGGTTAATTTTCTTCAGAAGAAATTTATACTTAGAAATTTCAGAGAGATCTTTTGTAAGAGGACTTAGATTGTATTGACATAGATCATTACATATTAAAAGGTTTTCAAAAGAGGTAATCTAATCAATGTTTATCATCCCAATAGCTGTTATGAGATACTTAAATCTTTGTTCATCAAAAATTTTGGTGAACAAATTAACATATTGTTCATTTGAGTCAACTTTGATTAGTTTAATCAGATTTTTCTCATGAATATCTCTAATGAAATGGTACCTGATATCAATATGCTTTGTCTTGGAGTGCTTCACCAGATTTTCAGTAATGGAGATAGCACTGTTGTTGTCAATGTGGATAGGGTACTCATAAAGTTGAATCCATAATCTAACATCTTATTCTGAATCTATAGCAGTTGAGCACAGCAGCTAGCAGCAACAATGTATTCAGCTTCAGTAGTTGATATAGAGACACAGGATTGTTTCTTGCACTACCATAAGATGATCCTTCCACCAAGAAATTCACATCCTCCTGATGTTGATTTCTTGTCAATGTTGCAGCCACCATAGTCACTATTAGAGTATCCATAGAGATTGAAATCCTTGTTTCTGGGATACCAGAGACCTAGTTTAGGTGCTCCTTTGAGGTATCTGAGGATTCTCTTAACAGCAGCTAGATGAGACACCTTTGGAGCAGCTCGGTATCTTGCACAGATGCAGGTAGCAAACATGATATCAGGTCTACTGGCTGTGAGATACATCAGAGAACCAATAATTGCCCTATATTGATGTTGATTAGTATCCTCCCCCTCAAGATCAGGACAAAGATTGTGGTTTCTGGGTATGGGTGTCTTGGCCGGCTTATAATCTTTCATCTTAAATCTTTCTAAGATGTCGGAGACATACTTAGATTGATTAATGAAAAACCCTTCCTTCATTTGCTTTACCTGAATTCCAAGGAAAAAGTCCATTTTTCCCATGGAACTCATCTCAAACTTGTTCTTCATAATGCTTTTAAAGTCCTTGCACATTGGTCATTTGAAGAACCGAATATGATGTCATCGACATAGACTTGAACAAGCAAAATGTCCTTTCCAGATTTTCTCATAAAGAGAGTCTTGTCAATGGTACCTCTAGTGTAGCCATTCTTCAGAAGAAACTAAGACAAAGTCTCATACACAGCCTAGGTGCTTGGTGTAGCCTATATAGAGCCTTATCCAATTGCACACATAGTTGGGTATTGTGGGTCTTCAAATCCTGGAGGTTGGCAACATAGACTTCCCTATCTATATCCCCATATAGAAAGGCACACTTGACATCAAGTTGATAAACAATGAAGTCCTTGGATGCAGCATAAGCAAGGAAGATCCTAACTGCCTCAAGTCTTGCAACAGGTGCAAAGACATCAGTATAATCAATTCCTTCCTCTTGTGTGTATCCTTGAACTACAAGTCTTGCTTTATTCTTGATGATCAAGCCTCTATCATCTCTCTTGTTTCTCAAAACCCATTTAGTGCCTATAGGTACTTGGCCAGATGGTAGCTGACATAGGTTCCATACATTCTGTCTCTTGAATTAAAGCAGCTCCTCTTACATATATTCAAGACAGCTACTATCTTTCATGGCATCTTCTACCTTCTTGGTTACATCTAGGATAAAAAGCATGAGTACAAGCAGACATTCCCATGATGAGTCTGTCCTCTTGTTCTAACACATTCAGAGACATCCCCTATGATGTTCTCAGTTGGATGAGTGTTATGAATCCTAAGGCGAGGAATCACTTCCAGCTGCAGAGATAGATCTAGGTTGGACATATTCTGCTCAGGAACTGGAACACTTCGTCCAGCTGCTGTTTCAAAATCATTCAATGAGGACTGATTGAATGAGTGAGAAACATCATCATGGTTGGCTGTAGAGTAGCATTAACAGTTTTCTATTCCTTCAATATGCTATGTTCATTAGCTAGGTGTTGTGTAGGATCACCTGATGAGTTTTGCGGATCAGCAGGTGATTCACTATTTGAAGCTTCACTATTCTTTGATATGGTTATGCTGTCTGATCTATGAATAGTGGGAACTTGATTTATTGCAGCTCTTGGAGAATTTGGATAAGGTCTGGGTAGCCCAAACAGTTGATCATCAGCAACAGCATTAGCATCATTTTGAGCACCTATTCCAACTAAAACATTCTCACAAGGTTTAGAATAGTTTGGAAACAATTCTAAATCAAAGATATGATCAGGGCCATTCCCCCTAACACAAGGAGTGTGCTCATTAACAATTATATTAGAAGACTCCTCAAATTGTTGATTCTTGATGTTGTATACTTTATAAGCTTTGGAGCTAGAAGAGTATCCAACAAAGATAGCATCATCCGACTTTTCAGCAAATTTTGTTAAATTGTCCTTTATGTTAAGTATGGTACACCTGCTGCCAAAGGACCATAGAAAGCCAATGAACAGTGGCCTCTTGTTCCATAGCTCATAAGGGGCTTTTCATGTGGCTTAACTACAAGAACTTGTTCTGCACATAGCATGCATTGCTGACTGCCTCTACCCAGAATGTTTCAGGTAGTTTGGAATCAACTAAAATTGTTCGAGCAGCCTCAATAAGTGTTTTATTCCTCCTCTCTGCAACACCGTTTTGTTGAGGAATTCTGGGAGCACTATCTTGTCTGGCAATCCCTTTTGAGTTACAGAATGAGTCAAGAACGAAGTTCTTAAACTCACTCCCTTGATCACTTCTAATTATTTTAATTTCGTGATCACTTTGATTTTCTATTTTAAGAATAAAAGATTTTAATGTTTCAGTAGTTTCATCTTAGTTCTTAAAAAGAATACCCATGTGAATTTTGTAAAATCATCAACTATCACAAGGCAGTGATTTCCTTCCAATGCTCATTATACTTGTGGGACTAAAAAGATCCATATGCAATAAGTGTAATGGAGTAGTGATAGAGTTAACACTTTTGAATTTTGAGATGTCCTGTGTTGCTTCCCTTTCAGGCATGCAACACAGTTATCTTTGCAGAAAATTCCTTTTTGGCAACTATGTACCAAATTATTTTTAGCCAATTAATTTATTGTCTTAAAATTTACATGACACATACGTTTATGCCAAAGTGTTGACTCATCATTATCAGCTTTGGAAAGAAAGCAGGATACTTCACCCATTGGGGACGCATTGTTCATATCCAGCTTGTACATATCTCCTTTCCTGGGAGATCTAAGAAGCACAAATTCCGGAGGAATGGTCATCCTTGGTTTAAGGATAACGCACTCATGTTCTGAGTAAAGCATCTGGTGCTTTTGATCACAGAATTGAGAAACACTTAATAGATTATGTTCAAGTTGTTTGACAAAGTGAATTTTGTCAACCTTTAACTTAACATTGGATATACTCCCTCTGATAGAAATATATCCTCCGGCCTCACCACCAAATTGGATAGGACCTCTATCATAATTCTGAAACTGTTGAAGGAGAGATCTATTTCATGTCATGTGCTTGGAGCATCCACTTTTTACAATCCAGACATTGTTTTCTTGTCATATGGATGTCCCTGCACATATGATGAGATTGTTAGTTTTGATTGGAAACCCAGGCCTTGCTGGTCTTGGGTTCTTCCAAGGATAATGACATAATTAGACCAAAAGATATGCATGTGGGTTCAATAGATGTCTTTGAAGAAGAGGTTTGGGCTCCAGCATATTCCTTGATCTTCCAGTCCATCCTTTGGTGGTCTTGGAGGATGAGCTTGTTGAAGCTTTTGCAGCATGGCCTTCTTCCGAAGCTTCTTTCTATTCAGAAGAAGCCTTCACCACCTTTTCTTCTAAAGCAGTCTTCTTCTGGGATGGTTTCAAGGGAATCTTCTTGTTCTTCCGAACTTTAGCAGCATTTGCTTCCGAGGCCATTTTCCCTTCGGAAGAAAGAGTTTCTTCCGAAAGCAACCTTGCTTCGGAAACCAGCTTTCCCTTCTTCATCACTTGAACCGTTTGAAAAGGTCCAAATGTGAAACCTTCCCTGAATCCTTCTTTTCTTAAATTATTTGCATAATGTGTGCTTGCAGGATTGTAGTAACTATCTTTTGCCATGTGGTTGTGCAGACCACACATTATGCATGCAATGTTAGTCTTTTGGGACTGTAAGGGTTGTTGTTTGTTGGGCTTTTTCTCTTCATCAACACCTTTCCCTTCAACATTTGATCCTTTGGTAGGATAGGTTTGCTGGTATTACACTCTTTTCCTGAATCAGAAGTACCTAACACTTGGAATCCAGCTGAGATAAAGACACCTTTCTGCTTTGGGTCGATCTTCAGCTTGGACTCAGCCACTTTCTTGGCAGTTCTTCTAGCAACTAGCCTTAGTGGTTAGGATTTGATCCTCACTGGGAGACATAGGTACATCTACCTGTTCCTTCCCTGTGGTGGCCACTATTGTTGCTTCATCCTTCAACTCTAGTGAGGAAGGGTCAGCAGTTGGAACTCTTGCTCCTCAGTACCACATCTTGGTTGTCTGATAGACTCATAAGAGTGTGGTGGAGAAATTTCATTGGTTCCCAACACTTCTTTGTTCTGATAGCAGAGTTTGGAGTGGGAGGATGATGCAACAATAGCTTGGAAGTTCTGCTCAGAAATAGCATGCTTCCTGACATGAGCCTCAGCAGTGATGAGTTGGGCTTGAGCCTCAGACAATTTGGATATTAGATCCTTGATTTGAGTCTTGTAGTTGGTGTGTTCATGTTTTAAAAGATACAGTTTTCTCTAACTCTTCAATTTTCTTTTGGTAATCAGATTCAGCTCTCTTAAAATAAGATTTTAAAATATTTAAACACTCAATATCAGATCTGATTTCCATATTGTAATCCTGATAAAGTTTACTTTAGCTATACAGGCTGGAGTACAGAGATGTTCATATACCTTGGCATCATCTGTTCCTGCCATGAGAGCTTGAGCAGGAGTCACATCTTGTACCATGAAGCTCTAGTCAACTTCTTGAGCCATTGTAGTTGTTTCAGTTGACTATTCTGTGGGCTTTGAGGTTGAGGTATGTGTGGAGGCCTGTGAAGTTCCCGGGTTGTTCATGGGAGCCTTGCATTCCCTTGCAAAGTGATCGAGTTGGTTACAATTGTAACACTTTGCTTTGGTCTTGTCAAACCCAAACTTGCTGGTAGTTGGGTTTTGAGGGAATTGCCTTCCAGTTCTCTTAAAGAACTTCTTCGTACTATAAGTTAAAAGAGCCATCTGTTGGACAATGTCCACTACTCTACATCTTCTAGATTAAAACACTCGAGATCATCAAAACAGTATTGAAAATCACCAAAGTGTCCACTTCCTGAGACAAAGGCACAACTTTCTTGGAAGGAATTGTTTTGAGCCTGTTAAGACATTGGAGTCTCAGGAAAAGTGATGTATGGTCCAGAAGAGCAGGATGGCTGCTGGTAGGTCAGGTATTGCTGAGGTTATGGGGGTATTGAGCCATCAGCAACCATTAAAGCGTTGCTAGCAGGAAGACTCATGGGTCTGCTTGTTTGGTGGCCCTTCTTACTCTCCATCTCTAGGGGATATCCATCGAGGATGCCATAGAGTTCAGTCATAGTAAGAGTGTTCAAGTTTTCTATTCTCTTGATAGAGACATAGTAGAATGTCCACTCGTTTGGAAGAGCACTCATGAACTTTCTTGTAACATCTCCAAGTTCGGAGAGTGATCTTCACAGACTAAAGAGAAGAAATAAGATCCATGAACCTGAAGTACTACTGGCTGAGGGTCCCTCCAGCAATGTGAGTGAAGTTCTTGAACTGCTACTTCAGTGAGTCCTTCTTGGAGTCATTGGAGTTTGCATGCATCTGAGCAAGTGCGTCAAACAATTCTTTGGCAGTCTTACAATGCTCAAACCCCACCATGATGGAGTTCGGTATTGCAGTCATAAGAATGGTCATAGCATTGCTGTCGATGTCCATCTTCTTTTGGTCCTCGTCAGAATAGTCTTCAACAGCTTTTTCTATCATGGCACCATTTCCACCAGGTGATGCCACCTTTGGCTTATACGGGCCATTGACAATGGAGTTCCATATTTTCTTGTCTTGGTATCTGATGAAGCCTTCCATTCTTCTACTCCAAGACTTGAAGTTCTTAGGAGTAATGATGGGAGCCTTTGTCATAGTTCCCATCTCTACTTCAGATTTTGTTAAGGGCCATTTTGAGTGAGTGAGTTGTAGAGAGGAGTGAAAAACAGGTTGATTTGGATGGTTAGATCACTCAATCAAGAGCCTAAAAAGCTCTGATACTAATTGCAGGATCGGTTTTTAGTCACTAACACTTTGTTTTTCTCAAACTCACTTGAAAACACTCAGATAAAGATAGAGTCAATAAGAGTTGATCACAATACAATAAGTAATAAGGAACACAAAAAGTAATTTTCAAGGTACTTTTATATATTGCTTCTTAACTTAAATATTACAAGACTCTTACAAGCAGTATGGAATGAGTTATAATGAGAACCTATATATAATACTACCTACAGCCAGATATACTTTGATACCAGCTGGGATCCTATAACCAAACCCTATACTACAAGACTATAGTTTAAGGTATCTCAGGTAAAGTCTTATCTGAGAGATGATAGTCAGGACATGTCCCTGACTTACCTTTGTCATCAACTAAACTTTGTAACACGTACTATCATAAAAGGTAAATAGTGGAATAAAGTATGGTCAACTGCATGGCTCTTTGAGAAAACGCCATGCAGTATCAGAGGTCTGTAGGGAGTGTCAGGGTCCATACTTATGTCCATTTGTTCATAGCAGTGTCTTTCGAAGGTTAAATGGCTTCGGAAGAACAAGTACTTCTAAAGCCACTTATACTTCGGAAGAGACTGCTTCTTCTAAGGCTTAGGAACTTCTTCTTTTCTTCATACTTTGGAAGTAGTCTTCTGATTGTTCTTCTAAGACTTGACCTTCGGAAGCATGCTCTTGACTTCGGAAGTAGAGTTCTGTCTTCGGAAGTTGATCTTTCACTTTGTCTTCGAAAACTCTTCATCCTTCGAAAGTTCCATGCTAAGCTTCGGAAGCCTTTGCATGTAGCACCGAAATTATCTAACTGATTTGGTTTTGGTTGCACCAGTCTTCTTCTTGATCCAACAAGGGTTCTGAACCTTCTCTTTTAAACCTATGAAGGAAAGGGACCCAACTGAGAAGAAAAAAAGAACATCTCGTACTAAAGACCAACCTTGTCAGTTAAAATACAAAAAGAGGAAGAGGATGGCCACAAGGAGGGATAAGAAAAAGAAGTTCAAGGCATCCACCTCTACACCTAAGGATGGGTCATAACATCTTGAGGGTGATCAAGAAGAGACTGCCCAACCAACTTCACTTCATGTAGAGCCTCTTGCTACTGAGAGGCCCATCTTGTCTTTAGGTTTTGTTACTTTCCTAGACAAATGATATGTCACTAGAGATCAAGGGGTCAAGATATGTACTTCTGACAAAACATGCTTGACCTTTCTCTACATTATCTCTATGACATAAGAAGAAACTTTAAGAGTTTGAGGAATCCTGACCAACTGATGAAAAAGGGAATGGTCTTGATTTTTATAAAGACTGTCAACAGATGAAGATCAAAACTCAAAGTTATCCTTTATAACATCTTGTATTTTTTCGTTTAATTAAAGTTAGCATCGTTATTCTTGTAAGGACCATCGTTGCCTTATATGAAACTTAATGGTTGCTTATATTCATTTTTTTAGTTAGAAAGTTAACAGTTTCATTAAAATAAACATAATGTATAATAATAATACTAATACTAATAACAATATTAATAAAATTAATAATAATAACAATAGTAATAATAATATTATTAATAATAACTAAAATAATAGTAATAGTACTAAAAATAATATTTATTAAAATAATACCAATCTTAAAAATGTTTAAAGACATAAAGTATTAGGTTGGAGGGGGGTTATATTGCCAGTTTTGAAACTTTAAAAAAAAGTTTTGAAACATGAAATATCAAAATGCAAACCACAGAGACTATTTGTGAAAATTTTAAAACCAAAACCCCCTCCCCTTTTTCAAACCCTGCAAATCCAGTCATCACTCCGGCGAGCTCCAGCGACCCTCAAACACCCTAAAACAATCGGTTAAAACGCAATTAAACAACTTCTTAACTATTCTACACCAGTTTTGAACACAATATCGAGTGAAATTGAAGTCATTTCGTGTGTCAAGGTTGGGTATGATCGAAACTGAATCGTTCGATTACAATAAAGACAAATCAAATCAAATTAATCAAATCAAGTTGATTGAATGTTCTTAAACGTATGTATAATCATTGCGAAACTAAATGCATGAATTAATTTGAGTTAAACGAACTTTTAATCCCTAAATTATAACCGTACACCCTCGGTACAAAGTCGAAACCCATTAAGAGTAAAATCGGTTAAATTAAGGCTATTTAAACAAGGGAAATCATTTCATTGATCCCTTTGATCTGTTAGATATCTCAATTTCCCATCAAAATGTACATATATACACAATTCAATCAAGTCTTTATCGTGACCTGAGATTACATCGAAGTGCATCGATCTGAACCCAATCACATAAGTTACACACATCAATCTACTCGATTTTTCATAATGAAGCAAAGCCCTAAGTTTAATTTCATTCACAATCGCGAATCGAGGCTCAATTTGATTCAAGTTGATTCTAGGGTTTTTCAAATTTAGGGGAAACTCTTTAATCGAAGTTATAAGGATTGGAAACCAATATGAACCAAGGCTGCGGCCCTGGTTCACTGTTTAAGACACTCGTCCCACTAACATGAGGTCGCGGGTACGAACCCGGGCACCCTCGTGTAATATTTTTAAAGGTTTTAGCCCAAAACAAATTTCAGAAAATTTTTAATATATATAAAAATTTCTTTTATAAACTTCAAATATTTTTAAAAGACAATAATATTTTCTTTAGTTTTTCTAGGTTTAAATAAATATATATCTTTGTAATAAAATATTTTAACAATGATTGTTTTAGAATAAAATCTCATAAAATGGATTGTAAATAATAATTAATAAATATTATTGGTCTAAAGGTCTCTTTTCACTTAATATCGTTTAAATCATGTTTACTTCAAATAATACTCAAATAATATATTTAAACTTTATTAATTATTATTAAACAATTTAAATTCATTTTTTTCTATATTAATACATATAAAGAATATAATTTTTGTATTTAAAATTCTTACAAAAATCCCCAAACTCCACTTAAAACACTAGTCCTCGTTAATTCGTTAAAATTTATTATTAAGCTCAAACATTGTAAATATATTTATATATTCTTAGGTACCTTGTGAATGATTGTGTTGGAACGTTTATTTATATTTCTTAATAGTCATCATTCCTATACTTATTTGACATGTAAGTATTTTTATACCCCTTTTTTACATTTTGGGGTGAAACATGTTACCTTATAACTATTGCACTTGTAAACATGTTTGATTCTTGTAAACACTTGGGCAATTCACTTATTTGTTGTATTTAGTTGAACTTTAGTAATTACCATGTATTGACTATTATATGTGCAATCATTAACTATTGCTAGCCTAGCGACGACATAGATCTATGGGCCGAACAAGCCTACTTGGTTAATGTAAGTACACTTAGCTAATCGTATAATCTTGTAAACGTGGAATCTTGTAAACTGTCAAGGTTTGATTGTCACATCTGTCATACATCCCTAGTTACTTTGCTCATTAACTTATGACATGAATTGCCATCTTTTATATATGTATGTATGTATGAAAACTATGGAAATCTCACCAATATTATGTTGACGTTTTATTTTTAACATGTTTCAGGAAACATGCAAGTTTGAGTTTTTTCTTTGAAGCTTATTCACATCTAGGAATGGACCTAGCTAAATAAATGAGTTGTCTTGAATTATTTCATGCTATGTTATGTTGATTTCTTATATGAGACTTATGGTTGTAATATACATTTGAAACTTATGGTTATAATTTTTGGAATAATTAGTAGCGTTATGTGGTTGTGAACAATCTTAACCCTCACATCTCGATGTTTCCGCCGTCAAGGTTGGGGTGTGACAGATTGGTATCAGAGCCTGTAACTATAAGGATGTAGATTATCAGAAATGGTGACCTAGACTATAGTTTATTCATGAACCTTATAGAACAATATTTATATTCTTGTAAAAATACATTGTTTGCATGCTACATAAGGCTATGCCTTTTTATGTGCAACTTTATGCTTTAGCATAGGATTGCCTTATGAATGCTTAACTTTGTTACCTATCTCCCCTGCACTTATCTTTGACTCTTTGATTCTCCCCAAACATGAAGCTTCTTAATCTTATTCTTGACGACACGTGGGATCGTATACTTATTGTTTATGGCTTGAATCTTTAGACTTATGTCTAATCTACACAAATCTCATCAAGGTTTTGATTTCATGAACCTAAGAAATATTGTGTGATACATAGACACCTGTATTCTACATTTCCTGCCAAAAGGCCTTCAGGCTAAGGTAAGCATTTCGCATAAATCCTACGGGACTAGTTATGCTTACCTGGGGATTTCTGGGATGAGTGATAAACTATGGTCGATATAAGTTTCTAAAGCAAATGGGTCAATTCACCTTGACGTGTCAACGTTTCCAAATGGTAATGTGTTACCAAATGGAACCATTCCACATGCCTTACAACACTTAGCTTATTCTTGTTTAAAATACTATCCTTTGTTATCATCATTCCCGTGTCTAACTCATTTTTGTATTCAGCATGTCTCATCACCATGGAAAGGGTGGAAGTTCCGATCGTAAGCTTGCGGCCCTGATCGCCCAACAAATGGCTGTCGTACACCCATCAATGGTTGCTGAACATAACATCATTTTAATGGCCAATAGCAACAACACCAATGGAAACAATAGTGGTGCTGAAAACAATGCCCATGGTGAGAATAACAACCAATACGGGAACAATCACACCTGCACCTTCAAACATTTCAACTCATGTAAACGACTAGTTTTAGTGGAAAAGAAAGAGCCACTGGACTTCTCGAGTGGTTAAGAGCATGGAAAACACGTTCATTGTTAGTGAGTGCCTCGATGAGTTCAAGGTTCGCTATGCTGCAAGTGTCTTTCAACAATGGGCACTAACATGGTGGAATAGTTAAAAGAGGAACCGAGGGGCTGAAGTTGCCTTAGCATTGCCTTAGGAAGAATTTAAGGATATAATGATCCAAAAGTTCTGCCCGAGGAGCGAGTTGCAAAAGTTGGAGGAAGAATTATGGAATCTTAAGCAAGATGATGGAAATCACTTGGCTTATTCCACCCGGCATCATGAGTTGAGCATGCTCCTACCACATATGGTGGATACTCGTACCCCGCAACATTGAGAAATTTATCAAGGGGGTACCCCTTCAAATACAAGATGCCGTGGTGGGTAGTAGGCCCACAACTTTAGAAGAGGCAATTACTATCATCGTGCAGCTCACTTAGAATCATATTAGGGTTAGCACTATGTCGGTGAAATGTGCCAAGACTGCTACAAAGGTGACCCCCGAGGCAACAAAGGGGGTAAAGGCCGAGTCATCCTCCCAAAACAAGAAGTGCCAGTTCACCCCGACATGCAACTACGCGGTGATAGCACCAAATGCTCCTCAAAGACAAGTGGTGGTTGCAAATCAAGCCCCCGTGGTGAGAGCTTATGCGGGGCCATACTTGATGTGTAATACTTTCAAGTACCATCATGCGAGCAACATTCCATGCTGATTTTTCTTGTTGTGTGAGAAGTATGGGCATTTGGTGGCTACTTGCCTTCGCGCATCGAACAAGACCGCAATGCTTACCAATCGAACCTGTTACAACTGTGGCGAACCTGGACATATTCGCCCACATTGTCCCCACAATGCGGGAACTGTGCCACCGGCTCGTGGAAGGGCTTTCAACATCAATGCCAACGAAGCACAAGCCAACAACGACGTGGTGAATGGTACGTCGTTGAATTTCTTTCAATCGTTCTTCTTCTTGTAAAAATTCCTACCAGTGTTCATCATACCAATAATAGCTTATTACTAAATAGGTATGTATCTTGTAAATAGTCATTATGCTTTTGTATTGTTTAGGAGTTGCGTGCCTTTGGAGTTCGAGCCTATACTTTCTAAGCCGCGTGTTAATCTGGAAAGATCCTTTACGGTCGAAGTCGCCGATGGAAAATCGATCGTCGTTGACATCGTAATACGCTGTTATACCTTGAGTCTTAATGAACACGAGTTCTCCATCGACCTTATTCCTATGCAAATAGGAAGCTTTGATGTTATTATCGGCATGGATTGGTTAGCCAAGCAACACGCGGAAATTCTATGCTTCAAGAAGTGCATTCGAATTCCCTTACCATCGAGTAATACCTTGAAAGTCTTTGGGGGAGAAATCATCCCAAGGACATAAGCTTATGTCTTGCATCAAGGCCCGAAAGTGCTTAAGTAAGAACTAAGTAACTTTCACGGCTTATGTAGTTAGCACAAAATCCAAGGGTAAAGAACCCATAACCGCTTCCTCGAATCGATGATCTCTTCGGTCAACTTCAAGGAGCAACCTAATTGTCGAAGATTTATCTACGTTCTGGGTATCATGAATTACGTGTCCAGGATGATGACATTCCAAAGGCCGCTTTTCGTACTCGATATGGATATTACTAGTTCATGGTTATGCCTTTTGGCTTGACCAATGCACCTGCTGTGTTCATGGATCTCCAGAATCGAGTATGTAAACCGTATTTGGATAAAATTTTACTTGTGTTCATAGATGACATTCTTATCTATTCCAAGACAAAAATTGATCATGAGATGCACTTGCGACAAGTTCTTGAACTTTTAAAGAAGGAGAAACTATACGCCAAGTTTTCCAAGTGTGAGTTCTAACTAGAAGAAGTTCAATTCTTAGGTCATGTGGTGAATAGCCAAGGAATTCACGTTGCTCCTGCTAAAATAGAAGCCATGGAAAGTTGGTGTGTTCCCACAACCCCAACCGAGGTTCATTCTTTTCTGGGCTTTGCGGGATATTATCGTAGATTCATAGAAAACTTTTTGAAGATTTCTAAACCACTAACGGCACTAATCCAAAAGAACCGACTTTTTGAATGGGGACCCGAACAAGAAGAGGCTTTCGAGACATTGAAACACAAGCTGTGTAACGCTCCTATTCTAACACTCCCCGATAGAAACGATGACTTTACCGTGTACTGTGATGCCTCTAATCAAGGTCTTGGTTGTGTTCTTATGCAATGAGAAAAAGTCATAGCATACACGTCAAGACAATTGAAGGTTCATGAAGTGAATCACACAACTCACGATCTTGAACTCAATGCTATTGTTTTCGCTTTGAAGATCTAGCGACACTATCTTTATGGGAGGCAATGCATAGTCTACACCGATCATAAGAGTCTCCAACACATGTTCAATCAAAAGGATCTTAACATGAGACAAAGACGTTGGATCGAGTTGATTAGCGACTACGACTGTGACATTCGCTATCACCCTGGAGAGGTGAATGTTGTAGCCGACGCGCTGAGTCGCAAGGTCCACAACAAGACTGTCTCGCTTCAAGAAATCTGAGATTGAAGGCAATGGTTTGACATATTAGGGGAATATGATACTGAGATTTATGTGGATGTTAACGAGGCTACTATCATGCTTCAAAACATAAGGATTGATAGTGATCTCGAGTTATGCATTCACGAGGCTCAACAAGCAGCATTGATCGATGAAGGGAAAGATGAAGATTTGGCGTTTAATGTTTGGTCACAACTGGAAACAAAACGGAATGGCATGTGGCACTTCTTGATTCAACTTTGGATCCCGAATCATGATAATCTTGGTCACTTCCTTATGAACGAAGCTCATCAAACCCCATATTCTATTCATCCTAGCTCCGATAAGATGTACATGGACCTGCATGGTCAATATTGGTGGCCTGGAATGAGGAAAGACATTATGTCTTATGTTTCCAAGTGTCTCACATGTGCAAGAGTCAAAGCTGAGCACCAACGAACAAGTGATTTACTTAAACAACCCAAAATCCCTATGTGGAAATGGGAACATATATCCATGGATTTCATAACCAAGTTACCTCGTACTCCTCGTGGTCATGATAGTATATGGGTTATTTTTTACCTTTTTACCAAAACAACACATTTCATACCAATACGAGACACTTACAAAGTTTCAAGATAGGCTCGCATCTACATTGATGAAATTGTGAGTCGTCATGGCGTGTCGTTGCACATCATATCCGACCGAAACGCTTGTTTCACCTCGCACTTTTGGTCATCTATGAAAGAACTTTTGGGTACTTAATTGGATTTAAGTACGACTTACCATCCTTAAACGGATGGTCAAACCGAACGAACAATTTAATCAAATCAAGTTGATTTAATGTTCTTTAACGTATGTATAATCATTTCAAAACTAAATGCATGAATTAATTTGATTTAAACAAACTTTTAATCCCTAAATTATAACCGAACACCCTCGGTTCAAATTCGAAACCCATTAACAGTAAAATCGGTTAAATTAAGGCTATTTAAACAAAGGAAACCATTTCATTGATCTCTTTGAGCTGTTAGATATCTCAATTTCCCATAAAAACGTAACATATACACAATTCAATCGAGTCTTTATCAGGACCTAAGATTACATCAAAGTGCATCAACCTGAACCCAATCACGTAAGTTACATACATCAATCTACTCGGTTTTTCATAATGAAGCAAAGCCCTAAGTTTAATTCCATTCACAATCACGAATCGAGGGTCAATTTGATTCAAGTTGATTCTAGGGTTCTTCAAATTTGGGAGAAACTCTTTAATTGAAGTTATTAGGATTGGAAACCAATATGAACCAAGGCCGCGGCCCTAGTTCACTGGCTAAGACACTTGTCCCACTAACATGTAAGGCCCCATTCTCGGGATGCTTACAGTTGGCCAATCATCGCTCATAAAACATATAATTACATTAACTTGAAATAAACATTGCAGCGGAAACATTAAAAACAACATTTTCATTAAATATGCTTATGCAAAATCATACAACATTTATTACATGATTTCGTTTTTTCGCATTACAATGAAAAAACATTAACAAAATAATGTCATCCAAAATGCCATGTAGCTGCCCTGTGCCATCCACGACAACTTTACCTGCCAACCGGAAAAATACATAAAAAGTCAGCGTTGCTGAGTGAGTTCTAGTTTTAAAATAAAACATACTTTACTTTTATTAAAACCGTTCTTTATATTTGTATGTGGTCACACATCATACGCACACATAGATAATATCATTATTATCTTCATCATTCGTTCGTTCATTCGGTACATTCCTCATTAAATCTTTACTTTTATTCGGAACAATGCTATGTGCTTCACCCTACTGTCATGCATAAAGTCGGTACTGGGTCTGAGGTCTTTCATAGACTCCGAAAATTATGCATGAAGCTGACTCCAGTACCTAGGGTAAGCGGCAAGGGTCCCATACATATGGTCAATCATAAGGATTGGACCCCTGTGTGCATCCTCATGGGGTATTTAACCCGCACACAGTTGAGCTGACACCCCTCATTAGGTGTGAACCTCTATTCATACGCTTAATCACATAGATTAAGCCCTAGTGTGCATCCTTCTGGGGTAGCGAACCCACACACGGTTGAGCTAACGCCTTTTATTGGGTGCGGACCTCCATTCATATGCTTGCAATCATTTCGTTCATTCATTCACTAATGCATGCATTCATTCATTACATTCCTCTTTTCATTATCTTCCACTTTACGTTACATAATACTTTAATTTCATTCATTAACATTCAACGTAAAGCCACTGGAAAATAATCATGCAAACAAGGAACACAAACATAAACATATAACATCACCATATAGGGCATCATCATACATACATAACATACATCATACATACCATCATGCATAAGCATCAATCATACATCATACAATGCCCAACACATCATCTATGACCCCAAAAAGTCAACTTACTGTGCCCCCGGGAACCTCCCAAGTCAAAGCCTACATTTCTCTTTTTCCCTAAAAAGTCAGAAAATATTCTAAGTCTTCATCCGCATTTCTTTTTGTTCATCCGCATTTCTTTTTGTTCATCTGCATTTTTTTTTGTTCATCCGTATTTCTTTTGTTCATCCGCACTAACTTTTGTTCATCCGCATTAACTTTACTCATCCGCATTTGTTCATCCGCATGAACTTACTTATCCGCATTTGTTCATTCGCATGAACTTACTCATCTGCATTTGTTCATTCACATAAACTTACTCATCCACATTTGTTCATTCGCTTGAACTTACTCATTTACATTTGTTCATTCGCATGAACTTACTCATCCACATTTGTTCATCCGCATTAACTTTACTCATCCGCATTTGTTCATTCGTATGAACTTACTCATCCGCATTTGTTCATTCGCATGAACTTTCTCATCCACATTTGTTCATCCGCATGAACTTACTCATCCGCATTTGTTGATCTGCATGAATTTACTCATCCGCATTTGTTCATTCGCCTGAACTTACTCATCTGCATTTGTTCATTCACATGAACTTACTCGTCCGCTTTTGTTCATCTGCATGAACTTACTCATCCGCATTTGTTCATTCGCATGAACTTACTCATCAGCATTTGTTCATTCGCATGAACTTACTCATCTGCATTTGTAACGCCCGGTTATTTAAAGACAATGAAAGAATGAATAAAGCGAAGAAAAAGATGGAAAAGAAATAAGACCCAAGTCTAGGGGTAAAAAGTGTCCAAAAGGATAAAATGTTTGAAAAGTGGGTGTAAAAGGTGGTATGGCAGCCCATATGACACACACATCATAATTCTCGGATGTTTAGAGAGAGAAAATAGCAATTTCAGCAGAGAACTCTCGGTGTAGAAGGAAAAACAAGCTGAAAATCTGAATTCAAGGTAAGAATTCACGTGTTCAAGATGTTCTTGACTGGTTTTATCCTCGGTTTATGCTTATGTGTGTTTGCTTGTTTTTGGGTATGTTTTTAATGGGTTTCTAGGCGGTTGAACTCAATTGCAAATAAGTTTGGAAGAAGCCACACTCAAGAGCTGCAAAGGTGAGTTCTAGAACCCCTCTTTTACTGGTTTTTTTACTAATTTTGGGGCTAGAAATACATGAATGTATGTTTTCATTAAACTGGTTTTCGGACCCGTATGTTTGATTTTGTGTATGTTGAATTTATGATGTGAAATGTGTTTATGTTCATGCTTGTTGATGTATGATGATGTTTCTAAGGCATAGAAGGTAAGACTTAAGCTTAAAATATGATGGATGGTGATTGGGAACTGAAATCTGATGTTTTAGACTTATATGTTAAGTTTTAGAATCTGCCTAAGTAAATCAATATGGATGAGTATGGAAAGTCAATGCGGATGAGTGTGGAAAGTCAATGCGGATGAGAATGGAAAGTCAATGCGGATGAGAATGGAAAGTCCATGCGGATGAGAATGGAAAGTCAATGCGGATGAGTATGGAAAGTCAATGCGAATAAGTATGGAAAGTCAATGCGGATGACAGTTAATGCGGATGAACATTAACCACTAAGTAAGTCAATGCGGATGAGCAATGGATGAAATGCGGATGAACATTGACTAAGTATGGGAAATGCGGATGAGTAAGGTCAATGCGGATAAACAGGGACAAATGCAGATGAGGTAAGACAAATGCGGATGAACTATAGTAAATGCGGATGAACAAAAAACAAATGCGGATGAACACTTAGAATGTTTTCTGACTTTGTGGGGAAAAATATGAATGTAGGCTTTGACTTGGGATGTTCCTGGGGGTTCATGTAAGCTGACCTTTGAGGTCATAGATGTCATGATGGGCATGTTATGATGTATGTTTGATGCTTTGCATGATGTGTATGATGTTATGCATGATGGTATGTATGATGTATGCTATGTATGTATGATGCCCTGTATGATGATGTTGACTGTGTATGATGATGTTCCTTATTATGTATGTTTATTTTCCCATGGCTTTACGTTGGATGTTAATGAATGAAATGAAAGTATTACGTAACGTAAAGTGGAATATAATGAAAAGAGGAACAAAATGATGAATGCATGCATTAATGACGAATGAAAGTATGAAAGGCTTGCAAGCAAACATAAGGAGGTTCACATCCAATGAAGGGTGTTAGCTCAACCGTGTGCAGGTTAGCTACCCCAGAAGGATGGACACTAGGGCTTGATCCGTGTGATTAAGCAAATGTATAGAGGTTCACACCCAATGAAGGGTGTTAGCTCAACTGTGTGCGGGTTAATTACCCTAGAAGGATGCACACTGGGGTCCAATCCTTGTGATTGACCATATGTATGGGACCCTTGCCGCTCACCCTTGGTAACTGGATTCAACTTCGTGCACAATGTTCGGGGTCTTTGAAAGACCTCAGGCCTAGTACCGGCTTTATGCATGACGGTGGGATGAAGCACATGGCATTGGTCCAAATGAAAGTAATGATGTAATGACGAATGGATGGATTGAACGAACGAATGATGAAGATAATAATGATATTATCTAGGTGTACGTATAATGTGTGATCACATGAAAAAGTAATGAATGGTTTAATGAGAGTAAAAGTATGTTTTATTGTAAAACTAGAACTCACTCAGCGACGCTGACTTTTTATACATTTTCCAGTTGGCAGGTGAGCACTGCTGAGGATGGCACGAGGCAGCTACTCAGCTATTTTGGATGGCATTCTATTGTTCATTGTTTTTGCATTGTAACGTGAAGGAACGATGTTTTGAAATGAACGCTTGTATAATTTGTAATGGTATGAAAAGTTATTTTTATGTTTTCGTTGCAATGTTTTATAAAAGTTTAAATGTAAAGTATATGTTTTATGTGCAATGATTTACCAGCTGTAAGCGTCCCGGGAATAGGGCTTTACAAGTTGGTATCAGAGCCAAAGCTTAAGTGTAACAGATAAATTTTCAAAATAAACCTAACCTTAAAATGAAAATGGGATAGAAAGGGAAAGGATGCCAGTCTGAGTAGTTGCATGCCATTAGGTATTCCTAATGTTAACTGGCATTATGTGCGCATGTTATGTGGTTATGTGTTGCTGGTAGATTTAGATACTGATGTAGTCAGGACAAGTAATGCTTGGAGTATGAAGAGTAAAGTAAGTGGGCAATCATAACTGGCCATTGTAATTAGGGACTTACTATACTTGACATAAACTGAGTTGTTCCCTTGAAGAACCGTGTTGGTGTTTGAATCTTTCTGCGTGTGTGTGAGGATGGCTAGTGGTAGATCATCTAAAGCTTCACGTGGTGGAGCACGTGGTGCGGAACCACGGGTTACGAAAGGAAGGCCTAGAGTGGAAAAGGTGGTTCATGAAGAACCAGAGACCCCACATCCGAAGGGTGGTGATGAGAGTGCAAACTTAAGGGCCTCGGTGAAAGAGGCTGTGATTGAAGAGGTGCATCAAGTCATGCAGACGATCTTACCGTCAGTAGTGACTGAAGTGATTAAAGTTGTACGGGAGGGGGAAAGGAAAGAAAGAAGTAGACCTATGGGCGAAAGGAGACAGCTCGAGACTGAGACGGTTTTGTCTGATGATGAAGAAGAAGAGGAAGAAGACCCTGAGCCGGAGGTGGCACGAGGATGTAACTATGGGGCGTTCCAACTATGCAAGCCCCCTACTTTTGACGGTAACGGCACAGCTGCTGCTGCTCACCGATGGGTGAGAGAAATGGAAGCCGTTTTAAATATCAGCGAGTGTCGGGAGGATGAGAAAGTAAAGTTTGCTGCCCACTCTTTTGTGGACTCAACTCTGTGTTGGTGGGACAATATAGTCCAAGCTGAGGGTAGTCGGGCAATTGGGAGGATGAGATGGTCCGAACTAAAGAAATTGGTGATTGAGGAGTTCTATCCTCATAGAGAAATGGACAAAGTTGAGAGAGAGTTCCTGCAGTTGGAGGCGGAAAGCATTACACATCAGCAGTACACCACTAAGTTCAATGGGATGGCACGTCTGGTGCCGGATCAAGTGATGTCTATGTCGCGAAAGATTAAGAGGTACATTCAAGGCTTGCCGGCGGATGTAAGAAGGCACATTATCACTGCCCGACCGAGCACGTTTAGGTTAGCAGTTGATTTGGCAGGAAGACTGTATGATGAGCGAGAGGTGGTGGTGGCTGAGGCAAGCAAGAAGGGTGGTGGTGGCTGAGGCAAGCAAGAAGGGTGGTGGCTAGGATGGACCCTGATGTTGTGTCCGGTATGTTTCTAGTGCACCAAACTTTAGCTTCTGTGTTATTTGATTCTGGTGCTAGTAAAGGTTTTATCTTTGCTGCTTTCTATGCTAAGCTGCCTCTTAGTAGTAGATGTGTTTATGCACCCTTTGATGTAGAAACTGCCATAGGTAAGTCTACCAGGGTTTCTAAGATGATAGAAGGATGTGATGTGGAATTGGAAGGTCATAAGTTTCCTATTATACCGTTCGTGATGACCTTAGGTAGTTTCTATTTGGTTCTTGGGATGGATTGGTTGGCCGATTACGAGGCAAACATTGTCTATCACAAGAAGATGATTCGTCTGACAGTGCCTGACGGGAATAAGGTGACGGTTTATAGGGATCGGGTCACGAAGATCTCCAAAAGTAATCTCAATGGCAGTGGTGGGAAAGTGCATGAGGCGTGGATGTAGTGCCTACTTGGCCTATGTTAAGGATATGGATATGCTAGCACCATGACTGTCTGATGTACGGTTGTGTGTGACTTTCCAGACGTGTTCCCAAAAGACTTACCAGGAGTGCCACCTGACCGAGAGATCGAGTTCCAGATTGATTTGATATCGGGTGCCCAACTTGTTACCAAGGCACCGTATCGATTGGTTCCTACTAAAATGAAAGAATTGATGGAGCAATTGCAAGAGCTGCTTGACAAGGGGTTTATTAGACCGAGTATCTCTCCTTGTGGTGCTCCAGTCTTATTTGTGAATAAGAAAGACGGTAGTATGAGAACGCGTATTGACTACCGTGAGCTGAATAAGTTGACGATAAAGAATCGGTACCCGTTACCGAGGATTGATGATTTGTTTGATCAGCTTCAAGGTGCCAGTTGGTTTTCAAGGATAGATCTTCGATCTGGCTACCATCAACTAAAAGTGAAGGAGCAGGATATTCCTAAAACAGCTTTTCGTACGCGTTATGGTCATTACGAGTTTCTTGTCATGCCTTTTGGCTTGACCAATGCGCCAGCTGCTTTTATTGATCTGATGAATCGAGTGTGTCGGCCAATGTTGGATAAATCAGTGATTGTGTTTATTGATGATATCCTGATTTATTCAAAGAGCGGGAAGGAGCATGCCGGTCACATTCGGGGAGTTTTGGAGACATTGAGAAAGGAGAAGTTGTACGCCAAGTTCTCTAAGTGCGCGTTCTAGTTGTGTGAGGTTCAATTCTTGGGTCATGTGGAGAATCCTGATGGGATTATGGTGGACCCGGCAAAGGTAGAGGCGGTGAAGTCTCCAAAGACACCATCTGAGATTCGTAGTTTCTTGGGTTTGGCGGGCTACTACAGAAGATTCATCCAAGACTTTTCTAAGATCGCTGCTCCACTAACTAAGTTGACCCAAAAAGATGTGAAGTTTGTATGGAGTCAGGCTCAAGAGAAGGCGTTCGAAGAATTGACGGTGAGATTGACTCAAGCTTATGTTTTGTCATTACCCAATGGAAGTGAAGATCTAGTGGTTTATTCTGATGCTTCTTACTCGGGGTTGGGGTGTGTCTTAATGCAAAGAGGGAAGGTTATAGCCTATGCATACCGATAGTTGAAGGTTCACGAGGTCAATTATACTACTCATGACTTGGAGCTAGCAGCTGTGGTCTTTGCGCTAAAGATTTAGAGGCACTATCTTTACGGGACGAAGTGCATCATATTCACTGACCACAAGAGCTTGAAGTACTTCTTCGAGCAGAAGGACCTGAACATGAGACAGAGATGATGGTTGGAGCTTAAGAAAGGATTATGATTGCGAGATCCATTACCATCCGGGCAAAGCCAACGTGGTGGTGGACGCCCTTAGTAGAAAAGAGAGGCCCGAGCTGATTCGGGTGAAAGCATATCAGTTGATCATGACCTCGGATGTGATGAAGCGAGCTAGGGAGTTCCAAGATGAGGCATTGAATGTATATCATCTTAACTCTAAAAGAATGAGAGGTCTGGTCATAGAATTGGGTGAAAACACGCTTGGTGTTAGAACTCGATTCGGGAGGATGTGGATTCCTCATTTTGGGGATCTACAAGTGAAGATTTTGGATGATGTTGGAGCATATATTGTCATATATAGTGTGTCTGTCGTTTTTCGAATAGTCCAGGCTTAATTTAATACACCTGATATGTTGTAAACACATGAAACTAGGTCATTCGCAGGGGCATTTGCGAATGAGACTCAGTCGTATGACTGAGCCATGCTAATGGACTAGTCGTGCGACTGAGAGATGCGATTGGGCCATTCATAAGACTGAACCATAAGTATGGTCCAGTCGTACGATTGAACCATATTCATGGCCCAATCGTACGAATGGGCCCAGTCGCATTTGATATGGACCGGGGCCTATAAATACCAGTTTTATTGTGTAGAGAGATTAAGGATTGTGCCCGGGGCCTAGGTGCTATCGGATGAGAGGGGAGATTATGCTCGATCTCCCATTGCCAAGAGTCGTGATTCTTATGTTGTAACGAGCTTGTAATCATTAGATTTTATCAATGAAACCATTTTATTATAGTTTGTGTTTATTGTTTGTCTCTTGGTTTTGGTTTTGTTTCCTTACGTCAAGAACATGCTCGGATGTCTACCGATCCAGTGACTTCACAGATGAAGCTCACAAAACTCGATACTCCATTCATCCCGGTGCTACTAAGATATATCAGGACATGAAGAAAGATTATTGGTGGCCAGGTATGAAACACGATGTGGTGGAGTATGTGAGTAAATGCCTTACTTGTCTATAGGTGAAGGCCGAGCATCAGAAGCCATATAGGAAGATCCAACCTTTGGATATACTGGAATGGAAGTGGGAGCACATCACCATGGATTTCATTACAAAGCTGTCGCGTACCCCGAAAGGGTATGATGCCATATGGGTGATAGTTGACCGTTTGAGGAAGAGTGTTCACTTCCTACTGATCCATGAGACATATTCATCCGAGAGGTTGGCGGATCTGTTCATCACGGAAATTGTAACTCGTCATGGTGTGCCGGTGTCTATTGTGTCTGATCGTGACACCCGGTTTACATCTAAATTTTGGAAGAAATTCCACGATGCAATGGGAACAAGGTTACATATTAGCACGGCTTATCATCCTCAAACAAATGGTCATTCAGAAAGGACCATTCAGACGTTGGAGGATATGGTTCGTGCTTGTGTTATCGATTTTGGAGGAAGTTGGAATGACCACTTAGTGTTAGTTGAATTCTCATATAACAACAGTTATCATGCTAGCATTGGTATGCCGTCTTATGAGATGCTATACGGTAAGAGATGCAGGACACCCGTGTGTTGGGGTGACATTGGTCAGAAGGAATTAGGAAGCGTCGAGGTGGTCAAGGTTACGACTGAGAAACTTGAAAGGATCAAGGCCTTCATGAAAGCAGCCAAAGATAGACAGAAGTCGTATGCTGATAAACGACGTAGACGGATTGAGTTTAAGGTGGGTGATCGGGTTATGTTGAAGGTCTCACCTTGGAAGGGTATCATCCGATTCAGAAAGCGAGGCAAGTTGAGCCCAAGGTATATAGGGCCTTTCCGAATCGTTGCTCGAGTAGGAGAGGTGGCCTATAGACTGGAATTACCAGATGGGTTAAGTGGAATTCACCCAACATTCCATGTATCTCATCTCAGGAAGTGTTTAGCGGATGAGGATATGATTGTTCCACTGGAGTTTATCGAAGTAGATGAACGGCTCAATTATGTGGAGCGACCAGTGGCAATCATTGATAAAAAAGAGAGGAGCTTGAGGAATAAAGTGGTTCCCCTTATGCATGTACAGTGGAAGCACAGGAAGGGATCCGAGTCTACGTGGGAGACTGAAGAAAAGTTAAGACAACATTACCCATGATTGTTTGAGGAATAACAGGTTTCGGGGACGAAACCTATTTAAAGGGGTGGACTTGTAACGCCCGGTTATTTTAAAGACAAAGATAGAATGAATAAAGCGAAGAAAAAGAAGGAAAAGAAATAAGACCCAAGTCTAGGGGTAAAAAGTGTCCAAAAGGACAAAATGTTTGAAAAGTGGGTGTAAAAGGTGGTATGGCCGCCCATATGACACACACATCACAATTCTCGGATGTTTAGAGAGAGAAAATAGCAATTTCAGCAGAGAACTCTCCGTGTAGAAGGATGAACAAGCTGAAAATCTGAATTCAATGTAGGAATTCACGTGTTCAAGATGTTCTTGACTGGTTTTATCCTCGGGTTTATGCTTATGTGTGTTTGCTTGTGTTCGGGTATGTTTTTAGTGGGTTTCTAGGTGGTTGGACTCAATTGCAAACGAGTTTGGAAGAAGTCACACTCAAGAGCTGCAAAGGTGAGTTCTGGAGCCCCTCTTTTACTGCTTTTTAACTAATTTTGGGGCTGGAAATGCATGAATGTATGTTTTCATTAAACCGGGTTTTGGACCCGTATGTTTGGTTTTGTGTATGTTGAATTTATGATGTGATGTGTGGTTATGTTCATGCTTGATGATGTATGATGATGTTTCTAAGGCATAGAAGGTAACACTTAAGCTTAAAATATGATGGATGGTGATTAGGAAATGAAATCTGATGTTTTAGGCTCATATGTTAAGTTTTAGAATCTGCCTAAGTAAATCAATGTGGATAAGTATGGAAAGTGAATGCGGATGAGTATGGAAAGTCAATGCGGATGAGAATGGAAAGTCAATGCGGATGAGAATGGAAAGTCAATGCGAATGAGTATGGAAAGTCAATGCGGATGAGTATGGAAAGTCAATGCGGATGACAGTTAATGCGGATGAACATTAACCACTAAGTAAGTCAATGCGGATGAGCAATGGATGAAATGCGGATGAACATTGACTAAGTATGGGAAATGCTGATGAGTAAGGTCAATGCGGATGAACAAATGCGGATGAGGTAAGACAAATGCGGATGAACTATAGTAAATGCGGATGAACAAAAGACAAATGCGGATGAACACTTAAAATGTTTTCTGACTTTCTGAGGAAAAAGATTAATGTAGGCTTTGACTTGGGATGTTCCGGGGGTTCATGTAAGCTGACTTTTGAGGTCGTAGATGTTATGATGTATGTTTGATGCTTTGGCATGATGTGTATGATGTTATGCATGATGGTATGTATGATGTATGCTATGTATGTATGATGCCCTATATGATGTGTTGACTGTGTATGATGATGTTCCTTATTATGTATGTTTATTTTCCGATGGGTTTACGTTGGATGTTAATGAATGAAATGAAAGTATTACGTAACGTAAAGTTAAAGATAATGAAAAGAGGAATAATGATGAATGCATGTATTAATGAACGAATGAAAGTATGAAAGGCTTGCAAGCAAACGTAAGGAGGTTCACACCCAATGAAGGGTGTTAGCTCAATCGTGTGCAGGTTAGCTACCCCAGAAGGATGGACACTGGGGCTTGATCCGTGTGATTAAGCAAATGTATGGAGGTTCACACCCAATGAAGGGTGTTAGCTCAACTATGTGCGGGTTAATTACCCTAGAAGGATGCACACTAGGGTCCAATCCTTGTGAATGACCATATGTATGGGAGCCTTGCCGCTCACCCTTAGTAACTGGAGTCAGCTTCGTGCACAATGTTTGGGGTGAGGCACATGGCATTGGTCCGAATGAAAGTAATGATGTAACGACGAATGGACGAAATAAACGAACGAATGATGAAGATAATATTGATATATCTATGTGTACGTATGATGTGTGATCACATGCAAAAGTAATGAACGGTTTAATGAGAGTAAAAGTATGATTTATTGTAAAAATAGAACTCACTTAGCAACATTGACTTTTTTTGCACTTTCCAGTCGGCAGGTGAGCATTGCTGAGGATGGCACGAGGCAGATACTCAGCTCTTTTGGATGGCATTTTTGTTTAATGTTTTTGCATTGTAACGTGAACGAATGATGTTTTGAAATAAACGCTTGTATTAACTTTCAAAAGCATTTGTAATGATATGAAAAGTTATTTTATGTTTCCGCTACAATGTTTTATGAAAGTTTAAATGTAAAGTATATGGTTTATGTGCAATGATTTATGTAACATCTCGTATTTTGTTAACTTAAAAGGTTAACTTCGTTAAGTTTTAAAAGGACCTTTTATGTCATTTTGAAACCTTGAGGACCTATCATGGTTGATAATTAATAACAATAGCATTAAAAGGGTTGTAATGTTGTTTAATGTTATAACACTTAAAGTGATTTTAATCTTAAAAATAGTAATTATTATATTATAACAATAATAATAACAATAACAATAATAATCGTAATAAAAGTTGTAATATTAATAATAATAATAATAATAATAATTTAAATAATTTATGAAAGTTAAATAAGTGTTAAGTTATAAATATATATGTATACTAAAAAAATAAAATATTAAACTTAAAGCTTAATTAAGGAGGCCTTTATGTTAAATCTAGAACTTAAAATGAAAGTTTTGAACATGAAATAATAAAACTTCAAAACTTCAGGGGTTAATCTATAAATTATTAAAACTTAAGCAAACTTTAAAACTCAAGTGTCAACTCTTGGAAATCTCAGGGACCATTCGTGTAATAAAAAAAAACAAAAAAAACAAGCTTCTTTTCTGATTTTCCGGCCGTGCTCCGGCCACAAGTCCGGCCGCAGTTCCGGCGAGGTGAAAAACCGGGTTTTAAGCCTCAATTTTGAGCCCGAAACACACCAACACAATCGTCAAAACCGTTTCGAACCTATATATGTTCTTTAATTACGTTTTAATCAATGTATTGATGGCTTCTACTTGTAACCGAATGGTTCTTGGACTCTCAAAGCCGTTACGTACGTAAATCATCATAATAAACAAATTAAACGTACAGAAACGTTCGAATAATCATTTCCAAGAAATGCATAGTTTAATTCGAGTTAAATCATCAATTAAACACCCAACTGTAACCGTGGTGGTCGAACATGAACCGGGACTCGTTCAGCACCTCAACGAACAAATCAAAGCTATATAATAGAGGGCAAATGTTCCCTTCGATCTCTTTAAACTATCTGTAAACGCAATTCGTAAAGCATTCACTCAATTAACCAATTGCTAGACGCATGTTCTTTGTGAGATACACGAGACAAATCCAAGCTTAAACACTACAAATCGATCATAATCAGGTGAGTTTAACACATCACTCTACTCGATTACACTTAGGGATCAAAAGCCCTAAGGTTAATCGGGTTGGAACTCACGAATCATTGTTCAATTTTGAGTTTGTTTGATTTAGGGTTCATATAATTTGGGGGAAATTTTGAATTAGTGTTTTTAATAATTTAGAACCGAAGTAAACCACGGCTGAAGCCCTGGTTCACTGGTTCCCCGCTCACTTTACCACTTGGAGGTCCCGGTTTCGAACCCGGGCACCCCCATTTTTTTTTTAAAATGGCTTTTTAAGCCTTAAATCAACTTTAGAAAATTTCTAATAAATATAAAAAATATTTTATAACCTTTAAATGTATTTTAAGTTGTCAAATAATTTTCAGTGATATTTTAAAATATTAAACAATTAAAAAAACCCTTTGTAATAAAACATTTTAAAGGTTATTTTTGAATTATTAACATAGATTTTAAATAATTAACAAAATAGTAGTGATCCGAACTTTCCTTAAATTTTATCGTTTAAATCACGATATTTTAAATGGAGTTTTATTTTAAAAAGTTATAAATTCTTTTGTGTAATAAAACTTATTATGGTTCAAATTTTATTAAAACATTATAAATCTAAATGATAAATAATTATTCAAGTAGTTGTTAAAATGACTATTTGAATAATTTATTATTCATCAAATCATTTGAGCATGTTATACCATTTAATGAATTTAATCGTTAACTTTTGTTTAAATTCTGGAAAATTATAAAACAATATAATTTGCTTTATTTTAAAGTTTTAAAAACCTTTATAATAAATCATTTTAATAAGCTTAAAACTTTATAATATGATTTTAATATGTAATATCTTATCAACTTTTAAATAGTTAATTTTTAAATTAATTATTTCTTTTCACATATTATTGGTTTAATTGATTTAAATCATCTTTATTAAACCTAAATGATTTATTATTTTACTTAATTACTTATTTAAACTTCCAAGTTCTATTGGAAACCCTAGTTCATGTCTAAAATTGTAATCTTATTATTAAACCTAATCTTGAAATCTATACGTTTAGATAACTTGTAAAAGAAATCATTTTGAACCTCGTTTTAATTATTATCATCATTATAAACTTAAAGCTACCCCAAATCCTAATTATTAATAGAACTTAATTGTATTATCAACCTTAATCTTTAAATTGTAATGCATATTTTAGGTGCCTTGTAATGAATGCTTTGGGAGTATCTTTTGGTTCATCCTTTAATCTTTTATATCATCTTGTAATGCCTTTATCCATGTGAGTTTTCCTTGTCCCCTTTTTATAATTTCACACTTATTGGGGTGAAACATGATGCTTATTCTACTTACACGTATAAACATTTGAGACTTGTAATGCACATGCAATTCATCTTATTATGTCATGGTTATTTGTGTGTTGTAAGTGTTTATATGAGATACATAGTTTGTTTACAATCATTAACTATTGCTAGCCTGGCGACGTCTTAGATCTTTGGGCCTGACAAGCCTATTGGTGCTAAAGTTGATGTATTGCCGACTCCTAGGAGCCGTATGCTTGTGCACTAGGGAACCAAATACACTTAGCCAATCTTTTATACTTGTAATCAAGTCGAGGTTTGGTTGTAACGATATGTGTTCTATGACCTTACTAGCTTATAACCTATGACATGAATTGCTACTTGTAATCTTATTATGTATGAAAACTTGGAAACTCACCAACTATTTATAGTTGACCCTTATTTTCATCATGTTTCAGGAAAACCCCAAGTTTAAAGAGGACTTTTGAAGCTTACAATAAAACTAGGACTTGGACCTAGTTAATTATTAAAATGTTTATGTAATGTTTTATTTGTTTGGAATTTATTACATGTATGAGACTTATGTTTGTTATGCCTTTTGAAACTTATAAACTTAAATATTTACATTTTAACATAGCGTTATGTGGTTGTGAACAATCTTAACCCTCACATCTCGACGTTTCCGCCGTCAAGGTTGGGGTGTGACAGATTGGTATCAGAGCCCATAACTATAGGGATTTAGGTTATTAGAAATGTTGACCTAGACTATAGTTGCATGAACCTCATAGAAAGATCCTTATACCTTTGTGCTTACATGTTGTTTGCATGCTACATAATGCTATGCCTTTTGTGCAACTTGATGCCTTAGCATAGGATTACCTTATGAATGCTTAAACTTAGTTACATGTCTCCCTAAACTTAACTTTAACTCTTTGATTCTCCCCGGCAAATGAACTTCCTAAACTTATTCTTAACGACATGTGGAATCTACACTTATCATCTGGCTTCAATTCCTTAGACTCTATGTCTAATCTATGAAAATCCCATCAAGGTTTTGATTTCATAAACCAAAGAAATTTGTATGACACATAAACACCTGTATTCTGGATTTCCTGGCAAAAGGCCTTCGGGCTAAGGCAAGCATATCGTATAAATCTCATTGTGAGACCAGTTATGCTTACCTGGGGATTTCTGGGATGAGTGATAAACTATGGTCAACATACACAAGTCTCTATGGCAAATGGGTCAATTTACCTTGACGTGTCAACGATTCCAAATGGTAATGCGTTACCAAATTGAACCATCCTCTTTGTATCCTAAAAATCCTTGATTTTTTGAACTGGTTTATCACCAAATTTTCAATATCTTCTCATTTTTAACATATATAATGTTCCTGTTAATATTGAACCCATTCTACATCAACTTCTACATTTAAACATCGCTACACGTTGGGCGTTTCATGTATCTATTTCTATACCTTGACCAACGCGTGCATGACTCTTAATATATCCAAAGATATTGGGAATCTAAACCGAGTGGCCCCTCAAAAGTTTAAACCGTTACTTATGGTTCTCAAGTCTTCTTAAGGATGTGTCCCATAACTAAGAACATGAAATGCTGTAGGTGGAATTCCTACATCTCGGGATACCTTGTCTAGGTAAAGTGTAAATGGTGACTTGACTCGATCATTGAATCCGTTTACTTGACTTGAAACCTTTGAGATGAGTGATCACTTATAAGTACGCGCGTCTACAATAAGGCTATGGTTGACCACATATCTTGATAAGTCCATGTATTCCTTTCGATTGTGAATCGAATGTTCACATCTCATTGCAGTGTTGAATAATTTCCTGCTCTTGATTTCGTCTTCCCGATTGAAACCATTCAAGATTTGAACACCATCAAAACAAATTCTGCTATCTCGAACTTTGATCTTAAGCTTGTAAGCATGATTTTTTTTCCTTTTGTTACATTGATGTAACTTGAAAATTTCCGAATTTCTAATTGATATTATTCTTCCTTTCGTCGTTAAGTCAAACTCCGTACCGTCTGCACCGTGAGAGATGCAAGTGTTTGCAAGTCAACCTATGACAAAGAACACCCGTATCTCCTAAATGATTCTAACTCATCAAAACAGGGGTGATTCCCTTACTTTGATGATTCTCTATTCGTTTCGATAAATAGTTTCCAATTGTGATTTATAAAATTTCAACCTCTGGATCGGGGTGATTTCCTTATCCTGAGGATTGACTTCAATTATTTTCTTTGGAATGACATTTCACAAATGACATGATCCCACCAAAATAGGATTGAAACCCGTACTTTGGTGACAAATATCAATCTTCGATTGTTTTCTTGCTATTATGAAATTCAACCATCAAGATATGCGTGAATTCCATACCTTGATGATAATATCATCTTTATGAATTGTATTTGTACAAATGAGACGACTTCATCAAAGTAGGAGTGAATTCTGGATTTTGATGAAGAAGTTCATCTAGTTATATTTTGTTTGAAAACTTCACCGTTAAGATAGGAGTGATTCCCTTACCTTGATGGTGAGTTACCTCGTCTTATTTCTGTGGATCCTCAACAAGGAGTTGGGATCGAGCTTTTTGATTGGTAAGTTAGAGGTCATACCTTGAGAAGACACCCTCAAGCTAGGAGTGAAAACCACACCTTGATGACTATTCTCATTTCTTGATCTCCAACTCCCTAAGGTTTTAATCAAGTGACAAGAAACATGTAGTAACTTGAAGGGTGAACCAATGTTAGTGTTTGGACCTATCAAGCCAAAGCATGATTTCTGAACTTGAAAGGAGACCCGATCACTCTAGGTTGATTTTGATTTCGATCTTGGAGCGTTTAAATTCTTAAATTGATTTTTTTTCCCTTTATCATTATGTTTTGATTTGATCTAGCTATATCGAACCATTTATTCCCTACATATCAACTTTCATTTTGAGATATCATCAACACATGATTGTGTGATGGTAGCCTTCTTAAACAATTTCTACTAAATAAAGACATTATCAACTCGTGGTTATGTCTTTCTAGTCATACGAATGTTCTCGATTGTACTTAGGGGTTTGATGAATTACGTATGCAATCTATACTTGGAAACTTGCTATCTGGCAAAACATGTTTACAAATACTTTTCTTAATGTTTGCGTCATTTCTTGAATCGCTTTTGAACCCTTAACCTTGAAAATCATTGAAATTTTATCTTGGTTTTGAACAACAAGACTCGTTATTATCCTCATTGCGATGTGGATATAAGGTTTATAAAATTCGTAATTTGTGGTCATATGTGTGGCATAAAAGAAAATACATAACTTGGCATGTGTCCAAGTGCCTTACTTTCACATATGACAAAACCTAACATCCGTGTTCCTGTGAATCTTGTGTTTAACTTCTCATCACTGAATGCCTCTTATTTTAGATGTCATGATGACAATTGGTGCATTATAGACCGGTTGGCTGATTTCATATTGACTTATGTGGGATAACGGGTCGAGAAATTGACTTGCATCTATCTCAAATAGTCGTATGCCGTGGTATGGCGTTAAAACATCGATCGTTAATTTGGATGATCAATTCATTTTCTGCTTTTAATAATGTTCCTAACCATTGTCGTGAACTTATTCCAAAATCTTCGCATATTGTATTGGAGGGATACATATTCACAAGATATGCGTTAAGATCGTTTCATATAGTGACGTTTGGGATTCTTAAACCCTGACGGTCAACTTTCTTATCATTGTTGGTCCTTTATTGATTTCTAGACATCAAATTACTACGAAATTACATTCTAGAAGTTGTGACTTATGAATCTAAGGTACCACGATAGCTCGTTATCGTTTTTCAACGTTTCCGTTCAAAACGTCTCGAACTTCACTGGAAGAGTTCAAGTGACATATGTTATGCCAAGAGACTTGAAAGACTCCATAAAGTGAAGCGTTTCATCTGTAATTAAACGACAAACATTGTTCGTTGAACACTTACCTTTTTATTATAATTCCTTTGTTCATCTAAGTTCATTTTAATTTCGGGACGAAATTCTTTTAAGTTGGGGAGACTGTAACATCTCGTATTTTGTTAACTTAAAAGGTTAACTTCGTTAAGTTTTAAAAGGACCTTTTATGTCATTTTGAAACCTTGAGGACCTATCATGGTTGATAATTAATAACAATAGCATTAAAAGGGTTGTAATGTTGTTTAATGTTATAACACTTAAAGTGATTTTAATCTTAAAAATAGTAATTATTATTATTATAACAATAATAATAACAATAACAATAATAATCGTAATAAAAGTTGTAATATTAATAATAATAATAATAATAATTTAAATAATTTATGAAAGTTAAATAAGTGTTAAGTTATAAATATAATGTATACTAAAAAAATAAAATATTAAACTTAAAGCTTAATTAAGGAGGCCTTTATGTTAAATCTAGAACTTAAAATGAAAGTTTTGAACATGAAATAATAAAACTTCAAAACTTCAGGGGTTAATCTGTAAATTATTAAAACTTAAGCAAACTTTAAAACTCAAGTGTCAACTCTTGGAAATCTCAGGGACCATTCGTGTAATAAAAAAAAACAAAAAAAACAAGCTTCTTTTCTGATTTTCCGGCCGTGCTCCGGCCACAAGTCCGGCCGCAGTTCCGGCGAGGTGAAAAACCGGGTTTTAAGCCTCAATTTTGAGCCCGAAACACACCAACACAATCGTAAAACCGTTTCGAACCTATATATGTTCTTTAATTACGTTTTAATCAATGTATTGATGGCTTCTACTTGTAACCGAATGGTTCTTGGACTCTCAAAGCCGTTACGTACGTAAATCATCATAATAAACAAATTAAACGTACAGAAACGTTCGAATAATCATTTCCAAGATAAATGCATAGTTTAATTCGAGTTAAATCATCAATTAAACACCCAACTGTAACCGTGGTGGTCGAACATGAACCGGGACTCGTTCAGCACCTCAACGAACAAATCAAAGCTATATAACAGAGGGCAAATGTTCCCTTCGATCTCTTTAAACTATCTGTAAACGCAATTCGTAAAGCATTCACTCAATTAACCAATTGCTAGACGCATGTTCTTCGTGAGATACACGAGACAAATCCAAGCTTAAACACTACAAATCGATCATAATCAGGTGAGTTTAAACATCAGTCTACTCGATTACACTTAGGGATCAAAAGCCCTAAGGTTAATCGGGTTGGAACTCACGAATCATTGTTCAATTTTGAGTTTGTTTGATTTAGGGTTCATATAATTTGGGGAAATTTTGAATTAGTGTTTTTAATAATTTAGAACCGAAGTAAACCACGGCTGAAGCCCTGGTTCACTGGTTCCCCGCTCACTTTACCACTTGGAGGTCCCGGTTTCGAACCCGGGCACCCCCATATTTTTTTAAAATGGCTTTTTAAGCCTTAAATCAACTTTAGAAAATTTCTAATAAATATAAAAAATATTTTATAACCTTTAAATGTATTTTAAGTTGTCAAATAATTTTCAGTGATATTTTAAAATATTAAACAATTAAAAAAAAACCTTTGTAATAAAACATTTTAAAGGTTATTTTTGAATTATTAACATAGATTTTAAATAATTAACAAAATAGTAGTGATCCGAACTTTCCTTAAATTTTATCGTTTAAATCACGATATTTTAAATGGAGTTTTATTTTAAAAAGTTATAAATTCTTTTGTGTAATAAAACTTATTATGGTTCAAATTTTATTAAAACATTATAAATCTAAATGATAAATAATTATTCAAGTAGTTGTTAAAATGACTATTTGAATAATTTATTATTCATCAAATCATTTGAGCATGTTATACCATTTAATGAATTTAATCGTTAACTTTTGTTTAAATTCTGGAAAATTATAAAACAATATAATTTGCTTTATTTTAAAGTTTTAAAAACCTTTATAATAAATCATTTTAATAAGCTTAAAACTTTATAATATGATTTTAATATGTAATATCCTTATCAACTTTTAAATAGTTAATTTTTAAATTAATTATTTCTTTTCACATATTATTGGTTTAATTGATTTAAATCATCTTTATTAAACCTAAATGATTTATTATTTTACTTAATTACTTATTTAAACTTCCAAGTTCTATTGGAAACCCTAGTTCATGTCTAAAATTGTAATCTTATTATTAAACCTAATCTTGAAATCTATACGTTTAGATAACTTGTAAAAGAAATCATTTTGAACCTCGTTTTAATTATTATCATTATAAACTTAAAGCTACCCCAAATCCTAATTATTAATAGAACTTAATTGTATTATCAACCTTAATCTTTAAATTGTAATGCATATTTTAGGTGCCTTGTAATGAATGCTTTGGGAGTATCTTTTGGTTCATCCTTTAATCTTTTATATCATCTTGTAATGCCTTTATCCATGTGAGTTTTCCTTGTCCCCTTTTTATAATTTCACACTTATTTGGGGTGAAACATGATGCTTATTCTACTTACACGTATAAACATTTGAGACTTGTAATGCACATGCAATTCATCTTATTATTTGTCATGGTTATTTGTGTGTGTAAGTGTTTATAGAGATACATAGTTGTTTACAATCATTAACTATTGCTAGCCTGGCGACGTCTTAGATCTTTGGGCCTGACAAGCCTATTTGGTGCTAAAGTCGATGTATTGCCGACTCCTAGGAGCCGTATGCTTGTGCACTAGGGAACCAATACACTTAGCCAATCTTTTATACTTGTAATCAAGTCGAGGTTGGTTGTAACGATATGTGTTCTATGACCTTACTAGCTTATAACCTATGACATGAATTGCTACTTGTAATCTTATTATGTATGAAAACTTGGAAACTCACCAACTATTTATAGTTGACCCTTTTTCATCATGTTTCAGGAAAACCCCAAATTTAAAGAGGACTTTTGAAGCTTACAATAAAACTAGGACTTGGACCTAGTTAATTAATTAAAATGTTTATGTAATGTTTTATTTGTTTGGAATTTATTACATGTATGAGACTTATGTTTGTTATGCCTTTTGAAACTTATAAACTTAAATATTTACATTTTAACATAGCGTTATGTGGTTGTGAACAATCTTAACCCTCACATCTCGACGTTTCCGTCGTCAAGGTTAGGGTGTGACAATTTACCAGCTATAAGCGTCCCGGGAATGGGGCCTTACAGCATTTGTTCATTCGCATAAACTTACTCATCCGCATTTGTTCATCCGCATTAACTTTACTCATCCGCATTTGTCAATGCTCATCCGCATTGACTTTTATCCGCAAAGACTTATACTCATCCGCATTGACTCACGTAAGTTACAACATCAACCTATTCTGTTTTTCATAATGAAGCAAAGCCCTAAGTTTAATTCCATTCACAATCGCGAATCGAGGGTCAATTTGATTCAAGTTGATTCTAGGGTTCTTCAAATTTGGGGGAAACTCTTTAATCGAAGTTATAAGGATTGGAAACTAATATGAACGAAGGTCGCGGCCTGGTTCACTAGTTAAGACACTCGTCCCACTAACATGAGGTCCCGGGTTCGAACCCAGGCACCTCATGTAATATTTTAAAGGTTTTTAGCCCAAAACAAGTTTCAGAAAATTTTAAAAATATAAAATTCTTTTATAAACTTCAAATATTTTTAAAAGACATCGAATATTTTCTGTAATTTTTCTAGGTTTAAATAAATATATATCCTTGTAATAAAATGTTTTAACATGATTGTTTTAGAATAAAATCTCATAAAATGGATTGTAAATAATAATTAATAAATTATTATGGTCTAAACGTCTCTTTTCACTTGATATCGTTTAAATCATGTTTACTTAAAATAATACTCGAATAATATATTTATACTTTATTAATTATTATTAAACGATTCAAATTCATTTTTTTCTATTTAACACATATAAAGAATATAATTTTTGTATTTAAAATACTTACAAAAATCCCCAAACTCCACTTCTCGTTATCGTTAAACCTTATTATTTAGCTCAAACCTTGTAAATATATTTATATATTCTTAGGTACCTTGTGAAGGACTCTTAATAGTCATCATTCCAGTACTTATTTGACATGTAAGTATTTCTATACCTCTTTTTTTATTTTTACACTTTAGGGTGAAACATGTTATCTTATAACTATTGCACTTGTAAACTCGTTTGATTCTTGTAAACACTTGAGCAATTCACTCGTTTGTTGTGGTTAATTGAACTTTAGTAATTACTATGTATTGACTATTATATGTGCAATCATTAACTATTGCTAGTCTGGCGACGTCATAGATTTATGGGTCTGACAAGTCTGCTGGGTAATCCAAGTACACTTAGGTAATCGTATAATCTTGTAAATGTGGAATCTTGTAAACTGTCAAGGTTTGATTGTCACATCTGTTATACATCTCTAGTTACTTTGCTCACTAACATATGACATAAATTGCCATCTTTTAAATATGTATGTATGAAAACTATGGAAATCTCACCGGTATTATGTTGACCTTTTATTTTTATCATGTTTCAGGAAACATGCAAGTTTGATTGTCTTCTTTGAAGTTTATTCACATATAGGAATGGACCTAGTTTAATAAATAAGTTGTCTTGAATTATTTCATGTTACGTTATGTTGATTTCTTATATGAGACTTATGGTTGTAATTTACATTTGAAACTTATGGTTATAATTTTTGGAATAATTAGTAGCGTTATATGATTGTGAACATTATTAACTTTCACATCTCGACGTTTCCGCTGTCAAAGTTGGGGTGTGATATCCTTCAGTTTTGGTAACATCAGCCTAGTGTGAGTTTGTAAAAGTTATACTTAAGGTTGATGCAACCAAAGTCATCTCAGCATACATACTGAAGTTCAGAGAAAGTTACTTTGAAAGATTTGATACAAATCAATGAAATTCACTAGGTATACACTTATAATTACATTTCGCATTGATTTCTTGAATTATTGTATGTTTGTTTGAATCACACATGACACACCTAGCATTAGATTCCGCACCTTGCAAGGTGTCGATGACATGAACTAGATCCATAATGAATTAAGGTCCTTCGGGAATAAAGGGTAATAAAATTATAGATAAGTACTATAACTAAAGACTACTATAAAAGGAGTGTCATAACTACTTAGTCAATTTTTTAGTTATAAAAATAAATTAAAAAAACATCTGTTTGGTTGGAGTGGTTTTTAATTAGGGGCGGACCTACATTTACGGGTAGGGGGTGGTCGACATCCGGTACTTATACAATCAAATCTCAAAGGACACCAAAGAAAATTTGACACTGAACTCTGAAAGATATATTTAAAAATATAGAAAAAATAATATGTAAACCAACTATAATATATATGAGCTATGAAAAAGCTAAAAATATGATGAAGAATAATAGTGTGGAAATATTTAGTAATTTGATTATTGAAAATAAAAAGAATATAAAGCAGTTGTAATTTATGAAGGGGTTTTGTTATTTTGTAATTATTATAGATATAGGATTAGGTTTATGGATATCATAACATTTAATTTATGTTTGAACTTCAAACCTTCTCAATTTTAATCTTAAACTAATTTAATATTATATTTACTTTAAATTAAATCTCCTTAATTTACATATTATTGGAACGCTAAATGCGATCATGTTTCGGATAATAGGTGTTATATTAATCGTGTCCATCTATTTGTTTTTTCAGTCTGGACCGCACCCCAACCCGTTTAAAAGAAAAATTTTTGCGTAAGAAACCCCATTGCTCAATTCTGAGCATTTTACTCATAGTGAGACTTGAAACAGTAACCTTCTAATATTTTACATGTCATGACTATCTCATTTCAATCATTTGGACTAAAAATTGTTTATTCTTAAATTTACATTTACCCTTATCATTTATAGTATATTTATGTTATATATTTATTCACTATATATTAATACTATCAGTATTCAGATACAATTAATATTTAGTCTTATATCTAATTAACTCTTAAAATGTTAAATAGTTTAACATATTATATTGAGGTTTTTGGTTCGGCTTGATTCTGAAACATTGAATTATTGGTTTATCTCATTTACATCGTTTGAAAGATGAAAATTACGTACATCACAAAAAGTAGAAATGAGAACATGACCAAAATATATATATATATATATGTATATATATATGTATATATATATATGTATATATATATATGTATATATATATATGTATATATATATATATGTATGTATGTATGTATGTATGTTTGCATGTATGTATATCGCTTTAATAAGATATTTAAGTTCAAATTTTAGCCAAGTATTAACATCATATTGATTTTGTTAAGTATAATGATAAAAAATGTCACAGAAAAATGAAGGTTTACATCAAGGAAAATAAAACTTAGTGACTTTAGAATTATAACAAATGACATAAAAAACATTATTTTATTAGTATTGATTGATTTAGGATTAACTGGTTTTTTTGTATATGTGTTTTTACATAAAACCTATAACTTATTGGTATAAATACATTACAACCTGTATCTTAAAAATTAAACTTTAACATTTTGATCGTAAAATATATCATTAACTATCGGAATTTCTCGAGAGTTTTTGTCAGGTAAACTATTTGGCAAGTTATGACTCAATAAATATATCATTTTGCATGGGAGGGAGGTCATAAAGAATCGTAAGAAAGAGGGCAATGGAAATACATAATTAATTGCCAAACAACCCTTTCAATCATAACTGTCCTGGATCATTTATTTCGTAGGTTGGGTTGCTTGCATCGTGATCATCATCAAAATAAAAATATTTAAATATTTACAAGGTGCAAGAAGTGAGTAGAACATGAGTATAAAGTTTGATCATCATCAAAATTATTTTAAAGGCAAAGAACCTTTTAATATCATATCAGTAGACACATGTTACAAAACAATGAGTGGAAGTGCTTTCCCTTTTTGTAAAGCAACTAATATCAAATTTAGACCTTCCCCATCTCTATTCTCTTTTCACAAATGATTATATAACACTAAATAGTTAAACCTGACATGAGTAAACACATCACACCGGATCAACGACCCATAATACCAGAGTGATTAGGGATAGATCAGTTGCTAAATCACCAATGTATTAGTGATGGAACATTCACTGGCGGATCGCTAAATCTTATACAAAATCCAACTATAAAAAATTCATCCTAGATGGACCTTAGATGTATTATTTTCCTTGTATTTTTAGTACATTAAGTATCTGTTAGAAATTGGTTGGTGATCACCTGATTATTGATGTTAGGAGTATTATTTTCTTTGATCTTTTAATTCAGTAAGTTAAGTTAGAAACCGGTTGGTGATCACCATTGGATTTTAAAATAGACTGATGTATATATTTTGATTTACCATTTACTTGCTACAAGCAATGTATTGAAATATGCATTGAAAGTGGTCACTTTATTGTTTTATTGGTCAAGCCAACTTCCTGATCACATTGTTTCTAATTTCAAAAGAAGGGGAAAAGGCAAGGGCAAGAGAAAGAAAACAACAAACAGAAGATTAGTAATCACGTCTACTTTTACTGTTAAAGAGATTGTTAGGGGGATGTATATTCTATACCAATCTCATTTGTAATCTTTAAAAGGCTAAAGAAGGAGAAAAGAAGACAATAGTGACAAAGATGATTATGTTGCAAATAAATCTGTTGATCACGATAACTCAGAACCTACAAAATATGCATTTTTGAATGGAAGAATGAATTCTTGTGCTAAAAGGAATCATAAACCAAAAAGAGTATACATTCTTGATTTTCTTTACACAAACATACAAATGGATATAAAATTTAAAATTTCAGAGTTTACATCTCAAAATCAAATGTTTCACGACCAAAATTCAAATAAGTTGTCAAAAGATTTGACACATATGACCCAAACATAATGGGTTATATAAGTAATATCTCCCCAAAAGTGTATCCAAGTTTGCATGAGTGTTTCTTTACGATGATAATGTAGGAACCGTTCATATAAAATAAACATTCAAACAATTTTATTAATATACTCAATACAAGAGAACATAAATAAACGATTATCAATTCTTTTACAATGGAAAATTTACAGAAATAGATGAAACAGAAATGTAAAAGCTGAGGATCGTTTTTAACACGAGGCCCTTAAAACAAATTCCGAGCCTCCCAGGAGAACTCGTTTCGTTTCCCAGGGTACAACAACCGAAGCAGTTTGTACTGCCGGGGTTGATCTAGAACCCGAACTTGTTTGTAGAAGAGAATCCAGAGAGATAGAGAACCTATTTGCTGTAGGCCTCGAGTTGTGTTGGTGTATCTTTCTACTGAGCTACACTCAATATTTATAGTGGAATTCGAATCATAACAGCCACCCAGCCATTAATCCGAAATCGTAACTGCTTATTTAATTCGCCATTAAAAGTCGTCGGTTTCAGTAAACGTGTAACGGAAGCTGTTACGAGTCACAGCTCTGACCTCGCACCTGACCAGACCCTCGAACCAACTTCAAAAATACTAAGGCAGCTCGTGGTGATGCGAGTGTGCGAAGGGCAAGGTGCGCCATCAAAGCGCCACATTGTGCCCACATGCCCACGCCGCGCGCGTGCGCGTGTGCGAATGCGAGTTAAGGGTGCTTCGCACCCTTCGCGAATCCACTTAGTGTGACACCTTAGGAAACAATATAGACAAGAGGTTATAGAATATAAACTATTTTATATTCTTTCTCTCCTTCAATGTGGGATGACTTCCCACACTATTAATTCCTAATGTCATTAACCACATTAATTTTCATTCAACACATTAATTTATTGATTACATATTAATAACCATATTAATATTATCAATAAATTTCCAACAATCCCCCACATGAATGAAAATCACTTCTCCAAAAAATTCAGCAGTCAAGTGTTACAGGATAGGTAGGTCTTTCCTTTGAACCTTCCTTTGTGATGTATACTTAGTCTCCTAGTGGTGTGTAGACACGATGTCTTTGAATAGACCCTGTTTTATATAGACGACAATACACAATCACACAACACTCTTCCTGGTTTGATCAACCCCTCATTATCATGTCCGTTAATGGTCATGGAATACTTTCCTGGTTCTGCGAGAGCACTAGGATTTGTGCCTCCCCACAAATCCATTCGAAGCGACCCCACTTCTCTCTAACATAGGTAATTCGATGAATCATTAAAAGCATCATAGTTATATTGATTCCTACGAATCGTCTAACCTTAATAGGCTTAACCTCACTTTGGTCACTAGTTCGGGGTACTCCCCTAGAGTGAATGGGCTAGGAAGTTCGTCACTCCCTTTAAGTTTTAGGGTACTCCCCTATAGTGACTCCCCTATAGTGACTCCATTGGTCATATGATTAAGTTGTCCTATTGAACCTAGATCTTGGGATCTCCAGTCAACTAGGTTAGGTTTCCCTCATATTTCCCTTTTCCATTGGCTTTAGTCCCATTCCTCTTGACAACTAATAAACCATTTCCGTGCTTAAGCCTTTTGTTAACGGGTATGCAATGTTATCTTTTGACTTGACATGGTCAATCGTGATAACACCCATTGATATTAGTTGTTGTATTGTGTTATGTCTACGCCTAATGTGCCTTGACTTGCCATTGTACATTGAGCTTTTGGCTCTTCCAATTGCCGACTCACTATCACAATGTATGTAAATAGCCGATAACGGCTTTGGCCATCTTGGAATGTCTTCCACAAATTGACGTAGCCATTCAGCCTCTTCTCCGGCTTTATCTAAAGCGATACATTCCGATTCCATTGTGGATCTAGCTATAATGGTTTGCTTGGATGATCTCCAAGATATTGCTGCTCCACCAAGTAAGAACACATATCCACTTGTTGATTTGGAATCTTTTATATCCGATATCCAGTTTGCATCGGTATACCCTTCAATCACAGCTGGATGACGGGTATAATGCAATCCATAGTCTCTTGTGTGTCTTATGTATCTTAGCACCCTCGTTATACTCTTCCAATGTTCTGAGCTTGGATTACTAGTATATCTACTTAGCCTACTCATCACGTATGCTAAGTCGAGTTTAGTACATGTCATTAGATACATTAAACTACCAATGCTTCTTGAATACTCTAACTGAGCAACACTCTCACCTCTATTTTTCTTTAAATGTTGGGTGGTATCAACAGGAGAACGTGCTACACGCGTGTCTCCCGAGTTGAATTTTTCAAGAATCTTGTCCACATAATGAGCTTGACTTAACACAAGACCATCTTGGGTTTGAATAATTTATACTCCTAAAATTACATCCGCTAAACCCATATCTTTCATGTCAAATCTTCCTTTCAACATGTCTTTAGTAGATTTTATTATTTTATCATTACTCCCAATGATAAGCATATCATCTACATAAAGACACAAAATTGCATAACCTCCCGATGTATCTTTCACATATACACATTTGTCACACTCATTTATTTTGAAAACGTTGTCAATCATGACACGATCAAACTTTTAGTGCCACTGTTTTGGAGCTTGCTTTAAGCCATACAATGACTTGACCAATTTACATACTTTACCCTCTTGACCATGGGCAGAGAAACCCTAAGGTTTCTCTATGTAAATCTCTTCTTCTAAATCGCCATTTAGAAATGCAGTTTTGACATCCATTTGATGTACTTCCAAATTTCTTAATGCCACAATAGCAAGAACCATTTGTATGGAGGTTATGCGAGCCACAGGTGAGTAAGTATCAAAATAGTCTAGACCTTCCTTTTTGTCTAAAACCTTTGACTACTAGCCTTGCTTTGTATTTATCAATACTACCATCAGCTTTCATCTTCTTTTTGAATATCCAACGATATCCAAGCGGTTTACAACCAGGAGGAAGATCTACTAGCTCCCAAGTATGGTTGTGAAGAATTGAATCAATTTCATTCTTGATTGCTTCTTTCCATTGAGGTCCTTCTGAAGAAGATACCACTTCACGGTAGGTATTAGGCTCACCCTCAACCATATAACTTACGAAGTCTGGACCAAAGGATTTCTCAACCCTTGCCCTTTCACTTCGTCTAATTTCTCCTTCTTCAACCTTGGGTCGTTCATGTTGACTATCATGAACTATGTCATCAATTTGTGTTGATAAACTTTCATCTCTATCATCAAACCGTGATGATGAAGATGCATATGTTTGTCCTTGCATTGGAAACACATTTTCAAAATATGAAACATTCCCCGGCCTTATCTCCATGATAGCATTCTTTTGTACATCGGGATTCTTAGACTCATGTACAAGAAATCGATGTGCATTACTGTTTTGGGCATATCCAATGAATATGTAATCAACCGTTTTGGGTCCTAGTTTTTGAGCTTTAGGTGGTGGTACAATCACCTTAGCTAGGCACCCCCACATTTTGAGATATTTATATGATGGTTTTCTACCCATCCATAATTCATAAGGGGTTACATCCATTTTCTTTGGTGTTATTTTATTTAAAAGATAATTGGCCAAGAGGATTGCTTCCCCCCACATGTCATGGCTCATCCCAGAGCTTATCAACATGGCATTCATCATCTCTTTTAAAGTACGGTTTTTCCTTTCCGCAATGCCATTTGATTGTGGTGAGTAAGGTTCTGTACATTCATGTATTATACCACTTTTTGCACATAAATCGGCAAACGGTGCAACTTATTCACCACCTCTATCACTTCGCACGACTTTAATTTTGTTGTTTAGTTGATTCTCAACTTCATTTTTATACAAGATAAATTTGTCAACTGCCTCATCCTTACTTTTAAGTAAGTATACATAGCAATATCTAGTGCAATCGTCAATAAAAGTGATGAAATATTTGTTTCCACCTCTTGTTGGGTGTGCTTTTAAATCACATATATCGGTGTGAATTAAACCAAGGTTTTTGGTTATTCTTTCAACCGGTTTAAATGATGATCTTGTAAGTTTTGCCTCAATGCATGTTTCACATTTAGAGTTTGTGTCAATATGGAATGTAGGTATGCATTTTAAATTTATTAAACGACGAATAGAATTATAATTTACATGTCCTAGTCTACCATGCCAAACATTTGAAGACTCAAGCATATAAATAGAAGTAGTAGTCTTATTCATTTCATTTTTGATAACGGTTACATTCATCTTAAACATACCATTGAGGGCATAACCATTTCCTACATACATTCCATGTTTAGTAAGGACAAACTTGTCCGACTCAAACACTAAACGAAAACCAAACTTATTAAGCAACCATCCCGAAACAAGATTCTTGCGAATCTTCGAGACATACAAGGTGTTGCTCAAGGTGAGTTCCTTCCCAGAAGTCATCTTCAAGATCATATTTCCTTCACCTTTGATGTCGGTCGTAGCTTTATTACCCATATAAAGCTTTTCATCACCCTTAACCTCTTTAAAAATGCTAAAGAGAGTCTTGTCACCATACTCATGATGGGTAGTTCCCGTATTAATGAACCATCCATGCGGATTGTCTCCCACGAGGTTGACTTCGTCCACCATTGCTGCTAACTCGGTGATCATTTCCACTAACGGTTCACCGTCTTCATCCACCATATGCGCACGCTCACGCTTTGGTTGCTTGCATTGATTAGCTCGGTGCCCCGTCTCATTGCAATTGTAGCAAATACTTTGGAAAGGAGGAGCTGGAGGTTTCTTTTTCACAACTCCTTTCTTTGGTCCAAGGTTCACCTTTGGTTTTCCAATTGCCTTTTTCCCTTTACCTTGATAACCCCTTGACGATTGCCCATGTTCAACCACATTTGCTTTTGCCATCGGTTCCACACGGGTGTCTTTTTGAGCCATTTTGTTGTCTTCTTCAATTCGAAGATGAACAATAAGTTCATCCACAGTCATCTCCTTTTGTTTAAGCTTAAGGTAGTTTTCTAAACTCTATTCAACTTGGAGGCAACTTTTCAATCATGGCTGCAACTTGGAAGGTGTCATTGAGAGGCATCCCCTCAGCATGAATTTCATGAAGTATAACTTGTAATTCTTGAATTTGGCTAATCACAGTCTTGTTATCAACCATTTTAAAATTCAAGTACCGAGCCACAATGAATTTCTTGCTACCAGCATCCTCGGTTTTATACTTCTTGTCTAAAGACTCCCATAGTTCTTTGGCAGTCTTTATGTTGCAATAAACGTTATACAATAAATCACAAAGACCATTCAAAACGTAGTTGTGACAAAGAAATTCCGAATGCTTCCAAGCATCAATGGCACTCAAGGCTTGAGCATCATCCTCTTCTTTAGGTAGGGGAGCAGTTTTCTCCAAGAACTATGCTAAGTTCAAGGTTATCAAGTAGAAGAACATCTTATGTTGCCATCTTTAAAAATGGACACCCGTGAACTTTTCGGGTTTCTCGACATGGTTTGCCATAGTGGTCGCTCCAACATTGGTTGCAACTAAAGGGGCTGATAAAGAGGAACTCATAGCACTTAAAGACATGTTGTTTGCTGTTTTACAAAAACAGTTTAAGTTAGAACAATTTCCAACAAGTTGAAATAACTACCAAAATTAAGAAAAAATAATTCACACTATTTTTACAATTCAAAAAATTCAACAAAAGATGTTCTAAGTCCAACTTTAAAGATCACTCGTGAATAAGAAAGCGAAAACAGTTATAACCACAAACGAATTTGGAAAAATAAATTTAACTACTTTCAGAATTCAACGATAGATGATCTAAGTCCAACTTTGAAGATCACTCGTGAATAAGAAAGCGGAAACAATTTAAAGAAAAATTAACCTTTTAAAAACACAGATTAATATATGAACGGTGTTTTTAAATTTGTTTTAAGTTTGTACGAACCATTCATATAAAATAAACATTCAAACAATTTTATTAATATACTCAATACAAGAGAACATAAATAAACGATTATCAATTCTTTTACAATGGAAAATTTACAGAAATAGATGAAACAGAAATGTAAAAGCTGAGGATCGTTTTTAACACGAGACCCTTAAAACATATAACTCTTTGAAGCCATGTTTTATTTTTCTGAAAAATATACTTGAAAATTTCAAACACAATGTTGGTAAGTTTATATGTTTAAAAATTACAAGATAACAAAATCATTTGTCAAAAGATGATTAAAAACATATGATAAACAAAACAAATCTCTACATGAGACGTAATCAAACCAAGACACAAGTGTTTTGCTCCTCCCTCATATCTTACGAGCTAATATGTGGACACTATGCAATCATTTGACTATACGGATCAGTAATTAGAGTGACTAACCATGACAGGGGGTGTCAATTCTAATATAACTATTAATAGAATCTCAAGCTAATCCGTTTCTAATGGTTAATGTTATGAGGACTTTACGAGCTACAAACGGTAACGTATAAACATAATGATCGGGTCTTGTTTTCTTGTTACTGTATAAAAAATGAGTATGTGTATGTTTCTCTCCCATAGTTATAAAGCACTTAAAATTAAAAGATGCTATGAAACGCACCTTGTGAGTTATTAATTGAGTATGCTTGGAAAAGCAAATGCGGGTGTATGATGATCTTAACTGTGACCTAAATAGTTCACTTATCTTAGGAGGTTATGATATGATGTCTACTTACAAGGTGAGTGTGTATAAAGTCCACCCAATTAGTTGGTCTCGTTGATAAATAAATTAATGTTTTTATAGTTTAACCCGATGAGTCGTTAGTGACATGTCTTTAAATTCAAGTAATATATACATGTTTATTCCAAAGATATATGCTCTATGGATGTTATATACATTAATACTTGTTTATAAGTTATCGAATGTACCTTGTGTTAGGATTTTTGATAGTTGATTAATTTAAACTCTCTCGTTTTATGAAACCTTAATTCAACAGAATCTCTAGAATTCTAAGCCAACCGTCTAACCTCATTTTGATTAACTAAGTTAATTAGTTCTGAAATTTTTACCACAAGTGCACATATGTCTTAGGTTGTAATACATGTATTTGTCCAATTTTTTTGTATGTTTAAGTGGTCCAAAATGATTTTTTAGACACAAATGTACAACATTGAACTTTCTGGATTACTCTTGGAAATCCTTTTAGCTGACTAACAAAACTCGTATTAATGATCGAGATATGTTTCAAACAAGTAGGACAAAAGATCTTTTGAAAAGGATAGTTTGACATTTTATTTTATATAAGCTGTTTAGGTACCAAAACTTAATAAAATCTGATGAGACAACTTAGGTTGCAAAGTTGACCCCATAATTCGTCCATTTTGGTATGGATTGTTGAGTTATATCCTTCAAAACTTAAGACAAAGTTTATGCTAGTATACTATCAATTCAAAAGTACATTTGTTCACAAGATCCTTCAGTGTGTACTTGTCTTATGCCTTAATTGGTTAATGTCTCATGGAATGTTGGTGTTATGTTTAGCATGTTTCCTTGTAAAAATGTCCCGGTTTTGTGTATATTTATATTTTTTTATTCATATGCTATGATTTCATGAGCATTATAGTCCAAGATCGATCGATGTTCATGGTTACTTATATTTGTAGATTTTAGTTTCTACACAAGTTTAGAGGGTAGATCTTGCACTTCAAGGTTATTTACACATAGGTTCCGTAGAAAATTCATATGTTTGGTTTTTCCAGAGAGTTAATTCAAGATTTTTATATGTGTGTAACAAATCACCAACCTTCTTACTTTTGACCCAAATAATTATTATAAGACATGTATGTATTAATTTGGCTTTTTTTATAGCTTTAAACATGTTATGAACATGTATTTGAAAGAAAACCTTAGGTCCTAAAAGTGTAAATCTTGTTGTTTACAAACTTTTTTGCGGACGATGTTTTAAACAAGCTTTACAACATGTGGTTGTACTAGGGTAAGAAGATAGAACAAGGGATTTAGGATCTCATTACTAGCAAGCAAGGAGAAGAAAGCTAGAAGGTAGTTCTAAAGTTTGATCATCTTGTACTAACTCTTGAATCCTTAAAATATGATTTGGAAAGATTGAGATTACGGTAGGATATTTAGAATGGAGATAGATGGGGTGAGATGGGGCTTGTTACATCCCAACCGATGGTGGAATCATAGGGTGGACAAAAGTGAATCAATTGTTCATAGCCCATGATAATAAATAAGTTGAAATAATATTAATTATTATTTTTATTAAATAATACTAATCAAGAAATATATTACAATCAAATATAAACATAATTAAACACAATAAAATGTCTTTTATTTTGACCAAATCCAAGTCCCAGATAAGCATGTAGAAGTCCCCTAAGCTGTATTTCCTAAAATCATGTAAAAAGTAACAAGTCAGCTAATGAATTAACCGTTGAGTAAACACAAATTTTGCATACATATATAGATTGATTTAAATAATTAAAACAATTCAATTCATATATAATATCAATACTTATAATATAATACTGTAACATAAAATACAAACTAAACAGAATCAAACGTAATGACTGAATTAACTCAATAAACAGAGAAGCCTTAGGAAGAAGCATGAATCTGTTTCAATCACCACACAAATAATTAGGTTTGTCAAACCAATAGATCTATCATTGTTGTCATGGTTGTATAAATTAATGATTATATTAACATCTAATTTATCTAACTATGAACACATAATTACAAGTAATAATATAACATATTTTGAGTTAACTTTTGAAATAAAATAACCATAAATAACAATGACCATGTTGTATAATTTCCCCAAATAATAACATAATAAAATGGGCTATGAATACTCACTTGATAATAAGATGTAAATGACTTGAATTCTAAAATATAAGAAGACACACCAAAGTTTCTTCTCAATTAACCTATTGAATGATTTCTAAGTTAGAATAATAATATGATTTAAGAACTAGATGTTGATCAGGGTTTGAATTGGAATTTACATTTTTAATCTGAAAAATAATTAACTTAATAATTAATTATTTAATACCTATATCAAAAAAATTAATTGAATAATTAATAATTTAAATGATTTACATAATAATTTGTGATAATTTAAGTTTTATTTGGAATCATTTTATAAAGTTTTAAAACAAAAACTTTTAAATAGTTTTTAAAATATTAATTCCATTAAATATTAAGACAATAAAATAGTTATATTGTTTAAAATTTTTAAAAGAAAATTTGGATTTTAATAATCCATGTTATTACTTATTGACCACTAATAATACATACTACTAATTGTGCTAGTAACATTCCAAACTTTCACTTATATAACAACAACGGTTCTAATGGCATAATTTTCAAAATTTATGCTCGATTTGTATCTCTTTTAGTCTCAATGTAGTTTGTATTTACTTCACTTTGTTCATAAATATTGTTACAAACCAAATCGAGTCCAAATCAAACGTAAAAAAGTAAAATTATGTCATGGGGACTATTGTTGGTAAGAAAAGTGAAAGTTGTGAGTGTTATTGGCCAAATTAATAGTATAGGTTATTATCGAACAATAGGTAATAGTTTGGATTATTAAGTTTAAGCATCATGAACCCTTAAATCTCTCAAGTTATAGCTCTGATACCAACATGTAAGACCCTAATTCCTAAGAACCTCACAATTAGGTTTATACTTAAGCACATAGTTTATAAATTGAAAGTTTCATTATGAACACAACCGAAAACATCTATATATAACATCTTTGTCCAAAACAAAATATATAAAGATAATAACTTTATTTAATAACATAAACTTTGAACAATGGAATTCTATCCTCTAATAGAGTGGTCTTCGCATCCATAGAAGTTCGTCCCTTCAGAATTACCTAACATGCTAAAAATTCAACTTCATTAAGTGAGTTTTATTTCACTTTAACATAGTTTAATTTTACCTTGATATAATAATTATAAATGTTTTAACCTTAAACATATTATATTTTATTTTACTTTTAACATTACTAACATACAATGATAGACCCAAAAGAACATTCCACGGGGCTCGAAAATTTTTGTTGGTCAGTTGTCTATAACTAAAAATTAGTTTCTTTTAGTATGGGTCAACTCGAGTCGCATAATTTTTTATTAAATGTATAAATCAATAAATTAATAATCTAATATTCAATAATAAAGTAAAAGTTATAGAAAAAGTTATATAATAAATTCCTAAATTCAGGATTTTGGGGTGTTTATAATTGGATTTGAGAAAGGAGGGCGTGCAACTATAGAAAAAGGGCGGTCAAGGGTAGCAACTCCAGGAAAATTCGTGTCAAGCGATTTTCCTTACAAGTTTTCATTAGGTTAATCGTTAAATGGTTAGGCTTATGAAATAATTGGCTTAATTATATTAAATACTTATTGAGTATGTAGTCATTTAGGTTTATAAGAATTAATGTGGTAATGAGCTAAATTGTTTAATAACTATTGGTACTTGGGTATGTAATTTCTTTAAAACTCGTGTTAATTAATTTATAGTAGAAGGATTTAAGAAAGTTTCAAAATACTTTATGTCTTCATGTCTTCCATTGCTTGAAAGTTTTAGAAAATATTTATAAATCATAACAAACTATGTGGGTGTTTAGGAGTGCTTAATTTATCAATTTTTAACTTTTTAACTTTTGAAAAGTTAAAAAGTCATTTTACAATGTTTGGCAATGTGATTGTTGTGAGTAAATAAGTTAATAAGTCATTTCATACTAACTTATTAACTTATTGAAAAAGTCAATAAGTTGCTTTTTAAAAGCAATCCCAAACATGTTAGAGTTACTTACGATAAAAATGGTTTTTATCTTTGAACCAGAAAATTATACATTTTTCGTGTTGACAAAATAATTATGTACTTTTTAAGCAACTTTATGTTATATATTATAGTGTAATTAGATTGACATTTTAACCAATGTAACCATAATAAAAAGAAACAACAAGGGTGGAGTGCACATTTGACTTATTTTATTATGATCTTTAGTGTTAGAACCTCATAATTTCTCAAGCAATGAGGATTCAATGAGGGCAACGCCTTTATGGTGGGGATCCTGAGGCAATGCGCCTAGGAGAAACGCAACAAAGGCGGGAGCCACTGGCAAGGGTCCAAGGGGCACCCTGATTTAAAATGAAAACTACCAAATGATAATTTTATCATTATCTCATGAAAGTCGAATTGTATTCAAATCAAATTGTATTCTCTTTAGTCATTCTTTATAGTTCCTCTAGTTAATGAGTTCTCTCACACACATATTTAGCCTTGATTCAATCTAAGTTGTATCTGATTGTTTTATTCGAATGAACCACTGAATAATTTCGATTTGAAAATGTTTACACGAACCTCATATTATCTAAGTTTTTGTTTTAAATGTTCAACAAGCTCTGAATTTTCTAGTTATTGAAGATAATGGACGGTGAATCTATGAATGATAAGAAAAGAACGCTCGTGAAACTGGACAAGTTTGAAGGACAGGACTTTCGAAGATTGCACAAGAAGATGCATTTCATGTTGACTACTTTGAAGGTTGTGTATGTTGTAAGTACCGCTATGCTAGAACTGATGGAAAGCGAGACCTTGGAAATAAAGGAGGGGATGTAAGTGGGAGAAACATCTTAAGTCTTTTCTGTATGCGGCACAAGTTCATTAAAGAAAAAGCTTAGGAAGTTTCACACATGAAACAGAAAATTACTCTAAGTGTGAAATCTTCCGAAGCCAAGACCAATATCTTCCGAAGCCAAACATAAAGTCTTCCGAAGCCTCAGAGACAAAGTCTTCCGAAGCTTCAACTCATGAAGATAGATTTCTTCCGAAGACTTTTAGTAACATGCTTTATCTGATGTACTGTTCCATAAAGCTGGACACCTTTCCGCTGCACCTCTGATAGTCACCAACTTACATGAGTTGGTGAAAAGGTCCATGCTTTTGGTAACTGTACATTGAGGTCTTGAGTCTGTAACTTTCTACTTTATGTACTTTATCCTTTTTGTAATAGATAAGGATGTGAGCTATGGCATGTCATAGTCACAGTCAAAAGGCAATCTGCCTTTCGACTTTACAATTGATTTTGTTTGTGTCTAGTCAATTGTATCCAGCTGGCTTTCAAAGTATAGCTGGCTGTAGGACGTAGTATAAGTATCTCATGTTCTTGTATCTTTAAAAATATATACTTTGTAACACTTGTAATAGAACATAGAGAAGGCAATATACTACATTCTTGAAAACCAAATACTTTTGTTCTTTGTGTTTCGTCTCTTACATTACTTGTGTTCTTAGTATCTTATCTTGGTTAATCCAGTTTACTGTTTGATTAAAGTTTAGTTAATCTTCTCTTTGTGTTGTTGTGTTGTAACTATAACCCTTCAACGATCCTGCATTTGGTATCAGAGCATTTCAGGCTCTTGATATAAGATCTCACCACCTTAAGATCCCTCACACACACAAATACTAAACTTTTAAAATGGCAGCCATTTCCAAAACTGATATGGAAACTGGAACCATGAACAAGTCCCTACTGATCACTCTTGATGAGTTTGATACCTGGTGTTTAAGAATGGAAGGTTTCATCAGGTCTCTTAATTCAAGAATGTGGGAGTCTATTGAGAATGGACCTTTCATACCTAGCACCCCTTCTGCTACTAGTGCTGGTATGATTCCCAAAGATGTGGCTAACTACTATGATGAAGATAGGAAGAGAGTAGAGATTGATAGAAAAGCCATGATAGCTCTTCAAACTGCCCTTCCAAACTCTGTATACAGAGGTTTCAAGAAGTGCAAAACAACCAAACAGCTATGGATGCACTGAAACTGATGTATGAGGGTTCTTTTGAAGCCAAGGAGAATAAGAAGGATCTCCTGAAGTAGCAGTTTGAAAACTTCACTTTCAAAACAGGTGAAACCATGACTCAGCAGTACTTCAGGTATGTTGAGATTGTGGATACCCTAGTGGATGGAGGAGTTTCTCTTGAAAATAGAGACATTGTAAGGAAGTTCATGTCCTTACTTCCTAGGCAATGGACACACTACTGTGTGGTGATCAAGAGAACTAAAAATCTTAAAACTCTTACTCTGATAGAGTTATATGGGATTCTCAGTGGCTACTAGATGGAGATGAACATGCAAGGTTCATCTGGCAACTCCAATAATCAAATGGGTTCAGCCCTACATGTGGTTGAAAGGGATAGCATAGAACCCAAACATCATCTCATATGCTACCCTGACAACTCACCCAGGGGTCCTTTCATCACCTTTCCAGAGACACCAAGGGAGAACTACATTCAAGGAAGCCCATTCTAGGAGACAAGCTCTTCTCAAGCTTTTGTGTCTTCTGATGAAAGTTGTGGGAACTCTCTTTTCACTCTTGAAGACCTGGACTGTATCCATCTAGATGATCTGGAGTACATAGAAATAGTCCAGCAGATGGCTCTTCTCACTCATAGAGCCAAGAAGTTGTACAAGAGGACTGGAAGGAAGTTTCCAAGCAATGCAACCAGTGGAAAGTTTGGACTGGACAAAGGCAATATCAAGTGTTACAACTGTAACTTGATGGGCCACTTTGCCAGAGAGTGTAAGGCACCTAGAACAAATGGTGGCCAAACACAATCCAGACCAAACTACACTGACAAAGCTCACCAGAATGAGAAGTCAAAGTAGCAAGCCGCTATTGCTGTTGAAGAAGGAGGCTTTGACTGGAGCTTTCAGGTGGAGGATGCTTCTCAAAACCAAGCACTAATGGCAGATCATGATGAAGCCAACGTATTGGAACATCTCTGTACTCCTGAATGCATTGCTAAAGTTAACAGATACAGGTCCTACAACTTGGAAATGAGATCTGATCTTGAGTCCTTAAACATTTTAAAATCTGATTTTAGAAAGTCTGAAAATGATTACAAGCTGAAAATAGAGGACTTAGAGAAATCCATTTCAGTTCTAAAACATGAACACACAGATTTTAGGACTCAAATCAAAGATCTCATAACTAAGTTAACTAAGTGCCAGGCTGAGCTTGTGATCAGCAAAGCCAGGGCCGAAAAGAGTGTTCTTGAAGAAGAGACCTTCAAGAACATGATATCCTCATCCCTGCACAACAAAGTGTGCTATCAAAGCAGGCAGGGACTAGGATCCAATGAGATAGCTCCTCCACACACAATCTTGTCAGTAAGATCTCCTAGGTGTAGAACTTGTGAAGATGAGCTTCCTCTCATAGATCCTATGAGTGAAGAGGATGAAGAAGAGATAGTGAAGAATCCCTCTGAAAAGAGTGAAGAGGAGGATTCCAAGAAGGGCCACTATCCTTCTAAGGAGAAAGTGAAGACTGTGATGACCAAGTCCATGAGAAAGAACTTGATTAGAAAGAGCAAAAGAAAGGCAAGGAAGGCTCAAGAGATCAAGGCTACTTTTGACTTTAAGTAGAAACAAGTTTTTATCTCTGCAGGGTTTAAAGTGGTAGGGACTGAAGACATCAACCAAAACTCTTCTGCTAAGAGTTCTGGTTCTTGTTCAACTCATCTGAATAGCATGAAGAAGACTGATCTGCTGTGTATCACTGCTGCACAGCTTGGACCATCAAACTCCAAGCACAGTCCTCAGCGTAAGAGGATTATCTCAGCATCTGCAAAGATGAAGGTGGAGAAGGGATGTGATCAAAGACAGTCCTATTCCAAGGAAAAGGCTCTTGTGAAGAAGAAGGTAAATTGTGTCATGTGTGAAAGTACCACTCACATTGCCAAGGATTGTCCCTTTAATCCTAAAGGTACTGTCCACATGACCGAAACAAAGACTTCAAAGAGCTTGAAAAGGATTCAAGCTTCGGAAGGAAAACCTGTTTCCTTCGAAAGCTCAAAATCTAACAAGAAGGGAAGTGGAAAATTCCCTTCGGAATAAAATTTGGTCTTGGAAGAAAGGAGTTCTTCCGAAGCACTGAAGTCTGTTGCAGTGTCTGCAGAATCTTCCGAAGGTTCAGTCATCAAAACTTCCGAAGTTCCAAAAGCTTCCAACGTTTTGAAGGTCAAGTCCAAGACTCCAAAGGTGGTGTGGATGTCTAAGAAAGACCAAATGACTGAGATTTCTCCATCAAAACAGCTCAAGATCCTCTTAGTACAACCATAGGATCTATTATTGTTGAATTACCTTCTGTTAATAAGCCCAAGACAAGCAAAGCTTGGGTTTCAAAATGTAACTAATCTTTTTTCTTTGTGCAGGGACAGTTGAAGATAGACAGAAATGTCTAGATCATAGACAGTGGTTGTTCCAGCACATGACAGGCAATAGGTCACTATTCCAGAACTTTGAAAGGATTGATGGAGGACCAGTTGCTTTTGGAGGAGATGAAGGTGGTTACATTTCTGGAAGGGGCAAGGTCACAAATGGTAAGCTCAACATAGAAAAAGTAAATTTTGTTAAGGAGCTTGGATACAATCTTCTGAGTGTATCTCAATTTTGTGATCAGAGTCATAACATGCTCTTTACTGAGCATGAGTGCATTGTTCTTAAGCCCGGTGTGATCATTCCTCATGAGCATATCCTGCTTAGAGCCCCCAGGAAAGGAAACATGTACAAGATGGATATGCAAGAAACCTCTCCTTCTGGAGAAGTTTCATGCTTTCTGTCTAAAGCAAATAGTGATGAGTCTTTCCTATGGCATAAAAGAATGTGCCATGTAAACTTTAAGAATATGAATAAGTTAATTAAGCATGACTTGGTAACTGGAATGCCAAAGAAAGAGTTTACAAGTGATGATCACTATGTTGCATGCCTAAAAGGGAAGCAACATAAGGTATCTCACAAGCCTAAGGAAGAGAACTCCATCACTACACCCCTACACCTGTTACATATGGATCTCTTCGGCCCCACTAGTGTAATGAGTTTAGGAAGGACCTTATGTTGTCTAGTGATCACAGATGACTTTACAAGATTCACTTGGGTTTTCTTCCTTAGAACTAAGGATGAGACTCTTGAGATTCTGAAGAATTTCATCTTAAAGATTGAGAATTAGTCTGATCACAAGGTCAAGATCATAAGATGTGATCAAGGAACCGAATTTAAGAACCAAATCCTTGATACATTTTATGATGAAAAGGGTATTACAAGACAATTCAGTGCTCCCAAGACTCCTCAGCAAAATGGTGTTATTGAGAGGAGAAACAAGACACTGATTGAAGCTGCAAGAACCATGTTGTCTGACTCTAAGCTGCCCATCACCTTCTGGGCAGAGGCAGTCAACACTTCCTGCTATGTGCAGAACAGAGTTTTAGTGGTTAAGACTCATGGCAAGACTCCTTATGTACTTTGGCACAAGAGGAAACCTTTCATTGGTTTTCTCAGATCATTTGGATGTCTTTGCACCATATTGAATACCAAAGATCAAATTGCCAAGTTTGCTAAGAAATCAGATGATGGACACTTTATTGGATACTCTTACCAAGCTAAAGCTTATAGAGTATACAATCTCAGAACTAGAATTGTTGAGGAGTCAGCCAATGTGACTTTCAATGAACACACACCCTGTGTTGCTGGTTCTGGTCCCGATTGGTTATTTGATCTTGATTTGGTTACCAACTGTTTTAACAAATCTTGTGAGAATGTTTCAGGATCTGCAAAAATAAAAATACAGATGATCCTGATCCAATATTTGAGCAAGGAAGATCTTCAAGTCATATATCTTCGGTTCCAGTTAGAACCACTTCTGCAAATGAGGTTTCTATCAGCACAACAATGACAAACTTAGCTGATACATCTGGTATGCCTTCAAATTCTAGCTCAGAGGCTCCACAACCAGATAAGAACACCTCAATTGTGGAAGACAACAATGGTGGTGGTGACAATGACCAAGAAGTTCTTGATGCCACCAACCACACCATAGATGAGCACATCAATGATGTCACACACTGCTTGGATCAAGTTTCACTTGAAAAGTGTGCTGATGTGGTGGGAGAAACATCTATGCCAGATATAAATTTCTCAAATTTAGATCTTTCTCAACAACTTGATGTGATCCCTCAGCTTAGGATCCACAAGTCTCACCCTACCACAAACATCATTGGAGATGTTGTCTCAAGGGTAAAGACAAGAGGACAAACCCATGAAGTAAATGTTTGTCTTCACTCTTGTTTCTTATCCCAGATAGAGTCAATGAAAGTTGATGAAGCTCTAAAGGATGGAAGTTGGGTTGAAGCTATACAACAAGAGCTGCTTCAATTCAAAAGGTAGAAAGTTTGGAACCTTTGTCCTCTTCCTTCTGGGAAGACTACCATTGGAACCAAATGGGTGTTTAGGAACAAGAAGGATGATAGAGGTATCATTATCAAGAACAAAGCTATATTGGTTGTTCAATGATACACACAAGAAGAAGGGATTGACTACACTGATGTCTTTGCTCCTGTGGCAAGATTAGAGGCTGTTAGGATATTCCTGGCATTTGCTGCATCCAAGAACTTCAAGGTCTTTCAACTTGATGTAAAGTGTGCCTTCTTATATGGAGTGATAGATGAAGAGGTTTATGTCAAACAACCACCTGGTTTTATAGATCCTGATCATCTTGATTATGTCTGCAAGCTTGACAAAGCTCTCTATGGGCTACATCAGGAACCCAGGAAATGGTATGAGACACTGTCTGAGTATCTCTGTAAACATGGATACAGGAGAGGTACTATAGATGGAACTCTCTTCATCAAAGGACAAGGAAAAGACATACTTTTAGTTCAAGTATATATGGATGACACCATCTTCGGTTCAACTAATCCAAAGCTCTGCAGAGACTTTGAGAAGCTGATGAAAGACAGATTTGAAATGAGTGCTATAGGGAAACTCAATTTCTTTCTGGGAATTCAAGTGAAGCAAGTTGAAGATGGCATCTTCATAAGTCAGTCAAAGTATGTTCAGGACATACTCAAGAGGTTCAATATGACTGACTGTAAGATTGCTAAGACACCCATAGCTAGAAACCACTCCCTTGGTCCTGATCTTGAGGGGGAGTGTGTAGATGAACACTTATACAGGTCTATGATTGGGTCTCTTATGTATCTTACTGCTAGCAGGCCTGATATCATGTTTGTTACATGCATTTGTGCAAGATATCAAGCCAACCCTAAGATGTCTCACCTTATCACTGTCAAGAGGATTCTAAGATACCTCAAAGGTGCATCAACACTTGGCCTATGGTATCCCAAGAATTCTGACTTCAATCTGTATGCCTATACGGATAGTGATTATGGTGGTTGCAACATGACTGCAAAGTCTACATCTGGGGGATGTCAATTTCTTGGTGGAAGGGTTGTCTCATGGCAATGCAAGAAACAATCCTGTGTCTCTGCATCAACTGCTAAAGTTGAATACATTGCTACTGCTAGCTATTGTGCTCAAGTACTTTGGATTCAGAATCAAATGCTAGACTATGGATTAAACTTCAAGGAGACTCCCATTCACATAGACAACAACAGTGCTATCTCAATCATAGAGAATCATGTGCAACACTCAAGGACAAAGCATATCAATATTAGGTATCATTTAATAAGAGATAACTATGAAAAGGGATTAATTAAACTAGTCAAGGTTCACACAAATGAACAATATGTTGATTTGTTTACAAAAGCCTTTGATGAACAAAGATTTAAATATCTAATATCAGCTATTGGGATGATCAACCTTGAGTAGATTTTTCTTAAAACTAATTCTTATTATTTCTTAAAATATGTGTGTCCTAAGTTGTCTAGTTCATCACTTTCATAAGCTCATGTTTTCCTTGGATTAAAATCTTTTTCTGAAGACTTTCCTTAGATTATTTGAAAATTCATACTTCGGAAGTTATGCTTTTAACTTCGGAAGTTATGCTTTTAACTTCGGAAGCAAATCATGTCTTCAAAATAAATAACTGTCTAAGAAATTTACCTTCGGAAGAGCTCTCAGATCTATCTTCCGAAGCTCAAATTTTTGTCTCAGACACTTACTTGTTTTTAAGAACTATTTACTTCCAAAGAAAAATTAACTCTCGGAAGCTTTGTAGTTTTACATACAAAGCATTCAAGTTTTAATTTATCTTCCGAAGCAAAATTCTCAAATCTCTCAGGGAATTCTTCCGAAGTCATTTTAGCTTCGGAAGCTTTTTAATTCAAACTTCCGAAGATAATTTTTGATTTCCAAGAAAACTACTTTTTGAGCAAAAGTAAACTACTTTTTCAGAGGTTGGACCGACATCCGGATTTCAAAGTTTATCCTCTTTCATTAAACTTTATCTGAAATCCTTCTCACATATAAATCCAACGGTTTCCCACTCTTTCTATCATCTGTTCTTCCTCCAAACCTAAAACCCCAAATTTCTCTTTGAAATTTCTTTCTCTCTTCTTTCTTCGTCCTTAAGCTACTTCAAAATGGCCAACCTCGCTCACAGGAATGATCCCAACTTTACCATGCAGCTACATAGACAACACAATCAGGTTGCTCTATTAAGCTCTGAGAAAGATCCTCATTTCTTAGAGGTTTGCCGTTTCCTAACTTTGTCAAACTACTTAACCTCCCTAACCATTGATCCTCCACTCTATGAGGATCAGCTGCTTGAATTCTGGAAGACCTGCCAAGAGGTCATTATGGATGGGAGAAGGCACTGTCTGCCACAGTACAGGGGAGAACAGTCTTCATCACTCCGGCCATCATCAACATGCATCTTCAGCTGGATGATGAAGAAGGTGAGGTGTTCTTCCCAAAGAAAGCTATCAATCATTCTTTTGAGCAGATAGGATATGAGATAGATTTCTTTGTAAAGACCTTTAGGAAAGGGAAGGTCTCATCCCAATGGAGATTCCTGCTCCATGTGGTCATCCACAGCTTATTAAACAAGCATGGTGGATCGGACCAGATTTTTAAGGATCTCTCCTTCATAATCCATGGAATGGTTCAAGGAGTCAAATTCAGGTATTCTTAATTTGTCTATACTAATTTACTTGCAAATTTAGACTCAGAATATTACATGTTTCCTAGATATGTCCGGTACATTCTTAACTGTGAATTGGGCTCACAGTTAAGGGAAACAGGTAACATTCTTAAATTGGACAGATGAAGCCCGGCATCTTCAAAATATTGAGAAAGTCCACTGTTGGATTCTCTAGGGTAGAAACAACCCTAGTCCCAAAAATGTTAGAGCTCATTGCTCAAGGTGACAACCTAGCAGCACAAGCTAGTGTTGAGCCCACACCTACTACCTCCATATCACCCACACAGCCTCAAATCACCATCACTTACCAAAGAAAATCTAAACGAACCCCTGCTCAGGCTATTCAGTTTGTGGAGGCCCCCATATACTCACCCATACAGGAAGAAGTGGACACTGGAGCTCCCACTTCTCTTGAGGAGCAGACCACTCCCATCTATTCAAGAATTAGTGATGAGGTTCCTCATGCTCAGCCTGATGAGCTTATTAGCCCAACTGCCTTAAGCCATCACTCTGAGTCTCAACACTCAAGTGATCAACCTTCAGGGGACAGTTACCATCCCCAGCCTATAGATCTCAACGAACCAATTCCCCACCTTTACTTCTATACTGATGAAGATCTAGGTTTCAGTGAGTATAATGAGTCTCTCTTCTTTACCCCTACTCAAAGAGAGATGAATGCTCCTGAGTCTCCTACATCTATCCCACATCAGTCACCTACAACTGAGGTGGACACTTCTGAACCTATTCAGGATGTCCATATGGAAGAGGCTCTCACTTCTGAAAGTGATTACATCATTAAGACCTCAACCATGGCAACTCAGCCCACTGACATCTCAACTGAGACTGCCAGTGAGCAGAGAAAAACCAGTAGCAAAGAACCCTAAGCTGGTGGTGAGAGAGAGGACTCTGGTCCAATCATCTCATCCCCCAATGAGTCTTCTGATGAAGATAAGGGGAATCTGAGACTGCTGGTGCAAAAACTGTCTAAAACATGCACTTACCTAGTCTCAAAGGTCAGTCACCTTGAATCTCAGGTGACTACCTTACACAATAGGATCAATGATCAGCAACTTGAGATTTCATATCTTAAAGAAAAACTAGCTGGGAAACCCTTAAGGAGAGCTCAACTAGGAACACAAGAACCTATGGATGTGATTGACCTATCTTCCAGCTCACCTATGCAAGTGGGTGATGCTACCAAAAAGGGGGAGAAAGTCATTACAATCACAGAACCTGGGAGTTCTTCAGAGAGAATGGACATTGAGGACTCACCATCCTCACTTGCAATTATGCATTCTCAGTAACCTCCTCTAATTCACATTGATGTGGACTACACAGACTCCTTCATACAAAGTCTGTTTGAGGATGGGATACCAAGGGCTATGTCACCTTCACCATCTTCCAATCACATCATTAGGTGGAGGTAAATTTCTTAGACAGTTTTTTAAAGCATGAAGAAGTCTGGTGATAGGCAGAGGATGATGAGCTTCTTGAAGCTGTATGGATTCTCTGGAAGGAGACTTGGACCCATATCTCTATCCACTATGGATGAGCATATCAGGATAATCAAGCAGAAGATTAAGAGTGGAGAGCTTATTGACTTACACTCCACTCCAAGTCAGGCTCCACCTGAAGTGGAGGTTAAGGTTGAACAACCAGAGACAACACAACCGGACCTCCTGCTAATGCTCAGCAAGCTTCATCTTCTGATCCACAGTAGATTCAACCTCCCTCTCCTTCTGAACCTGAGAGAGAGGAAGTCCCAATTGAGAGAGGCAACAAAGATCAATCTAGTACTACAGGCCAATCTTCTTAGTTAAAATTTGGAAAGAGAATGAAAAGGATGGCTTCAAGACCAAAGCCTAAGAAGAAGAAGAATCCCGCACCCTCTTCTAAACCTTAGGATGAATCAGAACAGCCTGAGGATGTGCAGCCAGAGGAAGCTACACCAACTCCAATTCAAATAGCTTCTCTAGAAATAGGAAGACCCATCTTGTCTTGGACATACACACAAATCCAGAAAGATGGCATGTTATTAGAGATCAAGGCATTGAAGACATTTATACATGGCAAGATATGTTTCAGTTGCCTCAGCATGACCTCTTTGACATGAGAAGACACTTTGATAGCTTGAAGGATCCTGATCATCTTATGAAGGAAGGAATGGTGATCATCCTAATGAGGACTGTTTATATCTGAAGTTTTCAAAGTGTTTTGGTAGCATCAGCCTAGGGGAGTTTGTAGAGATTAATGAAGAAGCTGATGCAACCTAAACATCTTAAGTCTTTCCTGTATGCTGCACAAGTGCATTAAAGAAGAAGCTTAGGAAGTTTCACACATGAAACAGAAAATTACTCTAAGTATGAAATCTTCCGAAGCCAAGACCAATATCTTCCGAAGCCAAACATGAAGTCTTCCGAAGCCTCAGAGACAAAGTCTTCCGAAGCTTCAACTCATGAAGATAGATTTCTTCCGAAGACTTTTAGTAACATGCTTTATCTGATGTACTGTTCCATAAAGCTGGACACCTTTCCGCTGCACCTCTGATAGTCACCAACTTACATGAGTTGGTGAAAAGGTCCATGCTTTTGGTAACTGTACATTGAGGTCTTGAGTCTGTAACTTTCTACTTTATGTACTTTATCCTTTTTGTAATAGATAAGGATGTGAGCTATGGCATGTCATAGTCACAGTCAAAAGGCAATCTGCCTTTTGACTTTACAATTGATTTTGTTTGTGTCTAGTCAATTGTATCCAGCTGGCTTTCAAAGTATAGCCGGCTGTAGGACGTAGTATAAGTATCTCATGTTCTTGTATCTTTAAAAATATATACTTTGTAACACTTGTAATAGAACATATAGAAGGTAATATACTACATTCTTGAAAACCAAATACTTGTGTTCTCTGTGTTTCGTCTCTTGCATGACTTGTGTTCTTAGTATTTTATCTTGGTTAATCCAGTTTACTGTTTGATTAAAGTTTATATAATCTCCTCTTTATGTTCTTGTGTTGTAACTATAACCTTTCAACGATCCTGCAAAGAACACTAAATACATTTGTTGTAGTCACCTCTTAAACAGTTTGTCATATTCCATGTTTGATATTTATCAAAATGATTAATATGCAAATGAACTATATGATTCCTATTAATTCAAATACATGGCTGAAGATTCTTGCAGCAAAAAATTCTGGTTAGTATTTTATAAATTATAAGGTTGTAGATTTAGAGCTATTCATGGTAAAATATAATGAACTGTTAAGGATTTTAGAATAGTTTGCTCAATATGATATGAGATGGATGAGTACACTTGGATCTGGTATCATTGCACTGCCTCCTTCTTACATTGATTCTAACATACTTTGAAACATAATAATAAGAAAGTGAATCTTGTATAACTAGATAGTCACCTTAGAATTGAAGAGTCTTTGAGGGCTTAAGAGGGTGACAAAGTTAAGGACAAGAATACAATTGGACCTTCACTAGTGGACATGGTGGGAAAATGTGAACCATCTAAGAGTGCTACAAGTGTTATGGCAAACAAAAGTTTAAAGGTAACAACAACAAAGATCGAAACAAGAAACCGAAGTTAGCATGTTAGAAGTGTGGCAAATCTGGTCATTTGAAAAAGAATTTCTAGGTTTGTAAATACAAGAATGACGCTAGTCTAAGTAGATCTAAAGATACAGGAAAGCAACAAGGTCATATTTTAGTTTCAAATTATAAGTTATGCCGATTGTATTGCAAATTTCTAAAGTATTTTATGTGTAGGATGATGATATTGTTTGGTAGGTTGATTCATGAGCAACTAGTTATCTATATAAGGATCTCCCTTAGTTCATGTACTTTCAACCAATATAAATCAATACTAAAATTAGGTAATATTTCAACTGAACCAATTAAAGGATTAGAAAATGTTAGACAACATGTTTTGTACCCATGATTCAAAAGAAACTATTATTTGGTATTTGGCTACAAATAAAGTATATTCAAGACATTGTACTTTTGTTATAGTCGGTTATCTATGTAATGGTATGTTAAAGTCAGTATTGTAAAACTCGGCTAACTCGGTCGAGTACTTGGAGTGTACTTGGAACGCGGCTATTTAATGAAGACACTTTCTTCAACTCGAAATTATAACTCAAAATCAGTCAAAATTGGTACATCTCGGACTTACTTGGAGGTAGGCAGCCCAACTCGGCGTCACTCGAAACTAGGCAACCCAACTCGGAAAATCAGATTTTCGCGAGTTTTCATTAATTTTCGATATTTTTCATTGATTATGTTGAATTTCGTTGTTTTTCACGGAGATATCTTGGAAGATGACTATTAAATGGTTACCATGTCTATAACCTTATAACATAAATATCAATATTTGAAGTATTTATAATATCTAAGCATGCATCATTTTAATTTTTATTGATATTCACGTATATTGTTATAAATATTAGTTTACAATATTTGATATATGTTTAGTTTTTCAAAAATTAATTTCTTTATAATTTATCATCTCTGAGTATTCCCTGACTAGAATGAGTACTTGTAACTCCTCAGTAGATCAATCTAGCAATGTCTGACGATTTTTATAACATTACTTAAAATTGAGTTTCGATATATCTTTTGGTATAGAACTTGTATATATTGGCTTCAACTAGTTCTAGTAATAATATGAACATATTAGAATTACAACATACTATACTAAGACATTTTAATTATAAAAGATTAAAAGATATGTCAAAAATAAATTTAATACCAGGTTTAGACATTAAATGAAATATGCAAAACATTTATGTCGACCAAAATAATTAAACCAGTTTATATCCAATCCCATAGTAACCAGTTTGTATCCACTCCAAACCGTACCAGCTTTGAATTAATCAAAGATCGATTAACCGAAACCCAACCGGCTCCACAATGTAGATTTTTAGACAACATCAAACCGTTAATAAACAAACCGGTTCTTAGAAAACCCGTTTTGACCTTTGTAATAAATAACCTAATTGGTAACCATTTTATTAATAACCGATTTGGGTACCAGACTATGACAAAACTTCAAGTTCTTACTCCGGTAGATTTCAATCAAAGTAATTGAACATTCACAGATAAGCACACTTAATAAGCCTACTTAACTAAATTTTGGGCCATATTATAAATATTCTAGAATGTAATTAAAAAGTTTAATTAAGTTTTATTTATTTCATGTAATACAATATTAAAATTTATTTTTTTATGAAATTTTAATTTTTGTTCTGTAGTAATTTTTAAAACTAATTACAAACTATTAATTTAGAAATTAAATGAATAGAAAGGTTTTTAGATTTCTCATGATCACATTATATTCTTTTTACATTCTCAGACGCGCTCCTTTAGTGATCCAAAGTCCGGTGGCTCCACTAGGACTTCGAGTCCGTCTACCTTTTGACGTAAATTTTATTCAGAAACAAACCGAGTCAATATAAAGCGTGTCCGTGCTTATTTTTAAGTATGTTTTGAGTTGGTATACGTTTTGACGTAAATTTTGTTATAAAATGAGTCGGGTGATCAACTATAATATGTATCATTGATGGTATAAATTTGAGTTTATATTTAAATATAAATTTAGTTTGGACGATTGTAGTCTATATTTATTGCGCCACATATGGCGCCGCGGACATGCTTATTATAATGTATGTTTTGAGTTGGTATACGTTTTGACGTAAATTTTGTTTATAAAATGAGTCGGGTGATCAACTATAATATGTATCATTTGATGGTATAAATTTGAGTTTATATTTAAATATAAATTTAGTTTGGACGATTGTAGTCTATAATTATTGCGCCACATATGGCGCCGCGGACATGCTTATTATAATGTATGTTTTGAGTTGGTCTATGTTTTGATCAAAATTTTTATTTGGAGTCGAGTCAAATATAATCCGTTTTCATTCGACTTAATTATTCTACATTTCAATTTAAATTTAGTTCGAAAACGAGTTGGATCGAATATAGTCTATAATCGAATACGAAACCGAACGGATAAAATACTAGTGTATTTAATAGTTAACCTAATAGTTATTTATTAATAAACAAGGGAATATATATGTTATGAGTAAGTTTTTATAAACTACTTGATATTCAAGCATTTAATATTTGAACTTTCAGTTCTCTAAAATTTTATCTTTTAAAATATCATAAATTTGGAGGAAAGTTAAATTTTCTTTTATATAATTAATCAATATAAAATCACTCTCAAGTGTTTAGGGTAGGGTAATATTAAAAAATATATTTAATCTAAAAAGTTTAAAAATAATTGTGAGCTTGACACATGTCTTTCTATTGTTTTAAAAAAGAATGTATTTTGACCATTGTGTTAAATATGTCAGCTCATTATGTCTTATACATTCATTGTGTCAAATGTCACCTTGTTATATTATATATTTTACATCATTTATTATATGTGTTTATCATTGAATTTTACGTATTAAATAATTCTATATTATTTTTGTCATTGTTTTAATAGATTATATAAACTTGTTATCCATCATTGTGTTTTACAGTTAGAAATATACAATGATATCTTTCATCAATGTATTTTTTTAAAATTCATAGTGTTAAACATAACACAATGTGTTATTTTTGCCATTAGTTTTTTTATATATTATATAAACGTGTTATCTATTATTGTATTTTACAATTGAAAGTACATAATTATGTTTTCATCAATTATTTGTGTTTTACATATCAAAGATACAAAACAATGTTATTCTACCAATATTTTTGTAAAATTCATCATTTTAGAAAAACAAAATAATATTCTATTAAAATAAAATAATTAACAAAAATACATAATGAACTACACTAAACACAAAAAAACAAGATATGAGCTAAACATAAAAAATAATTATTTTATATAACAATAGTGTACTTGTTTAAAGATAATAAAACACTTGTTTTTATGGTGTAATTTTTTTAAAAAAATAATAATAAAATTCTACATAAACGTTATAAATGTTTAAAAAATGAGAAAACTTGCAAAACGTCAACAAAGGTTATACAAAAAGTAATATCAAACATAAAAGTTATAACCTAAAATACCCCTCTAACAAACTTTTCACTATAATTTGATCATCAAACATTGATTAAAAAGATTGACGAGTAAGATTAATTCTTATACTTTTTAGTTTTAACAGTCTTTTTATTTGAATATTTCCAAAATCGTTAAGATGTATAAAATTTTTTATTATCATATATCTACTAAATGGAAAATAGTTTAGATTGGTTAAAAAGTCTTCGTGCGGGTAAATACACAATTGATTTAAATAGTAGCTCATACTCTCATATACTTCTTGTAACATCCCAAGCGATTGGGTCATATGTAATAGTTGAAATACAAGAAATATTAATTCCGAATTTCAAACGAGTAAGTTATAAGTAAATTGTCTATTTCAAATTTGATGTTTTTAGATTAAAATTTTAAGTTATATGAGACCGTTTGAATATAATAATAATATATTATATTCGAATCTGCTCCGTTTTTTACGAAACTTAGGTTGACTAGTAGAGAAAAATAAGCTCGTCATGATGACATATTCAAAATTTTATAAAATGTTATACATTAAAAGTTATAAGAAAAAAACAAAATAAAAAATTGGATTAATTATATTAAGTAAGCAAGCAGGTGCTTAATTCACCTACCTACCTTCTAGCTTATAGATAAAGTACAAGTTTTCTTCGGAACGCTCTAATAAAAAGAGAATCCCGAGTTATTAATACCTCACTGGGTGTTGTTAGTAGTCGTTTTGGTACTCGAGTAGGAGCGCGAGTAGGGGAGACTCTACATCAAATTGTCGTAGATAGTTTTCAGGCATGTTATTGTTTAATTATATCTTTAGTTATTATTTTATTATAGTTATTAGTTATTATTATTATTATTATAGTTATTATTATTATTATTATTATTATTATACTACTACTACTACTATATTATTATTAATGTTACTAAGCATTAGTGTTATTAATGGAAAAGTATTGGGTAGCCCCATGGGTTGGCAGAGCCATGACGGAAATATTTGAGATATGCCAACTAGTAAGGGTTGTACCAAAGGGTTGGAGTAGGGTAAGAGAAAGTGCTAAATAATGTTAATAAATATAAAAGGATAATGAATTATCTCGAAGATAGTTGATAGCTAGAATGTAGTTTAAATAATGTTATCTTGTGTGTAGGATAACATTTGATAGCAGTGAACCTGAGCAGCCATATCACCGATCGGATTAGTTAAGGTGAGTTCTCTGAACTATTTTTCTAAAACGGGATATGATGTTCTGATAACTGGTAATAACTGAAGAATTGATTATCAATAGCATCTGTAATATGTGGCAATGCTTGATAGGATGCTTGAGGACTGCTTGTATGATCCTGCTTTAGCCAGTGGAGTTTCTATACATAGCCTTGTTATGTGAATTTATAGTGTGCTTACTATGTTCCTATATGTTTGCCATGCTTGTATCTACTTGATGCAATAGTCAATATTAAGATGGTTTGAACTTCTTTTTAGCAGGGTCAACGTGAATTCCTTGGCTATTCACCACATGATCTAAGAATTGAACTTCTTCTAGCCAGAACTCATATTTGGAAAACTTGGCGTATAGTTGCTACTTCTTTAAAAGTTTGAGAACTTGTCAAAAGTGCATCTCGTGATCATAGATAAGAATATCATCAATGAACACTATCACAAATTTATCCAAATACGTTACATACTCGATTCATAAGATCCATGAACACAGCAGGTGCATTGGACAAACCAAAAGGCATAACCATGAACTTGTAATGTTCATATCGAGTACGGAAAGCGGTTTTTGGAATATCGTCATCATTGACACACAATTGATAATACCTAGAACGTAGACCAATCTTCGAAAATTGGGTTGCTCCTTGAAGTTGTTGAAGAGATCATTGATTCGAGGAAGAGGGTATCGGTTCTTGATGGTGAGCTTGTTGAGTTCTTGGTAGTCGATATACATACGGAAAGAACCATCTTTCTTCTTCATGGGCCCCCGGGACGAATGAAACCCTTATCGGTCAGCTCTTGTAGTTGACTAGCTAGTTCTTGCATTTTAGAAGGTGCAAGACGATAAGGTGATTTAGCCATAGGGTTTGCACCAGGGATCAAGTCGATTTTGAACTCAACTTCGCGTACTGGAGGTAACCCCTTAAGATCCTCGGGAAACACTTCGGGAAAATCTCGTACAATAGGAATATCTTTCAGTTCCTTACCCCTGGCTTTCGTATTAACTACATACGCCATGAAAGCTACGTAGTTCTTACTTAAGCACTTTCGGGCGTTGATGCAGGACATAAGTTTGAGTCCTTGGGATGATTTCTCCCCAAAGACTTTCAAGGTATCACCCGACGGTAAGGGAATTCGAATGCACTTCTCGAAGCATAAGATTTCCATGTGTTTCTTGGCTAACCAATCCATGCCGAAAATAACGTCAAAGCTTACCAGTTGCATAGGAATAAGGTCGATAAGGAACTCGTGCTCGTTAAAACTCAAGGTATAATCACATATTACGACGTCAACGACAATCGATTTTCCATCGGAGACTTGACCGTAAAGGATCTTTCTAGATTAACACACGGCTTAGAGAGCATAGGCTAAAACTCCAAAGACACGAAACTCTTATTCGCACCCGAATCAAACAATACAGAAGCATAATGACTATTTATAAGATACATACCTGTTCAGTAATGACCTATTATTGGTATGATGAACACAGGTAGGAATTTTTACAAGAAAAGAACGATTAAAATAAATGTAACGACATACCATTCACCACATCAGTGTTAGCTTGTGCTTGGTTGGCATTGATGTTAAAGGCCCTTCCACGAGCCGATGGCACAGTTCCTGCATTGCAGGGACATTGTGGACGAATACGCCCGAGCTCGCCACAGTTGTAGCAGGCTCGATTAGCAAGCATCGTAGTATTGTTCGAGGCACGAAAGCAAGTAGCCACCAGATGCCCATACTTCCCACACAACGAGCAAACTCGGCATGGAGTGTTACTCACGTGATGGTACTTGCAAGTATTGCACATCAGGTGCGGCCCAGTATAAGCTCTCGTCACGGGAGCTTGATTTGCAACGACAACTTACCTTTGAGGAGCGTTAGGTGCTGTCACCATGTAATTTCAAGTCGGGGTGAACTTGCGTTTCTTGTTTTGGAAGGAAGACTCGGCCTTCACCTCCTTTGTAGCTTCGGGGTCACCTTTGCAATAGTTTTGGCACTTTCCATCGACATAGTGCCAGCCTTAATATGATTCTCAGTGAGTTGTATGGTGATAGTAATCATCTCTTCCAAAGTTTTGGGCCTACTACCCACCACGACATCTTGTATTGAGGTGGTACCTCCTTGATAAATTTCTCAAAGTTGCGAGGCACGAAATCCACCATGTGTGGTATGAGGATGCTCAACTCATGATGCTGGGTGGAATAAGCCAAATGATTCCCACCATCTTGTTTGAGGTTCTAGAATTCTTCCTCTAGCTTCTGCAATTCACTCCTCGAGCAGAACTTTGGATAATTATATCCTTAAATTCCTCCCAAGGTAATGCCAGGGCAACTTCAGCCCCTCGATTCCTTTGTTCACTATTCCACCATGTCAGTGTCCGTTGTTGAAGGACACTTGCAGCATAGCAAACCTTGAATTCATCGGGGCACTCGCTAACAATAAACGTATTCTTATAACACCTGGATATTTATTTTGAAGCCGATGAAAGAAGAAAAAGAAATAAAGTCCAAAGCCGAGGGACCAAACTCGTCAATAAGAGAAAGTCGGGTGAATTAAAGTATTTGAAGGGAGAGGGCAACCCTTACCCTCTCCCTGCACCCAAAATTCAACAAAGAAAAGAGACGAGAAGAAGAATGGGAGAAAAGAGAGAAAAAGTTGGTTCGGGTGGATTCTAGAGTGCAAATTTGTCGTGTAGCGGGTCCAAACGAAGCTCTACTTCTTGGTGTTGATTGTGTGAGTTCTAGGACCCCTCTATTAAATGTTTTTGTTAGATTTTAGGGCTAGAACATACCTGAAAACCCATTTTTGTATGTGTGTGTGTTTGACCCATTTGTATGTGTTTGTGTGCGATGCGTTTGGGGTTTGTTTCCGGGCTTGTGCGTGCTTGTATGATGTTGTGGTATGCATTCTTAAGGTTTAGGATGGTTGATTTGGGCCTAGAATGGGTTTGGAAGAGCTTAGAGGTCAAAAATGGCAGATTGGGTTCGGGAGTGAGCTGTATTCTGCACAGTTAGGGCCATGCGAACGAATGGCATTCCAGTCGTGTGACTGAAGTCCACACGCATGCCAGTCATGTGATTAAGGTTCAATCGCATGTGAGTCATGCGACTGGAGCCCATACGCCTGCCAGTCATGCGACTGAGAGTTCATCCGCATTAAGTCCATCCGCATGAGTTCCACTCGCATGGGACTCATCCGCATTGAGTCCATCCGCATTAGCTCCATTCACATGGGTGTTCATTCGCATATGTGTTCATCCGCATTGGTCTATTCGCATGATGTTCAGTCGCCTGGAAGGCCATGCGATTGAAGGGTGCCCATACGCCCAAGTAGGGCTTGTGCACTCGGGGAAAACATAGTTTATGTACTGACTTTTGGGGGAAAGTACAGATGTTTTATGAAAGACTAATGTATTTATATGTTTTAATTGCGATGATCGACCAGCTGTGAGCGTCCCGGGAACGGGGCTTTACAAGTTGGTATCAGAGCCAAAGTTTAAGTGAAATGAGTAAATTTTCAAAATAAACCTTAACTTAAACTGAGAATGGGACGAAAAGGGAAGGAATGCCAATCTGAGTAGCTGCGTGCCATCAGGTATTTTTGTAATATTAACCGGTATTATGTGCGCATGTTATGTGGTTTATGTGTTGTTTGTAGATTTAAATACTGATGTAGTCAGGATAGGTAATGCTCGGGGTGTGAAGAGTAAAGTAAGTGGCTAATCACAACTGGCCATTGTAATTAGGGACTTAGTATACTTGACATAAACTGAGTTGTTCCCTTGAATGACCGTGTTAGTGTTTAAATCTTTCAGTGTGCGTGTGAATGGCTAGTGGTAGATCTTCGAAAGCTTCACGGGGTGGAGGTCGTGGTGTTGAACTGCGACCCAAGAGGGGAAGACCCAGAGTTGAAAAGGTGGTTCCTGAAGAACCCGATACCCCTCATCCGGAGGGTGGTGATTAGATTGCAAACCTAAGGGCCTAGATGAAAGAGGCCATGGTTGAAGAAGTCCATCAGGTCATGCAGACGATCTTACCGTCTGTAGTGACCGAAGTTATCAAGGCGGTACGGGAAGGGGAGAGGAAAGAAAGAAGTAGACCTACAGGCGAAAGAAGACAGCCCGAGACTGAGACGGTTTTGTCTACAGCCAAAAAAAGAAGAGGAGGAAGAAGAGCCTATGCCGGAGGCAGCACGAGACTGTAACTACGGGGCATTTATGAGATGTAATCCCCCTACTTTTGATGGTAATGGCACTGCTGCTGCTGCTCACCGATGGGTGAGGGAAATGGAGGCTGTTCTTGATATTAGTGAGTACCGGGAGGATCAGAAGGTGAAGTTTGCTACCCACTCATTTGTAGACTCAGCTCTGTGTTGGTGGGACAATATTGTTCCAAGCCGAGGGTAGCCGAGCGATAGGAAGGATGAGGTGGGAGGAGTTGAAGAAGATGGTGATTGAGGAGTTCTGTCCTCATAGGGAGATGGATAAGATAAAGAGAGTTCCTACAGCTGGAGGCGGGAACCATGACACACCAGCAGTACACCACCAAATTCAATAAAATGGCATGGCTAGTGCCAGATCAGGTGATGCCTCTATCTCGAAAGATCAAGAGGTACATTTAGGGCTTGCCGGTGGATATTCGCAGACATATGATTGCCGCCTGGCTAGGCACGTTTAGGTCGGCAGTCGATTTGCAGGGAGATTATATGATGAACGGGAGGTGGTGGTGACCGAAGTGAGCAAGAAGTGTGGTGTCGATCGGAACTGGAACGGGAAAAGGTTTGGTCGGGGTGATGCGTCGACGGGTAACAAAAAAGCAGGGGTGGATGCCGTCGTGTGACTACATCGAGTGCGGGGTCAAGGAGGTGTGGCAAGTGTGGAAGGGAGCATGCGGGGGAATGTAGGTTGGGATTGAACGTGTGCTTCAAATGTGGGAAGACGGGGCACATCGCAAAGGATTGTCGTGCGTGCAGATGTTTCAACTGTGGGGAGAGTGGTCATATGAGTAAAGATTGTAAGAAGCCGAGGGCTGAGGGTTCCAGGATAAAGAAGACGGGAAGTGAAGGACCGAGGGCTAGTGCCATGGCATTCACTATGACACAAGAGGAGGCTAGGACGGACCCTAATGTTGTGTCCAGTACGTTTCTAGTGAACCAAACTTTAGCTTCTGTGTTATTTGATTTGGATGCCAGTAAAAGTTTTATTTCTACTGCTTTCTGTGCTAAGCGTCCTGTTAGTAGTAGACGTGTCAATGCACCCTTTGATGTAGAAACTACCATAGGTAAGTCTACTAGGATTTCCGAGATGATAGAGGGTTGTGATGTGGAACTTGAGGGTCATAAGTTTTTATTAGACCGTTCGTGATGACCTTAGGTGGTTTTGATTTAGTTCTTGGCATGGATTGGTTAGAGGACTTTGAGGCAAACATTTTGTGTCACAAGTAGATGATTTGTCTAACAGCGCCTGACGGGAGTTCAGTAACTGTTTACGGGGATCGGGTCACGACGATCCCGAAAGTAATCTCAATGGCGGTGGTGGGAAAGTGTATGAGGCGTGGATGTAGCGCCTGCTTGGCTTATGTAAAGGATGTGGATACGCCAACACCACAACTGTTTGAAGTACCAGTTGTGTGGACTTTCCAAATGTGTTCCCTGAAGACTTACCAGGAGTGCCACTGACAGAGAGATCAAGTTTCAGATTGATCTGATATCGGGTGCCCAACTTGTTGCCAAGGCACCATATTGGTTGGCTCCAACGGAGATGAAAGAGTTTATGAAGCAGTTGCAAGAGCTGCTTGATAAGGGGTTCATTAGGCCAAGTATCTCTCCTTGGGGTGCTCTGGTCCTGTTCGTGAAGAAGAAAGACAGTAGTATGAGGATGTGTATTGACTACTATGAGCTGAATAAGTTGACTGTGAAGAACCGATACCCCTTGCCGAGAATAGATGATTTGTTTGATCAACTTCAAGGTGCCAGTTGGTTTTCAAGGATAGACCTTCGATCTGGCTATCATCAGCTGAAGGTGAAAGAGCATGATGTTCCTAAAATAGCTTTCCACGCATGTTATGGTCACTACGAGTTTCTTGTCATGTATTTTGGTTTGACCAATGCGCCAGCTGCTTTTATGGATCTGATGAATCGGGTGTGTCGGCTGATGTTGGATAAATCAGTGATTGTATTTATTGATAATATCCTGATTTATTCGAAGAGCGAGATTGAGCATGCCGGTCACATTCGGGAGGTTTTGGAGACATTAAGAAAGGAGAAGTTGTACGCTAAGTTCTCCAAGTGCGCGTTCTGATCAAGCGAGGTTCAATTGTTGGGTCATGTGGTGAATCCTGACGGGATGGTGGACCCGGCAAAGGTGGAGGCAGTGATGCAATGGAAGTCTCCAAAGACGCCATCCGAGATTCGTAGCTTCTTGGGTTTGGCGGGCTACTATAGAAGATTTATCCAAGTCTTCTCTAAGATTGCTTACCCACTAACTAAGTTGACCCGGAAGGATGTGAAGTTTGTATGGGGTCAAGCTCAAGAGAAGGCGTTTGAAAAATTGAAGGCGAGGTTGGCTCAAGCTCCTATTCTATCATTACCCGATGGAAGCGTAGATCTGGTGGTTTATTCTTATGCTTCCTACTCGGGGTTGGGGTGTGTGCTAATGCAGAGAGAAAAAGTCATATAGCCTATGCATCCTGGAAGCTGAAGGTTCATGAGGCCAATTATCCTACTCTTGACTTGGAGCTAGCAGCCGTGGTCTTTGCACTAAAGATTTGGAGGCACTATCTTTACGGGACGAAGTGCACCATTTTCACTGACCACAAGAGCTTGAAGTACTTCTTTGAGCAGAAAGATCTGAACATGAGGCAGAGATGATGGTTGGAGCTTATATAGGACTATGATTGTGAGATCCATTACCATCCGGCAAAGCCAACATGGTGGCTGATGCCCTTAGCCGAAAGGAGAGGTCCGAGCCGATTCGGGAGAAGGCGTATCAGCTAATCATGACCTCTGACATGATGAGGCACGTTAAAGAGTTTCAAGATGAGACATTGAAGGAAGATCATCTTAACTCGGAAAGAATGAGAGGTCTGGTTGGGGAATTGGGTGAAAACACACTTGGTGTTAAAACCCGATTTGGACGGGTATGGATTCCTCATTTTGGGGATCTACGGGTGAAGATTTTGGATGAAGCTCACAAGACTCGATACTCTATTCATCCAGGTACCACAAAGATATACCAAGACATGAAGAAGGATTATTGGTGGCCGGGTATGAAACGGGACGTAGTGGAGTATGTGAGTAAATGCCTTACTTGTCTATAGGTGAAGGCCGAGCATCAGAAGTCGTATGGGAAGATCCAACCTTTGGACATACCGGAATGGAAGTTGGAGCACATCACCATAGATTTCATTACGAAACTACCACGTACTCCAAAAGGGTATGATGCTATATGGGTGATTGTTGACCACTTGACGAAGAATGCTCACTTCCTACTGATCCGCGAGACATATTCATCTGAGAGGTTGGCTGATCTGTTTATCAAGGAAATTGTAACTCGTCATGGTGTGTCAGTGTCTATTGTGTCTGATCGTGACACCCGGTTCACCTCTAAATTCTGGAAGAAATTCCATGACGCCATGGGGACGAGGTTACATATTAGCACGGCTTATCATCCCCAGATTGATGGTCAGTCAGAGAGGACCATTCAGACATTGGAGGACATGCTTCAGGCATGTGTTATTAATTTTGGGGGAAGTTGGGATGACCACTTACCGTTAGCTGAATTCTCATACAACAACAGTTATCATGCCAGCATTGGTATGCCACCTTATGAGATGCTATACGGTAGGAGATGCAGAACACCCGTCTGTTGGGGTGATATTGGTCAAAAAGAACTAGGGAGCATCGAGGTAATCGAGGCTATGACTGAGAAGCTTGAAAAGATCAAGGCCTACATGAAGGCAGCCAAAGATAGACAGAAGTCGTATGCTGATAAACGACGCATACCGATTGAGTTCCAGGTGGGTGACCGAGTTATGTTGAATGTCTCACCTTGGAAGGGGATCATCTGATTCAAGAAGCGGGGCAAGTTGAGCCCAAGGTATATAGGGCCATCCCGAATCATTGCTAGAGTAGGAGAGGTGGCCTATAGACTAGAGTTATGAGATGAGTTAAGTGGAATTCACCCAACATTCCATGTATCTCATCTGAGAAAGTGCTTGATGGATGAAGACATGATTGTTCCACTCGAGGACATTGAAGTAGACGAACAACTCAATTATGTGAAGCAACCAGTGGCATTCATCGATCGAAAAGTGAAAAGGCTGAGAAATAAAGTGGTCCCTCTTGTGTGTGTACAGTGGAAGCACAGGAAAGGATCCGAGTCAACATGGAAGACTAAAGAAGAAATGAGACAGCATTACCCACGTTTGTTCGAGGAATAACAGGTTTTGAAGAAAAACCCTATATAAGGGGGGTGGACTTGTAACACCTGAATATTTATTTTGAAGCCGACGAAAGAAGAAAAAGAAATAAAGTCCAAAGCCGAGGGACCAAACTCGCCAATGAGAAAAAGTTGGGTGAATTGAAGTATTTGAAGGGAGAGGGCAGCCCTTACCCTCTCCCCACACCCAAAATTCAGCAAAGAAAAGAGAGGAGAAGAAGAAGGGGAGAAAAGAGAGAAAAAGTTGGTTCGGGTGGATTCTAGAGTGCAAATTCGTCGTGTAGCGGGTCCAAACGAAGCTCTACTTCTCGGTGTTGATTGTGTGAGTTCTAGGACCCGTCTTTTAAACGCTTTTGGTCGATTTTAGGGCTAGAACACATCTGAAAACCCGTTTTTGTATGTGTGGTGTTTGACCCATTTGTATGTGTTTGCGTGCGATGCATTTGGGGTTTGTTTTCGGGCTTGTGCGTGCTTGTATGGTGTTGTGGTATGCATTCCTAAGGTTTAGGATGGTTGATTGGGCTTAGAATGGGTTTGGAAGAGCTTTGAGGTCGAAAATGGCAGATCAGGTTCGGGAGTGAGTTGCATTCTGCGCAGTTAGGGCTATACGACCGAATGGCATGCTAGTCGTGCGACTGAAGTCCACACGCATGCCAGTCATGCGATTGAGGTTCAATCACATGTGAGTCGTGCGACTCGAGCCCATACGCCTGCCAGTCGTGCGACTGAAGGTCAATCGCATGGGGAGTCATGCGACTAAGAGTTCATCCGCATTAAGTCCATCCACATTAGTTCCATTCGCATGGGACTCATCCGCATTGAGTCCATCCGCATTAATTTTCATGGGTGTTCATTCGCATAGGTGTTCATTCGCATTGGTTCATTCGCATGATGTTCAGTCGCCTGAAAGGCCATGCAACTGAAGGGTGCCCATACACCCAAGTAGGGCTTGTGCACTCGGGGAAAACGTAGTTTGTGTACTAACTTTCGGGGGAAAGTGCAAATGTTTTATGAAAGACAAATGTATTTATATGTTTTAATTACGATGATTGATCAGTTGTGAGCGTCCCGGGAATGGGGCCTTAAAGTTCTCCATACTCTCAAACCACTCGAGAAGTCCAGTGGCTCCTTCTTTTCCACTAAAGCTAGTGGGTTTACACAAGTTGAAATACTTGAATGTGCAGGTGCGATTCTTTCCACCTTGCTTGTTGCTATTTTCTCCTTAATCGTTTCCATTGTTACTTGAATTGGTCATTAAGTTGCTATTGAGTTCAGGGACCATGGTTGGGATGACGGTAGCTATTTGTCGTGCAATCATGGCAGCTAGCTTACGGTCTGAACTTCCACGCTTTCCATGGTGAGACATGCTGGATATACAAAATGAGTTAGACACTGGAATGAGAATAACAAAGGATAGTAATTTAAACAAGAATAAGTCAAGAGTGGTAAGGCTCATGGAATGGTTCCATTTGGTAACGCATTACTATTTGGAAACGTTGACACGTGAAGGTAAATTGACCCATTTGCCTTAGAAATTTGTCTATGTTGACCATAGTTTATCACTCATCCCAGAAATCCCCAGGTAAGCATAACTAGTCCCGTAGGATTTATGCGAAATTCTTACCTTAGCCCAAAGGCCTTTTTCTAGGAAATCCAAAATACAGCTGTCTATATGTCACACAATATTTGTTAGGTTTATGGAATCAAAACCTTGATGAGATTTGTATAGATTAGACGTAAAGTCTAAAGATTTAAGCCAATAACATAAAGTATACGATCCCACGTGTCGATGAGAATAAGGTTACGAAGCTTCATTTGTCAGGGAGAATCAAAGTGTCAAAGATAAGTTTAGGGGAGACAGGTAACAAAGTTTAAGTGTTCATAAGGCAATCCTATGCTAAGGCATCAAGTTGCACATAAGAAGGCATATCATTATGTAGCATGCAAACTATATATTTTTACAAGAATAGAAATATTATTCTATAAGGTTCATGCATACGCTATAGTCTAGGTCACCATTTATAATAACCTAAATCCCTATAGTTATGGGCTCTGATACCAATCCGTCACACCCTAACCTTAACGACAAAATCATCAAGATGTGAGGGTTAAGATTGTGCACAGCCACATAACGCTTTTATTTATTCCAAATATTATAACCATGAGTTTCAAAGGAAAATTACAACCATAAGTCCCAAATAAGAAAATCAACATAACGTAAATAGAAATAATTCAAGACAATTTATTTATTTAACTAGGTCCATTCCTAGATGTAAATAAGCTTCAAAGATGGCAACCAAACTTTCGCGTTTCCTAAAACATGTTAAAAATAAAAGGTCAATATAATGTTGGTGAGATTTCCATAGTTTTCATACATACATAATAAAATATGGCAATTCATGTCATAAGTTAGTGAGCAAAGTAACTAGGGATTTATGACAGATGTAATAATCAAACCTTGATAGTTTAGAAGATTCCATGTTTACAAGATTATACGATTAGCTAAGTGTACTTGGATTAACCAATCAGGCTTGTCAGGCCCATAGATCTATGACGTCCCCAGGCTAGCAATAGTTAATGATTGCATATATAATAGTCAATACATGGTAATTACTAAAGTTCTACTAACCCAACAAACGAGTGAATTGCCCAAGTGTTTACAAAAATCAAACGAATTTACAAGTATAGTAGTTATAAGGTAACATGTTTCACCACAAAGTGTAAAAATATAAAAAGGGAGTATAGAAATACTCACATGGTCAATAAATGTATAATTGATGATTAAAAAGAAATAATAGTCGTCGTTCCAACTTAATCCATCACGAGACACCTAATTATATAATTACAAGACTTAATTTTAATAATAAGTTTAACGAGTTAACGAGAACTAGGGTTTCAATTTGGTATTTGTCAAGTAATTATATTTAACAAAATGGAATAATTTATATTTTTTTGAAAAAATATATATTTATATTTTATTCAAAGATCTGAAAATAAACAATTATAATAATTTAAAACGTTATATATAAATTTAAAATTTTATTACTATTTAAACAAAATTAATTGAAAAGGTATATTTGGACCTATAATAATTTACTAATTATTATTTTCAATCCATTGAAAAATATTCAAACAAGCTTTGCTAAATGTTTTATCAAAAAAACATTTTTAATTAAACTTAGAAAATTACAAAAAATATTTGGAGGCTTTTGAAAATATTTGGAATTTATAAAAATAATTTTTATACATATTAAAAATTTTCTGAAATTTGTTATAGGCTAAAAAGCCTTTAAAAATAAAACATGAGGGTGCCCGAGTTCGAACCCGGGACCTCATGTTTAAGGGGACAGTAACTTAACCAGTAAACCAGGTCCGAGGCCTTGGTTTAACTTGGTTTTAAAACCTTAAAAACACAACCCCAATGAACTCCCCCAACTCAAGAACCCTAGAATCAGATTAATACAAATTGAACACAAATTCCTTGTTGATAATGAAATCAAACATGGGGCTTTCGTTCCCCACATGAAATCAAGTATATAACAATGTTTAATTACCTAGATTAAAGTTTAAAACGATGAGGATGAACAAGGAATAACCTAATTAATTGCAAGTTTAGCTTCTTAAGATGATAGGGAATGAAAACCCTTTGTTAATTTGTAATGACGTTGTGTAGAAGTGTAGTTCGATCAAGCTTCATATTCACGATAAAGAGACAATCGAATGCGAAGTTTTGTGTGTTTTCAGGTGAAATTGAATGTAGCAATCGATTAGGAATAGGTAGATGTTCGATTAAGTTGAATTAATTGAGTTTTTATTAAAGTTTAAGGCTCGAACGACTATGTAGTTCAAAGCTATGGTTACCCTCTCGATTGGGCTTTGTAACCGGCGTTTAAATGTAGTTAATTGATGTGTTCAAGTTCGAAACGTGTGGTAAAAAGGATGGGGAGTGATTGGAATCACGAATCGATCCAAAATCGGTTGTTTTGGAGTCGTCGGAGTGTTGGCCGACGGTGGCTGGAGTAACCCGCCGGAATTACGGGTAATAAGGGGAAATTGTTTGGGTTTTTAATTAATTACACACTTTGCCCCTGAACTTTTGTAGGCTTATTATTTTATGCTTTAAACTTTCTGGAAAGTTTATAAATTGACAAAACTAACCCTTGTACTCATATAACTTTTAAGTTTTAAACCATTTTAAGTTTTATAATTTTTAAAATTATTATTATTATTATTATTATTATTTTAAGTATTATTAATGTTATTATTATTTTTACTTATTATTACTATCACTATTATTTTTAGTATTATCATTATATAACTTACTATCTTCTTATTAATATTACTATTAATATTTTGATTATTAACCTTTATACATAAAAATTTAATATCAACTAAGATATATGCATAAATCACCGATAAGTTTCATAATCGACTGTAATGGTCCTTACAAGAATAAACGATTCTAACTTCTAGTTAACCAAAATTACATGATGTTACAAGAGTGACCATGGGTTTTGTCACGAAACTTCCAAGAACAAGAAAAGAATATAATGCTATATGGGTCGTGGTTGACAGGCTAACGAAGTCCACATATTTTCTACCTATAAGTGAGAGTTATCAAATAGAAAAACTAGCCAAGATACATATTGATCAAATAGTAAGCAAACACGAAGTGCCTTTATCCATTATCTCTAATAGGGATAGACGATTTACATCCAGATTCTGGATAAGTTTCCAAAAGGCACTTGGATTAAAAATCAATTTAAGCACCACATATCATCATCAAACCGATGATCAGAGTGAGCGAACAATTTAAACCTTGGAAGATATGTTGCGTGCTTGTGTTATTGATTTTAGAGGTAGCTAGGATGATCATTTTTTGCCTTTGATCAAATATTCTTACAACAACAGCTACCATTACAGTATTAAGGCTACACCGTTTGAAGCCTTATATGGAAGGAAGTATAGAACTCCCATATGTTGGATAGAAATAAGGGATGATGAGTTGACTAAAACCGAAATTATTCTTGAAACAACTGAGAAAATCCAACAAATAAGGTCACAACTAAAGGCTGCTCAAGATAGACAGAAGAGTTACGCAGATAACAGAAGGAGGCCTTCAGAATTCCAATCAAGAGATTATGTAATGCTAAAAGTCTCTCCATGGAAAGGAGTGATGAGATTCGGTAAATGCGAGAAATTAACTCCCAGGTATATTGGACCGTTTAAAATTATCGCAAGAATCGGTACAGTTTCATACAAGTTAGAATTATTGAAAACCTTAAGAGGTATTCATGATACTTTTCATATATCAAATCTAAGGAAATGTTGGCAGATCCAACTCAAGCTTTGTCATTAGAGGACGTGGAAGTAGACAAGTAACTCAACTTCACAGATTATCATTAAAGATTGTTGATTCTCAATAGCAAAAATAAGAAAGAAGATAAATGCCTTGTATTAGTTTAAAGGCAAGGTCAGAAATGACCCGAGAAGACTTGGGAATTATTAGAAGTAATGAAAGCCAAATATCCTCAATTGTTTGAGTAGCCTGCAAATTTTGAGGATGAAATTCTTTTGGGGGAGAATGTAACATTCTAAGCATTTGGGTCATATGTAATAGTTGAAATACAAGCAACATTAACTTCACATTTCATGTATTGCCAAACAAGTAAGTTATGAGTAACTTGTCAATTTGGAACTTGAAGTGTTTAGATGACAATTTTAAGTTATAAGAGACCATTTTAATATAATAATAATATATTATATTCGAACACGCTCCATTTTTTACAAAACGTAGGTTGACTCGTAGAGAACAATAAGCTTGTCATGACTACATATTTGAAATTTAATAAAATGTTACACATTAAAAGTTATAAGAGAAAAACGAAATATACAGCGCACATCGCTCTTAAACTTTTTCACTTGCCTGCCTTCTAGCTTATAAATAGAAGCCTTAAGATTGAATTCAGAGTATAATTTTTTTTGGAACACTCTAATTTAAAGAGAATCTTGATTTTCAGTACCCCGTTGGGTGTTGCTAGTAGTCGTTTTGGTGCTCAAGTAGGAGCGCGAGTAGGGGAGACCTATATCAAATTGTCGTAGAATGTATTCAAGTATGTTTTCGTTTAATTATATCTTTAGTTATTATTTTTATTATAGTTATTATAGCTATTATAGTTTTTATTATTTTGATTATTAGTAGTATATTATTATTAATGTTACTATATTAATGGGGAAAGTATTGGGTAGCCCCGAGGGTTGGCAGGGGCATGACGGAAATATTTGAGATATGCTAGCTAATAAGGATTATACCAAAGGGTTGGCGTAGGGTAAGCGAAGGTGCTAAATAATGTCAACAAATATAAAAAGATAATGAATTATCTAAGAGATAGTTATGAGCTAGAATGTAGCTTAAATAATGTTATTTTGTGTATAGGATAATACTTGATAGCAGTGAACCGGAGCAGACATATCACCGATTGGATTAGTTAAGATGAGTTCCTCTGAACTATTTTTCTAAAATGGGATGTGATGTTCTGATAACTGCTAATAATTGAAAAATTGACTATCAATATGTAACACCCGATTATTTCTTAAAAAGAAAAGAAAGAATAAGAGTTGAAGAATAATGAAAGGAAATGTCAATAAACCCAAGTTGAGGGGTTAAATACGTAAAAAGGACAAAAGTATAAAAGTTGGTGTAAAGGTGGGCATGGCCGCCCAGCCTCACTTCACATCACTATTTTTCATCGGTTTAGAGAGAAAGAGTAGAGAAACTTCTAGTTTTGAAGAAGAAGAAAAGAAGAGGTTTATTCAAGGTAAGAATTCGTGGTTTTTAAGTGTTTATGACAGTTTTTATCTCGGTTACATGCTATGTGCTTATATGCTTGTGTGCGTGTCTCTGTGTGGTGTTTTGGTGTGTTTTTAGGTGTTGACTCATTTGCAAACGGGTTAGAAAGAAGAAACACCCAAGTTGCACCAGGTGAGTTTCTAGACCCTGGTTTTACTTGTTTCATTTTTGGGGCGGAAAATGTATTAAAATGATTTCCAAATGTTTATGTATGTATACCCGTATGTTTTATGCATGTTTGATGATGGTTCTTAGATGCTTATAGGTTTTCATGCTTAGAATAGCCTTGGTAAGCTTAGAACAGATAGGTTTGATGTTTGGATTCGAAAATATCCTACAAATAGGTTGAACAGAAGGTTAATGCGCCAAATAAGGTCCATGTGCTTGGAATTTGCCTTAGAAATGATAAGTATATCTCATGTGCCTGAACAGTGCTCTCATGTGCCTAGAAAAATTAGTCAGACGCCTAAGTGTAGGGCCATGCGCCCCAATAGTACCCATGCGTCTGAATATTCCCATGCGCCTAAGTTTCCATACGCCTGAATAAACCCATGCGTCTAAGTGTCCATGCGTCCAAAGGGGTCATACGCCCGAATAGTGTTCATGCTCCTGAATGGTTCATGCGCCTAAGTGTTAAAACAGCTAAGTGTTGGCTCATGCGCCTGTATAGTGATGAAGCGCCTAACCAGGGCCCATGAGCCCAAATAGTGTCTAAGTGCCTAACACTGAGAATTTATTTCAGAATTCTTGGGAGTTGTGCTCTTAGGGTTTTGACCGAGGTTTGACTAGGGATTATTAATGACGGGTTTCATGCATGATTATGATTGTTTTATAATTGCTCTTTATTTTATTATTGTTAATAATAATAATAATAATATTATTATTATTATTAGTATGTAACTTTACGTGGTATGTTTATTTTCGTAACGTAAGGTATTACTAATAATAAAGAAGAGCAATAAAGAAGAGAAGAGGAACATTAATAAACTATTAACAATTCTTGCAAGCTTACACGAGGTACATGACCATGTTGTCGTTAGCTCAACTGTGTGCAGGTTAGCTACCCTATTATGCACGCAGGGCCAGTCAACAGAGATGGCAGGACCTTTGCAGCATACCCTAGGTGATTGGGTCAGCCTTGTATACAGTAAACAAACCCTTTTGAGGGAAATAGATATCCCATCACCAGTTTCCACCACGCATACAGTTTAGGGTATTGATCATTGGTCCATACAGATAGTGATAGATAAAGATAAAAGATTACAGAACATACAAGGCATACAGTAATGAGAACAAACAATATTTGTTCATATAGTTAATGCGTGCTCGCATAAAAAGTAAAGAGTTCTATTTCACAGAAAGAGTATTTTTCATAGACAACATACAAAAAGTATTTTATTACTTTTAAAACTAGAACTCACTCAACAACGCTGACTTTTATACATTTTCAGTTGGCAGGTAATTATTGCTGAGGATGGCACGAGTGGGAAGCTACTCGGCAAGGAGAGACTGACATCCATTCATATTTCATATTGATGTTGTTTTGTAATGAAGTTAAACAATTCTTTTGTAATCAGTCAAACAATAGTGTATTACACAACAACAGTGTTTTAAAAAGAAATGAATGGCTTTTGTTATAATAATTTCGTTGTTTGAGTTTGTATATTTATAATATATATTGTATTAAATATTGTGGTTGACCAACTGTGAGGTCTCCGGGAACATGGCCTTACAAGTTGGTATCAGAGCTAAAGTTTAAGAGAATTGGGTTAAATAAATTTTTTAAATCTAAACTTAAACTGAAAATAGGACAAATGGAGGGATGTCAGCCCAAGTAGCTACGTGCCATCAGGTATGTCTTTTCTTAATGATAACCGGTATTATGTGCGCATGCTATTTGATTTATGTGCTCTTAGTAGATTTAGATACTGATTAAGTCAGGATAGGAAATGCTTGGGGTATGAAGAGTAAAGTAAGTGGCTAATCAGAACTGGCCATTGTAATTAGGGACTTACTATACTTGACATAAACTGAGTTATTACCTTAAATGATCGTGTTAGTGTTTGAATCTTATAACATGTTAGAGGATGGCTGGATGAAAATCTTCCAAGAATCTTAGAGGCAGAGGCCATCCGCGTGTGACTAGGAGTAGTGCTAAGGCTCCTGAGCCGACCCATGAGAAACCTGAGGTTCATGGCCGGAGCAAAGAAAATGAGAATGTTAGTCTGAATGCCTAGCTAGGGAGGCGATTGCTGATGAAGTACACCAGGTCATGCAGACAGTCTTGCCGTCTGTGGTGACTGAAGTCATTGGAGTTGTGATGAGTGAGGAGTGAAAGGAGAAGGAGACTAAAAGGGGATCAACGGGCAAGGGAAGCAGAGGGGAGGAGGAACAACCAGAGCCTGAGGCTGTGTTGTCTGATGAAGAGGAGGATGATGTAATGGGGGCAGCAACTCGAGGATGCAGTTATGGGGCGTTCCAAAGGTGTAAGCCCCCGACCTTCGATGGCAATGAGAATGTTGTTGCCGCTCACCACTGGGTGAGGGAGATGGAAGCCGTCTTGGAAATCAGTGAGTGTCACGAAGACCAGAAGGTGAAGTTCGCAACTCACTCTATCATTGATTCAGGGCTGTGTTGGTGGGACAATATTATCCAAGCTGAGGGTGCCAGAGCCATTAGGAAGATGCGATGGGAGGAGTTTAAGAAGTTGGTTATTGAGGAGTTCTGTCCTCACCGAGAGATGGACAAGGTTGAGAGGGAGTTCGTACAACTTGAAGCGAGAACCATCACCCACCGCAGTACACCACTAAACTCAATGAGATGGAGAGGCTGGTGCCGGATCAGGTGACGCCAGTATCAAGGAAGATCAAGAAGTACATCCAAGAACTATCAGCTGACATTCGCAGGCACCTGATTGCTGCTCAGCCCGGTACCTTTCATCGGGGGCGATTTGGCGGGCAGGCTGTATGATGAGCGTGGGGAGACTGTGGTAGAGATAAAAGAAGACGAGTAGGGATGGTAAGAACTAGAATGGGAAGAGGTTTGGACGTGCTGGTTTTACTCCAAAACAAGAAGGTGAAGGTGGACGACCGTGGGGTGTCGTCAAGATCAGGGCTGAGAAGGTGTGGCAAATGTGGACGGGAGCATACCGGTGAGTGCAAGATGGGAATGAATGTATGCTTCAGGTGTGGCAAGCCTGGCCACATCGCTAGAGACTGTAAGAAGTCGAGGGCGGAGAGCTCTGGAGCGGAGAAGAAGAAGCGAGAGAAGGAGGGCAGGGGCAAGTGCTAGAGCTTACACTATGACCGGGAGGAAGCCAGAGCTGATCCCGATGTTGTGTCAAGTATGTTTCTAGTAAAAAATCTTGTGCCTCTGTATTGTTTGATTCCGGTGCTAGCAGGAGTTTTATTTCCACTACTTTCTGTGCTAAGCTGCCTATTAGTAGTAGAAATATCAATGAACCATTCGATGTAGAAACCGCTATTGGTAAGTCCACTAGAATTACTGATGTGATAGAGGACTGTACCATAGAACTAGAAGGTCATAGGTTTGCTGCTAGGTTACACGTGATGCCCCTAGGTGGATTTGATGTAGTACTAGGGATGGACCGGTTAGCAACCTACGAAGCAAACATCGTATGTCACAAGAAAATGATTCGATTAGTTGCGTCCGATAGGAGGTTGGTTACGATTTATGGAGATCGCGTTACTACGATCCCGAAGATGATTCGATGGCGGTGGTGGGAAATGCATAAGACGTGGATGTAGTGCCTACTTGGCATACGTGAAAGACGTGGATGCGTCGGTACCGCAATTATCCGGGGTACCAGTGATGTGCGACTTTCAGGACGTATTCCCGGAAGACTTACCCGGCGTGCCACCGGATCACGAGATTGAGTTCCAAATTGATTTTATACCCTGTGCTCAGCCTATTGCCAAAGCACCATATCGATTAGCTCCTACTGAGATGAAGGAACTCATGACTTACAGGAGTTGATGGATAAGGGATTCACTCGACCGTGTATCTCTCCGTGGGGTGCTCCAGTATCGTTTGTAAAGAAAAAGGATGGAAGTATGCGAATGTGCATCGACTACCGAGAGCTGAACAAGTTGACGGTGAAGAATCGGTACCCGTTACCAAGGAATGATGACTTGTTTGACCAGCTCCAAGGTGCCAGTTGGTTCTCGAGAATAGATCTACGATCTGGCTACCATCAATTGAAGGTGAAGGAACAAGACTTTCCTAAGACAGCTTTCCGTACGCGTTATGGACACTACGAGTTCCTCGTTATGTCTTTTGGTCTAATTAACGCGCCAGCTGCCTTTATGGATTTGATGAATCGAGTGTGCCGGCCGATGTTGGATAGATCAGTGATTGTGTTCATTTATGATATTCTGATCTACTCTAAGAGCGAAGAAGAGCATGTCGGTCACATTCGGAGGTGTTGGAGACATTAAGAAAGGAGAAGTTGTATGCCAAATTCTCCAAGTGCGCATTTTGGTTACACGAAGTTCAATTTTTAGGTCACGTGATAAATCCCGAGGGGATTATGGTAGACCCCGCAAAAGTGGAGGCATTGATGCAATAGAAGTCACCGAAGACGCCGTCCGAGATTCGTAGTTTCTTGGGGTTGGCGGGATATTATCAAAGGTTCATTCAGGACTTTTCCAAGATTGCTTCTCCACTAACCAAGTTGAACCGAAAGGATGTAAAGTTTTTATGGGGTAAAGCTCAAGAGCAAGCATTCGAGGAATTAAAGGCAAGGTTGACTCAAGCTCCTGTTCTGTCATTACCCGAAGGAAGCGAGGATTTGGTGGTTTATTCAGATGCTTCCTACTCAGGGTTGGGGTGCGTACTAATGTAGAGAGGGAAGGTTATAGCTTATGCATCCCGACATTTGAAAGTTCATGAGGTCAATTATCCCACTCATGACTTGGAGGTAGCAGTCGTGGTCTTTGCATTGAAGATCTAGATGCACTATCTCTATGGGACGAAGTGCACTATTTTCACTGACCACAAGAGCTTGAAGTACTTCTTCGAGCAAAAAGATCTGAACATGAGGCAGAGGAGGTGGTTGGAGCTCATAAAAGATTATGATTACAAGATCCACTATCATCCGGGCAAAGCCAACGTGGTGGCTGATGCTCTTATCCGAAAGGAGAGGCCCGAGCCAATTCGGGTGAAATCATATCAACTGATCATGACCTCTGATGTTGATGAAGCAAATCAAATAGTTTCAAGATGAGGCACTGAAAGAAGATCATCTTAACTCTGAAAGGATGAGAGGTCTGGTTGGGGAATTGGAAGAAAACACACTTGGTGTTAAAACTCGATTTGGACGGGTGTGGATTCCTCGTTTTGGGGATCTACGTGTGAGGATTATGGATGAAGCTCACAAGACTCGATACTCCATTCATCCCGGTGCCACAAAATTGTATCAAGATATGAAGAAAGATTATTGGTGGCCGGGTATGAAGCGTGAAGTGGTGGAGTACGTGAGTAAGTGCCTTACTTGCTTACAGGTGAAGGCCGAGTATCAGAAGCCATACGGGAAGATCCAACCTTTGGATATACCGGAATGGAAGTAGGAGCACATCACCATGGATTTCATTACGAAGCTGCCGCATACTCCAAAAGGGTACGATGCCATATGGGTGGTTGTCGACCATCTGGCGAAGAGTGCTCACTTCCTACCGATCTGCGAGACATATTCATCTGAGAGGTTGGCGGATCTATTCATCAAAGAAATTTTAACTCGTCATGGTGTGCCGGTGTCTATTGTATCCGACCATGACACCTGGTTTAATCCAAATTCTGGAAGAAATTCCATGATGCCATGGGGATAAGGTTACATATTAGCACGTCTTATCATCCCCAAACTGATGGTCAGTCAGAAAGGACCATTCAGACATTGGAAGACATGCTTCGGGCATGTGTGATTGATTTTTGGGGAATTTAGGATGACCACTTACCGTTAGCTGAATTCTCGTACAACAACAGCTATCATGCCGGCATTGTTATGCCACCATATGAGATGCTATACGGTAGGAGATGTAGAACACCCGTTTATTGGGGTGATATTGGTCAGAAGGAATTGGGGAGCGTTGAGGTAATCGAGGCTACGGCCGAAAAGCTTGAGAAGATTAAAGCCTTCATGAAGGCAGCTAAAGATAGGCAGAAGTCGTATGCCGATAAATGACGCAGACCGATCTAGTTCCAGGTGGGTGACCGGGTTATGTTGAAGATCTCACCTTGGAAGGGTATTATCCGATTCAGGAAGTGGGGCAAGTTGAGCCCAAGGTATATAGGCCCTTTCCAAATCATTGCTCGAGTAGGAGAGGTGGCCTATAGGTTGGAGTTACCAGATAAGTTAAGTGGGTTCACCCGACATTCCATGTATCTCATCTGAGAAAGTGTTTAGCTCATGAGACATGATTGTTTCACTGGAGGATATCAAAGTAGACGAAAGGCTCAATTATATGGAGCAACCAGTGGCAATCATCGATCGTAAAGAGAAGGGACTGAGGAATAAAGTGGTTCCTCTTGTGCGTGTACAGTGGAAGCACGGGAAGGGATCCGAATCTACATGGGAGACTGAGGAGGAGATGAGGCAGCATTACCCTCGTCTATTTGAGGAATAACAGGTTTTGGGGACGCAACTTATTTAAAGGGGTGGACTTGTAACACCCGGTTATTTCTTAAAAAGAAAAGAAAGAATACGAGTTGAAGAATAAAGAAAGGAACTATCAATAAACCTAAGTTGAGGGGTTAAATGTGTAAAAGGACAAAAGTACAAAATTTGGTGTAAAGGTGGGCATGGCCGCCCACCCTCACTTCACATCACTATTTTTCATCAGTTTAGAGAGAAAGAGCAGAGAAACTTCGGGTTTTGAAGAAGAAGAAAAGAAGAGGTTGAATTCAAGGTAAGAATTCATGGTTTTAAGTGTTTATGACAGGTTTTATCTCGGTTACATGCTTATGTGCTTATATGCTTGTGTGTGTGTCCGTGTGTGTGTGTTTTGGTGTGTTTTTAGGTGTTTGAACTCATTTGCAAACGGGTTAGAAGAAAGAAACACCCAAGTTGCACCAGGTGAGTTTCTAGACCTCGGTTTTACTTGTTTTAAACTCTTCTTGGGGCTGAAAATGTATTAAAACGATTTCCAAATGTTTATGTATGTATACCCGTATGTACTATGCATGTTTGATGATGTTCTTAGATGCTTATAAGTTGTTCATGCTTAGAATAGCCTTGGTAAGCTTAGAACAGATAGGTTTGATGTTTGGATTCGAAATTATCCTACAAATAGGTTGAACAGAAGGTTCATGCGCCTAAATAAGGTCCATGCGCTTGGAATTTGCCTTAGAAATGATAAGTATATCTCATGTGCCTGAACAGTGCCCTCATGCGCCTAGAAAATTAGTCAGACGCCTAAGTGTAGGGTCATGCGCCCCAATAGTACCCATGCGTCTCAATATTCCCATGCGCCTAAGTTTCCATACGCCCGAATAAACCCATGCGTCTAAGTGTCCATGCGTCCGAATAGGTCATACGCCCGAATAGTGTCCATGCGCCTGAATGGTTCATACGCCTAACTGTTAAAACAGCTAAGTGTTGGCTGATGCGCCTGTATAGTGATGAAGCGCCTAAACAGGGCCCATGCGCCCAAATAGTGTCTAAGCACCTAACACTTAGAATTTATTTCAGAATTATTGGGAGTTTGTGCTCTTAGGGTTTTGGCTGAGGTTTGACTAGGGTTTATGAATGATGGGTTTCATACATGATTATGATTGCTTTGTTATTGCTCTTTATTTCATTATTGTTATTGATAATATTATTATTAATATTATTATTATTTTTAGTATGGGACTTTACGTGGTGTTTTTATATTCATAACTTAAAGTATTACTAATAATAAAGAGGAAGAGCAATAAAGAAGAGAAGAGGAACATTAATAAAATGTTAACAAGTCTTGCAAGCTTACAGGAGGTACACGACCATGTTGTCGTTAGCTCAACTGTGATGTGGGTTAGCTACCCTATTATGCATGCAGGGCCAGTCAACAGAGATTGGCAAGACCTTTGCAGTGTACCCTAGGTGATTGGGTCGGCCTTGTATACAGTAAACAAAACCCTTTTGAGGGATATAGATGGCCCATCACCAGTTTTCACCGCACATACAATTTAGGGTATTTCTCATTGGTACATACAGATAGTGAAAGATAAAGATAAAAGATTACAAAACATCCAAGGCGTACAGTAATGAGAACAAATAGTATCTATTCATATAGTTAATGCGTGCTCGCATACAAAGTAAAGAGTTGTAATTCACAAAAAGAGTATTTTTCATATACAACATACAGAAAGTATTTTATTACTTTTAAAACTAGAACTCACTCATCAACGCTGACTTTTATACTTTTTCAGTTGGCAGGTAATTATTGCTGAGGATGGCACGAGTGGGAAGCTACTCGGCAGGGAAAAACTGACATCCATTCGTAATTCTGTAAGGCCCCATTCCCGGAGACCTCATAGTTGGTCATTCATTGCTCATAAAACATATAATTACATTTAACTTTCATAAAGCATCGCAGTGGAACATTAAAATAACTTTTTCATTATAGATGCTTTTGCAAAATAATACAACATTCATAATACAATTTCCTTTGTTCGCATTACAATGCAAAAACATTGGCAAAAGAATGCCATCCAAAAGAGTTGAGTAGCCGCCTCGTGCCATCCCTAGCAACGTTTACATGCCCACTGAAAATGTATAAAAGTCAGCGTTGCTGAGTGAGTTTTAGTTTTATAAATAAAACATACTTTTCTTTCGTAAAACCGTTCCTTACTTTCTTTCAAAATCATACTATACATTACATTCATTCGTGATCATACATCATACGTACATACAGATAATATCAGCATTATCTTCTTTAATCTTTCATGATTTACTTTTCTTTTCTGACAACCATAAACCCTTCCCTTCTGTTCATGGTACTGAACCTAGGCCTATCATAGACCTTCTATAACGGTGCATCGCACCTCGTGGTCCCAGTACCTAGGGTAAGATTTAGGTTTACTATGCAATATGTAATACCTTTCTGTTCATGGTTCTGGACCTAGGCCTATCATAGACCTTCTATAACGGTGCATCGCACCTCGTGGTCACAGTACCTAAGGTATGAATGTCTGTTTACTATGCAATACCTTTCTGTTCGTGGTTCTAGACCTAGGCCTATCATAGACCTTCTATAACGATGCATCGCACCTCGTGGTCACAGTACCTAAGGTATGCAGCAATAGTTCTATGCAATGGTCAATCACAAAGAAAGACCCTGATGTACATGCCATGCTTACAAGACTATCTCTACTTTCATTACTCATTAATGCATGCATTCTTACATCATGTTCCTCTTTCCTTTATCTTTCACTTTACGTTACATAATACTTTCATTACATTCATTAACATAACACGTAAAGCCACGGGAAAGATAACATACATCATCATAGGAACATAACATATCATTCATACATCATCATGTAGGGCATCATACATACATCATGTATAACCATGCAACATCATCATGCATAAGCATCAATCACAATACATAACGTGCCTATCATACCATCTATGACCCCAAAAGTCAACTTATATAGCCCCCCGGGAATCTCCCAAGTCAAAGCCTACTTTACACATTTTCCCCAAATCAGAAAAATATTCTAAGTCCTTAGGCGCATGGGCACTATGCAGGCGCATGGACACTATGCAGGCGCATGGCCAACTTTCAGGCGCACGGGTACTATTTAGGCGCATGGGGAACACTTAGGCGCATGGGCAACTTTCAGGCGCACGGGTACTATTCAGGCGCATGAGCCACTTGGGAGCATGAGCACTATTGGGCCGGATGGCCCTACACTTAGTCATCCAACTAATATTTCTAGGCGTATGGGCCACTGTTCAGGCGCATGGGCTATACTTAGATATTTCTAAGGCAATCTTAGGGGCATGGGCTACTGTTTAGGTGCATGGATTACACTTAAATCCTTCTAAGGCATTCTCAGGCGTATGTGCCTCACCTAGATGCATGAGCTTTCTGTAAAACATGATTTTAGGATGTTTTCAACCCTAATCCTCAAACCATCTGTTCTAAGCTTAACATGACTATTCTAAGTACGAACAACTTATAAACATTCAAGAATTTAACATTTATCAAGCACAATACATACGGGTAACATACATAAAATTTGCAAAAACATTTTAATACATTTTCAGCCCCAAAGATAGTTTAAAACAAGTAAGAACCAGGGTCTAGAACTCACCAGGTGCAACTTGGGTGTTTTCTTCCTTTCTAACCTGCTTGCAATGAGTTCAAACACCTAAAACAACACCATACACACACACACGAGCACAAACACAACACATAAGCACATAATCACATAACCGGAATAAAACCCGTCATAAACACATGAAAACCATGAATTCTTACCTTGAATTCGTTCACTTCTTCTTCTTTTTCTTCAGTCGAGAACTCCTCTGCTCTCTCTCTCTAGAACCAAAGAAAGATTGATGTGAGGTGAGGATGGGTGGCCATGCCCACCTTTACACCAACTTTTCAAAGTTTTGTCCTTTTAGACACTTTTAGTCCCTCCACTTAGACTTTATTATTTTTTTCTTTCTTTTATTCTTCATATCTTGCCTTTTAAAATAACCGGGTGTTACAAGTCCACCCCCCTTAAATAGCTTTCGTCCCCGAAACCTGTTATTCCTCGAACAGTGAGGATAATGCTGCCTCATATCTTTCGCAGTCTCCCATGTAGACTCGGATCCCTTCCTGTGCTTCCACTGTACACACACAAGGGGAACCACTTTATTTCGCAGCCTCCTCTCTTTATGATCGATGATTGATCCTGGTTGGTCCACATAATTGAGCCTTTCATCTACTTTAATGTCCTCCAATGGAACCCATGTCTTCATCAGCTAAGCACTTTCTCAGATGAGTACATGGAATGTCGGGTGAATTCCATTTAACTCATCTGGTAACTCCAATCTGTAGGCCACCTCTCCAACTCGAGCAATGATTCGGAAAGGGCCTATATATCTTGGGCTCAATTTTCCCCGCTTCCTAAATCGGATAATACCCTTCCAAGGTGAGACCTTCAACATAACCCGGTCACCCACCTGGAACTTGATCGATCTGTGTCGTTTTCGGCATACGACTTCTGTCTATCTTTGGCTGCTTTCATGAAGGCTTTAATCTTCTCCAGCTTCTCTGTCGTAGCCTCGATTACCTTGATGCTCCCCAATTCCTTTTGACCAATATCACCCCAACAAACGGGTGTTCTGCATCTCCTATCGTATTGCATCTCATATGGTGGCATGCCAATGCTGGCATGATAGCTATTGTTGTACGAGAATTCAGCTAACGGTAAGTGGTCATCCCAACTTCCCCAAAAATCAATCACACATGCCCGAAGCATGTCTTCCAGTGTCTGAATAGTCCTTTCTGACTGACCATCAGTTTGGGGATGATAAGACGTGCTAAAATGTAACCTCGTCCCCATAGCATCGCGGAATTTCTTCCAGAACTTAGAGGTAAACCGGGTGTCACGATCAGACACAATGGACACCGGCACACCATGACGAGTTACAATCTCCTTGATGAACAGGTCAGCCAACCTCTCGGATGAATATGTCTCACGGATCGGTAGGAAGTGAGCACTCTTCGTCAAACGGTCAACAATCACCCATATGGCATCGTACCCCTTCGGAGTACGTGGAAGCTTCGTAATGAAATCCTTGGTGATGTGCTCCCACTTCCATTCTGGTATATCCAAAGGTTGGATCTTCCTGTACGGCTTCTGATGTTCAGCCTTCACTTGCAAACAAGTAAGGCACTTACTCACATACTCCACCACATCACGCTTCATACCCGGCCACCAATAATCCTTCTTCATATCTCGATACATCTTCGTGGCACCAAGATGAATGAAGTATCGAGTCTTGTGAGCCTCATCCAAAATCCTCACACGTAGATCCCCGAAACGAGGAACCCACACTCGTCCAAATCGGGTTTTAACACCGAGTGTGTTTTCACCCAATTCCCCAACCAGACCTCTCATTCTTTCAGAGTTTAAATGATTCTTTCAGTGCCTCATCTTGAAACTCCTTGACTTGCTTCATTACATCAGAGGTCATGATCAATTGATATGCTTTCACCTGAATCGGCTCGGGCCTCTCCTTTCGGCTAAGAGCATCAGCCACCACGTTGGCCTTGCCCGGGTGGTAATGGATCTCGCAATCATAATCTTTGATAAGCTCCACCATCACCTCTGCCTCATGTTCAGATCCTTCTACTCGAAGAAGTACTTCAAGCTCTTATGGTCAGTGAAAATGGTGCACTTTGTCTCGTACAAATAGTGCCTCCAAATCTTTAGTGCAAAGTCCACGACTGCTAGCTCCAAGTCATGAGTAAGGTAGTTGACCTCATGAACTTTCAACTGTCGCGATGCATAGGCTATAACCTTCCTTCTCTGCATTAATACACACCCCAACCCCGAGTAAGAAGCATATGAATATACCATCAGATCCTCGCTTCCTTCGGGTAATGACAAGACAGGAGCTTGAGTCAACCTCACCTTTAACTCCTCGAACGCTTGTTTTTGGGCTTGACCCCATATATACTTTACATCCTTATGGGTCAACTTAGTCAACGGGGAGGCTATCTTGGAGAAGTCCTAAATGAACTTCGGTAATATCCCTCTAACCCCCAAAAACTACGAATCTCGGATGGCGTCGTTGGAGACTTCCATTACATCACAGCCTCCACCTTAGCCGGGTCTACCATAATCCCCTCGGGATTTATCACGTGACCTAAAAATTGAACTTCGCGTAACCAGAATGCGCACTTGGAGAATTTTGCATACAACTTCTCCCTTCTTAAGGTCTCTAACACCTCCCGAATGTGACCGGCATGCTCTTCTTCGCTCTTCGAGTAGATCAGAATATCATCAATAAACACAATCACTTATCTATCCAACATTGGCCGACACACTCGGTTCATCAACTCCATAAAAGCAGCTGGCGCATTGGTCAAACCAAACGACATAATGAGAAACTCATAGTGACCGTACGCGTGCAAAAAGCTGCTTTAAGCATATCCTGCTCCTTGACCTTCAGCTGATGGTAACTAGATCGAAGATCTATCCTTGAAAACCAACTGGCACCTTGGAGCTGATCAAACAGATCATCTATTCTTGGTAGGGGGTATCGGTTCTTTACCGTCAACTTGTTCAGCTCTCGGTAGTCAATACACATCCTCATACTACCGTCTTTCTTCTTCACAAATAGGACCAGAGCACCCCAAGGAGAGATACTCAGTCTAATGAACCCCTTATCGAGCACCTCTTGCAACTGTTCCATTAGTTCTTTCATTTTCGTGGGAGCTAACCGATACGGTGCCTTGGCAACGGGTTGAGCACCGGGTATCAGATCAATTTGGAACTTAATCTCACGATCCGGTGGCACACTGAGTAAGTCTTCCGGGAATACGTCCGGAAAGTCACACACAACTGGTACATCAGATAGTTGCATTGTTGGCGTGTCCACGTCCTTTACATAGGCCAAGTAGGCACTACATCCACGCCTCATGCACTTTCCCGCCACCGCCATCGAAATCACTTTCGGGATCGTCGTGACTCAATCACCATAAATTGTCACCTTATTCCCGTCAAGCGCTGTCAATCGGATCATCTTCTTGCGACAACACTATATTCGCTTCGTAGTCCGCCAACCAATCCATTCCTAGGACTACATCGAAACCGCCTAAGGTCATCACGAATGGTCTGACAGGAAACTTATGACCGTCTAGTTCTATGTCACAACCTTCTATCACCTCAGAGATCCTTGTAGACTTACCTATGGTAGTTTCCACCTCGAAGGGCTCATCAATACATCTACTCTTACTGGGAACTTAGCACAAAAGGCAACATAAATGAAACTCCTACTAGCACCAGAATCAAACAACACAGATGCAAGAGTTTGGTTTACTAGAAACATACCTGACACAACATCGAGATCAGCTCTGGCTTCCTCCCGGTTCATGTGTAAGCTCTAGCACCTGCCCTCTGCCCTCCTTCCTCCGGCTTCTTCTTCTCTGCTCTAGAGCTCTCCGCCCTCGGCTTCTTACAGTCTCTAGCGATGTGGCCAGGTTGGCCACACCTGAAGCACACGTTCATCCCCATCCTGCACTCACCGTATGCTCCCTTCCACATTGAATTTAGTGGTGTACTGCTCGTGTGTCATTATTCCCGCCTCCAGCTGCAGGAACTCCCTTTCCACCTTATGCCTCTCTCTGTGAGGACAGAATTCCTCAATCACTATCTTCTTCAATTCAGGCCACCTCATCCTCCCAATGGCCCTGCTACCCTCAGCTTGGACAATGTTGTCCCACCAGCACAAAGCCGAGTCCACAAAAGAGTGGGTTGCAAATTTCACCTTCTGATCTTCACGACACTCACTGATATCAAGGACAACCTCCATTTCCCTCACCCACCGGTGAGCAGCTGCAGCAGTGCCATTCCTATCAAAAGTAGGGGGCTTGCATCTCATAAATGCCCCATAGTTGCAGCCTCGGGTCGTCTCCGCGCAGGCTCTTCTTCTCCTCGTCTTCATCATCAGAGAGAACCGTTTCCAGCTCTAGTTGTTCTCATCCTCCCGAGGACCTGTTCCTCCCCTTTCTTTCCCATCCCTTACGGCCTTGATCACTTCGATCACCACAGACAGTAGAATCGTCTGCATGACCTAGTGAACCTCTTCCACCACAGCCTCCTTTACTGATGCTCTCAGATTGGAGCTCTCATCGCCACCTTTCGGATGAGGGGTCTCTGGTTCTTTATGAACCACTTTCTCGACTCTATGTCTCCCTCTCTTGGGTCGTGGAGCAGCACCGTGACCTCCACCACGAGAGGCTTTTGAAGATCAACCGCCAGCCATCCTCTAAGAGCACACTATAAGATTCAAACACTAACGTGGTCATTCAAGGTAATACTCAGTTTATGTCAAGTATAGTAAGTCCCTAATTACAGTGGCCAGTTGTGATTAGCCACTTACTTTACTCTTCATACCCCAAGCGTCTCCTATCCTGACTTAATCATATCTAAATCTATATACACACATAACCACATACCATGCGCACATAAACTGGTTAACATTACGAAAATACCTGATGGCACACAGCTACTCAGATTGGCATCCAATTCCCATTCCGTCCCATTCTCAGTTTAAATTAAGGTTTGTTTTGAAAATTTACCCATTTCACTTAAACTTTGGCTCTGATACCAACTTGTAAGGCCCCATTCCTGGAGACCTCACAGTTGGTCATTCATTGCTCATAAAACATATAATTACATTTAACTTTCATAAAGCATCACAGTAGAACATTAAAATAACTTTTTCATTATAGATGCTTTTGCAAAATAATACAACATTCATAATACAATTTCGTTTGTTCGCATTACAATGCAAAACAATTGACAAAAGAATGCCATCCAAAAGAGCTGAGTAGCCGCCTCATGCCATCCCCAGCAAAGTTTACCAGCCAACTGAAAATGTATAAAAGTCAGCGTTGCTGAGTGAGTTTTTGTTTTATAAATAAAACATACTTTTCTTTCGTAAAACCGTTCCTACTTTCTTTCAAAATCATACTATACATTACATTCATTCGTGATCATACATCATCACGTACATACAGATAATATCAGCATTATCTTCTTAATCTTTCATGATTTACTTTTCTTTTCTGACAACCATAAACCCTTCCCTTCTGTTCATGGTACTGAACCTAGGCCTATCATAGACCTTCTATAACGGGCATCGCACCTCGTGATCCCAGTACCTAGGGTAAGATTTAGGTTTACTATGCAATATGTAATACCTTTCTGTTCATGGTTCTGGACCTAGGCTTATCATAGACTTCTATAACGGTGCATCGCACTCGTGGTCACAGTACCTAAGGTATGAATGTCTGTTTACTATGCAATACCTTTCTGTTTGTGGTTCTGGACCTAGGCCTATCATAGACCTTCATAACGATGTATCGCACCTCGTGGTCACAGTACCTAAGGTATGCAGCAATAGTTCTATGCAAATGGTCAATCACAAAGAAAGACCTGATGTACATGCCATGCTTACAAGACTATCTCTACTTTCATTACTCATTAATGCATGCATTCTTACTTCATGTTCCTCTTTCCTTTATCTTTCACTTTACTTACATAATACTTTCATTACATTCATTAACATAACACGTAAAGCCACATGAAAGATAAACATACATCATCATAGGAACATAACATTACATTCATACATCATCATGCAGGGCATCATACATACATAACGTACATCATGTATAACCATGCAACATCATCATCATCATCATGCATAAGCATCAATCACAATACATGACATGCCCATCATACCATCTATGACCCCAAAAGTCAACTTATATAGCCCCCCGGGAATCTCCCAAGTCAAAGCCTACTTTACACATTTTCCCCAAAAATCAGAAAAATATTCTAAGTCCTTAGGCGCATGGGCACTATGCAGGCACATGGACACTATGTAGGCGCATGGGGAACACTTAGGCGCATGGGAAACTTTCAGGCACCTGGGTACTATTCAGGCGTATGAGCCACTTGGGCGCATGAGCACTATTGGGATGCATGGCCCTACACTTAGTCATCCGACTAATATTTCTAGGTGCATGGGCCACTATTCAGGCGCATGGGCTTTACTTAGACATTTCTAAGGCAATCTTAGGTGCATGGGCTACTGTTTAGGTGCATGGATTACACTTAAATCCTTCTAAGGCATTCTCAGGCGTATGAGCCTCACCCAGACGCATGAGCTTTCTGTAAAACATGATTCTAGGATGTTTTCAACCCCAATCCTCAAACCATCTGTTCTAAGCTTAACATGACTATACTAAGCATGAAAAACCTATAAACATTCAAGAATTTAACATTTAACAAGCACAATACATACGGGTAACATATATAAACTTTGCAAAAACATTTTAATACATTTTCAGCCCCAAAGATAGTTTAAAACAAGTAAGAACCGGGGTCTAGAACTCACCTGATGCAACTTGGGTGTTTTTTTCCTTTCTAACCCGCTTGCAATGAGTTCAAACACCTAAAACAACACCACAGACACACACACCCAAGCACAAACACAACACATAAGCACATAATCACATAATCACATAACCGGGATAAAACCCGTCATAAACACATGAAAACCACGAATTCTTACCTTGAATTCGTTCACTTCTTCTTCAGCCGAGAACTCCTCTGCTCTCTCTCTCTAGAACCGAAGAAAGATTGATGTGAGGTGAGGGTGGGCGGCCATGCCCACCTTTACACCAACTTTTCAAAGTTTTGTCCTTTTGGACACTTTTAGTCCCTCCAATTGGACTTTATTGCTTTTCTTTCTTTTAATTCTTCATTTCTTGCCTTTTAAAATAACCGGGTGTTACAATTTCATATTGTTGTTGTTTTGTAATGCAGTTAAACAATTCTTTGTAATCAGTCAAACAATAGTGTATTGCACACAACAGTGTTTTAAAAAGAAATGAATGGATTTTGTTATAATAATTCCACTGTTTGAGTTTGTATATTTATAATATACAATGTATTAAATGTTGTGGTTGACCAACTATGAGGTCTCCAGGAATTGGGCCTTACAAGTTGATATCAGAGCCAAAGTTTAAGAGAACTGGGTTAAATAAAATTTTTAAACCTAAACTTAAACTGAAAATAGGACAAATGGAGGGATTTCAGCCCGAGTAGCTACGTGTCATCACGTATGTCTTTTCTTAATGATAATCGATTATGTGCGCATGTTATTTGATTTATGTGCTCTTAGTAGATTTAGATACTCATTAAGTCAGGATAGGAAATGCTTGGGGTATGAAGAGTAAAGTAAGTGGCTAATCAGAACTGGCCACTGTAACTAGGGACTTACTATACTTGACATAAACTGAGTTATTACCTTGAATGACCGTGTTAGTGTTTGAATCTTATAGCGTGTTAGAGGATGGTTGGACGAAAATCTTCCAAGACTCCTAGAGGCAGAGGCCGTTCGCGTGTGACTAGGAGTTGTGCTAAGGCTCCTGAGATGACCCATGAGAACCCTGAGGTTCATGGCCGGAGCAAAGAAAAAGAGAATGTTAGTCTGAATGCATCAGCTAGGGAGGCAATTGCTGATGAAGTACACCTGGTCATGTAGACAGTCTTGCCGTCTGTGGTGACTGAAGTCATGAGAGCTGTAAGGAGCGAGGAGAGAAAAGAGAAGGAGACTAAAAGGGGATCAACGGGCAAGGGAAGCAGAGGGGAGTAGGAACAACCAGAGCCTGAGGCTGTGTTGTCTAATGAAGAGTAGGATGATGTAGTGGGGGCAACAACTGGAGGATGCAGTTATGGGGCATTCCAAAGGTATAAGCCCCCGACCTTCGATGGCAATGGCAATGCTGTTGCCGCTCACTGCTGGGTGAGGGGATGGAAGCCGTCTTGGAAATCAGTGAGTGTCATGAAGACAGAAGGTGAAGTTCGCAACTCACTCTTTCGTTAATTTAGTGCTGTGTTGGTGGGACAACATTGTCCAAGCTGAGGGTGCTAGCAGGAAGATGCGATAGGAGGAGTTTAAGAAGTTGGTTATTGAGGAGTTTTGTCCTCACTGGGAGATGGACAAGGCTGAGAGGGAGTTCTTACAACTTAAAGCGGGAACCATGACCCACCAGCATTACACCACTAAATTCAATGAGATAGCAAGGCTAGTGCCAGATCAGATGACGCCGGTATCAAGGAAGATCAAGAGGTACATCCAAGGACTGCCGGCTGACATTCGCAGGCACCTGATTGCTGCTCAGCTAGGTACCTTTCGATCAGTGGATTTATGCGAAACTTGTGTATGTAAATTGACCCATTTGCCTTAGAAACTTGTGTATGTTGACCATAGTTATCACTCATCCCAGAAATCCTCAGGTAAGCATAACTAGTCCCGTAGGATTTATGCGAAATTCTTACCTTAGCCCAAGGCCTTTTTCCAGGAAATCCAGAATACAGTTGTCTATGTGTCATACATATTTATTAGGTTTATGGAATCAAAACCTTGATGAGATTTGTATAAATTAGACGTAAAGTCTAAAGATTTAAGCCAATAACATAAAGTATACGATCCCACATGTCGACAAGAATAAGTTTAAGAAGCTTCATTTGTCAGGGAGAATCAAAGTGTCAAAGATAAGTTTAGGGTAGATAGGTAACAAAGTTTAAGTATTCATAAGGCAATCCTATGCTAAGGCATCAAGTTGCACATAAGAAGGCATATCATTATGTAGCATGCAAACCATATATTTTTACAAAAATAAAAATATTATTCTATAAGGTTCATGCATACGCTATAGTCTAGGTCACCGTTTCAAATAACCTAAATCCCAATAGTTATGGGCTTTGATACCAATCCGTCACACCCTAACCTTAGCGACGGAATCATCAAGATGTGAGGGTTAAGATTGTTCACAGCCACATAACGCTTTTATTTATTCCAAATATTATAACCATGAGTTTCAAAGGTAATTACAACCATAAGTCCCAAATAAGAAAATCAACATAACATAAATAGAAATAATTCAAGACAATATTTATTTAACTAGGTCCATTCCTAGATGTGAATAAGCTTCAAAGATGGCAACCAAACTTTCACGTTTCCTAAAACATGTTAAAAATAAAAGGTCAACGTAATGTTGGTTAGATTTTCATAGTTTTCATTGATACATATATAAAAGATGGCAATTCATGTCATAAGTTAGTGAGAAAAGTAACTAAGGATTTATGACAGATGTAACAATCAAACCTTGACAGTTTACAAGATTCCATGTTTACAAGATTATACGATTAGCTAAGTGTACTTGGATTAACCAATTAAGCTTGTCAGGCCCATAGATCTATGACGTCGCCAGGCTAGCAATAGTTAATGATGACACAATAATAGTCAATACATGGTAATTACTAAAGTTCAACTAAACCAACAAACGAGTGAATTGCCCAAGTGTTTACAAGAATCAAACGAATTTACAAGTGCAGTAGTTATAAGGTAACATGTTTCACCCCAAAGTGTAAAAATATGAAAAGGGGGTATAGAAATACTCACATGGTCAACAAAATATATAATTGATGATTAAAAATAAATAATAGTCGTCGTTCCAACGTAATCCGTCACGAGACACCTAATTATATAATTACAAGACTTAAGTTTAATAATAAGTTTAACGAGATAACGAGAACTAGGGTTTCAATTTGCTATTTGTGAAATAATTATATTTAACAAAATGGAATAAATTATATTTTTTTGAAAAAATATATATTTATATTATTCAAAGATGTGAAAAGAAACAATTATAATAATTTAAAACTTTATATATAAATTTAAAATTTTATTACTATTTAAACAAAACTAATTGAAAATGTATATTTGGACCTATAATAATTTACTAATTATTATTTTCAATCCATTAAAAAATATTCAAACAAGCTTTGCTAAATGTTTTATCAAAAAACATTTTTAGTTAAACTTAGAAAAATTACAGAAAATATTTGGAGGCTTTTGAAAATATTTGGAATTTATAAAAATAATTTTTATATATATTAAAAATTTTCTGAAATTTGTTTTAGGCTAAAAAGCCTTTAAAAATAAAACATGAGGGTGCCCGAGTTCAAACCCGAGACCTCATGTTTAGGAGGACAGTGACTTAACCAGTGAATTAGGGCCGAGGCGTTGGTTAACTGGGTTTTAAAACCTTAGAACATAACCCCAATGAACTCCCCAACTCAAGAACCCTAGAATCGGATTAATACAAATAGAACACAAATTCGTTGTTGATAATGAAATCAAATATAGGGCTTTTGTTCTCCACATGAAATCGAGTATATAACGATGTTTAATTACCAAGATTGAAGTTCAAAACAATGAGGATGAACAAGGAATAACCTAATTAATTGCAAGTTTAGCTTCTTAAGATGATAGGGAATGAAAGCCTTTGTTAATTTGTAATGACGTTGTGTAGAAGTGTAGTTCGATCAAGCTTCAGATTCGCGATAAAGAGACAATCGAATGCGAAGTTTTGTGTCTTTTCAGGTGAAATTGAATGTAGCAATCGATTAGGAATAGGTAGATGTTCGATTAGGTTGAATTAATTGAGTTTTTATTAAAGTTTAAGGCTCGAACGGCTATGGAGTTCAAAGCTATGGTTACCCTCTTGATTGGGCTTTGTAACCAGGGTTTAAATGTAGTTAATTGGTGTGTTTAAGTTCGAAACATGTGCTAAAAAGGATGGGGAGCGATTTGGAATCACGAATCGATCCAAAATCGGTTGTTTTAGAGTCGTCGGAGTGTTGGCCGACGGTGGCCGGAGTAACCCGTCGGAATTACGGGTGATAGGGGGAAATTGTTTAGGTTTTTAATTAATTACACACTTGGCTCCTCATCTTTTGTAGGCTTATTATTATGCTTTAAACTTCCTTTTAAAGTTTATAAATTGACAAAACTAACCCTTGTAGTCATATAACTTTTAAGTTTCAACCTTTTTAAGTTTTATAATTTTTAAAATTGTTAATATTATTATTATTATTATTATTATTATTATCATTATTATTATTATTATTATTATTATTTTTATTTTAAGTATTATTAATGTTATTATTATTATTACTTATTATTACTATCACTATTATTTTTAGTATTATCATTATATAACTTACTATCTTTTCTTATTAATATTACTATTAATATTTTGATTATTAACCTTTATACATAAAAATTTAATATCAACTAAGATATATGCATAAATCACCAATAAGTTTCATAATCGACAGTAATGGTCCTTACAAGAATAAACAATTCTAATTTCTAGTTAACCAAAATTACATGATGTTACAAGAGTGACCATAGGTTTTGTCACGGAACTTCCAAGAACAAGAAAAGAATATAATGCTATATGGGTCATGGTTGACAGGCTACGAAGTCCACATATTTTCTATCCATAAGTGAGAGTTATCAAATAGAAAAACTAGCCAAGATACATATTGATGAAATAGTAAGCAAACATGAAGTGCCTTTATCCATTATCTCTAACAGGGATAGACGATTTACATCCAGATTTTGGATAAGTTTCCAAAAGGCACTTGGATTTAAAATCAATTTAAGCATCACATATCATCATCAAACCGATGATCAGAGTGAGCGAACAATTTAAACCTTGGAAGACATGTTGTGTGCTTGTGTTATTGATTTTAGAGGTAGCTAGGATGATTATTTTTGGCCTTTGATCGAATATTCTTACAACAACAGCTACCATTACAGTATTAAGGCTACACCGTTTGAAGCCTTATATGGAAGGAAGTATAGAACTCCCATAGGATAGAAATAGGGGATGATGAGTTAACTAAAACTGAAATTATTTTTGAAACAACTGAGAAAATCCAACAAATAGGTCACAACTAAGGCTGCTGAAGATAGATAGAAGAGTTACGCAAATAACAGAAGGAGGCCTTCAGAATTCCAATCAGGAGACTATGTAATGCTAAAAGTCTCTCCATGGAAAGGAGTGATAAGATTCGGTAAATACGAGAAATTAACTCCCAGGTATATTGGACCGTTTAAAATAATCACAAGAATCGGTACAGTTTCATACAAGTTAGAATTACTGAAAACCTTAAGAGGTATTCACGATACTTTTCATATATCAAATCTAAGGAAATGTTGGCAGATCCAAATCAAGCTTTGTCATTGGAGGACGTGCAAGTAGACAAGTAACTCAACTTCACATATTATCATTAAAGATTCTTGATTCTCAATAGAAAAAATTAAGAAAGAAGATAAATGCCCTTGTATTAGTTAAAAGGCAAGGTCAGAAAGGGCCCGAAAAGACTTGGAAATTATTAGAAGTAATGAAAGCCAAATATCCGCAATTGTTTGAGTAGCCTGCAAATTTTGAGGACAGAATTCTTTTGGGGGAGAATCTAACATTCTAAGCATTTGGGTGATATGTAATAGTTGAAATACAAGCAACATTAACTTCACATTTCATATATCGCCAAACAAGCAAGTTATGAGTAAATTGTTTATTTGGAATTTAAAGTTTTTAGATGACAATTTTAAGTTATAAGAGACCGTTTGAATATAATAATAATATATTATATTCGAACACGCTCCATTTTTTACGAAACTTAGGTTGACTCGTAGAGAAAAATAAGCTCGTCACGATGACATATTTGAAATTTAAAAATGTTACACATTAAAAGTTATAAGAGAAAAACGAAATAAACAGCGCACATCGCTCTTAAACTTTTTCACTTGCCTGCCTTGTAGCTTTAAATAGAAGCCTTAAGATTGAATTCAGAGTACAATTTTTTTTGGGAACGCTCTAATTAAAGAGAATCTCGATTTCTCAGTACCCCGTTGGGTGTTGCTAGTAGTCATTTCGGTGCTCAAGTAGGAGCGCGAGTAGGGGAGACTATATCTATTGTCGTAGATAGTATTCAAGTATGTTCTCGTTTAATTATATCTTTAGTTATTAATTTTATTATAGTTATTTTAGCTATTATAGTTATTATTATTTTTATTATTAGTAGTATATTATTATTAATGTTACTAGGCATTAGGGTTATTAGTGGGGAAAGTATTGGGTAGCCTCGAGGGTTGGCAGGGGCATGACAGAAATATTTGAGATATGCTAGCTAATAAGGATTATACCAAAGGGTTGGCGTAGGGTAAGAGAAGGTGCTAAATAATGTCAACAAATATAAAAAGATAATGAATTACTAAGAGATAGTTGCGAGCTAGAATGTAGCTTAAATAATGTTATTTTGTGTATAGGATAATACTTGATAGAAGTGAACCGGAGCAGACATATCACCGATTGGATTAGTTAAGATGAGTTCCTTTGAACTATTTTTCTAAAATGGGATGTGATGTTCTGATAACTAGTAATAATTGAAAATTTGACTATCAATAGCGTTTGTGATATGTGGCAATGCTTGATAGGATGCTTGAGTGTTGCCTATATGATTCCGCTTTAGCGAGTGTAGTTTGTATACATAGCCTGGTTAGGTGAATATATACTTTTCTTACTATGTTCCTATCTAGTTTTCATGGTTGCATCACTTCATGAACTCACAAGCGTTATGTTGAGTCCCAATTGTTTTTATTTTATGGACACACATCCTAGGTGCCAAGTAATTTCAGGTGTCACACCCCAACCTTAACGGCGGAAACGTTATGATGTGAGGGGTAAGATTGTTTACAGCCACATAATACTATCATTAAATATAAATATAATTAACCATAAGTTTAAAAATAAAAATTACAACCAGTAAGTCTCAAACATAATAAAACATAACATAAGTTCAAAATTCCAAAAATTTAAGGCATGTATTTTATTTCCTAGGTCCAATCCTAGGTGTAAACATACTTCAATATTATTTATCAACCTTGAGTATTTCCTGAAACATGTTAGAAATAAAGTCAACTTTGAAAGTTGGTGAGTTTCCATGGGTTAAACATACACACACACAACACACACACACACACACACACACACATATATATATATATATATATTATATATATATATATATAATATATATATAAGTTTAAAGATAGCAATTCAAGTAATCGGTTATGAATAATGCAAGTTTTTAGATGACAAGAGGTTATGATCAAACCTTGAAAAATTATCAACTACAAGTTATAATGATTAGCTAAATGTACTTGGTTCCCATGATGAACAAGTCAAACGTCATCAAAAGTCGGCAATAACCTCGGCTTAAGCACCAATAGGCTTGTCAGACCTATAGATCTATAACGTCGCTAGGCTAGCAATAATTAATGAAGTCAACACATAATGTCTATCATATAAATCTCATAATATTACAAATAACCGTGACAAGATTAAAGATGAATTGCTAGTGCACTTATAAGTATCAAGACGTTTACAAGTGCAAGTTTATACATTTACATGTTTCATCTCAAAAGGTGTGAAATAAGGTAAAAGAGGGGCATGAAAACTCACATCTTGTATAAGTTGAATCTTAAGAATAATAATAAGAGTTTAAGTAGCGTTCCAACGATTCCTTTTTACAGGATACCTAAATGTATAGGTTCCAAAATTTAAGTTTAACAATAAGATTAAGGACTAAACGTAAACAAGGATTTCAATAGAAATTTGGGGTTTTGATAAATAAAATTAAATAATAGAATCACTTGTATTTTAATTCAATGAAAATAATTATACCAATTAAGTAATTTAATATAAAGAAATAAACTAAATCAACTATAATAATTGGTAAAGTTTAAATATAAGGTGCAAATAAATTTTTATAACTATTTGAAATAATCATGATTTAAACAATGATTAAAGGTAATGTGTGGACCAATAATAATTTATTAATTTAACTATCATTTAAAATCCATTCTTTAAGAAATAAACTAAAAATAACCTTTGTTATAATGTTTTATTAAGAAAATATATATATATAGTATTTAATATTAAAATTACATAAAATATTTTGGTAATTAAAAAAGTTATTTTTAGTCATTAAAAATGATTTTTATAATTTTTATAAATTTTCTAGACTTAAATTAGTTAAAGAAAACGATTGTTTTAAAAATGAGGGTGCCTGGGTTGTAACCCCGGACCTCAAGGACAGGGGAACATGTTCTTAAAAGCATTAAATGCACAGAAATCTCCAATTCTTATAAACTCTAGATTCAAATCGAGCAAATTGAACAACAATTCGTTTAAGATAATGAAATCAACGTTGAGGTTTTTAATCCCAATGTGATTTCGAGTCTATAAGCAAATCTAATTACCTGGATTGAAGTTTAAATCGATGAGAACGAGATAAAGAACAAGTCACGACCGAGGTTGAGTAAGGTTTGTGAGGCACACGTTGATAATACTCAAATTCATTGTACAAAAAGCCCCCAATGGTCCCAGGGATCGAAAGCCCTCTATCAATTTCGGTTTAGGTTGCTCGAAAGGTGGATTTTGGTTGAGTTGCAGGTCCGATAAAGATGATGATTCGAATGTGATGCTTTTGTGTGTTTCAAATGAAATTGGAAATGGTAATAATTTAGGAATAATTAAACAATCGTCTAAGTTCAATTAATTAGATTATTATTAAGTTTTAATTGACAAACGATTCGAAGGTTAATGGTGAATGGTTACCAAGTTCAAACGTTCACTTAACTGACTCAAACTTCAATTAAAACACATCAACGAGTTCGAAACGCCCTCACAAAGCGATTGGTATCATTAATCTTTAAATCTCAAAAGTTTAGGGTGATTTGGGATGTCTCCGGAGTCAGTCTGAGCCATCGTCAGAAATAAGAGGAAAAAGGGAGTTGATTTATTAAGGATTTACACATTGGCCCTTGCAGTTTAACTTTTATCATTTTATGTAAAAAATTCATTTTAAGTCTCCAAATTGGCATAATTACCCCCTAAACTTAATTAAATTTAAATTTTAAACATTTTTATAACTTCTTAATTGTTTAACTTTTATAAATTATTATTATTATTATTATTATTATTATTATATTATTATTATTATTATTATTATTATTAGTACTAATATTATTATTATTATTCTTTTATTTTAACAATTATTATTATTTTTATTATTATAACTTAAGTTAAGTTTTATAATAATAAGTAAAAGTTGTAATTACTTGTATATTATTATAATTATTATTATTATTATTATATATTATTATTATTATTATTATTTATTATTCTTTAATAATTTGAGTTATTAACTTTTAAATTAACCAAGAAACAGTCACAAACAACCCACATAGTTTCATTAATGACAAAAAGGCCCTTACAAGAACATAATATCGTTAACTTTTTATTTGACAAAAACACGAAAGGTTACTGTCTCCCCAACTTTGACATAATATCGTTAACATTTTAAGAATGAAACTAAACAAACAAGTGCGGGTATTTTCACAATATGGTCCTCATGTTCACAAGTAAACTCAGGTCCATGCTTATTCTCCCAACGAACTTTGACGATTGGGGTGGTAGTGGTTCTAGTCTCTTTCATGATGCGATCCATGACCTAAACGGGTTTCTCAACAAATGCAAGGACTCCTTGATCTAGATGTCATCCAGAGGGACATGTAGATTTTCATTAGCAAAATAGTTTCTCAAATTTGAGTCATGGAAAATAGGTAACCCCACTAAGATCGGAAGGTAGTTCCAATTTATAAGCCATTTTCCTAATCCTTTTCAGGATCTTGAAAGGTCCTACAAACCATGGAGCTAGTTTATCCTTCTTCCCAAGGCGAACAACTCCCTTCCATGGTGAGACTTTAAGAAGAACCATATCCCCAAATTGGAATTCCAACAGCTTACGTCGTTTATTAGCATAACTCTTTTGTCGACTTCTACCCACTTCAAGGTTTTTACGAATCACGGAGACTTAATAGGTCGTGTCTTGTATGACTTCTGGACCAATGATGAAATTTTCACCAATGTTCATCTAAGAAAATCGAGGAACTACATTTGCGACCATAAAGTGCTTCGAAAGGTGTCATCTTGATACTCAAGTGGTAACTATTATTATATGAGAATTCCGCAAGAGGTAAATGCGTATCCTAGTCACCATCAAAGTCAAGGACACAAAGACGTAGCAAATCCTCTAGGATTTGAATGGTTTGCTCGGTTTGACCGTCCTTTTGAGGATGGTAAGCCGTGCTTAAATCCAGTTGGATACCCAAGAGTTCTTACATAGACATCCAAAAGTGCAAAGTGAAATGGGCATCTCGATCAAATATGATGTGCCAAGGTACGTCGTGATGACTCACAATCTCATCAATGTATATATGAGCCAACCTTGATGTTTTGTAAGTGTCACGTATAGGTATGAAATGTGCCGATTTGGACAAATGCAGGATCGATTTTATACTCAACACAAGTATTTTCTCTCAAACTCACTAACAAACACTCAAGAAGCAAAGATCTTCTAAGAGTTGATTATAATATACTAAGTAACACAAGAGAGAAGCACAAGGGAGTAATTTCAAGATACTTATATATATTATTTCTCAACTTAAAGTTTACAAGACTCTTACAAGATTTCTACAAGAGTTACAATGAGAAACTATATATACTACTATCTACAGTCGGATATATTTTGATATCAGCTGGAATCCTCTAACTAAAGCAAATACTACAAAGCTATAGTTTTAGGTATCTTAGATAATGTCTTATCTAAGATATGGTAGTCATGACATGTCCATGACTTACCTTTTGTCACCAACTAAAGTTGGTAACTTGTACTAACATAAAAAGGTGAACAGTGGAATAAAGTATGGTCAACTACATAGCCTTTTGGAAAAACGCCATGCAATATTAGAGGTCTGCAGCAAAGTGTCAAAGACCATACTTATGTCCATGGTTCATTAGCAGCATCTTCCGAAGGTTAAATGGCTTAGGAAGAACAAGTTCTTCTGAAGCCTTTTATACTTCGGAAGAGTCTACTTCTTCCGTGGCTTGGGGACTTGTGCTTCGGAAGCCATTATCTTTTATTTTTTTCTAAGTCTTGAACTTCGGAAGAGAAGACTTTGTCTTTGGAAGTTGGAGCTTTTTCTTTGGAAGTTGATCTTGTTATTTATCTTCGGAAGAACTCCATATCCTTCGGAAGTTCCATAGTTAGTTTTGGAAGTCCTTTGTAAGTTGTAAAAAAATTTGTCTAAGTGTTTGGCTTTGGTTGCACCAGCCTTCTTCTTCATCCAACAAACTCCCCCTAGTCTGATGCTACCAAAACCTCACTTGTTCCTGCTTCTCAAAACTTTCAATATCAGGGAAAGCAAATATTTATCTTTTTCTTTGTTCTTCCCGGAAGTGGTGCGAAGAAGTTTGTACAAATCATTCGTGGATAGGAGATCCAGTCTGTCACTTTGAATGATATGAACCCTCTATTGGGTCCCTTTGAAGAGAGTTAGTTGACGGAAGCTATAGTCATGCTCTCATCTAACTATTGGTTCTAATTCTGGGCCTTCCACCACCTGTAGAAAGGCCTTGCCTTTGGTAGTTGACCTTACCTTGTCTTCCTTCTCTCTCAACTTCAACTCCTCTTCAATCTTTGCTTTTATGGTTAGCTCAGCAAGGTGAAGGCTGCTAAGATGATTTCTGATGTGAGCAGCAGTTTCGGAGTTGGAAGGATTGGGGAATGGTTTCTTTCTTAACTCGGTAATGTCGAATCCGCTAGAGTGAAGCAGAGAAGAGGCATTCAGCCTGTTGCTTTCTCCATTCTCTCTCTCCATAACAAAGTTGTGAGAGGATTCATCGAACCTCAACTGGATGCTTTTCTTTCTAGGCATAAGGGGATGACTAGGAATCTTGTCCCCTTTCTTTGTATCCAGTAGAGTCACCAGCTTTCTTCTTAGCTTCTTCTCTTAATCGTTTAAGGAGTCAGAGTTGAGACCAAGAAGTCTAGCAGGATGGTCCAGAGTTCTTCTAGGGAGATCAAGGAATTGCTCTCTTGTGAGAGAACTTGAGGAGTTGCCGATGTAGGTCAAGTTGACAGACTTCTCCTCATTGGAGATATTGCTCAAGGATGTGCAGTTGATGAGCTTCCTCTTGGTCTCCTTAAATTCTTCTAAGGAAAGAGGTTTGGATGAATGAGAGGATGACTTGGAATGTTGTTTGGTTTGAGTTCTTGGTAGGTTTTAGGTTTGAGAATGGGTAGTTTATGTAATTGTTTGGATTGAGTAGGTGAGGAAGAGGGTAAGGTTGATGTTGTGGGTTCGGGGGTGAAAGGCTTAGAGGTTGGTTCAATTTTGATAGGGAAAGGGAAAGGGATAGGTTCAGAGGTTGGGTGTTAAGGTTGTGGTATTGAGGTAGGTGTGAGAGTCATCCCCTGTACTCTTTTGTACATCTCTTTCTTTCTTCCTGAGTGTATGTCAGCTTTGATCTCACTGACAATCTGCTATAGGGTCTTCAAGGACATGGGTCCAACTTGCCTTCCTGAGAAGCCATGGCCCTGAGATAGTCTTTCATCCAGGTTTTGTCCCCAGACTTCTTCAAGGCTGCAAGTTCAACATCTTTCTCCTTCTGCTTTCTCTCCTTCATCTTCTCTCTGAAAGCCTTCTTTCTTTCCTTCTCCATTTGATCATGTTCTTATTCACTAGCCACAGGATTGTATTATTGTTATATGGATCAAATTCCTCAAGAGAGAATCCTTTTGAGTTCAGAAAGGCTATTCTTTCACTCCTTAGCCTTTGATTGGCTTCCTCCTTCTTCTTCAAGTTTTCTTCTTCCAAGGCCAACCTTGCTATTTCTTCTTGTTCTTTTAGTTGCATGGTTTCCTTTTCCAACTCAATCAGCTCTTCTAATGGTAAGAGGAGCACTTCTTCACTTCCTGCTCCCATATTAACTTGTTTGTCAATAATCTCCACTCTTTTCTTATTATTGATTGCTTCTTGGTTAGCTATGGTTGATTTACTACTAGCAGCCAGTAGTTTCCCAGAAGGTAGTCTCCCTTTTCTTTTTAATTTCTCCAACCTTTCTTCCATTATTAGTTCTTCCGTAGGCAGCTTCCTCTTTCCTTTGACATCTTCGGAAGCTTTAGACCTTGAGGTTTTTGTGTAGAGGATTCAGGTTGTTGAGTGGGTACTGGAGCTTGAGGTGATGATGGTGATTGAGATATGGGTAACTTAAGAAAGTCCGCACTATTCACCTCAGATGCTAGTTCCAGGATTGCATCTGTGATGATTAGATCATCAAACAAGGAGAAGAGTCCGTCTTCAACTTCTTTCTCTACTTCGGAAGACTGAAATTGTTCTTCTTCCATAGCTTTGACTTCTGCTTTGGAAGTCTGTGGTACTACACTCTCTGTCCTAACTATCTTGGTTATTAGGCCATCAGTTTCCATTTCCCCTTTGAAATTAATCTCAGGTTCCATGTAGACCTTAGGTTGACCAACTTTCTCAAAAGCGGTAGAGGGTGTATTCAACCTCTGAAGCTCTTCAGCTATAAAGTAAGCCACATAGATATCCGGACCTGGTTGCCACATAGAATATCCCATGAGAAACAAGGTTAGAAACCTATTCAGATCTTTTAGCATCCTAGGGTCCACTTGGAGGGTGACTGGAGGAAGCTCAAGGAAGACATCTAATGATTGGGAGGGATATCTTGAAGAGAGATTTGAGATAACAGAGCTCTTGGACACTATGGTGGTTTGTCTTTTAACATTCTCCCCCTTTTTAGTAGCATCATCTTGAGAGCTAGATGAGCTAGAGGAAGAAGTTAGGGAGACCTGAATTGGTACATGCCTAACAGACCTTTTAATCTATTTCTCAGCTAGTTGAGCCCTGAGACTTTCAATCTCAAGTTCCTGAGTGGTGGACCTACTTTCTAAAGTCTTAACCCTGAATTCAAGGTTCAAGACTTTAGGCGTAGGTCTTGAATGGTGAGTTTCAGATTTCCCTCATCTTCATGAGAAGAATCTGGGGGAGATGAGGTAACATACCTTATATGTTCATCCTCACCACCAGAAGTGGTTTCTTGGCGCCCTGGTTTCCCATGCATAGTGATGCCTCTTTCAGAGTCATCAAAATACTTGGTTGTCGTAGATTCAGTCTGATCAAATTTACCATTGTCCTGAGGGCCCATTGAGGCACCTGCAGTAGTGGCAGCTGAAACTATATGAGTCCCTTCCACTCCAGTAGGACTCACCTCGGTTTGGATATACTGATAGGGGCTAGAGATCAGAGGTCTCCTTAGGCTCAGTTGATCCTTTAATGGGTGTTGAGGATCAACTTCATTGCCATGAAGAGACATGAACTCTTCACCAGTTCTGGTTAAAAGGTCAGTGAAGGATATGGCATTTATTCCTGATGACCCAGGACTTTGATCAATATCTAATGGCATTGAGCCTTTGGTGGGGCTTATCCCTTTTTGGCTGCTCAAGAGAGTATAAAGACTCATCTTGAAGGCTTTTGGTTTGGGCTTCGGGCTCGTAGGATTGAGACTGAGGAGACTCAATGCCCATATTGAGGTCAAGAGTGAAGGAAGGTGGGACCTCAGACTGAGTGGGAGCCTATGTTTCCACTCTAGCCTTTTTGGGTAGAACAGGGGAACTTGTTCAATTAGAGGAGATTGAAGTAAGATGGATGGGAGGAGAAGAGAAATTTGGCAATGTGAGGGTAGTTGCTGGTATGGGTTCATCACCTGTGGGATTAACAGGGATGTCATAGGAGCCATTGGCTCAATCATACCTGGAAGAAGTGCAGTATATCTTCCCGTGAAATTGGTGGACACTCTCTTCAAAACTTTGAAAATGGTCCGCCTCATGTGAGGGACAAGCAAAGCAGCTACATAGACAAGCTGACTTTCGTCCAACTCACAGTTGATGATATGCTGAAGGAACCTAGGATACACTAAGAATGTGTCCCTTTGGAGGTTCCCCATCAGATTTGTCAGCACAAACCTTAAGTAGTTAAAGCGAAGGCTTTTCACCATTCCATGAAATAGGCACCCTAGTTCATATGGGATTTGATCCTATCCCCCAAACTTGTTTGATAAGCAATGAAGGACAACATGCAGCAGGAACTTCCGGTTGTAAGAGAAGTTGAACTTGTAGATAGTTGACGTGCTAACATCGCCACCATAACCCATTAGGGTATATGTATCATCAAGGTCGGTCTTGGGGAATTTAGTAGGGACGCCTTTATCATGAAGCTCCATATGCTCCCTAATGATTTGTTCAGAGATGACAACTCCTAGCCACAAATGCCCGACCTTATACCTCTAACTTGATTTAGAGTTTCAATATGACCGTTGGCCCAAAACTCCTCCATTTGGTTAAGATAAATGTGGGGTTTATGGTCAAGGCAGTATAGTAGGTAGATTAGGTGAGAAATGAGATGATTTTAGAGAATTCAGCATCCCTAGATGAATCCAAAAGTGCGACTTGATTGTGCTGAGGGTTTAGTGCCATTTTGAGAAAGAGTAGAGGGAAACAAGTTTAAGGATGGAGAAGGTTGAAGTGGAAAGTGCTCTAGGTAGTAAAAGTGGTAAAAAGATGAAAGTGATAAGTCGGGATTATTTAAATGGGTGAAAGGGCAGTGTTGGGTGGATAAGGTGAAAAGATGGTTTGGGGTAAGATGTAATAGTGGCGGCAAGGTGAAAAACTATTTAAAAGATTCTGACATCATTAATAAAATCTTTACTTTTTGCTGTGTGGGACCCAAAGGTTTCCATTACAGAGAGAAGTCTTCTTCTGAAGGTAAAAGGATTTCCGAAAATTTTTCTCTTCCGAAGCCAAACTTATTTCCAAAGGTAAATGAATTTACTTCCAAGAATAAGAGTGTCTTCCGAAAGAAGAAGTTTTCAGGCTTCGGAAGCATTGATGTTAAGCTTTCGAGACTAAAAACTCTTCAAAAGATAAAACTTGAATTGAAAGAATTGCCTTCGGAAGATGATGAAAAGTTCTTCCGAGGGTAATTTTCTCTTTGGAAATACTCACACTTAGTTAAATGTGAAGAAAAACGTTTGTAACAGGGCTTAGATTGTAATTGACATAAGACAAGACACATGTTAAAAGGTTTTCAAATAAGACATATTAGTAAATGTTTATCATCCCAATAGCTATAATGAGATACTTAAATCTTTGTATCAAAGGCTTTGGTGAACAAATCAGCATATTGTTCATTTGAGTCAACTTTGACTAATTTAATCAGATTTTTCTCATTAATATATCTAATGAAATGGTACCTGATATCAATGTGCTTTGCCTTAGAGTGCTTCACAGGATTTTCAGTGATGGAGATAGCATTGTTGTTGTCAATATGGATAGGAGTGCTCATAAAGTTAAATCCATTGTCTAGCATCTGGTTTTGAATCCACAATAGTTAAGCACAGCAACTTGTAGCAGCAATGTATTTAGCTTCAGCAGTAGATGTAGAGACACATGATTGGTTTTTGCATTGCCATGAGATAATCCTACCACCAAGAAATTGACATCCTTCTGATGTGTATTTCTTGTTAATGTTGAAGCCACCATAGTCACTATCTGAGTAGCCATAGAGATTGAAGTTGGAGTTTCTAGGATACCAGAGACCAAGCTTTGGCGCTCCTTTGAGGTATCTAAGAATTCTCTTGGTAGCAACTAGGTGAGACACCTTTGGAGTAGCCTGATATCTTGCACAAATCCAAGTAGAAAACATGATATTAGGACTACTTGCTATGAGATACATCAGAGAACCGATGATTGCCCTATACTGATGTTGATCGGTATCCTCCCCCTCAGAGTCAGGACAAAGGTTATGGTTTCTGGGTATGGGTGTCTTGCCTGGCTTATAATCTTTCATATCAAATCTTTCTAAGATATTAGAGACATACTTAGATTGATTGATAAAGAACCCTTCCTTCATTTACTACACTTGAATTCCAAGGAAAAAGTCCATTTTCCCATAGAACTCATCTCAAACTTCTTTTTCATAATGCTCTCAAATTCTTTACAAATTTGGTCATTTGAAGAACCAAATATGATGTTATCAACGTAGACTTGAACGAGCAAAATGTCTTTCTCAGACTTCTTGATAAAGAGAATCTTGTTAATGGTTCCTCTAGTGTAACCATTCTTTAGGAGAAACTGAGATAGAGTCTCATACCACAACCTAGGTGTCTGGTGCTGCCTATAAAGAGCTTTATCCGATTTGCACACATACTTGGGATGTTGTGGGTCTTCAAATCCTGGAGGTTGGCACACATAGACCTCCCTATCTATATTTCTATATAGAAAGGCACACCTGACATCAAGTTGGTAGACGGTAAAATTCTTGGATGCAGCATAAGCAAGGAAGATTCTAATTGTCTCAAGTCTTGCAACAGGTGCAAAGACATCAGTATAATCAATTCCTTCCTCTTGGGTGTATCCTTGAACAACCAGTCTAGCTCTGTTCTTGATGATCAAGCCTTTGTCATCTCTCTTGTTTCTGAAAACCTATTTAGTGCCTATAGGTACTTGACCAGATGGTAGTGGGCAAAGGTTCCAAACCTTTTGTCTCTTGAATTGAAGCAACTCTTCTTGCATTAACTCAACCCAGCTACTATCCTTTAAGGCTTCTTCTACTTTCTTGGGTTCCATTTAAGACAAAAAGCATGAGTACAAGCAAACATTCCCATGATGAGTTTGTCCCCTTGTTCTCACGCCTTCAGAGGCTTCTCCAATGATGTTCTCAAGTGGATGAGTGTTGTGAATTCTTAGTCTAGGAATCACTCCCAGTTGCAAAGTTAGATCCAAGTTGGACATATTTTGCTCAAGAACATGAACATTTGGTCCAGTTGTTCTTTCAATGTTATATAATGAGGACTGATTGAATGAAAGAGAAACATTATTAGTAGTAGTTAACTAAGAAGCAGTATTAATAGTTGCATGTTCCTTCAGAATACTACTTCCATCAGTTTGGTGTTGTATGTTATCAGTTGATGAGTTATTAAACACACTTTGCTGATAACTTGATGAAACTCCACTAGTTCCCGAAATGGTCATGCTATCGGTTCTACCATGTCACACCCCAACCTTGACGGCGGAATCGTCGAGATATGAGGGTTAAGATTGTTCACAACCACATAATGCTATATTTAAATTTAAATATTAAATTTATAAGTTTCAAGGATATTACAATCATAAGTCTCAAAACATGAAATAATCCTCAAAATAAGCAAAACGAAACATAGTCATTTTTTTCAATTATCTAGGTCCAAATCCTAGTTTATTGCAAGCTTCAAAAGACCACTTTAAACTTGAGGGTTACCTGAAACATGATAAAAATAAAAGGTCAACTAAAAATAGTTGGTGAGTTTCCAAGGTTTTTATACATAATATGATAAGGATACAAGTAGCAATTCATGTCATAGGTCATAAGTTAGTAAGGTTATAGAACACATATCGTTACAACCAAACCTTGACTTGATTACAAGTATATATGATTGGCTAAGTGTATTTGGTTCCCATGATGAACAAGCATACGTCATCAGGAGCCGTAATACCTCGGCTTTAGCACCAAATAGGCTTGTCAGGCCCAAAGATCTAAGACGTCGCCAGGCTAGCAATAGTTAATGATTGCAAACAAAATATGGATCTCATATAAACACTTACAACACATAAATAACCATGACAAAAATATGAATTGCAAGTGCTTTACAAGTCTAAACCTTTACAAATGCGTTATGTATAAGTAATCATGTTTCACCCCAAATTAGTATGAAAAGATAAAAATGGGGCAAGGAAACTCACATGACAAATAAATATAAGGAATGATGATTATTAGGGAAATAATAATAAACGTTCCAACGCAATCCTTCACAAGGCACCTAAATATATACATATTTACAAGATTTAAGTTTAATAAGTTTAACGAATTAACGAGAATTGGGGTTTTAGTAACACTTGGGGATTTTTGTAAGTACGTTATAAAGAAATTTACCATTTTTGTATTTTAATAGAGAAAATGAAATTAAATCCTTTGTAACAATTATTAAAATTTAAATAAACACTTTAAAATACTCATGATTTAAAAGGTAACGTTTGGACCAATTTATTATTTGAAATCCATTTTAAGAGAAATAAACAAAGAGTAGCCTTTGTTAAAAGGTTTTATCTAAAAAAAAAGAAAAAGTTGTTTAATTATTTAAATTTAAAAAAATATTATTTGATGTCTATAAAAATATTTAAAGTTTACAAAAATTATTTTTTATATTTATTAAAAATTTCCCATAATTATTTTATTGGCTGAAAAGCCTTAAAAATACATGAGGTTGCGCGGGTTCGAACCCGGGACCTCATGTAGGGGTGACAAGTAACTTAACCAATAGACCAAGGCCGCAGCCGTGGTTATTGTTGGTTTCGATTTTCTATAAACCCAATTCAAGAGTTTTCCTCCATTCTCAAGAACCCTAGAACCATCTTGGATCAAATTAACCATCAATTCGATAACGATTACAAGAATAAATATGGGGCTTTGATTCCCCACGTATTTTCGAGTATGTACATAAGTTAAATTACCTAGATTGAAGATTAGATTGATGAGAACGGGTTAGAAACAAGCCGCGACCACGTAGAGCTCGATTGTTGGTCAATTGATGATCATAATCCAATTAACTTCGTGTGGAGCTTCTCGAAACATACACGAATCAAAGCCCTCAATCAATATCAGGTTCCGAAGTCCCGAAGGTAGTGTTCGAGTAAGTTGCAGGTCGTGACAAACAAAGAGAATCGAACAAGACGTTTATGTTTATTTCAGGTGAAATTGATGATTTTATTCGATTAAAGGTAGATAGACGTTCGTTCGTGTTGAATTAATTGAGTTATTATTGGTGTTTAAGGCTCGAACAGCTGTGGGGTTTAAGGCTACGGTTATACATAACTATAGTTTATGGTTTGTCATGTTATGATAGAACTTTAAATTCAAGTTTTGAAAACTACATAACTACCCTCAAACTTAATTTAAGTTTATGTTTTGAACATTATTAAGTTTAATAACTCTTACAAGTTATTGTTATAAGTAACCTTATTATAAGTAATCTTATTATTACTAATATTATTATTACCTATTATTACTTATTATTATTATTATTACTATTATTGATATTAACATAATTATTATTTAATATTTATATTTTTAAGTTTCATACATAGAAACTTAATGACAATAGTGAACAAACATAAACAACATATAAGTTTCATAATAGACAATAATGACCCTTACAAGAATAAACGAAGTTAACTTTTAGTTAACAAAAATACGAGATGTTACATACCAATGATGGGAGCTTGGAGTTCAGAGGCTCTTGGAGAACTTGGAAGAGGTATGGGTAACTCAAATAGTTGATCTTCATCAGAATCACTTTGAGTACCTGTTCCAGCTGAAACATTCTTACAAGATGAGTTAGAATAGTTTAGAAACAATTCTAAGTCAAAAACATGATCAGGGTTATTCCCCCTAACACAAGGAGTGTGCTCATTAACAACAATATTGGATAATTCCTCAAATTGTTGATTTTTAATGTTATAGACTCTATAAGAAATAGAGGTGGAGGAAAATCAAACAAAGATAGCATCATCTGACTTCTCAGCAAATTTTGCCAAGTCGTCCTTTGTGTTAAGTATGGTACACCTACTGCCAAAGGACCTTAGAAAGCCAATGAATGGTGGCCTCTTGTTCCATAGATCATAAAAGGTCTTTCCATGTGGCTTGACAATGAGAACCTTGTTCTGCACATAGCATGCAATGCTGACTGCCTCTGCCCAGAATGTTAGAGGCAGCTTTGAATCAGCTAACATGGTCCTAGCAACCTCAATCAGTGTCTTGTTCCTCCTCTCAGCAAAACCATTTTTTAAGGATTTCTAGGAGCACTATATTGTCTAGTAATCCCTTTTGAGTTACAGAATGAGTCAAGAATGTAAGAGACCGGATCGGTAAACATCCGAGCATGTTCTTGACGGAAGGATAAACAACAACAAAAACCAAGAGACAATCAATAATACGAACTATAATTGAATGATTTCATTGATAAAACCTAACTATTACAAGCTTGTTACAACATAAGAATCAAGGCTCTTGGCAAGAGGAGATCGAGCATGATCTCCCCTCTCATCCGGCATGGGCAGTCTCCCTCTTAAATCCTTAACTCTCTACACATTGAAACTGGTATATATAGGCCTCGACCCATATTAGATGCGACTAGGCCCATTCGTGCGATTGGACCATGCGTATGGTTCAATCGTACGACTGGACCATGCGTATGGTTCAATCGTATGACTGGACCATACTTATGGTTCAGTCTTACGAATGTCCCAATCGCATCTCTCGGTCGCACGGCTGGTCCATTAGCATGGCTCAATCGTATGACTGAGTCTCATTCGTATATGCTCCTGCAAATGACCCAGTTTCATGTGTTTACAACATATCAGGTATGATACATAAGCCTAGACTATTCGTCAAGCGACGGACACACTATATATGATAATATATGCTCCAACAAATTCCCCCTTGGACGTTGCTTGCGAATAGTAGATAACACCTCTTACAATCGTCAGTCAATCTTTGTTCTGGTTGCTAATAGAATCAAACGAAAACCATATTAGCCAACGTTGCCGATCCGTCAGGTTGCTACAATATCCCTGAAAATGAATTTAGGCACAATAGCTTTCGTTTACTTTGCATAATAGCATCATAGCAGCAAGATTCCCCATATGATTGATTTCTCCAGATAATGACATGAACAATTTTCCATTGCTTCAATCCTCACACAGGCTAACCTGATTAACATCAATACCTGCAGAAATTCCCCCTCACATTCAGCATATCCCAATATATAGACATTGTGCTCTCCTGGCGTCTTGGCACAATGTATTGGGCAAAAGGTTGAATGTTCCAATGCACAGCTGACAATATCAAACAAATCATCATGCACGTAGATTCATCATCAGAAACCTGCTCACATCATCACTTTCTGATTGCATCTTCAATTTCTCTAGACATGGATTCCCCCTGAGAATGGGAATCCTCGTTGTGCGGATTAATATAACTTGATTGGCCCATAAATAGTCAGATTCTCCTGACTACCCCACAAAATTAGCACCGACTGCTGACATCTTCTCTTCTCTCTTTCGTGTTTCAAATACATTCACCTATTCTGGAAGTCCGATGAATAATGGGGTATACATCGAACTTATTTGACAAAAGAACCTCAAGGTGAATATGTTTTACTCATCCTCAAATCTGTGCAAGAACCAGTTCCAGACACTTTTTTTTGGTCTGGAACAAATGCGGATGAGTCAATGCGGATGGTTGATTCATGCGATTGAACATACGACTAGTCTAGTCGCACGATTGAACATCCGACTGGTCCAGTCGTACGAATGGTCCATTCGCATTAACGGGTCTGCACGCATATTTTCATATCTGCAGCCGCCAGGGCTGCCCAAAAACCCTAATCTGACGAATATTACATGAACCGAAACAACATAGGCACCATCAGATTCGAAAGGGTGATCAAAATGTGGTTTCGAGTTCAATTTTAACATAGAACCACCACACGTACCAAGATTTGAGCAAAACACGAAGAACACGAAGTGGGTTTAACGTCAAGATCTGAAATTTGATCTAGAAATCAAGAGCTCTGGTTGCTAGAATGATTGTTAGATCATTCCAGCAGTAACCGGCTCTGATACCATTGTAAGGGACCGGATCGGTAAACATCTGAGCATGTTCTTGACGGAAGGATAAACAACAGCAAAAACCAAGAGTCAATCAATAATACGAACTATAATTGAATGGTTTCATTGATAAAACCTAACGATTACAAGCTCGTTACAACATAATAATCAAGACTCTTGGCAAGGGGAGATCGAGCATGATCTCCCCTCTCATCCGGCAGCCCTAGGCTCCAGGCAAACTCCCTCTCAAATCCTTAACTCTCTACACATTGAAACTGGTATATATAGACCTCGGCCCATATTAGATGCGGCTGGGCCAATTCGTGCGATTGGACCATGCGTATGGTTCAATCGTACGACTGGACCATGCGTATGGTTCAATCGTATGACTAGACCATACTTATGGTTCATTCTTACGAATGTACCAATCGCATCTCTCAGTCGCACGGCTGGTCCATTAGCATGGCTTAATCGGACGACTAAGTCTCATTCGCATATGCTCCTGCAAATGACCCAGTTTCATGTGTTTACAACATATCAGGTATGATACATTAAGCCTAGACTATTCGTCAAGCGACGGACACACTATATATGACAATATATGCTCTAACAAAGAACTTGATTCTTAAACTCAGTCCCTTGATCACTCCTGATAATCTTTACCTTGTGATCACTTTGATTTTCAATTTTAAGAATAAAAGACTTTAAAGTTTCAGCAGTTTCATCTTTAGTTCTTAAAAATAATACCCATGTAAATCTTATAAAATCATCAACTATCACAAGGCAATATGATTTCCTTCCAATGCTCATTATACTTGTTGGACCAAATAAATCCATGTGCAATAAGTGTAATGGGGTGGTCATAGAGTTAACCTCTTTGGATTCGTGAGAGACTCTATGTTGCTTTCCTTTCAGGCAAGCCACACAGTTATCTCTACAAAAAAATTCCCTTTTGGGCACGCCATATACCAAGTTATTTTTAACCAATTTGTTTATGGTTTTAAAATTTACATGACACATACGTTTATGCCATAAGGCAAACTCATCAGCATCAGCTTTGGAAAGAAAGCATGAAACTTCACCCAACGGGGAAGCAATGTTCATATCCAGCTTGTACATGTCCCCTTTCCTAGGAGATCTAAGAAGCACCAATTCCTGAGGAATTGTCATCCTGGGTTTGAGGATGATACACTCATGTTCTATGAAAAGCATTTGATGCTTTTGATCACAGAATTGAGAAACACTTAGGAGATTATGTTCAAGCTGCTTGACAAAGTTTACTTTGTCAACTCTTAACAAGCCATTGGATACACTTCCTCTGCCTGAAATGTATCCTCCGGTCTCACCTCCAAACTGAACACGACCTTCGTCAAAATTTTGAAATTGTTAAAGTAGAGATCTGTTCCGAGTCATGTGCCTGGAGCATCCATTATCCACTATCTAGACATTATTGTTCTTGTCTTATGAATGTCCCTGCACATAAGGTGAAAAGTTAGTTTTGATTAGAAACCCAAGCCTTGCTAGTCTTGGGTTCTTCCATTAATGATGACATAATTGAACCAAAATAAATGGTAGAGGGTTCAATTGATGTCTTTGAAGAAGAAGATGTGGCTGTAGCATCTTGTCTGATCTTCCATTCCATCCCATGGTTGGTCAAATTAGATGAGCTTGTTAAAGCTTTGGTAGCATGAACTTCTTTCGAAGCTTCTTTGTTTCCGTAAGAAGAGTTCACAACCTTCACTTCTGAAGCAACCTTCTTCTCGGAAGATTTTGAGGAGGATCTTTTCTTATCACTTGAACCATGTGACAAGGACTAAAAGTGAATCCTTCCTTAGTTTCTTCCTTTTAGCATTATTTGTATAATGTGTGCTTGTTGGATTGTAGTAACAATCTTTACCCAAGTGGTTCTGTAGACCACACATTATGCATGCAATGTTAATCTTTAGGGATTTTGATGGCTAAGGTTTCTTCATCTTCTTATCTTCCTCTGCAGCCTTCCCCTTTGACTTCTGATCCTTTGGCAGGATAAAAATGTTGGTACTACACTTCTTTCCTGAATTAGAAATGCCTACAACCTGGAATCCAGTTGAAACAAAAACACCCTTTTGCTTTGGGTCAATATGCAGCTTAGATTCAGCTACTTTCTTGGCAGTTTTTATGGTTGTCTTTTCCTGGTTTCTTCTAGCTTTGATGGATAGGGGTTGATCATCACAAGTAGAAATGGGTTGATTTACCTATTCCTTTCCTGTGGTTGTCTCCATTATTGCATCATTCTTCAACTCAAGTGAAGATGGGACCTTCCATATCCTTCACTGACCTTTTAATAGGTATGCATGAAGAAATCATGTCTCTTCAAGGCCATGATGTTGATCCACAACACCTATCTAATAATCAATTGAGCCTAGGGAAACCTCTGATTTCTAGCCCCTATCAGAGAATCCAAACTAAGGTGAGTCCTACTGATGTAGAGGGGACTTATGTAGATTCAGTTGCCACTACTGAGAATGTCTCATTGAACTCTCAAGACAATGGTATCATCTCTGAGACTGAATCTACACAACTTTGCCTTTTGATGACTCTGAAAGAGACATCATTACACAAGGGAAACCAGGGAGCCAAGAAACCACATCTAGTGATGAGTATGAACATACTAGGTATGTTACCTCATCTCCCTATGATTCTTCTAAAGAAGATGAGGGAACTATGCAACTCACATAAGAGACCTACTTTCTAAAGTCTCAAACCTTGAATCTAGGGTTAAGACTTTAGAGGATAGTTCTGCCACTCAGCAACTTGAGATTGAAAATCTCAAGGCTCAATTAGCTGAGAAACATATTGAGATATTTGTTAGGCATGTATCAGTCCAAGTCTCTCTGACTTCTTCCTCTAGCTCATCAAGCTCTCAAGATGATGCTACCAAAAAAGGGGATAATGTTTAGAGTGAAACACATGTGGAGCAGTAAAGCTTGGCTCTTTCTACTCTATCTTCAAGATACCCTTATGAGCAAGCAACACTTTTCGCTAAGCCTCCTCCTATTATCCTCCAAATGGACCCAAGGATGCTCATAGATCTAAATAGATTCTTAACTAAGTTCCTAATAGGATCCTCTCTTGAATAGTCAAGTTCGGATGTTGTTATGGCATACTTTGAGCTAAAGAACTTCAAAAGTTGAATGCACCTCCTACCACTGAGGAAGGAGTTGATCAACCTAAGGTCCACATCAAACTTGAGATTAATTTCGAAGGGGATATAGAGATTGATGGCCCAAAAACTGAATCAGTTAGGACAAGTAGTGAAATTCCACTAGCTTCCGAAGCTAAACTATAAGCTATGAAATGACTACATTTTACATTTGATGATCTAATTATCACAGAGGCAATTCTTGATCTGGCCTCTGAGATAAATAGTGAAGACTTTCTCAGAACTCCTCTCACTCAAGCACCTTCATCACCACACGCCCAAATCACTACCCACCAACCTGAATCCTCTACACCTAAATCTCCAAAGACTCAACCTCCAAAGACTTTAAAGGAAAAAGTAAGATCACTGCGAAAGAACTGAAAGATAAGGAAAGGTTGAAAAAACCTAAGAGAAAAGGTAGATTTCCCACTTCAAAAGCTATTAGTTGTAAGTAGCAAAGAAGCTATGGCAAACCAAAAGGCTATCAACAACCAAACGAGGGTGGAGATCAGTGATAGACTTGTCAATCCCAAAGCAGCAAGTGAAGATGTGCTCCTCCTACCACTTGAGGAGCTAGTGGAGTTAGAAAAGGCAAACCTACTGCAAAAAGAACAAGAGGAAGAAGCAAGGTTAGCCTTAGAGGAGGAAAAGCAAAGAAAGAAAGAGGAAGCTGAACAATAGCTAAGGAGTGAAAGGACAGCCTTCCTATGTTCTAAGGGATACTATCTTGAATAACTATCTCCTTATTATAATGACACGATCTTGTGGCTTTTTCACAAAGAGAAAGATCAAATGGAGAAGGAGAGGAAAAAGGAGGCTAGGGAAAAGCTTAAGAAGAAAAAGAAAGAAGAAGAAGCTCAACTTGTGACAACCAAAAAGATGGGAGACAAAGCCTGGATGAAGGCTTATCTTAGGGCTCATGGCTTCTCTGGCAGACAAGTTGGCCCTATGTTGGAAAGGACCCTACAGTGACATGTCAGTGACATCAAGGCTGACATTCGCTTAGGAAAAAGGAAAGTGGTATACAAAAGTATACAAAGGATGACTTCCAAACCTTCACCACAACCTAAACCTCAACCTCATCCTCAACCTCAACCTCAACCAAAACCAATACCTTTCCCTTTCCCCATCAAAACTGAGCCAACCACTAAACCTTACACCCCTGAACCCACATCATCAATCATAACCTCATCCTCTCCCACTACATATTAACAACTACCACCACTACCTATCCTTAAACCCAAAACACAACCACTATCCAACCATCAACCACCCAAGTCATTCTCTCAATCATCCAAACCTCTGACCTTGGAAGAAATTATGGAGATCAAGAGGAATCTCATCAACTGCACTACTCCAAGAGACATCCCTTGTGAGGAGGGGTGTATCAAATTATCCTCCATTGATGGCTCATCATGTTCCCTCACAAGAGAAAAGTTCCTTGATCTGCCAATAGGAACACTAGACTAGGCTCTCAAACTCTTCGCGACTAACTCTGACTCCCTTAAGGAAGAAGAGAAGAAGCTAAGAAGAAGCTAGTGAATCTGCTAGATTTTAGGAAGGGGTACAAGCTACCATCTTAGCCCCTTGTTCCTAGGAAGAAGATAGTCCAGTGGAGGTTTGAAGACTCTTCTCATTGTGGAAAGAGAGAATAGTGAAGTCAACAGACTTAATGCATCCTCTCTACTACACTCAGGAAATTTGACATTGCTAACTTAGCAAAGAAACCATTCTCCAATCCCTCCAACTCTAAAGTAGTTGTTCACATCAGAAACCATTTAAGCAGCCAGCTGAATAGACTACAAAGGCAAAGATTGAAAAAGACTTATAGGTAAGAGAAAGGGAAGAAAAGAAAGTTTAAATCACCAAAGGAAAAGCTTTCTTGCAAACGGTTAAAGGCCCGGAATTGGAACACATACTTCGATGGGAGTATGAATACAACTCTCGTCAACTAACTCTCTTTAGAGGGACAACAAATGGTGCATGTCATTCAAAGTAATAGACTAGATCTTTTGTCTATGAATGACTTATACAAGCTTCTCAGCACCACCTCTAGAAAGAATAGAGAGACAGACAAGTATCTTCTCTTATTGGTGCTAAAAGCTTTGAGAAGCAGAATCAAGTGAGGTTTTGATAGCATCAGCCTAGGTGGATTTTGTTGGATCAAGTAAGGTTGATGCCACCAAAACCAACACTTAAAAACAATTTTTGGTACAACTATGAAAGAACTTCCAAAGAGAAAAACTAAACTTCTGAATTTTAAGGCCAAAAGAACTTTCGAAGAGGAATCCTGGCCTCTGAAGACAAAGTCATCCTCCTTCCAAAGTTCAATATTTAAAAGATTTCCAAGCAATTACTTCCAAAGTATGAAGTCATGAAGGTCAGCACAAGTCCCTGAAGAAGTAGACTCTTCCGAAGTATAAGTGGATTCGGAAGAACCTGTTCTTCCAAAGTAGTTAATCTTCAGAAGAACCTACTATGAAACAGTGGACAAAAGTATGGTTTCCCTAACAAACTACTGCAACCTCTAAGATACTGCACGGTGTTTTTCCATGCCCATGTAGTTGACCATACTTTATTCCATTGTTCATCCTTTATTAGTAAGTAGAGTTACCAAATTTAGTTGGTGACAAAAGGTAAGCCATGAACATGTCATGACTACCTAATCTAGGATAGTAGTTTATCTTAGATACCTTACTTCTAGCAATTTAGTATTTGTTTAGTCGTAAGTTTCCAGGTGGTATCAAAGTATAACCAGTTATAAATAGTAGTATAAATAGTTTCTCATTGTAACTCATACCATATGCTTGATAGTCTTGTAACACTTTGAGTTGATAAGTAATATATATAAGTATCTTGAAATTATTATTTGTGTCTTGTTTACTTAGTATATTATTATCAACTTTCAAAGGATTATGCTTCATCAAACTGAGTGTGATTTAGTGGTTTAAAAGACAACAATTGTGTTGTGTGACCAACCTCGATCATGCAGTAGCCAAATGAGGGTCATGGTGATAAGAAGCATGAATACGGTTTAAGAGTAATGCATCAAGCGAACTCAAATTCATTGCAAAAAGAGCAAGGCCGAGAACTCGAAAGACCATCCACCACTTTATTCTCAATCCCTTTCTTATAAGTAATATCATAGGAATAGCCCATAAGCTTGGCCAACCAAGTTTGTTGTATCGGAGTATGCACGTTTTATGTAAGAAGGTACTTTAAACTTTTCTGATCTGTTCGAAGCTCAAAATGCTTAGGAATGAGATAATGATGCCATTGCTTCATTGCTATTATGATAGCCAATAATTCTTTCTCATAGACAGAAAGAGATAGTTGATGTGTTGAAAGAGGGTTGCTTAAAAAAGCAATTGGATTATTATCTTGCATAAGAACAGCACCCAAGCCTTTCGAAGATGCATCGGTCTTTATGACAAACACTTTAGTAAAGTCTGGGAGAGCTAACATAGGTGGAGTCGTTAAGGCATGTTTAAGTTGTTCAAAGGCATGTTGAGCTTCATTCGACCAACAGAAAGCGTCTTTCTTTAATAAATATGTAAGGGGTCGAGCCAAGATACCAAAGGATTGAATGAACCTTCAATAATATCCAGCTAGGCCTAAGAAGCCATGAATTTGTTTGAAGGTAGTAGGCACCGTCCATGATTGGACAGTGCAATTTTAGAGGGATCAGTGGATACTCCTTCTTTTGAAATCATATGACCCAAATACTCAACTTGAATTCCCTCAAAGGAACATTTAAAGCTCTTTGCTACTAGCTGATGTTGTTGTAATAAGGACATCATTTGTGTTAAATCGAGCAAATATTGCTCCATAGTAGGGCTATAAACAAGGATGTCATCAAAGAAAACTAACGTGCACTTGCCCATAAGAGGTTTGAAAACAACATTCATTAAAGACTAGAATGTTGTTGTTGCATTTGTAAGGCCAAAGGGCATTACAACAAACTCAAAAAGCCCTTGGTGAGTTCGAAATGTTGTCTTATGAATGTCATCACTATGCATCTGAATCTGATGATACCCTGCATGTAGATCCAATTTAGAAAAAATTATAGCCTGGCCCAACTCATCCAACAATTCTTCTATAAGAGGAATGGGAAACCGATTTTTTATAGTGGCATCATTAAGTTTCCTTTAGTCAACACAAAATCGCCAACTACCATCCTTATTTTTAACTAAAACCATTGGTGATGCAAAAGCACTTTGATTGTTTTGAATGACCCCTGAGTCTAACAATTCTTGTGTTAATTGTTCCAAAACATCTTTTTGACCCACAGGTAACGATATGCTCGTTGATTAATAGTAATGGACTCATATTTTAAAGTGATTATGTGGTCACATGATCGAGAAGGAGGTAAAGTAGAGAGGGTTTGGAAAACATCAGCATACGTTTCTAGCAAGGAATCCAAGGCTGGATTATCTATCACTGAACTAACCAATGTTTAATGCTGATAAAAACTAGATCCAACGGTCTGAAGACTATAAAGTTGAACTGGTGTCAACCCTTGTGATTGATCTAACAATCGACTCATCTTTTCCAAGGAACATAAAGTGTCTTTATTATTAGTAGTGCCTTTAAGAAAGAATACATGATTCCCAACTTTAAATTGCATTGTCAATTATTTAAAATTCCAAATTATGTCATTCAAGGTTTGTAGCCATTGTACCCCTAACACCATGTCATAGCTACTAAGAGGAATCAAAAAAACCTCCGTAGTAAACCAATTGCCTTGCATTAATCAACGAAACCCTTCACACATTTGGGTTTTGTTTCTTTGAAAGGACATTGCATATTGCATGCAGGTTGCCAACGCTAGATCCAAGAAATTATGAGTGGATCCAGAATCAATAAGGATTTGTAAAGGTTTGGTACCAATTGACCCGGTTACTCGCATGGTGGAGTAAGAAGCCACACCCATAAGAGCATGTAAAGAAATCTATGGATTTAGTATTTCCTCATAAGGCACCCCTGATTGATCAAGTGACTCGTCTTCAACTTCTTCAGGAGCATCCATCACATCCACAAAAAACAATTGTTTCCCTTTTAACTTCTTTCCTTCAAATTCTTTGGGTGTTAACCTCCTGATAGGCCTAGCTTTGATGGGAGAAGCCGGAAGTAAAGGTAGATTAGCAGCGCTAGTTGATGATATAGTTCGTGTAAAACTATCATCGTATCTAGTGGAATTAGAGGTATACTGTGACTTGAAAACTTTACTTTCTATAGAATTCTGGTTCGTTAAAACAGCTTCATCTTGAATTCTAGCTAACACATAGGCCTCAGGTAACTTCTTAGGCCATAACAACCTAAGCGGATACCCAGTTTCTGGTTTCACCGCTCTCGAAAACAAACTAACTGCATACTCATTGCAAATAGAAACCTGTGTTAAAGCTAGATCAAAAGCTCGACAAAGATCCAACAATGAACCAGTTTGTCTTAAAGTTGCTAAGGCTCCCATGGCATCTTGACCTAAAACTAGGGCAAATCGAGCTGAAATAAAGGTTTTGTATTCCGGCCATGATAATCATTCAATTGAACCACCTCGTGATTGCACAAATGATTGATGCCATAATAAAGCTATATCCTCAAGGTGTATAATGGCGTACCTGACCTTCGATTGCTCAGGTGTTTCATCCACTGCAAAGAAATGCTCGACTCTGCATAACCACCCTTCGACGTTCTCACCATTAAACTTGGGAAATTCTATCTTAGTGAGACGACTATTGCTTCGATTGCTTGTTGATTCACCATTTCCATTGCTGCTATCGTTACTGTGACTGGTGCTACCATAATTGTTGCTGAAATGCATGCAAATTCTTCAATATCTTTGACATTTGTGACTTGATTAACTCCAGTCACGCAAATCTTTGTTTCTGCAGCTTTAATCGCCTCCAATTCAGATATTTCCGACCGGTAGCAGTTTCTAATCGAATCAGAGACGCATCATGATCTTATACTCGTTGCTCTAACGATTGATTGTGTGTCGTCATCGCTACTCACGCCAATCGATTCCAGTAACAATCACTACCAAATGCTTTCGATCAAGAGTCTCCGAAACGATTCGAAGGCTCTGATACCAATGTTGCACTCGAAAAGAAGAAAGAACACAGAAGAAGAAAAAAGTTCAATTCAATTCATAGCTGCCCCCTCGTTCAATTTATTACAGTATATAACGACCCTAACGGTATTCGTATATTACACTTTCAGTCCCTCTACTTACAGTATTAACACAATATATGCAACAACTTAGTATAGGGAATAAAATGTATAAAGAAGTAGTAATATAGTAATGAACTAACGAATACCATGAGGGTCGTTATATACTATGATCGTTTGAACGATAGGGTAGTTATGAATTGAATTGAACTTTTTTTCTTCTTCTGTGTTCTTTCTTCTTTTCGAGTGCAACAAAATGAAATTAAAAGCATGAAAAAATAGTAAACTTCAAATCAAGTTAGCTTATTTGCAACTCTAATCTATGATGGATTAGTTACTATCACCTGATTCCAACACCTATGAAGTTACCATAGTTTGGTTTTTTAGTTTGACTTTTTTGAACATTTTTAGCTTTCACATGCTTCTAAACAATGCCAAACATCTTTGAATTCTGATCTAATTGTTATATTATAATTGTCCCAACTATCGTTTTGTATAGTTTTGTAGATATGGCTGCTTATTGAAGTACCAAGGGCATTTAATTGTGCCATGTGTTTATGGTCAGATCACGGTGTCTTATGGATATATAATACAAAAGGACATATGGCGTAATAGGAAGTTTATGGATTGATCCTATGTTTTGGTTTATAAAAGCTAGATATAGATATGCCCACTTAAATATATGTTTGTTATGTTTCATTGTGAGCTAGATCTGTACTACTATATGATTAAGTAAACACCACTAACCATTTGATTGAGTGGTACTCTCATAACTTCCTCTAGGGGAGGTTGTGAGTTTGAGTCTTACCGGCAGCTGTAACCCTTCGTGTTTTCGTTATCTAAATGTTAACTTCGTTATGTATTTGTAAGGGCTTTTCTATCATTTGTGGGTTATTTATGATTGTTTTTTTTATTTTACATTAATTCATTAAATTAAGAGTTAATAATTTAATCTATTAAAATAAATATAATAATAATAATAATAATAATAGTAATGATACTAATAAACTCATTATAAACTTTGGTTACTAATTATGAACTTTAACATGAATAATAAAAATAAAAGATTAAATAATTTCTACAATTTAGGGTTTTAATAAGTCAAGAGGGTGTTGTGTCATTTTTTAAAAACTTGAAATAGAAAGTTTGCACGTAAATAATAACTTGAAAACCACAAGGACTAAAGTTGTAAATTTTTAAAACCCAAAACCCAACCCATTTTCTCTCTCCCCGCTTATCCGGCAGCCGGGCAGCGAAGCCCGACGCGGCACCGGTGAGCCCCGAAACCCCCTAAAGTCTTCACATATTTAACCCAATCGGTTTCAACCATTTCATGGTCTAGATTCGAACCTGTTACCATGCTTTAATTCGATTTTAATGATCGTTATGAGCATTCAAACAAGAAACTAAAGCTTGCCTTCAATCATCGAACCGTTCGACCATCAAGATGCAATAATAATCTAATTAATTGAAACCTAATCGATGGTATAATCAATCCTAAACTGATATCCAACATAATTCCATCTGAAACCCACAAACACACCACAATCGAGCATCACCATTACCGCGAGCTGCAACCTAATCAAACCTCACCTTCTATACGTTTTCATCTCAAATTGATAGAGGATTTTTGTTCCGCATCGTCCATAGAAGCTTATCATATAATTAATTGGGTTAACATCGGCCAAATCATCTTGAATCAATTTCTCCTCTGCCGCGACTTGAGTTCTTCTTGTCTTCATCAATTTTACATCAAGACCTGGTAATTTCACTCACCCACACACTCGTTTTCATCTGGGGAATGAAAGCCCCAACATTAGTTTGGTTAACAACATTGAATTGATATTCAATTTTGGATTCAATCGAGTCTAGGGTTCATAGGAATTGGGAAATTCCATCGGTTGTTAGTTTTAAAGGTTAAACCCATGCCCTTAACAGGCACAGGCTCCTCGGCCTACTGGTTAAGAGCATGTGTTCCCATCCTTGAGGTCCCTGGTTCAAGCCCGGGCAACCTTATATATTTTTAAACTTTTTTTCTTTAATAAATTAAATTACAGAAATATCATAAATTATTTTTGTTAACTAAAACTATTTTAAATGTTACCAAATTATTTTTGTAAATTTCCAAGTTAAATACTAATATATTTTTTGATAAACATTATAATAAAGATTATATTTAAGTTATGATCTCATTAAAATCGATTTCAAGTCAAATAATTTATTTAACAATAGTTAAATTATTAAATTATTATTAGACAAAGATGTTATTATTCATTTATTTGTTTAATCGTGTTATCAAAATTTATATATTGTCTTCCATACTTTATATTTTTAATCAATCATTATAAATCATTTAATTGTTCTTTAAATTAATTACTTAAACGAGTTATTTCATTTTTCATTAAATCAAAATATAAGTGATTCCATTGTTCTACTTAATTTATTTACCAAAACCCCAAATTCCGATTGCAACCCTAGTTCACGTATGATTGTTAATTTTATCTTTAAACTTAATCTTGAAACTTACATGTTTAGGTATTCTGTTAAAGAAAACCGTTGGAGCAAACTTAATTTCTTGTTGTTCTCTTAAGAATCATCTTATATTATCAAATGTGAGTTTTCATGCCCCTTTTACTTTATTTCACACCTTTTGGGTGAAACATGTTAACTTTGTAAACTTACACTTGTAAACATCTTGATACTTGTAGATGCACTAGTAATTCGTATTTAATCTTGTCATGGTTATTTGCAATATTATGAGCCTTATATGATAGACATTTTGTGTAAACAATCATTAACTATTACTAGTCTAGCAACGTCATAGATCTTTGGCCTAACAAGCCTATTTGGTGCTAAACCTGAGGTTTTTGTTGGCTCCTGATGACGTATTCTTGTTCATAATAAGACCAAGTACACTTAGCTAATCGTTATAACTTATTGTGTCCATCTTTTTCAAGGTTTGATTATATCATTATGTTATCTATAACCTTGCATTATTCGTAACCGATGACATGAATTGCTACTTTTAAACTTTTATATGTATGTATGTATAACCCATAAAAACTCACCAACATTCAAATGTTGACTTAATTTTTAACATGTTTCAAGAAATACACAAGGTTGATGTATAAGTTTGAAGTATGGACACAATGTTAGGATCAGAGATCTAAGTTTGATTGATTAGAGTAGATTGCAGCGGAATTCGATCAATGAATTAAACAATTTTGCAAGAACACAATTGATATTCAATGGAATAGTGCACGGTTATAGAAAAAGAGAGAATTCTGCAAAAGGAATATTTCATTCAAATACTTTCGTGGTGGCTTAAAGTCACGCGTTACAATTAGGTTAACATTCCTTATATAAGGAATGTGACGTCTGCTGATGTCACTTGATAGTGACATTTAACAGATTTATACAAACAACTGAAACTATGCAAACTACTGAGAATGTTCATAACAACTGATCACATCTCAGAGAATGCTAAGTACAAAAACATAAAACTACTAAACTAAACCTACTGAAACTATAAACTACTGAAAAGTAAATTACAAGTACTGAAAGGAAAACCATCACAACTACTAAAGTTAATAACTTCAGCTGTTGTGACAACTACTGATCACTCTGGTCTTCAGTCTTTGTCTTCAGTATTTGTCTTCAGACTTTGTCTTCAGTACTTTACTTTCAGACTTTGTCTTCAGTCTTTGTCTTCAGTACTTTACTTTCAGACTTTGTAATCAGCTGATGTCTTCAGCTGTTGTAATCTTCTTCAACAGTTGTAATGTCTGTGGGACTTAGAGGTTTTTCTGATCAGGCTCATTGGTTCTTTTGGTCCAACAAACTCCCCCTGAACCAATGCAGCCAAAACCTCTAAGTTTATTGAAGATCCCACTTATTCTTTGGCAGAAACACCCTCTTGATCAGCTTTAGAGGTAATCATGTAAGCACAGGCCGGGAAAAGGTTTCTGAATATTTGATTGGCTAAGTATGGAAGGGAACTCTGTCTTGGGGAAACTGGACACAAAGCCTTGTCCCAACCATGAACCCTAATTCCCATTGATGAGTCTGTAAGACTCTCTTGCATAGGCCTCAAGGAGAACAACTTGTTCCTCCTTGGTGAGTTCTTCTGCTTCTCCCTCAAAGAAGAACTCAGGCCCATAATATTCAGACAGATATCTAACTGTCTTCCCATTTTTCAACTCAACAGTTGTGATCTCTCTGTATGCGAATTCATCTGGGTGAGAGCCTTCTAGCAGCAATTGGAGTTCACTCTTTTGAAGATCTTCAAGTTTCTTGTATAACAACCCCTTCTTGATCATTTTGTTCTCAAGTATAGATTGAGGGGTTGTCTTTAAGTTATGTGCTCTCTTGAATTCTTCAGTAATTTCCCAGGATGAGACTACCATAGCCAAACTAATTGTAGCATTCAAAGTCTTTTTCACTTGGCCATGATATCTACTTGGTATGTTTTTCTTATGAATTCTGGAACTTACCCTGGGGTCTGGCCAAATCCTCACTCTTTCTCTTTGATGTTGGAATGTATGCCTAAGAGTGTACAGCCTCAGAGCTTGTTTCTTCATTTCTTGAATGGATGAGGACTGAGGGAAGTCCTTGTCAACCATTTTGAGAAATTGCTCATCATGCTGCTTCTGCTGTTCTGCTTCTTCAATCTTTACTTTCACCATTTGCATTTGCAAGTCATGTGTAATCATCTGCTGACTTCTGAGCTCAGGTGTTTTAAGTTTGAGAACAGCAGAGATTGGCAGACTATCTTCATTATCATCCTCTTCTTCTTCTTCTTCTACCCTCAACACCCTTCTCCTCCTTCTGGGTGCATCACTGGGTGTGGTATGAGGTGGTTTTTGAGGTAATGGAGTTGGTTTTGTGGGTTGAGTTGTGAGTGGTTTTGGTTTAGGGATAGGATTGGCAGGTTTTGGAGTTGGTTGTTTATGAGTTGGAGTTAGGGAAGGCTGATCTAGCATTTTTGTGGTAAGTTTTGCTTTGGAGAGCTTGGCCATATCAGTTCTTTTCCCAACACCTGCCTCATCCAATGCTTCTATAGTTAACCATTTATTGAATGCTTCAGAAGAACAGATTCTGATGGTTATTGCCATAATACTATCTCTGGTCCATGATTTGATCTCAATCAATGATCTTCCCAAGTATTTTGCAATAAATCTGATCATTATCTCCAACCTTTCCCTATCCATGACACTGTAACTAGCCCATCTTTCTTGTATTTCCTTAACTTCCAGCCTTCTGATCTCAGTGTCTAAAGTGGCTGTATCAAAGCCCTGTCTAAAGAGTTGGTCTATTATTCTGTCCATAGATCTACTGTGAGCTTCATCAGCTTCTTTAACCAGATCTTCTAAGGATTTCTCTTCAACAGGCTCTTGTGTTTCAGCACTTTTCGTCTTTTTATAAGTGATCAGTTGTTTCTCTTTCTCTAGCTCTTTTTATTTTTCTTGTTGTTTCTCATCAACCACTCTCTTTCTCTTTCTTTCTTTTACTGCCTTAGACTCCCCTTTTTTGGGTGCATTGGGTTTAGGGGTTTGAATGGCAGCAAGTGACTTTTGCACAGCATCATCAACTAGTGTTTGTAGTTTTGAGGAGATCCTCTCATCAATGGCTTTATGTACAATCTCAGTGATGATGGGAGTGATGAGAGATAAGGAGTTTTGAAAGGTTGCAACCATCTGCTTAGAGGGGTTCTGTCCCTGAGAGTTGGTGCTAAAAACAGGGGCTAGTGGCTTAGTTAAGTGTGGTGGCCGAGTGTTTGGTGAACCTTCAAATGAAGGTGCCATCTGGGGGTTATTGGGGCAGATGGACTTTTATCCTGAGACATTTTGGCTAGCAGTTCTTTGAGTCTGCTCACCTCAGTCTCAAGGATGGTGTTATGGGCTAAGACATCAAAGAAAAAGCCCAGGTCATCATCAATCTTTGTTGAATCATCTGACCTCCTGATTAAATCAGGATGTACATGCCCTGAGTGTAGATCAGTATATGCATGTGCCCCTTGTTCGTGGTTCTGGGGACTTCCTGCCTCAGGACTTTTTCCTTCATTGGCAGTTGCCTCTGGTGAGGTCTTATATATGATACCAACTTCATCCTGTTCATTTTCTGAATCAGTAGAAGTGGCAGCCTGACCAGAAGTTCGAACCTCCTTTTCTACATTTAGAGATTGAACATTATAACCCCTGTGTTGTGGGTTATCAGCAGCACTTTGTTCCTCCCCCTCAATTGTTGAGGTATGCCCAGTGTGAATTGGTTTCTGGGGAGGGGGTGAGGAATGCAGCTGACTCAGCATTTTGGCAACGATAAGAGTTGGGCTTTGAGGGGCGGTTGCAGTGGGAGATTGGTTAGAAGCAGATTGCACCCGGGGTGAGAGGTGCTCTTCAATGGTAACCTTCTCAACTAAGATAGGTTCCAGTAGTGTGGGTTCCCCTAGTGTGGTTGCAACAGGATCCTGTAGAGAGGATACTTGTGCGGTTTCAGCAGGTGAAGTCTCTAACATAACTGGGGGGTTAGAGCCAGTATATGTTTCCTGTATTGGTGGTACAGGAGCATCCTCAGGGGACTCATCTCCCTGAGTAGCCTTTTTGGGCTTTTGGGGTTTGGGTTTGGTGGGGACTTTGGATCTGGAGGTGGAGGTTGTGGGTTCCCTCTGCTTGGGTTTGAACAGGCGGGCAGCCCCTTTGAGAGCAGGGTCAGAGTTATGTCTAGAGTATACCTCAGCTAAGACAGCTGGAGCAGGGACTCCAAGACCAACAAGGCCATTAGAATTTAATTGATCTAAAAGTATAGCCATCAAAAACCTGGGATATAATAGCCATCTATTTGACACAGGTTTCTGAGCCAGATCCTTAAGTTCCAGAAACACTATCTCAAAAAATTTAGATTTTGTCGTTCAAAGATAGAGTACAATACCTGTTGCTATCGTGAGGACATCTGATCCCATGAAGATGTCTTTGGAGCAAGGCAGACATTTACCATGTGGAAGATAAGTCTTTCAGCATCATGGAAGTGCTTTTTGAGAATGGTTGTAGCACTTAAGAATCCTTCATACCCATTGTTGATGAAAGACATATCGATGGTGCCTTTCGGTATTCTACAACACAGGTGGCATCATGCAAGTTAGGGTTTTGCGAATGATGTCAGGGGTGATTACCACCTGTTTCTGGTTAACCAACGACTGGAGAGTGATTTGGCTATCATTGTCATCAGTTGTTACAGAGACGTTGGACCAGAATTGGGTTAAGGATTCAGGGTATAAGGTAGGATTCAAAAGAAAAGCGGTTCGGTATTGGAAATCCACCATAAGATCGATGGCATTATCAAATTTGTTCCAGAAGGCCGATTTCGAGAGGTAGGCAACACAGTTATGTCTAGGTTTAAGTTTCATGGTCGCCATTGTTGAGAGAGAGAAAGGATAGAAAACCGCTAATGAAACATTCGACATAAGTACAGGTATTTATAGGGTAAGAAAAGGCTGAAAAGAAAACGACTGAAAGTTTTGGTGTTGTCATCAAACAACTGAAGACTTGGTTTTAACTATCAGACATTTGAAAACAACTGAAGACTTGGTTTTAGTCATCAGTAGTTATGAAACTACTGAAAACCTTGGTTTTGTCTTCAGGTGTAAGAAACAACTGAAGACTTGGTGTTAGTCATCAGTAGTTGTGAAACTACTGAAGACAAGTTTTGTCATCAGCTGTTTAAGGTGAAACAGCAGTTTATGGAAACGACTGAAGAGAAAATTCGCATCAGTAGTTTTCGTCAATTCTTAGCCTTTCAGCTGTTTCATACTATCCTCAACACTTACTCATCAGACTTTTTAGCTGTTTTTAGTTGTTTTTAGTTGTTTCATAGGACATCAGTACTTATCTGTTTTTACTGACATCAGTAGTTATAACTACATCAGTAGTTGTAGCTGCATCAGTTTCTTTTAACAGAAAGTACAGTACTTTTTAAGGTAATTTAGTCTTTAGTAGTTGTTAAATCAACTGAGAATAAAACTTATCAGTACTTATTTGTGACATGTGTACTAATGATCATCTGGTTTACTGAAAACATCAGTAGTTGTCACTTATTCTAGCTGCAGCATACCAAGCCTGAACACAAGGTTTTGGAAAGTTAAACTATCCAAAGGCTTAGTAAATATATCTGCAAGCTCATCAGCACTTGGCACAAACTTTGGATCAATCAGACCTTTTTCAAAAAAATCCCTAATAAAATGGTGTCTGATCTCTATATGTTTGGTCCTAGAATGCTGGACTGGATTCTTGACAATACACAGAGCTGAAGCACTATCCATTAACAATGGAGTCTTAGTCTCTGTAATGCCATAATCCAATAATTGGTTCTGAAGCCAGAGTACCTGAGATGTACAACTTGCAGCAGCAATGTACTCTGCTTCAGCAGTGGATGTAGCAACAGATGTTTGTTTCTTACTCTGCCAAGAAATCAAACAGTTGCCTAGGAATTGACATCCACCAGAAGTTGACTTTCTGGTTAACTTACACCCTGCATAGTCACTATCAGAAAAGCAACTAATTTGCAAGAGTGTCTAGTGGAATACCAAAGACCTAGAGATTGTGTACCTTGCAGATATCTAAAGATCCTCTCGACTGCAATCAAATGAGACTCTTTAGGAGCAGCCTGAAATCTAGCACAAACACACGTTGCAAACATAATATCTGGTCTAGAAGCTGTTAAGTACATCAAGGACCCAATCATATATCTGTAAAGTGTTTCATCAGCAGCTTTACCTTTCTGATCTGCATCCAGTTATGTGGTGTTGCACATGGGAGTAGAACAGGGCTTATAGTTTTGTAAATCAAACTTATTCAAAAGTTTTTTTGTATATTTTGTCTGATGAATGAAGGTTCCATCAGCCTTTTGTTTGATTTGCAAGCCTAGAAAGAACTGTAATTCTCCCATTGCACTCATTTCAAACTTTTGCTTCATTAAACTTGTAAACTCATCACACAACTGGGGATCAGAGGATGCAAAAATTATATCATCAACATAAATTTGAACAAGTAGCTTATGCTGATCCACTTTCTTAATAAACAAAGTTTTATCTATGGAGCCTCTAGTGAAATTATTTTGAAGATGAAAATTTGAAAGTGTTTCATACCAGGCTCTAGGAGCTTGTTTCAACCCATAAAGAGCCTTATCAAGTTTATACACCCAATCAGGATGTTCATTGTCCTCAAAACCTGGTGATTTACTAACACTCTATTCTGCACATAGCAAGCTGTGTAGACAGCTTCAGCCCAAAAGGTTAATGGCAAACCAAAGTCAGCCAACATGGACCTTGCAGCTTCAATTAGGGTCCTGTTCTTTCTCTCCACTACTCCAATTTGTTTTGGAGTCCTTGGGATGCTAAACTGCCTCTTGATTCCCTTTGAGAGATAAAAATCATCAAGTGTATGGTTTCTGAATTTTGTTCCATTATCACTTCTTATACACTTGACTGATAGGGAATACTGCTTCTCAACATACAACACAAAATTTATAATCGTCTGAGCAGACAGTATTTCTTCTTGGCCATGCTCATCACTCTCACAGGACCAAATCTGGAGTAATCATCAGTATTTCTTCTTGGCCATGGCCATGCTCAACATACAACCTCATCCTTTGAATGCAAGAAGAAAGTCCATACAAATCTGGAGTAATCATCCATAATTACCAGACAGTATTTCTTCTTGGCCATGCTCATCACTCTCACAGGACCAAATAGATCCATGTGCAGTAACTGCAAGCAGACAGTGGACTTAGGTTCTTCATAGGAGGGAATGAGACTTTGTGCTGTTTTCCTTTCAAACAAGCAGTACATGTTTCATCACATGGAACTCCTTTATTGGTAAACCTCTCACTAAACTATTATGGATCAGCTGATTCATGTTTTTGAGATTTACATGACCTAGCCTTCTATGCCATAGTTTAGATTCCTGAGGAGAGGCTTTGGAGAACAGGCAAGGATGACCCTTCAAATCAATCTTCTTTGACAAATCCAGAGCATATACTCTTCTAATCCTGTTGGCTTTCAGGAGAGTATGTTCATCCAATACCTTGTCAATCATCCTCAGAACTGTGGAAGACAGAATTCGACAGTTCTGGCTTGTGAAAAGTGCAACATGCCCTTTATCACACATCTGACTGACACTCAGTGGATTAAACTTGAGATTCTCCACATGGTTAACATCATCAAATCTGATTTCTCCATTTGACACATATCCTTTCCCAACGATGTAACCCTTAGCATCATTTCCAAATGAAACAAATCCCTTCTTTCCTTGAGAGTAGTCATTAAGAAGAGAACTGCTTCCAGTCATATGCATAGATCCTCCACTGTCTACATACCAGATGCTACTTTGGCATGCTAAAGAACCCTGCATTCATCACAAGGAACTAGTTAGGTTTTGAGACCCAAACCTTTTTGGTTTTGGGTCTGTATTCATCAACAGATTTAACCATAACTTGTTTCTTATGATTAACAGCTGATGAAGGTGGAGATGGTGCTGAAATGGATTCCTTGGATTCGGGCTTGGAATACCTTTTCAGTGGTTTGATCACAGGTGCATCAAGTTGGTTAACTCTCCCCAACAAATGCTGAACCATCATAACAATTGTGTCTGATTTGTAGCTAAAGCTTTCAGCTCTTGTGACACATCAGTACTTGTTTTTCATTAGTTCTTATGACCCACCATTTCCTTACAGACTTAGTCTGATGTTTATCATGAGGAACACTATCAGCTGTTTTATGATACACCCTATCCTTCTTTTTGGATTTGGATGAAGTCTTGGGTTTATCACTTTCGAATGACTGTGGTACAAACTTGGTCTCAAACTCATTTTTTATTTCTTCCATCTGCTTTTTAATGAGCTTATCTTTGTTGAGTTTGGAACCCTTTTTGTACCAACATTCATCAGAAAGATGATTGAACTTACCACATATGCCACATGGCTTGTTCTTCATCTTGGATTGATCAACTGCTGAAGTGGAAACTACTGAAGGTGTGATCTTCAGTACTTTCCTCCTTTCAGTACTTGTGTTAAGTACTGAAGGATCTGTAACAACTAAAGACTTGTTCTTTAGCTGTTCTCTATCCATCCTGAAAGGCCGTGTGATAGATTCCTCAACAGTTGTTAATCCTTTTATTTTAGTTGATTTGAAATGCTTTTCAGATGTTGTGACTTGCCCTTTAGTAGTTGAGGTACTTTGAGGGACAACATCTGAAGTACTCAGCTTCATGTGATTATCAGTAGTTAACCCATCAGGAAATTGATTTGCTGAGGTATCAACACTGATTTCATCTTCTGATCTTTGCTGATCACTTGAGGATGAAACACATGATGATGTGGTTTGGAAATTACTTTCACCTTCAGGTTTTACTATTGATTTTAGAGTAAAATATGTAGGTGGTGCAATGTGGTTGTAACCAATTCCAAACTTCACATTTGAAGCTGTTTGCTTGCTCAGAAGCATTTCAAATCCCTTGCAGGATGATACCCAGCGGTCACACTCAACTTGGGTAGCTGCAAGTGTTCTTTAAGATCTCTATGGTTCTCAAGAATGACCTCTAGCTTATCCTTTTCATCATTTAATTGGCATTTAAGCTTATAAATCTCATCATCTTTATCTTTAAGGACAGACTCATACTCAGCTTTTCTTTTGGAAAGGTTTGCTCAAGCTCAAGATTTTGATTTATTAAAGCTACATTTGCCTCTCTAATAGAGATAAATGCAGCTATGCAAGATTCAGAACATAGCTTGGCCTTAGCCTCAGAGGATACCTGGGTTACCTGTGATGAAGATGCATTGGAACATGAACCCTCAGTGGACTCCAGGGCCATAAGAGCAAGATTCCCAAAAGGATGTTCACCACCATGTTGACCATCACTAGCAAATAATTGCTCATTACCAGAAAGATCATCTGGTAAACTACTCCAGTCAACAGTACCAGGGTGAAGAAGCTGTGATGAGGTTGTGATTGAGATGATTGAGATGGTTGAGGCTCAGGTAAGGCTTGAGGTTGTTGTGCAATAGGAACTTGAACTTGATTTGGCTGTGGCATGTAATAGCAGGGATATGGATATGGCATTGGACCCTAAGGGACAAAATATGCAGGAGATATAGGTTGTGAGTGATGACCAGACTAGCAGGATGTTGCCCTCTGTTTTGTGAACTATTACTTGGAAAAGTTACAAAGGGTGCAGAGGAGTTAGATCCAGTTGATCTACACTCTCTTGCAAAGTGCCCAAGGCTGTGGCATTTGTGACACCTCAACTTACTCTTGTCAAAACCAACTTTGGTTTTTCCAGAGAGTCCTGGAAATTTTCTACCAGTTCTCTTGTAGAACTTTTGAGATCTGATATTAATCAAGGCCATTTGGCTTAGAATATCCATCTCTTCTAAGTCATCATCAGCAATACCTTTCAAATCATCCATCATGAAGCACAAATTGTCACTATTACAGCCTGACTGACTATCAACACTAACAAATGCATGATCAGAACTGTTTGAAGAGAAATCTATATGCTCATCATAATGGCTTTCTGATGCAGCATATTTTGACTCATGACCAACCAAGGCAGTGTTCCCTGGTACAAAGTCATCAGTGAGCTTTTCTGATGATGACAGTTTCCTTTTCTGCTCTATCTCTCTTTCAAATGTAAGTAGTTTCCCTTGAGTTGGGTGAGAGATAGGCTATCCAGATGTGCACTGGAGCGTAGGACAATGGTATATGTGTCCCATCTCTCAGGCAGTGATCTGAGAAATCTGTTGTTCATCTGGCTATTAGTGTATTCATGTTTGACCATTTTCAGCTCAGAGATCAAACAGGAAAAACGCTCAAACTGTTGAGTCAGTGTCTCACCCTTCCTATGAGAGAATGTCTCATATTGTTGGGCAAGGATTTCGCTGTTGTTTGCTAAGACCTCGTCTGTTCCACCAAATTGTTCTTTCAATGCATTCCAGAGGTCATGAGCAGTTTCATGATGCATAAGCCAGAATAGATTTCATTTGGCAGTGCCATGGCCAGAATTCCATGAGCTTTAGCATCAATCTCAAACAGTTTCGATCCTCATCTGAGTATTGTTCTTCTTCTTCGGAACCATTTGGTTGGTTTCCGAATTGTTCACCATAGCCTTGTGGGACCATGTACCACAGATGTCCAACAACCTGAACTGTTAACAGACAGGTGATGGAGCATTCTTTGTTGCCATATATTATACTAAGTCCTAACCAGCATCGGAGGCTTGGTTGAGGAACCAGTATTGTGAGGGTCATTAGAAGGAGTAGTCATTCTCAGATTCAATCAAATTCAAATAATTTTTAACTGATTTAGCGCAAAACACAACAAACTCAATATAACCAGAGAAATCTCAAAGCAAATAACCGAAAGCAACAGAAATTCAATCTCTATAACCAATTCTTGCAAATATGCTAATTCGATCAAACTTAGATATCGAAATAGCAGTTTCAATGATCAATTGTTAGATCGATCAATGATTAACCAACTCTGATACCATTTGTTAGGATCAGAGATCTAAGTTTGATTGATTAGAGTAGATTGCAGCGGAATTCGATCAATGAATTAAACAATTTTGCAAGAACACAATTGATATTCAATGGAATAGTTCACGGTTATAGAAAAAGAGAGAATTCTGAAAAAGGAATATTTCATTCAAATACTTTCGTGGTGGCTTAAAGTCACACGTGACAATTAGGTTAACATTCCTTATATAAGGAATGTGACGTCTGCTGATGTCACTTGATAGTGACATTTAACAGATTTATACACAACACTGAAACTATGCAAACTACTGAGAATGTTCACAACAACTGATCACATCTCAGAGAATGCTAAGTACAAAAACATAAAACTACTAAACTAAACCTACTGAAACTATAACTACTGAAAAGTAAATTACAAGTACTGAAAGGAAAACCATCACAACTACTGAAGTTAATACTTCAGCTGTTGTGACAACTACTGAAGTTAATAACTTCAGCTGTTGTGACAACTACTAATCACTCTGGTCTTCAGTCTTTGTCTTCAGTCTTTGTCTTCAGTACTTTACTTTCAGACTTTGTCTTTAGTTTTTGTTTTCAGTACTTTACTTTCAGACTTTGTAATCAGTTGATGTCTTCAGCTATTGTAATCTTCTTCAACAGTTGTAATGTCTGTGGGACTTAGAGGTTTTTCTGATCAGGCTCATTGGTTCTTTTGGTCCAACACACATCTAAGGTAGGACCTAGAAAATAAGAACATGTTTTAAATCTTGGAATTGTTGAACTTATGTCATGTTTTGGTTTTGATTGAGAATTATTGGTTGTAATTTTACTTTAAAACTTATGGTAATGGTATTTACATTTATTGGTAGTGTTATGTGGCTTTAAACAATCTTATTAACCCTCACATCTCAATGTTTCTGTCGTTAAGGTTGGGGTGTGATAGCATCAAAATGTTGTTAGTGGCCCGGTTTTACTGCAGTAGGCCTTTGGTGGCAGGTTTCCCCGGAATTAGTGGTTGGTGGGCTTGGGCTATGTAACGCTGTCTGTTCGTGGGCGTATAGGATATCATTTTGCCATTGGGATACCCCAAGTAGTCGGGCTTTAATTAATTGGCCATTAAAAAAATATGATCAAGTAATGTTTAGAAATTATTATTCTTTACTATGCTCTATAAATGATACTCTAATATTCTAATTATTTGATATATAGGATATTCCAATTTATGATTTATGATTGTTTTTTGCTATTTTCTCACTACAAGATATGTCACCATTAGCAGTGATACCTTTCGGCAACAAAAGATACTAGCGGCAACATCAATAGCGACGACTGTCTCGGTTAGTGGTCATCGATCTGTTTTGGGGTTTCTAAACTAAGATCTAGTCGTTGAACGTGTGCTAGATCTAACAGTCAGGGTTTAACCGTACCATCAACTATTAGCGGTGACATGTCGCCGCTAAAGGGTGCAAACCCACCAAAATCGGGTTTGCCTCTCCTCTTTCCCATCTTTCCCTCCACACCACACCTCCATTCTCGCGACCACCACTGTTGAAACTCCGGCGGCCACCATTTCACATCTACCACTCCTCAACCTCTGGTCATTATCTTCCTCAAACTCCGGTCATCATCTTCCACAACCTCCGGTTACCATCCTTAAAGTCTAACCACCACCACCACCCCCTCAACGTCATCCTCAAAGTTCGGTCACCACCATCGCTGCTGTTACTGTCGATCTCGACCATCGTCGTCGCTAATACCTTTATCGCTAAACAGGTCAAAACAGGTGCAAACAACATGATTTCAGTTTAAATGGGACAAAATGAATTAAATTGGTTGTGTTAAGTGTATCATAGTGGCTTTAGGTTATTATGACCTTTTATCGCTAAAATAGACTTTAATTATCTAAGTTTAGCTTAACCAGGTCAAAATGGGTTCAAACAACATGATTTGAGTTTAAATGGGTCAAAATTCCTCAAAGTTGGATGCCTAGAGTGAATCATAGTGGGTATAGTTATTATGACTTTTTATCATTAAAATAGACTTTAATTATCTAAGTTTAGCTAAAACGGGTCAAAATGGGTGCAAACGACATGATTTGAGTTTAAACGGGTCAAAATGCCTTAAAGTTGGATGTCTTGAGTGTATCATAATGGGTTTAGGTTATTAAGACTTTTTATCGTTAAAATAAACTTTAATTATCTAAGTTTAGCTTAAGCGGGTCAAAATGGATGCAAACAACATAATTTGATTTTGAACGGGTCAAAATGCCTTGAAGTTGGATGTCTTGAGTTCATCATAGTGGGTGTAAGGCAGAGTATGAATGGATGTCAGACTTTTCAAAAGTCATTCACTTCATTTAAAACACTGTTGTTAAGCAATACATCATCATTGACTGTTTACAAAAGACTTGTTATATGCATTACAAAACAACAGCAACACAGAGTATGAATGGATGTCAGACTTTTCCTGTCGAGTAGCTTCTCCCTCGTGCCATCCTCAGCAATAATTACCTGCCAACTGAAAATGTATAAAAGTCAGCGTTGCTGAGTGAGCTCTAGTTTTATAAGTAATAAAATACTTTCTATATGCTGTATAAGAAAATACTATTTTCTGTAAAATACAACTCTGTACTGTATATGCGAGCACGCATCAACTATATGAACAAATATTGTTCGTTCTCTTTACTGTAGGCCTTGTCTATTCTGTAAACTTTTATCTTTATGTTTCACTTTTTGTATGGACCAGTGAGCAATACCCCAACTATATGCGCGATGGAAAACGGGTGATGGGCCATCTATATCCCTCGAAGGGTCAACTGTATCCCCGAAGGGTTAACTGTATCCCTCGAAGGGTCAACTATATCCCTCGAAAGGGTTCTGTGTACTATGTACAAGGCCAACCCAATCACCCAGGGCATGCTGCAAAGGTCCTGCCAATCTCAATTGATTGACCCTGTGTGCATAATAGGGTAGCTAACCCGCAGCATAGTTAAGCTAACAACAACATGGTCGTGTACCTTCTGTAAGCTTGCAAGACTTGTTAACATTTTCATTAATGTTCCTCTTCTTTTCTTTATTACTCTTTCACTTTATTATTATGATATACTTTACGTTACGATAATAACATACCACGTAAAGTCACATAGTATAGGTATTAATAATAATAGCAATAACAATAATAAGGAACAATCATAATCAATCATATCATGCATGAAACAACATCATTAATAAGCCCTTAGTCAACCTTAGTCAAAACCCTAAGGCACAGACTCTTAGAAAAATTCTGTAAAAATTTCTAAGTCTTAGGCGCATGGGAATTATTTGGGCGCATGACCCCTATTCGGGCATTTCATCACTATGTAGGCGCATCAGCCAACACTTAAGCATTTTCACTTTAGGCGCATGAGCTATTCAGGCGCATGGGCACTATTTGTGCGTATGAACACTTAGACGCATGAGTAATTCAGGCGCATGGACACTTAGGCGCATGAGCCACTTGGGCGCATGGGCACTATTGGGGCGCGTGGCCATTTACTTAGTCGTCCAGTTAACATTTCTAGACGCATGGGCCACTGTTTGGGCGCATGGATTACACTTAGTTCTTACTAAGGCATTTTCAGGCGCATGAGCCTTATGTAGGCACATGGACCTTCTGTTCAACATATTTCCATTATGTTTTCAACCCAAATCATCAGAACCATCTGTTCTAAGCTTAATGTGGCTATTCTAAACATGAATAACCTATAAGCATTCAAGAATCACATTCATTCATGCACAATACATACGGGCATACATACTCAAACATTTGAAAATCTTTTACATACATTTTCAGCCCCAGATGTTTGAAAACAAGTAAAAACCGAGGTCTAGAACTCACCTAGTGCAACTTGGGTGTTCTTCCTTTTTACCCGCTTGCTATGAGTTCAAAACACCTAGAAACAACATCCAAAGACACACACACACGAGCACAAACACAACCTATAAGCATACAAACCATAACCGGGACAAAACCCGTCATAAATATGCAAAAACCACGAATTCTTACCTTGAATTCGATTTCTTCTTTTCTTCTTCTTCAAAACCCGAAGTTCTGCTCTCTTCTCTCTCGAATCCGATTGAAAATGGTGATGTGAAGTGAGGGTGGGCGGCCATGCCCACCTTTACACCAACTTTTCAAAGTTTTTTCCTTTTGGACACTTTTGGTCCCTCCACTTGAACCTTATAGCTTTTCTTTCTTTTTATTCTTCCTATCTTGCCTTTTAAAAAAAGTCGGGTTTTACAAGTCCACCACCTTTATATAGGTTTCGTTCCCGAAACCTGTTATTCTTCGAACAGATGAGGATAATGCTACCTCATCTCCTCCTCAATCTCCCATGTAGACTCGGATCCCTTCCGGTGCTTCCACTGTACACGCACAAGAGGAACCACTTTATTTCTCAGCCTCTTCTCTTTACGATCGATGATTGCTACTGGTTGCTCCACATAATTGAGCCTTTCATCAACTTCAATGTCCTCCAATGGAACAATCATGTCTTCATCGGCTATACACTTTCTCAAATGAGACACATGGAATGTCAGGTGAATCCCACTTAACTCATCCGGTAATTCCAACCTATAGGCCACCTCTCCTACCTGAGCAATGATTCGGAAAGGGCCTATATATCTTGGGCTCAAATTGCCCCGCTTCCTGAATATGATAATATCCTTCCAAGGTGAGACCTTCAACATCACCCGGTCACCCACCTTTAATCTTTTCAAGCTTCTCAGTCGTAGCCTCGATACCTCGACGCTTCCCAACTCTTTCTGACCATGACACCCCAACAAACGGTGTTCTGCATCTCCTACCGTATAGCATCTCGTATGGTGGCATGCCATGCTAGCATGATAGCTATTGTTGTACGAGGTCTCAGCTAACGGTAAGTGGTCATCCCATTTTCCCCCAAAATCGATCACACATGCCCGAAGCATGTCCTTCAATGTCTAAATAGTCCTTTCTGACTGACCATCAATTTGGGGATGATAAGCCGTGCTAATATGTAACCTCGTCCCCATGGCATCATGGAATTTCTTCCAGAATTTAGATGTAAACCGGGTGTCGCGATCAGACACGATGGACATCGGCACACCATGACGAGTTACAATCTCCTTGATAAACAGGTCAGCCAACCTCTCGGATGAATATGTCTCACGGATCGGTAGGAAGTGAGCACTCTTTGTCAAGCGGTCAACAATCACCCATATGGCATCGTACCCCTTCGGAGTACGTGGTAGCTTTGTAATGAAATCCATGGTGATGTTCTCCCACTTCCATTCCGGTATATCCAAAGGTTGGATCTTCCCATACGGCTTCTGGTGTTCCGCCTTCACCTGTAGGCAAGTAAGGCACTTACTCACATACTCCACCACGTCACGTTTCATACCCGGCCACCAATAATCTTTCTTCATGTCTTGATACATCTTTGTGGCACCAGGATGAATGGAGTATCGAGTCTTGTGAGCTTCATCCATAATCCTCACACGTAGACCCCCGAAACGAGGAATCCACACCCGTCCAAATTGAGTTTTAACACCAAGTGTGTTTTCACTCAATTCCCCAACCAGACCTCTCATTCTTTCAGAGTTCAGATGATCTTCTTTTAACGCCTTATCCTGAAACTCTTGACTTGCTTCATTACGTCAGAGGTCATGATTGGTTGGTATGCTTTCACCCGAATCGGCTCGGGTCTCTCCTTCCGGCTAAGAGCATCGGCCACCACGTTGGCTTTGCCCAGATGGTAATGGATCTCGCAATCATAATCCTTTATAAGCTCCAACCATCGCCTCCGCCTCATGTTCAGATCTTTTTGCTCGAAGAAGTAGTTCAAGCTCTTATGGTCCGTGAAAATGGTGCACTTCGTTCCGTACAGATGGTGCCTCCAAATCTTTAGTGCAAAGACCACGGCTGCTAGCTCCAGGTCATGAGTAGGGTAGTTAACCTCATGAACCTTCAAATGTCAGGATGCATAGGCTATAACCTTTCCTCTTTGCATTAATACACACCCTAACCCCAAGTAAGAAGCATCAGAATATACCACCAAGTCCTTGCTTCCTTCGGGTAATGACAAGACAGGAGCTTGAGTCAACCTTACCTTTAACTCCTCGAACGCCTGTTCTTGGGCTTGACCCCATACAATCTTTATATCCTTCTGGGTCAACTTAGTCAGTGGAGAAGCGATCTTAGAGAAGTCTTAGATAAATCTCCTATAGTAGCCCGCCAAACCCAAGAAACTACGAATCTCAAATGGCGTCTTTGGAGACTTCCATTGCATCACTGCCTCCACCTTAGCAGGGTCTACCATAATCCCCTCTGGGTTTATCACGTGACCCAAAAATTGAACTTCGTGTACCAGAACGCGCATTTGGAGAATTTGGCATACAACTTCTCCTTCTCAAGGTCTCTAACACCTCTGAATATGATCAGCATGCTCCTCCTTGCTCCTTGAATAAATCAGGATATCATCAATAACACAATCACTGATTTATCTAACATTGGCCGACACACTCGATTCATCAACTCCATAAAAGCAGCTGGCGCATTGGTCAGACCAAATGACATAACAGGAATTCATAGTGACCGTAGCGCATACGAAAAGTTGTTTTAGGGATATTCTGCTCCTTCACCTTCAACTAATGGTAACCAGATCGAAGATCTATCCTTGAAAACAAACTGGCACCTTGGAGCTGATCAAACAGGTCATCTATTCTTGGTAGGGGGTATCGGTTCTTCACCGTTAACTTGTTCAGCTCTTGGTAGTCAATACACATCCTCATACTATCGTCTTTCTTCTTCACAAACAGGACCGGAGCACCCCAAGGAGAGATACTCGGTCTAATGAAGCTCTTATTGAGCAGCTCTTGCAACTGTTCCATGATTTCTTTCATTTCAGTGGAGCTAATCGATACGGTGTTTTGGCAACGGGTTGAGCACCGGGTACTAAGTCAATTTGGAACTCAATCTCGCGATCCGGTGGCACGCCGGGTAAGTCTTCCGGGAATACGTCCGGAAAGTCACGCACAACTGGTACATCAGATAGTTGCGGTGTTGGCGCGTCCACATCCTTCACGTAGGCCATGTAGGCACTACATCCGCGCCTCATGCACTTTCCCGCCACCACCATCGAAATTACTTTCGGAATTGTCGCGACGTGATCTCCATAAATCGTAACAAAACTCCCATCAGACGCAACTAATCGAATCATCTTCTTGCGACACACGATGTTTGCTTCATAGTTTGCTAACCAGTCCATCCCTAGTACTAAATCAAATCCACCTAGGGGTATCACGTGTAACCTAGCAGCAAACCTATGACCTTCTAGTTCTATGGCACAGTCCTCTATCACATCAGTAATTCTAGTAGACTTACCAATAGCAGTTTCTACATCGAATGGTGCACTGACCTTTCTACTAATAACAGGCAACTTAGCACAGAAAGTAGTAGAAATAAAACTCCTACTAGTACCAGAATCAAACAATATAGAGGCACAAGTTTGGTTTACCAGAAACATACCTGACACAACATCGGGATCAGCTCTGGCTTCCTCCCGGTCATGGTGTAAGCTCTAGCACCTGCCCTCTGCCCTCCTTCCTCCGGCTTCTTCTTGTCTGCCCCGGAGCTCTTTGCCCTCGGCTTCTTGCAGTCTCTAGCGATGTGGCCACGCTGACCACACCTGAAGCATACGTTCATCCCCATTCTGCACTCACCAGTATGCTCCCTCCCATATTTGTCACACCTCCTCAGCCCTGATCCAGATGTGACCACACATCGATCACCCACATTTGCCACCTTCTTGTTTGGAGCAGTTGTACCACATCCAAACTGTTTCCCATTCCAGTTCCGACTACCACCATCCTTCTTATCCACCTTAGCCACCACCACCTCGCGCTCATCGTATAATCTGCCAGCCAAGTCAACTGCCGATCTGAAAGTGCTCGGCTGGGCGGCAATCATATGCCTACGGATATCCGCCGGCAGCCCCTGGATGTATCTTTTAATCTTTCGTGACAATGGTGTCACTTGATCGGGCACCAACCGTGCCATTTCATTGAATTTGGTAGTGTACTGCTGGTGTGTCATTGTTCCCGCCTCCAGCTGCAGGAAATATCTTTCCACCTTGTCCATCTCTCTGTGAGGACAAAATTCCTCGATCACTGGCTTCTTCAGTTCAGGCCATCTTATTTTTCCAATGGCCATGCTACCCTCGGCTTGGACAATGTTGTCCCACCAACACAAAGCCGAGTCCACAAAGGAGTAGGTAGCGAATTTCACCTTTTGATCCTCATGGCAATCACTGATATCAAGGACAGCCTCCATCTCCCGTACCCACCGGTGAGCAGCTACCGCAGTGTCGTTTCCATCAAAAGTAGGGGGCTTGCATCTCATAAACACCCCATAGTTGCAGCCCCGGGTCGCCTCCGGCGCAGGCTCTTCTTCCTCATCCTCATCATCGGACGGAACCGTCTCAGTCTCGGGCTGTCTTCTTTCTCCATAGGTCCGCCCATTTCCTTTCTCTCTCCCTCTCTAACTACCTTGATCACTTTGGTCACCACAGACGGTAGAATCGTCTGCATGACCTGGTGAGCCTCTTCCACCACAGCCTCCTTTACTGAGGCCCTCAAATTGGTGCTCTCGTCGCAACCCTCCGGATGAGGGGTCTCTGGTTCTTCATGAACCACTTTTCTACTCTGGGTCTCCCTCTCTTGGGTTGCGTAGCAGCACCGTGACCTCCACCACGAGAGGCTTTTGAATATCTACCGCCAGCCATCCTCTATAAGCACACTATAAGATTCAAACACTAACGCGGTCATTCAAGGTAATACTCAGTTTATGTCAAGTATAATCAAATAGCATTAGGACATAATACCGGTTAACATTAGGAAAAGACATACCTGATGGCACGTAGCTACTCGGGCTGACATCCCTCCATTTGTCCCATTTCAGTTTAAGTTTAGGTTTTAAAAGTTTATTTAACCCAATTCTCTTAAACTTTGGCTCTGATACCAACTTGTAAGGCCCCGTTCCCGGAAACCTCACAGTTGGTCAATCATGGCAATTAAAACATTTAACATCGCAATTAAACAAGCTTAAGCAGCGGAAATAACTTATCAAAAGCCATTCACTTCATTTAAAACACTATTGTTAAGCAATACATCATCATTGATTGTTTACAAAAGACTTGTTTATATGCATTACAAAACAACAGCAACACAAAGTACGAATGGATGTCAGACTTTTCCTGCCGAGTAGCTTCTCCCTCGTGCCATCCTCAGCAATAATTACCTGCCAACTGAAAATGTATAAAAGTCAGCGTTGTTGAGTGAGCTCTAGTTTTATAAGTAATTGTTAGGACCTGGTATTCGACTGAAATACCTAGAGATCACGTGTATACCAGATCAAATAGTGCGGAATCCTATTTGATTGGCGATCCAATCAGTGAGAACACACGAAGAATCAATCAAGGATTGAAACTAACGTTAGAAATCGATAAGGAATCGATCTAATGTGTTCTATGAACTTGGAGAACGATTTGGAAGGTTTCTGGACGGCTAGGGTTCGACTTGAATTGTACTTGATCGAATGTCCTCGTTTTTCACGAATTGAGTTGTATTTATAGGTTGGCACTATTCAATCGTGCGACTGAACCATTAGTTTGGTTCAGTCGTGCGATTGAACCATGCGGTTGGTTCATTCGTGCGACTGAGTGTTCAGTCGTGCGACTGAGCCAATCTTATGTTGCAGTCGTACGACTGATCCAGTCTCCTGGTTCAGTCGTGCGACTGAGTCAATCGTGTGAAGTTCTTCATGCTTATGGTTCATTCGCATGAGCCATTCACATGAGAACTCATTAAGTTTGAATGTTTTAATTAATTAATATAATATTATATGTAATCATTCAAGTAATCATAAACCCAATCAATTCAGTCACGACTCATTAATGAACTATTAAACATTATAACCAACAGACTATCAATATCAGTTCATTAATCATACCAAACAAGATCTATTACATCACATATCACGATCTAGGGACATACATGTATCAACAAACTCCCCCTTGGACCTAGATCTCTCTAATGTCTTGTTTTCTTCATTACCTTCTCATATTTCTTGTACTTGTCCTCTTGTGTGACTCCCGCGTGAATATCAAACGCGAAGCAAAGTCGTATAACATTTTGGAACTGGAGGGCTTGTACAATGTCTTGTGTGTCATAGAACAATGGCCACTTGTATATGTATAGACATCATTAGCAGACAAGTTGGTTAGCCACATTGGGTCGAATACCCTGACAGTATCCATTTGATCCCCTTTGTTCAGAACTATGACAGCTTCAGCAGTTCTCCAATCATAGTACCACCATTTGAAGTGTGGAGTGAAGTCCTGTGGCATTTCCCTGAGCGGGATTCTCGACATAGTGCGAGGAGGACTCCACTTCAACACAATCTTAGGTTTCCCAGTAATGGCATCCATCTCAGACCTTCTAATATACCTTGTAGGTTGTTGAGGTCTAAAGTTAATCCACCTGGTGTGGTACTCTTTCTTTAGGACAGTCTCAAACCAGCCTGACATCTTTCTCGGTCAGCATACAACAGCTTCAATTTGGCCAGCTGGTTGAGCTCAAATCCTGGTAGAGTCTTTAGATCATGTGGAAATCTAAAGTACTCTATGCCCTTTTCCCTCTTAACGGCATAAACGTTAAGATCGTCAAAATATGCCCATGCTATAATCCTGCCTGACACCGTATGATGTTTCTTGACGCTGTAGAACTTGGTGTAGGCATCCTTCTTCGGTGCAGCACGTTGGGCTCTGACTTCTTTAAAACATTCAGCCCACTCAGCCTTTCAAATGTATACGTCATCGTTTGAGGCTTGGGCTGTTCCTTCGGTCTTTCCTGCTTCCTGCTCCATCTTGTCTAGTACCTCAAACATATCACTGACTAGGGACTCACCCAGATTGGGGACCACATTACCCTTGTTGTCAGCGTACTGAGGGTAATCTTCAGCAGCAATATCTTCAACCTCAACTTCATCAACATCATGTAGTTCGTCGTCACTGGTTGAATCAACTGTTGGAGCATCCTTGACAATATCATCAGGATTGAGTCTGAACATCTCTGCCAGTTGCTCGTTAGATAGGTCGTGAATTATTTCACCTTCTTCAGGGGTATAACTCACTGACCTTCTGACAATCCCTTGCAGATCAAGAATCATTGTGAGTTGAGACTTGATCTGTTGAAGGGGAGCAATATCAAACTCATCTCTGTGGTATTTTGGATCTGTTTGATTTACACATTTCACACTCAAATCATTAGTAATATATCAAACAAAATGCATTAACTTAATATAAACATTTAGTACATGGTTTTTCAATAAAGAATACAAAAGTAAATAAATACATAAACATCCACTATTTACTTTTATCCTGAATGCTGGACTCTTCTTGTGAAGGTGCAGAAGCAGAAGCTAGCTGATCCTGTCTGTTCTTTGTTCTCTTCTCTTGCCCTGGAGCTGAGACAGATTCAGCTGCTTCTCCTTCTTCAGTCTCTTCGTCTGCACACCACTCTTCGGTTTTCTCTTCATCAGACTCACTGTCATCATCATCATCATCATCATCATCTTCATTATCTCTGTCTCCATCCTTTATCTTTAGAGGTTCCGCCTTTGATCGTTTCAATTTTAGTAGAATGGTCCTCTTAGCTTTTTCCAACTCCTCTATCTGCTTACCTGATGTGACACTTTGCGCTCGGAGTTGGTCCAACTGAGTGTTCTGAGCAGCCAATTGCTGGGCCTGCTCCGCAATTACTCGATCCTGCTCTGCTATTTTATGCGATTGTGCAGCAGACAGGTCGGTGAGCTGGCGGATCTGAGAGGTCTTTTCCTCATCAGCCGCCAGCAATCGTAACACCATTCTATTTAAGGCTGACAGCTGTTCCTCTACCCCGATTGGAGGTAGAGGAGATCTATAGGTGTGTGAGGGGTAGGCTGAGGGCTCGGTTTGGTGGCTAGTGGTGGTGGTGGAGGTGGTGAATACCGGGTCAGGTCTGGATGATAGTGATGGTGAGTGTGGGGTGAATGATGTAGTGGTGGCTGGGGTCTGGCTTGTGGTGATCGGTATGGTGGTGTCTGTGGTTGCTGTGGGGAGAGGTATGGTGGTGGAAGGTGTGTCTGCAGAGGTGGTAGTGGTGGAAGGTATGGGGGATGTGGTGGTGATGAAGGTTACCTTACGCTTTTTCTTTTTCTGGCCATGGGGTTGAGCCATCCGTTTTCTCCTCGTTCCCTTCGAGGTGGATGCTCCCCCTTCAATCCCGCCTGAGGACCCCGGAGCATATGTTGGATCAGCATCTGTATCTCCGGAGCCTCTCGGTTGTTCACCAACAACCCTCAACCCATGTTCTGTGGGAACCACTTTCCTTCCCACAGTCCGGGTCAATGGCTCCTCATCAGATTCATCCTCATCCTCCACGTTAAGAACAAAATCTTGATGAAATCCTGCTGACTCAGTTACCTCAGCAGGTGAGACAGACACAGAGGGAACAGAGTCAGACACAGTGCCTCTGGATGGAATAGCATCATCCCCACTGTCATCCTCCTCTGAATCATCAGTAGAGAGGACAATTGGCTCCACGTTGGAGTCACTGTCCTCATGACGCCATTGGCGTCTCCCCGGTGCCACATAACTTTCATCTGCTAAGTGGCCAATCATTCTTTTCACTTGGGGCTTAATCTGCTTTCCCCTGTAAACTCTCATCCTGCCCAGAGTAGTATCATCCATTATCTCTAAGGCCACTGCGTCATGACTCTCTTTGGAAAATTGTGGCAGCTTCTCGTTGATGACGAGCTGTAAGAATCTGGGGTACATACAGAACCCCTCTTTTCCCTTTACCTCCAAATTCTCCACCAAGTAGGAGAATATCATGCTGGAAAAACTGAAGGGGTGGTTCAGAACCAGTGCCACGTAGGCATTTTGAATCTGGTCTGAGAGGTCGTCAAACCCACCCCTCCTCGATGCTACACACTTGAGGATCACGTGTGCTAAGTACTTGTACTGGGGGCTCAGGTTGCTCTTGTTGATGGGCCATCTATATCCCTCGAAAGGGTCAACTGTATCCCTCGAAAGGGTCAACTGTATCCCCCAAAAGGGTTAACTGTATCCCTCAAAGGGTCAACTATATCCCTCGAAAGGGTTCTGTGTACTATGTACAAGGCCAACCCAATCACCCAGGACATGCTGCAAAGGTCCTGCCATCTCAATTGATTGACCCTGTGTGCATAATAGGGTAGCTAACCCGCAGCACAGTTAAGCTAACAACAACATGGTCGTGTACCTCCTGTAAGCTTGCAAGACTTGTTAACATTTTCATTAATGTTCCTCTTCTTTTCTTTATTACTCTTTCACTTTATTATTATGATATACTTTACGTTACGATAATAACATACCACGTAAAGTCACATAGTATAGGTAATAATAATAATAGCAATAACAATAATAAGGAACAATCATAATCAATCATATCATGCATGAAAAAACATCATTAATAAGCCCTTAGTCAACCTCAGTCAAAACCCTAAGGCACAGACTCCCAGAAAAATTCTGTAAAAATTCTAAGTCTTAGGCGCATGGGAATTATTTGGGCGCATGACCCCTATTCGGGCATTTCATCACTATGTAGGCGCATCAGCCAACACTTAAGCATTTTCACTTTAGACGCATGAGCTATTCAGGCGCATGGGCACTATTTCTGCGTATGAACACTTAGACGCATGAGTAATTCAGGCGCATGAACACTTAGGCGCATGAGCCACTTGGGCGCATGGGCACTATTGGGGCGCATGGCCATTTACTTAGTCGTCCAGTTAACATTTCTAGACGCATGGGCCACTGTTTGGGCGCATGGATTACACTTAGTTCTTACTAAGGCATTTTCAGGCGCATGAGCCTTATGTAGGCGCATGGACCTTCTGTTCAACATATTTCCAGTATGTTTTCAACCCAAATCATCAAATCCATCTGTTCTAAGCTTAATGTGGCTATTCTAAACATGAATAACCTATAAGCATTCAAGAATCACATTCATTCATGCACAATACATACGGGCATACATACTCAAACATTTGAAAATCTTTTACATTCATTTTCAGCCCCAAGATGTTTGAAAACAAGTAAAAACCGGGGTCTAGAACTCACCTGGTGCAACTTGGGTGTTCTTCCTTTTTTACCCGCTTGCTATGAGTTCAAAACACCTAGAAACAACATCCAAAGACACACACACGAGCACAAACACAACCCATAAGCATACAAACACATAACCGGGATAAAATCCGTCATAAATATGCAAAAACCATGAATTATTACCTTGAATTTGATTTCTTCTTTTCTTCTTCTTCAAAACCCGAAGTTCTGCTCTCTTCTCTCTCGAATCCGATTGAAAATGGTGATGTGAAGTGAGGGTGGGCGGCCATGCCCACCTTTACACCAACTTTTCAAAGTTTTGTCCTTTTGGACACTTTTGGTCCCTCCACTTGAAACTTATAGCTTTTCTTTCTTTTTATTCTTCCTATCTTACCTTTTAAAAAAAAGCCGGGTGTTACAGTGGGTTTAGGTATTATGACTTTTTATCGTTAAAACAGACTTTAATTATCTAAGTTTAGCTTAAACGGGTTAAATTTGATGCAATGACATGATTTGAGTTTAAACGGGTCAAAATGCCTTAAAGTTGAATGTTTTGAGTGCATCATAGTGGGTTTAGGTATTATGACTTTTTATCGCTTAAATAGACTTTATTAAGTTTAGCTTAAGCGGGTCAAAATGGGTGCAAATGATATGATTTGAGTTTAAACAGGTCAAAATGCTTTAAAGTTGGATGTCTTGAGTGCAACATAATGGGTATAGGTTATTATGACTTTTTATCGTTAAAATAGACTTTAATTATCTAAGTTTCGCTTAAACGGATCAAAATGGGTGAAAACGACATGATTTGAGTTTAAACAGGGCAAAATGATTTAAAGTTAGATGTCTTGAGTGCATCATAGTGGGTTTAGTTAATGCTAAAATAGATTTTAATTATCTAAGTTTAGCTTAAACAAGTCAAAATGGGTGCAAACGACATGATTTGAGTTTAAACGGGTCAAAATGACTTAATGTAAGGCCCTGTTCCCGGAACGCTTACAGCTGGGTTCTCATCGCACATAAAACGTATAATTGCATTTGTATTTCATAAATCGCAGCGGAAAACTAAAACAATCTTTCATTTCCATGTAAATGCCTTTGCAAGTTAATACAACATTCATTACAAAATAGCTTGTTCGCATTACAATGCAAAAACATTAATCAAAAGAATGCCATCCCAAAAGAGCTGAGTAGCTTCACGGTGTGCCATCCTCAGCAAACATTACCTGCCAACTGGAAAACATATAAAAAGTCAGCGTTGCTGAGTGAGTCCTAGTTTTATTATAAAACATACTTTACTTTCATATAAAACCATTCGTTACTTTTACATGATCACACATGATACGTACGCATAGATAATATCATTATTATCTTCTTCACTCATTCATTCGTTCATTCGTTCTTTATGACTTTACTTGCGCATCGGACATCATCCGTACCAATACCATGTGCTACACCCCGGTTAGTCGTAGCTACCGGGCCGAAGTCAATAAATGAACAGCTAAACGTATGCCACGGTACTAGGAGTAACCATCAGTCTTAGCTACTGGGCCGAAGTCAATAAATGAACAGCTAAACGTATGCCACAGTACTAGGGGTGAGCGGTAGAGGTTCTATATTAAGGGTCAATCACAAAGAAGGACCCGCTATCCGATGCGTGCAAGACGTTTCATTTGTTCATTAATGCATGCATTCATCATCATGTTCCTCTTTCATTATCTTTCACTTTACGTTACATAATACTTCATTCATTCCTCATAATAAGTAAAGCCATAGGAAAGATATTATACATCATACTAAGGAACATTAACATGCATCCACATACATCATACAAGCAACATCATACATACATAACATGCAACATCATCATCATCATCATGCCCAACATGCTTTCTAAGGCCTCAAGCGTCATCTTACAAACTCTTATGGGAACCTTTACGTCAAAACTTACATCTGCACTTTCCCCCGAAAGTCAGAAGTCAATCTACACCTTCCTCGGGTACAACAGCCCTACTCGGGCGTATGGACACCCTTCTGTCGCATGGCCTCCATGCGACTGAACATCATGCGATTGAACTGATGCAGATGAACACCTGTGCAAATGAACATCCAGTCATGCGAATGGACATTGCGGATGGACCTCATGCGAATGGGATTAATGCGAATGAGCACTTATGCGACTGGACCTTCAGTCGCATGACCTCCATGCGACTGGCCTTTCAATCATGCGAATGGACATTCAATCGTGCGAATGGACATTCAATCGTGCGAATGGACATTCAATCGTGCGAATGGACCCCAATCGTACCCTAATCGGCCATATGGCCTCCATTCGGCCTCCAGTCGGTCGCCTAGCCCTAACTGATGCAGAACCCGACTGCAGCCGAGGGTTTTCGGCCTCCAAACTCATCTAAACCCATTTTAAGCCCAAATCGACCATCCTAAACCTTAGGGGTGCATACCACGACACCATTCAAGCACACACAAGCTCACAATCAAGTCACAAACGCATCATACATACACATACACAAACGCAAACGGGTCAACTTACACACATACGAAAAACCCGATTTCACATGTTTTCCAGCCCCAAATCATTTGAAAACAAGTAAAATAGGGGTCTTAGAACTCACATAAACGAACACAACGTTAAGGGCTTCGATTTGGCTTGCTTCACGACGATTTTGGCGACCCGAACCGACTCGAACCAACATTTTTCCTCTTTTTCTCTCTTCTTCTCTCTAAGAACCTGAAATGTGGGGTGTGTGGGGAGAGTGGGCTGCCCTCTCCCTACTAATATCACCACATTTCCTAACTTTTCTTCGTTGGCGAGTTTGGTCCCTCGACTTTGAACTTTATTTTCTTTTCTTTCGTCACCGGCTTCAAAATAATAAATATCCGGGTGTTACAAATCCCCCCCCTAAAAAAACATATCGAGAATTATTTTATTTTTCTTTTTTATGGCAAAAAGGAAATATAAAACTAAAAGAAAATTACAAAAATAGTCCCTATGGTTTGATCAAATTGCAAGTTTGGTCCCCACATTTTAAAATTTTAAAATTTAGTCCAAACATTTAAAAGTTTATTGCAAATTTAGTCTCCGACGTTAGTGTCTGTTACTTTTTAACGATATAGGGACTAAATATGCAATATAGTCAAACCATAGGGACCAATTGTGCAATTTTCTCCAAAAATAAAAAAACTAAAAAAAATAAATGAAAATTAAAACACTAAAATTAAAATTTAAAAGATTCAAATAAAATTTAATAAAGAAGTTCAATAATCGTTAAAAATAGAATAAAGGTTAAAAATTCAAACGAAAGCAATTAAATAAAATAAAAATAAAACGGATGTAAAAAAGAGAAAGCGAGAAGTATTAAAAAAGAAGTATGCGATTAAAGTAAATAATCTAATAAAAACCAAATAAAAATTTAAAACTACAACCAAATAAATATTTTTAAAATTCAAAATAAATAATGAAAAAATCATATTATTGTTAAAATAATAAAAAGACGGTTCGATTTCATTTTTTGTTTTCCATATTTATATTTTCACAAGGTTTAACATGACATGTGAACTTCATAAAAAATAATTATAAAAATAAAAGTTTAAACATACTTCTCATTTCTCCTTTTCTATTTTTTATATGCATTTTGTTGTTACTTTTATTTACTTTTTAAATTTGGTTTGATTTTTTTAACTTTTATTCTATTTTATAACAAATATTGAATTTCTTTATTAAAGTTTATTTGAATATTTGAATATATTAATTTTTAGTTTTAGTTTTTTAATATTTGATTTTGTTTTAGTTTTTTTCAATTTTGAAGAAAATTACACAATTGGTCCCTATGGATTGATCATATTGCATATATAGTCCCTTGATCGTTAAAAACTAATGGTGAGAACTAAATTTGCAACAAACTTTCAAATGTTTGGACTATGTAATTTTTAAAATCTGGGGACCAAACTTGCAATTTGATCAAACCAGAGGGATTATTTTTGCAATTTGAAAAGGAACAATAAGGGACTGTTTGATAAAACTGACTCAGTAAGATCTAACTGAGTCAGAAGCTGACCCAGTAAGAAGTTCTAACTGAGTCTGCATCTGACTGAAACTTGCCTGTTTGATTTAGTATCTGACTGGCTCTGCTGAACGAGAAAAATAAACCAACTAATCTTCTCTAACTTTCCAAACATTCTTTGAAACACACAAAATAAAATATAAATAGTGATCTAGCTTTGAATACTTTATGTTATTATATATATACTATATCAAATCACCACTATCATAACTAGGTCAAAAGCAATTCATGTTCATCTCAATCACCACTATCAAATCACCGCGGCTCCGCCTGAAGCTCCCACGTGACCCTCCCCTCAGCCATGACCGTCTTCTCCCTCGTCCTCCTCATCTACTTCATGGTCGTCTCCGTCGCAGGTGGAGTTCGGCCGAGGGATGCGAAGAAGGAGGGGGTCGCGCAGGTGGAGGGGGTCGTGCTTGTCTTCATGTCCGCGAACGTGGGATGCGACTGAGGAGGGGGTCGCGCAGGTGGAGTTCGGCCGAGGGGCAGCACCCCTTTTCCGGGTCAGCAAGTTTTAATTTAGGGTCTGGGTCAGCACCCACGAACCCGGTTAGAACACAACACAACCAAATCAAACAAGCTAACCGACTGACCGAGTCAGCCAGTCAGCCGGATCAGCCAATATCAAACAGCCTCTAAATAAAAGTGGTGGATGAAGTATGTTTAACATGACTCTTAATAATTCGTGTAAGAAGATAATTATCAGATTTCTAACACTACAAATGTTACACTATTCAACCTTTCTAATTCAATTAGTATTATTGATCATATACCTAACTTATTTTCTATAATTAAAATGAAACTCCTAAAACTATAGATTTTGGTTGCGTGTTATAAAAATAATTAACATTAGTGTTTTACTCCTTATACCGCCCGTTTGTATTTGCAACTGTATAAAACGCATTTACAATTATATATAGCAATCATCAATTCTACTAGGTTCGTATATTATAATAAAAATATAAATTTGAAAAATTAAAGTTTATTGTTCCACTTTACCTAAATTCATACGGATTTAAGTGCTTTTAGTTCTAAATTACTTCGTTTCCTAAAGATAAGATTTTAGTTCACAAACTTTCCTGCCCAACTTTTTGAAACCTAATAATACTCTTAAATCAAATTTAAGTAGGTTATCTTCAAATTATATGAATAGAATGTTTACTTAGAAAGCACTAAGCTTTCTAAATAGTATTTGCTTTAAATTTTTAAGTAGCTTTTGTAATGGATTTGTATATCACCTTCTTTTTGGTATATCTATGCACTATCATTTTGCTTACTTATATTCTTACACGTGGCAACAAGTTCTCAAGATTCAAAAGAGTGAACGAAAGTGCGCTTCTTAGAGAAATAGAATATATGTGAAATACTATAGTAGCTACAAGAATTAGTGACGTCTATTTTTAGTACAGAACTTTTGAAGTTATACTATTATATAAAATGAATGGTGTATAAGTATAAAATTCAACACAAATATAACACGTTATATGAAATAGTATATGTGCGTGAAAAGACCCGCAAACATTTCTCCATTAGGTCAAATCTCCACTATAGTAGAGCCTACAAAGCACAATGCTCAAAAGCTTTTCATGTTTTTTTACAAGGGAAATCATACACCAATTCCATCACTAACTTCTGTGATTCATGCAATATGACAAAAGCTTACGTCCATCATCTAAGATGTGATGTGATAGTTTTCAGTAATTCAATCACAATTAGAACATAAAATAGATTAGGGTTTGAAGTAAAATAGGAATAAATTGGGAGACTGTTAAAAATAATTGATATGATTCATGTTTATCAGCAAAATTTTGACCGCTAGGACGCCCTCTTAATAACCTTCACTTTATAACACAATTCTAGTCGTAAATCATGATGACATCAATTTAGAAGTAAAATAAGCATAGAATAAAGATTGTGCTTAGCTTGGCTCTCACTTAAACTCATAACCTCAAGATCATAAAGCAATAAACTTAGATTAGTTTACTTTAAAATGAAAGAAAAATGCATTTGAAACTATACATGTAAGACATAACTATTGGATACGGGATATGCATTACATGAACTAGAAATTCTTCTAAACGATGCCCGCCTGTTTACGCAAAACCAATACCTTTGTTAGTTAAAACTTAACAGTACGAAAACCAAATACATTAATATGTTATATCATATCAAGTTGACCGAAGCTACCCAGAAGCAAACACAAGCATCACAACACATACCCTGCAATATTTGCCTACTGTTTCAACAGATGTAAGCCACCCCCAAAAAAACTAATTCTACATTAAACTGCTCCATCATTCCATAGATATATACACTCACTTCTAGTGTAGAGATAAGAGATATAGCAATCGACATACTAGTACAAGTATCCGAGCAACAACACAATCGCATGCCTGCCTGCTTAGATTCTTCCCCGTGCGTGTCAACAACATTAGTACGCGGTCTCCCAATCATAAAACGTATGCCAACAAAATCAAGCAACATAGCAAAGACGTAAACCATTTTGAAGAAAAACAAAATAATAACCCAAAAAAGAAAATAAAGTAAAAATAAACCGACTGCCATGCTATATCTTTCCTTTCATCTCTGAAATTAGTACAATGCAAGGGGACGAGGACGCCAACATCACTTGCGTTTAGAATCCATCAATCATCCATGATATCGGGATTTCACCCCATCATACGCCTGTCTGCTTCTTTGCAATGTTGAAAATCATTCAATGCCACCGCCGCTATAGAATACTTCTGGATATAACAACATTACCTTTACCTCTTCTTCTAAGGAGAAGGTTTCCAGTCAAACGGGAGATTACTGAAGCCATTAACGGCTCCAAGACCGTTTAGCAATTGGTTCCCTAAGTCCTGCTGCTGCTGCAGCGGCGGATGATTAGGCTGATGATGATGATTCATCTGCATTGCAACTCTTCCATTCATACTCAAAGAATTGTTATGACCCATTACACCTCGGATCCCATTCACCATACTATTTGGACCACTACCCATGCCACCATTTCCGACAACCGCCAAATTATTAGGTGCCTGCATTAATTCATTAGAATTTTTCATCTCGATTCCCATTGACCCACCGCCGCCGCCACCACCGAGTTGGGATGACATCATCATTTCCTGTATTATTTTCTGGACTGAGCTTTGAGAGTCATTGGTGTCTGCATCACCCATGGAAATATTTGGGGAGGTGGCAGAGTTCAAATGTGCTCCTGATGCCGCCAAGGCATTGTTATGAGGGACATTGTTGGATAATGATTGTGTCGGCGATTGAAAAGGGGAGGGGTTAGGGTGAGGTTGCTGCTGTGGTTGTGGTACTGTACTCGAGGATCCAGGAGACGGAATCTGAATCTGAATGCCACCATACTGGGTATTTGTATTACTAAGTGGAATTTGGTGTCTAGAATTCTGGTGGAGCAGGCCAGAAATGGCGGTGCTGGAACAAGTTGAAGGTGCAGGGTTAGAGTTATTTACACTTGGCATCATGCCATTAGTGGAAGAATTCTGCATAGCAGATGTTTCTTTGTTTAATGTAGGCTGCTGCTGCTTTTGCTGTTCTTCAGGTTGTTGGGACTGAATATGAAGCCCGGATGTGGAAGACGTCCTTCGTGGAAATTTGGCTAAGCTCTCTGTCAACACAAAGGATGGAAGAATATAAGAAATTTTGACAACGGCACCTCATTGAGAGCTCCGGATGCATAAATTAGACATAATTCAGGCATGAACCTAATAGTGAACAAACCGCATGCAGACGTATATATATGTGGCAAGAGGGGCATGATGGGTAATTTGTCAAAACACGTAACTTTGCTTATGTTGTATTAAGTTGTGTATAAGTTAATATTTGTTTTTTGACTTTAATGCCTAATAATTCTTCAAACAATCAGATGATGATAGAGTTTTGTCCAAACTAAAAAATGGATATTAAAAGGCAATGTAGTTGTGTAACTGTTAAAGCCATAATATCAATTTGATATTATTTATGCACGCAAGTCCAAGTATTCCCCAGAAGCATCTGAAAACTATTAAATTCATTGTGTATGATTTTCAATTTTGTTTATGACTTCTTATAGAATGATAAAGTTAACATCATAGAATAAAAATATAAACTTGGAATTTTTACCTTCTAATCTCGTGCTACATCACTTTTTTTTGAACTTCTATTATAAAGGTATAAACTGTGAATTTAAGTTTTGGTGAAACATGAGGGATGATGAGTAACATAGATTCACAAATAAATATGCAACTGGACTCTCTAAAGACTCTCTCTCTCTCTCCTCTCTCTCTCTCTCTATCTCTATCTATCTCTCTCTCTCTCTCTCTCACATACACCCAGAGACACAAATTTTATTCGACTATTTGAATCACTTCAGATATTTGCAGATATATTCGCAATTCAATTTTAGATTGTAAAATGATCAATTCACATTTGTTATGTTTGTTTTTCGAATGGATTTAATAGACATTTTGATAAGCCCAGATTCTATTTTATTATTGGATGAGAAGATTACTTTATTGATTATATCAGATTTTTTATTAGATAGGGTTTGATTTTAGTTTAAAGTCAAAATATTGTTTTATTAGGAGCGAACAAAACTAGGGTAACAATTTACTTGTCTTACAACTATTACTGTAATTGGATGTCCATAATCATAAATAGGACATTAGGGTTGAAAATCTTTTTATACCTAATTTGACTAGTGGTTTTGATATCGTTGAGGAATGAGGAGTTGGTTTACCTCATGAAAGTAAACCACGGGAAAATCGATTGACCTCTAGAATATCGGTTAATCTATCTTTTTTATTCGTTCATTATATAAGATAGGAAACATGATAAGATCCTGCATTCTATTATCAAGCAGGACCTTATCATGTTTCCTATCAACCCCAAGTGGTTAATCAATATAAACATCTAATGCAATATATGCAAGCATCAAAATACAAACATCATTAACTTCTAGAGTAAACCCTAAGGAACATTAGCAATTTGAAATAGTGTCTAGGCAACAGATAAAACAAGTTTAGAAAGCTTACCCATAGGCCCAGTCCTAGTTTCTCGGCTGTAATCAATTAAATCCTTCATGCTGTTGACCACTTCTGATATCTGCAGAGAAAGCCAGCAAAATATCATGTTATGTAATTACAAAATGCAGATTGAAAATCAAATATATAAATGTGCCACTCAGAATTCAAATCACATCTTAGGGAGCATTTGGTTGGAAGAAATGGAATGGAATTGAAAAACTAGTATAATTTTCAAGTAAAATTATGTTTAAGTGAGCAATTAAAAGTAAACCCAAGGGAATGTTTTACCTCAAATTCTGTTGGTTGTGGGATTTCAAAATCCTTCCACCTAGAGAGGGAATTTGAAATCCCACAACCAAGGGAATTTGAGGTGAAACATTCCCTTTGGTTTACATTTCATTACCCACACAAATATAATTTTACTTGAAAACTATACTAGTTTCTCAATTCCATTCTTCCAACCAAACGCTCCCTTAAACTTTTTTCTGTCATTTAGTTAATTTATAATCCGTCTTGAATTTCCCCACTCAATTTTCTTTTCAAATTTGTTCCGGCTAACAATTCTTCAAGTCTAATTCAGAATAGGGTACAGCATGTGCCAACTGATAAATTAGTAAAGAAGATTACCTGAAGACACCGGACATATCTCTTTGTGTATCCTAAATCATTAACTAATGGTACTTCCAATGCTTTTGCCAACTGACGAGCTGAAGCAACAAACCTATAGCATAATTTAAAATCTTAAAATACATTTCAACAAGTCATCACCCAATACTATGATTAGATCTTTCACATCCTTGTGAGACATGTTATTTTCATCATGCTAAATTCAAGACTTCTCGTGATTTTTTAAGCAGATCACTCATTTGGTACATTAACGATCAAATTTTCCATAACCCATGTATATATAGTTCCGAACAAGGTTTCAGAAGATCACAATGTCACCACTGTTTATCTCTGCAAGGTCTCATTTAACTTAATAAAAACCATTCATTCAAACTGAGTAATCTCAACTAACCACAAAAATTAACTCGGTGATGATTTGAAAAAATAAGTTACTTTCCGATGTGTTCTCATTTTGTTGTCAAATAGAACTTACTAGAGTGAAAACAGAAAACAAAAGATCCGTGACTGTGTGTGACATTATGAGACAATCGATCTACAAAACATAATGGAACCCCATGGCAGGAAACCTACATGCTACAATTGTTCTGCAGTTCTGGTACAGATAAACTTGATGAGGCGTTTTGAGTTGAAGCCTGGTATTTTTGAGCTGCATTACCTAGTTGACTAACCTGCAAAAGAGAATCATCAGCTCGGTAACCCTTTAAAGAGATTATTATATTTTTCATATAAATCAAATGTAAGTATAGCAGTCCAAGTTATTTGCGGTGTTGTAAAAATAAGCCTAGTCAGCCGATTATTCGGTGATTAATTGCTTGTCGGTCGGTTACCTTGGCGATTTCATGTAATAGGTGGATAAAATCGATAATCGGACCTAGTCGGACAAAATTGGACCAAATTGGCCCTAATCGGACACTAATCAAAGGCTAGGTTCCGGCCAAATTCCAGTCACATTTTGGTCAGATTCCGGCCAAATGTTTGAAATTACGGTCAAACGCCAAATACGTGTAATTATGGTCATATTCGTTTGTATATATATAAATCTGAACATTTTTATAAATATTGCATATAAAAATGAGTGTGTATATATATAAAACTGAAAATTAATTATAAAAATTCCAATCCAATTAATCCCTAGTAATCCCAATTTATCGCTAGTCAATACCCCACCGCCCGACTAGCGCCTAGCGATTTTTACAACCATGGTACTTGTTCTAATCAAACAATTTATGAGGACTATATATGTTGAATGAACGCTAGAAGAATTTTACTGTTTTACATGTTCAACCTATTTTTCTTGCCTAAGTCAGCCCATTGACCTTTAAGAGAAAAGTAAATACAACCCAAATCGCCTCACTGACATAAGACCACATTTAGAGTTTTCCAACTGAAATCTAAAAGCTTGTTGTTTCTACATAAATGGTTTATTATTGAAAGCTTGTTGTTTCTACATAAATGGTTTATTATTGACAAGAACCTGTGGTATCAGCAATCTTCTTGGAATAAGCTCTTCATGACGCCTGGCACAGAATTCCCAAGAGCATATCTGTGTTTATCAAGGAAAAGGAGTTGGTAAATACTTAAGTCAAGGGTCAAGTGGAATAATATCATACTTTAAGGAGTTCATGAGCTGGAATCAAACCTTCAAATCTGTTGCAGAGAAGACAATTCGTAGCCGACCATCACGGACAACCCGAAGTTGCTCAAAAACACTTTCTTGTATGGCTTTTGCATAGTCGAGCACTATTTGACCGGATGAATTCTGATACTCTTTGGGCATATCAACATATAGGAGCTCCTCTAGAGTACCACTTTCATACTTTATTTTGAAAAGCCGCGGCAGAACTTCCACAGTCGCCTCTAAAGCCACCATATTGAAGTGTTAGATTGAAATAAAAATGAGCGTTTGAATTTGACTCAAAAGTGAATATGAAAATCGTTTACAAGAAATCAAGAATTATAATAAAAAAAACAAAGTCTCATTTGAAATATTTGAGAAATGGGTCGATCCTTTGAAAGAAGGATTCATGTATAAAACCTATATGGAAGCTTGCATTACTTTCTAGTAGTTATAGTAAAGGTGCACTTCATGTACAGACCAACTTCAATAAGAGCTTCATTTATTATGGCATCTTATAAAGTTCACTAGAATCTACACATGTACTTCAGATTCACATTTTCCTGTTTAGTAACAAGTTCTGCACCAGGACCTATACTAACATTAGATGGCTACACATTATTAGGATGAGCAGTTAAATAATAGAAGATTTGCATATTAATAGCAAATATATTATAAGGCGATCTGGATGAATGCAATCTTTGATACAGTGTCTGAAACAGAGATCATGATCTCTTTTCCCAAATACACACAAAATGAGAACATTTGGTTTCAAACAAAAAGGTTTGCAAAAGGAAAACAGGAAGCACTTACCAAAGCCACGGCCTGGTTTCTTATTGCATATCTCACAATGCCATACATCCTGCAGGATTATAAGCAGCAATACATGATAAAATAAGCAACAATGAAACTGGCATCCTTACAAAGTTGATAGTTGCACAACTCACCTGAGGAAAAACTCCAGTAGTATGACGTCCATTACCATACAAAGATACACACCATTTTTTCCTGGCATTAGGAGCAAAGTACTCGGCCACAAATTTTCTCCAAAACTCAATGTTGTTGTCCTGTGAAGAATAAAAGCATAAAAACATCAGAAAAATATATTACTCTACTCAGTAGGCATAGATTTGTGCAAATCTTACTTCAGGCCTTTGTTGTTGCTGATGCATATAATGCGTCAGCCGTCTTGCACACGTCCCTGGTTCATACACAGGTTTTGCAGGAGATCTCATTGATTGTTGAAACTGTGGTTGAAGCGAAGAACGTTGTGGAGGAATACCCTTCAAGAGTTGCTGTTGTTGCTGTAGCTGCAAGAATCTTTGTTGATGCAGAAGATTAATTTGCGCAGCAGAGGCCTGAGGAGATTGCCTGGACATTTGAAGCAACTGATGTTGCTGCTGCTGCTGGTGTTGTTGTTGCAAAAATAATGACTGGTCAGATTGTTGAGGCTCCATTTTTACAGGTGGTAAGCTTCTCATGGTCTGAACCTGTTGTGGTTCCATTTTGACCTGACCAAGATTTCGCAAGGCTTGCATCTGTTGGGAATTTTGCCCAAGATGGTCACTTGTTGCTAGTGGCTCCATTTTCACTTGTCCTACACCACCTAATCCACCTTGACTAGTTTGATATTGCTGTTGCTGCTGAATGCTACTGTTAGGGACAGAGTATTGCTGATTCTGCCGCAAGTTTGGTGATTCACGTTGTTGCTGATCTGGCAGGATCTGGTTGGCAGATGAATTTGAAAATTGTTGACCTGGTGCATTTGAGTTGACCATATTTGAGGGACCAAGAGATGAGGATGGGACATTAAATCCCATCCCATTGCCTATGCCGGACAACGGGTCGGAATCGGTCCCGTTATCCATCATACCCCTTAGGGAACTCCCTGGGCCAGACATCCCTGAATTTGGCACTCCATTGCTGTAAGACTGATGGAGGAGGGATGACACATTCCCAACCATGTTCATGTTATTAAACTGAGTTCGTGGCGAGACAAGGGACGGAAAACCAGATTGAGAGCCCCCTTGACCACCCATTAAACCTGAGTTTGACCGTAACATGGAAGATGGAACAGACTGCGCACCAGCAAGTGGAGTGGGTGGCCCTGGAGGTACCATCGTCCCAAAAGAGAAAAAAAACTACAAAACTTTTCTAGATTTCACGTAGAACACAGATTGACATGAACCCACGATAAAATTATGGCTAAGGATCTAAACAACTAAGATTGCTATCAAACAAGCAGCCCTAAATCACTCAAACCAGCAAGCAATTGACAGTTTGCAGAAAAGGAACGGAAACCTTGACACCTGAGCTTATGCTGTTGTGTGTTTCCAAACACAAGACAATTTCCAAAACACCTATAACATACTTTAGCCTCGAACATCCTAGCGTAATGGTAGCAGTTCCAAAGCACCAACTTTTACCCCCTTCTCTCATTGATCTCTGCACAATTCACCATTCTCCCAAAATCAGTTAACATGTACACATCCTTTGAAAAACAAAGCATTTCCACCCACCTTTGCAACACAATTAACCGCTACACTCTTTCAATGCCCATTCCCACAAACTTAAACCACACACAACTCACCACAAGGTTCGAATCTACAACCTGCAAAAAGAAAACCGAATCTTCACAACGAATAGAACAACAACACGAGTGAGACAACTGACCCAAGCTAAATTCCCACAACATAACAACCTCAACCACGAAAATCCAACACATAAAACAGCAAAACGAGTACACGAGCACAACCGAAATTTACAAAAACGAACTAAAATGAAGCTCTACGAATCAAATGCAACTAGAATCACAACGAGAAGCATCTACGAAAACCAAATCACAGCTGAATTAAGTGTGATGAGCTAGGGTTACAAACTTACAACCAAAACCGCCAAACTAATCAACACAAGAATCCAAAAACCAACCAACAGTAAACCAAAGGCATTCAAAACAGGAAACAATCAGAACACAACGCGTACCAGAGCAAGGAATGGAACAATCGCTCCACACTGTTCACTTTTCCTCTAGGCTGCGTATCATTCGACACACAGAAGAGAAACAATCAGTGTAAGTAAGCAGAGAATTAGGGTTTGTGAGTTGAAATTGAAGAATAATGAATGAGAGATGGAGTTCAATCGGTGTGTGATGAGAGGAAATCGGTGTTCTTCGCTGTAAGTTTAGAGAGAGAAAGAGGAGAGAGAGTGGTGTTCTCCTTGCGGACGTCAAAGTAGAATTGTATCCGATTGAATTTCTTCATTCTTCTTTCTATTCTCTCATCAAAGGAAGTCAAATCCACTTCTTTTATCATGTATGGAATTTTTTTATTCATCATCATCCATCATCCATCATCCATCATCCATCACCCATCATGCATGCATATGCACCATCCATCATCATCTACCATGATGCATTATGTAGTTTTAGATGTGGACTATTTTGTCCTTTGTTAAATGCCTCATTTACAATGTGTAAACTAGTAGCATGGGAAATAATAAATGGGGGAAATAATATAATATTAAAGAATATAATAACTAATCTTTTTAGTGTTTTTTTATATAAATATGTGGATTTTAACCGTTTGTGACAATGGTTTGATTTTAAATACAATAAAAAAAACTTACTATCGACAAATACCACGTTGATAGGTTATTTGGCGTTCTCTAAAAAGTTATGGCGTTTTAAATGCCTGTTAAAATATACGAAAACAAATTTTAATAAAAATCGTTTGTAAAAGTGAACACACAAAAATTGAAATCCAGTCAAAAGGTGCCACGTGATGGGTGGTAATGTTCATACCCACCACTATCTTTGATATTATACAAATGCTATATAAAATAATCCAGAATCAAAAGAATTGATGAAATTAGAAGATGAGGTAGAGGTGATGAGTTGTTTGAAGATAGGATGTACTTGATGATTAATTGAATTTTCACTAGATTTAATAAAAGAAGCAAATAAATTAAAGTGGTGACATTGTTTGATATTTCGTTTTTGGAACCCCCCATCCCCGGCCCGAGATCAACAAAAATAGGAACTTTTAGTGAATTGGTGAAAACACTACTATTGTTTGGCCTAATAACAATATATTTTGTTAGGTTAGTTAATTCTTTCTATAAAAATACAAGTCTTTTAAAATCAATATCTTACCTAAGATCTTATATTAAAGAAGACCAACAAGGTTATCTAATGATGTTGAATAAATAAATGAGGAACCAAGTGTGTGTCCGGTGGTTAAACAACCCCAAAAACGAATGTATAGCTGTAGTGCTACACAATGGTTATGGGTGGCGAGGTGGTGAGGTCGTTAAATATATGATAGAGAGAGAAAAGGAGGTTGCCTTTCTCGTGTGTGTGTGTGTGTATGAGATCAATATTTATCCAAGATGGTTTAGGTGGTGACTTGTGGCACCAAGAGTAGCATATCAGATGTGGCAGTGAAATGACCTACGATTTTGAACGTCTACCATCCACTCTCAGTTCGAAGTGTCTTTCTTGCGTCTTCTAAACCAAATATTCATTGAGGTGAAGATATGATTATGATATAAATATACCAAACGGGAATTTTAAAGGCAAACCTAACAATTGGATCAATCGTTGGTAAGTAATCCTAGAAAGGTTGAAGTAGTGAACAATGATTTTAGGCTAATCAAGTCTAAAAGAGCATGTGAAAAGTGTGAGATTGATTTTGCTTGATCTAGGTGAGCTTTATATTCCCTCTTTTAAACATTTTTAAATGTTTTTAGCCTTATTTGGGTACTAAGTGTGTTAATAATTAAATGTTTGTGGTAAACGTTAAACATGGCTAATGGATTTAAACATGGAAGTATATTACATGGTTTTTCCATGTTGTTTTAATGATGGTATACGATTGTGGTGTTAATGGTAATGATTAAACTCAAATGTGTGTTATCTTGATGCTTAATATATCATATATATATGTGTGTGGGGCTTAGGTTATACTACAAAACCGTTAGTGTTTTATTAAAAAAGTTATTGCATGATAAGTAATATGTGGTTAAAGATTATGATATGTGTTTTATGTCAAGCAAGTATGTGTAGTGCATGTTTGGTAAGTCATGTGTGTTTATTGATTGGAACAACTTAGGCATGACTGGTATTACAAGTGAGTGTATTTGAATGAATTACACTAGTAAATTGATGTGGATTGACTTGTATAGATAACTAAATATATGTGCATTTATTTTATGTAAATAAGTCTATTTTAACACCCTGAAAAATTAAAACGAGTCATCGAGGAAAATGAGCTTAATTAGTGGGTATTTAATAAAGAAAGGAAATGGGTTATGAGCTAATTAGGCTTATGGGTAAGAGCCTAAGTGATTTAGGGCCCATAATTAGCCCTTTAACCCATCTAATTAGCCACCATCTTTCTCATTCCAACCCTAGCCACCAAAATTTGTAGAGAGAGAAAGTAGAGAGAGAAAGTGAAGAAAACTCAATATTTGGAGCTTCAAAGGTTAAGGGATTGAAGATCTAAATGATTGAGCATCAAACCATAAGAAAGGAGCAACAAATCCAAGTAAGAATCGGCCTCTAAACCCTTCTGTAGCTCAAACCCGGATTTTAGGGTTTTGGGTTTTGAAAAGTTGCAAAGAATCGCATAAAGGTCATATTTTTACGTATGAAAACATGTAAAAAGCTTAGATATAGCCTCATGGATGATTAACTAAGAGATTAGACATAAAAAGTTGCGATTTTGGGCTAAAAACGGGCTGGTTCGTAATTTTTATGCAATTTGCGAAACTATGTAAGCATCCAGCGAAATTGCATATTCAAGCTGCGAAACTGTGGGTTTTCTGCGAAACTATCATTTTGCAGATAATTTCGTAGCCATGGAATTCCAACGAAGTTGGGGCGAAACTGGCAGTGAAACTATCAGTGAAACTGGCAGCGAAAATGTCAGCGAAACTGGCAGCGAAAATGTCAGCGAAACTGGCAGCGAAACTGGCAGCAAAACTGGCAGCGAAACTGTCAGCAAAACTGGCAACGAAACTGTCAGCGAAACTGTCAGTGAAACTGACAGCGAAACTGCTTTTCTGGCAGCGAAATTAACAGTGAATTTAGGCAGAATTCAACCCCTTTAAGTGTCAACTTATCTACAGGTTGTGTAGTGTGATCCTAGCCTTGAAAGCTTAGTTTAGAAGTTAGTTTCGGTATCCAGGTGAGTTCTAGATCCCCTTATTTGTAAGTTTTTCCATGTTTTGGGGTTATTATGCATACTAAATATACGTTTTTAAATGACCGAGTTTTATGAGGTTTTAATGGAAAGATCGATTTTTTATAAGGAAATGTGTTATATAAATACTTAAAAATAAAAGAATTTCGCACTGACCTGGCAGCCCGGCCCCAGCCAGGGGCGTTGCCCCTTGGACCCCACTAGGGGTTGCCGCCCCTAGGACCCCGCTGTCAGGGGCTGCCGCCCCTGAACTCCCGCTGTCCCGCGGAAGGTCGGTTTGTTTTATGATGACTAGTACTTGGCATGTTGTGTACATAATAAGTTAAGTATTATATATATTAAAGTGGAAGATGATATTAATGAAAAGTGAAACTTAATGAATGTTACTCCCGGGCCCATTTGATGATGAAAAGTCTTGCAAGCACTATGATAGACTTCACTTATGTGAATCTGATGTATGATGATTGATCCGTATTCATGAGCGGGCTATGTGCCTTGTAGTGTGGATCAATTGTCGGGGGTTAGCTACCATGATGATGTGTACCTACAGGGATCAACATTCGTTGTCGATCAACATGGAGCTCTTGCTTTGTGCAATCTCGTTTATGATGAAGTGAAAGATATGAAAGAATGAAAGATAATGAACATGCTTATTAAGATGAAAATGTTATGTATTATGTATGCGTGGTCATTATATGATGGATAAAGTTATATTTTCTTATTTACCTAAAACTAGAACTCACTCAGCAAAGCTGACTTTTATGCATAATAGTTGGCAGGTAAATGTTGATACTGAGGATGGCACCACAGAGCTACTTAGGGAGCTATGGATGGCATTCCTGTTTATGAAATCTTTTATTGTAATTTAAAAACAAGTACTATGTTTTGTTTACAATTAAAGGACAAATGTATGAGTACAATATGGAATCTAAGTCTTAAATGAATGTCTAATTATTTCTGCTGTAATGTTTTTGTTATTAAACAGATTTTATGCTATGATTAACCAACTGTGAGGCTTCCCGGGAACGGGGCCTTACAAGTTGGTATCAGAGCCAAAGTTTAAGAGAACTGGGTAAACTTTTTCAAAACCTAAACTTGTTAGGAGCATATATAGTCATATATAGTGTGTCGGTCGCTTGTCCAATAGTCTAGGCTTAATGTTATACACCTGATATGTTGTAAACACATGAAACTGGGTCATTCGCAGGAGCATGTGCGAATGAGACTCAGTCGTATGACTGAGCCATGCTAATGGACCAGTCATGCGACTGAGAGATGCGATTGGGACCTTCGTAAGACTGAACCATAAGTACGGTCCAGTCGTACGACTGAACCATACGCATGGTCCAGTCGTACGATTGAACCATACGCATGGTCCAGTCGTACGATTGAACCATACGCATGGTCCAATAGCACAAATGGGCCCAGTTGCATCTAATATGGGCCGAGGCCTATATATACCAGTTTCAATGTGTAGAGTAAAAGGATTCTCTAAAGGGTTTTAGAGGAAGTCTGCCTGGAGCCTTGGGCTGCCGGATGAGAGGGGAGATCATGCTCGATCTTCCCCTTGCTAAGAGTCTTGATTCTTATGTTGTAACGAGCTTGTAATCGTTAGGTTTTATCAATGAAACCATTCAATTATAGTTCATATTACTGTTTGACTTTTGGTTTGATGTTGTGTATCCTTCCGTCAAGAACATGCTCGGATGTTTATCGATCCAAACAAACCGACTTCACAATCTTGTTAGGATCCGGTATTTGACCAAACACCAACTGATTAACGTGTTAAACCAAACCAAATAGTGCGGAATCCTATTTGATTGGCGATCCAATCAGTGAGAACGCACGTAGACACAATAACGAATTGAATCTAACATCAAGAATCGATTAGGAATCGATCTGCAGCGTTCTATGAACTTGGAGTACGAACTTAGAGGCTTCTAGACGGCTAGGGTACGTCTGGAGTCGAAGTGGATTTAATGCTTACGTTTTTCCATGAATTAGGTGGTATTTATAGGTTAGGGTTGCTCATTCGGGCGATTGAACCATTGACATGGTTCATTCGTGTGATTGAGACATGCGGTTGATCTATTCGCACGGCTGAGTGTTCAGTCGTGCGACTGAGTCAGACGTATGAAGTTGTTCAGGCATATGAACTATTTAGGTGCATGGACACTCAATCGCATGGCCATTCGGACGCATGACCACTGTTGGGGCGCATGGTCCATTCGGACGCATGACCACTGTTGGGCGCATGGTCCATTCGGACGCATGAAAACTTCACTTCACCAAGTTTGAGTGTATTCAATAGTATAATTTAATGCATAACACTTCAAACAATCACAAACCTATATAATCAAGTCAATATGTGTTAAACAACTCATTAATGAAATATTAAACATTATAAACACAACCAAACATTTGTATTTCATTAAGTACCCGTACAATTACAATTACACAAGTGTAAGACATATTACATTCAGATCAGGATCTAGGTACATATATGTATCAACAAACTCCCCCTTGGACCTAGATCTATCTATTGTCTAACATCTTTCATGATTTCCTCAAACTTTTTGTACTTAGCTTCTTTGGTGACTCCTATGTTTATCTCAAAAGCAAAATAGAGTCTTATCACTTTCTGGAACTGTAAAGCTTGTACAATATCCTGTGGGTCGTAGAACAGTGGCCACTTGTATAAAGTATAAACATCTTGTGCTAACAAGTTGGTGAGCCACATCGGGTCAAACACCCTTATGGTTTCCATTGAGCCATTCTTGTTCAAGACTATTACGGCCTCTCCCGTTCTCCAATCGTAGTACCACCATTTGAAGTGTGGAGTGAAGTCCTGTGGCATCTCACGTAGTGGGATCTTAGACATTGTACATGGTGGACTCCACTTCAGCACTACTCTAGGTTTACCAGTTATGGTATCAACTTCAGATCTTCTGATGTACCTCATTGGTTGTTGAGGTTTGAAGTTGACCCATCTGGTATGGTACTCCCTCTTTAGAGCAGCTTCAAGCCAGCCTGACATATTAAGAGGGTCAGCATATAGCAAATTTAACTTTGCTAACTGGTTGAGCTCAAAACCTGGAAGAGTCTTCAGATCATGTGGAAATCTGAAGTACTCTATTCCCTTCTCACGTTTAACCGCGTAAACGTTGAGGTCTACAAAATGTGCCCACGCTATTATCCTGCTTGCCACTTTTTGATGTTTCTTGACCTTATACAGTTTGGTGTAGGCAGTTGATGTAGTAGCTCTACGTTGGGCTTTGATTTCTTCAAAACATGCTGCCCATTCAGCCTTTTTGATTTTGACTTCGGCGTCTGAGGCTTGGGCCTTCTCTTTATCCTTTTCTGACTCTTTCTCCATCCTGTCCAGAGTCTCAAAAGTGTCACTGACAAGAGTGTCTCCCAGATTGGGAATGACAGTTCCCTCCTTGTTAGTGTACTCAGGATAGTGTTGAGCAGTGACATCTTCTATCTCAATCTCATTGACATCCTGAGCTCATCATCACTCTCTGTTTGCACAGTTGGAGCATCTTTTACAATCTCATCAGGATTGAGCTTGAACATTTCTGCCAGTTGCTCATCAGTAAGATCATGAATTATTTCCCCTTCTTTAGGGGTGTAATTCACTGATCAATAGACAATCCCTTGCAGATCAAGAATCATGGTTAGTTGAGTCTTGATCTGTTGAAGGGGAGCAATATCGTGTTCATCCCTTTGATAATTTGGATCTGCTTGATTTATACATTCAATATATCAATCATTAGTTAACAATCAAGACAGAACCATAATAATCGAAAACATAACTATTTACATTACATATAAACATGTATTTCGTTAATATCATACATAATCCGAATACAAAAGATATTAAATAATAATAAAGCGACTAAGCTTTACTCTTGTCCTGGATCATCGGCTCTTCTGCTGCCGGGTTGGATGAGGAGGCACTCGGATCTTGAGTACGTTTGGTCCTCCTTTCGCTCGCTGATGTGGCACCTGCAGCTGAAGAGTCGTCATCATCATCATCACTAACATCAGTATGACCATCATGATCATCACCATCATCATCATCATCACTATCATCATCATCATCCATTCGCATGATTGGTCCATACTCAAGGTCCAGTCGTGCGAATGGGTCATACACTTGACATTTTCCTTACTTTATGACCGTTTGACATTTAAACCCTTTTAAACTGTTAATTTAACATTATGAACATTTGATCATCTCAGACATGATCATTTTAGACTTAAAACCTTTAGATCACCTCAGACGTGATCTTTTTAAAACCTTTTGTCACCTTAGACGTGACCCATTTATTTGAAAGCACATGTGGTCACCTCAGACATGACCTTTTCGATGATAAGGTCCCTTATCAACTTCCATGACATAGTCTGATACTACACAAAACTAAATTAGACTAACTTTGTACTTACATAAAAGAAATAACACTGAAAATTACACTAAGATATGTTTTTGTGTTTTTGTGAGGGTTAATTCCTAAGATGTAACTCTAGGGAATAATTCATCTAAGAGGGCAGCCTCAATCTTTCAAACCATACATGGACCAATTCAAGCTGGAATCATACAGGATATTCAAATCATTTGAGACCAGTTAGCTAAAACCTTTGATGCTCTATTCTTGTTTTTCATCTGGAGTCATTTAGAAAATTTAGGAAATCATACTAGTACGCTTAGGTCTCCACGCTGATTCGAACTTTCAAGAATTGTAGCCACGGTGATTGTTAGTATACTTGTCCTCTTAAATCCATACACAGACTTTCAACACAGTTTGTTGATCGTTTTAAGGTTTGTTTATTTCAACAGGCATTTGTGGATCCCACACTCATATGGTAATCAACATTCCTCAGGAGATTTTTGAGCGGTCTTGGGGTAGTGTTCAAGAAGCGACTATTCATAGAATTTTCAAAGAGAAGCCAATCCTCAGGTCAGTGCCATCGCACAGTAGAGAGGCGGCAAACAACAATGAGTTCTAGAATATATAGGTTATGCTTATCCTCAGGTCACTGCCACCGCACAGCAGAGAGGCACATAATCTATCTTCTTGTTTGAGCAATTCTTCTTCTTTTAGCATTCATGTGCTTTAGCTCATGCTTTGGTCTTACGCACACTTTTGTGGCGTTTATTTTGCTCGTCACCCCTTATTGGAATCCTGTTGATTGTGTTAACCAGGGATAAGGTGTTTCCCATAGCTAGTCAAACATCTTAGTTTAATCTTGAGATCACCAAACGGCCTAGTCATCTATTGTGTTGAATCTACCAACATATCAGCTATGGTCTAGCAACCTCTAGGTCTACTTTCTTTATGTTACCTTAGTAGTAGCTAGCTTAACTATCATATTTCCTTTTATATTGCTCAGACTACTCAGACTTTGAACTTTTCATCTTTTTCAATTTTTATTTTTAAAGTCCCAAATGGTTTGTACCTGTGTACTATCATATTCCGCACGTTAAATCGGTATCACACGTACGATCTTATTTATTATCGGCTTGCCTCTCATTTTCCCTCGTTTTTTCATACCTATTCTCCCCCTAAAATACTAAAACCTCTAAGGATTTGCGTTTTATAATTTTAATGAGCAAGAACCAACACTAAGTGTAATTAACGAAATAACTGTAAACAAAACAAGAGAATTAAACGTAAAGAACACTATAATTTAAGAAATTTTAAGAGAAACTAGACGCGACGCATCGGACTATACATGGTCATCTTCAAGAATGACCTCACTTTTCTTTTTAACACCATTGACCTCTAACAGATATAGAAAACATGGTTTATCAAAAGCCTTTGTATAGAGGTCAGCGCGTTGAAAATCAGTGTTTATTTTTATCACATCGATTAAGTTCTTTTCAAAATAGTCATGTATGAAGTTATATTTGATTGTGATGTGTTTGGTCTTAGGATGTTGGACCGAGTCCTTAGTGACCGCAGTCGCAGCAGAGTTATTAACAAATAGGAGTGGAAGTGAAATGCAAATCGTAATCCCGCATTTGCTGTTGAATCCATATGATTTGGGAACAGCAGCTTGCAGCAGCAACGTATTCTGCTTCATAGGTTGACAAGGCAACCGAGGTCTGCTTCTTACACTACCATGTTACTAATCTTCTCCCAAAGAACTGACACCCTTCTGATGTAGACTTGTAGTTCATCTTGCAGCCGCCGTAATCCGAGTCACTATACGTTGTAAGTTCAAAGTCATCATCATGAGGATACCACAACCCAAGTGTGGGTGTGCCCTTCAGATAACGAAATATCCTTTTGACCCCAATTAGATGATTCACCTTAGGCTTTGCCTGATATCGCAAGCATAAACATGTCGCATACATGATATCTGGTTTGGAGGCAGTGAGATACATGAGAGATCCAATCATCCCGCGGTACATAGTGGCATCTACCAGATCACCGTTCTCATCGGGTGCTACATCATGGTTTGTAGCCAGTGGAGTGCCAGCTATGGAAGCATTCTCCATGTCAAACCAACTGAGAATATCTCCTACATACTTGGTCTGATGTAAGAAGATTCCATTGGTGTCTGATCTACTTGTAACCCGAGAAAGAACTTCATCTCCCCCATGGCGCTCATCTCAAACTCAGCCTTCATTACTACTTCGAATTCTTTGCATAATTCTTCGTTCTTTGAACTGAAGATTATGTCATCTACATAGATCTGTACTAGCAGTAAGTCTTCATCTTTTTCTTTGATAAATAGTGTGCAGTTAATGAATCCCCTGCGAAATCCATGTTTCACAAGATGAGTCGAGAGTTTCTCATACCAAGCCCGTGGAGCTTGATGAAGCCCGTATAGAGCCTTGTCGAGTTTGTAAACTCTATCCTGATGATATGGATCTTCAAATCCCTCGGGTTGACTGACATACACTGTTTCTCTGATTTCACCGTGAAGGAATGCACTCTTAACATCTAGCTGATAGATTTTGATTTTCATATAAGATGCATAGGCAAGGAAGATGCGGATGGCTTCCATCCTTGCCACTGGTGCAAATACTTCATTGTAATCAATACCTTCAACTTGTCGAAAACCCTGAACAAAAAGCCGAGCCTTGTTTCTGATGATCACTCCCTGATCATCTTTCTTACATTTCAAGACCCATTTGGTACCAATGACTTTAGCACCTTTAGGTCTATCCACTAGTGTCCATACACCTAACTTCTTAAACTGAAGAAGTTCTTCCTGCATGGCACTAACCCAAGCCTCATCATTTAGTGCTTCACTAACATACTTTGGCTCAAATTGAGACACAAAGCAGCGGTATGCACCGTCGTGAAGGTATCCTTTTTCCATCACAGAGGCATAATCAGTGGAGTACAGCTGATTTCTAGTCTGAACCCCTGATCTCACATCTCCTATAATATTATCCAAAGGATGGTAGACGTTTAGACGTGAGCTGGGGGTTGTCGGAACAACCACCTCAGAGTCAAGATTATGACCATTTGGTTATGGATCTGAGGCGATAGGAGTCTGAGGTTCAGAAAGTTTAGAAGCATCACTAGCCGATCCTTGTGAATTTGTGGTAGTCGGAACCTGTACATCCTGGTTGATCTGATTATTTTCTTCATTTTCTTCATCAGAGGAGGAGTCACTCATATCAACTGCTCCCCCTGAGTTGGTAGGATCGTGACTTGTTGGATCTTGAGACGGGGTGTTCAAGACATCGTACATCATCTTGTTTGCCAACTCTTCTTCTGAAGAAGAAAGAGATATATTGAAGGACTTGAAGAATCCATCATAGTCGAAGAAGTAAGCAGGCCCTTTTCCAGCAGCGGTGTGATATATCTCTGAACATCAACATTACACCACACCTCTACTTGACCCGTTGAGTTGTTGTAAACTCTCTTGTTCGGTATGTTGTATCCTAAGAAGATCCCTTCATCAACCTTCTCACTGAATTTTCCCTCCCGAGTCTTTTTCAGCAGGGGGCACGGAGCGCCAAACAGCTCGAGATATTCCAAATTAGGTTTACGTCACTGTAATAACTCGTAGCACGTTTTTCCATGGCGTTTTACTACCAGAACTCAATTGAGGGTATAACATGCATTTGCCACTGCTTCATTCCAAAATTGGATAGGCAGTTTCGAGTCTGCAAGCATTGTCCATGCCGTCTCTATCAAGCTGTAGTTCTTCCGTTCAGCAACGCCGTTCATCTTAGGGGTATAAGCCGAGGTAAATTGATGCACAATTCCCTTTTCCTTGCAATAGTCCTCCATCCTCTGATTCTTGAACTCGGTTCCGTTGTCTGAGCGCACATGTCTTACCTTCAGCTTGTATAGGGATTCCAGTGTAGTTACCAATTCCTTGAAGGATTCAAATGTTTCTGATTTGGATTTCAGAAACATTACCCAAGAGAACCTTGAGTTGTCAACGGTAACTACATAGCAATAGAAGTCGCCTGCGATGCTTCTTGTACTGATTGGACCAAACAGATCCATGTGAAGAAGCTCAAGTAGAAGTTCTATAGAATGAACTTTCTTTTCCTTATGAGAGTTCGTCGTCTGTTTGCCCTTTTTGCACGCAACACAAAAATCCGGGAGCTGGAAGTTTTTGACATTTACCCCTCTCACAAGATCATTCTGGATCAAATGATTCATTTTCCTCGGATTTATGTGTCCCATTCTTCTATGCCAGGAGATGGATTCCTTCTCAGTAGCTTTGGACAAGAAACATTGGACTTCACTATCCGTTGTGGATGCCTTTGAGAGATCCAAGACATAAAGATCATTATATCTTGAAGCTGACATTAAGATCTGATCCTCCGGAATCACGTAGTCCTTCTTTAGAACGTAACACTTCTTGTTGTCAAAAACTACCTTAAATCCTTTATCACAGATTTGAGAAATAGAAAGTAAGTTATTTTGTAACTATTGGACATAGTTTACCTTATCAAACTTAACTTTCTCATTTCCCACTTCTCCTTGGGCTGTGATGTACCCGCATTTGTTTCCAGCAAATGAAACATGCCCTCCTTTAATTTGTCTGACATTTGATAAGAGAGCTTTGTTCCCTGTCATGTGCTTGGATGCTCCGCTATCGACAATCCACGTGTTCGTCTCAAAACTATAGCGAACACCCTGCATATTCAATGAAAACATTAATTCATGTTAGGAACCCAAGCCTTAACCGGCTTGGGTTTCCCTGAGGCATCACATATCACAAACCAACCCACTGACCCTTTGAGGTTAAGGATTGATCAGAATTCTATGTGTTCTTATTTTCAGGCACTAAGGAGGTTTTTTCTTTCCATAATCCAGATTTGTGTAAGGCCTGTTTGTGATAAACAGACGACTGGTTGATGGATTGAACTTTGGGTTCACAATCCCTTTTAGGAGGCGTCATTGAGTTTCTCTTAAAAGATCTAGATGTAGATGCAGAAAGTTCAACTTTCTTCCTCGGTGTCTGATAATAAGGACAGTGAGACGCTATGTGACCATACTCTCCACAATTATAGTAGGATCTTCTTTCAAATTTACGGTTTATTTGTTTTGGTGGAGATTACTTGTCACACGGTCAACCTTAGTGTGTTTGGACTGAGGCACTACTTTGCTAGATGTATGAGTTGGTTTTACAAAATTAATTTTTTTACCTGGTTTTACATCTTTAATCCCTTGTTTCCCTGGACTGTGACATGATACACATGATTGAGTAGATTTTATAGTCTTTTTAGGTTCTTGTTTGACTTTGTTTGACCTTGAGTTTAAACTCACCCTTTCAAATTCTTTTTCCAGGTTAACACAAGGCATCTTTCCTATTGCCTTTGAAGTGACCTCCTTTTGTTTAGGGTTAGATTCACTTGATTTACTTACTGAATCTAGATCGCTAACAAGAGGAGTAGACACCATGTGATCCTTGATGGAGTTATTGTTAATTGGTTTACTTTTGGTGTTCATCAAGGTCTTAGGTGGTGGTGGAACCATTTTGTATCCTAGTCCCTCCCTATTATTTCTCTTTCTAACTAAGTGTTGGACAATGTGTGATGAGCTTGTCCAACTATACAGTTTTTGTTTTAATGATTGACTTCTACTTCTAAAACTGCTTTTTGCTTCTTAATGTCCTCAAGAGAGTTCAGATAGTACCTAATGTCATTTGCTTGGTTAAAGCAACTACCTTAGTTTCCCTAAGCTGTTTATTTAATAGGTCTATCTTTTCCTTGTAACTATGCTCGTTTTGTTTCAATACTCTATTTGCTTCTATGCACAGTTCCAGATCCTTCACTAAGCTATCATTATGATCTAATCGCCTCGCAAATTTTGAATCTATAACTTCTCTAAATTTATTACATTCTAAGCAAGCATGATTATTAAACAGTTGGTCAGTAGTACTTACCTGGGATGTTGAAGAAGAATCAGCCATGAGTGCTTGCTCGGTTGTCTCTGGTTCTAGTGATTCACATGATGATGTGGATTTTTCTTCTTCAGGCAGGTAGTTGACCACATTTGTAGTATCTTTAGAATTTGACATTGCGAGCTCTACTGCTATATCTCCTTCACTTGCAGAATCGTCATCAATATCCTCCACATTAGCTATATTTGACTCTCCTGGTGAGACGAACCGAAAGCTCTAGTCCTATCCTTCATCTTCATTACCAGTCAAGGCTTTTGGATCCTTACTTGACGAGTCAGCATTACTAGCTGTGGACTTATCTTGACGGTTAAATGACAAGGGATTTCCATTACCTGTCTTCTTTGGTTTTGTACACTCCCTCTTGAAGTGTCCCTTCTCACCGCAGTTGAAACATGTAACCTTTGACTTATCAAACCCAAAGGTTGTGTCTTTTGTTGCAACCAGGTTCTATCCGGTCTTTTTGACAAACTTTTTAGCTCGTCGGACAGCACTTGCCAGAGCCCACATTATGTCCATTCGTTCCAACTCCATTTCATCCACCTGCTCATAATCTTCATCTGCTAGGTGGCAGTTACCTATCTTTCCAGCAATTAATCCATCGTAGGATTGAACCACTGCAGCTAAAAGGTCCATATGTTCTCTGGCCACCTCCACAGTTACATTCCCGAGGTTGTCGGTTTTCAGCTTTGCTGCATTAGCTTTAGGTATTATATATTGGGTGCTAGACGACCCTGACATTTCTGATCCTGAAGTTGAGGGTTGTGCTGGAACTCCTGCGCTTGAGATGAAGGCGGTTTGCAGTGGTGCTCCAGATGTCTTGACTAAAGGAGTAGCATTGTAGAGTGCAGGATTCTGATCGTAGTTGGCCTTTTGGGCTCGATACTTCATTCTCAGCTCCTCTTCTCTCAGTTTCAGAATGAAGTCATTTATATCTAACTTCGAGAGCATTCCATTATGTCTGAGATTAGAAACAAACGAACCCTATTTTTCTGGTAATCCATCAGCAAAGTTGGATACCTTTTCTTCCATCGAAGTAACCACTCCATGAGTGTGCATCTCATTCATCAAGTGGTAGAATCTATCGATCACATCATCAAGGCCTTCTTTTCCCATTGAAGAGAAGTTGTCAAACTCCTTCTTCAATGCTTTTGCCTTGATAGCCTTCAGAGAGGCATTCCCATCATACCTCTTCTCCAACGCATCCCAAAGTTTCTTAGCTTGAGTATACTCCGAATACTGATGGAAAATATCCTTCGGAATAAACTGAGTAAGCAAGGCGTAGACTTTCTTCTCAGCGTTGTGTTTTACCTTCTGTGCATCCGACATGCCACTTAGAGTAAGTTTTACTCCGTCAGCTCCAACTGGCATGCTGTACCCCGAATCTATTGCCTCCCACAAATTTGTATCCACTCCATTCAAGTAGATTTCGAAACGTTGCTTCCATTGTGGGTAGTCGTCTAATGTAATAAGTTTTAGGGGTTTATTGTGAATCCCCACTTCGTTCTCCAACAGCAGTAGATTCTGAATACATTTATCTCTACTTGCTGTGTATGCTGAAAACTGATCCTCCATTACACTTGACTTTACTATTTGACAAGCTGCTGATGGGTGCGAATGAAGGTATGTGATTGGGCTTATTCGGGAGATTGAACTAGTGCGGATGGGTTAATCGTATGACTAAGCAAATGCGGATGAGTCTGTCGTCCGAATAAACTAATGCGGTTGAGCGGTGCGAATGAGACTCAATCGTACGACTGAGCCATGCTAATGGACCAGTCGTGCGACTGAGAGATGCGATTGGGACATTCGTAAGACTGAACCATAAGTATGGTCCAGTCGTACGATTGAACCATACGCATGGTCCAGTCGTACGATTGAACCATACGCATGGTCCAATCGCACAAATGGGCCTAGTCGCATCTAATATGGGTCGGGGCCTATATATACCAGTTTCAATGTGTAGAGCGTGAAAGGGATTTCCAAATGGTTTTGAGAGGAAGTCTGCCCGGAGCCTAGGGCTGCCGGATGAGATGGGAGATCATGCTCGATCTTCCCCTTGCCAAGAGTCTTGATTCTTATGTTGTAATGAGCTTATAATCATTAGGTTTTATCAATGAAACCATTCAATTATAGTTCGTATTACTGTTTGACTTTTGGTTTGTGCTGTGGTTTATCCTTCCGTCAAGAACATGCTCGGATGTTTATCGATCCAAACAAACCGACTTCACAACTTAAACTGAAAATGGGACCGAATGAAGGATGCCAATCCAAGTAGCTACGTGCCATCAGGTAAAAGTTTCATGTAAAATTGGGATTATGTGCGTGTGCTATATGTTCTATGTCCTTCTAGATTTGAATACTGACATGTGTTAGTATAGTGATTGCTTGGGACAGGAGAGTAAGGTGAGTAGTTAATCACACTTGGTCACTATAGTTAAAGACTTACCGTACTTATAATGATCTGAGCAATTATCTTGAATGTCACACCCCAACCGATGACGAAATCATCGGGGCGGATGAATGTGAAACGATTGTTCATAGCACATGGAACTAATTAAGTTGAAATAATATTAAGTATCATTATTTATTGAACTTTACAAGACAAAAAAATCATTACAATACACAAAAAAATAAACAATAACATAAGATGTTTAATTTATCTAAGTCCAAGTCCTATGTGAGCAAGAAGAGTTCTTCAAGAATCAAACCTGAAACATGTTAAAAATAAAAGGTCAACTTTAAAAGTTGGTGGGATTTCCATAGTTTCAAATACATAAGTATATATAAAATATGGCAATTCATGTTGTAAGTTAGAAAACAAAGTAACTAGGAATGTAAGACAGAATGCACAATCAAACCTTGACAGTTTTCTTACAAGTCTCAAACGTTTACAAGTATATACGATTAGCTAAGTTCTCAACGTTTACAAGTATATACGATTAGCTAAGTGTACTTGGATCAACCAAGCAGGTTTGTCAGGCCCATAGATCTAGACATCGCCAGGCTAGCAATAGTTAATGATTGTACATATAATCGATATTACATGGTAGCTACAAAGATCAACTAACCACAACATACAAGTGAATTGCCATAAGTTTACAAGAATCAAACGTTTACAAGTGCAACGATTATAAGGTAACATGTTTCACCCCAAAGTGTGAAAATGTGAAAAAAGGGTATTGAAATACTCACCTAATATTTATAAGGTGATGATAAGAACCAAACGAGACTCCAACGATTTCTTTTACAAGTTACCTAAACGTATTAATTCCAATATGAGGTTCAATAATAAGACTAATGATTAGACGTGAACTAGGGTTTCAATTAGAATTTTAGGGGTTCAAACAATTAGATAAAATAATGAACCGTTTAGGTTTTGATTTAATAAAGATAGTATAAATCAATTAAGACCAAGAATAATTAAAAATGATTTAATAATTTAATTAATTGATTTAATAGAAATTAAGTATAATGTACGAAAGGAAATAATTAATTTAATAATTAATTATTTAAAACTAGATAAAGATGATTAATTGAATACTTATTTAATGACTTTAAAATTATTTAAAATCATTTTACAGAGTTTTGAACTTTTTAAATGATTTATCATAAAGATTCTATAATACAAACTTTAAGAATAAAGTATAATATGTTGTTTTATAAGTTAACTATTTATGATATAATATAGTTAATTAAAACATTAAATAATAAATTATTTAAATAACCATTTAATAAGTAGTTATTTAAATAATCATTGAACTATAATATATTTATAACATAAATGACTAAATAATATTTTTATAACCTTTTATTCTTAAAAAAACATTAATTAAATCTAAGAATTATAAGTGTTAAAACCTTTAGAAATTAACTTGATATTTTTGAAATAATTTAGTTAACAAAATAATTTTTATTGTGATTTAACAATATAATACAAATTTTCTGAATTATAAAAATGTTAACAAAACTAATATAAACAGAATATGGTGGAGGCCCAGTTCAAACCCGAGACCTCTTAGCCATAAACCATGCCACTTACCAGTTGGGCTAGAGTTAGGCTACAACCCGATCTGGTTAAAATTTCAGCCTAATTGTTTATAAAACAACAATCACCAAAACCCCCAATTACTAAGAACCCTAGAACGATTTGATTTCAATTGAACATCCAGATGATTATGATAACAAAATTGATGTTAAGGCTTTGTTTCCCCATGTAAAACAGAGTATAATGATATGTATAACTTACATGATTGAGTTCAAATTGATGAACATAGGTTTAAGAAAAGTCGCGACCGGTTTGATTTTGAGTTTGAAGATTTGCAGAATATTAGCTTCAATTGATGACATTCGTAGATTCCATAGAGGTTTAGGATTGATAACCTTCGGTCAATTGAAAGCTATGATGTTTGGAAGGTGGTGTTCGACTATGTTGCAGGTCCGAATGAAAGTGTTGATCGAAAGTTGATTGTGTGCGTTTGGTAAATGAAATTAGAGCTGTAGTTAGTTCAAATGGGTTATTTAGAAGCTTTACACTTGATTAACCAGTTCTGATTGTAACTGTTTCAATACGATCGAGTTGAAGTTTTGAATTGATGTTTTGGTTTCGGGTGCACAACTTTAATCGGCCGATTTAATTCAATTAAAACTGAATTTGAGTTCGAAACTAATATACGTTTGTTATGAATTAATTATTTGAAATGAAAATCGAACTTTTTGAGTGCTTTTAAGGTCACCGGAGGCCGCCGGAGTCGGCCACCAGAAAAACGGGGGTGGGGGCGGTTTGGGTTGTTTTTATTTAATTTACACTTTGGTCCATGATGTTTTAAGAGCTCATTATTTTATGTTCAAAAGCTTTAAAACAAGTTTCTTAAATTACATTTTTAGCCCCTTGACTATTAAAGTTCTCATTTAACAAATATCTTATAAAATTTTACAATTTTAAATGAGTCTATTAAATAACATCTTGTGATTTAAATTAGATGTTTTAATGGTTAAAATTTATTATTAACATTTGAAATTTATAAAATAATAAATTTTATGAAGTATCATTATTATTATTACAAATTGATTAAACGATAGACTACTTAAAATTTTAATAGCCCAATTCATAATATAGATTGCACATTTAATACATTTAGTCCATTTAGAATTATTATTATAGTTTAATAATAGAACTAAAAAATGGGTTCGGGTTTATGACTAGAAAATGGCGAATGTTTATTGAATAACCATTTTGGTGTTTGAATCTTATAGGAATTAGTCATGGCTGGTAGAAAATCAGGGAAGGCAACCCGAGGAGGTGCTCGTGGCGGGCATACTACTGAGCCACGTGTCACCCGGAGCAAAGCTAATGCTCCCGAGAGTGTTCACGAGGAGTCGGACCTCCATAGTCACCCGGAGGGGGAGGGATCAGCCACCCTCAAATCTACTATGAAGGAGGCTATCGTTGATGAGGTCTATAATGTTATGCAGAATGTGTTACCCTCAGTGGTGACTGAGGTGATTAAAGCAGTTAGGGATGGAGAGAAAGCTGAGAAGGAGGGGAAGGAAAATAAGAAGAATTCAAGGAAGTCCAGCAGGACTGAAGAATCTAAAAAGGAGCCATCAAACCCTAAGGTGGTACTTCATGATGATGACAGTGATGAAGAGTCTGAAAAAGAGACTACTAAGGGGTGAAACTATGGGGCATTTCAAAGGTGCAAGCCCCCGACCTTTGACGGTAACGGCAATGCTACTGTCGCTCATCGTTGGGTCAGAGAGATGGAAGCGGTACTAGAAATTAGTGAGTGCAGGGAAGATCAAAAAGTTAAATTTGCCACTCATTCTTTCGTCAACTCAGTGTTGTGCTGGTGGTACAATATTGTCCAGGCTGAAGGAAAGCAATCGATAGCCAAAATGAGGTGGTTTGAGTTGAATGAGTTAGTGCTGGAGGAGTATTGTCCCCATCGGGATTAGATAAGATTGAGAAGGAGTTCTTGTATTTGGAGGCTGGGAACATGACTCATCAAGAGTATACATCCAAGTTTAATGCGCTTGCAAGACTTGTGCCAGACATGGTGACTCCTGCATCCAAGAAGACCAAAAGATGCATACAGGGTTTGCGATTGCAGCCAGACCAGGCACGTTTAGGTCTGTGGTGGATTTAGCTGAGAGGTTGTACGATAAGAGGGACCCAATGCATGTGCAGAAGAAGGTAGAGAATGGAATGGGAACAAGAATGGAAATGGGAAGAGGTTCGAAGGTGATAACTTCAGGAGCGAAGAAAAGAGGATGAGGGTTGAGGACCAGTCAAGGAGACGGGGAAATACTGGTGAAGGAGGTGCTTGTAGAAAATATGGAAAAGGTCATTCAGGGGAGTGTAGAGTTAGGACTGGAAAATGTTTTAAATGTGGGAGCGAGGGCCACTATGCTAGGGATTGCAAGGCGGTGAAGTGTTACCAGTGTGGCGAGATGGGACATGCGGGGATGGACTGCAAGAAAGGGAAATCAGGAGGATCAGGAACGGTTAAATATGGAGATAAGGGAAAGGGTGATGGTTTGAAGGCAAAGGCAAGGGCATTCAACATAACTCGCGAGGAGGCCTGGGCAGATCTAGAAGTAGTTTCAGGTATGTTTCTGGTAGACCATGAATATGCTTCAGTGCTCTTTCATTCTGGTGCTAGTAGGAGTTTTGTGTCTGCTGCCTTTTGCCATTTGTTGCATGATAAGAGTAAAACGTTAGATGAGCCTTTCTATGTAGAAACAACCATTGGTAAGTCCACTAAGGTAACTGAGGTGGTTGAGGATTGCCTGATTGAGTTAGAAGATTGTAAGTTCCCTGCTAGGTTGCATGTTATGGCCTTAGGAGGTTTTGATGTGGTGTTAGGCATGGATTGGTTAGCTAGCTATGAAGCCAATATAGTATGTAGCAAGAAGGTAATTCGTCTAATAGCGCCCGATGGTAGATCTGTTACAGTTCGTGGGGATAAGGTATGCTGTGTACCGAAGGTCGTGTCAATGATCACAACTAAAAAGTACTTGAGACGTGGGTGTAGCGCTTACTTGGCCTATGTAAAAGATGTGGATGCGCCAAAGCCACAATTGTCAGACGTGCCGGTAGTGCGCGAGTTTCCTGACGTTTTTCCTGAAGACCTGACTGGTGTGCCGCCGGACCGCGAAATCGAATTCCAGATTGATTTGCTACCGGGAGCACAAGCCATCGCTAAAGCACCGTATCAATTAGCTCCTTCAGAGATGGTAGAGCTGGGGGACCAGTTGCAAGATTTATTAGATAAGGGATTCATCCAACCGAGTATCTCTCCATGGGGTGCTTCGGTTTTATTCGTCAAGAAGAAAGACGTTAGCATGCGGATGTGCATTGACTATCGCGAGTTCAATAAACTGACCGTAAAGAACGGTTATCCGTTACCAAGGATCGACGACCTGTTCGATCAACTCAGGGTGCCAGCTTCTTTTCAAGGATAGACCTGCAGTCTGGTTACCACCAACTGAAGGTGAAAGAACAAGACATTCCTAAGACAGCATTTCGTATGCGTTATGGACACTACGAATTTCTCGTCATGTCCTTTGGATTAACCAACGCGCCAGCTGCCTTTATGGACCTTATGAATCGGGTATGTCGACCGATTTTGGATAAATCGGTAATAGTGTTAATCGATGATATCTTGATTTATTCAAAAAGTCAAGAAGAACATACCGATCATATTCGAGAAGTATTAGAGACGCTCAGAAGCGAGAAGCTATATGCTAAGTTCTCTAAATGCGCATTTTGCTTCAAGAAGTTCAATTTCTGGGTCATGTGGTTAATCCCGAGGGGATCAGGGTGGACCCTGCAAAGGTTGAAGCGGTGATGCAATGGGAACCTTCAAAGACGCCATCTGGGATTTGTAGTTTCTTAGGCCTGACAGGTTACTATAGGAGGTTTATCTAAGATTTCTCCAAGATAGCTTCTCCTTTGACTAAGCTGACCCGGAAGGACGTGAAGTATGAATGGGGTACTGATCAGGAGAACGCATTCCTAGAACTAAAGATGAGGTTAACTCAAGCCCCTATCTTGACGTTACCTGAAAGGAACGAGGATCTGGTAGTCTACTCGGATGCCTCGTATGCAGGATTGGGTTGCGTGTTTGTAAGGCCCCTTTCCCGGGACGCTTACAGTTGGGTTCTCGTCACACATAAAACGTATAATTATATTTGTATTCCATAAAATCGCAGCGGAAAACTAAAACAATCTTCATTTCCATGTAAATGCTTTTGCAAATTAATACAACATTCATTACAAAATAGCTTGTTCGCATTACAATGCAAAAACATTAATCAAAAGAATGTCATCCCAAAAGAGCTGAGTAGTCGCCCGTGCCATCCTCAGCAATCATTACCTGCCAACTGGAAACACATCTAAGTCAGCGTTGCTGAGTGAGTTCTAGTTTTGTAAATAAAAATACTTTACTTCCGTAAAACCATTCTTTTCTTTCCTTCAAAATCATATTATACTTTACATTCGTTCGTGACCATGCAATATACGTACACGTTGATAATAAAATTATTATCTTCTATTACATTCGTTAACTTTCGTTCATTCTATACGTCCTCCCGAGTCTGTTGCCACAACAGCGTCGCTCACCTCATTGGCAACCCCAACGATTTCACGCTATACGAGTCTGTTGCAACCATCAAGTTGCTCACCTCATTGCCATTCTCATTGATAGCACGCTATCCGAGTCTCTTGCAACCATCGAGTTGCTCACCTCATTGCCATCCTCATAGAGGGCACGTTATCCGAGTATCTTGCAACCATCGAGTTGCTCACCTCATGGCAATCCCAACGATTGCACAACATCCGAGTCTGTTGCAACAACAGGGTTGCTCACCTCATATATGTGCTTGCAAGCCTTTCCTTCGTTCGTTCATCATTCAATAATGCATGCATTCTTACTTTATGTTCCTCTTTCATTATATTTCACTTTACGTTACATAATACTTCATTCATTCGTTAACATGACACATAAAGCCACAAGAAAGATAAACATACATCATAATAAGGAACATATCATACGCAATCATCATCATCATCAGGGCAACATCATACATACATAACAAGCCTAAACATGCAACATCATCATCGTCATGCCCAACATGCTCTCTAAGGCCTCAATCGTCATCTTACATGCTCTTACGAAAACCTTTACGTCAAAACTTACATCTGCCCTTTCTCCCGAAAGTCAGAAGTCAAACTACGCTTCCACGGGTGCAACAGCCCTATTCGGGCGTATGGACACCTTCAGTCGCATGGCCTCCATGCGACTAAACACTATGTGAATGAACTAATGCGGATGAATACCCATGCGAATGAACGTTCGGTCGTGCGAATGGACAAGGCGGATGAACCTCATGCAAATGGGATTAATGCGGATGAGCACTTATGCGACTGGACCTTCAGTTGCATGACCTCCGTGCGACTGGCCCTTCAATCGTGCGAATGGACCTCAATCGTGCGAATGGAACCCAATCGTGCGAATGGACCCCAATCGCACCCTAATCGGCCGTATGGCCTCCATTCGGCCTCCAGTCGGTCGCCTAGCCCTAGCTGATGCAGAATGTAGTTCATCCCGACTGCAGCCGAGGGTTTTCGGCCTCCAAACTCATCTAAACCCATTTTAAGCCCAAATCAAACATCCTAGACCTTAGGGATGCATACCACAACACAAGCACACACTAGCTCACAATCAAGCCATAAACGCATCATACATACACATACACATACACAAACGGGTCAACATACACACACTCAAAAACCCGATTTCAGATGTTTTCCAGCCCCAAAATCGTTAGAAAACAAGTAAAAGTGGGGTTCTAGAACTCACACAAACGACCACGACGAGTAGAGCTTCGGTTTGACTCGTTTCTCAACAACTTTGGCTACTCGAACCAACCCGAACCAACCCGAACCAACACTTTTCCTATTTTTCTCTTCTTTCTCTCTTCTCCCCTTTCTTTGGCTGATTTGTGAGTGTGGGGGAGAGGGTAAGGGCTGCCCTTTCCCTTATATACTCCCACTCACCCGACTTTCTTTCGTTGGCGAGTTTGATCTCTCTACTTTGGACTTTGTTTCTTTTCTTCTTTAGTCGGCTTCAAAATAAATAAATAAATAATCGGGTGTTACAGTGTTGATGCAACGGGGGAAGGTGATAGCCTATACTTCTAGACAATTAAAGGTCCACAAGGCCAATTATCCTACCCATGATTTGGAGTTGGCTGCGGTGGTGTTTGCATTGAAGATTTGGAGGCACTACCTGTATGGGGTGAAGTGCACCATCTTCACTAATCATAAAAGTCTAAAATATTTCTTTGAACAAAAGGAACTCAACATGAGGCAGAGGAGGTGGTTAGAACTAATCAAGGATTATGACTGTGAAATTCATTACCATCTAGGCAAAGCCAATATGGTTGCTGATGCCCTTAGCCGGAAGGCACGACCCAAACCAATTCGGGTGAGGGCTTGCTAGATAATCATGATGCCTGATGTTATGAAACAAGTGAGGGAGTTTCAGGATGAGGCATTGAGAAGGACAGAGTCAACTCTGAAAGGATGAAAGGACAAATTTCAGATTTGGGGGAAAACACCTTGGGTGTTAGAACCCGATCTGGGCGAATGTGGATCCCTCTATATGGGGACTTAAGGGAGAAGATCATGGATGAGGCTCACAAAACTAGATATTCCATTCACCCTGGTGCCACGAAAATGTATCAGGATCTGAAGAAAGATTACTGGTGGCTGGGAATGAAGCGAGACGTGGCTAAGTACGTGAGCAAGTTCCTGACTTGTCTGCAAGTGAAGACAGAGCACCAAAAGCCATATGGGAAGATCCAGCCTTTGGATATCCCTGAATGGAAATGGGAACACATCACAATGGACTTCATCATGAAGCTACCTTGCACGGCGAGAGGAAGCGACGCGATCTGGGTGATTGTTGACCGACTAACAAAGAGCGCCCATTTCCTACCAATTCGTGAGACATTTTCCTCTGAGAGGTTGGCAGAGCTATTTATCAAGGAGATCGTGGCTCGTCACGGTGTGCCAGTGTCTATCGTTTCGGATAGGCACACATGGTTTACGTCCAAGTTTTGGAAGAGGTTTCGAGACTCAATTGGCACTAGACTGCATATTAGTACGGCTTACCACCCTCAAAAGGATGGTCAGTCGGAAAGAACGATCCAGACTTTAGAAGACATGCTACGAGCATGTGTAATCGACTTTGGGAAAGTTGGGATGAGCACTTGCCATTGGCAAAATTCTCATATAATAATAGTTACCATGCCAACATTGGTATACCACCTTATGAAATGATGTACGGCAGGAAGTGCAGAACGCACGTGTGTTGGGGTGACACCGAGCAAAAGGAATTGGGAAGTCTTGAAGTGATTGAGGTCATTGTAACGTCTCGTATTTTTGTTAATTAAAAGTTAACTTCATTTATCCTTATAAGGGTCGTTATTATCAATTATGGAACTCATGTGTAATTTATACTTATTCTTTTTAATTATCATTAGCTTTTAATGTATGATAGTTAAAAATTAAAAATATCAAATAATATCGATTATGTTAATATTAATAGTAACAATAATAAAAGTTATAATAATACTAAAATTAATAACTATTAATGATATTAATAATAATTATTATTATTATAAAAGCTTAGGAATTAGTAAAATTGTTAAAATTTAAATTAAGTTCAGGGGGTAGTTATGTAATTTTCAAAACTTGAATTTAAAGTTCTACCATAAAATGACAAACCCTAAACTATAAGGGGTGTTAGTGTAATTTATTAAAAGAACCCAAACCACCCATCCCTTACTCCGATTTTCCGGCTTATTTTCCGGCCAATTTCCGACGGCCTTCCGGCCACCCCAAAACCCCCCAAACCTTGTCGTTTCGCGATCTAAAACCGTCCCCAAACCGACCTGGACACGTTTCGAGCTTAATTACACCATTAAATCAAAGCTAAAGCGTCGGTTACCACCCATTCGAGTGAGTAACCGAACCTCTTCAATCATTGAGCCGTTGTGACATTAAAAGTTAATAAAAATCTAATTAACTGAAACTAATCGATCATCTAACGATTCTTAAACTGTTAAGCAACATAATTTCATCTGGAAAGCGCTTGAAACTCTCATTTGTTTTCCCCTTTCGCCGTGAACCTGCAAGTTGATCGAAAACCACCTTCTAGGCAACATAAGCATAAATTGACAGAGGTCTTTTGATCACCATTAGAAGTTCTTTGTGCAACGAATTTGATTAACATCATTGTTTGGACATCAATCAAGCTCTACGAGTTCACGGCTGCTCTTCATCTTGCTTGCCTTCAATTCGAACATATTCCGGTAAATTAAATACATGTATATGCTCGATTAAGCATGGGGAACAAAAGCCCCATCATTACAGGCTTTTACAAAATCAAATTGAGTTTCAATTTGGGACAAATCGATCTAAGGTTCATATGGTTTTGGGGTTTCTTTCTAAATGAGTATTTAAAGTTTAGAACCAAGCTTAAGACATGGCCAAGACCCTCGGCTAACTGGTTAAGACACGACTCCCCCATCCATGAGGTCCCGGGTTCGAACCCGGGCACCCTCATGCATTTTTTTAAAAGTGTTTTATCCTTTAAAAATATTACTAAAAATTCCTAAATATTATAAAAAAACAATTTTATAAATTTTATCTATTTTAGAAGTAGGTAATTATTTTCTGTTAAATTATTATTTATAGGTGCCTTGTGACGATTCATCTTGGAACGACGTTTGCTATTCTTAAATAATCTCCATTATATACTTATACGTCATGTGAGTTTTGTTGCCCCTTTTTATGTTTTTCACACTATTTTAGGGTGAAACATGATACTTATACATCATACACTTATAAACGTTTGAGACTTGTAAAGCACTTGCAATTCATCTTTATATTTTGTCATGGTTATTTGTGTGTTGTAAGTGATTATATGAGATACATAGTTTGTTTACAATCATTAACTATTGATAGCTTGGCGACGTCTTAGATCTTTGGTCCGGACAAGCCTATTTGGTGCTAAAGCCGAGGTATTGCCGGCTCCTGATGACGTATGCTTGTTCATCATGGGAACCAAATACACTTAGTCAATCATATATACTTGTAATCAACTCGAGGTTTGGTTGTAACGATATGTGTTCTATAACCTTACTAACTTATAACCTATGACATGAATTGCTACTTGTAACCTTGTTATTATGTATGAAAACCTTGGAAACTCACCAACTATATTTAGTTGACCTTTTATTTTTTATCATGTTTCAGGTAATCCTTAAATTTAAAGTGATCTTTTGAAGCTTGCCATAATCTAGGACTTGGACCTAGTTAATAAAATAAAAAGATTATGTTTTGTTATGTTATGTTTGAACTTATTTCATGTTTGAGACTTATTTTTGTATTTTCTTTTGAAATTTATAATTTTAATATTTACATTTAGTTATCGCGTTATGTGGTTGTGAACAATCTTAACCCTCACATCTCGATGATTCTGCCGTCAAGGTTGGGGTGTGACAGATTGGTATCAGAGCCTATAACTATAGGGATTTAGGTTATTAGAAATAGTGACCTAAACTATAGTTATGCATGAATCTTATAAAATAATTTTATCATTCTTGGAAAAGTATATTGTTTTGCATGCTACATAATGCTATGCCATACTTATATGCAACTTGATGCCTTAGCATAGGATTGTCTTATAGTTATTAAAACTTTGTTACTTGTCTCCCTAAACTTAACCTGACCCTTTGACTCTCCCCGACAAATGAAACTTCTTAATCTTATTCTCGACGACATGTGGAATCGTATAATTATGCTTATGACTTGGATCTTTAGACTTATGTCTAATCTATGAAAATCTTATCAAGGTTTTGATTTCATGAACCTAAGAAATTTGTGTGACACATAGACACATGTATTCTGGTTTTCCTGGCAAAAGGCCTTCGGGCTAAGGCAAGCATATCACATAAATCCTACGGGACTAGTTATGCTTACCTGGGGATTTATGGGATGAGTGATAAACTATGATCAACATACACAAGTTTCTAAGGCGAATGGGTCAACTCACCTTGACGTGTCAACATTTCCAAATGGTAATGCGTTACCAAATGGAACCATTCCATATGCCTTACAACTCTTGACTTATCCTCGTTTAAATTATAAACCTTGTTATTTTTTTCCTCTCCCGTGTCTAACTCATTTTGTATATTCCAGCATGTCTCGTCATCATGGAAAGCGTGGAAGTTCCGATCGTAAGCTAGCCGCCATGATCGCCCGGCAATTGGCTGCCGTCATCCCGACCATGGTTGCTGAACTCAATAGCACTTTGATGATAAAATCTAGCAACAATGGGAATGGTCAAGGAGAGTATAATGCTAACCAAGGGCGCAACAACCCAACTTGCACTTTCAAGCACTTAGTTCTTGCAAGCCCACTAGTTTTAGTGGCAAGGAAGGAGCCACTGGTCTTCTTGAGTGGTTCGAGAGCATGGAAAATACCTTTGTCAACTGTGAGTGTCCCGAGGCACTCAAAGTTCATTATGCCACTAGGATGCTCCAACAAAGGCTCTTACTTGGTGGAATAGCGAGAAGAGAAATCGTGGAGCTGATGTTTATTGGCACTCTCTTGGGATGAGTTCAAGAACATCGCCATCGCGAAGTTCTGCCCAAGAAGTGAATTACAAAAGTTAGAGGAAGAATTCTAGAACTTGAAGCAAGATGGTGGTGACCATTTGGCCTACTCAACTAGGCATCATGAGTTGAGTATATTGCTGCCTCACATGGTCGACATTGTCCCCGTAACATCGAGAAGTTCATCAAGGGTGTACCACCCCAAATCCAAGATGTTATGGTGGGTAGCCAACCCACAACCTTGGAAGAAGCCATTACTATCACCACTCAACTCACCGAGAATCATATATGAGCGGGCACCATGTCTGTGAAGGGTGCAAAGAAGGTGGAAAAGACGGCTACCGAGGCCGTTAAAGAGACTAAAGTTGAGCCATCTCACAAAAACAACAACAACAAGAAGCGCAAGTTCACACCGGCGCGTAACTATGTTGTGGCTGCACCCAAACAACCCCAAAGACAACATGTACCTGCGGCTGCACCTGTGGCACAAGTGCCTGGGGCTAGGGCCTATGCTGGTCCTCAACCTATGTGCAACACCTGTAGGTACCACCATCCGAGGAATCAACCATGCCGTATCTGTACCTTATGCGGTAAATATGGTCACTTGGTGGCGACTTGCCACCGTACACCTAACAACGCCGCCGTGGTCACAAACCGTGTTTGCTACAACTGTGGGGAACCTAGTCATTTCCACCCACAGTGCCCTCGTCTTGTGGGTATGTTCCACAAGCCCGAGGACGTGCTTTCAACATCAATGCAAATCAAGAAAAGCAAAGAACGATGTGGTGAATGGTATGTTAATTTATCTTTAACTTTTATGACCTAAATCTTTTCATGCGTTGCCTGAATCGTTAAATACCTTTAAAATTGAACAGGTAAGTTTCTTATTAATAAAAATTATGCCTATGTCTTATTTGAATCTAGAGCCGATAAGAGTTTTGTTTCGTTAGAGTTTGAACCCATATTTGCTAAGCCACATACGAAACTAGAAAGACCTCTTACCGTTGAAGTTGCAGATGGAGAACCAATCACTGTTGACGTCATTATTCGAGATTGCATCTTAAGTCTTGACGCGCATGATTTTCTTATCGATCTTATCCCTATGAAACTTGGAAGCTTTGACGTCATCATTGGTATGGATTGGTTAGCCAAACACCATGCCGAGATCATTTGTTTTGAGAAGTGCATTCGTATACCGCACACTCTGGTGACACATTGAAGGTGTTCGGTTAAAAATCCTCCAAAGGGCTTAGTTCATGTCTTGCACTCAAGCCCGAAAGTGTTTAAGCAAGAAGTATATGGCCTTTGGCTTACATGGTCAACACGAAAGTCAAAGGAAAAGAACTTAAGGATGTCCCTATCGTACGAGACTTTCCTAAAGTATTTCCCGATGACCTAGTGGTTTACCTCCCGTGCGTGAAGTCGAGTTTAAAATTGACTTGATACCAGGAGCAACCCTGTGGCTAAGTCACCATATCGGCTTGCACCATCAGAATTGCAAGAACTCTCTAGTCAACTTCAAGAGCTATCCGAGAAGGGCTTCATTCGTCCTAGTTCTTCGCCTTGGGGTGCACCTGTTCTTTTCGTGAAGAAGAAAGATGGATTGTTTCGTATGTGCATCGACTATCGTGAGCTTAACAAGCTTACCATCAAGAATCGTTATCCTCTTCCTCGTATCGATGACTTGTTTGACCAATTTCAAGGAGCTGATATTTTCTTGAAGATCGATTTACGTTTTGGCTATTATCAATTGTGAGTCCATGACGATGATATCCCAAGACTGCATTCCTACTCGATATGGACACTATAAGTTCATGGTTATGCCTTTTGGTCTAACAAATGCTCCTGCTGTCTTCATAGATCTCATGAACCGAGTATGCAAGCCTTATCTAGAAAAGTTGTGATCATCTTCATTGATGACATACTTATCTATTCCAAGTCCAACACCGATCAGGAGCTACATTTGCAACAAGTTCTTGAGTTGTTGAAGAATGAGCAATTGTATGTGAAGTTCTCAAAGTGTGAATTTTGGCTTGAGGAAGTTCAATTTCTAGGACACGTGGTGAATAGCCAAGGAATTCACGTTGATCCTGGAAAGGTGGAAGCTATGAAGAATTGGTGTGTTCCTACAACTCCTACCGAAGTTCGTTCTTTTCTTGGTCTTGCTGGTTATTATCAGCGATTCATTGCCAACTTCTCGAGGATCGCGAAGCCACTCACTTCTTTAACACAAAAGAATAAACCATTTGAGTGGGGTTCCGAGCAAGAAGAAGCTTTTGAAGCATTAAAGCACAAACTGTGCAATCTCTTATCTTGACCCTACCCGATGGAAATGATTATTTCACTGTATATTGTGATGCATCAAAACAAGGCCTTGGTTATGTTCTCATGCAACGTGGGAAGCTTATAGCTTATGCATCGAGACAATTGAAGGTCCTGAGGTGAATTACACAACACATGATCTCGAGCTTGGGGCTGTCGATTTTGCCTTGAAGATTTGGAGACATTACCTGTATGGTACTCAATGCATTGTCTACACCAATCATAACAGCCTTCAACACGTCTTTAATCAAAAAGATCTCAATATGAGACAATATCGTTGGGTGGAGTTGATTAGTGACTACGATTGTGACATTCGATACCATCCTGGTAAGGCAAATGTTGTAGCCGATGCTCTAAGTCGAAAGAGTCAAAACAAGACAATCTCGTTCCAAGAAATTCGCGATCGACGTCAATGGTTTGACACTTTGGGTGAGTTCGATACTGAGATCCGACTAGATGTCAACGAGACTACCGTACTATTACAAAACTTGAGAATAGATAGTGACATCGAGTCTAGTATCTTGGAGGCTCAACAAGTGGTGCAACAAGAAGGAAGAATGAAGGATGAGCTGGAGCATAATATTTTAATCCGATTGGAAACGAAACCCAATGGATTGATGTACTTTGCAAATCGAATTTGGGTTCCAAATCGCGGTAATCTTCGTACCTTTAACATGAATGAGGCTCATCAAACTTGATATTCTATTCATCCTGGTTCCGATAAAATGTACATGGATCTAGGTAGTCAATATTTGTGGCCTGGAATAAAGAAGGATATAGCGACTTACGTAGCTAAGTGCCTCACGTGTACGAAGGTTAAAGCCAAATATCAACGTCCAAGTGGATTACTTGAATAACCTGAGATTCCTATATGGAAGTGGGAACACATATCCATGGACTTCATAACTAAGCTACCCCGAACTTCTCGAGGACATGATAGCATATGGGTGATCATTGACCGATTAACCAAATCGGCACATTCATACCCATACGCGACACTTACAGGACATCAAGGTTGGCTCATATATACATTGATGAGATTGTAAGTCGTCATGGAGTACCTCTGCACATCATATCTGACCGAGACGCTCGTTTCACTTTGCATTTTTGGTTGTCTATGCAAGAACTCTTGGGTACACAACTAGATCTAAGCACGGCTTACCATCCTCAAACTGATGGTCAAACCGAGCGAACGATTCAAACCTTGAAGGATTTGCTGCGCCTGTGTGTCCTTGACTTTGGTGGTGATTACGATACGCATTTACCGCTCGCGGAATTTTCATATAACAATAGTTACCACTCAAGTATCAAGATGGCACCATTCGAAGCACTTTATGGTCGTAAATGTCGTTCACCGATCTGCTGGACCGACATTGGTAAAAACTTCATTACTGGTCTTGAAATCATACAAGAAATGACCGATAAAGTCTCTATAATTCGCAAGAATCTTGAAGTGGCAAGAAGTCGACAAAAGAGCTATGCCGATAAACGAAGTAAGCCATTAGAGTTCCAAGTTGGGGATATGGTTCTTCTTAAGGTTTCACCGTGGAAAGGTGTTGTTCGCTTTGGAAAGAAGGGTAAACTAGCTTCGAGATTTGTAACCTTTCAAAATCCTGAAAAGGATTGGGAAAGTGGCTTATAAACTGGAACTACCTTCTAACCTTAGTGGTGTTCATATTGTGTTCCACGTCTCAAATTTGATAAGGTGCTTGGCTGACGAGAGTCTGCATGTTCCGGTGGAAGACATTCGAATCGACGAGTCATTGCATTTTGTGGAGAAACCTGTTGAGATCATGGACCACATCATGAAGAAGACCCGAACAACTACCACACCAATTGTCAAGGTTCGATGGGAGAACAAATCTGGCGCCGAATTTACTTGGAAACGTGAGGAGCACATGAAGAATAAATACCCGTTCTTATTCGTATAGTTTCATTCTTAATTTCAAGACGAAATTCTTTTAAGTTGGAGAGATTGTAACATCTCGTATTTTTGTTAACTAAAGTTAACTTCGTTTATCCTTATAAGGGTCGTTATTGTCAATTATGGAACTCATGTGTAATTTATGCTTATTATTTTTAATTATCATTAGCTTTTAATGTATGATAGTTAAAAATAAAAATATCAAATAATATCGATTATGTTAATATTAATAATAGTAACAATAATAAAAGTTATAATAATGATAATAATACTAATAATAATAACAACTAATGATATTAATAATAATAATAATAATTATAAAAGCTTACGAATTAGTAAAATAGTTAAAATTTAAATTAAGTTCAGAGGTAGTTATGTATTTTCAAAACTTAAATTTAAAGTTCTACCATAAAATGACAAACCCTGAACTATAGAGGGTGTTAGTGTAATTTATTAAAAGAACCCAAACCACCCATCCCCTTACCCCGATTTTCCGGCTTGTTTTCCGGCCAATTTCCGGCGGCCTTCCGGCCACCCTAAAACCCCCGAAACCTTGTCGTTTCGCGATCTAAAACCGTCCCCAAACCGACTTGGACACGTTTCGAGCTTAATTACACCATTAAATCAAAGCTAAAACGTCGGTTACCACCCATTCAAGTGAGTAACCGAAGCTCTTCAATCATTGAGCCGTTGTGACATTAAAAGTTAATAAAAATCTAATTAACTGAAACTAATCGATCATCTAACGATTCTTAAACTGTTAAGAAACATAATTTCATCCGGAAAGCCCTTGAATCTCTCATTTGTTTTCCCCTTTCGCCGTAAACCTTCAAGTTGATCGAAAACCACCTTTTGGGCAACATAAGCATAAATTGACAGAGGTCCTTTGATCTTGTACACCATTAGAAGTTCTCTGTGCAACGAATTTGATTAACATCATTGTTTGGACATCAATCAAGCTCTACGAGTTCTCGGCTGCTATTCATCTTGCTTGCCTTCAATTCGAACATATTCGAGTAAATTAAATACATGTATATGCTCGATTAAGCATGGGAACAAAAACCCCATGATTACAGGCTTTTACAAAATCGAATTGAGTTTCAATTTGGGGCAAATCGATCTAGGGTTCATATGATTTTGGGGTTTCATTCTAAATGAGTATTTAAAGTTTAAAACCAAGCTTAAGACATGGTCACGGCCCTCGGCTTACTGGTTAAGACATGACTCCCCCATCCATGAGGTTCCGGGTTCGAACCCGGGCACCCTCATGCATTTTTTTAAAAATGTTTTGTCCTTTAAAAATATTACCAAAAATTCCTAAAAATTATAAAAAAATCAGTTTTGTAAATTTTATTTATTTTAGAAGTTAGCTAATTATTTTATGTTAAATTATTATTATTATTATCTTTTAGCACTTGAAATTTTTTTTACAAACTATTATTAACAATGTTATAATTAGTTATTTTCATAAAAACAAACTTTAATAGTTGAAATCACTAAATTATTATTGATTTATATGTTATCTTTAATTTTAAATTAATTATGTTGTTGATAAGATTTTATTTACATTTGATGATTAAATCATTATGAGGGTTAATTCAAAAGGGATTAATTATGTTTTATTCATTGTATTATAATATATGTTATTGAGGTCGACTAATAACCTTATTTATAAAAACCCCAAATTCATATTGGAACTCTAGTTCGCGTTTAATCGTTAAACCTTATTATTAACCTAAATCTTGTAATATATATATATAGGTGCATTGTGACGATTCATCTTGGAATGACGTTTGCTATTCTTAAATAATCTCCATTATATGCTTATACGTCATGTGAGTTGCCTTGCCCCTTTTTATGTTTTTCACACTATTTTGGGGTGAAACATGATATTTATACATTATACACTTATAAACGTTTGAGACTTGTAAAACACTTGCAATTCATCTTTATATTTTGTCATGGTTATTTGTGTGTTGTAAGTGATTATATGAGATACATGGTTGTTTACAATCATTAACTATTGCTAGCCTGGCGACGTCTTAGATCTTGGGCCTGACAAGCCTATTTGGTGCTAAAGCCGAGGTATTGCCGACTCCTGATGACGTATGCTTGTTCATAATGGGAACCAAATACACTTAGCCAATCATATATACTTGTAATCAAGTCAAGGTTTGGTTGTAACGATATGTGTTCTATAAACTTACTAACTTATAACCTATGACATGAATTGCTACTTGTAACCTTGTTATTATGTATGAAGACCTTGGAAACTCACCAACTATTTTTAGTTGACCTTTTATTTTTATCATGTTTCAGGTAATCCTCAAGTTTAATATGATCTTTTGAAGCTTGCAATAATCTAGGACTTGGACCTAGTTAATGAAATAAAAAGATTATGTTTGAACTTATTTTATGTTTGAGACTTATGTTTGTATTTTCTTTTGAAACTTATAATTTTAATATTTACATTTAATTATAGCGTTATGTGGCTGTGAACAATCTTAACCCTCACATCTCGACGATTCCGCTGTCAAGGTTGGGGTGTGACAGTCGCAACCGAGAAGTTAGATAAGATTAAGGCATTCATGAAAGCTGCAAAGGATCGCCAGAAGTCTTATGCTGATAAGAGGCGTAGACCGATAGAGTTTGAGGTTGGTGACAAGGTTATGCTCAAGGTATCGCCCTGGAAAGGGATCATCAGGTTTCGAAAAAGGGGAAAGTTAAGCCCAAGATTCATAGGGACATTCCGTATTATCGCGAGGGTAGGGGAAGTGGCCTACAGACTAGAATTACCCGATGAGTTGAGTGGAATTCACCCTACGCTCCATGTATCTCATCTTAGGAAATGTCTAGCAGACAATGATGCATTTATACCATTAGAAGACATTGAAGTCAACGAACAACTGAACTATGTAGAGCAGCCGATGGCCATCCTTGATTGGAAAGAGAAGCACTTACGTAATAAAGTGGTTCCGCTGGTACGAGTACAGTGGAGGCACAGAAAAGGATCAGAATCTACGTGGGAGACCGAGGTGGAGATGAGGAAATTTATATCCTCAATTGTTTGATGACTTTTAGGTTTCGAGGACGAAACCTAAATAAGTGGGGAGACTTGTAACACCCCGAAAATTTAAACGAGTCATCGAGATTAATGGGCTTAATTAGTGGGTATTTAATAAAGAAAGGAAATGGGTTATGAGCTAATTAGGCTTATGGGTGAGAGCCTAAGTGATTTAGGGCCCATAATCAGCCGTTTAACCCATCTAATCAGCCACCATCTTCCTCATTCTAACCCTAGCCACCAAAATTTATCGAGAGAGAAAGTAGAGAGAGAAAGTAGAGAGAGAAAGTAAAGAAAACTCAAGATTTAGAGCTTCAAATGTTAAGGGATTGAAGAACTTATAGGTTGAGCATCAAACCATAAGAAAGGAGCAACAAATCTAGGTAAGAATCGGCCTCTAAACCTTTCTGTAGCTCAAACCCGGATTATAGGGTTTTGGGTTTTGAAAAGTTGCAAAGAATCGCATAAAGGTCACATTTTTATGTATGAAAACATGTAAAAAGCTTAGATATAGCCTCATGGATGATGAACTAAGAGATTGGACGTAAAAAGTTGCGATTTTAGGTTAAAAACGGGGTGGTTTCGTAATTTTTATGCGATCTGCGAAACTGTGTAAGCATCCAACGAAATTGGATATTCAAGCTGCGAAACTGTGGGTTATCTACGAAACTATAGTTTCGCAGATAATTTTGCAGCAATGGAATTCCAACGAAAGTTGGGGCGAAACTATCATGCGAAACTGGCAGTGAAACTGTCAGCAAAAATGGTAGCGAAACTGTAAGCGAAACTGGCCTGGCAGCCCGGCCCCAACTTTGTTTAGAAGTTTTGATATCCAGGTGAGTTCTAGATCCCCTTATTTGTAAGTTTTTCCATGTTTTGGGGTTATTATGCATACTAAATATTTGTTTTTAAATGACCGAGTTTTATGAGGTTTTAACGGAAAGATCGATTTTTCTATTAGGAAATGTGTTGTATAAATACTTAAAAATAAAAATATTTCGCGCTGACCTGGTTGCCCGGCCCCAGCCAGGGGCGTTGCCCCTTGGACCACACTAGGGGTTGCCGCCCCTAGGACCTCGCTGTTAGGGGCTGCCACCCCCGAACCCCTGCTGTCCCGCGGAAGGTCAGTTATGTTTTATGATGACTAGTACTTGGCATGTTGTGTACATAATAAGTTAAGTATTGTATATATTAAAGTGGAAGATGATATTAATGAAAAGTGAAACTTAATGAATATTACCCCAGGCCTGTTTGATGATGAAAAGTCTTGCAAGCACTATGATAAACTTCACTTATGTGAGTCTGATGTATGATGATTGATCCGTATTCATGAGCGGCTATGTGCCTTGTAGTATGGATCAACTGTCGGGGGTTAGCTACCATGATGATGTGTAACAACAGGGATCGACATTCCTTGTCGATCAACATGGAGCTCTTGCTTTGTGCAATCTCGTTTATGATGAAGTGAAAGATATGAAAGAATGAAAGATAATGAACATGCTTATTAAGATGAAAATATTATGTATTATGTATGCGTGGTCATTATATGATGGATAAAGTTATATTTTCTTATTTACCTAAAACTAGAATTCACTCAGCAAAGCTGATTTTTATGCATAATAGTTGGCAGGTAAATGCTGATGCTGAGGATGGCACCACGGAGCTACTTGGGGAGCTATGGATGGCATTCCTGTTTATGAAATCTTTTATTGTAATTTAAAAACAAGTACTATGTTTTGTTTACAATTAAATGACAAATGTATGAGTACAATATGAAATCTAAGTTCTAAATAAATGTCTAATTATTTTCGCTGCAATGTTTTTATTATTAAACTGATTTTATGCTATGATTAACCAACTGTGAGGCTTTCCGGGAACGAGGCCTTACATCTATGTAGGAAAGTTCACATGTGCAGATCAATATAATTATATTTGTATAGATGAGTTTATACGATCATATTTATGTAAGTTAGTTTCCAGGAGTTAGTGGGTTATATGTGTAAGAGGATTACAATGCGAGTTAACATTATTAGTAAGTGTGTGATTTCCATAAATGTATACCCTAAAATGTGACATTTTCATGTGCCTACTAAGACATACAAACTTCAAACGAACATAACTCGGGGTACAAATAAAGGTACGAGACCCATAACTAGTCTATCAAAAGCTTTGCGGGTTTGGTCACTTACACACATACAATAAGGAGAGTGATGTTTAGAACACTTAGCAAATCAAATAGGGAACTAGTAACACACAAGTATGATACATAGAACACAAGCAAAATATAAGATAGAACAGAACAGAACAACACAAGTATTTGGTTTTCAAGAATGTTGTATAAATCTCTCAAGTTCTTTTACAAGTGTACAAGAATATTTCTTAAGTTACAAAGACCTGAGATACTCATACTACATCCTATAGTCGGCCATACTTTGAAGGCCAGTTGGATACATGATCTAGACAACAACAAAATCAATGTAGAGTCAAAAGGCCAATTTTCTTTTGACTAGTGATTATGACATTCCATAGCTCACATCCTAATATATTACAAAAAGAATAAAAGTACATAAAGTAGAAAGTAAAAGACTTGAGACCTCAATGTACAGTTACCAAAAGCATGGACCTTTTCACCACTAGTGAAAGTTGGTAAGTCAACAGAGTTGCAGCGGAAAGTGGTCCATATTTATAGTAAATTACATCAGATAAAAGCATGTCTTCAAAAGTCTTTGGAAGATAATATGTCTTCACTTCTTGGCTTCGGAAGACTTCACTTCAAGCTTCAGAAGATGTTGACCTTGGCTTCGGAAGATTTTACACTTAGAATATTTTCTAGTGCATGGTGTAAAACTTCCGAAGCAATTCTACCTCTGCACTCCAGTGCATGCATGTAGGAAGACTTTGTGTGTTTTAGGTGCATCAGCCTTTATATAAACCTTATAATCTTTCAACGGACTACATAAGAAGAGCAAGGTTTTTTTATCATAACCATTATACTTATAGTCTGTAACATAATGGTCAAGGTTAGAGATCATAGCAGCTTTTCCTAATGGTATGTAACAATGTAGTAGTTACAAAACGATCAGATTCGATGCATCATGATGAAAAATCTTGTATAAATGGTTAAGGGTCATAACTAATAGGCCTAAAGGTCCACAACGGATAGATTATCACTTATAAATAGAGAGATTTGTAACACCGACCATTTGCCACCAATATTGTCCGCTTGCCCACGAATAGCTCATGGATTTGCTTTTGTTTGCTAAGGTGAAAACTTCCCAGGGAGGTCATCCATCCCTGGATTGCTACTACCTGGGCAAGCTTAATTGTGCAGTTATCCTCTCATCTACAGCCAATGCGCCCAAACACGTTACTAATATTAGAGACCGAACATTCCTTATGAACCAGTAATCTCTCCTGTCCATGACTGATGTGGGATTTTTGTAGGGTGTCACAACCACCCTCCTTTGGACTCATTGTCCTCAATGAGCCCGAGAAGTCACCATCGTCGGTGAGGTATGTCTCACACCCGGTCCCTTGTACTGCCAATATTGTCTGCTTTTCTCACAAGGAGCTCACGAATTTGCTTTTGGTTGCCTGGATGAAAACTTCCAAGGGAAGTCACCCATCCTTGGATTGCTGCCACTTGAGCACGCTTAACAATAGAGTTTTCATCTCATCTACAGCCAATACGCCAAAAAGTGTTGGTGATATTAGAGACCAGACCATTCCTTATGAACCAGGAATCTCTCTTGTCCACGACCGATGTAGGATATATGTAGGGTGTTACAATGATTGTCACACCCTACATAAATCCCACATCGGTCGTGGACAGGAGAGATTTTTGTAACACCCGGCCCCTTATACCACTAATATTGTTCGCTTACCCACAAATAGCTCATGGATTTGCTTTTGGTTGCTAAGGTGAAAACTTTCCAAGGATATCACCCATCCCTAGATTGCTACCACCTGAGCACGCTTAACTATGAAGTTCTCCTCTCATCTAAAGCCAATATGCCCAAAACATGTTGGTTAGAGACCAAACATTCCTTATGAACCGGTAACCTCTCTTGTCCACGACCAATGTGGGATATATGTAGGGTGTTATAAGATTTGGCACTCATTTGAAACCTCTTTGAATTAGTTTTGATTAGTTAGAAAGTAGGGTACCAAATAAAAAAACTGGTGGTTGGTAGGGGTAATTCACTCCCCCTCTTCGTAGCTTAAAGTAAGTTTGGTCTAAGGATGAGTACCACATAAAGATGAAAGGTGGTCACCCATAAATACCAATTAAGATAACTCTCGGGCATGTGGTACTTGTTTAGAGGGGAATTATGGGTTAAATACCCATAATATTTGGATTTGATACCCATGATATGAAAATGCGTGGTAACTACTCATGCGGTTCGAGTAAGAAACCTACATGGTACTTGTAAGTTCCATACAAGGGGATAGAATGGTTTCTTAATAAGGTAGGGTATGTAACCATAATTAATACTAGTTGGAATCTAACCGTCATTTTATCAAGATCATTGTAATGCATGGTTATAGATACTTGTATATGTATAGGTTAATATTAAAGTGTGTAGCATTGTGTGATAGCTAACAAACGATTAAGGTGAGTTCTTCTAGAAATTTTCTAAATGGGACGTGCGTTGTTGTTTATCAAATTGTTTGATAGTCTTTTCATGTTATTTTTGCCATGTAAAGATATTTATACATTATTTTATAATAAAATACATGTTTAAATATTGTGAGCGCAAAATAAAATAACTTTGAGGTATCCCGATGAGTCTGTAGGGATCTAATAAACTTGAGGACCTCCAATTAGCATCTTAAGTTATGGAATCGATTATGATGTTCCAAGAGATTCTCGAAATATTGGTGTATATTTTATGTAAGTAGCATTATTTACATCATGGTGTGGAGGACTTGCACATGGGGAGGAACTAACCTAATACTATAGAGGTACATATTAGTTCATGATGTCCTATGTATATGGTTAATCAAATAAGCTCGATGCAAGGTTGTTAGGCCTCCTAATGTGAGGCACGACTCGAGAGGAAAATAGAATCTTCTTGGTTGGGTTTGTATAACAAACACTATCAAGAGGTAGCCCTTATTTATCATAAATGGGTTGTTCAAGATTGCGCTTCGAGGGTTACAACTTTATGTGTGATTCATAGAACCTTTATACTATGTTGTTTTATGTTGTGAAGTAGCAAAAGTGTTGGTTGTCTCGAGGGATGGTTCACATTATATTATGAATGCATGTTTTATACTTTTTTTACCATCTCGAGGAGTAGTTTATGGTGATAGTAAAGTTGTGTTTGTTAGAAACCTTTATGAATACACCATAAGACCCCGATCTTGGGAAATCTCATACTTGGTCAACCGTTACATAAAAAATTACACATTTTATAAACTCAGTAATCCATTGCAATGGAAATCTAAATTGTATCATCAATCATCAACACTTGTTTAATATAAGGAATTTGTCTTAAAAATAAACATTAAATTGTCATTTGAATTAACTTAATATTTTGTAAAACGTAGAGGACAGTCTTTAAGTGTGAAGTAGCTCTCATCCATATCATCCTCAATCTTAATCATTACATGCCAACTAATATACATACTAAATTAGCTTGAGTGAGTTCTAGTTTTAATAAACATATAAAAATGTATTTTGACATCCTTTGATGAACACATAATTATTACACATATAAGTCATCAATTAGACTTTTATAGCATTCATAACGATGTTCATATTATTTCTTTCATTTATTAATTTTCTACTTTCTTTAAAATGGGACTGCACAAAACAATAGCCCGGCCATTTGGTCGACAACAAATTTATAACCCTTGTTAGCAAACACTCCTTGTTAGTTAAACCCTTAATGCTCGGCCCATTTTGGGCATGTGTTTAAGGTTCCATAAGATTCATTTAACTCACTAAGTTGAGTCCATTCCATTTGTTGTTTGCAAGACTAGCCATTTAGGACTAATATTCATTTTTATTAAATTTCACTATCCATTATAATTTATTATGGTTCCACTTTAATAAACATAATACTTAGCATTTCTTCTTTCATCACATCAAAAAACAAAACAACATCATAACTTGTCAAGTAAGGCAATCTAAGTATTAACAATCAATTCTAAGTCAACACCCTAGTAACCAACTGAGAACTTAAAAACTAAGTACAATGTTTGACCAATAAGTTTATAAAGCCAAAAACCTTATAGAGTCGAGAACCTTATAGAACCGAAAACTCCATGCGGAAACTCTATTCTGTGAGAACTCCTTCAAGCGAATACTGTCTAGATCATAAAAACAAGAGGAAAGTGAAAACATATAGTCATATATAAATACCGAATACCTACCGGTGGTCGAGTATTAGAGGCTAAGTAGTAAAGGTTGAGAACTAGTGACAAATAATATTAATTTGATAGGGAAGCAAAATTGGGTTGGGTAAAAACCCAATCAAGTAAAAACAATATATGATATTTAAATCGTGAATTATATTTCAAAACGCAGCTAATAGAAATAATAAAAAGTAACACTTGTAACAAAATTATTTTTAACCGTTTTCATGTTTTGAAAATGCCTAAGTGTATGAAAAACAAATTAACATGAAAATGATTAGAAAAGTTAAGAGACAAATTAGGTAAATTTCTTTTATAATAAAAAACTACTAAACAAATAAATAATAATAATACACCATCAATAAAAAGACAAACAATGAGAAAATCATTTACAAATCTAGACTTTTCAATGTCTAAGTTTAAGCTTTTAATTTTCAAAGTTAAAAAAAGCCTAAGAAAATAATTTTTTTTATATATCTTTGTCCACTTGACCTGTCACTCTTTCTACAGAGAAACCAGTTTGTTTTTAATCCAAAAAAACCAGTCCAGTTTTGAATCCGAACCGGTTTAATGGGAAAACCGGTTTGTACATCTCTAGTTAAATTAAATTTTATTATAGGATACTAGTTACAACTCTAAAGCCTCCAAACGGGGTACAAACTGAACAAATAGAATAGGTTATAAAAATCAGTTTTCGATTTACCAGTTAATAAATGGTTTGGTTAGGTAAATCGGTTTTTTATACACCTCTAGCATTAATCCTACCATTACAAAATTCATACATTTTAATTAAAATAAATTTTATTTTTAGTATTTAAAAACTTTACCCTACTTAAAATATTAATATCATAATAAATTCTCTTATTCCTTGTTCGATATACCAGTTCAAATATTATTTTATTTTAACAAAATCTCTAAAGATTCACGATCTTTCAATGATACACTCTTCCAAAACATTAGTTTTTACAATAATAATTTAAACTTCACCAATAATTTAGGACTTTAAACCTTTGTTTGTTAAAAAATATTCTTTCTAGGTCAATTGTGACACTAGTAACAAAAACATCTAAATGCATGAACACAACTTGAAAGTAGGGATGTTGATTAAAGCTCCTAACTCACTTAAAGTAGCTTCTTATTATATGTATGAACACTTTTTTGATCTTTAATTCTTGTTTGGACTAATTTCTCTTTGATATCACTTGAAGAATTGCTAAAAACTCACAACATTTAGTTTTATATTTCTATAGTTAACAAACCCTCCTATAAAACGTTTTACATAATACAAAGGATAGGTTAGGGGAAGGTTAGGGGTAGCTGGTATAGCCGATAAGATAAGAAATAATGTGTTTAGGGATATGTTAGAGGTAGCTAGTATAGTTGATAAGATTAGAAAAAAATTAAGATGGTTTGAGCATTTCAAAGTGAGGCAGATGACGACACTTGTTAAAGTAGTTGAGACCCTTATTGTAGACAGGAGAAGGAGTAAAGGCAAGTCCAAACTAACGGGGAAGAAGAGTATTAGACATGATTTGCTAGAGTTGCACCTCCTAAAGGACATTTTTCCATAATAGACTACTTGAAGATGAATGATTAAGGTTAAGGGCGTTTAGGTGAGGGTTTTGATAGTTTTTATACATGGTGTAGTTATGTCTTAGAAGATTAGTGTGGTTCGATCATCCTTTTAGTATCCTTTGCATGCTATCGTTATGCTTGATATCACCTCAACAACTACTATCACTAAGTGTTAATTCTTGAATATTGTATATGATATACAGATGACTTATGAGATATATGGATATGTGCTTCTTAGTGCGTATTCTGTATAGATGGTGTATGAGTTCATATATACTAGTGCTCATTGTGTGTTTATTGTCACCTAATGTATATTGTCTACTCGCTATGTGCTGAATGTTTTGTTATAGTCATTGGCTGTTCATTTGCTCGTTATCTATATTGTGGTACATAATTTGCTTTTGGTTATATGATGATTATACATGGTATTGCCTATATTTTATTTGATTGCTTTAGAGTCGGGGGCCTTTTAGAAGCAACCTATATATTCAGTGTGATAGAGGTAAGGCTAACCTATATCTCAACCTTCCTAGACTTTGTGAATGGCTATTAATGAGATTTATCGGGCATGGTTATGGTTCTGATATATAATGCAACCCCAAGTTAAATTTTATTAACATTAACTTTTATATCCTATTATTAAACATAAAATTTCATTTTATTAATGTTAATAACTTTATTACAATAAGATTCTAGGTGCTACCACTCTCTTTTTAGATAGAGTTTCGTTTGTGAAATCATTAATCTAAAACACAAACTAGTATAATGTCACTTCATTCCTTCCTTGAAATCTCAAGTAGTGTCAATTCCCCTATCATGTTTCTATTGAACACGAGATCAATTTCTTTGTTTCACAACTTCTTGGTTATAGTATTGTCTTAACCTTATATGACACTTGATGCGGCCAATCTTATTATTATTATAAACACCATGAATATATACTCATTTACGTTCATGATTATGACCATTAGCACAATCATCATACCATCTCATTTTAGGGAGTCGGATAGAAGCAAACAGACAAGTTTCATGACTTTATACAATCTTTATTTAAACTTTCAAATATCTCCTATTCTTTTGGCATTTGTATGTTGCTTAAAATACACAAATGTTAATAAAAAGAACAATAAATATTATTCATTGGATGTATTTTACACTAACAGTGAGATTATTATTAATACTAAACCATTGTCATTAAATATTTTCTAATTATAAAAGACGGGTCCCACATGCTCATTCACCATCAGCCATTAGGACTAAATTTTCGTATAAAAGTATATACACGATTCATGATTCTAAAAATCAATAACCCCTTATGCTTATGCTTGAGATATTATTTATCACATATACTTTACCCCACATCATCCATATTGGCTAGTCCTTTTACACATGAATCAACAATACTTTTACATATATCATTCATAATACAAGACATGTAATAGAAAAAACTATGTCATATTAGTTAACCTTAAAACCAAAATGAGCATCATTTATGCATGTTATACAAGTTTTTTATGTATATTTTTTTCCTCTACCAAAATTTTTGTTTTTAACCCCTCAAGTTTAATTACATATACACTATAAAATTGAAAAACCAAACTAAACATTATTTATGTATGTTTACAAGTTTTGATGCATGGCTTTTTGTCCTCTAACAAAAGTTTTGTTTTTAGTCCCTAAGTTTAATACGTATACACTTTAACTTATGTATTTGTTATTTTAGCACACTTTAAAAACCAAAGTGAACCTCATTTATGCATGTTTTTACAAAATTTTAATGCATGTTTTTTGTCAACTGGCAAGATCTTTTTCAACCCTCAAGTTTATTTATATACACTTTAAACTTACACATGTATATGTTATTTTGGCACATTTTATAACTTTTTGTTTTTCTCCTCTTATAAATATTAGAATTTATTGTTTCATAAAAATTTTAAATATGTAGATACAATATAAGCGGTCTAAGCTTATTTAATATACCAACTTTTTGTTTAAATATGTCATTACAACATACTTTTTGTTTTTCGCCTCATATAAACTTTATTTAATATAGTGCAATGCTATAGATGCTTTAGAATGTATAAGTCATCAAAATTAAAAACATATAAGCGGTCCAAGCTTATTTAATATACCAACTTTTTACAGTTTTCTTTTCTTTTTTCTCCTACAATATTTAAAATATTATATTTTTAAGAAAGTCTATACTTATACGTTTTATTTTTATTAAAGTTATAATTTTGACCATTGTATTCTATGGTCACGACACCTATTTTTATGGATGTATGAACGGATTTTTTTAGCAATTTCATTTTATAATATAAACTTCAAAGTATTATTAACGGCATGTCGCAACACATGAGCTTTTGATGTTTTTAATATATATATTTCGAATGTCATTAACGCTTTTTTTTTTATATAATGTTACATATATATCAAATGCCCCTTCAACTTGCGGAGACAACAATGTTATGGCGCCAATTTCTTGCATGGTATTTAGCCATCTCCCCCTTCACCCCATCTATTCGTGATAACGTGTCAGCGTTTGTTTCTTTTCACGGTCTTACGTTCTCACCCTATACATTTTGAGGGTTCCCGACAATGCTATGATGATATTTTCATGGTTTTACGCCCCTGTCCCCTTTAGCGTGGATTCATGACAATAATTCTAAGTTTTTAAATTGTCTTATGCCCCTGCTGCTAGGGGTGTTCAATATTCAAATCGGATTCCAAAAACTCAAAATTCGATTCGCCTAAGGTCGAAAATCATTAATTCAAAGTTCGATTTGAATTTTCAAAATTTGAATTCGATTCGAAGACTATTATCAAATTCGAATTGAATTGAAAATTTGTGATTTTCAATTCGATACGAAATTCAAATTAGAAATACATACATTTTTTATATATATATTTTGTATAGTAATTTAGAAATATGTATATTGAGAAGTTGAGAACTTAAGAATTCACCTATATATTTAAAAAGGAAGGTGAAGAAGCAGTAGCTTCTTTTATGTTTGTGATTTAGCCACATAACTTATTGGGGTTCGCACTTAGCCTACTATCCTGTGAATTTCTATTGACACAGAAGGGATTTCTTATGTTTCGTGTGGTTTTTTTAAATGTTTTGTTGGTGGTAGGCGATGGCAAAGGCGACGGTGACGCTAGTGGTTTCATCACGTGCATCTTTTTCAGTTGTTCTTCTATGTATCGGTGGTGGTGGGATCTGCTATAGCTCGACCTCCCCTTTGCGGTTGAGGTGGACAAAGCGCCGGTTTCCCCCACCATGTTTGGTTCTGCCGGTGGTCGGCCGGTGGTGATGGGCACTACTGTCGCTTCGCCTACCTTCTGTGGTCGAGGTGGAGGAGGAGGCGGCGGTTTCCCCCACCATGGTTGATGGTTCTAGTGTTCAGTCGGCGTTTGGTCTACCGACGGTTTGCCTTGGAGTCAGTGACGGTCTCTTTACCAAAGAGAGCTAAATAATCGTCGCTGGGTGTGGGTAAGTGGTGTTGGTGGTAACCATGGTGTTTATGGTGGTTTTTTGTCACGTTTGTGACAAGGGTGATGACGGCAGGGTCGATTGCCAGTCGGCTATCCTTCTATGATTTGGTAGACCATATAACGGGCCTCTTGGTCTGAGCGGTGGCGTGAATGGTTGTGCAACCATTATTGTTGCCTCTTTCTTTCATCTCCCTCCGAAACCCATTTAGAGTTTTCATATCTAAAGCGCACTTGTCCATGGATGTGGTGCGACCACCGTTGTTGTCCGTTTGTTGTTGTACCCCGATTGATGTTGTGGCCATGCCGGTGTCCCATCCCCTTTGTCTGGGTCTTAGTTTGCAAATCTGTGGCTCTCCATCATGGGTTACCACTCACGGTGGTTTTATGATGCTTATTGTATAACCGACTTATACATGTGGTTGGGTATGTGTAATTCACACCTTATCTAAGACTTCACTTTGGCTCAATGTTCATCATTGGTTCTTTTGTTCTCTTTTTGATTTGTTGCTAATGTGTTCTACGAGCTGTGATGAGATACAAGAATGGCTTCGGTTGTTTAGGTGTAGCTACGGATTATGGTTTGTAGCCGCAACCAAACACTAATTCTGAGCCCTAAGTTATACAGTTTCAAAATTGTTTCAAATCGGCTATCACGCGCGCAACACATGTTGATGATAATCACCGGTTAAAATTTGAAAAAAAATATATAATCTATAATTTTAAATTCTCGTGTGTACCTTTTGACTATTTTGGATTTTGGAATATTTCATATTGCAGCATCGTTGAAGGGTCAGTTACAACACAACAACACAAAGAGAAGATTAACTAAACTTTAATCAAACAGTAAACTGGATTAACCAAGTGTTGAGATACTAAGAACACAAGTAATGCAGGAGACAAAGAACACAAGTGATTGGTTTTCAAGAATGCAGTATATTGCATTCTCTATGTTCTATTACAAGTGTTACAAAGCATATGTGAAAGATACAAGAACATGAGATACTTATACTACATCCTACAGCCGGCTATACTTTGAAAGCCAGCTGGATACAATTGACTAGACACAAACAAAATCAATTGTAGAGTCAAAAGGCAGATTACCTTTTGACTTGTGACTATGACATGCCATAGCTCACATCCTTATCTATTACAAAAAGGATAAATTACATAAAGTAGAAAGTTACAGACTCAAGACCTCAATGTACAGTTACCAAAAGCATGGACCTTTTCACCAACTCATGTAAGTTGGTGACTTGCAGAGGCGCAGCGGAAAGGTGTCCAGCTTTATGGAACAGTGCATCAGATAAAGCATGTTACTAAAAGTCTTCGAAAGAAATCTGTCTTCATGAGTTGAAGCTTCAGAAGACTTTGTCTCTGAGGCTTCGGAAGACTTCATGTTTGGCTTCAAAAGATATTGGTCTTGGCTTCGGAAGATTTCACACTTAGAGTATTTTCTGTTTCATGTGTGAAACTTCCTAAGCTTCTTCTTTAATGCAATTGTGCAGCATGCAGGAAAGACTAAAGATGTTTAGGGTGCATCAGCCTCTTCATTAATCTCTACAAACCCCCCTAGGCTGATGCTACCAAAACACTTTGAAAACTTCAGATATTAACAGTCCTCATTAGGATGATCACCATTCCTTTCTTCATAAGATGATCAAGATCCTTCAGGTTGTCAAAGTGTCTTCTCATGTCAAAGAGGTCATGCAGAGGCAATTGAAACATATCTTGCCATGTATAAATGTCTTCAATGCCTTGATCTTTAATAACATGCCATCTTTCCGGATTTATGGTGTATGTACAAGACAAGATGAGTCTTCCTGATGCTAGAGGAGCTGTTTGAATTGGAGTTGGTGTAGCATCCTCTGGCTGCACATCCTCAGGCTATTCTGTTTCATCCTGTGGTTTAGAAGGGGATGCAGGCTTCCAAATTTTAACTGAGAAGACTGGCCTACAGTACCAGATTGATCTTCACTGTCTTTCTCAGTTGGGACTTCCTCTCTCTCAGGTTCAGATGGAGAGGGAGGTTGACCCTGCTTTGGATAAGAAGATGAAGCTTGCTAAGCATTAGGAGGAGGTCCGGGTTGTGTTATGTCTGGTTGTTCAAACTTAACCTCCACTCCAGGTGGGGCATGACTTGGAGTGGAGTGTAAGTCAGTGAGCTCTCCACTCTTAATCTTCTACTTGATTACCCTGATATGCTCATCCATAGTGGATAGAGACATGGGTCCAAGTCTCTTTCCGGAGAATCCATACAGCTTCAAGAAGCTCATCATCCTCTGCCTATCAACAGACTTCTTCATGCTCTTTTGGATGATGGCTCTTGATTTTGCAGCTTCTTCCCTTAGCTTCTTCTTTGTTGTCTTTCTTTCCTTGACTAGCTCAAGCTCAAGTTGTTTTAAGTACTCAAACTCAATATAGTCATAAGGTAAGGGAAGGAGTGCATCTGCCTGATAGAGGCCTGTGGCACTCAGGTAGTTAATCATCTTGATTTTGTCTTCTTCCTTATCTACCTGAGGTTCTTGTTGAGCCATATCCTCTTGTTCAGGACTTTCTTGAACTGGTGAGAGGGTAGGCATACCTTTGTACAGTCTTTTTCTTCTTCTTTCTTATTTGACTTGTACTAGGAGTTCTGCATCTTCTGCCTCCTTCTTCTCTCTTGACCTTTCCAGGTCAACCAGTTCATTCAATTCATCTAAGGGGAGAGAAATGATACTATCTATGTCATAGTTCCTAGTCTGCAGATAGTTAGTCCTGACTGCCCTTAATCATCATTCTAAGTATCTGGTTTAGGGGCAGCCCTGATTGCAGACTCCATGAGTCTTGGAGACTCAATAGAGGAACTTCTCCCCTTAGCCTCTTTTTCCTCTCTCTCTCCTCCTCCTCAATCTCCTAAGATGTCATCTTTCTTTTCCCTTTGTCACTCACAGACCTTTGTGACTCAGGGTGGAGAGAGCTTTGGCCTTCATTGCTCATTGCAGCATTTGAGCTCAGGCCAGAGAGAGGTTGAGAAGCACCTTCACCAGTAGGTGTCTCAGAAGGAATATGGATCTCTGCAGCAGTTGGAGATGATGAGACAGGGCTCTCAGTTCTGTCACTGGCCTTCAGTCAAGGTTCCCCTATGAAGCTAATCTTAGGGTCTGCCTCAACATCAGTTGACCGATGACATTGCCTGATGCCTAAGTCTCCTTTTAAGTTGAACTCCACAGTGATCTTGTCTTGGATTCTTTAGCCAGTCTGTCAGCTTGTCTTGATTGGCTTGGTTGACAAGTGGCATGTTGACTAGATCCAGACCTTCATAGTAGTACCAAGGTCTGAAAATTGAAGACTTCTTGCTGTCCTTGAACTCTTATGATGATGAGGGCCTTCTATTTGTCAACCCCCCCGCTAAAAGCGGAAACGCGGGTGGGGATGTAACGAGACGGGAATCGTCATAACACATGGTAAGCGATAGAGATGCAATAATAACAGTGATGACAAGCGTGTCATGACGACACCCGACAACAAGGGGACTTGTGTCGTGTTTAGTAGTAATCACGACAACATAGCCATAAGCATAAACATGATATAAGATAAACATAGATAATAACATTGTATGAAATTCCCACAACCCGGGAACAAGTTACAAAGTGTAATGTAGTTTGAAGCAGATACAACAATTTTTTCAAAATGATAAGTTTAGCCCGAAAATGCATCCTAGGGTCTCCATAAGGCAGCACACTAGAACTCAGCTAGCATGATCACCTGAAAAGATATGCTCAAAATGGTTACAAAAAATTGTTGGTGAGCTCGCAGGTTTAAAAGTAAATAAGTAAGGATGCTATATAAAGTTGTTGCAGAATACCGTGCATACAGTTATAAGTAAGCAAAATCACATGACAAGAGCTTTACAACCAAGCCTAACGACGTACACAAAGAATCTTGTCCGAATATATTCACCCAAGGCCCGTTCCTGGCTTTTGTTGGTACTAACTAGTATACTAACACGAGGGGTGGGGGTGTCAACCCAGTAGTACTACCAATACCTATCCGTCTTTTTCCACACTGGAATTAAATGGTTGTAAGAAAGAACCACAAAGCAGACTCAAGCATGTATCAGATAAGTACCCATAAAACAGTAGCACGTTGATTCCAAGTATGTAAATTGTATGTATGTTGTACAACATAGATAACGGGCGAGCAAACTTTTCCCCCATGTTTGTAAATGTTTGTAAAGTAGTATAAGCATAAAAGGGGGCCACGAAACTCACATGTTAAGTGGTAAGTATGAATGATCAAGATTCCCAACAGTTGAATGCAATGAACAGTCAACACCCATTGACAGTCATTGTTAAGCATTAATGACGTGTATAAAGCGTATAGTATGTTTGGTCGGTTCGGGTTGTATCGGTTTCGGTCGTGGGTGCCACACACAAGCGGATACACGTCAGATCTTATGTAGATCCAAGTACTAGAGTACTCAGTCGTCTGCTTGACATCCATATAAGGATCCCATTGTTATAAAAGATAGCACTTGTTAAATATTTGTAGTTCCAAATGGGTTGTCGATAATTGCAAAATGTTAGGTTGAATTCAATTGAAATAGTATGTGCATGTTGATAGCGTTGACTTAATCTTTGTGGTCAAGCAATGACACTTTTACTGATGTTACCTTATCATCATCAGACGTTCAAGAGGAAATTCACACTCAACATCATCAGTCGCACAACAGGATCAGACGCTCGACTCAACACCCCATTCGTACGAATCAACCTTCAATCGTACAAATCAGCTCATTGGCACGATTGAACCTCATTCGTACGACTGGAATTCAGTCTTACCACACAATACCTAATCACACGACTTAACCTCCATACGCACGAATCAACCTTCATTCGTACGAATCAGCTTCATTCGTACGACTGAACCTTCATTCGTACGATTGGCCTTCGGTCGTGCGATACACGCACAGTCGCACGCATTCATTCACCCGCATTGACTCAATCGCACACACACTCATCCGCATTGACTCAATTGCACATAACATTCGATCGCACGACTCAGTCGCATGACATCCCCAGTCGCACAACTCAGTCGCCCGAATGACACAGTCGCATGACTCAGTCGCACGACTCACCCAGTTGCACGGCTCAGTCGCATGACAGACCGAGTCGCCTGAACTACAGGTTCGCGACTGTTGAAGTGCAGAGCAGCCTTCGGCTGCCCCAAGCACGGGTTTTACACATCAAGAACTTCCAGAATCACACAACAAACACACAGGAATGAGAAGCGCACAAAGAAAGTCATCACACGCACCCACACGACCTCTTGTGTTCGAGTTGACCCGAACACCCGAAACCCTAGAAATGGACAGCAGTAAAACGAGCAAGAAATGAACAACCAAGGCCGTCTACCTGCAAGGATGGAGTAGACTAAGTTGTAGACGAAGTCTAGACGACGAAAATGAGACCAAATGGAGCGATTTTGGTGCTAAGATGAAGATGTGAAGTGAAGAAGAAGATGATGAAGAAGAAATGGAGAGGATGAAGAAAATGGCTGGGTATGGGGTTTTTATTCCCATCCTAGGTTTGCAAAATGTCAATTTTAGTCCATGCACTTAGCCCCCGAGTCTCCAAGTTTGCTTCGGTTGAAAACGACTTTAGAATGTTCACTATATTAATGTTAAAAGCGTGTTTAATGGTAATTGATAGCTTATTAAAATGGTTTTATTAATGGCAATGGTTTAATTAAAAATGATATGTTTGGTGATAATGGTGATGAAATTTATAAAAGGTTATACTTAGCACAAGTTCACGGAGGAAGTACAGGCACAAGGGTAATAAAGCGACATGATTCCTTAAAGCAGGAGTTCATGAAGAAGAGGAAGAATAATAAAATAATTCTATGGTTATTATGTCGTTCGAACGGACCTTAAGGTGACGAATGTCACAGTATCCCCCAGTTGAGAGAATTTCGTCCCGAAATTCAGCTGGAGTTAGGTCCAAGAGCGTCATACACGAATAGGTGTGGATTTGAGTTTCATTTGATCTTCCCATTCCCATGTAAACTCTGGCCCTCGTTTGAATTCCACCTTACGCGAACAATTGGTTGTACTGCGCTTCAACTATTTGACCTTACGATCCATGATCTCAATGGGTTCCTCAATAAAATGAAGCTTTTTGTCGATTTTGATATCCTCAATTGGTACGTGAAGTGATTCGTCAGCCAAACACTTCTTGAGGTTCGACACATGGAAAGTATCATGCACACCGTTGAGTTCTTGTGGTAACCTTAATCGGTAAGCCACTGGACCAATTCTTTCTGTAATCTCGAATGGTCCAACGTATCTTGGGCTAACTTCCTTTCTTTCCAAACCGAACAACTCCTTTCCAAGGAGAGACTTGAGTAAAACTTGGTCCCAACATTGAATTCTAGAGCTTCCGACGATTATCGCATAGCTCTTTTGGCGATCTCTAGCGGCTTTCAGTCTATCTTTGATTTGGAAGATCTTGTCGGTTGTTTCCTGAATGATCTCTGGGCCTGTTAACTGACTTTCACCAATCTCGGCCAACAAACGAGTGATCTACACTTCCTTCCGTACAACGCTTCGAACGGAGCACACCCAATGTGGTATGGTAGCTGTTATTGTAAGAGAACTCAATCAATGGAAAATGAGTGTCCCAACCACCACCAAATTCGATTACGCACGTTCTCAGCATGTCTTCCAGCGTTTGTATGGTTCGTTCACTTTGGCCATCGTTTGAGGGTGATAGGCGGTACTCATGTCTAATCGAGTGCCCATCGCTTTCTGTAGTGTCTGCCAAAATTGTGAAGTGAATCGGCGCCGTCACGGTCGGATATGATTGACACCGGCACTCCGTGTCTTGTCCGACCTCTTTTATGTACAATCTCGCCAACTTGTCCATTTTGTAATCTTCTCGGATTGGCAAGAAATGTGCTAATTTCGACATTCGATCCACTACGACCCATATCGAGTCATGCCCGTTGCTCGCTCGAGGGAGTTGGTAATGAAATCCATGGCTATGTTTTCCTATTCCATTCGGGAATCTCAGGTTTCTTGTTTCTGTACAGTCCGCTGGTTTTGATGTTTAGCTTAATTTTGGCATGTCACGATCTGCTGACGTACGTGGCAATGTCTTCTTCATGCCTGGCCACCATACAGATCTTTGAGATCATGGACATCTTGTCTGTGCCAGGATGGATAGAATATCACGTCTTGTGTGCTTCATCCATGACCAAGGTACGTACACCTCCCCACTTGGGTACCCATATACGGTCCACGAAGTACTGTACACCATCGTCCTTGCACCTCAGTTGTTATTCCAACCCTCAGAATTCTTCTCCCGCAAGGTTTTCTCCTTTCAACGCTCACTTTGTGCAATTGGATATGAGCTTTCAAGTTTGTTTGAATGGTCAATCCCAAAGCTCGAGCACATAGTGGTTTCATGCGTTCTTTGCGGCTTAGAGCATCAGCCACCACATTAGCTTTCCCTGGATGATACCGGATTTTACAATCGTAGTCGCTAAGAAGCTCTACCCAACGTCGCTGTTGCATATTAAGTCCTTCTGATCCAGGATATGTTGAAGGCTTTTATGATCTGTGTAGATGATGCATTTGGTTCCATACAGGTAATGCCTCATATTTTGAGTGCGAATACTATAGCGCCCAACTCAAGATCATGAGTGTGTAGTTCTTCTCGTGCACCTTAAGTTGTCGCAAAGTGTAGGCATCACCTTATCTTTCTGCATTAGTACACATCCTAGCCCTTGATGTGAAGCATCACAGTATACCACAAAGTCATCAATTTCGTCTGGGAGGGACAATATCGGTGCATTACACAACTTATCTTTCAGCTTTGGAATGCTTGTTCTTATGCACATCCCCAATCAAACTTCTTGTCTTTCTGGGTACACAATGTCAACGGTGAGCGATCTTTGAAAAGTTCGCAATGAAACAACGATAGTATCCGCCAATCCTAAGAATTGTCGAATCTCTGAAGGTGTCTGGGGTGTATCCCATTTCTTACCGCTTCGATCTTGCCGGGATCTACATGAATCCCGTCCTTGTTAACCACAGACCAAAAACTTCACCTCTTGCAGCCAGAATTCACACTTCGAGAACTTGGCGAAAAGCTTCTCTTCCTTAACAGTTCCAGTATTGCCCGGAGGTGTTCTTCATGATCCTCTTTCGATCGAGAGTAGATAAGTATGTCGTCTATGAATACGATCACAAATTATCCAAGTAAGGTTTGCACACCCGATCATTAGATCCATAAACACAGCTGGTGCGTTAGTCAATCTGAACGGCATGACCAAGAACTCATAGTACCCATAACGAGTTCTAAACGTTGTCTTCGGTACGTCCTCCTCGAAAACCTTAGTTGATGATATCCAGATCGAAGGTCGATCTTGGAAAAATACGAAGCTCCTTGTAAATGATCAAACAGGTCGTTGATCCTGGGGAGAGGATACCGATTCTTCACAGTTAATTGTTTCAATTCACGGTAGTCGATGCACATACGGAACAACCCATCCTTCTTCTTGACAAATAACACCGTGTGCTCCCCAAGGCGAGTGACTTGGCCGAATAAAACCTTCTCCAGTAGTTCCTGTAACTGGCTAGATAACTCTTGCATTTCAGATGGTGCCAACCGATACGGTGTCTTTGCTACGGTATAGCTCAGGAACCAACTCTCAATATGAAATTCCACCTGTCGTGGAGGAGGAAACCAAACAAGTCATCAGGAAATACATCTGGGTAATCCCGCACTACAGGGATATCTACCAATTTTCTGCCTCTTCCTTCTTTTTACCACTGAGCCAGGAAAGCGTAGCACTGTTTTCGTAAACTCAGCGTGGTTTCATGCAGGAGATAAGCTTTAAGTTTCTTCCTGTTCGTTTCTCCTTGAATTCTGAGTACATCCGTCTGACATAGGGATTCGTACTACCTTGTCCCGACAAGACAATCTCGGCTCCGTGTTTCGACAACCAATCCATTCCCACAATCACGTCGAAACTTCCTAACTCGAAGGGTATCAAGTCTATATCGAAGGCGTGGTTCTCCAATATTATCGAGCACTTTCTAATAATCTCGTCGGCCTGAACAACCCTACCATTAGCCATTTCTACAGAGTAGCTAGTTTCTAGCCTACTAGGACTCAAATCAAGCAATTGCACAAACTCAGAAGATATAAAGCTATTGTTTGCTCCAGTGTCAAATAGTACAGATGCAAAGTGATTATTGAGTAAGTGCGTACCCGTGACAACATTTGGGTCCTGACGGGCATCATTGGCTCCAATGACAAAAGCGCGTCCCCGAGCCGCATTCCCTTGGTTTGCCGGGCCTTGATTTCCAGCTATAGCCATCGTCTGATGCTGGTTGTTCCCTTGTTGGCCCGGTGCCCGATTCAATTTGGGGCACATGTTCCTCTAGTGATCAGGGCTTCCACACTCGTAACAGCCCCTGGCATTCCCGGCGGGGTTAACCGCATTGACTAGTGCGACCATATTCGGTGCTGTTCTGCAGTCTCTTGCTAAATGCCCCGGGCGTCTACAGTTCGCGCACACCCGAAACGGCATAGCTGGGGGATGATGAAAGTTGCACCTATCGCATCTGGGGTGCGGACCCACATACTCTCGCCTGCCCTGGGTCACGGCCACAAAATTTCTGGTTGTCTTGGCCCTTTTCTCGAATTTCCCGGCCCTTGACCGGCTCGTTTCCCCAACATCTTTCCTTTTCTCTGCTCCCCTGCCCAATACCCTTGTAATCACCATCTCATCAGTTAGAGCGCCAGCCTTCAGAATTGCGCTCTGAATAGTAGGAGGAGCAGTTGCGGTTACCATTGCCCGGATTTGAGGCGCAAGTCCCCAAATATGCCTCTCTATCCTTTTTGATTCTGGGGTGACTAGATGCGGAACCAACCTTGCTAGCTCATGAAAACGATCGGTGTAAGCTGCGTGCCCAGCCCCCACCATAGCATGATTCCAAAACTCATGCTCAAGTTTTTGCATCTCGTTGAGAGGACAGTACTCCTCGGTGATTAGGGCTTTGAACTCATCCCACGAAATTTGCATCACCGATTCTCTTCCCCTAGCCTGAATCTGAGTGTTCCACCACGTTAGTGCCTTGCCCTATAGTGAGCACGTGGCATACTTAATCCTTTAAATGTCGAGGCATTCGCTGATGTCGATCATGGCCTCCATCTTTTCAAGCCATCTGGTCAGGGCTATGGCTCCACCTTTGCCATCAAACTCTCTGGTTTACAAGCCACAAATTCCTTTTATGAACATCCCCGTCTAGCATTCACAACCCCGGTCTCATTAACGATTCCAGTTTCATTACCGGTTGTACCATCATTCCCGGTCTCCTGATTGCTTTCGTTCCCAGTCGGCTTCCCGTTATCCTCATTATCATTGCCACTATCCCCATGGGGGTGAGAATTCTGAAGAGCATCGCTCACTTGGGCCATGATAGTCGAAATCAGTGCGGCCAATTGTTGAGCGATTAAGGCTGCCATATCAGCGTTCCTGTTCCTGGAGTGACGTTGGTAGGACCATCACTTGTTCTCGGTGCTCTACCTCTGCCTCCGCCCCTGCCTCTCGGGGCTTCACTTCCGGCACTATTGCTGCGGGTAACTCTTCGAGGTGGCATGTTCTAATCATAAGAATAGTAAACGCATAAGTTTTAACCATTGTAGGGCACATTATCCATGTCACATTAAGGTCTAACTTTCCGGGTTAAGACCATACTTAAGGTTGCCACACTACGCATACAAATCGTGTAATTCTCACGCCATGTATAGGTAATGTCCAAACACTAGTCCATCATAATAATGACATATCCATGCATGAAATCAAGTTTAGTCTAGCGGAGGTTGCCTATTTCCTCCTCTCTCGAGGTCTCAGACATAACCTTCTCGGGGTAAATCCCAGTGTCTAAGGTCAAACGCAATAACATGATCTATGAAGATCTCTTCGGGTTCAATACCCGGATTGATAAAACAACTCGGTGCGCAGAGGGAAATGAAAGATCCAATAGAAGCATCCCGTAAAGAGCGAGCACAAGGGCTCCCTCACGGGGTGAAATAATCACGAAACAGATAGATAAACGAACAAGTAATGTGGAACATGTATGAGATATAAAATGCACACAACCCTGGCATGCAAATCTACATGAAGGTTCCTAGGTTATAGTCTAGGTCAAGTGTATTGCCTAATTCTCTATAACCAATGGCTCTGATACCAGTCTGTCACACCCCCGCTAAGAGCGGAAACGCGGGGATGTAACGAGACGGGAATCGTCATAACACATGGTAAGCGATAGAGATGCAATAATAACAGTGATGACAAGCGTGTCATGAAGACACCGACAACAAGGGGACTTGTGTCGTGTTTAGTCAGTAATCACGACAACATAGCCATAAGCATAAACATGATATAAGATAAACATAGATAATAATGTTGTATGCAATTCCCACAACCCGGAACAAGTTACAAAGTGTAATGTAGTTTGAAGCAGATACAACAATGGTTTCAAAATGACAAGTTTAGCCCGAAAATGCATCCTAGGGTCTCCACTAAGGCAGCACACCTAGAACCTCAACTAGCATGATCACCTGAAAAGATATACTCAAAATGGTCAACAAAATTATTGGTGAGCTCGCAGGTTTAAAAGTAAATAAGTAACGATGCTATATAAAGTTGTTGCAGAATACCGTGCATACAGTTATAAGTAAGCAAAATCACATGACAAGAGCTTTACAACCAAGCCTAACGACGTACACAAAGAATCTTGTCCGAATATATTCACCCAAGGCCCGTTCCTGGCTTTTGTTGGTACTAACTAGTATACCAACACGAGGGTGGGGGTGTCACCCAGTGGTACTACCAATACCTATCCGTCGGTTCCCACACTGGAATTAAATGGTTGTAAGAAAGAACCACAAAGCAGACTCAAGCATGTATCAGATAAGTACCCACAAAACAGTAGCACGTTGATTCCAAGTATGTAAATTGTATGTATGTTGTACAGCATAGAAAACGGGCGAGCAACTTTTCCCCCATGTTTGTAAATGTTTCTAAAGTAGTATAAGCATAAAAGGGGGCCACGAAACTCACATGTTAAATGGTAAGTATGAATGATCAAGATTCCCAACAGTTGAATGCAATGAACAGTCAAACACCTATTGACAGTTATTGTTAAGCATTAATGACGTGTATAAAGCTTATAGTAATGTTTGGTCGGTTCGGGTTGTATCGGTTCGGTCGTGGGTGCACACACACAAGCGGATACACGTATCAGATCTTATGTAGATCCAAGTACTAAGAGTACTCGTCATTGCTTATGACATCCATATAAGGATCCCATTGTTATAAAAGATAGCACTTGTTAAATATTTGTAGTTCCAAATGGGTTGTGGATAATTGCAAAATGTTAGGTTGATTTCAATTGAAATAGTATGTGCATGTTGATAGTGTTGACTTTAATCTTTGTGGTCAAGCAATGACACTTTTACTGATGTTACCTTATCATCATCAGACGTTCAAGAGGAAATTCACACTCAACATCATCAGTCACATAACAGGATCAGACACTCGACTCAACACCCCATTCGTACGAATCAACCTTCAATCGTACAAATCAGCTTCATTGGCACGATTGAACCTTCATTCGTACGAATGGCATTCAGTCGTACCACACAATACCTAATCACACGACTTAACCTCCATACGCATGAATCAATCTTCATTCGTACGAATCAGCTTCATTCGTACGACTGAACCTTCATTCGTACGATTGGCCTTCAGTCGTGCGATACACGCATAGTCGCACGCATTCATTCACCCGCATTGACTCAATCGCACACACACTCATCCGCATTGACTCAATTGCACATAACATTCGATCGCACGAATCAGTCGCATGACATCCCCAGTCGCACAAGTCAGTCGCCTGAATGACACAGTCGCATGACTCAGTCGCACGACTCACCCAGTTGCACGGCTCAGTCGCATGACAGACCCAGTCGCCTGAACTACAGGTTCGCGACTGTTGAAGTGCAGAGCAGCCTTCGGCTGACCCAAGCATGGGTTTTACACATCAAGAACTTCCAGAATCACACAACAAACATGCAGGAATGAGAAGCGCACACAGAAAGTCATCACATGCACCCACATGACCTCTTGTGTTCGAGTTGACCCGAACACCCGAAACCCTAGAAATGGACAGCAGTAAAACGAGCAAGAAATGGACAACCAAGGTCGTCTACCTGCAAGGATGGAGTAGACTAAGTTGTAGACGAAGTCTAGACGAAGAAAATGAGACCAAATGGAGCGATTTTGGTGCTAAGATGAAGATGTGAAGTGAAGAAGAAGATGATGAAGAAGAAATGGAGAGGATGAAGAAAATGGCTGGGAATGGGGTTTTTATTCCCATCCTAGGTTTGCAAAATGTCAATTTTAGTCCCTGCACTTAGCCCCCGAGTCTCCAAAGTTTGCTTCGGTTGAAAACGACTTTAGAATGTTCGCTATATTAATGTTAAAAGCGTGTTTAATGGTAATTGATAGCTTAAAATGGTTTTATTAATGGCAATGGTTATAATTAAAAATGATATGTTGGTGATAATGGTGATGAAATTTATAAAAGGTTTATACCTAGCACAAGTTCACGGAGGAAGTACAGGCACAAGGGTAATAAAACAGACATGATTCCTTAAAGCAGGAGTTCATGAAGAAGAGAAAGAATAATTAAAATAATTCTATGGTTAATTATGTCGTTCGACGGACCTTAAGGTGACGGATGTCACACTGTAGTTGTCATACCTCCACCCAATGATGTGATTGAAAGATGGTGAAGGTGACATAGCCCTTGGTATCGCATCCTCAAACAGACTCTGTATGAAGGAGTCTGTGTAGTCCACATCAATGTGAACTAGAGGAGGTTTCTGAGAATGCACAGTTGCAAGTGAGGATGGTGAGTCCTCAATGTCCATTCTCTCTGAAGAACTCCCAGGTTCTGTGGCTATAATGACTTTCTCTCCCTTTTTGGTAGCATCACCCACTTGCATAGGTGAGCTGGAAGATAGGTCAATCACATCCACAGGTTCTTGTGTTCCTGGTTGAGCTCTCCTTAAGGGTCTCCCAGCTAGTTTTTCTTAAGATATGAAATCTCAAGTTGCTGATCATTGATCCTGTTGTGTAAGGTAGTCACCTAAGATTCAAGGTGACTGACCTTTGAGACTAGGTAAGTGCATGTTTTAGATAGTTTTTACACCAGTAGTCTCAGATTCCCCTCATCTTCATCAGAAGATTCATTGGGGGATGAGATGATTGGACCAGAGTCCTCTCTCTCACCACCAGCTTGAGGTTCTTGGCTGCTGGTTTTCCTCTGCTCACTGGCAGTCTCAGTTGAGATGTCAGTGGGTTGAGTTACCATGGTTGAGGTCTTAATGATGTAATCACTTTCAGAAGTGAGAGCCTCTTCCATATGGACATCCTGAACAGGTTCAGGAGTGTCCACCTCAGTTGTAGGTGACTGATGTGGGATAGATATAGGAGACTCAGGAGTACTCATCTCTCTTTGAGTAGAGGAAAAGAAGAGAGATTCATTATACTCACTGAAACCTATATCTTCATTAGTGTAGAAATCAAGGTTGGGAATTGGTTGGTTGAGATCTATAGACTGGGGATGGTAACTGTCCCCTGAAGGTTGATCACTTAAGTGTTGAGACTTAGAGTGATGGCTTAAGGTAGTAGGGCTAATGAGCTCATCAGGTTGAGCATGAGGAACCTCAGCACTGATTCTTGAAGAGATGGGATTGGTTTGCTCCTTAGGAGAAGTGGGAGCTCCTGTGCCCACGTCTTCCTGTATGGTTGAGTATACGGGGGCCTCCACAGACTGAATAGTCTGAGCATGGGTTCGTTTGGATTTTCTTTGGTAGGTGATGGAGATTTGAGGCTATATGGGTGATTGGTAAGTAGCAGGTGTGGGTTCAACACTAGCTTGTGCTGCTAGGTTGTCACCTTGAGCAATGAGCTTTAACATTTTTAGGACTAGGTTGTTTCTACCCCAGAGAATCCAACAGTGGACTTTCTCAGTATTTTAAAGATGTCGGGCTTCATCCATCCCAATTTAAGAATGTTACCTGTTTCCCTTAACTGTGAGCCCAGTTCACAGTTAAGAATGTACTGGACATATCTAAGAAACATGTAATACTCTAAGGAGTCTAAATTAGAAAGTAAATTTGTATAAACAAACTGAGAATACCTGAATTTGACCCCCTAAACCATTCCATGGACTATGAAGGAGAGATCCTCAGGAATCTGGTCCCATCCACCATGCTTGTTTGATAAGCTGTGGATGACCACATGGAGCAGGAATCTCCATTGGGATGAGACCTTCCCTTTCCTAAAAGTCTTTATAGAAAAATCTCCCTCATATCCTATCTGCTCAAAGGAATGATTGACAGCTTCCTTTGGGAAGAACACCTCACCTTCTTCATCATCCAGCTGAAGATATCGGTTGATGATAGCCGGAGTGATGAAGATTGTTCTCCCCTGCACTGTGGCAGACAGTGCCTTCTCCCCATCCATAATGACCTCTTGGCAGGTCATCCAGAATTCAAGCAACTGATCCTCATAGAGTGGATGATCAATGGTTAGGGAGGTGAAGTAGTTTGACAGAGTTAGGAAATGGCAAACCTTTGAGAAATGAGGATCTTTCTCAGAGCTTAACAGAGCAACCTGATTATGTTGTCTGTGTAGCTGCATAGTAAAGTTGGGATCATTTCTGTGAGCAAGGTCGGCCATTTTAAAGTAGCTTAAGGATGAAGAAAGAAGAAAGAAAGAAATTTCAGAGAGAAATTTGGAATTTTAGGTTTGGAGGAAGAACAGATGATAGAAAGAGGGGAAAACCATTGGGTTTATATGTGAGAAGGATTTTAGATAAAGTTTAATGAAAGAGGATAAACTTTGAAATCCGGATGTCGGTCCCACCTCTGAAAAAGTAGTTTACTTTTGCTCAAAAAGTAGTTTTCTTGGAAGTCAAAAAGCTTCAAAGGTTAATTATCTTCGAAAGTTTTAATTAAAAAGCTTCGAAGCTAAAATGACTTCGGAAGAATTTCCTAAGAGGTTTGAGAATTTGCTTCGGAAGAAAAATTAAAACTTGAGTGCTTGTGTATAAACTAACAAAGCTTCCGAGAGTTAATTTTGATTCAGAAGTAAATGGTCCTTGAAAATGAGTAAGTGTCTGAGACAAGTATTTAAGCTTCGGAAGATAAATTTGAAAACTCTTCTGAAGGTAAATTTCTTAAACAGTTATTTATTTTGAAGGCATGATTTACTTCCAAAGTTAAAAGCATAACTTCCAAAGTATCAGAAATTTCAAAAATCTAAGGAAGTCGTCAAAAAGAAATTTTCATCCAAAAAAAACATGAGCTTATGAAAGTGATGAACTAGACAACTTAGGACACACATAAATTTTAAAGAAATAATAAGAATTAGTTTTAAGAAAAGCTTACTCAAAGTTTATCATCCCAATAGATGATATAAGATATTTAAATCTCTGTTCATCAAAGGCTTTTGTAAACAGATCAGCATATTGTTCATCTGTGTGAACTTTGACTAGTTTAATTAATCCCTTTTCATAGTATCTCTTATTAAATGATACCTGATATTGATGTGCTTTGTACTTGAGTGCTGCACAGGGTTCTCTGTGATTGAGATAGCACTGTTGTTGTCTATGTGAATGGGAGTCTCCTTGAAGTTTAACCCATAGTCTAGCATCTGATTTTGAATCCAAAGTACTTGAGCATAGTAGCTTGCAGCAGCAATGTATTCAGCTTCAGCAGTTGATGCAGAGACACAGGATTGTTTCTTGCATTGCCATGAGACAACCCTTCCACCAAGAAATTAACATCCCCAGATGTAGACTTTGCAGTCATGTTGCAACCACCATAATCACTATCTGTATAGGCATACAGATTGAAGTCAGAATTCTTGGGATACCATAGTCCAAGTATCGATGCACCTTTGAGGTATCTTAGAATCCTCTTGACAGTGATAAGGTGAGACATCTTAGGGTTGGCTTGATATCTTGCACAAATACATGTAGCAAACATGATATCAGGCCTGCTAGCAGTAAGATACATAAGAGACCCAATCATAGCCCTATATAAATGCTCATCTACACACTCATCCTCAAGATCAGGACCAAGAGAGTGGTTTCTAGCTATGGGTGTTTTAGCAATCTTACAGTCAGTCATGTTGAATCTCTTGAGTATGTCCTGAACATACTTTGTCTAACTTATGAAGATGCCATCTTCAACTTGCTTCACTTGAATTCCCAGAATTAAATTGAGTTCCCCCATGGCACTCATTTCAAATCTATTTTCATTAGCTTCTCAAAGTCTTTGCAGAGCTTTGGATTAGTTCAACCAAAGATGATGTCATCCATATATACTTGAACTAGCAGTATGTCTTTTCCTTGTTTTTGATGAAGAGAGTTCCATCTATAGTACCTCTCCTGTATCCATGTTTACAAAGATACTCAGATAGTGTCTCATACCATTTCTGGGTGCCTGATGCAGCCCATAGAGAGCTTTGTCAAGCTTGCAGACATAACCAGGATGATCAGGATCTAGAAAACCAGGTGGTTGTTTAACATAAACCTCTTCATCTATCACTCCATACAAAAAGGCACACTTCACATCAAGTTGAAAGACCTTGAAGTTCTTGGATGCAACAAATGCTAGGAATATCCTAACAGCTTCTAAGCTTGCCACTGGAGCAAAGACATCTGTTAGGACCTGGTATTTTAACGAAATACCTGGAGATTAGCATGTAAACCAGATCAAATAGTGCGGAATCCTATTTGATTGGCGATCCAATCAGTGAGAACACAAGAGAATCAATAAAGAATTGAAACCAACGTTAGAAATCGATTGGAAATCGATCTAATGTGTTCTATGAACTTGGAGAACGAATTGGGTGGTTTCTGGACGGCTAGGTACGTCTGGAATCGTAATTGATCGAGAGTCATTATTTTTCACGAATTGAGTTGTATTTATAGGTTGGTATTATTCAATCGTGCGACTGAACCATTAGTATGGTTCAGTCGTGCGATTGAACCATGCGGTTGATTCATTCGCACGACTGAGTGTCAGTCGTGCGACTGAGCCAATCTTATGTACAATCTTACGACTGATCCAGTCTCCTGGTTCAGTCGTGCGACTGAGTCATTCGTATGAAGGTGTTCATGCTTATGGTCCATTCGCATGGGCCATTTGCATGATAACTTCATTATTTTAAGTTTGAATGTATTAATTAGTAAACATTATATGTAAACATTAAACCAATCACTAACCTAATAATTAATTTAATATCAACTTATTAATGAAATATTAATCATTACAAATCACAAACACCCAATATCATTTCATTAGTCATATCAAATTACACCAAAATCAGATAAACAAGATCTATTACATTTCATAACATGATCTAGGGACATACATGTATCAACAAACTCCCCCTTGGACCTAGATCTCTCTAATCTTTTGTTTTCTGCATGACCTCCTTGTATTTCTTGTACTTCTCCTCTTTTGTGACTCCCGTGTGAATATCAAACGTGAAGCAGAGTCGTATAAAGTTCTGGAACTGAAGAGCTTGTACAATATCTTGCGTATCATAGAACAGTGGCCACTTGTATAGCGTATATACATCACTTTCTGACAAGTTTGTAAGCCACATCGGGTCGAATACCCTGATGGTATCCATTTGTCCCACTTTGCTTAAGACTATGACCGCTTCAGCTGTTCTCCAATCATAGTACCACCACCTAAAGTGTGGAGTAAAATTTTGTGGCATTTCCCTGAGTGGGATTCTTGACATTGTGCGCGGAGGATTCCACTTCAACACTATCTTCGGCTTGCCAGTAATGGCATCAACCTCAGACCTTCTGATATACCTAGTAGGCTGTTGAGGTCTGAAGTTAACCATCTAGTGTGGCACTCTTTCTTTAGGGCAACCTCAAACCAGCCTACATCTTCCTCGAGTCAGCATACAAAAGCTTTAGTTTGGCCAGCTGGTTGAGCTCAAAACCTGGTAGAGTCTTTAGATCACGTGGAAACCTAAAATACTCTATGCCCTTCTCCCTCTTAACTGCATAGACGTTAAGGTCATCAAAATATGCCCATGCTATAATCCTACCTGACACCTTATGATGTTTCTTGACTCTGTAGAGTTGGTGTAGAAATCCTTCTTTGGTGTAGTACGTTGGGCTCTAACTTCTTCAAAACATGCAGCCCACTCAGCCTTTCGAATGTCAACATCATCATTTGAGGCTTGGGCTGTGTCTTCTGCTTTCTCTGTTTCTTGCTCCATATTTTTAACACCTCAATAGTATCGCTGACAAGGGATTCACCCAGATTGGGGACCACATTACCCTCATTTTCAGCGTACTGAGGGTACTCCTCGGCAGTGACATCTCCGATCTCTACCTCATCAACATCGTTGAACTCTTCGTCACTAGTCGAATCGCATGTCGGAGCATCTTTTACTGTTTCATCTGGATTTAGCTCGAAAAGCTCTGCGAGTTGCTCATTTGATAAGTCATGAATTATTTCCCCTTCTTCAGGGGTATAATTCACGGAACTCCTGACTATCCCTTGCAGATCAAGAATCATTGTTAGCTGAGACTTGATCTGCTGAAGGGGAGCAATGTCAAACTCATCTCTTTGGTAATTTTGATCTGTTTGATTTAAACATTTCACACATAAATCATTAGTAATTCATCAAACAGAAAGGCATTAAAATAATATAAACATTAAGTACATCGTGTTCAATTACATGATTCAAATACAAAAGAAGATAAATACATAATCATCTAATCTTTACTTTTTGTATCACGGTGTCATCACTTGTATGGCAGAGTGTAGGGCAGAGGTTAGAGGCTGTGATCTTGTCTGTCTTAGTCTTGTTCTCTTGACCTGTAGCAGTGGCCGATGCAGGTGCATCCCTCCTTCTGCTCTTCATCATCGTCACTCTCTTCATCTTCATCCCAATCATCATCATCATACTATCATCACCATCTCCCTCTTAATCTTCAGAGGCTCATCTTTAGATCCTTTAAGTTTGAGCATGATGGTCTTCCTAGCATTCTCCAACTCTTCAATTTTCTTAGCAGAAGTGACTCTAAGCTTTTGGAGTTAGGCGATCTCGAGGCTCTGAGCAGCTATTTGCTGGGCCTGCTCCTTGATTAGCCGATCCTGCTCCGAGATCTGATGTGACTGCACAACAGTGAGATCTGCAAGCTGTCGGATCTGTGCAGTCTTCTCTTCATCAGCAGCTAACAGTCGCATCACCATACGGTTTAGCACTGACAGGTGGTCCTCTACCCCAAATTGAGGTAGATGAGATCCATATATACGTGCAGGATCAGATGAGGGTCTTGATTGGTGGCTAGTGGTGGTGGTGGTTGTGGTAAAGATTGGGTTGGGTCTGTGAGATATTGGAGGTGATGTAGGAGTGAAAGATATGGTGGTGGTTGGCATATTTACAGTGGTGGGAGGTGTGGTAGTGGTAGTGGCTGTAGTGGTAGCTGTGGCTGTAGAAGTGGCAGGGATGGTGGTGGATGTAGTGGTAGCTGTGGTGGCTGTGGTGACTGTGGTGGGTACGAAGGTGAGTTTTCTTCTCTCTCTTCTTCTGGCCGTGGGGCTGAGCCATCCGTTTCTTCCTCGATCAGTCGAGGTGGATGCTCCCCCTAGAACACGGCTAGTAGACTCAGGAGCATAGCTGGGATCTACAGTCGTCTCTCCCGAATCCCTGGGGCGTTCACCAACCGCCCGGAGTCCATACTCGGTGGGAACAACCTTGCTTCCCACGGTCCTCGTCAAGGGCTCCTCATCTGACTCTTCATCCTCCTCACCAGGTATGAAGTCCTGGTGGAAGCCTGCAGACTCAGCTATGTCGCCTGTTGGGGCAGACACTGGGGGTAATATTTGTTGAAGCTGTGCCCCTCGTGGAGCAGGCATATCATCCCCAAAATCCCCACTATCATCATCGTCTGAATCATGCTCTGGGAGCAAAAACCTCTCATCATCGAATCGTTGTCATCATGACGCATTTGCGTCTACCTGGTGCCACATATCGTTCATTTTCCAGATGCCGATCAATCTTTTTACCTGAGGCTTTACCTGCTTGCCCGATACACTCTCATGCGACCCAAAGTCGTGTCATCCATAACCTCTAGGGCAACCGCATCATGTTTCTCCTTGGGAAGTAATGGCAGCTTCTTATTAAAGATCAGCTGCAGAAATCTGGGATACATACAAAAACCCTCCTTCCCCTTGGCCTCCAGATTCTCCACCAGATACGAGAAGATCATGCTCGAGAAGCTGAAGGGGTGGTTCAGCACCAGCGTCACATAGGCATTCTGAATCTGGTCTGACAGGTCATCAAACCCACCCCTTCGAGAAGCAATACACTTCAGGATCACATGCGCCAAGTATTTATACTGGGGACACAGGTGCTCTTGTTGAGACACCTGAGTTGATGTCCCCAGCATATTTAATCCTGAGGAAGCAACCTCTGACTGTAAGTTGATGTATTCTGGTGGGTTGATCAGTATCATCCCCAAAATCAAGTGCTCTCTGGATGTCAGTTGTTGTAATTTCAATGTCATGACCATGAATGGAGCTCCGTATGCTGTAAGGCTCATGTGAACGATCTATGGAGGCATTTTCCCAGAAAGCCTGATGTAACGACCTGTAAGGAGTACACTGTGTGGATATGGCTTTATGTATCCGAGAGCGTCGAAGGAATGCATTAATATCTGTAAACTCAGCTCCATTCCAAGTCGTATGGTCCAAATGAGCACATATATTGTGCTTTGGATTTATGGACCATCTATCAGCCATTGACCTGAAACACAAGACACAAAACCATTTGTAAGTCATACATTCAAAATTCAGTTCAAGGTGTATAGTTTAAATTCAATCCGATACATTCGTGCGAATGAATCATGCGACTGGAGTCAGTCGTTTGTTCTTTAGTGTGACTGAGCTCGTTCGGGTGAATGAGACATGCGACTGAGTTCAATTCGCTGACTGAGTCTGCGATTGGTTCAGTCGGCCGACTGAACTCATTCGCATGGTTCATTCTGCCGATTGATCCAATCGCAAGATTCAGTCATGCGATTGAGTTCATCTGGACGACCAATCGCATGACCCCCTGTTCAATCGACTGAGGTTCGAATCTTGACCTAATTCAAGTAATTTAACATGGCTTAATGGTCCATTAGACTCGCCATCTTGTCACTAATGACCTATTAAATTTATTTTAACATTTTGCTTAGTTTATGTAGGTTATTAGGGCATTTTTTAATCTGGTTAATGTTTCATTCGAATAACACAAATTGACACAAGATCTTCTGATTTCTATAAGATTTAACTGCAATGTACCTGTATACTTGTCAATCGAATGTCAGAAGATCAATAGCAATGTGAAAACACGATCTCTAGAAATTTTTGCAGAGTAACGGGAAAGAAAGCGATTTGGGTGCGATTGGGAGTGATGAGTGAAATGCGATCGACTGAGGCCCTTTAAATACTGACCCTAATTTCAATCGTCCGACTGGCCTCATTCGCTCAGTTCATTCGGGCGACTGAGGTTCAGTCGTGCGATTGCCCAGTCGGTCGCTTTCAGTTGGCCGATGAGTCTCAGTCGGTCGACTGACTCATTCGTGCCCTTTCATTGCTTTCTCAATTAACCGACTGAGTCTCAGTCGGTTGACTGACTCATTCGCACCCTATCATTCGGTCGAAAGGATCATTCTTAAACGCCATTCGGGTGAATGACTAAATTTCATGTCCAGTCGGGCGAATGGGATCCATTCGCATGGTTGGTCCATATTCATGGTCCAATCGTGCGAATAGGTCACACTTAGTAGATTTTCTGCCATTTTGAACATTTTAACCTTTTGAAATAGACATTATGAGTTTTGATCATCTCAGACATGATCATTTATAACCAATTTAGTCACCTCAGACGTGACTGCTTTAAACTTGAAAATTCATGTCGTCATCTCAGACATGACCCATTCAGTGAGTTGATCCCTTATCGAATTTCATGATGTAGTCCGCAAACAAATTAACTAAAACGACTCGCTAAATTAAAACTTAAACTAAAGACTAAAAATTAAGACTTTGTTTTGGCTTTTTGTGAGAGATAGAACCTAAGGTGGAAATCTATTGGATTTGGTTCCGGAATCGAAAGCTTCAACTTAGATTGACCACACCTGGACCAATTCAATTTTGGAATCATACAGGCACATCAAATCATTTGGGACTTGTTATCAAAATCTTTTGATGCTCAATTCTTGGTGTTCATCCAGAGTCATTAGCAACTTTAGGAAATCATACTGGAACTCTTAGATCACCACATTGATTTGAACTTTCAAGAATTGCAGCCACAATGATTGTCAATAAGTTTGTCCACTTAAATCCATACACAACTCTTGACACAAACTGGTGATTTTTTTGGTTTAATTATTTCAACGAAAATTTGTGGATCCCACACTTATATGGTAATCAACATTCCTCAGGAGCTTTTGAGCGGTCTACGGTTATTTTTACAAGAAGAGACTATTCTTAGAGCTTTCAAGGAGAAGCCAATCCTCAGGTCAGTGCCATCGCACAGCAGAGAGGCGGCAAACAACAATGAATTCTAGAATATCTAGGTTATGCTTATCCTCAGGTCAGTGCCATCGCACAGCAGAGAGGCGCACAACCTATCTCCTTGTTAGAGCAGCTTAATATTATTTTGCACCAAATGCACTAACAACATAAGTCATTAGCTTGATAGCATTTTATTTCATTTTTTCTGGTGCTTTGCTCTATTTATGGTCATCCGCACACATTTGTGGCTTTTACATGCTCATTACCCCTTATTGGAATATTGTTGATTGTGTTAACCAGCGATAAGATGGGAGCCCACAGTCAGATGAACCACTTAGTTTGATCTTGAGATCACCAGTCAGGTCTAATCATCTATTGTGTTGAATCTATCGACATATCAATTGTGGTCTAGCAACCTGTAGGTCTACTCTCATTGTGATACCTTAAGAGTTACCAGTTTTTCTATCATCTTCCCTTTATATTGCTTAGACTACACAGACTTATACTTTGAATTTTTGCACCTTTTCTAAATTAAAATTTCAAAGTCCCTCTTGATTTGTTCCTGTGTACTATCATATTCCAAAGGGTTTGAATCGGAATCACAGATAGATCTACCTTATATCAGCTTTCCACTCCTTCTCCCTCATTTTTTTTAATGTTGCTTGCTGACTTATTCTCCCCCTAAAATACTAAAATCATAACTGGTTTCATTATTTTAGAATTTTAATAAACACAGAATAACATAAGTTTAATTTTAAACAGACTAATTTAACCAAATGAGCTCAAATAGAATGAAGAATTAACTAAGCTACATCGGACTACACATGATCATCATCAGGAATAACCTCACTTCTCTTTTTAATGTCGCTGACCTCTAGCAAATATTGAAAACGTGGTTTATCAAAGGCTTTAGTATAGAGGTCAGTGCGTTGAAAATCAGTATTAATTTTGATCACATCAATTAAGTTCTTTTCAAAACAATCGCGTATGAAATGATATTTAATACCGATATGTTTGGTCTTAGGATGTTGGACCGGATTTTTAGTTACTGCAATTGCAGCAGAGTTATCTACAAAAATAGGAGTAGAATAGAACGTTAAACCGTAATCCCGCATTTGCTGTTGAATCCAGATGATTTGTGAACAGCAACTTGCAGCAGCAACATATTTGGCTTCACAGGTTGACAATGCAACCGATGTCTGCTTCTTACACTGCCAGGTAATTAATCTTCTTCCAAAGAATTGACACCCTGCTGATGTAGACTTGTAGTTCATCTTGCAGACTCTGTAATCCGAGTCACTATACGCTGTGAGCTCAAAATCATCATCATGAGGATACCACAACCCAAGTGTGGGTGTATCCTTTAGATAGCGAAAAATCCTTTTGACCCCAATCAGATGATTGATCTTAGGTTTAGCCTGATATCTAGAACATAAACATGTCGCATACATGATATCAGGTCTAGAGGCAGTGAGATACATGAGGGATCCAATCATTCCTCGGTACATCGTGGCATCCACAAGATCTCCATTTTCATCAGGTGCTATGTCATGATTCGTAGCCAGTGGAGTACCGGCAGCAGATGCATTCTCCATGTCAAAACGATTGAGAATGTCTCTTACGTACTTGGTTTGATGTAGAAAGATCCCATTTGGTGTTTGATCCACCTGTAGCCCAAAAAAGAACTTCATCTCCCCATAGCACTCATATCAAACTCTTTCTTCATAACTGCTTCAAACTCTTTGCATAACTCTTCGTTCTTTGAACCGAAAATTATGTCATCAACATAGATTTGTACGAGCAGTAGGTCGCCATCCTTTTCTTTAATGAACAGCGTGCAGTCAATGACTCCCCTGCGAAAGCCGTGTTTCACAAGATGAGTCGAGAGTTTCTCATACCAAGCTCTTGGAGCTTGATGAAGCCCGTATAAAGCCTTGTCGAGCTTGTAGACTCTATCCCGATGATAAGGATCTTCAAATCCCTCGGGTTGACTGACATAGACTGTTTCTCTGATTTCCCCATGAAGAAATGCACTCTCACATCTAATTGATAGACTTTAATCTTCATGTATGATGCATAGGCAAGGAAGATATGAATGGCTTCCATCCTTGCAACGGGTGCAAACACCTCATTGTAATCAATTCCCTCGACTTGGCGAAATCCCTGAACAACCAGTCGAGCCTTGTTCCTGATAATGACCCCTTGGTCATCTTTAATGCATTTTAAAACCCATTTGGTGCCAATGACCTTAGCACCTTTAGGTTTATCTACCAGAGTCCATACACCTAACTTCTTAAACTGAAGAAGTTCTTCTTGCATGGCACTCACCCACGCCTCATCATTTAGTGCTTCACTGACATATTTTGGCTCAACCTGTGAGACAAAACATCGATAGGCACCATCATGAATATATCCCTTTTCCATAACAGAGGCATAATCAGCTGAGTACAGCTGATTTCGGGTTTGTACTCCTGATCGGACATCCCCAATGACATTGTCTAAGGGATGATAAACGTTTAGACGTGATCCTGGAGTAGTAGGAACAACTACCTCACAGCCAAGATGATGAACATTTGGTTCTGCATCTGAGGTAGTTGGAGTTTGAGGCTCGGAAGTCGAAGGTGCATCACTAGTAGATGCTTGTGGACTTTCAGGAACTGGAACTGTTCCGCCTGACTATTCTGGGTATCTTCTTCAGCTTCATCTTCAGAGGAGGAGTCACTATTGTCAACTACTCCCCTGACTGAGTAGATGATTCTCCCTGTGAGCTAGATGTTGGTGGATCCAAGCTATCATACATCATTCGTGTAGCTAATTCATCATCCGAGGGAGAGAGAGGAATGTTGAACGACTTGAAGAATCCATCATAGTTGAAGAAGTAGGTGGGTCCTTTGCCAGTAGGTGGTGTGGTAAATCGCTGAACGTCAACATTACACCACACTTCTACTAGACCCGTTGAGTTATTGTAAACTCGCTTGTTCGGTATGTTGTATCCTAGAAAGATGCCTTCATCTGCCTTCTCGCTGAATTTACCCTCTTGTGTCTTCTTCAGAAGTGTGCACGGTGCCCCAAATGGTTCGAGATACTCCAAGTTCGGTTTGCGTCTTTGTAGTAGCTCGTAACATGTTTTACCGTGGCGCTTGACTATCAAGACTCGATTCAGTGTATAACAAGCATTCGCCACTGCCTCATTCCAAAATTGGATAGGTAGTTTCGAGTCTGCCAGCATAGTCTGTGCTGTCTCTATCAAGCTTCTGTTCTTTCTCTCAGCAACGCCATTCATCTGAGGTGTGTAGGCAGAAGTGAATTGATGCACAATTCCCTTTTCCTTGCAGTATGCCTCCATCCACTGGTTCTTGAATTCCGTTCCGTTGTCTGAGCGTACCTGTCTAACTTTCAGCTTGTAGAGAGATTCCAGTGTGGTTACCAACTCCTTGAATGATTCAAATGTTCTGATTTGGATTTCAGAAACATTACCCAAGTGAACCTTGAGTAGTCATCGGTGACCACAAAACAGTACAAGTCGCCTGCAATGCTCTTTGTACTGATTTGACCAAACAGATCCATGTGAAGAAGTTCAAGAGGAAGTTCTATTGAATAACTTTCTTTTCCATATGAGACTTCTTTGTCTGCTTGCCTTTCTTGCAAGCTACACAAAAATCAGGAAGCTGAAAGTTCTTAACATTAACTCCTCTCACCAGATCCTTCTGAATCAAGTGATTCATCTTCCTTTGACTAATGTGTCCCATTCTCCTATGCCAGGAGATGGAATCCTTTTTAGTAGCTTTAGACAGAAAACACTGAACCTCATGATCCATTGTAGAAGCTGTTGACATATCCAAGACATAAAGATCTTTATATCTTGAAGCAGTCATCAAAACTTGGTCCTCTGGGATCATGTAGTCTTTCTTTAGTACGTAACACTTCTTGTTGTCGAAGATGACTTTAAATTCCTTATCACATATTTGAGAAACAGAGAGTAAGTTGTTTTGAAGTTGCTGGACGTAGTTCACCCTATCAAACTTAACTTTCTGATTTCCAACTTCTCCCTGAGCTGTGATATAGCCTCCCTTGTTTCCAAAAAACGAAACATGCCCTCCTTTTATTTGCTTGACGTTTGATAAAAGAGCTCTGTTTCCTGTCATGTGCCTGGATGCTCCGCTGTCTACTATCCACGTGTTAGTTTCAGCACTGTATTGAACAACCTGAGTTGATTCAGAAGAGTTAGCCATCAACGCAGCATCAGATGTCTCTGGTTCTGGTGATTCTGTCTTTTCTGTCTCTGACGTGGTAGTATCCTCTTTAGGCTGGTAACTGACCTCGGTTGCAGTTGCTTCTTCACTATGTGACATCGCTATCTCAACTGCTAGATCTCCTTCACTAGCGGAATCACTGTCAATATCTTCTACACTTGCAATGTTTGATTCCCCTGGTGAGACAAACCTAAAGCTCCAATCCTGTCCTTCATCATCATGAGCAGTCAAGGCTTTTGGATCCTTGTTTGATGAAGTAGAACTAGTAGCTTGCTTGTCTTGACGAGTGAAGGACGAGAATGGGTTCCCGTTACCCGTCTTCTTAGGCTTGACACATTCTCTTTTGAAGTGCCCCTTCTCTCCACAGTTGAAGCAGGTCACTTTGCTCTTGTCAAAGCCGAATGTGGTGTCCTTAGTCGCTACTAAGTTCTATCGGTTTGTTTTACAAACTTCCTTGCCCTCCGGACAGCACTGGCTAAAGCCCACATTATATCCATTCTCTCAAGCTCCATTTCGTCCACCTGCTCGTAGTCCTCGTCTGCCAAATGGCAATTTCCAATCTTTCCAGCAACCAGTTCATCATAAGAATGAACCACTGCTGCCAAAAGATCCATGTGCTCTCGAGCTACTTCCACAATCACATTACCGAGGTTCTCGGTCTTCAGTCTAGTAGCATTCACTTCAGATCCAATGTATTGGGTACAAGAATACCCTGACGTTTCTGAACCTGAAGGAGGTGCATGTGTAGGATTAGATGAGCTAGACACAAATGCAGTCTGGAGAGGTGCTCCAGATGTCTTAGCTTGAGGCGTGGCATTGTATAAAGTTGGATTTTGATTGTACGTAGACTTCTGAGCTCTGTACTTCATTCTAAGTGATTCTTCTCGCAACTTAAGAATGAAGTCATTAATATCCAGTTTTGACAGCATTCCATTCTGTCTAAGATTAGACATGAATGAAACCCATTTTTCAGGCAATCCATCTGCAAAATTAGTAACTTTCTCTTCCATGGTAGTAGCCACTCCATGTGTATGCAGTTCACTCATCAGATGGTAGAATCTATCTATAACATCGTCCAAACTCTCGTTTCCCATCGATGAGAAGTTGTCGAATTCCTTCTTTAACTCCTTAGCCTTGATTGCCTTCAACGAGGCATTCCCGTCGTACCTCTTCTCTAGCTCATCCCATAGTTTCTTGGACTGCTTATTCTCTGAGTACTGGTGGAATATCTCTTTAGGGATAGACTGTGTAATCAACGCATAGACCCTCTTCTCTGCATTATATTTGACTTTCTGCGCATATGTCATCCCTCCTAAGGTTAACTTTACTCCATCGGCTCCCACTGGCGTACTATATCCAATCTCGATGGCCTCCCACAGATTGGGATCCACTCCATTGAGGTAGATCTCAAAACGTTGTTTCCAGTGGGGAAACTCATCTAACGTTAAAAGCTTTGGTGGTTTATTATGATTACCCACCTCACTCTCAAGTAACAGCAGGTTCTGGATCTTAGAGTCATTCCCAGCAGTAAAGGCTGACATTTGATCTTCCATTGTGAATAACTTTAAGTCTAATAAGCAATTGTCACTGGGGCGACTGAAGGGTGCGAATGGACTAGTCGTGCGTATGAACTCTACGACTGGTTCAATCGTGCGGCTGAACTAAGTGATTAGCTCAGTCGTGCGAATGAATCTGATGCATATGAACAGTATGAACGAACGGTTCAATCGTACGAATGGAGATACGACTATGTCCAATCGTGCGTCTGAGCAATGCGAATGAGGTCCAGTCGTGCGAATGGCTCACTCGTGCGACTGAAGCTGCTGTTATGCGAAAATTTCTAGGTTAAACGTGTTTTAGCCGTAAAAATGTGAACTTTCGCAAGGTTTAATTACTTAAGTCCGTAGAAACCAAACTTTGATGAGCAGGGAACGTCCAAGATCACTTTTGACACAAAAGATTGCGTTTTTAGTGCAAAAACACAAACTTTTTATCAATCTTGATTGAATCACACGTAATCAAGAGCCAAAGCTCTGATACCACTTGTTAGGACCTGGTATTTTAACGAAATACCTGGAGATTAGCGTGTAAACCAGATCAAATAGTGCGGAATCCTATTTGATTGGTGATCCAATCAGTGAGAACACACGAAGAATCAATAAAGAATTGAAACCAACGTTAGAAATCGATTGGAAATCGATCTAATGTGTTCTATGAACTTGGAGAACGAATTGGGAGGTTTCTGGACGGCTAGGGTACGTCTGGAATCGTAATTGATCGAGAGTCATTATTTTTCACGAATTGAGTTGTATTTATAGGTTGGTATTATTCAATCGTGCGACTGAACCATTAGTATGGTTCAGTCGTGCGATTGAACCATGCGGTTGATTCATTCGCACGACTGAGTGTTCAGTCGTGCGACTGAGCCAATCTTATGTTACAATCATACGACTGATCCAGTCTCCTGGTTCAGTCATGCGACTGAGTCATTCGTATGAAGGTGTTCATGCTTATGGTCCATTCGCATGGGCCATTTGCATGATAACTTCATTATTTTAAGTTTGAATGTATTAATTAGTAAACATTATATGTAAACATTAAACCAATCACTAACCTAATTAATTAATTTAATATCAACTTATTAATAAAATATTAATCATTACAAATCACAAACACCCAATATCATTTCATTAGTAATATCAAATTACACTAGAATCAGATAAACAAGATCTATTACATTTCATAACATGATCTAGGGACATACATGTATCAACAACATCAGTGTAGTCAATCCCTTCTTCTTGTGTGTATCCTTGAACAACCAGTATAGCTTTGTTCTGATGATGATGCCTCTATTATCTTTCTTGTTCCTAAACACCCATTTGGTTCCAATGGTAGTCTTCCCAGAAGGAAGTGGACAAAGGTTCCAAACTGTCTGCCTTTTGAATTGAAGCAGCTCTTGTTGCATAGCTTCAACCCAACTTCCATCCTTTAGAGCTTCATCAACTTTCTTTGGCTCTATCTGGGATAGAAAACAAGAGTGAAGACAAACATTTGCTTCATGGGTTTGTCCTCTTGTCTTTACCCCTGAGACAACATCTCCAATGATGTTTGTGTTAGGGTGAGACTTGTGGATCCTAAGCTGAGGGATCACAGCAAGTTGTTGAGAAAGATCTGAATTAGAGAAATTTAAATCTGGCATGGATGTTTCTCCCACCACATCAGCACACTTTTCAAGTGAAACTTGATCCAAGCAGTGTGTAACATCATTGATGTTCTCATCAATGGTGTGGTTAGTGGCATCAAGAAATTCTTGGTCACTGTCACCACCACCATTGTTGTCTTCCACAGTTGAGGTGTTCTTATCTGGTTGTAGAGCCTCTGAGCTGGAATTTGAAGGCATACCAGATGTATCAGCTGAATTTGTCATTGTTGGGCGGACAGAAACCTCATTTGCAGAAGTGGTTCCAACTGGAGCTGAAGATATATGTCTTGAGGATCTTCCTAGCTCAAATCTTGGATCAGGATCATCTGTATTTAAATTTTCTGCGGATCCTGAAACATTCTCACAAGATTTGTTAAAACAGTTGGTAACCAAATCAAGATCAAACAACCAATCCAGACCAGAACCAGCAACATAGGGTGTGTGTTCATTGAAAGTCACATTGGCTGACTCCTCAACAACTCTAGTTCTGAGATTGTATACTCTATAAGCCTTAGCTTGGGAAGAGTATCCAATAAAGTGTCCATCATCTGATTTCTCAGCAAACTTGGCAATTTGATCTTTGGTATTCAAGATGGTGCAAGGACATCCAAATGACCTGAGAAAACCAATGAAAGGTTTTCTCTTATGCCAAAGTTCATAAGGAGACTTGCCATGAGTCTTAACTACTAAAACTCTGTTCTGCACATAGCACGCAGTGTTGACTGCCTCTGCCCAGAAGGTGATGGGCAGTTTAGAGTCAAACAACATGGTTCATGTAGTTTCAATCAGTGTTATGTTTCTCATCTCAGCAACACCATTCTGCTGAGGAATCCTGAGAGCACTGAATTGTCTTGAAATACCCTTTTCATCACAGAATGTATCAAGGATTTGGTTCTTAAATTTAGTTCCTTGATCACATCTTATGATCTTCACCTTGTGATCAGACTGATTCTCAATCTTTAAGATGAAGTTCTTTAGAATCTCAGGAGTCTCATCCTTAGTTCTAAGGAAGGAAACCCAAGTGAATCTTGTAAATTCATCTGTGATCACTAGATAGTATGAGGTCCTTCCTAAACTCATTACACTAGTGGGGCCAAAGAGATCCATATGTAACAAGTGTAGTGATGGAGTTCTTTTCCTTAGGCTTGTGAGATACCTTATGTTGCTTCCCTTTCAAGCATGCAACATAGTGGTCATCACTTGTAAACTCTTTCTTTGGCATTCCAGTCACCAAATCATGCTTAATTAATTTATTCATGTTCTTAAAGTTTACATGGCACGTTCTTTTATGCCATAGGAAAGACTCATCACTATTGGCTTTAGACAGAAAGCATGAAACTTCTCCAGAGGGAGAGGTTTCTTGCAAATCCATCTTGTACATGTTTTCTTTCCTGGGGGCTCTAAGCAGGATATGCTCATGAGGAATGACCACACCAGGCTTAAGAACAATGCACTCATGCTCAGTAAAGAGCATGTTATGACTCTGATCACAAAATTGAGATACACTCAGAAGATTGTATCCAAGCTCCTTAACAAAGTTTACCTTTTCTATTCTGAGCTTACCATTTGTGACCTTGCCCCTTCCAAAAATGTAACCGCCTTCATCTTCTCCAAAAGCAACTGGTCCTCCATCAATCCTTTCAAAGTTCTGGAGTAGTGACCTATTACCTGTCATGTGCCTGGAGCAGCCACTGTCTATGATCCAGACATTTCTGTCTGTCTTCAGCTGTCCCTGCATAAAGAGAATGATTAGTTACATTTGGAAACCCAAGTCTTGCTTGTCTTGGGCTCATTTCCAAAAGGTAATTCAACAGTAATAGATCCTATGGTTGTACTAAGAGGATCTTGAGATGTTGTTGATGGAGAATCTCAGTCACTTGATCTTTCTTAGACATCCATACCACCTTTGGAGTCTTGGACTTGACCTTCAAAACTTTAGAAGCTTTTGGAACTTCAGAAGTTTTGATGACTGAACCTTCGGAAGATTCTGCAGACACTGCAGCAGACTTCAGTGCTTCGGAAGATTTCCTTTCTTCTGAGACCAAATATTCTTCCGAAGGGAATTTTCCACTTCCCTTCTTGTTAGATTTGGAGCTTCCGAAGGAAACAGGTTTTCCTTCCGAAGCTTGAATCTTCTTAGAACTCTTTGAAGCCTTTGTTTTGGTCATATGGACAGTACCTTTAGGATTGAAGGGACAATCCTTGGCAATGTGAGTGGTACTTTCACACATGACACAATTCATTTTCTTCTTCACAAGAACCTTTTCTTTGGAATAGGACTGTCTTTGGTCACATCCCTTCTCCACCTCCATCTTTGCAGATGATGAGACAATCCTCTTGGGCTGAGGATTGTGTTTGGAGTTTGATGGTCCAGGCTATGCAGCAGTGGTACACAGCAGATCAGTCTTCTTCTTGCTGCTGAGATGAGTTGAACAAGAACCAGAACTCTTAGCAGAAGAGTTTTGGTTAATGTCTTCAGTCCCTATCACTTTAAACCCTACAAAAATAAAAACTTGTTTCTGCTTAGAGTCAAAAGTAGCCTTGACCTTTTGAGCCTTCCTTGCCTTTCTTTTGCTCTTTCTAATCAAGTTCTTTCTCATGGACTTGGTCATCACAGTCTTCACTTTCTCCTCAGAAGGATAGTGGCCCTTCTTGGAATCCTCCTCTTAACTCTTTGCATAGGGATTATTCACTATCTCTTCTTCATCCTCTTCACTCATAGGATCTATGAGAGGAAGCTCATCTTTACAAGTTCCACACCTAGGAGATCTTACTGACAAGATTATATGTGGAGGAGCTATCTCATTAGATCCCAGTCCCTGCCTGTTTTAATAGCACACTTTATTGTGTATGGATGAGGATATCATGTTCTTGAAGGTCTCCTCTTCAAGAACACTCTTTTCTGCCCTGGCTTTGCTGATCACAAGCTCAGCCTGGCACTCAGTTAACTTGGTTATGAGATCTTTGATTTGAGTCCTAAAATCTGTGTGTTCATGTTTTAGAATTGAAATGGTTTTCTCTAAGTCCTCTATTTTCAGCTTATAATCATTTTAGACTTTCTAAAATCAGATTTTAAAATGTTTAAGGACTCAAGGTCATATCTCAGTTCCAAGTTGTAGGACATGTACATGTTAACTTTAGCAAGGCATTCAGGAGTACAGAGTTGTTCTAATACCTTGGCTTCATCATGATCAGCCATTAGTGCTTGGTTTGGAGAAGCATCTTCCACCTGAAAGCTCCAGTCAAAGCCTCCTTCTTCAACAGCAACAGCAGCTTGCTGCTTTGACTTCTCATTATGGAGAGCTTTGTCAGTGTAGTTTGGTTTGGATTGTGTTTGGCCACCATTTGTTCTAGGTGCCTTACACTCTCTGGCAAAGTGGCCCATCAAGTTACAGTTGTAACACTTGACTTTGCCTTTGTCCAGTGACTTTGCCTTTGTCCAGTCCAAACTTTCCACTGGTTGCATTGCTTGGAAACTTCCTTCCAATCCTCTTGTAGAACATCTTGGCTCTGTGAGTGAGAAGAGCCATCTGCTGGACTATTTCCATATATTCCAGATCATCTAGATGGATACAATCCAGGTCTTCAAGAGTGAAAAGAGAGTTGCCACAGCTTTCATCAGAAGACACAAAAGCTTGAGAAGAGCTTGTCTCTTGGAATGGGCTTTCTTGAGTGTAGTTCTCCTTTGGTGTCTCTAGGAAGGTGATGAAAGGACCCTTTGGTGAGTTGTCAGGGTAGCATAAGAGATGATGTTTGGGTTCTATGCTATCCCTTTCAATCACATGCAGGGCTGAACCCATCTGATTGTTGGAGTTTCCAGATGAACCTTGCATGTTCATCTCCATCTGGTAGCCACTGAGAATCTCATATAACTCTATCAGAGTAAGAGTTTTGAGATTTTTAGTTCTCTTGATCACCACTCAGTAGTGTGTCCATTGCCTAGGAAGTGAGGACATGAACTTCCTTACAATGTCTCTGTTTTCAAGAGAAACTCCTCCATCCACTAGGGTATCCATAATCTCAACATACCTGAAGTACTGCTGAGTCATGGTTTCACCTGTTTTGAAGGTGAAGTTTTCAAACTACTGTTTCAGGAGATCCTTCTTGTTCTCTTTGGCTTCAGAAGAACCCTCATACATCAGTTTCAATGCATCCCACAACTGCTGGGTTGTTTTGCACTTCTTGAAACCTCTGTATACAGAGTTTGGAAGGGCAGTTTGAAGAGCTGTCATGGCTTTTCTGTCTATCTCTACTCTCTTCCTATCTTCATCAGAGTAGTTAGCCACATCTTTGGGAATCATACCAGCACCAGTAGCAGAAGGGGTGTTGGGTATGAAAGGTCCATTCTTAATAGACTCCCACATTCTTGAATCAAGAGACCTGATGAAACCTTTCATTCTTAAACACTAGGTATCAAACTCATCAAGAGTGATCAGTGGGGACTTGTTCATGGTTCCAGTTTCATATCAGTTTTGGAAATGACTTCCATTTGAAAAGTTTTAGTATTTGTGTGTGTGAGAGATCTTAAGATGGTGAGATCTTATATCAAGAGCCTGAAAAGCTCTGATACCAAATGCAGGATCATTGAAGGGTTAGTTACAATACAACAACACAAAGAGGAGATTAACTAAACTTTAATCAAACAGTAAACTGGATTAACCAAGTGTTGAGATACTAAGAACACAAGTAATGCAGGAGACAAAGAACACAAAGAACACAAGTGATTGGTTTTCAAGAATGCAGTATATTGCCTTCTCTATGTTCTATTACAAGTGTTACAAAGCATATGTGAAAGATACAAGAACATGAGATACTTATACTACATCCTACAGCCGGCTATACTTTGAAAGCCAGCTGGATACAATTGACTAGACACAAACAAAATCAATTGTAGAGTCAAAAGGCAGATTACCTTTTGACTTGTGACTATGACATGCCATAGCTCACATCCTTATCTATTACAAAAAGGATAAAGTACATAAAGTAGAAAGTTACAGACTCAAGACCTCAATGTACAGTTACCAAAAGCATGGACCTTTTCACCAAACCATGTAAGTTGGTGACTTGCAGAGGCACAGCGGAAAGGTGTCTAGCTTTATGGAACAGTACATCAGATAAAGCATGTTACTAAAAGTCTTCGGAAGAAATATGTCTTCATGAACTTGACGCTTCGGAAGACTTTGTCTCTGAGGCTTCGGAAGACTTCATGTTTGGCTTCGGAAGATATTGGTCTTGGCTTCGGAAGATATTGGTCTTGGCTTCGAAAGATTTCACACTTAGAGTATTTTCTGTTTCATGTGTGAAACTTCCTAAGCTTCTTCTTTAATGCATTTGTGCTGCATGCAAGAAAGACTAAAGATGTTTAGGTTGTATCAGCCTATTCATTAATCTCTACACATATGTTATGTTTGTTTTATCTTTTGAAATTGTATCTTTCGAAATAATCTAAAAAAAATTAGAGTAATAATTTTTTACCATATACAAATTGAATAAACTCTAATTCAATTTCGAATTTGATTTTTTCAATACGAATTAAATTCGAATCTTGTTATAAAAGTTTGAATTCGATTCAAATAACACTTATTTTTTTTGAATTGAATTTTGATTTGATAAAGTCAAATTCGATTTGATTCGATAAACACATGGTTTAGATACTAATTACTAATTATTTAAACCCATGCAACACAGGTTTTAAATACTAGTTACTTCTTAAGTGACGAAGAACTCCATATTTGTATTATAGACTTTTTATAAATAAAACTCTTTGGACCGTTCATGTTATGTAATTATTAATAATTATTAAATAGATTTGCACTCAAGTTTAATAACTTCTAATATTTCATCTTTATGTCCAAGAAGTCAAGAACACAATTTTCATTATAGAGATCATACAACTACAAACCATTTACATTATTGCACTATCACGGTTAACTACATCATTCAATCATATGTTACCACACTATTATAAAGAAAACATTTACTCCTATTACTGTATTATTCTAGTAAAGAAAATGGTGTTGTGATTGACTGTATCATATATTCCAAACAAATACATATTTATATAGATATAAAAGGAAGGAGTCATAAGAAAACCATTATTGTATAAGAAAATCAATTTTGTATAATTTCAAGTATTTTTTTAAATTTTATTGTATTATGTTATATTTGTAATTTTAGCACCCAAAAATTTTGTTAAATTAGTTTTAAATTTACTCATATTAGGCAACTCATGTATTTCTCTCTCTAATATTATTTTTTTGACTTTTGAATCTCTGAAAACATAATCTTTTTTATCGAATCAAATCACCAACTCTTCCTCAAGGTTGGTTTCAAACAAAAACAGTCTAGCAACTTTTATTCACCAGCTAACATCAAAGGGTTCAATTGAATACAATAGATTGAGGGACGATTGCAGGTTGGATGAAACTAATGTGCGTGAGCGACCATTGTTATATGGATTGGAGCTAACGAGATGATGAAGATAGTGTTGGTAGGCTTCAATTTGAGAAACGAGATGAATATGATGATATTTAAATCTAATGTGGGGCTAAAAAAGAATTGAAGATGATGATAGAGAATAATTAAAGCCTAACAAAATCGATCCATGTATGTTTTATGTATATGTACCTATGCAACAGAAGGGTAAGTTGTATTATGAAGTAAAGATATTAATGATGATGGTAGAATGTGTCTTCTTCTGATTGTTGGATTACATATATGTTCATACGAGTTATATATATATATATATATATATATATATATATATATATATATATATATATATATATATATATATATATATATATATATATATAATTATGGCTTATGTATACGTAACACGTATATGTTACTTGTAGTTATACAGATGTAACTCGTAGATACATATACGTAAGCAAAGATTAATTCTAAAAATTCTCAACTATTCTTCCAAAGATTAAAAAAATGGCGAAAGTTACGCTACATAATAAGTTAACATCACATTGCATATATGTAAACCTACGCATACACATAAATAAGCATGTGAACATTATATAAATATGAACTCCTTACGTATATGTAACCCTATTCATAATATGAATTGCTTACGTATATGTGAACATATGGCTAGTTTCATGTTTGGTTTCTTGTTTATTTTATTCAACGTATATGTAACTCACTTTCTTCTCTAATAAACTTTCGCCATTTTTTTAATCGTACAAGAGAGTTAAGTAATTGGATTACGTATACGTTGGAAAAACATGATTAGTAACATGATTAGATTTTAAAACATTGATTAGGTGTTATTCACCAGTTTCAATATGATTTTAATCGTACAACGTATATCTAATTTCAAAGGTTTATTTTTAAATTTTATATTTGGATTTTACATCGTATTACATATACGTAATATTACTAGTTAAATACATTCATTTTTGGCTTCTTCTACTTCTTTGGTATAGTGGATTGCTTACGTATATGTAAACAAGTGTAATTACACGGGTAAAAATGTTTACATATACATAAGCACATATATAAGCCTTCCTACACAAGGGTAATCATATATGTAAACACATTTAAAGGTACGTAAGTGTATATGTACACATGTTTACGCATACGTAAGCATATACTTAATTATTGAAAATGTGAAAAAAATACTATCAGATGTTTACATACATGTAAGCATGTACTTAATTACTTTAATTGTACAAAAAGAATATTATCGAATGTTTACGTATACGTAAGCAAGTAATTAATTACTAAAAATATGTTAAAAATATTATCGTTCTACCAACATACCAAATATTAGTATTTATTTTGAATGAATACATTTAATTAAAAGTAACATAAATTATGTTTAATTGTGAAGAGAGAGAGAGAAAAAAATATTTAAGAAATGTTAGTTGTTCCTAAATTTAAAATTAGAATCTACCTATTATACTCTTGAAGCATTTAATTAAATCATTTATCTATTAAATATTTACAGATTTAACATTGATTGATATTAACCATTGATCAATTTTGATCAATGGTTTAAAAGTAGTTTTCTTGGTTTTGTTATAAGTTGAGATTTTCTTAGGAACCGTCCTCTAGATATAGAATGTATCAAATAAAAACTAAAAATACTAAACAACTCATTTTTTAAAAAAATTTTGTGTTGGATCTACATGTAACCCTAACAACGATATCTTCACAACTTGCCTAGAGCAACATCCATAACTTGCAGTGGAGGAAGTATCAATTAGCTAAATATAATTAATTTGAAACCAACTATATCATATGCATTAGAAAACATTATTTACATTATTTACAATGCTTGTACAGTTGTACAAAGACTAATTTAAAACCGAAATTACTTTTACTAAACTATGATAATATCTATTAGAACTTCAAATCATATATCAAGTGTTTCCCACCTCTGAATACCTTAAGCTGTGATGATGGAAACGTACGAGAAATATAAAAAATTCATATAAACATCTTATAGTTTATTTATACATCATATTTAGAGTTTATCGTCTCCATGCATAGGCACGTGATGATGGAAACGTACGAGAAATATAAAAAATTCATATAAACATCTTACACATCGCTTATGAACAGTGGTGCGTTTCCACAATTTGAACCTTAATATGCGACAGTATTGCCTAAAATAATGTATATTTTGTTTGACTTAGGTACTGTTTTACCTAGGGTCGACAGAGGGGCCGGATCGTGAAGCGTTATGATATACGTAGTTTTACGTATACTTTGTGAAGGAGGTTGTTTTAATTTCCACGTGTTGAACACATAATTTCAAGGTCACAAAGCAGTAAATTTACCCATTGGTCTAACATACGCAATGAAAATCCTATTCCTAAGATACACAAATACTAGTCTTCATTATATCTGATCGCATAGATGCTTTTTCAATTGCTACTGAAGTTGTAAATCAACATAGATACTTCTCTAAAGTGGCACAAAGAGTGGACTTGGGGACATCACCAGCAATAATCTCTTTTTTCTCTCCGTTGTTGTAGAATAGCACAGACGGAATGCTTGTGATTCCATATTGCAACGCGACGTTTGGGTAGTCGTCGATGTTGAGCTTGTAACACAAAGCCTTTCCATTGTATTCTTCTGCGACTTCATCGACCACCTGGCATGATTCACACCCTGGCGCCCAAAACTCCACTAGCACTGGCACATCAGCCGCTACCACCAAATTAGTCCACGAGCAGGCCGTTACCACTTCAACTTCAAAATCAAAGAAACAAAACCACCGGTTAATCCCACGTAGAAATGCGCATTGTGTTGGGACCAAACATATATATACCTGTTGAGTTTCGGCAGACACCATAACCCGAACCGGTCAAGATCATTTCCCGATCGAGGACCACACCCGACTAGGAAGATATGGTGTTGGTCTCGGGCCAGTCTAGTTATCTTTTTGGTTTCTAGGGTTGGTGTTGACCCGAAAAACTTTTTATATTTCTAAACTAGCTTTACTAAACCCGTGTATTACACAATAATACACCCTTTCAATAAAAATGGTAAATTTACACAATCAAAAACGAACATTATCTCGTTTGTTTGGTGAGAAACCAAGAGGATAAAATCGTAAATTCACCACAATCAACGTTTTTTAAATTGAAATTGTTTTTGAAAAACGTTTCTACTAAAATAGTTCACATTTTATTGAAGTCCAACCCTTAAGAAAACATAAAACTAAAGTAAAGTTGTTTCAAAAGGTTAAGGTTTCCAAATTGTTTATTATTATTATTATTATTATTATTATTATAATTATTTCTTTTTACACAATGGTTGAAAGCAAAGAAGTCAAAATTGGTTTAGAGTAAGGATCGTATACTAAAATCTTCTAATTTGTTTTCTTTATACTATTCGATCGTTATTGCAACATTACTTTTTCATATTTATATCATTTTTATTTTTAAAGTAATAAAAGAAAAGGTGTTAAAGATCAACCGAACCTAAAATCCTATTTGAAGATTTGTCTCGACATATAAGTTATTGTGTGTTTGATTTGAGAAGTTAGAGATGCACAGTGTTTGTTGTTGGGTTGTGTATCCTCATGGTTGTCGAAGGGACGTCAACACGACCGCAATAGCGGGAGTCTAAGGGCACATTGCCTCGGTTGTGACTCAGACTTGTGATGAGTTTTACTCATTGCCTGAAAATTGTACTTTTAGGATAATAAAAACTAAGACTTTTGTCATTGCTCTTTCAGACTTGTGACGACTAGAGTTACTTTTAAACAAGTTCATGCACTATATGCAAGTGAATTTCTGATGTTACAAAAGTCTAACATGATATTAACGGATTTGGGTATAGTTTTATAGGTTTGGTTAGTTTCTGGTCGAAATCACAAATAAGTTTAACAAAAAGAAAAAAACTTTAGTTAGTTGTGGATCTGACGAGTTTAGTGGTTAATACTTTTAACATAACTGATTATATATATTGTGATTATATATATTGTGTCAAAATTTGAAAGATAAATGACAAGTGCGCATTAAGTTTCATAATTCAAACCTAGTTGCTCTATAATATTTTTGTATCAATTTTTGTGAAGTTATAACTTTAGAATAACAATGTATAGAAAGAAAACAAAAGAACTTTTACATGCTAAATTATCTTGTTGGTGCAACCCAAAGAACACCCATGTCGTGTTTGAGTTGGTGCAAAATTTTCAAGTTCTAGTCGTTTTTGTGTTAAAATTTTGAGTAGGCGTCGGGTTCAACCTATCAATCCTCGAACACAACCGGTTTAAGGTTTAGGCCCATGACTCTCAAATTCAAAGAAGAAAGCAGAAACTGAGAGATACCTTCACTGATGGAATAGTTGTAGGCGGTGAGACGGCCACCCCTGCGGTTGAAAGTACGTGCAGAATACGACGGTGTTACGGTGCTGGGCTTTGTCGGAGCCGTCGGTGTCCTGGTGGAACCACAGTGGCTACGAGTTTGATGTATAACACTGACACCAGGTCTCACAATAGACATTTGGAAACACTTCTCCATCCTCTGCTTCTTGTGTGATTGTGTAGTTTGTAACAACTTTTGCTTGTGTGGCTCCCCATTTTCTGATTATTTATTTATTTAATACTTTATTTTATTTATTAATTTAATAATATTTGTGTATCAAAGTTGAGTGAACCATTATCTACGCAACTTTTGTTTGAATGTATAGTATCTAGAATTACCTATATATTAGTTGAAATTTAAAATATAAAAGAAATGAAGGGAAGGTGAAATATGTATAACTTTATTTTATGTTTCGAATTCGAAGAAAAATTATTATGTATTCTTGAGTTTGAAAGGATAAAGAGAAAAGAAAAATAACTTTTTATTATATCACTTCAATCTTCCATTGATTCCTTTCACTTTCTTTCCGGCTCCTTACACTTTAGAAAAAAAAACTAGGGAACAAATAATAAGGTAACGTTTGGTACGCAATAATAACGGAATGAGACGAATCATTGATGGTACATGAAAAAAAAGACATCTTTGGTTAGTGAAAATTGTTATATGAATCATTACATAATTGATTTCATTCCCTTCAATTTATTCTCTTCATCCTTCTTTCTTTTTTCATTACATTCCTTCTTTCAACCTTAGTCACAAAACACCACCGACCCACACCACAAAAACCACCACCACCACCAAGATCGATCGTCATCGGTCATCACCACCAAACACGACCACCACCACCATTGTCACACCCCGACCAAAGCGGCGGAACATGCCGGAGCGCAACTAAGATTGTTCAAATGCACACGACACTATTAAAGTGACAATATTTAATCAACTCATTCATTTCATAACATGTTCTTACAAATACAAGAAAAATAAATAGTTCTTAAAATAACCTAACGGTCCAAAATAAAGTAACGTCTTTAAATCTTCAATCAACCGATAATCAAACCTGTAGCATTGCATAAAATATGTTTTGTCAACATGTATGTTGGTGAGTAATTCCATGACTTTATAAATATAATATAAGGCAAAAATCCACAACTCAAATATGTGAAGCCGTAAATAAAAGTGACATTTAAGGTATATCAATCATAAATAAATGAGGCTCCTTTCTAATTGATAAAACTATCATATTACAAGGAGGAACGTATGATCATACTTATTGAGGATGAGGATGAGGCTAAACGATCAAAAGCAATAAACATGTAGCAATTAATCACATGAGGTATATAACATACAATTGGACAATTATTTTAAGCAACACATAACCTAGTGGTTGTGGGTTGAGGATCTAGATGTTAATCATTTTTTTTGTTGAGTAAGTATGTTTGCTACCCCCAAAGTATAGAAGAGAAAACGGGGATGAAATTACTCACATGGAATAAAATGACGTTGATGAATAAATTATGAATAAAATCCTCAAGTAAGCGAGTCCGACGGTTTTAACGTGTGTGTCCTAGATTGAAAGATCTTGAGTAAGTATTGAGTATTGAAGATGAAATATAAATGGTATAAAAGTTCATAAAAATAAGGCTTGGGTTTCGGGAGTTTTAGTTATATTTTACAAAGTGTGTTTAAATAACGTAAGTATAAAATGAGTTTTACAAGAAAACGGGTCCTTGATGTTTAGTTTTACAAAAACGGGTCATTGTTAAGATTGGTTTAGTGGTTTAGTGGCTTGGGAGTTGGTTTAGTATGCACGATCCCATTAATGTAAGCATCAAGGTCTGACTTACACTCTCTTAAACCCGAGTTTGAGACTTTAATTAATAAAGAAATTCGCTTAAACCCGATATTAGTATAAAACCAAGTTTGGTTCCGTCATACCATAATTATTAATACAAATAACATAAAGCGAAACATAAGTTAAAAAAATTAGGAAAGATTTTTCTTTTGGCGTTTTGAACGGTGACTAGCTCGTTAAGACGATAAGTTCGACTTTTACTCGGGTTTATTCTTACCCGAAACTTGGTTTGAGCTAATATTTGTTCTAACACTTCCAAAATCTTAAGTAATATGAGTAATATAAATTAAAACATAACTAAAAAGATAGGTTGAACTTTTGGTGGTTTGAACATTGACTAACTCGTTAAAAGGTGTTCGGTTTTACTCGGTTTTTACCCGAAACTTGGGTTCAAGCCAAGATTTGTTCTACACCTCCATATCAACCATATAATAACTAAAATATCAAGAAAAACTCAGATCTAAAGTGTTTGATGTAACATGGTCACTTAAAAGTTATTTAAAGTGCTTAAACGAGCGTTCGGTTTGGTTCGGTCTTTGACTCGGTATGAACCCGAGGATGGTTACCACATGTCCAAAACCATTTAACTAAAAATAAGGTAAAACTTCCAGATCTAAACTCAAACAAGAAAGTTAATCGAGTAAACTTCCCGAAAACAACCCAAACGGGTCCAAAATGCATAAATATGAGTTTGAATGCCCACAAGACTTAAATAAAGATGAAAATGGTTTTGTGAACATAAAATAACTTAGAAAAACTTAAAATAACCAAAATTACATACCCGAAATGATTTGAAATGCAAAATTCGGTTCCGTTGACTTTTAAAGTCAAACTTAAGCAAAACTAGCTAGAACAACTTACAAGATCAAAACTTTTGGGAGAAGAAGATGAAAATATGCAGGTGAAATGGTTGAGAATGAGTGGTATTTATAGAGAAAGATTAGGGTTTGAGGAAATGGGTAATGCGTTTGTCCGGTGGGTAAAAGGGTGCACTTTGATTCTTTTATTTAAAATAAATTTAATTTAAATAAATTATGACCAGGTATCTACATGTTTGGAGGGTTCTAGAATAGTTCGGTTAGGTCTTGGATGGTTAAAATACAAGTCGGGCCTTAAACGAACCGAAAACGTTAAAAAACTGTTTTTGCTGAAACGAACTGTGGGTCACGCCACGACAAGTATGAAACATGATTACAACATAAAATCCATCATTTTATTAATATTCAAAGATCCGAAGACCAAAACGAGTCGGGTTTACAATACAGGATAACAAATACAAAGCTAGTCGAAAATGACGAATGTCACAACCATCACAAAATACCACCACCGACTGCCACAACCACCACCATCACCACTAACCACCAAGATCGATCACCATCAGCTATTACCACTAGGCGTGACCACTACCACCACCACAACCACCAATCACCATTGGCCACCATTATCACCACCACCGGACACCATCACCACCACCACAGCCACCGCCTCTCACCGCCACCGCCTCCCTTCGCCGCCAACCACCGTCACCGGCAACTACCATCATCACCTTGGTTGTCACTGTCATAACCACTTTTGTATTCCACTCATTCATATTTTCTTATCTAACAAACAACGTAAATTAATTATTTATCTTATTTCACATAATAACCAAATAAGATAATAGAATATAATAATTCATTTCATTTCTTCATTTATTTTATTCTCTCATTCATTCTATTCTCTCATCTATTCTATTACATCATACCAAACAATCCATAAGATTATTGTTGCTTACTTTTTGTTTAATTTTGTACTATTGGAAATGCCCGCGTGTTGCGGCGGTACGGTTGTTGCTTAATATTTTAGGAATTTGATTTTAGTCATTATCGGCTGGTGCATTATGAGATAAGTTAAAAAATCAAAATATAATTATTGAGAAAATTGAATAAAAGAAAACAATTACGTACATTACAAAAGTTTTTAAGATAACTATATTATCACAACAAAATTAGTGAAATCATGGGTGACATTTATGCTCAAAATCACTTATTATATAGAATTAAAGGGGGGAGGGGTTCATTATATGAATGTAGGTTAGAGTTTTATGATCATGGAGATAGTTTTTTTTGGTGATTTGCATAGACAAGAGAAAGTTAATAAAGAAATTGTCACCACAAATTACCATCTTGATTATTATTGAGCTATTAACAACCGGCAAGGAAAATGAGAAGAGGGATTAATGCTCAATCGCAATAAATAAACAACATTGAAAGTAAATGACGGTTTTGTTTGGCTACGTGTATATTCTTTAGCATTTGTATTATAAACATCATATGTTATACTTTATTATAAATGCATAAATGAAATAAAATGGTTAATTTTTTGAAATTGAAGCATGATTTTTCATATGGGTGTTAATCTACATGTAAAATTATCATTTATTCCTCTTTTCACTTTTATTATAAAAAAATATAAATAAATATAAAATTATTAAACTCACAATATGTCCTAGAAAAATACTATTATAGTTATTATAAATATGAAAATATATATATATATATATATATATATATATATATATATATATATATATATATATATATATATAAGTCATTTACTTAATATTTAAATAAAAAATAATACTTAATTTAAATAGAATTTATTTATAAAATATAATTAGTAAATATAAATTAAAATATTAATTTATAGTATCATAAATAAAATAAAATTAATGAAGTGAACTAAATAGTATCGTATCATTAAATGTATTAATAATGTTTATTAAATACATGAAAGTGATAAATGCAAAATGTCAAAGTTGCTAAAATTTAATGAATAAATTTATCATATTACCCTTAAAGTGTCTTAAAACATTTATAGTAGGTTCCTTATTTTGATTTTAGTGTGTTCCCTATATTATAAGGTATGAATGTAAGTGGTTATGAGTGAATAAGAAAGAAAGTTTATGGGGATTGTACTGTGATTTCTCATATTTGGGAAAATACGATACAACGCCCATAAAATTTTTAATATTTTAAAAGTGATTGTGAGTGGAAAAAAGAGATAAGATAAGATAAAGATATAAAAATATAATATTTAATTAAAAGATAGAGTAAAAAACTAGTGTTTTTATTGTAAATATAAGGATAGGGATGAAAAAGCTAATGTGAATGCTTTTAAAATATTAATCAGTTCTTTATTTTACCCCTATTAAATATATTGCACTCCTTTGTACATGTTGCTTCAAAACTTGTATGTTTAACAAAATTACATCTTTATTTAAAAAGATGTATTATATAGTAGTATAAATACAAATATTTAAATAAATTAATACCTAATACACATAGTATTTAGTTATTAAAATATGATTAGTAACTATATATTAAATGTCAGTTTATATTATTATAAATAAATAAAATTTAATTAAGTAAATTAAATAATATTATATTATTAAATAATGTATTAATAATATGTATTAAATAATACAATAATTTGAAGAAGTTAATTAAACATGAGCAAAAATGGAACTATTGTATAAAACACTTGTACTCTATGCTTAAAATATTGTATATGTGTCTTACACTTTAAATAAAATTACTCTTATATTTCTTGTATGTATTATATAGTAGTATAGATACATATATAAATCACAAGTGAGAATGAAGTGAATACTTTTTCATAAGGTTGGTTTTTCAAATGTGTGTGTGTATAGATACATATATACACACACTTCTGTTCTTTAATTTAAATAGGTTAACTCACAAACACTTACCGAAATTGTTCTTTGCTTGAGTGGTCTAGTTTTTTGTGTGTATTTAAGAAGCTCATGAAACATTTTTCTCTCATAACTTTATATATTTAATGTTTGTAAGATTCTAAATATAATGTTACAATGTGTATACTCTGAAAAATATTATTAAAAACTGAGTGTGGCAAAATGTAATGTGTTTTTATAACTTTTCAAATATAATTTATAAAATTAAGAATATGTCGTTACCATATGTTTATCTTTATTAAAGGTGTGAATAATAATGTACAAGCAATCGAATCACAAATTAAACATTTCAAGTTTTTAGAGTTTTAGAGTATGATGTTTTAAGTTTTGAAGATACTATTGTGGAAGATATGTGCATGCATTTTAATATAAATTTTAAACGAAACACTAATGTACTAGTATTAAAGTTAATTAACGGTATCTTACTTTTATATCAAGCGAAAAATTCCGAAGTAGGATGAAAATTCTGAGTTATGAGGAATAATTAGATTATAAACTAGGTTAAGGGAGCAAAAATCACATGTTTATATATGAAATATATTTTTTATTTTTTACCAAATGTTTTTTAAATTCTAAACATACTATTGTAATATGTTTATTTCTAACTGGATTTTGATGTGAATTTTATTTATAAGCAAGTTGCGACAGCACATATTTTTATAGCCATTAATTTTTTGATGACACACGCAATTATTTTTCTATGACCCTTTTGATATGGTAGGCTCAACCCCAAGACGTCTATCTCTAGTATTTAGGAGTCCGATATGCCTAAGAACAACTTTTCGGTGGTACGACAGGGATGGACTCCGCTCATGTCCCTAGGCCCTTTTTACTAATAAGGAAAAAAAAACCTCAACCTCTATGATTCTCTCTCTGAAGGAGTTGGGAGATGATATATTGCACTCTTGAAGAGGTGTTTTTAAAAAATATAGGAGATAGACGGATTAGTACTTTTACCTAGAGGGTAAATTTTCTTGTTGTCAAAGAAGAACGAGAATTGATAAAGTTTACTTGAGATTTTCCGCTTCAATAGTACAATCAAAGAAGTCAAATCATTGCATCTTTCATGCTTAGCCTTAAAATTATTATTATTTACTTCCGAATGTGTTAACATTTTTCTACAAATTTTGTTTGATGTTGGGTCATTGCAACGTGAAGAAAAAATTTACTAGTTCATATTATTTATTCAATTTGTTAGGACAAACCATCAATTTGTAATCTAAAGATAAAAGCACTTTTGTTTAAGGCATTAAAGGATTTGTAACCTAGTCGTATGAAAGAACTTTTAATGTAGCAATACCAAGGGATGTTTTTTTAATGTATTTTCTCTCAAATTGTTTAGGATGTATTATAGTGAAAGCATCTTCTTATCTTTATATCCTAATAAAAGGGTAAATCTTCTTATCTTCTTATTCTAATAAAAGGGTAAATGGAGTGTCACATGTCATCACTATAATCCTCATCACCAAAATTTTTCCGCCTCTCTTTCCTATTAAATAATTACATTAATTACTAATAATATTATTTTATACCTTTTAATATTTAATAAATTAAGAAATAAATCTATTTATTAATTTTATTTGTAAATAAATTGATACTTTTAAAAAGTCATATTTTTTAAAAACAAAATTAAGCAAATTTAGGAGTTGTAATAATAATTTTTTTAAAATGTATTTTTATATGGTTTGTTTTAAAACAAAATGTTTATTTAAAAAAATTAAAAATAATATTTTAAAAAGTTGATATCATTGTTTTATTATTTATAGTTATTTCTCATACGTATTTAAGTTATGTCATATCTTAAAATATTATTTTATAATTAATAAATTTATTATATTAATATATTATGTATTTAACCCGTGTAATACACGGGTTTACTAAAACTAGTAATAAATAAAAAAATAGAATAAGAGAGTGTCCAAATTACCTAGATTCACTAAAGGTAAAGGCAACGAGGATGATGATTGATGACCAACAATGGAAGCGATGTTTGTGGGTGACTCCGAAAATGTGTTAAACTTTGGAAATTGGAAGCAAGATGCACACGTTTGTTTGATGCCAAATTAAATAATAGATACTCATCTACTCATCTTTTTCCTCTTGAATGTTTATTAATTTTCTTTAACCTAAATAAAGAACACCACGTCACAAATATAAATTTTAAAAAACAAAATGAATCTCGTAGTTATTATTGAAATCAATTTTTTTTTCATTACTTGAATCAAATCTCAAAACCGACAAGTATTAATATTTAAGGAAAATTACCCAAATGACCATTTGAGATTAATTCTTTTTAAAAAACAGTTCTTGACCAGCTCCATTTAGAATATAACCATTGTATTGTATCTCATTTGGTGAATACCAATCCACGTGGTATTGACTACGTGATCTTTTCGAAAAAGGCCAATTTTATTTTTGGTTGGAGATGGGCCAACGATACAACAAGCATGTAGTATCGCCGGCTCAACTTTTCACCGGTGATATTCCGGTTATTCCCTATCGCCTATTTTTTATTATAAAAATAAAAAATACAGTTTAAAATTATTAATAAAAATAACCATTTTCTAAATGCATGAAAAAAGATTATGATGAAAATATATCTAGTAATTTAGATTAATACGATCTATAAAGTTTCATTATGAAATTTTATTGATAAAAATGATTATTTTTTATGAAACCGTTAGATTTTTTTCTACGAAAATTGTTTTTATGTCTTTTATGTAACTGGAAGATTTTTGTAAAAGTTGCGAGACTTTATTTAAAAAATTGTTTTGTTTTTCTTAAAGTGGCTGATTAAAAAAAGTAATATTCAATGAAGAAAATTTTTGATTTAAATTGGCTATATCTTTTTTGCTTTTTTATTTTTGAAACGTGGCTAGAATTTAAAAAGTGTATATTCAATGAAAATTTTGGGATTTGAATTGGCTTGAATTGACGATAATTACTTGATTTTTATTAGTTTATCTTATTTTGAAACCATGGGCGATATCTTTGCAAAAACTGAAAAAACACTGGACCAAGTGAAAAGACCAACATCTATTTTTGAAAAATATAAATACATATGATATCGCTAACCAACGAGTAAATATTTTACAATGAACAAGAAATATTTTTAATTTAAAAATGTTGATCGGCGATACTTTTATGGTGGTGTATTCTTACGTAGGGATAACAATATTTTATCTTTAATTTTATTTGATTGGCGATACACGAGGGAGGGTGTATCGTTAGCTGGGGGTACATGGGCGATATATATTCATGGGTATCATTGGAAGACGATATGTAATTTCTTTTTCTTTTTTTATTTTACTTTTGGCGACATACTATCAATACCACATGCGTTAATATCGTTATCTGGAGATATTTGGATACTTCTCACAATCTGACTGAGTAAATATTTTTGTTATATCGTCAAAGTCAATGACTATTATATTATAAAATTAACCAGTCAAATGACTAATTTGGTAATTTTTCTAATATTTATATTCATGATTTATAACTTTTCGATAAAAATTACAAAATTCAAGAAGCACCGGAAATAGACATAAATGATCGTCTTCTCGAGCTTGAATACATTTTCTTACCGTCTAACCATAATGAAAATTTAGAAACCTAATCCCCAAATGAGAAAGTTGTTTTTGCCTTTGCATTACTTTTAGGCTTTTAGCCGTCTATACTACATTTAGTACTTATCACATTAGTTATTTCAACTTTTAAAAGAAGAATATTTTCAGTTATGATAACATATAGCAATATAACCCATTATACCGACAAGTCACATGAACGTATAACTTGTAGTGAAGATTTTCACCTTTTACTTGCTCATATAACTTCAAATCAATGATAATAATGGTGTGTGATTAGTGCATTCACACTATTTCATAGTATGCGTATTGCCTCTGGTGAGGACAACAATTGACGTGTCTTCTTTGTATTAGGGTTCATTAAAAGATATAATGAATCAAAAGGAATCAAAACAAACATTTTAAAATGCTTCGAGACAAAATTACATTATCTTTTTGCATCTAGAAAATCACCCCTATTATCTTTCAATCTTCGAGACAAAATTACATTTTAGGGTAAAGTGTTCCGGCAACTAGGATGGCAAAAGGTGGAAAAAAGCCGATGAAGTTCAAAGGCCGAAGAGTGATAAGAGATGCACTCATGCTCTAGAGATCTTCATCAGTGGCGATTGGAAGTAAATAAAGCTCTAGTATTGAAATCAAATTGGTGAATGTATGAACTCCAAACCAAAATAGCTTCAATCTTTGAGCAATAATTTATTGCTAGCCTAGCCCTCAACTCTTCAATCCTTGAGCTTTCAAATCTCAATAGTTAACATCACTACTTGCACTTGCATAGATAATTAAAACAGGAGTGCGTTTTTTCCTTCAATATTATATGGGTCGATAGAAATATATAATAATATTATAACCTAATGTTATAACCTAATGTTATAACCTAATGAAAGAAGAAAAAAGAGTTGGTACACATGAAGATGTTGACCCGTTAAAAACATGAAAAGGAAAGTGAGTGATGAAACTGTTGGATCTGAATTCCCAAGACACAGCATATCATGACATGATAAATGACGTGTGAAGGTAACCTACATGCTCACCTTCTACACATATAAAGTGAATTGACATACAAATTCATTTCCAGTTTTACACGCATAAAGTGATTTTTCTTACATTCCTCAATTTTGGTCTAAAGTATACCCCTGTTCAAACGACTCATAACACTTCAAAATCTAAAAAATCTCATTACTTCATCAACAAAAAAAGATGCTTTGTGAACACAATATGACCAGTACTACCAAATGTAAAACCAACTGTAAAAAAATCCAAACCTTAAAACGAGTATTCACTGAGATCGGTCTTGGAGTCGGAGAGTTCCACATCAGCGATGCATTCTTCTGCAGAAAGGGGAGGCAATTGTCGCGTTTTTCTCTTCAAATTGTGTTTATGCCACTCACTCTTGAAGTGTTCTCGATACTCTTTAGCATCCCCGACAACTGCATCACATGTAGTGCAATGCTTTACGTCGCTAGTGGGCGCCAATGTCGCTTTTTGCATTTTAGCAGTCAATTGGTTATCAACGTCTGTTGATTTCTTAGTTTCTTTGCTTGTTGATATGTCGTCTGCATGGATGTCGCCTTCACCGTGCACAGAGATTGCTAGTATTTCAGACCTCCCTTGCAAATTTCTTACAAGTGCATCACAATCTCTGAATATACTTGGGTCCATTTCACATACCTGGCCCACCAATATTCAACAATATGAGCCCACAAATAACAAGTTCTTGCTAAACATGGTTAAGTGTGTGATCTATAAAAACCAAAAAAGGCATCATTCAACAAGATGTTATAATGTGAAGGTCTCGATCAGCAGGTGGGAATGTCAACTCTTTTGTATGGAGAACAAGGTCAATTCTGGCTGCATTCTATTGGTAACAGGTCAAGGGCGTAAGATATATTTTAGAATAAAACAGCCACATATAAAAACTGGTCAAATGGGTCAGACAGGTCAAACATGTCAAAAGTTGGATAACTTGTATCGACTGTTTTCTGTCTTAAATCGCCTACTAATTAAATGGGATATCCAAAATGCATATTTTTAGGGACATAAAATATAGAGAGTTTTTATCAACATAAATAATAAGTTAACTTAACATCATGCTTATCCTAATCCATGCACCTAGTTGCCACATAATACTTCCCAAAAGAAAATAAGGTAAGCTCAATCTCACCCAAGAATATGCATACATGCACAATGGACATCAAAATTTGTTATTTAACTTCTTGTATGTACCGTGATGCAACATATACTGATATACATATTAATTGATTTTCTTAGACTCCCTAATTACCTAATTTTCACAAGATATATGTTTATGAAGACCAAAATCTAACCGCATAGAGCACAAAACAGAATGATTACTGCAGTGTCTGAAGGATCAAAAAGTACTAATGTCTTGACTCTCTATTTTCACCGAGCATAGTCTCTTAATAATAGAGTGAAGTCCACGTGAGCACAATGCATCATGCCATCCTAATTTACTGAATATAAAAAAGTAACTCTCCAAGGAAGTTGAATGTAGACTTACCACAGAAAGCTGACTTCCAGATTCTTCTTTAGAAAGAATGACTGTTTTCCACTCACTAAGTTTTCCCGCAAGAGAATCAAACTTGTCTTGTGGTAACGTTAGCCTAAGTCTCATGGGCGACCTCTTGATCGGGAAATGTTTTTGAAGTTCACGGATGACATCTAGGGCCTGTAATCAGCTAGTTGGTTATTACTCAAATCACATATACAAATTACCACAAAAAAGTTATAAAAAATAAACAGCTGCAATGAAGCCGAATTACAATGAATAGAAAATGAAAAACAACAGCACTAGTCTGTTCTCTAGTGCAATAGCACCCAGATGTGTAAAGCGGTTTAACCATCATCATGTCATGGAGGGTCAATCAACCCAATCAATTTTCAGAAAAAAAAAGTACCCGTTCTGACCCAAGACCATGTTACCCAACTCTTATATGAAGTAAAATACAATCGATAGACTTACCTGTTTCTTGGAACTGCTATGTGGATCTACAGCAAAATGAATTTCATGCATCAAACGCTCAATCATGCTTATAGTATACGGGCGCTGAGTTTCAGGATTAATAGTCTTTTGCATGACAATAGTTGCAATGTCCCTAAATTGATTTGATAGCTGTGATTCTCTCTCCTTCCCGGCAACTTGCAGTTCTCCTTTCTCTAATATCTGTTACCATATTTGATCGTAAGCAACGAATAAAGATCAAAAGAAATTAAAAGTTCCAAATGCAAGTAAAAGAAAACCTCCAAACAGATTTTTGTCTGATCATCCATCCCAAAAGCTTCCTTTAAATCTTTTGATTTTGCAAGCACTCCTTTCGCAACATTCGAGTAAACAATGTGTGACTGCAACACTTCATCCAAATCTTTCTCACTGATACAGAATTGCATTACTTTAGCTATTAAGGTTATGTAAATGTGTATTTACAGAGTGATTATTGTAATTTCACCAACCAAAATCAGATATTCAGGTGCCAAAATCAAGGATAATTTGCTAACTTTTCAATAGAAACAATAACCGCACATTCAAGAAGACCCTAAGACCGTATGATGGTACCTCAATAACAAAGAAAGCAGACACGTCATAATCTATCTAATAAACTTAACAATCTACAAGTTTTATCATTCGATTTGTTCAAAATTTGTAACCCTAAAACCCCAAATGTTCAAATCTCTCTATCCAAAGTACAAAACGATACATCAAAACACAACATAATTTGAATAAAGCTCAAGAACAAAGCGCTATAATCAAACATAAAGCACAACAAATTGATAATTCGCAACATCAAAGAATATCGATTAATATAAGGTGAATTTGGGAGATGCTTACACCCCAGAACGCCATGAGAGGACTTTGTTCTTGTAACAAGCAATCTCAAACCGATTCCCATGTTTCTTCAAACGAACGACGGCAACGTTGGTGAGTCTTTTCTGGCCGACCGGCTGCACCAACGTCCGAGACATCTTTTACTGTATGCGATTCTCCTTCTTCCTTAAGATTTAAGTTCGCTAAATCGTTTGATTGATGATGAAATGACTTATCAATCAGGATGAAATGACTTATCAATCAGGATGAAATGACTTATCAATCAGGATGAAATGACTTATCAATCATTATGAAATGAAATGATCACCGAAAAGGGAACCTATGGGGGTGGCAATGGAGGGTTTTGGTAACCCTAGGGTTGTATTGATGATTGTGTTATAGGATATGGGTCGATGCTTATCGGGTTCCTGGATACACCCACGCATACATGATTGCTGCTCTAGAATAACATCTCAAACGCTTTTCTTTATTTAGTTAACAACTCGTATTACATTGCAGCGGGATCGTAAAACCACATCAAATACCACCGATAACACATCATTGTTAGTTATCACTTACATCGAAAAAGCTCCTATTAAAAAAAAATAAAAAACTGAAAAATATAACCGAGCGAAAAGTTAGACGTAAAAACGTTGAATCACGTAGGCGAAACGTAAAATATATAAAACAATAAGTCTATTTAGGACCAGTACGTTACGACAATGGCGTTGAACGAGAAAAAATAAGCTTAAAAACTTTAAACCACACACGCACGTTGCAATATGTTAACTTACAAATACGAGCCTTAAAATTTCCTTTTATTTGGCCCAGAACATCATATTGAGCGCCATAAAAGCCCAATAAACGAACTAGCCCAACTATGCCCCAATAAGAAAGTCCAATCCATGCCCCAATAAGAAAGTCCAATCCAAAAGGTACCATTATAATATTTTAAATCAAACACTTTGCAATCCGAAGAATTTGTTTTAAGTTTAAGCAATCACGCAACAAAAATCTGCGTGTAGAACTATTAAACGTTTAATTATGAATTGATATCCGGAAAATAACCGAAACCCATTGTGATAATTAAACAAATAGTAAAAACAAAAACTTCTTTATGTACTTTGCTTTATAAACGCAAATTTATTCGAAGAACCTTACGTGCACCAAATAAACACTAGCAATCTATAGCAATGATAAGTTCCTGCAACTAACATCCAATATATTTATTCGAATATAGAAAGTTTTAAATTATCATAGCATTTAGATCGCATACGATAATTAATTCTTTTAAACAAATAAAATGCACGACCGAATGTGAACCGACTAAAATGATTGTTAAGTTTCAGGCTGTATATGATAAATAATCATATGAACAAAAGACATAATTCTCAAATCATTTTAGCAGCAAAATAAATACATTAGCATATGACAACGTATTAAACCTTCGAAGGAGACGCTATATGAGAATTAAGTAGTGAAAGTAATACCCTACGTTAGAAGTCTTTCTTGTAATCCTACATATATGATCTCCATTATAAACCCTAGCCCCTATTCACACCTATTCCTTACACCATGACAAACACACACACACATAAGAAAAGTTTAAAGAGATCAAGCTCAACATTCTCCTTAGAAGAAGACCCTCAAAAGTATGCTTGTTGAATAGAAGAAGACCCTCAAAAGTATGCTTGTTGAATGCCTCATATGTGATGACACTACTCACTTTGATAAGGATTGCATTCACAATCCTAAGAGTACCATCCACGTAAACAAGAAGAAGACTTCCAAATGTAACTAACTATCTCTTTTTCATATGCAGGAACAACTAAAGACCAAAAGAAATGTATGGATCATTGATAGTGATCGTTCAAGGCACATGATAGGCAATGATTCTTTGCTTCATAACTTTGACAAAATTGATGGAGGGCCAATTGCTTTTGGAGAAAAATCAGGTGCTTACATTACAGGAAGGGGCAAGGTCACAGATGGTAAGCTCAGCATTGAGAATATAACGTATGTCAAAGAGCTTGTATACAATCTCTTGAGTGTGTCTCGATTTTATGACTAGAGACATAACATTTTCTTCACATAGAATGAGTGCATTATTCTCATGCCCGAGGTGGTCATTCCTCAACATCATATCCTGCTTAAAGCCCTAAAAAAGAAAACATGTACAAGATTAGAAAACTAAATTAAAAAAGGTGAGGTCTATGTGATTTGAATATATTAAAAAATTATTTAATGTAAACAAATTTATTCAAAAAAATATACACACATATAGTTGCATTCTATATACACACAAATTATGTAATTATCTGATCCTAAATATATAAACACTTATATATACACACAAATTATGTAATTATCTAAACCCAAATATAAACACTTAGATGTATGTTTATATAGATAAGATAAGAATGTTATTTTACAAAAACTATTATTAATTGCGATATGCATTATACAAATAATATTATTTCTCTTTCTTTAAATAATAACCGTTATTATTTTAAATATGATATCATCTATACGAACATTATTCCCACTAAACAGTACACTTTTAGTCCTAACTTAGGGACTGTTTAGTAGGCTCTTAAAGGCCATTAAGAGGTTAAGATTAAAAGGCTATGAGCTATTAAGAGGTCGCCTCTTGATAGCCATAAAAAGGTTACCAATTTGTCACTTAGTTGTTTACGTTTACGTGATACCATCCTTTTAGTAGGTTTTATATGTTATCAATGGCGGACCTAGAAGAAAACTTCAGGGGTAATGTAATTTTTTTACCGTACATTTATATAAATAAAAGAAAAAAATACGATAATAAAGAGGTCCGAATGAAGATCATTCAAAAAAATAAAGGAATTTAACTCGGATGAATTGAACTTGAAGGAGTTGTTGACTTGATATTAGAATCAGCTGGTTTCATATCATTATCATTGGCGACAAGGACAAAGATTGTTAGGTGATCAGCGATAGGGTGAGCGCGGTGCGAGTTATGGGTATAACTAGTTATTTTTTTAATTTTGTTTAGTTTGGGTAATGGGTTTTTGAGCTTATACACTTGTTAGGTTAAAATTTTATTTAAATTTTGGGCTTATTATAATTTTGGTCATGTTATTTGGTATTTTGGGCTTGTTAGTTATTAATTTATTAATATTTTTTATAAAATGTTATTGGTATTTTGTGTTTGTTAGTTGTTTAGTTATTTAAATTTCGGGCTTAGTATAATTTTGGTCATGTTATTTGTTTAGTTATTAACTTAGTAAGTTATTTATGTTATTTGGTATTTTGGGTTTGTTAGTTGTTTAGTTAGTTATTAACCAAATAACACAAATCCGTAATTTCAATACAAATCCTAGTTGTCAAGAAAACATAAAAGTTAAATCAAATAACCATTAATCAATCTCTTACTCTTTAAATCTTGCAAATAACAATGAAATCTTGCAAAAAAAAAATTAGAAAGTAAAAAATAATACCTTCAAGCAATATGCTAGCTGTAACATCTCGTATTTTCGTTAAATTAAATTTAATCTTGTTAAGTTATTGTAAGGACTACTTATGCACATTATGAAAGTTATGGATTACTTATGCTTATTTCTTAATATGTCTTTAATTCTTTAATTTGAAGATTAATAATGTTAAATATTAAATAGAAATAATAATGATAATAATAATAGTAATAATAATAGAATAATAATAATAATAATAATAATAACAACGATGATAATAATAATAATAATATATTAATAATATTAATAATAGCAATAAATAATAACTAATAATAGTAATAATAATAATAAAAATAATAATTTTAATAATAATAAAAATAAATTATAATAGTTACTAAACTTAACAATGTTTTAAAACTTTAAGTAATTAAAGTTTAGGGGGTTTTAATGCCAATTTAGAAACTTTAATATTAAAGTTTGTACATAAAATGTTAACAATGGAAACCTTAGGGACAAAAATTGTAAAATTGCAAAACTCTCTTCCCTTTTTTCCCCTTGCCCGCATTTCCCCTTGCAAAACTTAATAATAACCAAATTAATGACCCATAATCGAACGTTTAACTAGTCTAAAGCTATTATCAACTCCAATTTCACCTGAAATAAACATAAATATCTCAATCGATCCTCTTTGCTTATCACGACCCTCGACTTACTCGAACCCCATCTTTCGAACATCAAGATCCAAAATTTACAAGAGGCTTTGCATCAAAGACATCACATGAAGCTACCTACAAAGTTAATTGAGTTATCATCAACATTTACACCGCGATTGCACATCTTCTCGACCGCAACCTGTTCATTGTTGTGGTTATCTTCAATTCGAACGTAACCGAGTAATTAAATATATGAATCTGCTCGACTAAGCATGAGGAACAAAAGCCCTATGGTTAATTTGGTTAAGAACATCAAACGGGTGTTCAATTTGATCCACAAACATTCTAGGGTTCTTAGATTTGGAGGATTTTCATGCGGGTATGTTTTTAAACATTTGAAACCAAGTGATACCAAGGCCACGGCCCTTGGTTCACTGGTAAAGTCTTGCCCCCACATTCATGAGGTCTCGGGTTTGAACCCAGGCATCCTCATGTAATTTTTTTGAAGCCTTTTTGGCTTTAATTTTATTATGAAAAATTATAATAAATATAAAAATAACTTTTATAGATTTCAAATATTTTTGAAGTCATTTAAATATTTCTTAAAAAGTTATTCTTGTAAAACATTTTAATATTTTAATATAAAATTATTTACAAATGTTATAACTAAATTTTTTTGTTGTTATATAATACTTTAAGATATTAAATTAATATTAGGTCTTATGCTATCTTTGTTAAGGATTTATCATGATAACTATAGAATTTAAATATATTTTATAAATAAAATCATAAGTTATTTACAAAGGATCAATTCCCTTAAAAATAAATTTTATAAACTTCATGAATGGTATTTTTATAAGTTTACTAACTTTATGAAAATCCCCAATTCTAATACCCTAGTTCACGTTAAATCATTAACCTTATTATTAACCTAAATCTTGTAATATATATATATATTATATATATATATATATATATATTATATATATATATATATATAATATATATATATATATATATATATATATTATATATATATATATATATATATATATATATATATATATATTTAGGTGCCTTGTGACGATACATCTTGGAAACGACGTTTATTATTGATCTTATTAATCTTCATCATATACTTATTTGACATGTGAGTTTCCTTGCCTCTTTTTTATGCTTTTCACACTATTTTGGGGTGAAACATGATACTTATACATCATACACTTATAAACGTTTGAGACTTGTAAAGCACTTGCAATTCATCTTTATATTCTGTCATGGTTATTTGTGTGTTGTAAGTGATTATATAAGATACATATATGTTTGCAATCATTAATTATTGCTAGCCTAGCGACGTCTTAGATCTTGGGCCTGACAAGCCTATTTGGTGCTAAAGCCGAGGTATTGACGGCTCCTGATGATGTATGCTTGTTCATCATGGGAACCAAATATACTTAGCCAATCATATATACTTGTAATCAAGTCGAGGTTTGGTTGTAACGATATGTGTTCTATAACCTTACTAACTTATAACTTATGACATGAATTGCTACTTCTAATCTTGTTATATTATGTATGAAAACCTTGAAAACTCATCGACTTTTTAGTTGACCTTTTATATTTATCATGTTTAAGGTAATCCTCAAGTTTAAAGTGATCAAATGAAGCTTGCAATAAACTAGGATTTGGACCTAGATAAATGAATAAAAGGAGTATTTATGTTTTGCTTATTTTGAGGATTATTTCATGGTTGAGACTTATGTTTGTACATTCTTTTGAAACTTATAATTTTAATATTATATTTAAATATAGCGTTATGTGGCTGTGAACAATCTTAACTCTCACATCTCGACGTTTCCGCCGTCAAGGTTGGGGTGTGACAGATTGGTATCAGAGCCCATAACTATAAGGATTTAGGTTATTAGAAATGGTGACCTAAACTATAGTTTATGCATGAACCTCACAGAATAATATTTATATTCTTGTAAATATATAAATTGTTTTGCATGCTACATAATGATATGCCATACTTATGTGCAACTTGATGCCTTAGCATAGGATTGCCTAGTAATTGTTAAAACGTTGTTAATTGTCTCCCTAAACTTATCCTTGACTCTTTGACTCTCCCCGACAAATGAAACTTCTTAATCTTATTCTCGACGACACGTGGAATCGTATACTTATGCTTATGACTTGAATCTTTAGACTTATGTCTAATCTATGAAAATCTCATCAAGGTTTTGATTTCATGAACCTAAGAAATTTGTGTGACTCATAGACACCTGTATCCTGGTTTTCTTGGTAAAAGGCCCTCGGGCTAAGGCAAGCATATCGCATAAATCCTACGGACTAGTTATGCTTACCTGGGGATTTCTGGGATGAGTGATAAACTATGGTTAACATACACAAGTTTCTAAGGCGAATGGGTCAATTTACCTTGACGTGTCAACGTTTCCAAATGGTAATGCATTACCAAATGGAACCATTCCATGTGCCTTACAACTCTTGACTTATCCTTGTTTAAAATATACCCCTTGTTATTCTCTTTCTCGTGTCTAACTCATTTTGCATATTCCAGCATGTCTCGTCATCATGGAAAGCGTGGAAGTTCCGATTGTAAGCTAGCTGCCATGATTGCCGGCAAATGGCTGTCGTCATCCTGTCCATGGTTGCTGAACTCAATAGCACCTTAATGACCAACTCTAGAAACAATGGAAATGGTTAAGGGGAGAATAGTGCTAACCAAGGACGCAACAACCAAACTTGTACCTTCAAGCATTTTAGGTCTTGCAAGCCCACTAGTTTTAGTGGCAAGGAAGGAGCCACTGGTCTTCTTGAGTGGTTCGAGAGCATGGAGAACACTTTTGTTAACTGTGAGTGTCCCGAGGCACTCAAAGTTCATTATGCCACTAGTATGCTCCAACAAAGGGCACTTACCTGGTGGAATAGCGAGAAGATAAATCGTGGAGTTGATGCTATTTTGGCACTCTCTTGGATGAGTTCAAGAACATCGCCATCACGAAGTTCTGCCCGAGAAGTGAATTGCAAAAGTTGGAAGAAGAATTCTGGAACTTGAAGCAAAATGGTGGTGACCGTTTGGCTTACTCAACTAGGCATCATGAGTTGAGTATACTACCACCTCACATGGTCGACACTGTCCCCCGCAACATCGAGAAGTTCGTCAAGCATGTACCCCCAAATACAAGATGTTGTGGTGGGTAACCGACCACAACCTTGGAAGAAGCCATTACTATCACCGCTCAACTCACCGAGAATCATATACGAGCGGCCACCATGTCTGTGAAGGGTGCAAAGAAGGTGGAAAAGACGGCTACCGAGGCCGTTAAGGAGACTAAAGCTGAGCCATCTCACAACAACAACAACAAGAAGTGCAAGTTCACACCGGCGTGCAACTATGCCGTGGCTGCACCCAAACAACCCCAAAGACAACTTGTACCTGCGGCTGCACCTGTGACACAAGTGCCTAGGGCTAGGGCCTATGTTGGTCCTCAACCTATGTGCAACACCTATAGGTACCAACACCCAAGGAATCAACCATGCTGTATCTATACCTTATGCTGTAAATATGGTTCCTTGGTGGCGACTTGCCACCGTGCACCTAACAACGCCACCGTGGTCACAAACCGTGTTTGCTACAACTGTGGGGAACCTGGTCATTTCCGCCCACAATGCCCTCGTCTTGTGGGTAATGTTCCACAAGCCCGAGGACGTGCTTTCAACATCAATGCAAATCAAGCATAAGCAGACAACGATATGGTGAATGGTATGTTAACTTACCTTTAACTTTTGTGACGTAATTCCTTTCATTCGTTACCTGTATCGTTAAATACCTTTAAAATTAAATAGGTATGTTCCTTATTAATAAAACTTATACATATGTCCTATTTGAATCTGGAGCCAATAAGAGTTTTGTTTTGTTAGAATTTGAACCCATACTTGCTAAGCCACATACAAAACTAGAAAGACCTCTCACCGTTAAAGTTACCGAAGGAGAACCGATCACCGTTGATGTCATTATCCTTGATTGCATCTTAAGTCTTGACGTGCACGATTTTCTTATCGATCTTATACCTATGAAACTTGGTAGCTTCGACGTCATCATTGGTATGGATTGGTTAGCCAAACACCATGCCGAGATCATTTGTTTTGAGAAGTGCATTCGTATGCCGTTACCCTCTGGAGATACTTTAAAAGTGTTTGGTGAAAAATCTTCCAAAGGGCTTAAACTCATGTCTTGCACTCAAGCCCGAAAGTGCTTAAGCAAGAACTATATGGCCTTCTTGGCTTACGTGGTCAACACGAAAGTTAAAGAGAAAGAACTTAAGGATGTCCCGATCATACGAGACTTTCCTGAAGTACTTCTCGATGACCTTAGTGGTTTACCTCCCGTGCGTGAAGTCGAGTTTAAAATTGACTTGATACCGGGAGCAAACCCCGTGGCTAAGTCACCATATCGGCTTGCACCATCAGAAATGCAAGAACTCTCTAGTCAACTTCTAGAGCTATCCGAGAAGGGCTTCATCCATCCTAGTTCTTCGCCTTGGGGTGCACCAATTCTTTTCGTGAAGAAGAAAGATGGATCGTTTCGTATGTGCATCGACTATCGTGAGCTTAATAAGCTTACCATCAAGAACCGTTACCCTCTTCCTCGTATCGTCGACTTGTTTGATCAACTTCAAGGAGCTGCTATATTCTTGAAGATTGATCTACGTTCTGGATATCATCAATTACGAGTTCATGATGATGATATCCCAAAGACCGCGTTTCGTACTCGTTATAGGCACTATGAGTTCATGGTTATGCCTTTTGGTTTAACCAATGCACCTGCTGTCTTCATGGATCTCATGAACCGAGTATGCAAGTCTTATCTAGACAAGTTTGTGATCGTGTTTATTAATGACATACTCATCTATTCCAAGTCCCACACTAATCACGAGCTACATTTGCGACAAGTTCTTGAGTTGTTGAAGAAAGAGAAATTGTATGCGAAGTTCTCAAAGTGTGAATTTTGGCTAAAGGAAGTTCAATTTCTAGGACATGTGGTGAATAGCCAAGGAATTCACGTTGATCCTGCAAAGGTGGGAGCTGTGAAGAATTGGTGTGTTCCTACAACTCCTACCAAAGTTCGTTCTTTCCTTGGTCTTGCTGGATATTACCGGCGATTCATTGCCAATTTTCCAAGGATCGCAAAGCCGCTCACTTCTTCGGCACAAAAGAATAAACCGTCAAGTGGGGGTTCGAGCAAGAAGAAGCTTTTGAAGCGTTAAAGCACAAGTTGTGCAATGCTCCTATCTTGACCCTACCTGATGGAAACGACGATTTCACCGTGTATTGTGATGCATCTAAACAAGGCCTTGGTTGTGTTCTCATGCAACGAGGAAAGGTCATAGCTTATGCATCGATACAATTGAAGGTTCACGAGGTGAATTACACAACACACGATCACGAGCTTGGTGTTGTTGTCTTTGCTTTGAAGATTTGGAGACACTACTTGTATGGTACGCAATGCATAGTCTACACCGATCACAAAAGCCTTCAACACGGTTTTAATCAAAAAGATCTCAATATGAGACAACGTCGTTGGGTGGAGTTGATTAGTGATTACGATTGTGACATTCGTTACCATCCTAGTAAAACAAATGTTGTAGCTAATGCTCTAAGCCGAAAGACTCATAACAAGATGTAACACCCCGAAAAGGTCAAAGCAACCATCGAGGATAATGGGTTAATTAGTGGGTATTTAATAAAGGAAGAAAAAGGGTTATGGGCTAAGTAGGTTATGGGCAAGAGCCTAAGTAATTTAAGGCCCATAATCAGCCATCAAACCACCTAATCAGCCACCATCTTCCACACTTGAACCCTAGCCACCAAAATTCATAGAGAGAGAAAGTAGAGAGAGAAAGTGAAGAAAACTCAAGATTTGAAGCTTCAAAGGTTAAGGGATTGAAGATCTGAACGATTGAGCATCAAACTATAAGAAAGGAGCAACAAATCCAGGTAAGAATTGGCCTCTAAACCCTTTTGTAGATCAAACCCGGATTCTAGGGTTTTGGGTTTTGAAAAGTTACAAAGAATCACATAAAAGTCACATTTTTACATATGAAAACATGCATAAAGCTTCGATATAGCCTCATGGATGATTAACTAAGAGATTGGACGTAAAAAGTTGCAATTTTGGGTTAAAAACGGGCTGGTTCGTAATTTTATGCGATCTGCGAAACTGTGTATGCATCTAGCGAAATTGCATATTCAAGCTGCGAAACTGTGGGGTTTCTGCGAAACTATAGTTTTGCAGATAATTTCGCAGGCATGGAATTCCAACGAAAGTTGGGGCGAAACTGCCATGCGAAACTAGTAGTGAAACTGTCAGCGAAACTGGCAGCGAAACTGTTAGCGAAATTGGCAGCGAATCTGCTTTTCTGGCAGCGAATTTAGGCAGAAATTAACCCCTTTAAGTGTCAACTTATCTGCAGGCTGCGTAGTGTGATCCTAGCCTTGTAAGCTTAGTTTAGAGGTTACTCACAGTATCAAGGTGAGTTCTAGATCCCCTTATTTATAAGTTTTCCATGTTTTGGGGTTATTATGCATGCTAAATATATGTTATTAAATGACAAAGATTTTATGAGGTTTTAACAGAAAGATAGATTTTTTATAAGGAAACGTGTTATATAAATGTTTAAAAATAAAAAATTTTCACGCTGACCTAGCAGCCCGGCCCAGCGGGGGCGTTGCCCCTTGGACCCCACTAGGCACTGCAGCCCCTAGGAACCCGCTGTCAGGGGCTGCCGCCCCCGAACCCCCACTGTCCCACGGAGGGTCGGTTATGTTTTATGACGACTTGTACTTGCCATGTTTTGTACTTATTAAGTAAGTATTATATATTAAAGTGAAAGACGCTAATAATAAGAAGTGGAACTTAATGAATGTTACCCCCCGGGCCCGTTTGATGATGTAAAGTCTTGCAAGCACTATGATAGACTTCACTTAGGTGAGTCTGATGTGTGATGATTGATCCGTATTCATGAGCGGGCTATGTGCCTTGCAGTGTGGATCAACTGTCAGGGTTAGCTACCATGAAAAATGTGTACCGACAGGGACCGACATTCGTTGTCGATCAACATGGAGCTCTTGCTTTGTGCAATTTCGTTTATGATGAAGTGAAAGATATGAAAGAATGAAAGATAATGAACATGCTTATTATGATGAAATGTTATGTATTATGTATGCGTGGTCATTGTATGAAGGATAAAGTTAGATTTTCTTATTTACCTAAAACTAGAACTCATTCAGCAAAGCTGACTTTTATGCATAATAGTTGGCAGGTGAGTGCTGCTACTGAGGATGGCACCACGGAGCTACTTCGGGAACTATGGATGGCATTCCTGCTTATGAAATCTTATTGTAATTTAAGAACAAGTAATATGTTTTGTTTTTAATTAAAGGGCAAATGTATGAGTACGACATAGTTTCTAAGTTTTAAATGAATAATTATTTCCGCTGCAATGTTTTGTTATTAAACTGAGTATATGCTATGATTAACCAACTGTGAGACTTCCCGGGAACGGGGCCTTACACAAGACGATCTCATTCCAAGAAATTCGCGATTGACGTCAATGGTTTGACACTTTGGGCGAGTTCGATAATGAGATCCGACTAGATGTCAACGAGACTACCGTACGGCTACAAAACTGAAGAACATATAGTGACATCGAGTCTAGTATCTTGGAGACTCAACAAATGGTGCAACAAGGAGGAAGAATGAAGGATGAGTTGGAGCATAATCTTATAACTCAACTGGAAACGAAACCCAATGGGTTGATGTACTTTGCGAATCGAATTTGGGTTCCAAAGCACGATCATCTTCGTACCTTTACCATGAATGAGGCTTATCAAACTCGTTATTCTATTCATCTTGGTTCCGATAAGATGTACATGGACCTGCGTAGTCAATATTGGTGGCCTGGAATGAAGAAAGATTTAATGACGTATGTAGCTAAGTGCCTTGCGTGTACAAAGGTTAAAGCCGAACATCAACGTCCAAGTGGATTACTTGAGCAAACCGAGATTCCTATGTGGAAGTGGGAACACATATCCATGGACTTCATAACCAAGCTACCCCGAACATCTCATAGACATGATAACATATGGGTGATCGTTGACCGATTGACCAAATCGGCACATTTTATACCCATACGTGACACTTACAAGACATCAAGGTTGGCTCATATATATGTTGATGAGATTGTAAGTCGTCATGGGGTACCTCTACACATCATATCCGACGGAGACGCTCATTTCACTTCACACTTTTGGTCGTCTATGCAAGAACTCTTGGGTACTCAATTAGACCTAAGCACGACTTACCATCCTCAAACTGATGGTCAAACCGAGCGAACGATCCAAACCTTGGAGGATTTGCTACGCTTGTGTGTCCTTGACTTTGGTGGTGATTGCGATACGCATTTACCGCTCGCGGAATTTTCGTATAACAATAGTTACCACTCGAGTATCAAGATGGCACCATTCGAAGCACTTTATGATCGTAAATGTCATTCACCGATCTGCTGGAATGACATTGGTGAAAACTTCATTACTGGTCCTGAACTCATACAAGAAACGACCGATAAAGTCTCTATAATTTGCAAGAATCTTGAAGTGGCAAGAAGTCGACAAAAGAGCTATGCCGATAAACGACGCAAGCCATTAGAGTTCCAAGTTGGGGATATGGTTCTTCTTAAGTTTCACCATGGAAAGGTGTTGTTCGCTTTGGAAAGAAGGGTAAATGAAGGACCGGTGAAGGGGTCACTTACAACACAATACAACAAGAGGAGATTTACCAAACTTAATCAAATAGTAAAATGGATTAACCACAAGTGAGACACTAAGAACACAAGTAATATATGAGACAGAACAAAGGAACACAAGTGTATGGTTTTCAAGAATGCAATATATTGCTTTCTCTATGTTCTATTACAAGTGTTACAAAAGCATATATGAAAGATACAAGAACATGAGATACTTATACTACATCCTATAGCCGGATATACTTTGAAAGCCAGCTGGATATAATTGACTAGACACAAACAAAATCAATTGTAGAGTCAAAAGGCAGATTGCCTTTTGACTAGTGACTATGACATGCCATAGCTCACATCCTTATCTATTACAAAAAGGATAAAGTACATGAAGTAGAAAGTTACAGACTCAAGACCTCAATGTACAGTTACTAAAAGCATGGACCTTTTCACCAACTCATGTAAGTTGGTGACCTTACAGAGATGCAGCGGAAAGGTGTCCAGCTTTATGGAAAAGTACATCAGATAAAGCATGTGTCAAAAGTCTTTGGAAGAAATCTGTCTTCATAAGTTGAAGCTTCGGAAGACTTTGTCTCTGAGGTTTCGGAAGACTTCATATTTGGCTTCGGAAGATATTGGTCTTGGCTTCAGAAGATTTCACACTTAGAGTATTTCAGTTTCATGTGTGAAACTTCCTAAGCATTCTTCTTCAATGCACTTGTGCAGCATGTAGGATAGACTTTGGATGTTTGAGTTGCATCAGCCTCTTCATTAATCTTTACAAAATCCCCCTAGGCTGCTGCTACCAAAACACTTAGTAGACTTCAGATATCAACAATCCTCATTAGGATGATCACCATTCCTTTCTTCATAAGGTGATCAGGATCCTTCAGACTGTCAAAATGTCTTCTCATATCAAAGAGATCATGTAGAGGCAACTGAAACATATCTTGCAACGTGTATATGTCTTTAGTGCCTTGATCTATAATGACATGCCATCTTTCTGGATTTGTGGTGTATGTCCAAGACAAGATGGGTCTTCCTGATGCTAGAGGAGCTATTTGAATTGGAGATGATGTAGCATCCTCTGGCTGCACATCCTCCGGATGTTCTGACTCATCCCGGGGTTTAGAAAAGGGTGCAGTCTTCTTCTTCTTTGGCTTTGGTTTAGAAGCTATCCTCTTCATTCTCTTTACAAGTTTTAACTGAGAAGACTGGCCTACAGTACCAGATTAATCTTCACTGTCTTTCTCAGTTGGGACTTCCTCTCTCTTAGGCTCAGAAGGAGAGGGAGGTTGACCCTGCTGTGGATCAGAAGATGAAGCTTGCTGAGTTTCAGCAGTAGGTCCAGGTTGTGTTGTCTCTGGTGTTCAACCTTAACCTCCACTTTAGGTGGGGCTTGACTTGGAGTGGAGTGTAAGTCAATGAGCTCTCCACTTTTGATCTTCTACTTGATCACCCTAATATGCTCATCCATAGTGGATAGAGACATGGGGCCAAGTCTTCTTCCAGAGAATCCATATAGCTTCAAGAAGCTCATCATCCTTTGTCTGTCAGCAGACTTCTTCATGCTCTTTTGGATGATGGCTCTTGATTTTGCAGCTTCTTCCCTTAGCTTTTTCTTAGTTGTCTTTCTGTCCTTGATTATCTCAAGTTCAAGTTGTTTTAAGTACTCAAACTTAACATAGTCAAAGGATAAAGGAAGAAGTGCTTCTGCCTGATAGAGGCCTGTGGCACTCAAGTAGTTGATCATCCTGATTCTTTCTTCTTCTTTATCTACTTGAGGTTCTTGTTGAACCACATCCTCTTGTGCAGGACTTTCTTGAACTGGGGAGAGGGTAGGCACATGTTTGTATAATCTTTTCTTTCTTCTTTTATTTGTACTAAAAGCTCTGCATCTTCTGCCTCCTTCTTCTCCCTTGACCTTTCCAGATCAACCACTTCATTCAACTCATCTAAGGGGAGAGAAATGACACTGTCTATGTCATAGTTCCTTGTCTGCAGATAATTTATCCTGATTGCCCTTAACTCATCATTCTGAGTATCTGGTCTGGGGACATCCCTTATAGCAGACTCCGTGAGTCTTGAAGACTCAAATGAGGAACTTTCTCCCCTTAGCCTCTTTTTCCTCTCTCTTACCTCCTCCTCAATCTCCTTAGATGTCATCTTTCTTTTCCCTTTGTCACTCACAGACCTTTGTGACTTAGGGTGGAGAGAGCTTTGGCCTTCATTGCTTGATGTAGCTTCTGAGCTCTGGCCAGAGAGAGGTTGAGAAGCACCTTCACCAGCAGGTGTCTCAATAGGAGTGTGGATCTCTGCAGCAGTTGATGATAATGAGACAAGGCTTTCAGGTTTAGCCACTGGGCCTTCAGTCAAGGTTTCCCCTGTGAAACTAATCTTAGGGTCTGCCTCAACATCCAGTTGACCGATAGCTTTGCCTATTTGCCTGAGTCTCCTTCTGAAGCTGAACTCTGCAGTGATCCTATCTTGGATTCTTTGAGCCAGCCTGTCAGCTTGTCTTGATTTGTTTGGATTGACAAGTGGCATGTTGATTAGATCTAGACCTTTATAGTAGTTCAAAGTCTGAAAATTTAAGACTTATTTCTGCCCTTGAACTCTTATGATGATTAGGGCTTTCCTGTTGCTGTCATACATCCACCCAATGATATGATTGGAAAATGGTGAAGATGACATAGCCCTTGGTATCCCATCCTCAAACAGACTCTGTATGAAGGAGTCTGTGTAGTCCACTTCAATATGAATTTGAGGAGGTTGCTGAGAATGCACATTTGCAAGTGAGGATGGTGATCCTCAATGTACACTCTCTCTGAAGTACTCCTAGGTTCCGTAGCTGTAATGACTTTCTTCCTTTTTTGGTAGCATCACCCACTTGCATAGGTGAGCTGGAAGATAGGTCAATCATATCCACAGGTTCTTGTGTTCCTAGTTGAGCTCTTCTGAAGAGTCTCCCATCTAGTTTTTTCTTAAGATATGAAATCTCAAGTTGTTAATCACTGATCCTGTTATGTAAGGTAGTCACCTGAGATTCAAGGTGACTGACCTTTGAGACTAAATAGGTGCATGTTTTAGACATTTTTTGCACCTTTAGTCTTAGATTCCCCTCATCTTCATGAGAAGAATCATTGGGGGATGAGATGATTGGACCAAAGTCCTCTCTCTCACCACCAGCTTCAGGTTTGTGGCTGCTAGTTTTCCTCTGCTCACTGGCTGTCTCAGTTGAGATGTCAGTGGGCTGAGTTGCCATGGTTGAAGTCTTAGTGATGTAATCACTTTCAGAAGTGAGAGCCTCTTCCATATGGACATCCTGAACAGGTTTAGAAGTGTCCACCTTAGTTGTAGGTGACTGATGTGGGATAGATATAGGAGACTCAGGAGCATTCATCTCTCTTTAAGTAGGGGTAAAGAAGAGAGACTCATTATACTCACTAAAACCTAGATCTTTATCAGTATAGAAATCAAGGTTGGGAATTGGTTGGTTGAGATCTATAGGCTGGGGATGGTAACTGTCCCCTGAAGGTTGATAATTTGAGTGTTGAGACTCAGAGGGATGGCTTAAGGCAGTTGGGCTAATGAGCTCATCAGGCTGAGCATGAGGAACCTCAGCACTAATCCTTGAAGAGATGGGAGTGGTCTGCTCCTCAGGAGAAGTGGAGCTCCAGTGTCCACTCCTGCCTGTAAGGGTGAGTGTATAAGGACCTCCACAGACTGAATAGTCTGAGCAGGGTTCATTTGGATTTTCTTTGGTAAGTGAGGGTAATTTGAGGCTGTGTGGGTGGTTTGGATGTAGCAGGTGTGGGTTCAACACTAGCTTGTGCTGCTAGGTTGTCACCTTGAGCAATGAGCTCTAACATTTTTGGGACTAGGGCTGTTTCTACCCCAGAGAAGCCAACAATGGGCTTTCTCAGTATTTTAAAGATGTCGGGCTTCATCTGTCCCAGTTTAAGAATGTTACCTGTTTCCTTTAACTGTGAGCCCAATTCACAGTAAGAATGTACTGGACATATCTAGGAAACATGTAATATTCTAAGGAGTCTAAGTTAGCAAGCAAGTTGGTATAAACAAACTGAGAATACCTGAACTTGACCCCTTGAACCATTCCATGGATGGTGAAGGAAAGATCCTCAGGAATCTGGTCCCATCCACCATGCTTGTTTGATAAGCTGTGGATGACCATATCGAGTACGAATCTCCACTGGGATGAGACCTTCCCTTTCCTAAGGTCTTTACAGAGAAATCTCCCTCATATCCCATCTGCTCAAAGGAATGATAACAACTTCCTTTAGGAAGAACACCTCACCTTTTTCATCATCAGTGAAGATGCATGTTGTGATGGCCGGAGTGATGAAGATTGTTCTCCCCTGCACTGTGGCAGACAGTGCCTTCTCCCCATCCATTATGACCTCTTGGCAGGTCTTCCAGAAATCAAGTAGCTGATCCTCATAGAGAGGAGGATCAATGGTTAGGGAGGTGAAGTATTTGGACAAAGCTAAGAATCGACAAACCTCTAAGAAATAAGGATCTTTCTCAGAGCTTAACAGAGCAACCTGATTATGTTGCCTGTGAAGCTGCATGGTAAAGTTGGGATCATTTCTATGAGCGAGATTGGCCATTGAGGTAGCTTAAAGATGAAAAAAAAAGGAAGAAAGAAATTTCAAAGAGAAATTTGGGTTTTAGGTTTGGAGGAAGAACAGATGATAGAAAGAGGGGGAACTGTTGGGTTTATATGTGAGAGGGATTTCAGATAAAGTTTAATGAAAGAGGATAAACTTTGAAATCCGGATGTCGGTCCCACCTTTGAAAAGTAGTTTACTTTTGCTCAAAAAGTAGTTTTCTTGGAATTTAAAAAGCTTCCGAAGGTTAATTATCTTCGGAAGTTTTAATTCAAAAGCTTCCGAAGCTAAAATGACTTCGGAAGAATTTCCTGAGAGTTTTGAAATTTTGCTTTGGAAGAGAAATTTAAAACTTGATTGCTTTGTATATAAAACACAAAGCTTCCGAGAGTTAATTTTGCTTCAGAAGTTGAAAATAATTAAGTGTCTGAGACAAGTATTTAAGCTTCGGAAGATAGATTAAAAATCTCTTTCAAAGGTAAATTTCTTAGACAATTATTTATTTTGAAGGTATGATTTGCTTCCGAAGTTAAAAGCATAACTTCCGAAGGATCAAAAATTATCAAAAAACTAAGGAAAGTCTTCAAAAAGATAATTTTATCGAAAGAAAATATGAGCTTATGAAAGCGATGAACTAGACAACTTAGGACACACATATTTTAAGAAATAATAAGAATTAGTTTTAAGAAAAGCCTACTCAAAGTTGATCATCCCAATAGCTGATATTAGATATTTAAATCTCTGTTCATCAAAAGCCTTTGTAAATAGATCAACATATTGTTCATCTATGTGAACTTTGACTAGTTTAATTAATCCTTTTTCATGGTTATCTCTTATCAAATGATACTTGATTTTGATGTATTTGGTCCTTAACTGCTGCATAGGATTCTCTGTGATTGAGATAGCACTGTTGTTGTCTATATGAATAGGAGTCTCCTTGAAGTTTAACCCATAGTCCAGCATCTGATTTTGAATCCAGAGCACTTGAGCATAGCAGCTTGCAGCAACAATGTATTCAGCTTCAGCAGTTGATGCAGAGACACAGGATTGTTTCTTGCATTGCCATGAGAAAACCCTTCCACCAAGGAACTGACATCCCCCAGATGTATACTTTGCATTCATGTTGCAACCACCATAATCACTATCTGTATAAGGATACTGTTGGACCAAAAGAACCAATGAGCCTGATCAGAAAACCTCCAAGTCCTATAGACATTACAACTGCTGAAGAAGATCACAACAGCTGAAGACATCAGCTGATTACAAGGTCTGAAGACAAGATTTGAAGTTTTCTACTGAAGACAAAGTCTGAAAGTAAAGTACTGAAGACCAAGTCTGAAAGTGAAGTACTGAAGACAAAGTCTGAAGCTATCAGCTGAAGACAACGTCTGAAATAAAGTCTGAAGAACAAAGACTGAAGACAAAGACTGAAGACCAGAGTGATCAGTAGTTGTCACAACAGCTGAAGTTATTAACTTCAGTAGTTGTGATGGTTTTCCTTTCAGTACTTGTAATTTACCTTTCAGTAGTTTATTGTTTCAGTAGTTTTATGTTCTTATACTTAGCATTCTCTGAGATATGATTAGTTGTTGAGAACATTCTTAGTAGTTTGCATAGTTTCAGTTGTTTGTATAATTCTGTTAGATGTCACTATCATGTGACATCAGCAGACGTCACATTCCTTATATAAGGAATGTTGACCTAATTGTAACGTGTGACTTTCAGCCACCACGAAAGCATTTGAATGAAATATTCTTTTGCAGAATTCTCTCTCTCTCTATAACCGTGTACTATTCCATTGAATATCAATTGAGTTCTTGCTAAATTGTCTAATTCATTGTTCGAATTCCGCTGCAATCTACTCTAATTAATCAAACTTAAATCACTGATCCTAACAAATGGTATCAGAGCAGGTTAATCATTGATCGATCTAACAATTGATCATTGAAACTGCTATTTCGATATCTAAGTTTGATCGAATTAGCAGATTTGCAAGAATTGGTTATAGAGATTAATTTCTGCTACTTTCGGTTATTTGCTTTGAGATTTCTCTTGGTTCGTATTGAGTTTGTTGTGTTTTGCGCTAAATCGGTTAAAACTTAATTGAATTTGATTGAATCTAAGAATGACTCCTTCTAATGACCCTCACAATACTGGCTCCTCAACCAAGCCTCCGATGCTGGTTAGGACTGAGTATAACATATGGCAATGAAGAATGCTCCATCACCTGTCTGTTAACAATTCAGTTGTTGGACATCTGTGGTACATGGTCCACACAAGCCTATGGTGAACAATCCGGAACCAACCAAATGGTTCCGAAGAAGAAGGAACAATACTCAGATGAGGATCGAAAACTGTTTGAGATTGATGCTAAAGCCCATGGAATTCTGGCCACAGCACTGCCGAATGAATTTATTCTGGGCTTATGCATCATGAAACTGCTCATGACCTCTGGAATGGATTGAAAGAACAATTTGGTGGAACAGATGAGGTCTTAGCAAACAACAAAGAAATCCTTGCCCAACAATATGAGACATTCTCTCATAGGAAGGGTGAGACACTGACTCAACAGTTTGAGCGTTTTTCCTGTTTGATCTCTAAGCTGAAAATGGTCAAACATGAATACACTAATAGCCAGATGAACAACAGATTCCTCAGATCACTGCCTGAGAGATGGGACACATATACCATTGTCCTACGCTCCAGTGCAAATCTGGATAGCCTATCTCTCACCCAACTCCGTGGGAAACTGCTTACATTTGAAAGAGAGATAGAGCAAAAGGAAACTGGCATCATCAGGAAAGCTCACTAATGACTTTGTACCAGGGAACACTGCCTTGGTTGGTCATGAGTCAGAATATGCTGCATCAGAAAGCCATTATGATGAGCATATAGATTTCTCTTCAAACAGTTCTGATCATGCATTTGTTAGTGTTGATAGTCAGTCAGGCTGTAATGGTGACAATTTGTGCTTCATTATGGATGATTTGAAAGGTATTGTTGATGATGACTTAGAAGAGATGGATATTCTGAGCCAAATGGCCTTGATTAATATCAGATCTCAAAATTTCTACAAGAGAACTGGTAGGAAATTTCCAGGACTCTCTGGCAAAATCAAAGTTGGTTTTGACAAGAGTAAGTTGAGGTGTCACAAATGCCACAGGCTTGGGCACTTTGCAAGAGAGTGTAGATCAACTGGATCTAACTCCTCTGCACCCTTTGTGACTTTTCCAAGCAATAGTTCACAAAACAGAGGGCAACATCCTGCTAGTTCTGGTCATCACTCACAACCTCTATCTCCTGCATATTTTGTCCCTCAGGGTCCAATGCCATATCCATATCCCTGCTATTACATGCCACAGCCAAATCAAGTTCAAGTTCCTATTGCAAAACAACCTCAATCCTTACCTGAGCCTCAACCATCTCAACCATCTCAATCGCAACCTCATCACAGCTTCTTCACCCCTGGTGCTGTTGACTGGAGCAGTTTACCAGATGATCTTTCTGGTAATGAGCAATTATTTGCTAGTGATGGTCAACATGGTGGTGAACATCCTTTTGGGAATCTTGCTCTCATGGCCCTGGAGTCTATTGAGGGTTCATGCTCCAATGCATCTTCATCACAAGGTTCTTTAGCATGCCAAAGAAGCATCTGGTATTTAGACAGTGGAGGATCTATGCATATGACAGGGAGCAGTTCTCTTCTTAATGACTACTCTCAAGGAAAGAAGGGATTTGTTTCATTTGGAAATGATGCTAAGGGTTACATCATCGGGAAAGGATATGTGTCTAATGGAGAAATCAGATTTGATGATGTTAACCATGTGGAGAATCTCAAGTATAATCTATTGAGTGTTAGTCAGATGTGTGATAAAGGGCATGTTGCACTTTTCACAAGCCAGAACTGCAGGATTCTGTCTTCCACAGTTTTGAGGCTGATTGACAAGGTATTGGATGAACATACTCTCCTGAAGGCCAACAGGATTGGAAGAGTATATGCCCTGGATTTGTCAAAGAAGATTGATTTGAAGGGTCATCCTTGCCTGTTCTCCAAAGCCTCTCCTTAGGAATCTAAACTGTGGCACAGAAGGCTGGGTCATGTAAATCTCAAAAACATGAATCAGCTAATCCACAATAGTTTAGTGAGAGGTCTACCAATAAAGGAGTTCCACTATGATGAAACCTGCACTGCTTGTTTGAAAGGAAAACAACACAAAGTCTCATTCCCTCCTATTGAAGAACCTAAGTCCACTGCCTGCTTGCAGTTACTGCACATGGATCTATTTGGTCCTGTGAGAGTGATGAGCATGGCAAAGAAGAAATACAGTCTGGTAACTGTGGATGATTACTCTAGATTTGTATGGACTTTATCTTGCATTCAAAGGATGAGGTTACTCAGACGATTATCAACTTTGTGTTGTATGTTGAGAAGTAGTATTCCCTATCAGTCAAGTGTATAAGGAGTGATAATGGAACAGAATTCAGAAACCGTACACTTGATGATTTTATCTCTCAAAGGGAATCAAGAGAGACAGTTTAGCATCCCAAGAACTCCAGAACAAGATGGAGTAGTGGAGAGAAAGAACAGGACCCTAATTGAAGCTGCAAGGTCCATGTTGGCTGACTCTGGTTTGCCATTGACCTTTTGGGCTGAAGCTGTCAACACAGCTTGCTATGTGCAGAATAGAGTTTTAGTAAATCAGAGGTTGATGAAGACTCCATATGAAAAGTTCTACATCATTTGGCTCCTCTAATTTCATTCTTCAAAGCCTTTGGGTGTCCTTGTTTCATTCTCAACACAAAGGATCAACTCCACAAATTGATCCTAAGTGGATGCAGGGTATTTGTAGGATATTCATCCACATGCAAGGCTTACAAAGTCTTCAACTGCAGAACAAAGATAGTTGAAGAAGCCTTGCATGTGAAGTTCAATGAATCTCCTAAGGATAAAATTCCACAAAACCCTATGGAGTGTTTGATCTGGATATACTGCAATATGTTCCTTATCAACCTCCAGCTGTTGCAGATCATGTGAATAAATCATCTTCTGCAGCAAGTCTTGAACATGGTGGTACTGAAGATGATGATGATATCAGTACTCACCTTTTCAAGTTAGTGATCAACTGCCTGAGTCCACTAAACTTGATGTTCCTGTAGCTTCAGCAGTTCCATCCACAACAAATGCTGATGAGATTTCTGACTCCTCTACATCATTTGAATTGCCATATCATACTTGGTTTCAAGAGTCTGGTTCAACATCTATTACTGTTGAACCTGCTACAAACACTTGCACTGATCTTATAGTGTACCAAGAGCTGAAGAATCACCCCATGTCTCAAATCATTGGTGATATCAATGCTGGTGTCTCAATCAGAAGTCAATGGTCCAACTTCTGCTTCTATGCTATCTTCATCAGTCAGCTAGAGCCAAGAACTATCATGTTGCTTTAAGAGAAAATGGATGGGTTGAAGCCATGCAGCTTGAGCTACTTCAGTTCAAAAAGCAGCAAGTGTGGGAACTGGTTCCTCTACCCCCAGGTAAGTGTGCAATAGGCACTAAGTGGGTGTTTAGGAATAAAACTGATGTAAATGGGCTTATTGTCAAGAACAAGGCTAGACTGGTCATACAGGGGTTTTCACAAGAAGAAGGTATTGATTATGATGAAACCTTTGCCCCTGTAGCCAGACTGGAGGCAATTAGATTGTTCTTAGCCTATGCTTCATTCCACAATCTTAAATTTTTTCAATTGGATGTCAAAAGTGATTTTTTATATGGAAAATAAAGAAGACGGTTTATGTGTGTCAACCACCAGGTTTTGAGGACAATAAACATCCTAATTGGGTGTATAAACTTGATAAGGCTCTTTATGGGTTGAAGCAAGCTCCTAGAGCCTGGTATGAAACACTTTCAAATTTTCTTCTTCAAAATAATTTCACTAGAGGCTCCATAGATAAAACTTTGTTTATTAAGAAAGTGGATCAGCATAAGCTACTTGTTCAAATTTATGTTGATGATATAATTTTTGCATCCTTTGATCCCCAGTTGTGTGATGATTTTACAAGTTTAATGAAACAAAAGTTTGAAATGAGTGCAATGGGAGAATTACAGTTCTTATAGGCTTGCAAATCAAACAAAGGCTGATAGAACCTTCATTCATCAGTCAAAATATACAAAAAATCTTTTGAATAAGTTTGATTTACAAAACTATAAGCCTTGTTCTACTCCCATGTGCAACACCACACAACTGGATGTAGATCAAAAAGGTAAAGCTGTTGATGAAACACTTTACAGATGTATGATTGGGTCCTGATGTGCTTAACAGCTTCTAGACCAATATTATGTTTGCAACTTGTGTTTGTGCTAGATTTCAGGCTGCTCCTAAAGAGTCTCATTTGATTGCAGTCAAGAGGATCTTTAGATATCTGCAAGGTACACAATCTCTAGGTCTTTGGTATTCCACTGGACACTCTTGCAAATTAGTTGCTTTTTCTGATAGTGACTATGCAGGTGTAAGTTAATCAGAAAGTCAACTTCTGGTGGATGTCAATTCCTAGGCAACTGTTTGATTTCTTGGCAGAGTAAGAAACAAACATCTGTTGCTACATCCACTGCTAAAGCAGAGTACATTGCTGCTGCAAGTTGTACATCTCAGGTACTCTGGCTTCAGAACCAATTATTGGATTATGGCATTACAGAGACTAAGACTCCATTATTAATGGATAGTGCTCAGCTCTGTGTATTGTCAAGAATCCAGTCCAGCATTCTAGGACCAAACATATAGAGATCAGACACCATTTTATTAGGGATTGTTTTGAAAAAGGTCTGATTGATCCAAAGTTTGTGCCAAGTGCTGATGAGCTTGCAGATATATTAACTAAGCCTTTGGACAGTTCAACTTTCCAAAACCTTGTGTTAAGGCTTGGTATGCTGCAGCTAGAATAAGTGACAACTACTGATATCTCAATAAACAAGTACTGATGACCATTAGTAAACATGTCATAAATAAGTACTGATAAGTTTTATCTCAGTTGGTTTCATACCTACTGAAGACTAAATACTTAAAAATATACTTTCTGTTAAAAGAAACTGATGCAGTTACAACTACTGATGTAGTTATAACTACTGATGTCAGTAAAACAGATAAGTACTAATGTCCTATGAAACAACTGAAAACAGCTAAAAAGTCTGATGAGTAAGTGTTGAGGACAGTATGAAACAGCTGAAAAGCTAAGTATTGACGAAAACTACTGATGAGAATTTTCTCTTCAATCGTTTCCACAAACTTTGTTTTCACCTAAACAACTGATGACTAACACCAAGTCCTCAGTTTTTTCCTACACCTGAAGCCAAAACCAAGGTTTTCAGTAGTTTCATAACTACTAATGACCAAAACTAAGTCTTCAGTTGTTTCAAATGTCTGATAGTTAAAACCAAGTCTTCAATTGTTTCATACAACTGATGACAAACACCACACTTTCGTAATTTTCTTTTCAGCCTTTTCTTAACCTATAAATACCTGCACTTATAGCCGAACGTTCATTATTAGCCTTTTCTATCCTTTTCTCTCTCAACAATGGCGACCATGAAACTCAAACCCAGACACAACTGTGTCGCCTACCTCTCGAAATCGGCCTTTTGGAACAAATTCGATAATGCCATCGATCTTATGGTGGATTCCCAATACAGAACCGCCTTTCTTTTGAATCCTACCATATACCCTGATTCCTTAAACCAATTCTGGACCAACGTCTCTGTAACACTGTGAAAATGATAGCCAAATCACTCTCTAGTCGTTGGTCAACCAGAACAGGTAGTAATCACCCCTGACATCATTCGCAAAACCCTAAATTTGCATGATGCCACCTGTATTATAGAATACCCGAAAGGCACCATTGATATGTCTTTCATCAACAACGGGTATGAAGGAGACTTAAGTGCTACAACCATTCTCAAAAAGCACTTCCATGATGCTGATAGACTTATCTTCCATATGGTGAATGTCTGCCTTGCTTCAAAGACATCTTCATGGGATCAGATGTCCTCAAGATGGCAACAGGTATTGTACTCTATCTTTGAACGACAACTCTAAATTTTTCTGAGATAGTGTTTCTGGAACTTAAGGATCTGGCTCAGAAACCTGTGACAAACAAATGGCTATTATATCCCAGGTTTCTGATGGCCAAATTTTAAATCAATTAAAATCTGAAGGCCTTGTTGGTCTTGGAGTCCCTGCTCCAGCTGTCTTAGCTGAGGTATACTCCAGGCATAACTCTGACCCTACTCTCAAAGGGGCTGCCCGGCTGCTCAAACCCAGCAGAGGAAACCCACAGCCTCCACTCCAGATCCAAAGTCCCCACCAAACCCAAACCCCAAAAGCCCAAAAAGGCTACTTAGGGAGATGAGTCCCCTGAGATGCCCCTGTACCACCATACAGGAAACACATACTGGTTCTAACCTCCCAGTCATGTCAGAACTCAACCAGCTGAAACCGCACAGGTATCCTCTCCACAGGATCCTGTTGCAACCAAATTTGGGGATACCACATTACTGGAATCTATCTCAGTTGAGAAGGTTACCATTGAAGAGCATCTCTCACCCCGGGTGCAATCTGCTTCTGACCAATCTCCAAATGCAACCGCCCCTCAAAGCCCAACCCTTATAGTTGCTAAAGTGCTGAGTCAGGTGCATTCCTCACCACCTCCCCAGAAACCAATTAACACTGGGAATACCTCAACGATTGAGGGGGAGGACCAAAATGCTGCTGATAACCCACAGCACAGGGGTCATAATGTTCAATCTCCAAGTGTAGAAGAGGAGGTTAGAACATCTGGTCAGGCTGCCACTTCTACTAATTCAGCAAATAAACAGGATGAAGTTGGTAACATATATAAAACCTCATCAGAGGCAACTGCCAATGAAGGACAAAGTCCCGAGGCCAGAAGTCCCTAGAACCAAGAACAAGGGGCACATGCATATACTGATCTACACTCAGGGCATGTACATCCTGATTTAATCAGGAGGTCAGATGATTCAGCAAAGACTGATGATGACCTGGGCTTTTTCTTTGATGTCTTAGCCCATAACACAATCCTAGAGACTGAGGTGAGCAGACTCACAGAACTGCTAGCCAAAATGTCTCAGGATAAAAGTCCATCTGCCCTAATAAACCCACAGATGGCACCTTCATTTGAAGGTTCACCAAACACACAGCCAATACACTTAACTAAGCTACCAGCCACTACTTTTGGCACCACCTCTCAGGGACAGAACCCCTCTGAGCAGATGGTTGCAACCTTTCAAAGCTCCTTACCTCTCATCACTCCCATCATCACTGAGATAGTATATAAAGCCATTGATGAGAGGATCTCCTCAAATCTTCAAACACCCTTGATAATGCTGTTCACAAGTCACTTTCTGCTCCCTTTTAAGCCCCTGATCCTAATGCACCCAAAAAGGGGAGACTACTAAGTCTAAGGCAGTTGAAAGAAAAAAAGGAAGAGAGTAGAAGATGAGAAAGAACCAGCAGATGAAGATCTAGTCAAAGAAGCTGATGAAGCTCACGGCAGATCTATGGACAAAATAATAGATCAGCTCTTCACAGGGTCATGACACAGCCACTTAGATGTTGAGATCAGAAGGCTGGAGATAAATGAAATTCAAGCAAGATGGGCTAGTTACAGTGTGATGGATGGAAAGGTTGGAGATTATGATCAGGTTTATTGCCAAATATCTAGGAAGATCATTGATAGAGTTGAAGTCTTGGTCCAGAGACAGTATCTTGGAAATAACCAAGAAAACCTGTTCTGCTGGAAGCTACAACAAAGGGTTGATCATCGAAGCACTGGATGAAGCAGGTGCTGGGAAGAGACTGAGATAGCAAGCTCTCAAAAGCCAAACTCACCACTAAATTGCTAGATCAGCCTTCTCATACTCCCACTCAAAAACAACCCTCAAAGCAATCATCTCTAAAATCTGCCAATTCTATCCCTACACCAAACCACCCACAACTCAACCCACAAAACCAATTCATTACCCCCCAAAAACCATCTCAAACCACACCTAGTGATACACCCAGAAGGAGGAGAAGGGTGTTGAGGGTAGAAGAAGAAGAAGAGGAGGATGAGAATGAAGACAGTCTGCCAATCTCTGTTTTTCTCAAACTTAAAACACCTGAGCCCAGAAGTCAAAGATGATCACACCTGACTTGCAAATGCAAATGGTGAAAGTGAAGATTGAAGAAGTAGACAACAGAAGCAGCATGATGAGCAATTTCTCAAAATGGTTGACAAGGAATTCCCAGTCCTCATCCATTCAAGCAATGAAGAAACAAGCTCTGAGGCTGTATACTCTTAGGCATACATTCCAACATCAAAGAGAAAGAGTGAGGATTTGGCCAGACCCCAGGGTAAGTTCCAGAATACACAAGAAGAATATACCAAGTAGATATCATGGCCAAGTGAAAAAGACTTTGAATGCTGCAATTATGTTGGCTATGGTAGTCTCACCCTGGGAGATTATAGAAGAATTCAAGAGAGCACACAACTCAAAGACAACCCCTCAATCTCTACTTGAGAACAAAATGATCAAGAAGGGGCTGTTGTACAAGAGACTTGAAGATCTTCAAAAGAGTGAACTCCAGTTGTTGCTAGAAGGCTCTCATCCAGATGAATTCGCATACAGAGAGATCACAACTGTTGGTTGAAGAATGGGAAGACAGAAGGTAATATTATGGGCCTGAGTTCTTCTTTGAGGGAGAACAGAAGAACTCACCAAGGAGGAACAAGTTGTTCTCCTTGAGGCCTATGCAAGAGAGTCTTACAGACTCATCAATGGGAATTAGGTTTCATGGTTGGGACAAGACTCTGTGTCCAGTTTCCCCAAGACAGAGTTCCCTTCCACACTTAGCCAATCAAAAGATCAGAAACCTTTTCCGGCCTGTGCTTACATGATTACCTCTGAAGCTGAAAGAGGGTGTTTCTGCCAGAGAATAAGTGGGATCATCAATAAACTTAGAGGTTTTAGCTGCATTGGTTCAGGGGGAGTTTGTTGGACCAAAAGAACTAATGAGCCTGATCAGAAAAACCTCCAAGTCCCACAGACATTACAACTACTGAAGAAGATCACAACAGCTGAAGACATCAGCTGATTACAAGGTCTGAAGACAAAGTCTGAAGACAAGATCTGAAGATTTCTACTGAAGACAAAGTCTGAAAGTAAAGTACTGAAGACAAAGTCTGAAAGTGAAGTACTGAAGACAAAGTCTGAAGCTATCAGCTGAAGACAACGTCTGAAATAAAAGTCTGAAGAACAAAGACTGAAGACAAAGACTGAAGAGCAGAGTGATCGGTAGTTGTCAAAACAGCTGAAGTTATTAACTTCAGTAGTTGTGATGGTTTTCCTTTCAGTACTTGTAATTTACCTTTCAGTAGTTTATAGTTTCAGTAGTTTTATGTTCTTGTACTTAGCATTCTCTGAGATATGATCAGTTATTGAGAACATTCTTAGTAGTTTGCATAGTTTCAGTTGTTTGTATAATTCTGTTAGATGTCACTATCAAGTGACATCAGCAGACGTCACATTCCTTATATAAGGAATGTTGACCTAATTGTAACGTGTGACTTTCAGCCACCACGAAAGCATTTGAATGAAATATTCCTTTTGCAGAATTCTCTCTCTCTATAACCGTGTACTATTCCATGAATATCAATTGAGTTCTTGCTAAATTGTCTAATTTATTGTTCGAATTCCGCTGCAATCTACTCTAATTAATCAAATTTAAATCACTGATCCTAACAAATGGTATCAGAGCAGTTAATCATTGAGATTGAAGTCAGGATTCTTTGGGTACCATAAACCAAATGTGCGGCACCTTTGAGGTATCTAAGAATCCTCTTGACAGTGATAGGGTGAGACATCTTAGGGTTGGCTTGATATCTTGCACAAATACATGTAGCAAACATAATATCGGCCTGCTAGCAGTAAGATACATAAGAGACTCAATCATAGCATGTAAGTGTTCATCTACACACTCCCCCTTAAGGTCAGGTCCAAGGGAGTGGTTTCTAGCTATGGGTGTCTTAGCAATCTTACAATTAGTCATGTTGAATCTCTTAAGTATGTCCTGAACATACTTTGACTGACTTATGAAGATGCCATCTTCAACTTGCTTCACTTGAATTCCAGAAAGAAATTGAGTTCCTCCATGGCACTCATTTCAAATCTGGGTTTCATCAGCTTCTCAAAGTCTTTACAGAGCTTTGGATTTGTTGAACTTAAGATGATCTCATCCACATACACTTGAACTAGCAAAATGTCATTTCCCTGTCCTTTGATGAAGAGAGTTCCATCTATAGTACCTCTCCTATATCCATGCTTACAAAGATACTCAGACAGTGTCTCATACCACTTCCTGGGTGCCTGATGCAGCCCATAAAGAGCTTTGTCAAGCTTGTAGACATAATCAGGATGATTAGGATCTACAAAACTAGGTGGCTGTTTGACATATACCTCTTCATCAATCACTCCATACAGAAAGGCACACTTCACATCAAGCTGAAAGACCTTGAAGTTCTTAGATGCAGCAAATGCCAGGAATATCCTAATAGCTTCTAATCTTGCTACTGGAGCAAAGACATCAGCGTAGTCAATCCTTTCTTCTTGTGTGTACCCTTGAACAACTAGTCTAGCTTTGTTCTTGATGATGATGCCTCTGTCATCTTTGTTGTTCCTAAACACCTATTTGGTTCCAATGGTAGTCTTCCATAAGGAAGAGGACAAAGGTTCCAAACTTTCTACCTTTTGAATGGAAGCAGCTCTTGTTGCATAGCCTCAACCCAACTTCCATCCTTTAGAACCTCATCAACTTTCTTTGGCTCTATTTGAGATAGGAAACAAGAGTGAAGACAAACATTTGCTTCATGGGTTTGTCCTCTTGTTCTTACCCCTGTGACAACATCTCCAATGATGTTTGTGGTGGGGTGAGACTCGTGGATCCTAAGCTAAGGGATCACAGCAAGTTGCCGAGAAAGATCTAAATTAGAGAAATTTAGATCTGGCATGGATGTTTCTCCCACCACATCAGCACACTTTTCAAGAGAAACTTGATTCAAGCAGTGTGTGACGTCATTGATGTTCTCATCTATGGTGTGGTTAGTAGCATCAATAAATTCTTAATCACTGTCACCACCACCATTGTTGTCTTCCACAATTGAGATGTTCTTATCTGGTTATGAAGCCTCTGAGCTGGAATTTGAAGGCACTCCAGATGTATCAGTTGAGTTTGTCATTGTAGTGCTGATAGAAAGCTCATTAGCAGAAGTAGTTCCAACTAGAGCTGAAGATATGTGAGTTGAAGGTCTTCTCAGCTCAAATCTTGGATCAGGATCACCTGTATTTAAATTTTCTGCAGATCCTGAAACATTCTCACAAGATTTGTTAAAACAGTGGTAACTAAATCAAGATCAAATAGCCAATCAGGACCAGAACCAACCACACAGGGTGTGTGTTCATTGAAAGTCAGATTGGGTGACTCCTCAACAATTTTGGTTTTGAGATTGTATACTCTATAAGCCTTAGCTTGAGAAGAGTATCCAATAAAATGTCCATCATCTGATTTCTCAGCAAACTTGACAATTAGTCTTTGGTATTCAAGATGGTGCAAGGACATCCAAATGACCTAAGAAAACCAATGAAAGTTCCTCTTGTGCCAAAGTTCATAAGGAGTCTTGCCATGAGTCTTGACCATTAAAACTCTGTTTTGCACATAGCAGGCAGTGTTGACTGCCTCTGCCCAAAAGGTGATGGGCAGCTTAGAGTCAGACAGCATGGTTCTTGCAACTTCAATCAGTGTCCTGTTTCTCCTCTCAGCAACACCATTCTGCTGAGGAGTCCTGGGAGCACTGTATTGTATTGTAATACCCTTTTCATCACAGAATGTATCAAGGATTTGGTTCTTAAATTCAGTTCCTTGATCACATCTTATGATCTTGACCTTGTGATTAGATTGATTCTTAATCTTTAAGATGAAATTCTTTAGAATGTCAAGAGTCTCATCCTTAGTTCTAAGGAAGACAACCCAAGTGAATCTTGTAAAGTCATCTGTGATCACCAAACAATAAGAGGTCCTTCCTAGACTCATTACACTTGTGGGGCCAAAGAGATCCATATGTAACAAGTGTAGGGGTGTGGTGATGGAGTTCCTTTTCTTAGGCTTGTGAGATACCTTATGTTGCTTCCCTTTCAGGAATGCAACACAATGGTCATCACTTGTAAACTCTTTCTTTGGTATTCTAATTACCAAGTCATTCTTAATTAACTTCTTCATCTTCTTAAAGTTTACATGGCACATTCTTTTATGCCATAGGAAAGACTTATCACTATTTGCTTTAGACAAAAAGCATAAAACTTCTCCAGAGGGAGATATTTCTTGCAAATCCATCTTGTACATGTTTCCTTTCCTGGGGGATCTAAGAAGGATATGCTCATGAGGAATGACCACACCAGGCTTGAGAAAAATGCATTCATGCTCAGTAAAGAGCATGTTATGACTCTGATCACAAATTGGATACACTCAGAAGATTGTACCCAAGCTCTTTGACAAAATTTACCTTTTCAATGTGAGCTTATCATTTGTGGCCATGCCCTTTCCTGAAATGTAACCACCTTCATCTCCTCCAAAAGCAACTGGTCCTCCATCAATCCTTTCAAAGTTTTGGAGTAGTGACCTATTGCCTGTCATATGCCTGGAACAACCACTATCAATGATGCAGACATTTTTGTTTGTCTTGAGCTATCCCTGCACAAAGAAAATGATTAGTTACATTTGGAAACCCAAGCCTTTCTTGTCTTGGGCTAAAAAACAGATGTAATGCAATAGTAATAGATCCTATGGTTGTGCTAAGAGGATCTTGACCTGTTGTTGATGGAGAATTCTCAGTCACTTGGTCTTTCTTAGACTTCCACACCACCTTTGGAGTCTTGGACTTGACCTTCAAAACTTCAGAAGCTTTTGGAACTTCGGAAGTTTTGATGATTGAACCTTCAGAAGATTCTGCAAACACTGCAGCAGACTTCTGTGCTTCGGAAGAACTCCTTTCTTCCAAGACCAACTTCTCTTCCGAGGGTAATTTTCCACTTGCCTTCTTCTTAGATTGGAGCTTTCGAAGGAAACAGGTTTTCCTTCCGAAGCTTGAATCTTCTTGGAACTCTTTGAAGTCTTTGTCTTGGTCATATGGACAGTACCTTTAGGATTGTATGGACAATCCTTAGCAATGTGAGTGGTACTTTCACACATGACACACTATTTTCTTCTTCACAAGAGTCTTCTGCTGGGAACAAGACTGTCTTTGGTCACATCCCTTCTCCACCTTCACCTTTGCAGATGTTGAGACAGTTCCTTTGGGTTGGGAACTGTTCTTGGAGTTTGATGGTCCAGGCTGTGCAGCAGTGGTATACAGCAGATCAGTTTTCTTCTTGTTACTGAGATGAGTTGAACAAGAACCAGAACTCTTAGCAGAAGAGTTTTGGTTTCTGTCCTTACTACTTCAAATCCTACAGATATGAAAACTTGTTTCTACTTAGAGTCAAAAGTAGCCTTGATCTCTTGAGCCTTCCTTGCCTTCTTTTGCTAATTCTGATCAAGTTCTTTCTTATGGACTTGGTCATCACAGTCTTCTTATTCTTCCAGAAGGATAATGGCCCTTCTTAGAATCCTCCTCTTCACTCTTCTCATAGGAATTCTTCACTATCTCTTCTTCATCCTCTTCACTCATAGGATCTATGAGAGGAAGCTCATCTTCACGAGTTCCACACCTAGGAGGTCTTACAGACAATATTGTGTGTGGAGGAGCTATCTTATTGGATCCCAGTCCCTTCCTGTTTTGATAGCACACCTTGTTGAGCAGGGATGAGGATATCATGTTCTTTAAGGTCTCTTCTTCAAGAACACTCTTTTCTCCTCTGGCTTTGCTGATCACAAGCTCAGCCTGGCACTCAGTCAGCTTGGTTATGAGATCTTTGATTTGAGTCCTAAAATCTGTGTGTTCATGTTTTAGAACTGAAATGGTTTTCTCTAGGTCCTCTACTTTCAGTTTATAATCATTTTCATACTTTCTAAAATCAGATTTTAAAATGTTTAAGGACTCAAGGTCAGATCTCATCTCCAAGTTATAGGACCTGTATCTATTGACTTTAGCAATGCATCAGGAGTACAGAGATGTTCCAATACCTTGGCTTCATCATGATCTGCCATCAATGCTTGGTTTGGAGAAGCATCTTCCACCTGAAAGCTCCAGTCAAAGCCTCCTTCTTCAACAGCAACAGCAGCCTGCTGCTTTGACTTCTCATTCTGGAGAGCATTGTCAGTGTAGTTAGGTCTGGACTATGTTTGGCCACCACTTGTTTTAGGTGCCTTACAGTCTCTGGCAAAGTGGCCCATCAAGTTACAGTTGTAACACTTGACTTTGCCTTTGTCCAGGCCAAACTTTCCACTGGTTGCATTGCTTGGAAACTTCCTTCCAGTCCTCTTGTAGAACTTCTTGGCTCTGTGAATGAGAAGAGCCATCTGCTAGACTATTTCCATGTATTCCAGATCATCTGGATGAATACAATCCAGGTCTTCAAGAGTGAAAAGAGAGTTGTATAGCTTTCATCAGAAGACACAAAAGCTTGAGAAGAGCTTGTCTCTTGGAATGGGCTTCCTGAGTGTAGTTCTCCCTTGGTGTCTTTGGGAAGGTGATGAAAAGACCATTTGGTGAGTTGTCAGGGTAGCATATGAGATTATGTTTGGGTTCTATGCTATCCCTTTCAACCACATGTAGGGCTGAACCATTTGATTGTTGGAGCTGCCAGATGAACCTTGCATGTTCATCTCCATCTGGTAACCACTGAGAATCCCATATAACTCTGTCAGAGTAAGAGTTTTGAGATTTTCAGTCCTCTTAATCATCACATAGTAGTGTGTCCACTGCCTAGGAAGTGAGGACATGAACTTCCTTACAATGTCTCTGTTCTCAAGAGAAACTCCTCCATCCACAAGGGTATCCACAATCTCAACATACCTGAAGTATTGCTGAGTCATGGTTTCACCTGTTTTGAAGGTGAAGTTTTCAAACTGCTGCTTTAGGAGATCCTTCTTGTTCCTTGGCTTCAAAGGAACCCTCATACATCAGTTTCAATGCATCCCATAGCTGCTTAGCTGTTTTGCACTTCTTGAAACCTCTGTACACAGAGTTTGGAAGGGCAATTTGAAGAGGTGTCATGGCTTTTCTGTCAATCTCTACTCTCTTCCTATCTTCATCAGAGTAGTTAGCCACATCCTTGGGGATCATACTAGCACCAGTAGCAGAAGGGGTGCTCGGTATGAAAGGTCCATTTTCAATTGTCTCCCACATTCTTGAATCAAGAGACCTAATGAAACCTTCCATTCTCAAACACCAGGTATCAAACTCATCAAGAGTGATCAGTGGGGACTTGTTCATGGTTCTAGTTTCCATATCAGTCTTAGAAATGACTGCCATTTGAAAAGTTTAGTATTTGTGTATGTGAGGGATCTAAGATGGTGAGATCTTATACCATGAGCTTGGAAAGCTCTGATACCAAATGCAGGACCGGTGAAGGGGGTCACTTACAACACAATACAACAAAGAGGAGATCAGTATATTGCTTTCTCTATGTTTGATTACAAGTGTTACAAAAGCATATATGAAAGATACAAGAACATGAGATAGTTATACTACATCCTACAGCCGGCTATACTTTGAAAGCCAGCTGGATACAATTGACTAGACACAAACAAAATCAATTGTAGAGTCAAAAGGCAGATTGCCTTTTGACTAGTGACTATGACATGCCATAGCTCACATCCTTATCTATTACAAAAAGGATAAAGTACATGAAGTAGAAAGTTACACACTCAAGACCTCAATGTACAGTTACCAAAAGCATGGACCTTTTCACCAACTCATGTAAGTTGGTGACCTACAGAGATGCAGCGAAAAGGTGTCCAGCTTTATGGAAAAGTACATCAGATAAAGCATGTGTCAAAAGTCTTCGGAAGAAATCTATCTTCATAAGTTGAAGCTTTGGAATACTTTGTCTCTGAAGCTTCGGAAGACTTCATATTTGGCTTCGGAAGATATTGGTCTTGGCTTCGGAAGATTTCACACTTAGAGTATTTCAGTTTCATGTGTGAAACTTCCTAAGCATTCTTCTTCAATGCACTTGTGCAACACGCAGGATAGACTTTGGATGTTTGAGTTGCATCAACATCTTCATTAATCTCTACAAACTCCCCCTAGGCTGATTCTACCAAAACACTTAGTAGACTTCAGAACGAAATTCTTTTAAGTTGGGGAGACTATAACATCTCGAATTTTTGTTAAATTAAAAGTTAATCTTGTTAAGTTCTTGTAAGGACTACGTATGCCCATTATGAAATTTATGGATTACTTATGCTTATTTCTTAATATGTCTTTAATTCTTTAATTTGAAGATTAATAATGTAAATATTAAATAGAATATAATAATGATAATAGTAATAGTATAATAATAGAATAATAATAATAATATTAATATTAATATTATTAATAATAGTAATAATAGCAATAAATAATAACTAATAATAGTAATAATAATAATAATAAAAATATTGTTAATAATAATAAAAATAAATTGTAATAGTTACTAAACTTAACAATGTTTTAAAACTTTAAGTAATTAAAGTTTAGGGGGTTTTAATGCCAATTTAGAAACTTTAATATTAAAGTTTGTACATAAAATGTTAACAATAGAAACCTTAGGGACCAAAACTGTAAAGTTACAAAACTCTCTTCCCTTTTTTTCCCCTTGCCCGCATTTCCGGCGAGTCGCCAGTAGGATCTCCGGCGGTGCCGGCGAGACCCAAAACCGGTCGACCCAGATTTGAAATCGAAAAGATGCCAAACGCTTCGGGGAAACGTGTCGAACCATTATGTGCGCTTTAATTCGAGTTTAAAAACGGTTATGGAGTCGTTTGAGTGTGGAAACCGTTCACCATCAACATTCGAATCGATTGCCAATTAAAACTTAATGATAACCAAATTAATGACCCATAATCGAACGTTTAACTAGTCTAAAGCTATTATCAACTCCAATTTCACCTGAAATAAACATAAATATCTCAATCGATCCTCTTTGCTTATCACGACCTGCGACTTACTCGAACCCCATCTTCCGAACATCAAGATCCGAAATTTACAAGGGACTTTGCATCAAAGACATCACACGAAGCTACCTACAAAGTTAATTTGAGTTATCATCAACATTTACACCGCGATTGCACATCTTCTCGGCCACGACTTGTTCATTGTTGTGGTTATCTTCAATTCGAACGTAACCGAGTAATTAAATATATGAATCTGCTCGACTAAGCATGGGGAACAAAAGCCCTATGGTTAATTTGGTTAAGAACATCAAACAGGTGTTCAATTTGATCCACAAACATTCTAGGGTTCTTAGATTTGGAGGATTTTCGTGCGGGTATGTTTTTAAACATTTGAAACCAAGTGATACCAAGGCCACGACCCTTGGTTCACTGGTAAAGTCTTGCCCCCACATTCATGAGGTCTTGAGTTCGAACCCGGGCACCCTCATGTAATTTTTTGAAGCCTTTTTGACTTTAATTTTATTATGAAAAAATTATAATAAATATAAAAATAACTTTTATAGATTTCAAATATTTTTTAAGTCATCTAAATATTTTCTTAAAGTTATTCTTGTAAAACATTTTAATATTTTAATATAAAAATTATTTACAAATGTTATAACTAAATTTTTTTGTTGTTATATAATACTTTAAGATATTAAATATATTAGGTCTTATGCTATCTTTGTTTAAGGATTTATCATGATAACTATAGAATTTAAATATATTTTATAAATAAAATCACAAGTTATTTACAAAGGATCAATTTCCTTAAAAATAAATTATATAAACTTCATGAATGGTATTTTTATAAGAATTTACTAACTTTATGAAAATCCCCAAATTCTAATACCCTAGTTCACGTTAAATCATTAACTTTATTATTAACCTAAATCTTGTAATATATATATATATATATATATATATTTAGGTGCCTTGTGACGATACATCTTGGAAACGACGTTTATTATTGATCTTATTAATCTTCATCGTATACTTATTTGACATGTGAGTTCTTGTCCCTTTTTTATGATTTTTATATTATTTTGGGGTAAAACATGATACTTATACATCATACACTTATAAACGTTTAAGACTTGTAAAGCACTTGCAATTCATCTTTATATTCTATCATGGTTATTTGTGTGTTGTAAGTGATTATATGAGATACATATATGTTTGCAATCATTAACTATTGCTAGCCTGACGACGTCTTAGATCTTTGGGCCTGACAACCCTATTTGGTGCTAAAGCCGAGGTATTGCGGCTCCTGCTGATGTATGCTTGTTTATTATGGGAACCAAATACACTTAGCCAATCATATATACTTGTAATCAAGTCGAGGTTTGGTTGTAACGATATGTGTTCTATAACCTTACTAACTTATAACCTATGACATGAATTGCTACTTGTAATCTTGTTATATTATGTATGAAAACCTTGGAAACTTACCAACTTTTTTGTTGACCTTTTATTTTTATCATGTTTCAGGTAATCCTCAAGTTTAAAGTGATCAAATGAAGCTTGCAATAAACTAGGATATGGACCTAGATAAATGAATAAAAGGACTATGTTATGTTTTGCTTAGTTTGGGGATTATTCATGGTTGAGACTTATGTTTGTACATTCTTTTGAAACTTATAATTTTGATATTTACATTTAAACATAGCGTTATGTGGCTGTGAACAATTTTAACCCTCACATCTCGACGTTTCCGCCGTCAATGTTGGGGTGTGACACTAGCAGCATGTAGAAACTATACCTCCAAACTTCAAAGATTCAAGGCTTCAAATGCGTAAATGGGTAGTAACCCTAATTTCAAATCCCTAATCTTTGATTCATATAATACAATTCAAATTCATAAAATCCCTAATATTAATTCATATAACACAATTCAAATCCCTAATTTCAATACAAATCCCTAATTGTCAATAAAACCTAAAAATGAAATCAAATAACAAATAATCAATCTTCTAGTTTAAAATATTGCTAACAACGCTTAAACCTGGAATGTAAAAAGAATACCTTCAAACTCTAAAGATTCAAGGCTTCAAATGGGTAAACGGGTAGCGGTCAACAATGGCGGCATGTGGCAGCGGCGGAGTCGCAGACATGCGACAGCAGCGGCGGCCGAGCACCCAAGTAGTGGCGGACTCGCAGGCGGAATTGGAGCAACAGTGCCGTAGATCGCAGGAGGTGCACATGGAAGGGGAGCAGACGAGCAACAGGTTTTGTGTGTGTGTGTGGGGGGGGGGGGGGGGGGGGGCGGTGTTCCAAGTTTGTTAATTAAAAATGGAAAATGAGTTTTATAATGATTGAGCTATTAAGTGTGTTTTAAAATACATTGGGTTTTTAATATATTGGACTTTCAATATTAAACTAATATTTTTTTATAAAATATTAAACGTGGTAATGTAAAACTTTAAAACAATTTTTTTTAACATAAAAAAATGTAATTTTTTACACTATGCGTAAAAAGTTAAGGGGTAGCGGAGGCTACCCCTCATCCCTATGTAGGTCCGCCCCTACATGCTATCGCACTGCTTGATGTAATCTGAGCGCTTGTTGTCACTTTGTGCTAATTTTTATTATTGTATATGATACATAGATGACTTATAAATACAAACATATGTACTCTTAATGTGTATTGTGTTGGGATGATATATGATTTTGTGTATATTACTGTTTACTATATGTTTCTTATCATATAATGTATACCGATCACTTACTATTTCATAAATGTTCGTCTGTAGTCATTGTCTGCTCGTCTATATGGTGCTACATGATTTGGTAGTGATGATCTCCTACATGATGATTGTATATGTATTGTATATATTCTTCCTGATTGCTTTACAGCCAAGGGCCTCTTTGTAAATAGTTTTTTTTATTCATTGTGATAGAGGATATGTTTGCTTATACCCCACCCTCCACACACATCTTCAATGGTCTGACCGTTAATAAAATTTACTAGGCTTGGTTATATATAGTTCGTTGTTTATTTAGTATTCAACACGCGAGTGATGAGTTGAATAATTAATGAATGAAGTCACTTTACATTGCATACTCCAAATGAAATTGATATGCTCAATATGAAAGATGTCATTTCAAGCCGAGTTATTAGAATAACTAACGCTTAACCACAAACAAAAACGAGGTATCTGATGCATTTTACTTTAGTTAGTAATGTTGAACTTGTTACATTCTATGTTAGAAAGAAATATCTTTTTCACACAATTCCATTGTGTTAATATCACTTATCAAGTTATATTGCTATATATCAAGTATGAAAAGTAATATAGTATTTCTATAGTATTCATATTACTGAGAAAATTATCGACATATAACATCACATATGAGTTGCTTTGCTCTATGGACTGTTTGAGCCGCCTCTGGTCTTACATGCTGGCATGTTGAATCGGCTATTGCCAAAAAAGGTTCATCACGACTACATAAGTTGAGTGCTATATTCTTACATATTAGTTGGAGTCTATATCAAGAAACATGTTTTTACAAGTATTTAAAAAGAACAATTTGGTAACGATCCTGCGACATGGCACTTGAACGTTACGATTACCAACTCTAATTGATATAATAACGAATGTTAAACAACTTTACTAGTACATCAGTTAAAAATTTCTACTCTGAATCAATCTTGACCCTCACGTAGCACCCCCTGTTCAAGAATCCTAATGGAATCGAAAAACATCAAGTATGACACACTCCAAATCAAGCAACTATATTTCGGGTTGCAACAAATGTTATCTATCATGACATCTTGATATCTGTTCTATTTTTAAGTTTGTTCCAGTCATCCAGATTCAGTTCGAGATTGTTCTACTGGACACTGGCAACAGCCGGTCATCTGGGCTAACTGGCACTAGACCCGGCCCGAAAGGCACGTGAACAAGCTCGGTCCCACATTAACTAGACCCACGGTCTAACAACCGATCAACTTAGGTCTTAAAACCAAAACCCCCCCCCCCGGTGCTAACTAGCCTGGTTCTGTTATGCTAACATTTTTATATGATACTTTTTCAGAAATACTTGAGCTGCTGTTATAATTTACAATACTTTTGACACGGTTATAACTTATAACCACACTCCATCAAGGATCATCAGGTTTTAATAGGGCTGGAACCGAAACCTCACGGGACCATGCTTCTTGGGAATGGTTTCAAACTAGGCCCAAGACCAGCCATAGGTTTCGGTTCCAACCCCTCATGCTAACTACCAAAAGAAATGAACATAATAAGTTGTCAGTTAAGTGTCACTCATATAACAAGAAATAAACTACAAGTTGCAATAACAAACATCTTATTTAGTTTAAACAACATTCAACTTACCTCCAAGCCGAAGCAACGATCAACACTTTGTCTTCCCACGCGAAATGAACTGCATTCGTCTCAACTTTCATTTTATACCTCTCACTATACTGTTTTATCAGTTCCCGAATCGTATCAATCACATTTTCACTTATAGGGCACGGCTGAAAACCTGCCATCATCATCCTAGCCTTCCACTTCCCCGACACTTCATACCGCTCGATCCTTTCTTCTCCTTCACACGCAACTATGTTAACGATGTCACGGGCCAAACATTGTTTCTCCACATTCACTCTTTCCTGACTCTCTCGTGGAAGTGTCGCCTCGAGACAGTCAAACAGAGCAGAATAATAACTGTATGCTTCATGAAACCTATGCAAAAATGGGGCCGTATTCGTGTTTACATCTTGTTCCACAACAGTTACAAGTTTTGGGTTCAAACTTTTTACCATTCTCAGAAGTTGATCTCTTAGATTCAATGTGGAAACACTCTCATCAGGCATGTGGTGGAGCTGGAAAGCAAAATTCACAATCACCGCCTCACCGACCCTACAATTAAGCGTGTCGGGTTCAACTAACGCTGTATTTGCCGCCACAGAGTTAAATTCAAACTCAAGATTTAGGGATTTGGCGAGTTCCTTGAGCCTTAGCCCGATGTGGTTCAGACCACCAACGGGTCTTTGAACCGACTCCGGGTCATCAACACCAGTCAACCTCAAACGGGGTCTAGGATTTTGATCTGCTAATGTCTGTAACAGAGTTATGTATTGGCTTCCTTGATTAATATCAAAATCGATTATATGCACCATTTTTTCACCTACAAACGCCTCCAGAATAGCACCATTTGCTGCTGTGAACCCGAATCTGAAACAAGGGCAAACCTCAAAGAGCACTTGCATAGCCGAAAGCGATCTTTAGAAGGCGGTTCTTTGCATTTCAGAGCTTTGTAAAGACCTTTACCAGAAACCGCCACACGGGCTGCAAGAGCTTCTACCATGTAAGCTAAGATCCTCTGTGAAGGTTCTCCATCAATGGAAACCGCATTGCGTAGTTCATTTATCATATCCAACGCCCCTTCGATGTTGCCTTCAGAAACCACCAAAGCACACTCGAAAAGCAAATCTTTAGGAGTAACTGGACCAGTTCTAACATACGAGTTATATGAAGACGATTCTTTTGGTGATTCGTGAGCAGAACACCCCCACTCCCCTTCGATTTCCATGCTCCTACTAGGGGCAGAATCATCAAGAAGTACTCGTTCGAGTTCTTGAAGCTTTAACCTCATCTTTTCTTCATCATAACTCAGTCCTTCGAAATCTTCACTTAACAAATGAGCAGATTCAAGAACCGATTCATGTTCTTCAGTAGGTGAATCATAGCTCTTGCTGCTGCTGTAGGTTTCCGTTGAAGAATAAAGGATTTGTTGCTCGTTTTCATTGCTTCCACTCATGAGAATTCGATTCCCATACGATCTAATCATGGTTGACGAACCTTTGGTCAGAGATCACAACAAAACAAAGGTTAGGTTAATAGTTTATACCATGATGAATCAAAACCCTAAATCATGAATCACACGTCAAAGTGGAATCACCTGAATCAGATAAGAAAACTTGAAGAAGATGACCAATAAACCAGAGCAATTTCAACAAATATAAAAACCTAAATCATGAATCACACGTCAAACATAAATTACCTAAACCAGATAAGAAAACTTGAAGAAGGTGTTCAATAAACCAGAGGAATTTCGATCACACGTAATTACCTGAATCGGATACAAGAACTTGAAGAAGATGAACAATAAACCAGAGTAACTCCGACAAAAATCAAAACCCTAAATCATTAATCACATGTCAAATTAGAAATCAACTGAATCACATAAGATAGCTTGAAGAGGATGATCAATCAACCAGACCAATTCCGACAAAAAGTCAAAACCCTAGTAAGGAATCACACGCCAAAACACAAATTACCTTAAGAATCAAATAAGAAAACTTGAAGAAGACGATCAACAAACCAGAGCAACAGCAACCTTAATCAGCAATCAAAGAGCACTTGAGAAACGATTTGATGATAAATTTCAAAGAAAGTAAAGTTTCAGACGCATTTGAAGAGCAATAAGAAGCAGATAAGGCCTCCCTCTGTAGACACTAGAGATTAAAATAAACAGAGTGATTGTGAAGTTTGGTAAGAAACAACAATCAAACAAAACTAGAAGGAGAATCAAAAGAAAAACTAATAAATTAATGGGATAAAGAGATGAATTGTATCTAGAACACAATAAATAAAAGGAAAAATCTTTAGGAAAAGTAAAACCTTCCAAAATTTCTTCGTGGCAGAGAAAATGGTGTGTGAGTCGGACTTTGGGATGATGATGACGATGATGATTCTTTATTATTAATTAATGAATAACTTATGAATTTGTAAAAGATGAGAGTGGCGTTGATGTTGGTGTTTGGTGGTGGTCTACACGCTTCTCACCAACTGAGTCTCCTTCACCAAAGTCTTCCGACACTATGATTTTGTGGTCATCTATCACCGACTGCTTTTTTACATTACATGATCAAGGAAGATCTACACGAGTCGAGTAGAGTCGAGTAGAGTCGAGTAGAGTCGAGTTGAGACGAAACTAGCTCGTGATAAGTTATTAAGTCGAGCCTCTCTGAATCTATATCTATATCTACTTCTGTTTACTTTAATAAAAAATTATTTTAAAATAACACGTGTCAACATCACAATAATTCTCATCAAAATTTTTCCGCCTCTTTCTTCTATTAAATAATTACTTTAATTAATAATAATTTTTCAATACCTTTCTAGATTTAATAAATTAAGAAAGAAATCTATTATTAGTGTTATTTCTAAATAAATAATTTTTTTATAAAATAATAAATTTTTATAAACCGTAAAACTTTTTTAAAAATACGATTTTTTTAAAAATTGGTTTTTTAAAAACAAAAAACAATCAAATTTGAGAGTTATAATAGGAAAACATTTTAAAAATTATATTTTTATACGATTTGTTTTAAAACAAAATGCTTAATTTTTTGAAAAAATGTAAAAACAAAATTTTAAAAAAATGATATTACTAAATAAAATTTATTATATTCAGTTCGTGTAATACACGGGTTTACTAAAACTAGTTTGTTAATAAAGAATATCTTTAGTGTTACGTGACGCTTTCTTAAACCTTCATTCTTTTGATTTCTGTCTAAAACTGTATTTATTCTCATTTTTAGTTTAATTTATTTGAATAAAATCGATTATTACTATAGTTAAGAGAAATTTATTTCCCTAAAATAGTTATATAGAAAATTATTACCAAAATAGTTATTTAAGAAAATATTTCTTCTCTTACTATAATATTATTAGTTAAATTTATTTCACTTTAAAATAATATTATTTAAAAAATTTTAAATACAAAGCTTAATTAATAAAATTGTAATACAATTTGGTTCATATGTCGTAAATAAATACAAAAAGTTTTTCTAAAACATATTTTTATTTTTTTACTCAAACTTAATTTTAAATCTTCTTTTTATGTATGTATTTTTACTCAGACTTAATTTTTAATCTATAATTTAGTTTAAATTCATATAAAAGTAGGCACATTTGTTTTTTATTCCTTTTAAAAATATGTATTTTTTTAAAAATGTTTTTAAGTAGCTTAAAAGATGTAATAAGAAAAACTACTTTTAACAACAAATGCATTTTAAAAATATTTTATATAAATATCATGGCAAAACAAAAAAAGTCAATGGTCTTTTTGTTTTACGAAACTATAAATGTAATCTTCAATCACTGAGTACATGTATTTTGCTAATAGACTCCCAACAACAATAAGGGAAGAAATGGGTAACATTGTCTCGTGAGCCACTCGGGACCGACTCACTAAAAGCTTTAAATAAGCAGCTGAGCTTAAACAAGCTCGAACTCATTTTACAACTCGTATGTCGAGATCAAGCCAACTGGCAAGACGAAACTAGCCTTGTATGTATATTATGTTTATTTTATCTTTCATGTATATCTATACTTATTAATGAAACAATATTTTTAGTGTATTGTGTCATTTTTTAGACTATATTTATTTGATTTCCCGTCTGAAAATATATCCATTCTTATTCTTAGTTATAGTTCCTTTGAATAAAATCAACTATTGTTTAAGAAAATGTTCCGGAAAAACGAGTAACACCGTCTCGTGAGCCATTCAGGACCGACTCGCTAAAAGCTCTAAACTAGCTGAGCTTAAACAAGCTCGAAGTCATTTTATGACTCATATGTCAAGATCGAGCTTCATATGTCAAGATCGAGCTTCATATGTCGAGATCGAGCCGACTCGCAAGATGAAACTAGCGTTGTATGTATATTATTAACAATATAAACATAAAAACCAATATACAAAATATTAACAATAATGTTATGACTTACGAATAATTTTAATCAATAACAATTTTTAATGATTGAACTAGTGTATTACACAGGTCTTTAGTCTAGTCATAGAATAAATGAAGGTAAACTTGCTAAAAGCTTGAAGAAAGGTAGAAATTAAATAAGCTCGAGTTTTAATTTAAACTCAACCTGAAGTTAAAGTTATTTTAATGCATTCACTAGCATCATTGTTCCTATCCTCATATTTATATTAAAATATTACATTTTTACTTTTTCTTTCAATTAATAATACATTTTATATATTTATCATTAGTTTTTCTTTCTCCTACACTCATAATCAATTTTAAAAATATAAAAAATTTATAGGGGTTGTATTATGTTTCTCCAAATACAAGGAATCATGGTACAATTTTCATAAATTTTTTTCTCATCTTTATTCATAACCATCCTCATAATATAAAGCACATACTCACTGTTGGGATCGTGTACTTGACGAATACTATAGATTTATGCGTATACCGAATCAAATAGTGCGGAATCCTATTTGATTGGCGATCCAATAAGTGAGAACGCACGTAGAATCAATTAAAGATTGAATCTAAACGTTAAGAATGATTAGCAATCGATCTACTGCGATCTATGAAGTTGGAACAGTTTGCTAGAGGTCTCTAGATGGCTAGGGTACGTGTAGGTATCGAAATATTCAAAGTGTCTCGTTTTTCCATAATTTAAGTGGTATTTATAGGTTAGGGTTTTTCAATCGTGCGACTGGACAATTAGCATGGTTCAGTCGTGCGATTGAGTCATGCAGTTGATCTATTCGCCCGACTGAGTGTTCAGTCATGCGACTGAGTTAATCTCATGTTTCAATCATGCGGCTGATCCAGTCTTTTGGTTCATTTGTACGACTGGTTCATTAGCATGAAGTTGTTTATGCGTATGGTCCATTAGCATGGGCCAATCGCATGAGAACTTCATATGATTAAGTTTGAATATGTTTCATAATCATTAATTGACTTAGATTTATTCAAACAACCACAACCTATACAATTAGTTCAATAAGCATTATTACATACCAAGCAATGAAATATTCAACATTATAAGCACAATCACACATTGTATTTCATTAGGTACTCGTACAATTACATATGTGTAAGACAATAAAGACATATTACATTAAGTTCAGAAACTAGGGACACATGTATCTACAAACTCCCCCTTGGACCTAGTTTCATCTAATGTCTTCCATCCTTCATAAGTTCTTCAAACTTCTTGTACTTATCTTCTCTAGTGACTCCTGTGTGTATCTTAAAAGCAAAATAGAGTCGTATCACATTCTGAAATTGTAGAGCTTGTATAACATCTGGACAGTCATAGAACAGTGGTCACTTGTATAATGTATAGACATCATTAGCAGACAAGTTTGTAAGCCACATTTGGTCAAATACCCTGATGGTTTCCATTATACCATTCTTGTTCAAAACTATGACTGCCTCTCCTGTTCTCCAATCATAGTACCACCATTTGAAGTGTGGAGTGAAGTCCTGTGGCATTTCCCGTAGAGGGATGTTAGACATTGTGCGTGGAGGACTCCACTTCACCACTATTTTCGGTTTTCTAGTTATGGCATCAACCTCAGACCGTCTGATATACCTCATTGGTTGTTGAGGTTTGAAGTTGACCCATCTGGTGTGGTACTCTCTTTTTAGAGCTGCTTCAAACCAGCCTGACATTTTGCGTGGGTCAGCGTATAGCAATTTTAACTTTGCTAACTTGTTAAGCTCAAATCCAGGAAGAGTCTTCAGGTCATGTGGGAACCTGAGGTACTCAATCCCTTTCTCACATTTAACTGCATAAACATTGAGATCTTCAAAATACACCAATGCTATGATTTTACCCGACACCTTGTGATGTTTTTTCACTTTGTACAGCTTGGTGTAGATAGTTGATGTTGAAGCACTGCGTTGGGCTCTTATTTCGTCAAAGCATGCAGCCCACTCAGCTTTTCTGATATTGACTTCAGCTTCTGAGGCTTGGACCTTATCTTCTTTCTTGTCAGACTCTTGTTCTATTTTATCCAGAGTCTCAAAAGTTTCACTGACAAGATTGTCGCCCAGATTGGGAACGACATTACCCTCAATGTCAGTGTACTCTGGATAGTGTTGTTCCGTGACATCTTCGATCTCGATCTCATCAACGTTGTTGAGCTCGTTGTCACTTTCCACATGGACTGTTGGAGCATCTTTCACGATCTCATCAGGATTGAGTCAGAACATTTCAGCAAGTTGCTCGTCTATGAGATCATGAATTATCTCTCCTTCTTCAGGAGTGTAATTCACTAATCTCCTGACTATACCCTGCAGATCAAGAATCATCGTGAGCTGAGTCTTGATCTGTTGGAGGGGAGCAATATCATATTCATCTCTTTGATAATTTGGATTTGCTTGATTTAAAACATGTAACACATCAACCATTAGTCAACAATCAAAGCAGTAAACATTAATAATAAATATAAACATTAATTACATTAATTTGATACAAGATTCTAATACACATGATTTAAATAACATAACAACTAATCATTACTCTTGTCTTGTATCATGTGCTCCTTTGCTGACGAGGCTGATGTAGAGGCACTTTGGTCTTGAGCCTTCTTGGTCCTCCTTTCACTTGCAAATGTGGCACCTGCAGCAGAAGTATCATCATTTCCATCATCATCATCATCATCAACATCATCACCAGCATCAGTATCCTCCCCTTGATCATCACCATCATCATCATCATCATTGCTATCATCATCATCACCATCATCTCCATCTCTTTCTCTGATCTTTAAGGGCTCATCCTTTGATCCTTTGAGCCTCAGCATGATGGTCTTGTTAGTCGCCTCCAACTCCTCTATCCGTTTTGCTGATTGGACAAGTTGCTCCTAGAGTTGGGACATCTCTGAGCTCTGAGCAGCCATCTGTTGTGTCTGCTGCTCTATCATGTGCCTGCTGAGATATCTGCTGAGATTATGCAGCAGTAAGTTCTACTAGCTGACGAATCTGGGCAGTCTTCTCATCATCGGCTGCCAACAGCTTCAGCATCATACGGTTCAGTGCCGAGAGTTGTTCCTCTACCCCACTAGGAGGTAGAAAGGATCCAGATGGAAAGGAGGGGTAAGATGATGGTCCTGCATGGTGGCTAGTGGTGGTGGTAGCAGTGGTGAAGATTGAGGTTGGTATAGATGAAGGTGGTGGTGGATGAGCTGTAGTGGAGGTGGACTGTATGCGGGTAAGTGGTGGAGTGGGTGTGGTAGTGGTGTGTGAGGTGGTAGATATGGTGGTGGATGGAATGGTGGTAGTGGTGGTAGGTGGAATGGTGGTAGTAGGTGGAGTGGTGGAAGTGGTGGTAGTAGTGGTGGTGGTGATAAATGTCATCCTCCTCCTCTTCTTCTTCAGTCCATGGGGCTGAGCCATCCGTTTCTTCCTCAAGCCCCTCGAGGTGGATGCTCCCCCTGGGACACTGGGCTGATCTAGGGTGTAGGTTGGATTAGTCATAGTCTCCCCAGACCCTCCTGGCGTTCACCAGCCGCCCTAATCCCTCGCTCGGTGGCAACCACCTTGCTGCCCACCATTCTAGTCAACGGTTCTTCATCCTCCTCCTCCTCCTCCTCATCAGGTTGGGAAGTCCTGATGGAAACCTGCTACCTTCGTCCCACCTTGGGTAGATGCTGGAGATGCTATATCAGCAGTGGGGTCCCTCAATTGAGTGGGCCCTGCATCTCCATCATCACCGTTGTCATCGTTGTCGGAGTCATCTTCAGGAGCTCCAGTTGCTCGACATTCGAATCACTGTCTGCGTGGTGCCATTTACGCCTCCTTGGCGCCACGTAATCCACCTTGGCCAGATGGCCGATGAGTCTCTTCACCGGGGGTTTGACCTGCTTTCCCCGTAAACCTTCATACGACCCAGTGTGGGGTCGTCCATAATCTCCAATGCCACCGTATCTTGGCTCTCCTTAGGCAATGTGGAAGCTTCTCATCAAAGATCATCTATAAAGACCTAGGGTACATGCAGAAACCCCCTTTGCCCTTCGCCTCCAGATTCTCTATCAAGTAAGAGAATATCATGCTTAAGAAGCTGAAAGGGTGGTTCAGTACCAGTGCCACATAGGCATTTTGGATCTGGTCTGAAAGATCATCAAACCCACCCCTTCGCGAAGCCAAGCACTTGAGGATGACATGTGCCAAGTACTTGTACTAGGGACACAAGTTGCTCTTGTTGAGCACACCTGCATTAATATCCCCAGCGTACTTCATCCTCAAGAAGCACCCTCTCACAGTCAGCGGGAGAAGTCTGGTAGGGTGGTCTGCATTGTCACCCAGACCAAGTAGCCGTCGAATATCCTCAGCAGTGACCTTAATATCCATCCAAAAAATAGAACTCCTGATGCTGTATGGCTCGTGAGAGCGGTCAACCAATGCCCCCTCCCAGAAGGCCTGCTAAATAGACCTGTAGGGAGTGCATGTTGTGGATATAGCCTTGTAGATCCTGGATCGCTTAAGGTAAGCGATGATCCCCGCAAACTCGGCACCATTCCGAGTCGTGGAATCTAAATGAGCACATATGTTGTGCTTGGGGTTGATGGACCATCTGTCAGCCATCAATCTGTAACACAAGACATGTAGATATTAGATAACCTCACAACACAAATCAGTTCTAATTAACTTGGTTGAATTCATTTTGGTTCATTCATGCGATTGAACCATGCGACTGTATTCAGTCGGTTGATCTGGCATGCGACTGGGTTAAGTCGGGTGACTGAGCAGGCGACTGAGTTCAATCGATTGACTGAGCCTGCGATTGGTTCAGTCGGACGACTGAGCTCATTCGCATTATCCATTCGGCCGATTGAGCGATTCGATCAGCTCAATCGTGCGATTGAAGTTCATCCTAGTGTCCAGTCGCATGACCCACTGTTCGATCGACTGAGATTGAAATTTTAACCAATTCTTGGAATTAGACGTCGCGTAATGGTTCTTTAGACTCACATTCATTATACTAATAATCTTATAACCTTTATTTCAACATTTTACTTGGTTTAGTTAGGTTATTAGTCCATTTAAGGTCTCGGGTCTTGTTAGGGCTAATTTCTTGATTTTGAAGTCTAATCGAAGGAGTTTTTGGCATGTTCACATCGCATTTTACCTGTATAAACACCAACAAACGTCAGAATATGGGAATATGCAAGCAATTTGGGTCAGAGGAAATTTTGGCAAAGTAACGGTAGGCTGTGCGATTTTAGGGCGATTGGGGGTGATGAGTTGAATGCGATCCATTGTGGCCCTATTTATACTGAGTCTGATTTCAATCGGCCGACTGGACTCATTGCTCTATTCATTCGGGCGATTGGACCTCAGTCGTGCGATTAGTTCAGTCAATCACATTCAGTCGGCCGACTGGGATTCAGTCGGGCGACTGACTCATTCGCACAGCTCCACCAATTTGATAAGCCATTCGGGTGAATGGTTCATACTCATGTGCTATTCGGCTGTCTAGTGCATGAGTATGGTCCATTCGCACGGTTGGTCCATACTCATGGTCCAGTCGTGCGATCGGATCATACTCATGTTTTTGACTTTATGATCCTTCCACACTTAATCCGTTTTAACATTTGATTAAATATTATGAACATTTGATCATCTCAGACATGATCATATTAACTTGGAAAACCTTTGATCACCTCAGACGTGATCCTTTTAAACAATTTTTCACCTTAGATGTGACTGATTTTTTATTTGAAAACATGTGTGGTCACCTCAGATGTGACCCTTTAGGTGATTACATCCCCTATTGAATTCCATGGCATAGTCCGATATCTAACAAACTGAATTGACAATATTTAAACAAAAGAAAAAGCGTAAACTTATATACAAAACTAAAACTTGTTTTTGACATTTTATGTGAGGTGTAAATCCTAAGATAGAAATCTAATGGATTCGGTTCCAGAAAAGACAGCTTCAATTCATTTTGACCATAAATGGACCAATTCAATTTGGAATCATACATGCAAGTCAAATCATTTGGGACATGTTCTCAACACCTTTTGATGCTTAATTCTTGTTTTTCATCTAAAGTCGTTAGCAAATTTAGGAAATCATACTAGTACTATTAGTTCACCACATAGATTTGGACTTTCAAGAATTTTAGCCACGATGATTGTCATTATACTGGTCCTCTGAAATCCATACACAAACTTTTGACACATATTGGTGAGAGTTTAAGGTTTGATTATTTCAACAAGCATTTGTGGATCCCACACTTATATGGTAATCAACATTCCTTAGGAGATTTTTGAGTGGTCTCAGGTAGTTTTCAAGAAGAAACTATTCTTAGAGCTTTCAGAGAGAAGCCAAGCCTTAGGTCAGTGCTATCGCACAACAGAGAGGCGGCAAACAACAATGAATTCTAAAATATATAGGTTATGCTTATCCTCAGGTCAGTGCCACCGCAGGCACATAACCTATCTTCTTGTTTGAGCATTTTTAATCCTTTTGCATAGATCTCACCAACACAGAAGTTATTAGTTTGATTTCTTTTGCTCATATTTTGGTCTTACGCTCCCATTTGTGGCGTTTGTTCTGCTTGTCACCCCTTATTGGAATTTTGTTGATTGTGTTAACCAGGGGATAAGGTGTTAGCCCACAGCTTGTTGAACAACTTAGTTTGTTCTTGAGATCACCAACAAGGTCAAATCATCTATTGTGTTGAATCTACCGACATATCATCTGTGGTCTAATAACCTCTAGGTCTACTTTCTTTGTGTTACCTTAGTAGTAGCTAGTTTTACTATCATTTTTCCTTTTATATTGCTCAGACTACACAGACTTATACTTCGAACTTCACATCTTATTTTATTTAAACTATTAAAATCCCAAGTGGTTTGTTCCTATGTACTATCATTTTCCAAAGTCATTGAATCGGTTTCATAGATACGATCTAGTTTTTATCAGCTAGCCTCTCCTCCTCTTACGTTTTTTTGACCTATTCTCCCCCTAAAATGCTAAAACTGTAACCGATTTATGCTTTTTAGAATTTTAATAGGCGACAAAATAACATCAATTTAATTAAGCTACTTAAAGTTAAACAAATAAATAAAAAAATAAAAATTAAAAGAAAATGGACTATGAGCATCGGACTACACATGGTCATCATCAGGAATTACATTACTTTTCTTTTTAACGCCGTTGACCTCTAACAAATATAGAAAACATGGTTTATCAAAAGCCTTTGTATAGATGTCAGCGCGTTGAAAATTAGTATTTATTTTAATCATATCGATTAGGTTCTTTTCAAAGCAATCACGTATAAAGTGATATTTTATGCCGATGTGTTTGGTCTTAGGATGTTGGATCGGATTTTCAGTTACTGCAATTGCAGTAGAGTTATCAACAAAAATAGGAGTAGAAGAGAAATTCAAACCATAATCCCGCATTTCCTGTTGAATCCATATGATTTGTGAATAGCAACTTGCAAAGCAACGTATTCGGCTTCGCAGGTTGACAACGCAACCGAGGTCTGCTTCTTACACTGCCAGGTCATTAATCTTCTCCCAAAGAATTGACATCCCGCTGATGTAGACTTGTAGTTCATCTTGCAGCCACCGTAATCCGAGTCACTGTACGTTGTTAGCTCGAAGTCATCGTCATGGGGATACCACAACCCAAGTGTTGGAGTACCCTTTAGATAACAAAAGATCCTTTTGACCCTTATCAGATGGTTGACTTTTGGCTTTGCCTGATATCTTGAACATAAACATGTCGCATACATGATATCAGGTCTTGAGGCAGTGAGGTACATGAGAGATCCAATCATTCCTCGGTACATGGTGGCATCGACCAGATCACCATTCTCGTCGGGTGCTACATCATGGTTTGTAGCAAGTGGAGTCCCAGCTACGGAAGCATTCTCTGTGTCAAACCGACTGAGAATATCTCCTACATACTTGGTCTGATGTAGGAAAATCCCTTTTGGTCTCTGATCCATCTGTAACCCGAGAAAGAATTTCATCTCTCCCATGGCACTCATTTCAAACTCAGCCTTCATTACTGCTTCAAACTCTTTACATAGATCTTCGTTCTTTGAACTGAATATTATATCCTCTACATAAATTTGGACAAGCAGCAAATCTCCATCCTTTTCTTTTATGAACAGTGTACAATCAATTACACCTCTGCGAAAATCGTGTTTCACAAGGTGAGTTGAGAGTTTCTCATACCAGGCCCTGGGAGCTTGATGAAGCCCATATAAAGCCTTGTCGAGTTTGTAAACTCTGTCCCGATGATATGGATCCTCAAATCCCTCGGGTTGAATAACGTACACTGTCTCTTGGATTTCACCATGAAGGAATGCCCTCTTCACATCAAGTTGATAAACTTTAATCTTCATATATGATGCATAGGCAAGGAAGATACAGATTGCTTCCATTCTTGCCACGGGTGCAAACACTTCATTGTAGTCTATGCCCTCGACTTGTCGAAATCCTTGAACAACAAGTCGAGCCTTGTTTTTGATGATCACACCTTGATCATCTTTCTTGCATTTCAAGACCCATTTGGTGACAATGACCTTAGCACCTTTAGGTCTATCCACCAGAGTCCATACTCCTAACTTCTTGAACTGAAGAAGTTCTTCTTGCATGGCACTCACCCATGCCTATCATTCAGTGCTTCACTAACACACTTTGGCTCAAACTGAGACACAAAGCAACAATATGCACCGTCATGAAGGTGACGCTTTTCCATCACTGAGGCATAATCAGCTGAGTACAGCTGATTTCTGGTCTGAACCCCTAATCTCACATCCCCAATGACATTATCCAAAGGATGATAGACATTTAGGCGTGATCCAGGAGTGGTTGGAACAACTACCTCAGAATCAAGATTATACACATTTGGTTCATTATCTGAGGCATTAGGAGTCTGAGGTTCCAAAGACTTAGAGGCATCATTGTCAGATGCTTGTGGACTTGCAGTAGTAGGAACCTATTCCTCATGGTTGTTCTGATCAGTCTCCATAGCTTCTTCATCAGAGGAAGAATCACTATCTTCAGGTACTCCCCCTGAGTTTTTAGTTGACTAACCTTGTGAACTGGATGATGTTGAATCTAATGAAGGTGTGTTCAAGACATCATACATCATCTTTGTGGCCAACTCATCATCAAAGGTGGAGAGTGGGATGTTGAAGGACTTGAAGAATCTATCATAGTCGAAAAAGAAGGCGGGTCCTTTTCTAGCAGGTGGTGTGGTGTGTCTCTAAACATCAACATTACACCACACTTCTACCTGACTCGTTGAGTTGTTGTAAACCCTCTTGTTCGGTATGTTGTATCCTAGAAAGATACCTTCATCAACCTTCTCGTTGAATTTTCCCTCCTGAGTCTTCTTCAGCAGGGTGCACGGAGCGCCAAACAGCTCGAGTTACTCTAGATTGGGTTTACGTCGTTGTAGTAGCTCATAACATGTCTTGCTATGGCTTTTAACCACCAGAAATCGATTTAGTGTATAACACGCATTTGCAACTGCTTCATTCCAGAATTGGATAGGCAGTTTTGAGTCTGCTAGCATCGTTCGTGCTGTCTCTATCAAGCTATGATTCTTTCTTTCAGCAACGCCGTTCATCTGAGGAGTGTAGGCCGAAGTGAACTGATGCACAATTCCCTTTTCCTTGCAATACGCCTCCATCCATTGATTCTTGAACTCGGTTCCGTTGTTTGAGCACACTTGTCGTACCTTGAACTTGTATAGAGACTCCAGAGTAGTTACTAATTCCTTGAGTGACTCAAACGTTTCTGATTTGGATTTCAGAAACATCACCCAAGAGAATCTTGAGTAGTCAATAACTATGTAGCACTACAAGTCGTCTGCGATGCTTCTTGTACTGACTGGACCAAACAAATCCATGTGAAGAAGTTCAGAGGAAGTTCGATGGAATGAACTTTCTTTTCCTTATGAGACTTCTTCGTTTGTTTGCCCTTCTTGCACGCAACACAGAAATCTGGAAGTTGGAAGTTTTTGACGTTAACTCCTCTCACTAGATCATTCTGGATCAAGTGATTCATCTTTCGTGGATTAATGTGTCCCATTCTCCTATGCTAGGAGATGGAATCCTTCTCAGTAGCTTTTGACAAGAAGCACTGAACTTCATGATCCATTGTGGAGGCCTTTGATAGATCCAAGACATAAAGGTCCTTATATCTTGAGGCAGACATTAAGACTTGGTCCTCTGGGATGACATAGTCCTTTTTCAGGACATATCACTTCTTGTTGTCAAATACTACCTTGAAGTCTTTATCACAAATTTGAGAAACAGAAAGCAAGTTATTTTGAAGTTGTTGAACGTAGTTTACCTTTTCAAACTTCACTTTCTAATTATCTACTTCTCCTTGAGCTGTGATGTACCCACCTTTGTTTCCAGCAAATGAACATGACCTCCTTTTATTTGTTTGATGATTGATAAGAGATCCATGTTTCCGGTCATGTGCCTGGATGCTCCGCTATCTATGATCCACGTGTTGGTTTCAACACAATAGTGAACACCTTGCACATTCAATTGAACCCAAGCCTTCACTGGCTTGGGTTTCCCAGAGGCATCACACATCATAAACTCAACCCATTGACCATTCGAGGGTGAGGGAAGCTCAGATGTCTTCTTGTTCTCATTATCAGTCAATGAGGTTGATTTTCCATAAGCCAGCTTTGTGTAAGGCCTGTTTGTGATAAACAGACGACTGGCTAATGTGTTGAACTTTAGGTTCACTATCCCTTTCAGGTGGCGTCATTGAGTTCCTCTTAAAAGAGCTAAGTTTTGATTCCGGAAGTTCAACCTTCCTTCTCGGTGTCTGATAGTAAGGACAATGAGACGTAATGTTTCCATGCTCTCCACAGCTGTAGCATGATCTGCTTTCTACTTTACGGTTTAATTGTTTTGTGGAGATATATGTGACACACGTGTGACCTTACTCTGTTTGGGTTTTGTCTCTTTTTGTTTAGATGTTTTGTCTGGTTTAACAAAGTTAATTGCTTTAACAGTTTTAACATCTTTTCCTTTTCTATTATCTAGACTTTGACTTGATACACGTGGGTGGTTAACCTGTTTGGTCATTTTGGGTTCCGAATTTCTTGCTAACCCTAATTGCCGTATGTCGGAAAAACTAAACTTTTCGATCAAGAGACGTCTAAAACCCGATTTGACACAAAAGATTGCGTTTTTGAGTGTAAAAACATAATTTTTATATCAAAACGATTGAATCACACGTAAATCTAGAGCCAAAGCTTTGAAACCACTTGTTGGGATCGTGTACTTGATGAATACTAACAAATTTACACGTATACCGAATCAAATAGTACGGAATCCTATTTGATTGGCGATCCAATCAGTGAGAACACACGTAGAATCAATTAAAGATTGAATCTAAACGTTAAGACCGATTAGCAATCGATCTACTGCGATCTATGAAGTTGGAACAGGTTTCTAGAGATCTCTGGACGGCTAGGGTATGTGTAGGTATCGAAATATTCAAAGTGTCTCGTTTTTCCATGATTTAAGTGGTATTTATAGGTTAGGGTTTCTCAATCGTGCAACTGACAATTAGCATGGTTCAGTCATGCGATTGAGTCATGTGGTTGATCCATTCGCACGACTGAGTGTTCAGTCGTGCGACTGAGTCAATCTCATGTTTCAATCATGCAACTGATCCAGTCTCATGGTTCATTCGTATGACTGATTCGTTAGCATGAAGTTGTTCATGCGTATGGTCCATTAGCATGGGCCAATCGCATGAGAACTTCATATGATTAAGTTTAAATATATTTCATAATCATTAATTGACTTAGATTTATTCAAACAACCACAACCTATACAGTTAGTTCAATAAGCGTTATTACATACCAAGCAATGAAATATTCAACATTATAAGCACAACCACACATTGTATTTCATTAAGTACCCGTACAATTACATATGTGTAAGACAATAAAGACATATTACATTAAGTTGAGAAACTAGGGACACAAGTATCTACACTCACACTAAAAAATAAGACAACTACCGTAAATGCTCTTATAGCATTGATAATATGTTTCATATATTTTAGGAATGACTAGATGTTGTTGAGAGTGAATAGGTAAAAAATGTTATTTTTTATTTGTTGCAAGTGAATGTGAGTGTATGAGAGGAAAAAAATATTGATAAATGTATAGAATTATTATTTAATTATAAAAAAGTAATAAATTTTAATTTAATTATAAGAATAAGGATAAGAAACCTGATGTGAATAGTGAATAAAAAGTTATTAAAATCTCATATATTAGTAACTAGACAAACACCACATGTATTACATGAGTTTGATAAAAATATATATTAAACAGTTAGTAATAAAGACTAAGATTATATAAACGATGCTTCAAGATAATATACGATTAAAATTCTTATAAGTAACTACAAATAATAATATTATTGTGTCTATCTTTTTTAAGAAAATGTTGTTTTAAAGTTTTTTTTATAACATTTCCTTTGAAAAACTTTTTGAAACTAAAACTATCATTTTATAAAAAGTTCATTGTATTATTAAAATTCCATATTGTATAACATATCTGTTTTAAAGTGCATTTTCTAATAAAAAAGATTATGGTTTTAATTTATAAAAAAATATGTTTATAAATTTAGAAATGGTATGAATAATATAATTAGTACTTAATTAGTATTAAGTCCCCCACTTTACCATAGGGGCGTAAAACCATGTCAAGTAGCATCAAAGACATACCACCGTTAGTGACCACCAAAACCGAACAACTCGTATAAAAATGGAAAAAATAAAATTAATCTTGGATGAAATGTAGCACTAAGGATTCACCACCGTTAGTCGAAACGTAAAACATATAAAATAATAAGCCGATCTTGGAATAGTGCATTGTCATGAGGCCATTAAACGAAGAAAATAAGCATAAAAGTGTTGAACCACACACACACATTGCAACATTTTAACTCGCAAAATGTAGACCGGAACATAAAACAATTTTTTAAATATAAAAGGTATAGGGGCCAAAATTAAAAGTAAAAACAATATTTGGGCTAAAATTATAAAAGTTATAAAATTATTGGGTTAAAATAAAAAAGTTAAAGATTTAAAAACAATAATACAAAAAGTGATACAACCCTTAAAACATGTTTTATAACATATAATGCATAAAAATCAATAATTAGTATATAAGTAAATATTATCATTTGTCATCATTCACAATGATCCTTAATCCAAATGGTTTATGTAAGGCATCCAAGACAATTATAAAAAGAAAGATTTTGAGTTTGAGTCTCGCTTAAAGCAAAAATGCTTCGAGTTGAGTCAAAAGTTTTTTCTAATTGTGAGTTTTCTCACGAGTGGGTTGGGGGTGCGATCCCTATTAGTGAAAAAAATGAGCATGATTAAGATAACAACTATCATTCGAAGATGGATTGTTCAAATCCTTTAGTTTAGGCTTATTTAGTTTTCATATTCATAGTTTAGGTAGCTTAGTTGTTTGGAACAAAAAAAGGTCCGACTGGGTATTGACCGGGCCAGGCCAGGCCAAAAGGGCACTTCGAACAAAATAAAAGCAAGTATCATCTCTGTGTTTATCTTTTTGTTGTCTTAAGTTTAATTGTCTTTACTTGTCATCCACTATTGTTAATCTATACTATTAAAACCCTTAGGACACAAGTGTAATTTTACCAAAAAATTAAAACAACTAATAAAACTTCTTAAGCATTAGATACAAGTATTCTATGACAACATTCCTATTTGTCCCATTTAATAAAATTTTTCTAATTGATACATTAATAATTCATATTATTAATACATTATTTAATAATGTGAATTTATTTAATCCATAACTTCCCCTTATTGATTCCTTGGTTCCACAAGAACAATGGCTTTATTATCCTCTTGTTCCACATCAACATCCCCTTCATGATCCCCATCTTCAATCCACTATAGTAGTAACTGTCTCATGCTATTAGATGGTCTATTGTCATCCACATTTTTAATCAATCCTCGTGCACCTTGATCAGGTGACTATAAGTATGTGTTAAATTTTGTAACCTTGTGATCAATATACTATTCAATCATCTTAAACTTGTGCCCATATTATGTTTTTGCAAGACCGTTTAAAGGTACTAGCTTACACACAATAACACAAAGAAGAGAGTGTGCAACAACACTTAACAGATCAAATGGGGAATTAGAAACCAGTTTTAGTGAGAACTAAGAAACACAAGTATTCAAGAGACAAAACAAGAACAACACAAGTAGTTGGTTTTCAAGGATGATGTATATTACTCTCTAGTTCCATACAAAGCAGTGGTTTAAGATACAAACGACCAGAGATACTTATACTACAACATACACCCGACCATATTTTGAAGGCTAGCTGGATACATGATCTAGACAACAACAAAATCAATGTAGAGTCAAAAGGCAGATTGCTTTTTGACTAGTGATTATGACATGTCATAGCTCACATATTAATATATTATAAAAAAGATAAAGTACATAAAGTAGAAAGTTACAGACTCAAGACCTTAATGTACAGTCACCAAAAACATGGGCCTTTCACCAACTTATGTAAAGTTGGTGTCTTATCAGAGTTGTAGCGGAAAGGGGTCCAACTTTATGGAAAAGGTACATTAGATAAAGCATGTGTTCAAAAGTCTTTAGAAGATATTTGTCTTCAAGTGTTGGCTTCGGAAGACTTTGTCTCTAAAGCTTCAGAAGACTTCATGTTTGGGTTCGAAAGATATTGGTCTTGGCTTCGGAAGATTTCACACTTAGATTATTTTCTAAGGCAGAGTGTGAAACTTCCGAAGCATTCCACTTCAGTACACTTGTGCATGCATGCAGGAGAGACTTTGGGTGTTTTGCTTCAACCTTATATCAAACCTTACAAACTCCCCCTAGGCTGATACTACCAAAACACTTGAAGTCTTTAGATATCAACAATCCTCATCATGATGATGACCATCCCTTTCTTCATAAGATGATCAGGATCACTCAGACTCTCACAGTGTCTTCTCATGTCAAAGAGATCATGTAGAGGCAGATTGAACATGTCTTGCCATGTGTAGATATTTTCAAAACCTTGATCTCTGATGACATGACATCTTTCTGGATTTGTAGTGTTGTCCAAGACAAGATGGGTCTTCCTGATGCTAGAGGAGCTACTTGGATTGGAGTTGGTCGAGCTACCTCTTGTTGCACATCCTCAGGATGTTCTTACTCATCCTGATGTTTGGAGATGGATGCCTCTTTCTTCTACTTCTTTTTTGACTTTAGTTTATAAGCCATTCTTTTTCTCATCTTTGAACTTTTTAACTGAGAAGACTGGCATGCAACACCTTGTCGATCATCTTTGTCTTGCTCAGTTGGATTTTCCTCTTTCATAGATTCAGATTGAGAGGGGTAGAACCCTGATGTGGATCAAAAGATGAAGCTTGTTGAGATTCAGTAGGAGATCCAGGTTGTGTTGTCTCAAAAGGTTCAACCTTAACCTCCACTTCTTGAGGGACATGACTTGGTGGGGAGTGTAAGTCAATAACTTCTCCTCTTTCAATCTTCAGCTTGATCACCCTAATATGCTCATCCATAGTGTGGAGAGACATAGGGCCAAGTCTCCTTCCGGAGAATTCATACAGCTTTAAGAAGCTCATCATCCTCTGCCTATGAGCAGACTTCTTCATACTTTTCTAGATGATGGCTCTTGACTTTGCAACATCTTCCCTTAGCTTCCTCTTAGTGGTCTTTCTTTCTTTGACTAACTCAAGTTCAAGCTGTTTGAGGTACGCAAACTCAATGTAATCAAAGGGTAAAGGAAGAAGTGCATCAGCCTGATAGAGGCCTATGGCACTCAGGTAGTTGATCATGGTGATCCTATCAGTTTCTTTGTCTACCTGAGGTTCTTGTGGAGCCATATCGTTATGTACAAGATTTTCTTGAAATGGGGAGAGAGTAGGCACATGCTTGTAGAGTCTTTTCTGTCTTCTTTCGTCTTTGATATGAAGAAATAGTTTTGCATCCTCTGCCTCCTTTCTTTCCTTTGACAATTCCATGTCAGCCAGTTCATTTAATTCATCTTAGGGGAGGGAGATGATATTATCAATGTCAAAGTTCCTAGTCTGTAAGTAGTTGATTCTGATTGCCCTCAACTCATCATCCTGAGTTGTCACACCCTGACCGACGGTGGAATCATCAGGGCGGATGAATGTGTAACGATTGTTCATGGCACATGGAACTAAATTAGTTAGAATAACATTAAATACCATTATTCATTGAACAATACAAGTCAATTAAGTCATTACAATACATAAAATATAAACAACAACATAAGATGTTTAATTTATCTAAGTCCAAGTCCTATATGGGCAAGAAGAGTATCCTCAAGTATCAAACCTGAAACATGTTAAAAATAAAGGGTCAACTTTGAAAGTTGGTGAGTTTCCATGGGTTAAACACATACATATATATATATACATACATACATATATATATATACATATATACATATACATATATATATACATACATATATATACATATATATATATATATATATATATAAGTTTACAAGTAGCAATTCATGTCAATGGTTATGAGTTAGCAACTTTATAGAACACATACAGTTACAACCAAACCTCGACTTGATTACAAGTTATAAGATTGGCTAAGTGTACTTGGTTCCCATGTGAACAAGCATACGTTATCAGGAGCCGGTGATACATCGGCTTTAGCACAAATAGGCTTGTCAGGCCCAAAGATCTAAGATGTTGCCAGGATAGCAATAGTTTATAATTGTAAACAAAGTATGTATCTCATATAAGACTTACAATAACACAAATAACCATGACAAAAAGGTAAAGATGAATTGCATGTATATTTACAAGTATCAAGATGTTTACAAGTGTAAGTTTATAAGGTTAACATGTTTCACCCCACAAGGTGTGAAATAAAGTAAAAAGGGGGCATGGAGAACTCACAAGATATATATAAGGCGATGGTAAAAATTTAAACGAGGCTCCAAAGATTTCTTTTACAAATTACCTAAACGTATTGATTTCAAGATTAAGTTTAATAATAAAATTAACAATTAGATGTGAACTAGAGTTTCAATTGGAATTTAGGGGGGGGGGTTAAGTAATTAAATAAAATGATGAATGTTTATGTTTTGATTTAACAAAGATGGTATGAATCAATTAAGACCAAGAATAATTAAAATAATTCACTAATTTAATTTATGATTTAATAGAAATTAGATATAATGTGTTAAAATAATTAAATAATTTAATAATTAGTTATTTAAAACTTAATAAAGATGATTAATTGAATACTTATTAAATGACTTTGAAATTATCTAAAATCATTTTATAAAGTTTTGAACTTTTTAAAGATTTATTATAAAGATCTTATAATACAAAACTTTAGAAATAAAACATAATAGAAAGTTGTATTGTTTTATAAGTTCAAGAACTTAAATAAAATCTTAAAGAATAACTTTATTAACTAATTATATATAACATGATTAAATGAAAAAGTGAGTAACTAATTATTTAAATAAATATTTAAATAATTATTTATTTAACATATTGATTGATAATGTTTCAAAATAATCACCATTTGAAATACATGATTTAAACAATGAATATTAAAGGAAAGTTTGGACCAATAATTTATTAATTACTATTTAAAATAAACCATGAAAAATATTTTATTAAAAATAATATTTAATAATTTAAATTTAGAAAAAATACAAAATGATTTGATGACTTTAAAAATATTAAAAGTTTATAAAATCCATTTTTATAGTTATTAAAAATTTTCTATAATTGAGGGCTAAAAAGCCTTAAAAATATGCATGACGGTGCCCGGGTTCGAACCCGAGACCTCATGAAGGGGCAAACTCTTAGCCAGTGAACCAGGGCCGCGACTTTGGTTTACTTTGGTTCCAAATTGTTTTAACTCTCAATTTAAGAAGTTTCCCCCAATCCATATGAACCCTAATTTAAACACATCCAAATTGATCATCAATTCACTACTGTTAATGATACCAACATTGGGGCTTTTAATCCCCAAGTGAAATCGAGTATACGTGTGTATTTGATTTCCCGAATGAAGACAAATTGAGGACGAACAAAACAAAGAACAGACGCGGCTTTGTCGAAGCTGGTTCAAGTGGCAAATGTGGATAATAATCTAATTCGTTTTACAAAATGCTCCCAAAGATATCGACAAGCAAAAACCCTCTGTCAATTTTGATTTAAGAAACCCAAAAGATGATGTTCGACTAGTAGTGGTTTCGCGACAGAAACGGTAATCAAATATGAGATTTGTGTGCTTCTTAGATGAAACTGCAAGTAATGATGAGCTAGGAATAGTTAATCAATTGTTTTATGTTCCTTTAATTAAGTTATTATCATGATTTGTACGTTGAACGGTTAGAAGTTAAACGAGGTTTCGGTTTCGGGTGATTCATTGGAACATTGAGCGTTTTAGGTTGCCTTGTCAATGGTTACAGGTTCGATTCATGTATTGGATTCCATTCGAAACAGTTTTGGTGATTAATTATCGATGTTTGGTGGGTTTAAGGGGTGGCCGGAGCTCGACCGAAGCTCATACCGGAAATACGGGTGAAAGGGGTTGGTTTATAACAATTTACACTTTTGGTCCCTAAAGTATCCAGCTTTATTATTTTATGCTAAAAAGCTTATATTAAGTTTTGGAAATTACCAAATAAACCCTAGACTTATACCAACTAATTTGAATAATAAATCAAATTAATTAGTTACTAATATTTAAAACTTTTATAAGCTTATAAACCTTATAACTTGATTATTTATTTTTACTTAATAATTAAAATTCATAATTACTTATAAAGTTGTATAAGTTTATTTGAATTCATTTTATAACTTAATAAATTTTTGAATAAAACTTTCCATCTAGTTATTTATCGTAAAATGATAATAAGCTCTATACTTTTATGAGAAGAATTATTTATAAATCCCTAAGTTATTACAAGTTGATTCCGTATTTGATGTATTTTATCCATTTAAGTTATTACATAACTTAATAATAAAAACTTAAAATAAGCTCGGTTTGGGTTTTAACTTGGAAATGGCGGATGTTACATGAGTGTTTGGCCTGGGGTAACCCTGATAGCAGCTTCCATGAATCTTGCAGACCTAATAGAGGAACTTTCTCCTATTACCTCCCTTTTCCTCTCTCTCTCCTCCTCCTCAATCTCCTCAGAAGTCATTTTTCTTTTCCCTTTGTCACTCACAGACCTTTGTGACTCACGATCGAGAGAGCTTTGGCCTTCATTGCTTGGTGTAGCTTCCAAGCTTTGGCTAGAGAGAGGTTGAGATGCACCTTTACCAGCAGGTGTCTCATCAAGGGAATGAATCTCAGGAGCAATTGATGGTGAGACAGGGCTCTCAGGTTCTACCACTAGGCCTTCAGTCAAGGTTTCCCCTATGAAACTAATCTTAGGGTCTGCCTCAACATCCAGTTGACCAATGATATCGCCTGATTGCCTTAGTATCCTTCTAAAGCTGAACTCTGCAGTGATCCTGTCTTGAATCCTTTGAGCCAACCTGTTAGCTTGTCTAGATTGGCTTTGGTTGACAAGTGGCATGTTGACAAGGTCAAGACTTTCATAGAAGTTCAAAGTCTGAAAGTTGAAAACTTCTGGTGCCTTGAACTCTTTGAATGATAAGGGCTCTTCTATTTTCATCATACATCCACCCTGTAATGTGATTTGAAGTTCCTTGAGGTGGAGATGACATTGCCTTTGGTATCCCTTCCTCAAAAAGACTTTTATGAAAGAGTCTATAGAGTCCACATCAATATAGACTTGAGAAAGTTACTGAGTATGGAAAGTTGCTAGTGAAGATGGTGAGTATTTAATGTCCATGCTCTGTGAATAACTCTCAGGTTCTGTGTCTGTGATGACTTTCTCCCCCTTTTTGGTAGCATCATCCACTTGCATAGATGAGCTAGAGGTTAGGTCAACCACATTCATAGGTTCTTGTGTTCCTGGTTGAGCTCTTCTTAGAGGTCTCCCAGCTAGTTTTTCCTTGACATAAGAAATCTCAACTTGCTGATCATCGACCTTGTTTTGCAGGGTAGTCACCTGAGATTCAAGGTGACTAACCTTAGAGACTAGATAGGTGCATGTTTGTGATAGTTTTTGCACCTTTAGCCTTAGATTCCCCTCCTCTTCATCAGAAGAATCATTGGGGGATGAGAGAATTCGATCAAAGTCTTCTCTCTCACCACCAGTATGGAGTTCTTGGCTGCTGCATTTCCTCTACTCAATGACAGCTTTAGTTAAAGTGTTAATGGGCTGAGTTGCTATGGTTAAGGTCTGAATGATTTAATCACTTGCTGAAGTGAGAGCCTCTTCCATATGGATCTCCTAAACAGGTTTATAAGGATCCACCTTAGTGATTGGTGACTGATGTGGGCTAGACTTAGGTGAGTCAGGATCACTCATCTCTCTTCGAGTAAGGAGGAATAGAGAGCTCATTATACTCACTAAAACTTAAGACCTCATAAGTATAGAAGTCTAGGTTGGGAATGGGTTGGTTTAAGTCTAAAGGATGGGGATGGTAGTTGTCCCCTGAAGGTTCTTCACTTGAGTGTTGAGACTTAGAGTGAAGGCTTAAGGAAGTTGGGCTTGTGTGCACATCAGGCTGAGCATAAGGAACCTCAGCACTGATCTTTGAAGTAATGGTAGTGGTTTTCTCCTCAGGAGAAGTGGTAGCTCCAGTATCCACTTCCTCTTGTATGGGTAAGTATATGAGGGCCTGCACAGACTCAATAGCTTGAGCAGGGGTTCGTTTGGATTTTCTTTTGTAGGTGTGGGTAATTTCTGGTCTTTTAAGTGGTTGAGAGGTAGAAGCTATGGGTTCAACACTATCTTGTGTTGCTAGGTTGTCATCTTGAGTAATGAGCTCTAACATTTTAGGGACAAGGGCTGTTTCTACCCCTGAAAAGCCAACAGTTGGCTTCTTCAAAATCTAAAGATGTCGGGCTTCATCTGTCCCAATTTAAGAATATTACCTATTTCCCTCAACTGTGAGCCCAGTTCACAGTTGAGAATTTATTGAACATATCTAGAAAACATGTGCAGGATCGTTGAAAGGTGTAAGTTACAACACAACAACACAAAGAGGAGATTAACTAAACTTTAATCAAACAGTAAACTGGATTAACCAAGTTGAGATGCTAAGAACACAAGTAATGCAAGAGAGACAGAACACAAAGAACAAAAGTGTATGGTTTTCAAGAATGCAGTATATTGCTTTCTCTATGTTCTATTACAAGTGTTACAAAAGCATATTCGAAAGATACAAGAACATGAGATACTTATACTACATCCTACAGCCGGCTATACTTTGAAAGCCAGCTGGATACAATTGACTAGACACAAACAAAATCAATTGTAGAGTCAAAAGGCAGATTGCTTTTTGACTTGTGACTATGACATGCCATAGCTCACATCCTTGTCTATTACAAAAAGGATAAAGTACATAAATTAGAAAGTTACAGACTCAAGACCTCAATGTACAGTTACCAAAAGCATGGACCTTTTCACCAACTCATGTAAGTTGGTGACTTGCAAAGATGCAGCGGAAATGTGTTCAGCTTTATGGAACAGGACATCAGATAAAGCATGTTACTAAAAGTCTTCGGAAGAAATCTGTCTTCATGATCTTGAAGCTTCGGAAGACTTGTCTCTGAGGCTTCGGAAGACTTCATGTTTGGCTTCGGAAGATATTGGTCTTGGCGTCAAAATATTTCACACTTAGAGTATTTTCTGTTTCATGTGTGAAACTTCCTAAGCTTCTTCTTTAATGTACTTGTGCAGCATGCAGGATAGACTTAAGATGTTTAGGTTGCATCAGCCTCTTCATTAATCTCTACAAACTCCCCCTAGGCTGATGCTACCAAAACACTTAGAAGACTTCACATATCAATAGTCCTCATTAGGATGATCACCAATCCTTTCTTCATAAGGTGATCAGGATCCTTCAGACTGTCAAAGTGTCTCATATCAAAGAGGTCATGCAGAGGCAACTAAAACATATCTTGGCATGTGTAGGTGTCTTTAATGCCTTGATCTCTAATGACATGCCATCTTTCTGGATTTGTGGTGTATGTCCAAGACAAGATGGGTCTTCCTAATGCTAGAGGAGCTGTTTGAATTGGAGTTGATGTAGCATCCTCTGGATGCACAATCTCAAGATGTTCTGACTCATCTGGGATTTAGAAGAGGGTGCAGTCTTCTTCTTCTTTGGCTTTGGTTTAGATGCCATCCTCTTCTTTCTCTTACCAGATTTTAACTGAGAAGACTGGCCTGTAGCACCAGATTGATCTTCATTGTCTTTCTCAGTTGGGACTTCCTCTCGCTCAGGCTCAGAAGGAGAGGGAGGTTGACCCTGCTGTGGATCAGAAGATGAAGCTTGCTGAGTTTCAGCAGGAGGTCCAGGTTGTGTTGTCTCTGGTTGTTCAACCTTAACCTCCACTTCAGGTGGGGCTTGACTTGGAGTGGAGTGTAAGTCAATAAGCTCTCCACTTTTGATCTTCTGCTTGATCACCCTAATATGCTCATCCATAGTGGATAGAGACATGGGGCCAAGTCTCCTTCCGGAGAATCCATATAGCTTCAAGAAGCTCATCATCCTCTGCCTATCAGTAGACTTCTTCATGCTCTTCTGGATGATGGCTTTTGATTTTGCAGCTTTTTCTCTTAGTTTCTTCTTAGTTGTCTTTCTGTCTTTGATTATCTCAAGTTCAAGTTATTTTAAGTACTCAAACTCAACATAATCATAGGACAAGGGAAGAAGTGCATCTGCTTGATAGAAGCCTGTGGCACTCAGGTAGTGATCTTGATCCTTTCTTCTTCTTTGTCTACCTGAGGTTCTTGTTGAACCACATCTTCTGGTGCAGGACTTTCGTGAACTGGGGAGAGGGTAGGCATATCCTTGTACAGTCTTTTTCTTCTTCTCTCTTCTTTGACTTGCACTAGGAGTTCTGCATCTTCTGCCTCCTTCTTCTCCCTTGACCTTTCCAGGTCAACCAGTTCATTCAACTCATCTAAGGGGAGAGAAATGACATTGTCTATGTCATAGTTCCTAGTCTGCAAATAGTTTATCCTGACTGCCCTTAACTCATCATTCTCAGTATCTGGTCTGAGGGCAGCCCATGAGTCTTGAAGACTTAGCAGAAGAACTTTCTCCCCTTAGCCTCCTTTTCCTCTCTCTCTCTCTCTCTCCTCCTCCTCAATCTCCTCAGTTGTCATTTTTCTTTTCTCTTTGTCACTCACAGACCTTTGTGACTCAGGGTGGAGAGAGCTTTGGCCTTCATTGCTTGTCGCAGCATCTGAGCTCAGGCCAGAGAGAGGTTGAGAAGCACCTTCACCAGCAGTGTCTCAGAAGGAGTGTGGATCTCTACAACAGTTGATGATGATGAGACAGGGCTCTTAGGTTCTGTCACTGGGCCTTCAGTCAAGGATTCCCCTATGAAGCTAATATTAGGGTCCTCCTCAACATCCAGTTGACCGATGGCATTGCCTGATTGCCTAAGTCTCCTTCTTAAGCTGAACTCTGCAGTGATCCTGTCTTGGATTCTTTTAGCCAGTCTGTCAGCTTGTCTTGATTGGATTGGGTTGACAAGTGGCATGTTGACTAGGTCTAGACCTTTATAGTAGTCCAAGGTCTGAAAATTGAAGACTTCTTGTTGCCCTTGAACTCTTATGATGATTAAGGCTTTCCTGATGTTGTCATACCTCCACCCAATGATGTGATTGGAAGATGGTGAAGGTGACATAGCCCTTGGTATCCCATCCTCAAACAAACTCTGTATGAAAGAGTATGTGTAGTCCACATCAATGTGAACTTGAGAAGGTTGCTAAGAATGCACAATTGCAAGTGAGGATGGTGAGTCTTCAATGTCCATTCTCTATGAAGAACTCCCAGGTTCTGTGATTGTAATGACTTTCTCCCCCTTTTTGGTAGCATCACCCACTTGCATAGATGAGTTAGAGGATAGGTCAATCACATCCACAGGTTCTTGTGTTCCTGGTTGAGCTCTTCTTAAGGGTCTCCCAACTAGTTTTTCCTTAAGATATGAAATCTCAAGTTGCTGATCATTGATCTTGTTGTGTAAGGTAGTCACTTGAGATTCAAGGTGACTGACCTTTAAGACTAAATAGGTGTATGTTTTAGTCAGTTTGTGCATCTTTAGTCTCAGATTTCCCTCATCTTCATCAAAAGACTCATTAGGGGATGAGATTATTTGACCAAAGTCCTCTCTCTCCCCTGAAGATTGATCACTTGAGTGTTGAGACTCAGAGTGATGGCTTAAGGTAGTTGGGCTAATGAGCTCATCAGGCTGAGCATGAGGAACCTCAGCACTGATTCTTAGAGAGATGGGAGTGGTTTGCTCCTCAGGAGAAGTGGGAGCTCCAGCGTCCACTTCTTCCTGTATGGGTGAGTATATGGGGGCCTCCACAGACTGAATAGCCTGAGCAGGGGTTCGTTTGGATTTTCTTTGGTAAGTGATGGTGATTTGAGGCTGTGAGAGTGGTTGGGAAAAAGCAGGTGTGGGCTCAACACTAGCTTGTGTTGCTAGGTTGTCACCTTCAGCAATGAGCTCTAACATTTTTGGGACTAGGACTGTTTCTACCCTAGAGAATCCAACAGTGGGCTTTCTTATAATTTTAAAGATGCCGGGCTTCATCTGTCCCAATTTAAGAGTGTTACATGTTTCCCTCAACTGTGAGCCCAACTCACAGTTAAGAATGTACTGGACATATCTAGAAAACATGTAATACTCTAAGGAGTCTAAATTAGCAAGTAAATTTGTATAAACAAATTGAGAATACCTGAATTTGACCCCCTAAACCATTCAATGCATTATGAAGGAGAGATCCTCAGGAATCTAGTCCCATCCACCATGCTTGTTTGATAAGCTATGGATGACCACATGGAGTAGGAATCTCCATTAGGATAAGACCTTCTCTTTTCTAATGATCTTTACAGAGAAATCTCCATCATATCCCATCTACTCAAGGGAATGATTGACAGCTTCCTTTGGGAAAAACACCTTACCTTCTTCATCATCCAGCTGAAGATGTCTATTGATGATGGCCGGAGTGATGAAGATTGTTCTCCCCTGCATTGTGGCAGACAGTGCCTTCTCCCCGTCCATAATTACCTCTTGGCAGGTCTTCCAGAATTCAAGCAACTGATCCTCATAGAGTGGAGGATCAATAGTTAGGGAGGTGAAGTAGTTTGACAGAGTTAGAAAACGGCAAACCTCTGAGAAATGAGGATCTTTCTCAGAGCTTAACAGAGCAACCTGATTGTGTTGTCTGTGTAGCTGCATGGTAAAGTTGGGATCATTTCTGTAAGCAAGGTTGGCCATTTTGAAGTAGCTTAAGGACGAAGAAAGAAGAGAGAAAGAAATTTCAGAGAGAAATTTAGGGTTTTAGGTTTGGAGGAAGAGCGGATGATAGAAAGAGGGGGAAACCGTTGGGTTTATATGTGAAAAGGATTTCAGATAAAGTTTAATGAAAGAGTATAAACTTTGAAATCCGGATGTCGGTCCCACCTCTGAAAAACTAGTTTACTTTTGCTTAAAAAGTAGTTTTCTTGGAAGTCAAAAAGCTTCCGAAGGTTAATTATCTTTGGAAGTTTTTTTAATTAAAAAGCTTCCGAAGCTAAAATGACTTCAGAAGAATTTCCTGAGAGTTTTGAGAATTTTGCTTCGGAAGAGAAATTAAAATTTTGAGTGCTTTGTATATAAAACAACAAAGCTTCCGAGAGTTAATTTTGCTTCAGAAGTAAATGGTCCTTGAAAATAAGTAAGTGTCTGAGACAAGTATTTAAGCTTCGGAAGATAAATCTGAAAGCTCTTCCGAAGGTAAATTTCTTAGACAATTATTTATTTTGAAGGCATGATTTGCTTCCGAACTTAAAAGCATAACTTCTGAAGTATCAGAAATTTTCAAAAATCTAAGGAAAGTCTTCAAATAAAATTTTCATCCAAAGAAAACATGAGCTTATGAAAGTGATGAACTAGATAACTTAGGACACACATATTTTTTAAGAAATAATAAGAATTAGTTTTAAGAAAAGCTTACTCAAAGTTTATCATCCCAATAGCTGATATTAGATATTTAAATCTCTGTTCATCAAAAGCCTTTGTAAACAGATCAACATATTGTTCATCTGTATGAACTTTGACTAGTTTAATTAATCCCTTTTCATAGTTATCTCTTATTAAATGATACCTGATATTGATGTGCTTTGTCCTTGAGTGCTGCATAGGGTTCTCTATGATTGAGATAGCACTATTGTTGTCTATATGAATGGGAGTCTCCTTGAAGTTTAACCCATAGTCCAGCATCTGATTTTGAATCCAAAGTACTTGAGCACAACAGCTTGCAGCAGCAATGTATTTAGCTTCAATAGTTGATGCAGAGACACAGGATTGTTACTTGCATTGCCATGCGACAACCCTTCCACCAAGAAATTGACATCCCCCAGATGTAGACTTTGCAGTCATATTGCAACCACCATAATCACTATTTGTATAGGCATACAGATTGAAGTAAGGATTCTTAGGATACCATAAACCAAGTGTTGATGCACCTTTGAGGTATCTTAGAATCCTCTTGACAGTGATAAGGTGAGACATCTTAGGGTTGGCTTGATATCTTGCACAGATGCAAGTAGCAAACATGATATCAGGCCTGCTAGCAGTAAGATACATAAGAGACCCAATCATAGCCTTGTATAAGTGCTCATCTACACACTCCCCCTCAAGATCAGGACCAAGGGAGTGGTTCCTAGCTATGGGTGTCTTAGCAATCTTATAGTCAGTCATGTTGAACCTCTTAAGTATTTCTTGAACATACTTTGACTGACTTATGAAGATGCCATCTTCAACTTGCTTCACTTGAATTCCCAGAAAGAAATTGAGTTCCCCCATGGCACTCATTTCAAATCTATCTTTCATCAGCTTCTCAAAGTCTTTGTAGAGCTTCGGATTAGTTGAACCAAAGATGATGTCATTCACATATACTTGAACTAGCAATATGTCTTTTCCTTGTCCTTTGATGAAGAGAGTTCCATCTATGGTACCTCTCCTGTATCCATGTTTACAAAGATACTCAGATAGTGTCTCATACCATTTCCTGGGTGCCTGATACAGCCCATAGAGAGCTTTGTCAAGCTTGCAGACATAATCAGGATGATCAGGATCTACAAAACCAAGTGGTTGTTTGACATAAAACTCTTCATCTATCACTCCATACAAAAAGGCACACTTCACATGAAGTTCTTGGATGCAGCAAATGCCAGGAATATCCTAATAACTTCTAATCTTGCCACTAGAGCAAATACATCAGTGTAGTCAATCCCTTCTTCTTGTGTGTATCCTTGAACAACCAGTCTAGATTTGTTCTTGATGATGATGCCTCTATCATCTTTCTTGTTCCTAAACACCCATTTGGTTCTAATGGTAGTCTTCCTAGAAGGAAGAGGACAAAGGTTCTAAACTTTCTGCCTTTTGAATGGAAGCAACTCTTGTTACATAGCGTCAACCCAACTTCCATCCTTTAGAGCTTCATCAACTTTCTTTGGATCTATCTGGGATAGAAAACAAGAGTGAAGACAAACATTTGCTTCATGGGTTTGTCCTCTTGTCTTTACCCCTTAGACAACATCTCCAATGATGTTTGTGGTAGGGTGAGACTTGTGGATCCTAAGCTGAGGGATCACAGCAAGTTGTTGAGAAAGATCTAAATTAGAGAAATTTAGATCTGGCATGGATGTTTCTCCCACCATATCAGCACACTTTTCAAGTGAAACTTGATCCAAGCAGTGTATGACATCATTGATGTTCTCATCAATGGTGTGGTTAGTAGCATCAAGAAATTCTTGATCACTGTCACCACCACCATTGTTGTCTTCCACAGTTAACGTGTTCTTATATGGTTGTACAACCTCTGAGTTAGAATTTGAAGACATCTAAGATGTATCAGCTAAACTTTTCATTATTGTGCTGATAGAAACTTCATTTGCAGAAGTAGTTACAATAGGAGCTGAAGATGTATGACTTGAAGGTCTTCTTAGCTCAAATATTGGATCAGGATCACCTGGAGGTAAGATATCTGTAGATCTAGAAACATTCTCACAAGATTTGTTAAAACAGTTGGTAACTAAATCAAGATCAAATAGCCAATCATGACCAGAACCAGCTACACTGGGTGTGTGTTCATTGAAAGTCACATTGGTTGACTCCTCAAGAATTCTAGTTCTGAGATTGTATACTTTATAAGCCTTAGCTTGAGAAGAGTATTCAATAAAGTGTCCATCATTTGATTTCTCAGCAAATTTGGCAATTTGATCTTTGGTATTCAAGATGGTACAAGGACTTCCAAATGACCTGAGAAAACCAATGAAAGGTTTCCTCTTATGCTAAAGTTCATAAGGAGTCTTTCCTTGAGTCTTAACCACTAAAACTCTATTTTGCACATAGCAAGCAGTGTTGACTGCCTCTGCCTAGAAGGTGATGGGCAGCTTAGAGTTAGACAACATGGTTCTTGTAGCTTCCTGTTTCTCCTCTCTACAACATCATTTTGCTGAGGAGTCTTGGGAGCACTGTATTGTATTGTAATACCCTTTTCATAACAAAATGTATCAAGGATTTGGTTCTTAAATTCAGTTCCTGTATCACATCTTATGGTTTTGACCTTGTGATCACATTGATTCTCAATCTTTAAGATGAAATTCTTCAGAATCTCAGGAGTCTTATCCTTAGTTTTAAGGAAAAAGACCCAAGTGGATCTTGTAAAGTCATCTATGATCACTAAACAATAAGAGGTCCTTCCTAGACTCATTACACTGGTGGGGCCAAAGAGATCCATATGTAACAAGTGTAGGGGTGTAGTGTTGGAGTTTCTTTCCTTAGGCTTGTAAGATACTTTGTGTTGCTTTCCTTTCAGACATGCGACATAATGATCATCACTTGTAAACTCTTTCTTTGGCATTCTAGTTACCAAATCATTATTAGATTTATATACTTTGTGCCATGTTCTTAAAGTTTATATGGCATATTCTTTTATGCCACAAGAAAAACTCTTCACTATTAGATTTAGATAGAAAGCATGAAACCTCTCCTGAGGGAGATGTCTCTTACAAATCCATCTTGTACATGTTCCCTTTCCTGGGGGCTCTGAGCAAGATATGCTCATGAGGAATGACCACCCCAGGCTTGAGAACAATGCACTCATGCTAAAGTAAAGAGCATGTTATGACTCTGATCACAAAATTAGGATACACTCAGAAGATTGTACCCAAGCTCCTTCACACAGTTTACCTTCTAAATGCTGAGCTTACCATTTGTAACCTTGCCCCTTCAAGAAATGTAACCACCTTCATCTCCTCCAAAATCAACTGGCCCTCCATCAACTCTTTCAAAATTCTAGAGTAGTGACATATTGCCTGTCATGTGCCTGGAATAACCACTATCAATGATCCAGACATTCATGTTTGTCTTGAGATGTTCCTGCACAAAGAAAATGATTAGTTACACTTGGAAACCCAAGCCTTATTAATCTTGGGCTTATCAAAAGAAGTAGAAGATAATGAAATAGTAATAGATCCTATAGTTGTGCTTTGAAGATCTTTTGCTGTTGTTGGTGGAGAACTTTTAGTCACTAGGTCTTTCTTTGACTTCCACACCACCTTCAAAAGTTTGGACTTAACCTTCAATACTTCGGAAGCTTTTGAGACTTCGGAAGTTTTGGTCACTGGACCTTCGAAAGATCCTGCTAACACTGGAGCAGACTTCAGTGATTCGAAAGTATTCCTTTCTTCCGAGACCAAATTTCCTTCCAAAGGCAATTTTCCACTTGCCTTCTTCTTTATTTTGGAGCTTCCGAAGGAAACAGATTTTCCTTTCGAGGCTAATTTTTCTTGGAGCTCTTGGAAGTCTCTTTCTTAGTCATATGAAGAGTACCTCTTGGATTGTATAGACAATCCTTAGCAAGGTGAGAAGTACACTCACACATAACACATTCTATCTTCTTCTTCCTAAGAACCTTCTTCTGAGAACAATGCCGACTTTGATCACTTCCCTTTTCCACCTTCATCTTTGCAGATGCTGAGACAGTTCTTTTAGGGTGAAAACTATTCTTGGAGTTGGATGGTTCAGGCTGTGTAGAAGTGGTACACAACGGATCTGCCTTCTTCTTGATGCTGAGATGATTTGAACATGAACTAGAATTATTGGTAGAAGAGTTGAGGTTGATGTCTTCAGTCTTAACCACTTCAAACCCTATAGAGATAAATACTTATTTCTACTTAGAGTCAAAAGTGGCCTTGATCTCTTGAGCCTTCTTAGCTTTACTCTTGCTCTTTCTGATCAAGTTCTTCCTCATAGACTTGGTCATACAGGCTTCTTGCTATCCTCAGAAGGATAGTGACCCTTCTTAGAATCCTCCTCTTCACTCCTCTCAGAGGAATTTTTCACTATCACTTCTTCATCTTCTCCACTCAATAGGTCTATGAGAGGAAGCTCATCTTCACAAGTTCCACACCTAGGTGATCTTACAGACAAGATTGTGTGTGGAGGAGCTATCTCACTAGATCCCAGTCCCTGCTTGTTTTGATAACAACCTTTTGCATGCAAGGATGTGGATATGATGTTCTTGAAGGTCTCTTCTTCAAGACACATTTTTCTGCCCTGGCTTTGTTGATCACAAGCTCAGCCTAGCATTCAGTCAACTTGGTTATGAGATCCTTGATCTAAGTCCTATAATTGGTGTACTTATGTTTTAGAACTGAAATTGTTTTCTCTAATTCCTCTATTTTTAACTTATAATCATTTTTAGCCTTTTTGAAATCATATTTTAAGATGTTCAAGGACTCAAGATCAGATCTCATCTCTAAGTTATAGGACCTATATCTGTTAACTTTAGCAATACATTCAGGAGTACAGAGATGTTCCAATACCTTGGCTTCATCATGGTCAGTCGTCAATGCTTGATTTGGAGATGCATTTTCCACCTGAAAGCTCTAGTTAAAGCCTCCTTCTTCAACAACAACTGTAGCTTGTTGCTTTGACTTCTCATTCTAGGTAGCTTTATTAGTGTAGTTTGGTCTGAATTGTGCATGGCCACCATTTGTTCTTGGTGCCTTGCATTCCTTAGCAAAATGGCCTATCAAGTTACAGTTGTAACACTTGACTTTACTTTTATCCAGCCCAAACTTTCCACTGGCTGTATTACTGAGAAACTTCCTTCTAGTCCACTTGTAGAACTTCTTGGCTCTATGAGTTAGAAGAGCCATTTGCTGGACTATCTTCATATACTCTAGATCATCTGGATAGATACAGTCCAGGTCATCAAGGGTGAAGAGAAAGCTACCATAATTTTCATCAGAAGACACAAAGGCTTGAGAAGAACTTGTCTCTTGGAATGGGCTTCCTTGAAAATAGTTCTCCCTTAGTGTCTCCGGAAGGTGATGAAATGACACTTTTGTGAGTTGCCAGGGTAGCATATGAGATGATGTTGGGGTTCTATGCTATCCATTTCAATCACATGAAGGACTGAATTCATTGATTGCTAGGTTACTAGATGAACCTTGCATGTTCATCTTCATCTGGTATCCACTGAGAATGCCATACAACTCTGTCAAAGTGAGAGTCTTAAGGTTCTCAGTTCTCTTGATAACAGCATAATAATGTGTCCATTACCTAGGAAGAGAGGACATGAACTTCCTTTTGTTTTCAAGAGTTACTCCAACATCCACTAGAGTATCCTTAATCTCAACATACCTGAAGTATTGTTGAGTCATGGTCTCACCTATTTTGAAGGTGAAATTTTCAAACTACTATTTCAGGAGATCCTTCTTTTTCTCCTTGGCTTCAGTGGAACCCTCATACATCAGTTTCAATACATCCCACAACTGCTTAGCTGTTTTGCATTTTTTGAAACCTCTGTATACAGAGTTTGGAAGAGTGGTCTGAAAGGCTGTCATGGCCTTTTGATCAATTTCTACTATCTTTCTATCTTCATCTGAGTAGTCAGCCACAGCCTTGGGTATCATACACCTCCAACAGCAGCTGAAGAGGTGATTGGTATGTAAGGTCCAGTAACAACAGACTCCCACATTCTTAAGTCTAGAGACTTGATAAAGCCTTCCATTCTTTGGCACCAAGTATCAAAGTCATCAAGAGTGATTAGTGGGGACTTTGTCATGGTTCTAGTTTCCATATAAGCTTTAGAGATAGCTTCTATTTGAGATGTTAAGTATTTTGTGTGTGTGAGGGATCTTAAGATGGTGAGATCCTATATCAAGAGCCTGGAACGCTCTGATTCCAATTGCAGGACCGTTTAAGGGTACTAGCTTACAAGACAACAACATAAAGAGGGGAGTGTGCAACAACACTTAATAGATCAAATAGGGAACTAGAAACCAGATTTAGTGAGAACTAAGAAACACAAGTATTCAAGAGACAGAACAAGAACAACACAAGTAGATGGTTTTCAAGGATGATGTATATTGCTCTCTAGTTCCTTACTAGTGTTTACAAAGCAATGGTTAAGATACAAAGGACCAGAGATACTTATACTACAATCTACAGCCAGCCATAGTTTGAAGGCCAGCTGGATACATGATCTAGACAATAACAAAATCAATGTATAGTCAAAAGGCAGATCGCCTTTTGAATAGTGACTACGACATGCCATAGCTCACATCATTATATATTACAAAAAGGATAAAGTATATAAAGTAGAAAGTTACAGACTCAAGACCTCAATGTACAGTTCCCAAAAGCATGGACCTTTAACCAACTTATGTAAAGTTGGTGTCTTATCAGAGTTGCAACGGAAAAGGATTGAGCTTTATGGAAAAAGGTACATCAGATAAAGCATGTATTCAAAAGTCTTCGGAAGAAATCTGTCTTCAAGTGTTGGCTTTGGAAGACTTGTGCTTTCAAATAGATGCAAAAATGAAAAGTCAGGGGACATAATCATACATATATATACATATATATTATTTATATTTTTATAACTTAATACTATTTGATTTATGTATTATTTTTTAAACACTTAACTATAAAAATTATATGATATGATATGTTATATGTTTTTTAAATATTGCATGATCTATATTTTTACAGTAGCATTTTTGTAAGTCGAGAGTCTCTTTAGGAACAATCTCTTTTGTCCTCGGGTTAGAGATAAGACCTAACATCATCTCATCCTCTCAAAACTCCACTTTTTGAATGAAAACTATATTGGGTATGTTGTTGTAGTACTCAATAGTTGTCTTGCCATATTATGTTAGTGGCATGCAACAAATTTTATTTGTTTTATTACATAGTATTTAAGTAATGATATTTATGATAATTAATAACAATATTCTATATCGTGTATAGGGTTGGCATAATAGGTCATACACGATACAATAATACATGAAACGATAAGACATAATGTTTTGACATGCTAGACACGAACTCGACACGACAACTTATCGTGTCATTTTTTCAAACATGAACATGAACACGAACCTGTTAAGAAACAGTTACACAAAATGACTTGTTTAAAAACTTGTTTAGGAACATATATAATTTTATTAACACAAAACCAATATGACATCTTCAACTTTCACATCTTTGAAATAAACATCGAGTAATTGTTTGAACTTACCAGATTTGAAGTATTGTGGTGATGGATAATCGCATAAGGTGGTTGTGGATTGTGGCCCGCTATGGTGAGTTGGTGGTTGTGGTTTGTGCCGATGATGGTGAGTGAGTAACCGAGCACCAGATGAGATCAACATACCACCAAATTTGAGCGATCAACCAAGCACGAGTTGTGCTTAACGGACTATCAGATTTGAACCAGCTGATCAACATATGCGTCAACAAATTAGAACATCGTGATAACCAGAAAGTCGTTGTCGACTCGCCTGACGTCGAGAACGACCATGTGGACGACAGAGAATGATGAGATCACTTGGAAGCTTGAAGCAGTGGTAATGTGTATATGAATATCAACTATGTACCTGTGATAATTGGTAATGGGAATAAGAGCATTCACAACTCATTTCCTATCATTATCCATATAATTACATTAAAACTAATTACTTTTTCTCTCTCCTATTCAACTTATCATTATTTTTCTCTCTCCTTCAATCACAACCACTTAAAATATATTAAAAATATTACAAGTTTTTGAACATTGTTTCCCCAAAATACAAAATGAACATTCCTTCAATCACAACCACTTAATAGGTATTTAACCTGTTTAAACACGAACTTTATCATGTCCTAATGTGTCGATCTGTTTAAGACACGAAACATGTTAAACCCAAACACAAAACTTTTTAATTCCGTTTAGTGTCGTGTCATGTTAATAGGTCTGTGTTAGGAATTGGCTGTCCAAAATGTGTATACGTTTATATATCTTTGTAGGACCGTTTAAGGGATGGTCAACACACTTAGTTGCATAATAAGGAGAGTGTTTAGAACACTTAACTGATCAAATATAGAATCGGGACTTTGGTTATGATACTATGAACACAATTATACAAGAGACAGAGACTTAAAAACAACAAAGGTGTTTGGTTTTTCCAGATTGTAGTATATTGCTTCTCAAGTTCTATTACAAGTGTTTCAAAGCATAAGTAATAAGTTACAAGGACTTGATATACTTTATACTACATCCTACAGCCGACTATACTTAGAAGGCCAGCTGGATACATTTGATATAGACAACAAAATCAATGTAGAGTCAAAAGATAGATTTGCCTTTTGACTAGTGACTATGTCATGGCATAACTCATATTCTAATATATTACAAAAAGGATAAAAGTACATAAAGTAGAAAGTTACACACTCAATACCTCAATGTATAGTTATAAAAAACATGGGCCATTCACCAATTTGTATAAGTTGGTGAGTCTTTAGAGTTGCAGCGGAAAGTTGGTCAGCTTAGTGAAAAGTACATTAGAGAAAGCATGTTCTTTAAAATCTTCAGAAGAAATCCGTCTTCACTTCATTGGGTTTGGAAGACTTTGTCTTTGAAGCTTCGGAAGACTTCACTTTTGGCTTTAGAAGATATTGGTCTTAGCTTCGAAAGATCTTACACTTTGAGTATTTCTGATGCAGGGTGTAAACTTCCGAAGCAACTTTTACTTTGTACTAGTGCATACATGCAGGAAAGACTTGGTCTGTTTTGGGTGCATCAATCTTTCATTAAGCCTTACAAACTCCCCCTAGGATGATGCTGCCAAAATAGAGAAGTGTCTTTAAATATTGATAGTTCTCATCATGATCATGACCATTCCTTTCTTCATCAATTGGTCAGGATCACTCAGACTCTCAAAATACCTTCTCATGTCAAAGAGATCATGCAGAGGTAGCTTAAGCATGTCTTTCCAAACTTGACATCTTGACCACCTTGATCTCTTGTGACATACCATCTGCTGGATTTGCAGCAAAAGTCTAAGACACGATGGGTCTTCCTAATGCTAGAGGCTCTACTTGAGTTGGAGTGGGTTGAGTAGCCTCTTCTTGCACATCCTCAAGATACTCTGACTCATCCTAAGACCTAGAAGTGGATGCCTTTAATTTCTTCTATGATATAGACTTTGTGGACATTGTTTTCTTCTCTTCAACTGAGTGGACTTGCCTTCAGCACCAGATTGCTAGATTTGTCCTTCTCGGTTGGATGATCCTCCCTCACAGGTTTAGAAGGATGGAATTGAATCATGTTTTGGATTAGAAGATAAACTTGCTAAGGTTTAGCAGGAGGTCCAGGTGTGTTGTCTCAAAGTATCAACCTTAACCTCCACTTTCTAAGGAGCTTGACTTGGTGGAGAATGCAATTCAACTAGCTCTCCCCTTTTTATCTTCTGCTTGATCACTATGCTCATCTATCATGGATAGAGACATTGGACCAACTCTCTCCTTCCGGAGAATCTGTACAGCTTCAAGAAGCTTATCATCCTATGCCTATCATCAGACTTCTTTTGACTCATTTGGATGATGGCTCTTGACTTTGTTGCTCTTTCTCCCATCTTCCTCTTAGTAGCTTTTTGTTCCTTTTAGACTTGTAGCTCAAGTTGCGTGAGGTATTCAAACTCAATATACTCATATGACAAGGGAAGAAGTATAACTGCCTGATAGAGACTTGTGGCACTCAGGTAGTTGATCAAATTTGTATGTCAACTTCTTTGTCTACCTGAGGTTGTTGAGTTACCACAACCTCTCTTGCAGGACTTCTTGAACTGGGAAGAGGGTAGGACAACCTTTTTTCCTTCTTTCTTCTTTAATCTTGAGGAGCAACTCTGCATCCTCTGCCTCCTTCCTCTCTTAGACACTTCCATGCCTGCCAGTTCATTCAATTTTTCTAAGTGGAGGAGATGATTTTGTCTATATCATAGTTCCTGGTTTACAAGTAGTTAATCCTGATTGCTCTTAACTTATCATTCTGAGTGTTTGATCCGGGAGCAGCCCTGATTGTAGCTTCCATGAAGCATGAGGACCTAGTGGAACTTTCTCCCCTTAGCTTCCTCTTCCTCTCTCTCTTCTCATCCTCAATCTCCTTAAGAGTCATAATACTTTTCCTTTTGTCACCCACAGACCTTTGTCACTCAGGGGAGAGAGAGCTTTGGCTTTCATTGCCTGGTGTAGCATCCAGACTCTGCCAGAGAGAGGCTGTGAGACATCTTTGCCGGTAGGTGTTTCACTGAAGGATTAGGATGTTAAAGTTGTTGGTTTTGTGATAGTGCTTACAGGTTCCATCACTGGGCCTCTAGTCAAGGTTTTTCCTTTGTAGCTAATCTTAGGGTCTATCTCAACATATAGTTGACCAATGATATTTCCCGCTTGCATTTGTCTCCTTGCTTTGAATACTTTAGCAAACCTATCTTGAATTCTTTGAGCCATTCTGTTAGCTTTCCTGAATTGAATTGGGTTGGTAAGTGGCATGTTGACTAGATCAAGACCTTCATAGTAGTTCAAGGTCTAAAAGTTGAAGATCTCTTGTTGTCCTTGAACTCTTTGAAGTATGAGGGCTCTTTTATCAGCATCATACCTCCACCCTATTATGTAATTTGAAGCTCTTTGAGGTTGGGATGACATTGCCCTTGGAATTCCCTCCTCAAATAAACTCCAAATGAGTGAGCCACATCAATATGAACTTGAGGAAGTTGCTAAGTATGGACAATGACAAGTGAGGATGGTGAGTTTTTAATGTCCATACTTTGTGAAGAACTACCAGGTTCTGTGATTGCTCAGACTTTCTACCCATTTTTGGTAGCATAACGCGCTTTCATAGGTGAGCTAGGAGTTAGGTCTACGATATCCACAGGTTCTTGTGTTTCTGGATGAGGTCTCATTAAGGGTCTCCCAAGTAGTTTTTCCTTGAGATAAGAAATCTCAAGCTGCTTATCATTGACCCTATTTTGTAAGGTCGTCACCTGAGATTCCAAGTTACTAACCTTAGAGACTAAATATGAGCATGTTTTTGACAATTTTTGCACCTTTAGTCTTATGTTCCCCTCATTTTCATCAGAAAAATTATGGGGGATGAGAGAATTGGACCAAAGTCTTCTCTCTCACCACTAGCATAATGTTCTTGGTTGTTGGACTTCCCCTCCTCACTGACAACTTCAATTGAAGTGTCAATGGGCAGAGTTTCCATGGTTGAGGTTTTAATGATGTAATCACTTGCACACGTGAGAGCCTCTTCCATATGGATCTCCTGAACAGGTTCAGGTAGTTCTAACTCAATGATGGGTGAATGATGTGTGCTAGACAAGGGAGAAGCTAGAGTAATAATCTCTCTTTGAGTAGGGGGAATAGAGAGGCTCATGGTACTCACTGAATCCCTTCTCGTCATCATCATAGAACTCTAGGTTGGGTATTGGCAGATTGAGATCAAGAGGCTAGGGATGATAATTGTCCCCTAAAGGTTGTTCACTAGAGTTTTAAGACTCTGAGTGAAGGCTTAAGGCTGTTTGGGTAATGAGATCATCAGGTTGAGCATGAGGAACCTCAACACTGATTATTAGTAAGATAGGGGTGGCTTGCTCCTCAGGGGAAGAAGGAGCTTTAGTGTCTATTTTCTCCTATAAAGGTAATGATATGGAGGCCTACACAAGCTCAATAGCTTGAACATGAGTTTGTTTGGATTTTCTTTGGTAGGTGAGGAGTATTTGTGGCTGTTTAGGTGGTTGAGAAGTGAAAGGTGTGGGTCTAACACTAGCTTGTGTTGCTAGGTTGTCACCTTGAGCAATGAGCTCTAACATATTAGGGACAAGGGTTGTTTCTACCTCAAGAAAGCCAATACTTGGCTTCTCCATAGTCTTAAAGATGCCAAGCTTTATTAGTCAAAATTACATGTTCCTGTAAGGACCCATTCTCGGGATGCTCACAGCTGGTCAACCATCGCACATAAAGCATATAATTACATTAACTTTAATAAAATATTGCAGCGGAAACATTAAAATATCTTTTCATTGCAATATAAGTCCAAATAAACAAAAGAGTAAAGATGTTAAGAAGGTTCAAACAATGAATTTTGTTAAAAAAGATAAAACATCTAAACAAGAAGTGTCAAAAATCAACCAAGTCAAAGTCACTCGAGTGTCACACACTTCTCCACAAAAACAACCATACGAACATGTCAAAAGTAGATCTTGCTACAACTATGGAAAGTATGGACACATCGCGTCTAACTATCCTTACTATCAGACACCTAGGAAGAAAGCTGAACTTTATGATCCTAAACCCAGTTATTCTAAAAGGAGCTCCATGACTCCACCAAGAAGAGTTAGTGAACATATAGTTCAAACCATAAGCCAATCGTCTGTTTATCACAAACATGCCTTACACAAAACTGGCTTATGGAAAGAAAAGTCTAGTTCAATGTCTGGTAATGAGAACAAGAAGATGAATGATCTTCCACACCCTCTAATGGACAATGGGTGGAATTTATGATGTGTGATGCCTCAAGGACACCCAAGCCAGTTAAGGCTTGGGTCCCTAACCTTAACTAATGTTTTCAATTGAATGTGCAGGGTGTTCACTATAGTGCTAAAACAAACACTTGGATTGTAGATAGCGGAGCATCCAAGCACATGACTGGAAACTGGGCACTCCTGTCAAACGTCAAACAAATAAAAGGAGGTCATGTTTCATTTGCTGGAAACAAAGGAGGTTATATCACAGCTCAAGGGGAAGTGGGGAATTAGAAAGTGAAGTTTGACAAGGTAAACTATGTTCAACAACTTCAAAATAATTTGCTTTCTGTCTCCCAAATCTGTGACAAAGGATTTAAAGTAGTATTCGACAACAAGAAATGCTATGTTCTGAAAAAGAACTACGTGATCCCGAAGGACCAAGTCTTAATGTCAGCTTCAACATATAACGACCTTTATGTCTTGGATCTTTCAAATGCCTCCACTACACATCATCAAGTTCAATGCATTTTGTCCAAGGCTACTGAGAAAGATTCGATCTCCTGGAATAGGAGAATGGGACACATCAATCCACGAAAGATGAACCACTTGATCCAGAATGATCTAGTACGAGGAGTAAATGTCAAAAACTTCCAACTACCAGATTTTTATGTCGCGTGCAAGAAAGCCAAACAGACTAAGAAGTCTCTTAAGGCAAAGAAAGTTCATTCCATAGAACTCCTCTTGAGCTTCTTCACATGGATCTTTTTGGTCCAGTCAGTACAAGGAGCATTGCCGAAGACTTGTACTGTTATATAGTTACAGATGACTACTCAAGATTCTCTTGGGTAATGTTTCTGAAATCTAAATCTGAGACATTTGAGTCATTCAAGGAGTTAGTAACTACTTTAGAGTCTCTCTACAAGCTGAAGGTAAGATAAGTATGCTCAGACAATGGTACCAAGTTCAAGAATCAGTGGATAGAGGCTTACTGCAAAGAAAAGGAAATTGTGCACCAGTTCACGTCTGCCTACACCCCACAAATGAACGGAGTTGCTGAGAGAAAGAATCGCAGCTTGCCCATCCAATTTTGGAATGAGGCAGTTGCCAATGCATGTTACACGTTGAATCGAGTCCTGGTGGTAAAACGTCATGGTAAGACATGTTACGAGCTACTTCAATGACGTAAGCCAAATCTAGAGTACCTCAAACCATTTGGCACACCTTGCACCCTTTTGAAGAAAACTCAGGAAGGCAAGTTTAGCGAGAAGGCTAAAGAAGGAATCTTCCTAGGATACAACATACTGAATAAGAGAGTTTACAATAACTCAACGGGTCAAGTAGAAGTGTGGTGTAACGTGGATGTTCAGAGATACACCACCCCCCCCAGCTGGAAAAGGACCCGCATTCTTTTTCTATTATGATGGATTCTTTAAGTCCTTCAACATCACTCTCTCCACTTCTGAAGACGAGTTAGCAACCAAGATGATGTATGAGGTCTTAAACTCACCCCTAGACTCAACAACATCCAACTCCCAAGGCCAGTCTTCTAGTAACTCAGGGGGAGCACCGGAGGATAGTGACTCCTCTTCTGATGATGATGAAGAAGGGGAAAATGTTCAGGTGGATCAGGAGGAACAGGTTCCAACTACTACAAGTACACACGCATCAGATGTTGATGCCTCTAACACTTTGGAACTCCATACTCCCACTGCCACAGATATAGAACCTGTGGTTCACAATCTGAATAATGAGGTAGTTGTACCCACTACTCCTAGATCTCGTCTAAATGTTTATCATCCTCTGGACAATGTCATAGGGGATGTACAATCAGGAGTACAGACAAGAAATCAGCTATATTCAGCTGATTATGCCTTAGTTATGGAAAAAGGCTATCTTCACGACGGTGCTTATCGATGTTTTATGTCTCAATTTGAGCCAAAATATGTAAGTGATGCCTTAAACGATAAGCCTTGGGTGAGTGCCATGCAAGAAGAACTTTTTCAATTCAAGAAGTTAGGTGTATGGACTCTGGTGAACAGACCTAAAGGTGCTAAGGTCATCGGCACTAAATGGGTCTTAAAATGCAAGAAGGATGACTAAGGGGTCATTATCAGAAACAAGGCTTAGCTTGTAGTTCAAGGATTTCGACAAGTTAAGGGAATCGATTACAACGAAGTGTTTGCACCCGTGGCAAGAATGGAAGCAATTCGTATCTTTCTAGCCTATGCATCGTATATGAAGATGAAAGTCTATCAGCTCGATGTGAAAAGTGCATTCCTTCATGGTGAAATCCAAGAAACAGTGTACGTCAGTCAACCCGAGGGATTCGAGGATCCGTATCATCGGGACAGAGTTTACAAGCTGGACAAGGCTCTATACAGGCTTCATCAAGCCCCCAGAGCCTGGTATGAGAAACTCTCGACTCATCTTGTGAAACATGGGTTTTGAAGAGGAGTGATTGATTGTACATTTTTTATCAAAGAATAAGATGGTGACTTGCTGCTTGTACAGATCTATGTTGATGACATAATCTTCGGATCTAAAAACAAAGAGTTATGTAAAGAATTTGAAGCAGTAATAAAAGCAGAGTTCGAAATGAGTGCAATGGGAGAAATGAAGTTCTTCCTCGGATTACAGGTGGATCAGACACCTAAGGGAATTTTCCTACATCAAACCAAGTATGTAGGCGATATTCTCAGTCGGTTCGATATGGAGAATGCTTCGGCAGCTGGAACTCCTCTTGCTACAAACCACAATGTAGCACCTGATGAAAGTGGCGATCTGGTTGATGCCACCATGTACTGAGGAATGATCGGATCCCTCATGTATCTCACAACCTCATGACCTGATATCATGTACGTGACATGTCTATGCTCTAGATATCAGGCGAACCAAAAAGTCAACCATCTTATTGGGGTTAAAAGGATATTTTGTTATCTAAAGGGTACACCAACACTAGGATTGTGGTATCCTCATGATGATGACTTCGAGCTTATAGCGTATAGTGACTCGGATTATGGCGGTTGCAAAATGAACTACAAGTCCACATAAGCAGGATGTCAATTCTTTGGGAGGAGATTAGTGACCTGGCAGTGTAACAAGCAGACCTCGGTTGCTTTGTCATTCTGTGAAGCCGAATATGTTGTTGCTGCAAGTTAATGTTCACAAATCATCTGGATTCAACAGCAAATACGGGACTAAGGTTTGCAATTCTCTAATACTCCTATATATGTTGATAACTCTGCTGCGATAGCTATAACTAAAAATCCGGTCCAACATCCTAAAACTAAACACATCGGGATTAAATATTATTTTATACGTGATTGCTTTGAAAAACATTTAATCGATGTGGTTAAAATTAATACGGATTTTCAACGCGCTGACCTCTACACAAAATCCTTTGATAAACCACGTTTTCTATATCTGTTAGAGGTCAACGGCGTTAAAAAGAAAAGTGATGTGATTTCCGACGATGACAGTACTCAGTCCGACAAGTAGATTTCATTATTTTTAATTTTTTAGTTTATTTTCTTTTATTTTATTTTTATTTTTATTTCTTCGCCTATTAAAATCCTAAAAACGCAAATCTTTAACAGTTTTAGAATTTTAGGGAGAGAATAGGTTAAGTTAGTATTTAATTTCAAAAAAAAACGAGGGAGGAGGACATGCGAACTAAAAGAAATGAGATCGTATCTGTGATACTGATTCAATGATTAAGGAAAATGATAGTACACAGAAACAAATATTTTGGGACTTTAAAAGAAGAAATTGTTTAAAATGCAAAATTCAAAGTATAAGTTTGAGAAGTCTAAGCAAAAATAAATGGAAAAATGATAGTAAAACTAGCTACTACTAAGGTAACGCGAACAAAGTAGACCTAGAGGTTGCTAGACCATTAGATGATGTGTCGGTAGATTCAACAAAATAGATAAGTAGACCTCGTTGGTGATCTCAAGATCAAACTAAGTTCTTCAACAAGTTGTGGGTTATCATCTTATCCCTGGTTAATCAACAGAGTTCCAATAAGAGGTGACGAGCAAAATAAACGCCACAAATGTGTGCGGATGACCATAATATGAGCAAAGCACATGATGAAAAATGTAAAAACAATCAAGCTAATAACCTATGTTGTTGGTGCGATCTGTGCAAAAACAATAAAATTGCTCAAACAATAAGATAGGTTGTGTGCCTCTCTACTGTGCAGTGGCACTGACCTGAGGATAAGCATAACCTAGATTTCTAGAATCATTGTTGTTTGTCGCCTCTCTGCTGTAGGTGGCACTGACTGAGAATTGGCTCTCTTGAAAGCTCTAAGAATAGTTTCTCTTGTCAAAATACCGTAACCGCTCAAAAATCACCTGAGGAGTGTTGTTGATTCCATATAAGTGTTTGATCCACAAAATGCTTGTTGAATAATTAACCCTTAAACCATCACCAATCTGTGTTTCGAAAGTCCAGTAAGGATTTAAGGGGAAAAAGTGTACTGACAATATCGTGGCTGCACCTATTGAAAGTCAACACCACTATGGCATCTTGTGGTACTAGTATGATTTCCTAGACTGCTAATGACTCTCGATGAAATAAGAATTGAGCATCAAAAGGTTGTAAAATGTCCCGAATAATAATTTGACTTACAGTATGTTCCATAATGAACGTTCCACTTATGGTCAAAATAACCTTGAAGCTGCCTGTCTAAAAAAATCCGTTAGATATCTATCTCAGGATTTCCATCACAGAAAACTTACAAAATAATTTACTTTGTTTTTCAGTTCTAGTAGTTTCAGTTTTTAATTTTTCAGTCAGTTTAGTTTGTTGGACCAAAGAAACAATGAGCCAAGATCAGAAAACCTCTAAGTCCCACACGGTATCACAACAACTGCTGAAAGCCTCATCAGTAGTTTGACAAGTGCTGAAGACTTCAACAGCTGAAGATCAAGTGCTGAAGACCTTAACAGCTGAAGAACCAAAGTGCTGAAGTACAACAGCTGAAGAACACAAGTGCTGAAGCTGAAAGACCAAAGTACTGAAGTACAACAGCTGAAGAGTTCACAAGTGCTGAAGATCAACAACTGATGTACAAAGTCTGAAGACAAAGACTGAAGACATCAGCTGATGATATCTACTGAAGTCATCAGCTGATGAAACACCTGAAGGTCAAAGTCTGAAGATCAAGTACTGAAGCCTCAGTAGTTTGTCACAACTGCTGAAGAGTACTTCTTCAGTAGTTGTGATATCAGTAGTTTTATTTTCTATGTTTCAGTAGTTTTGTAAAACGACTGAAGAGCTTGTTCTTCAGTCGTTGTAGTTTCAGTAGTTTTATATTTTGTACTTAACTTGCTGATATGTTCTCAGTAGTTGTGAACATTTCAGTAGTTTGTTAAGAATTAGTTATTTTTGTATTGGATCTGCCAGTTGTCACTTTCCGTGATAACAGCAGTGATTGTTGCACTCTATATAAGGAGTGACAACCTATTGTAATCAGTGAGGGAAATGAGTAATGAATGGAATGAATGATTGATTTGATTAGAAATATTCTACATCTATAAACATTCCTAGAAATCAGAAATACATATTCTCTCCCTATAACCGTATGCGATCTTAATGCTTACAAATATCGATTGCTTGCTACAATTTGTCTAATTCGTGTTTGTATTCCGCTGCTTTATATTCTGATACATCAAACTTGTGATCACTGATCCTGTCAAATGGTATCAGAGCAGGTTAATCATTGATCGATCTAATAATTGATCATTGAAACTGCTATTCAAGATCCAAGTTTGATTGAATTAGCTTTTGTTTTTGCAAGAAACGGTTATAGAGATTGAATTTTCTGTATTTCTGCTCATTCATCCTGAGATCTTTTCTTGGTTCTCATTGAGTTTGTTGTGGTTTGTCTAAAACTTTTTAAAACTTGAACTAAACTGTTTTTGAACTGAAAATGACCACTCCCTCCAATGATCCTCACAATACTGGTTCCTCAACCAAGCCCCTATGCTGGTTAGGAATGAGTATAACATATGGCAAAGACGTATGCTCCATCACCTGTCTGTTAACAGCGCAGGGTGTTGGACATCAGTGGTACATGGTCCACACAAGCCTATGGTGAATAACCCGGAAACCAATCAAATGGTTCCGAAGAGGAGGGAGCAATACTCAGATGAGGATAAGAAGTTGCTTGAGATTGATGCAAAAGCCCATGGAATTCTGGCCATGGCTTTGCCCAATGAAATCTATTCTGGGCTAATGCATCATGAAACTGCCCATGACCTCTGGATTGCTTTGAAAGAACAATTTGGAGGAACAGATGAGGTCTTGGCAAATAATAGAGAAATTCTTGCCCAACAATATGAGACATTCTCTCATAGAAAGGGTGAGACACTGACTCAACAATATGAGCGGTTTTCTTGTTTGATCTCTGAACTAAAAATGGTCAAACTTGAATACACCAATATTCAGATGAATAACAGATTTCTCAGATCACTGCCTGAGAGATGGGACACATATACTATTGTCCTACGCTCCAGTGCAAGTTTGGACAAACTATCTCTCACCCAACTCCATGGGAAATTGCTCACTTTTGAGAGAGAGATAGAACAGAAGAGAAAGCTGTCTTCATCTGGAAAGCTCACTGAAGACTTTATACAAGGCAACACTGCCTTGGTGGGTCATGAGTCAGATATGCTTCATCTGAATGCCAGTATGATGAGCATATTAATTTCTCTTCGAGCACTTCTGATTCTGCATTTGTAAGTGTTGATGGTCAGTTTACTGGGTGTAATAATGACAATCTATGTTTCATTATGGATGATCTCAAGGGGATTGCTGATGATGATGACTTAGAAGAGATGGATATTTTGAGCCAAATGGCCTTGATAAATATCAGATCTCAGAAGTTCTACAAAAGAACTGGAAGAAAATTCCCAGGACTCTCTGGCAAAACCAAAGTTGGTTTTGACAAGAGCAAGTTGAGGTGTCACAAATGCCAACGGCTTGGACACTTTGCAAGAGAGTGTAGATCAACTGGATCTAACTCTACTGCACCCTTTGTGACTTTTCCTGGCAATAGTCAACAACACAGAGGGCAACATCCTGTCACATCTAGTCATCATCCTCAACAACAATCTCCGGCATATTTTGTTCCTCAGGGTCAAATGCCATATCAGTACCCTTGTTATTACATGCCACAGTCAAATCAAGTTCAAGTTCCTATGACACCACAACCTCATGCATTACCAGAACCTCAGCCTTCCCTATCTCATCAACACAACTTCATCTCAACAACACAGCTTCTTCACCCCAGGAGTTGTTGACTGGAGCAGTTTACCAGATGACTTGTCTGGTCATGATCAACTGTTCTCAGGTGCTGGTCAACATGGTGGTGACAGTCCCTTTGGGAATCTAGCTCTTATGGCTTTGGAGTCTGCTGATACTTCATCTTCCAATGCCTCTACACCTCAGGTATCACAGGTATCCTCTGAGGCAAAAGCCAAATTATGTTCTGAACCAATGCATAGCAGCATTTGCTTCCATTAGAGAAGCAAATGTAGCTTTAATTAATAAGAACATTGAGCTAGAACAAATAATTTCCAAAAACAAAGCTGAGTTTGAGTTTGTGCTCAAAGATAAAAATGATGAGGTTATAAACTGAATTGCCAAATAATTGATGATAAGGCTAGAGAGAAGATGTACTTCTAGAGAAGTACAAAGATCTCAAAGAAACCCTTGCAGTTACCCAGGTCGAGTGTGATAGATGGGTACAATCATGCAAAGGTTTTGAAATGCTTCTTAGTAAGCAATCTGCTTCAAATGTGAAGTTTGGAATTGGCTACAATCACACTGCTCCACCTACAGATTTTACCCCAAGAGCAGAGGTAGAATCTGATGGTGAGAGTGATAACCAATCCATCACATCATGTGATCTACCTTCTGATACAGCACAATCAGAAGTAGCAGTCAGCATCAAGTCCTCTTTGAACCTATCAGCTGATGTTGATGGTCCAAATGCTGACATTCACATGATCAATAAGTTGATCAACTCAGGAGTAATCCTGAAGGTCCTGAAAGGACTGGAGAGCAGGATTTAACACCTGAAGTTCAAACTTCAACTGCTGTCAGTACTGAAGAGAAGAAAACTGGCAGTAGAAAGAGTTTGAAGACTACTAAAGAGGCTGTCAAGAAAGCAACCAATGCTTCCAAAGCATTGAAGAACAAGTCTTCTGTTGCTTCACCATCTTTAGTTGATGATCAACCTAAGATGAAGAAGAAACCATGTGAAGTATGTGGTTTGTTCAATCATCTTACAGATGATTGTTGGTACAAAAGAGGTTCCAAACTCAAACAAAAAGAAGAAAAATTAATGAGAAAATGGTAAAAATGAAAACTGAGTTTGAGACCACATTTGTATCAGCAACATCAAATCCTGTAACCCTTAAGTCCTTAAAGCAATCCAAAAAGGAAGGAGTTAAACAGGTGACAGCTGAGGGTGCTCAAAAGAAGAAGGTGCAACATAGGACCTTATCTAACTCCACTAGCAATGTGTCTGATGAGCTGAAAGCTTTATCACAAAATCAGACACAGCTGGTGATGATGGTACAACATCTGTTGGGTAGAGTTAACCAACTAGATTCTCCTATGTTGAAACCACAGAAAAGGAGGTCTAAGCCAAAGGACTCCTCTTCTACACCATCTTCTTCTTCTCAGGCTGTTGTTACAAATAAACATGTTAGTTTACCATCTATTGATGAGACCAGGCCCAAAACCAAAAAGGTTTGGGTCTCTAAAACTAACTGATTGTTTATTATTGCAGGGTTCTTCAACATGCCAAAGTAGCATCTGGTATGTAGACAGTGGGGGATCTATGCACATGACTGGGAACATCTCTCTTCTTCATGACTACTCTCAAGGAAAGAAGGGATTTGTCTCTTTTGGCAATGATGCTAGGGGTTACATCATCGGTAAGGGCTTTGTCTCCAATGGAGAAATCAAATTTGATGATGTTAATCATGTGGAAAATCTCAAGTACAACCTCTTGAGTGTCAGTCAAATGTGTGATAAAGGCCATGTTGCCCTTTTCACAAGTCAAAACTGTAGGATTCTGTCATCCAAAGTTTTGCACTTGATTGACAAGGTGTTGGATGATCACACTCTCCTGAAAGCCAACAGGACAGGAAGAGTGTATGCCTTAGATCTCTCTAAGAAGATAGATCTCAAAGGCAATCCTTGCCTATTTTCCAAAGCCTCTTCTCAAGAATCTAAACTGTGGCACAGGAGGCTTGGTCATGTTAATCTCAAAAACATGAATCAGCTTAGCCACAAGTTTAGTCAGAGGCTTACCAATAAAGGAGTTCCACTGTGATGAAACTGCACTGCTTGTTTAAAAGGAAAACAGCACAAGGTCTCATTCCTCCTATTGAAGTGTCCAAGTCCACTGCCTGCTTGCAATTACTGCATATGGATCTATTTGGTCCTGTGAGAGTAATGAGCATGGCAAAGAAGAAATACTGTCTGGTAATTGTGGATGATTACTCCAGATTTGTATGGACTTTCTTTCTACATTCAAAGGATGAGGCTGCTCAGAAGATTATCCACTTTGTGCTGTACATTGAGAAGCAGTATTCCCTTCCAGTCAAGTGTATTAGGAGTGATAATGGAACTGAGTTCAGAAATCATACACTTGATGACTTCTATCTTTCAAAGGGAATCAAAAGGCAGTTCAGCATTCCAAGGACTCCAGAACAAAATGGAGTAGTGGAGAGAAAGAACAGGACCCTCATTGAAGCTGCAAGGTCCATGCTGGCTGACTCAGGTTTGCCATTGACCTTTTGGGCCGAAGCTGTCAACACAGCTTGTTATGTGCAAAATAGAGTTTTAGTAAATCAGAGGTTGATGAAGACTCCATATGAAGTTCTCCATCATTTGGCTCCTCTGATTTCATTTTTCAAAGCATTTGGGTGTCCCTGTTTTATTCTCAACACAAAGGATCAACTCCACAAATTTGATCCTAAGGTGGATGCAGGATACTTTGTTGGTTATTCATCTACTTGCAAGGCATACAGAGTCTTCAACTGCAGAACAAAGATGGTTGAAGAAACTCTACATGTTAAGTTTAATGAATCTCCAAAGGACAAGATTCCACAAAGTCCTGTGGAGTTATTTGATTTGGACATACTGCAATATGTTCCTTATCAAACTCCTGCTGTTGCTCCTGTCAACAGTTCACCACCTGGTGGTACTGCTGATGATGATGATGATTGCAGTACTCACCTCTTCAGGTTTAGTGATCAGCTGCCTGACTCAACTAGACCTGATGTTCCTGTAGCGCCAGTAGCACCATCCACAACAAATGCTGATGAGATTTCTTCGAATTCAACTTCCTTTGAATTACCATCCACTGATTGGTTTCAAGGAAATGATTCACCATCACCATCTGTTGCTGCTGAACGGCTACAAACACTTGCACAGATCTCATTGTGTATCAAGATCTGAAGAATCACCCTATGTCTCAAATCATTGGTGATATCACTGCTGGAGTATCAACAAGAAGTCAATTGTCAAATTTCTGCTTCTATGCTCTCTTCATCAGTCAGCAAGAGCCAAAGAATTATCACATTGCTTTAAAGGACAATGGATGGGTTGATGCCATGCAGCTTGAGCTTCTTCAGTTCAAGAAACAGCAAGTGTGGGAACTGGTTCCTCTACCTCCAGGTAAGTGTGCAATAGGCACTAAATGGGTGTTTAGGAACAAAACTGATGAAAATGGGCTTATTGTTAAGAACAAGGCCAGACTGGTTGTTCAGGGGTTTGCACAAGAAGAAGGTATTGATTATGATGAAACCTTTGCCCCTGTAGCCAGACTGGAAGCAATTCGATTGTTTTTAGCTTATGCTGCTTATCAAAAACTTAAAGTCTTTCAAATGGATGTCAAAAGTGCATTTTTGTATGGAAAAGTTAAAGAAGAGGTTTATGTATGTCAACCTCCAGGCTTTGAGGACAATAAACATCCTAATTGGGTGTATAAGCTTGATAAAGCTCTTTATGGGTTAAAACAAGCTCCCAGAGCCTGGTATGAGACATTATCAAACTTTCTTCTGGAAAACAATTTCACTAGAGGCTCCATAGACAAGACTTTATTCATTAAGAAAGCTGGGCAGCATAATCTACTTGTTCAAATTTATGTAGATGATATCATTTTTGCATCCTCTGATCCAAAGTTGTGTGATGCCTTTACAAAGTTGATGCAACAGAAGTTTGAAATGAGTGCCATGGGAGAATTACAGTTCTTTCTGGGGTTGCAAATCAAACAAAAGGCTGATGGAATTTTTATTCATCAATCCAAATATACAAAAGATCTTTTGCAAAAGTTTGATTTACAAAACTGTAAGCCCTGTTCTACTCCCATGAGCAGCACCACACAACTGGACTCAGATCAGAAAGGTAAAGTGGTTGATGAAACACTTTACAGATGTATGATTGGGTCCTTGATGTATTTAACAGCTTCTAGACCAGATATTATGTTTGCTACATGTGTTTGTGCTAGATTTCAGGCTGCACCTAAAGAGTCTCATCTGATTGCAGTCAAGAGGATCTTTAGATATCTGCAAGGCACTCCATCTCTAGGTTTATGGTATTCTACCGGACATTCTGGTAAATTAGTTGCTTTTTCTGACAGTGACTATGCAGGGTGTAAGTTGACCAGGAAATCAACTTCTGGTGGATGTCAATTCCTAGGCAACTGCTTGATTTCTTGGCAGAGCAAGAAACAGACCTCAGTTGCTACATCCACTGCTGAAGCAGAGTACATTGCTGCTGCAAGCTGTACATCTCAGGTACTCTGGCTTCAAAACCAACTTTTGGATTATGGCATTACAGAGACTAAGACTCCATTGTTAATGGATAGTGCTTCAGCTCTTTGCATTGTCAAAAATCCAGTCCAGCACTCTAGGACCAAACATATAGAGATCAGACATCATTTTATAAGGGATTGTTTTGAAAAAGGTCTGATTGATCCTAAGTTTGTGCCTAGTGCTGATGAGCTTGCAGACATTTTTACTAAGCCTTTGGATAGTTCAACTTTCCAAAACCTGGTGTTAAGGCTTGGTATGCTGCAGCTAGAATAGGTGACAACTACTGATGATCTCAGTAATTCATACTGATGATCATGAGTACTATGTCACATATAAGTACTGATGAGCTCTTTTAACCTCAGTAGTTTTTATAACTACTGAAGGCTAAATGTCTCACAAGTACTGAAGTACTTCATCTGCTCTAAACTACTGATGTAGTTACTGATGCAGTCATAACTACTGCAATCAGTAAAAACAGATAAGTACTGATGTCCTATGAAACAACTGAAATCAGCCAAAAGACTGATGAATGTGTTGAGGACAGTTTGAAACAGCTGAAAAGCTAAGAATTGACGAAAACAGCTGAAGAGAACTTTCTCTTCAGTCGTTTGTACAACTGCTGTTTCATTTTAAACAACTGAAGCAAAACCACGTCTTCAGTAGTTTATAACTACTGATGACTAATACCAAGTCTTCAGTTGTTTACAACAGCTGATGACAAAACCACTGTCTTCAGTAGTTTCATAACTACTGATGACAAACACCATGTCCTCAGTTGTTTCAATCATCTGAAGTCAAAACCACGGTCTTCAGTAGTTTTCTAAACTACTGATGCCTAACACCACGACTTCAGCTGTTTCAACGTCTGAAAGGATAATACCATGTCAACGGTCGTTTAAAACTACTGATGACTAACACCACATCCTTCAGTCGTTTCCTCACCCGTACCCTATAAATACCCCTAACCTGAGCTCTCCATGCTTCATCTTCTTCAAACCTAACGTTCCTCTCCAAAACTTCCTCTTCTCCATGGCGTCTATGCAAATTAAACCGCGACACAACTGTGTTGCCTACCTCACAAAATCGCCGATCTGGACTAAGTTCGATACTGCTATCGATCTTATGGTTCAGTCCCAATACAACAAGGCATTCCTTCTGAACCCGTTTACATGCCGAATCCTTGAACCAATTTTGGATGAACGTTACTGTTACAACTGAGGAGAGCAACACACGATCCCTCCGGTCAGTCGTCAACAACAAAGAAGTAGTCATTACTCCTGCAACAATCCGTAAAATTCTTCAACTGAGTGATGCTACCTCTCCTGCTGGATATCCGAAGGGCACCATAGATCTATCATTTGCTCAGCATGGATATCAAGGTGATCTCAGTGCCACCACCATCATGAAGAAACACTTTAATGACGCTGAGCGCCTGATTTTTCACATGGTCAATGTATGTTTGGCCCCTAAGACATCGTCTTGGGATCAAATGTCCACCAAATGGCAGCAGGTAATGTATTCTATCCTTGAGCAACAACCACTAAACTTTTCAGAATTAATATTTTCAGAGCTCAAAGATATGGCTCAAAAACTAACTGCCAACCGTTGGATACTCTATCCACGGTTCATAATGGCCATTATTATAGACCAGCTTAATGCTGAGGGACTTGTTGGCTTGGGAGTCCCTGCTACGGCTGTTCTGCCAGAAGTATACTCCCGGCACAACTCTGACCGGACACTCAAACTGGCTGCCAAGCTGCGAAAACCCACGCAGCTGGAACCCACAGCCACCACCTCCAAATCCAATGTCCCCACAAACCCACCAAAAAGAAACCCAAAATGGCTACTCAGGGAATTGAGTCCCCTGAGGATGCTCCTGCACCACAACGCAGGATATATCCACTAGTCCAAACCCCTAGTGGATACAATGACTCTTCCAGCCACAGCCGCTCAGGCTTCCTCTCAACAGGAGCCTGCAGCAACCCAAGGGGCACCTACTTATCTGGGATCTTCCTCACTTGAGGAGATTGCCATTGAAGAGCACCATCCACCCCAGGTGCACACTGCTTCTATCCCCTCACCCCAAACAACCGCCCTCACAGCCCAACTTTAATAGTTGCACAAGTGCTGACTCAATTGCACTCCTCACCCCCTCCCCAGAAACCACTTACTACTGGGAATACCTCTACAATTGAGGGGGAGGAACACAGTGCACCTGAGAACCCACAGCACAGGGGTTTCCAATTCTATCTCCTGGTGTAGACAAGGAGCTTAGAATATCTAGTGAGGCTGCCACCTCCTCTGACTCAGCACATGACCAGAGTGAGGCTGGTAACATTGCTAAGACCTCCCTAGAGGCAACAGCTGATGATGGACATTGTCCTGAGGCTGGAAGTCCCCAGTACCAAGCACAAGGGGCATGCACCAACTGGTCTACACCCAGTGCATGTAAATCCTGCTCTAAGCAGGAGGTCAGGTGATTCAGTATCAACTGATGATGACCTGAGCTTCTTCTATGATGTAGTTGCTCAAAACACCATTCTAGAGGATGAGGTTAGCAGACTCAAAGAGCTGCTGGCCAAGATGTCTCAGGATGCAAGTCCATCTGCCACATCATACACCACAGATGGCACCTTCCCTTGAAGGTTTCCCAAACACAGAGCCACCCCAAAATCAACCACCTGCCTCTGCTTCAGGCCCTACTTCTCAGGAACAGAACCCTCCTGAGCAAATAGGTGCTGTACTCCAAAATTCCCTCCCTCTCATCACCCCATAATCACTGATATAGTGATCAAAGCCCTTGATGAGAGGCTTTCCTAACATTACAGCCCTTGGTTGATGCTGCTGTCCAAAAGACTCTTTCTGCGGTACAAACCCCTTCCTCCAATGCAACCAAAAAGGGGGAGAGTACTGCAGTGAAAGAAAGGAAGAGGAAAAGATCTGAGGAAAAGGAAGAGAAGCAAGCCAAGAGGAGGAAAAAGAAAAGCAACCTCTGCTCACTTACAAGCGAAAGAGAAGTGCTGATGATCACACTGCTGAAGAAAAATCCTTGGAGGAGCTGGTCAAAGAAGCTGACACCACACACAGCCGCTCCATGGATAAAATAATTGAACAACTCTTCAGGCAGGGGTTTGACACAGCCACACTGGATAGTGAGATCAGAAGGTTAGAAGTACAAGAGATACAAACCCGATGGGCAGGGTATGATGCTCTTGAGAAAGAGAGGTTGGAAATAATGATCCGCTTTATTGCAAAATACTTGGGAAGATCATTAATGGAGATCCGCGCATGGACCAGGGACAGCATTCTGGCTATAGCCACCAGAATCTGTCTGTCTGAGCAATTTAACAAAGGGATTATTGTGGAAGCCCTTGATGAGGCTGGGGCTGGCAAAAGGTTAGAGATGGCTAAACTCACAAAGGCGAAAATAACTACAAGGATGCTAGATCAACCTTCCCTTCCACCCACTCAAACAGATCCTATCCCTCAAATCTCCCAACCAACCTCTAAGCCAAATCCCAAATCCTCTTTCTTCAAAACCAATCCCTTCACCAACCCAACCATCATCCAGTGATGTACCCAGAAGGAGGAGAAGGGTGCTGAGGATGGAAGAAGAAGAAGAAGAAGAGGATGAAGATGATAGTCTGCCACTCTCTGCTGTTCTGAAGCTACCAAAACCCCGAAGTCAACCCATGATCACACCTGACTCTCAAAGGGAAATGGTCAGAGTCAAGATAGAAGAAGAAGAACAGCAGAAACAGCACGATGAGCAACTGTTGAAGATGGTTGACAAGGAATTTCCTCAGTCATCATCTATTCAAGCCATGAAAGGGCATGCTCAAAGGCTGTACACTCTCAGGCACACCTTTCAGTATCAGAAGGAGAGAGTGAGAGTATGGCCAGACCCCAGGGTGAGTTCTAGAATCCATAAAAGAACTATCCCACACAGATACAACGGCCAGGTACGAAAAACAATAGAATCTACCATCATGTTGGCCGTTGTAGTCTCACCTTGGGAAATCATTGATGAATTCAAGAAAGCTCACCAAGCAAAGAAGACACCTCAAGCCTTACTAGAAAACAAGATGATTAAGAAGGGTTTTTATATAAAAAGCTTGAAGACATCCAAAAGAATGAGCTCCAGTTACTCCTTGAAGGCAACCATCCTGATGAATTTGTATATAGGGAGGTAACTACGGTGGAGCTGAAAAATGGCAGGACCATGAAGTACTTATCAGAGTACTATGGTCCAGAGTTCTTCTTCGAAGGAGGAGCAGAAGAACTCTCTCAGGAGGAACAAGTTGTTCTCCTTGAGGCCTATGTTCGTGAGTCATACAGACTCATTATGGGGAAGTAAATCTCATGAATGGGATAACAACTCTGTGTCCAGTTCCCCAAAACAGAGTTCCCATTCATACTCTGCCAAACAAATATTTGAGATTTCTTCCCAGGCCGGAGCTTACATGGGTCATCTTCTCTACTGATCAAGAAGGAAAAAGACCAACATTTTGCCATCAATAAGTGGGAGTATAAATAAGTTAGAGGTTTTGGCTGCATTGGTTCAGGGGGAGTTTGTTGGACCAAAAGAACCAATGAGCCAAGATCAGAAAACCTCTAAGTCCCACACGGTATCACAACAACTGCTGAAAGCCTCATCAGTAGTTTGACAAGTGCTGAAGACTTCAACAGCTGAAGATCAAGTGCTGAAGACCTTAACAGCTGAAGAACCAAAGTGCTGAAGTACAACAGCTGAAGAACACAAGTGCTGAAGCTGAAAGACCAAAGTACTGAAGTACAACAGCTGAAGAGTTCACAAGTGCTGAAGATCAACAACTGATGTACAAAGTCTGAAGACAAAGACTGAAGACATCAGCTGATGATATCTACTGAAGTCATCAGCTGATGAAACACCTGAAGGTCAAAGTCTGAAGATCAAGTACTGAAGCCTCAGTAGTTTGTCACAACTGCTGAAGAGTACTTCTTCAGTAGTTGTGATATCAGTAGTTTTATTTTTATGTTTCAGTAGTTTTGTAAAACGACTGAAGAGCTTGTTCTTCAGTCGTTGTAGTTTCAGTAGTTTTATATTTTGTACTTAACTTGCTGATATGTTCAGTAGTTGTGAACATTTCAGTAGTTTGTTAAGAATTAGTTATTTTTGTATTGGATCTGCCAGTTGTCACTTCCGTGATAACAGCAGTGATTTGCACTCTATATAAGGAGTGACAACCTATTGTAATCAGTGAGGGAATGAGTAATTGAATGGAATGAATGATTGATTTGATTAGAAATATTCTACATCTATAAACATTCCTAGAAATCAGAAATACATATTCTCTCCCTATAACCGTATGCGGTCTTAATGCTTACAAATATCGATTGCTTGCTACAATTTGTCTAATTCGTGTTTGTATTCCGCTGCTTTATATTCTGATACATCAAACTTGTGATCACTGATCCTGTCATAGTTGTTAAAATTCGGACTACGTATTGGAATTCTGTCTGGAATCTAATCACTAAAAGGGGTCACGTCTGAGGTGACCAAACGGGTTTTCAAAGGTTTAAAAGGATCACGTCTGAGGTGATCAAAAGTTTTCAAAAATTGAATGGTCATGTTGTGACTAAAGAATGCTCAAAATGTTTTATTATAGTTAAAAGGGTTAAGCATCAAATGATCACAAAGTCAAAATCATAAGTAGAGGCATTCGCACGACTGGACATGAGTATGGACCAGTCATACGATTGGACCATACTTTTAACCAGTCAACGAATGGGCATGAGTGTATGAACATTCACACGACTTGGCTTACAAGAATGAGCCAGTCTCCTGAATGGGGTTGACCGAATGAGTGTCGCCCGACTGAAACCCAATCGGCGACTGAATATGACTGATTGAACCAATTGCACGACTGAGATCCAATCGCGCGAATGAAAAGAGCGAATGGATCCATCGCCCGATTGAAACCAGATTCAGTATAAATAGGGCTAAAGCAGGTCGCATATGTTCATCACTCCTCATTCGCCTTAAAATCGCCCGATAGTGTCGTTACTTGCCCGATTTTCTATTGACTTGCTTGAGTACAAATTGTTGTATTCTGACGATTGCCAGGTTATACAGGTACAGTGCGGTGCAATTTACTCAAATGTCAATCGATTTGTACCCTAAATGACTGAATCATCCCTAAAATAGAATCGAGACTAGTTTGACTAATAAACTAATAAAACTAAGTATTTATGAAATTGAAAGTTATTAGGTGTTATATCGGCACTTGCGAGACTAATGAGCCAAACCACAACGTCTAACATTAAGTTTGCTCAAAATTTGAATTTGAATTGAATAGACAGTCTGACATGCGAATGGACACCCTGATGAACTTTAATCGCACGACTGAGCTGGGCGAATGACTTAGTCGGCCGAATGAACGAGACGAATGAGCTCAGTCGCCCGACTGAACTCAGTCACAGGCTCAGTCGCCCGACTGAACTCAGTCGCAGGTTCAGTCGCCGACTGAACCCAGTCGCATGCTAAGTCGCCCGTCTGAAGTCAGTCGCATACCAAATAAATAGACTTAACTCAATCGTATGATTTAATCGCACCATTGAATGAGACTGATCTCAAACAGTTTAAAGTGAAATGGTTTCTGTTATGGGTTGATCTAATATGTATATGTCTTGTGTTATAGATTCATGGCAGATCGGTGGATCATAAACACCAAGCACAATATTTGTGCTCACTTGGATGCCACCACTCGGAATGCTGCCGAGTTTGCTAGTATTATTGCACTCCTAAGGAGATCAAGGATATATCGAGCGATATCTACACCTTGCACACCCTATAGGTCGATACAGCAGGCCTTCTAGGAAGGGCTTCCATTGACCGATCGACTGAGCCCTACAGTATACGTAGCTCCATCTTTGGCCAGGAGATTGAGGTCACAACAGCTTATCTGAGACGTGATCTTGATTTGGGAGATGATGTTGCTTACCCCACCAGACTACATCCTCTTACTGTAAAGGGATGCTTTCTACGGATGAGGTACACTGGGGACATCAATGCAGGTGTGCTTAATAAAAAGCAACATGTGTCCCCAGTTCAAGTATCTAACTCATGTCATCCTGAAGTGCATTGCTTCTCGAAAGGGTGGATTTGATGATTTATCTGATCAAATCTAGAATGCCTACATGGCACTGGTGCTGAATCACCCTTTCAGCTTCTCCAACATGATATTCTCCTACTTGATCGAGAATATAAAGGCAAAAGGCAAAGAGGGCTTCTGCATGTACCGAGATTTCTGCAGATGATCATTGACGAGAAGCTTCCTTCTTTGCCTAAGGAGAGCCATGATGTTGTATCTCTCAAGATCATGGATGATACCACTCTTGGAAGAATGAAGGTATACAGGGGCAAGCAGGTAAATCCAGGTAAAGAGATTATTTGAGCATTTGGCTAGAGAATACTATGTGGCGCCAGCTCGACGAAAGTGGCGTCACGAGGACAGTGACTCAGATGTAGAGCAGATTGCTCTTCCCTCCAATGACTCTGATGGTGATGATCATGATGCTGATCAGGGAGGGGATGGTCAGGGTGGAACCAAACTAGCTCCTATTCACCCTGACTTTCAAATGGAGGAGGAGTCTGAGGAAGAGTCTCTGGTGCGAACGGTGGGGAGCCGTGTCGTAGCCACGGAGAGAGGTATAAGGGCGGTTGTGGACGCAAGGGGAGTCTGGGGATGTTGTTGCTGCTGATACAGATCCATCATATACCCGGACCTGCCCTGTAGCCAAGGGAGAGCCATAGTGCCTAAGGCACAAGGAAGAAGAGAATGGCTTAACCCTATGGCAAGAAGGGGAAGAGACTAAAGTTATGTTGACCTCTGCTACAACCACAACCACCACCTCAGCCACTACTACTAACACCACCACTACCACCCCACAATCACTACCACACTCCCCTCCACCTCCACCATAGCTACCACCACCACTACTACCACTTCACCCACCATCACCACTACAGCCACTCCACCACCATCTACACTACTTCCACCACACTACAGCCTACCCATTACCACCCACACATATACCACCACCCAATTCACCATAGCCACCACCACTACCACCAGCTACCAGCCCGGACCATCGTCCCACCAGCCATTCACTACAGGATCGTCCCTACCTTCTGTTGGGGTAGAGGATCAGTTGGCAGCACTTAACAGGATGGTGCTGAAGCTGTGGGCTGCTGACGAGGAAAGAGCTGCACAAATCAGACAGCTTGTGGAGCCAAACGCTGCCCAAGCACAGCAGATCGCTCAGCAGGCCCACCTAATAGAGGATCAGGCTCAACAGATGGATGCTCAAAGTCAAGAGATTGCCCAACTCCAGGAGCATAAAGTTCTATCAACAAAGAAGATAGAGGAGTTGGAGGCTGCCAAAAAGACCATCATGCTCAACTTAAAGGAACAAGGCTGAGCCTCTAAAGATAAGAGAAAGGGATGGTGATGACGATGGTGATGACGATGATGATGAGGATGATGATGAAGAGGATGAGGATGAAATAGAGGGAGAAGATGATGAAGGTGCAAGAGATAAAGGAGATGATGAAGAAGAAGGTGATGCATTTGCATCAGGTGCCACACAAGCTAGTGAGAGGCGGACCAAGAAGAATCAAGATCAGGGTGCCTCGACCTCAGCCCTGACTGCAGAGGAGCACATGATTCAGGACAAACATAATGCCTAGATGTTTATGTAATTTTAAATCATATGTAATTAAATATTGTATTAAACTCATGTACATAATGTTTATATTTAGTTAATGTGTTAATGTCTTGATTATTGACTAATGGTTGATGTATTTATGTGTTTAAATCAAGCAGATCATTCATCTCAGCAAGATGAGTACGATGTTGCTCCCCTTCAGCAAATCAAGTCTCAAGACAATGATACTTGATTTGCAAGGGATTGTCCGGGGGTCTGTGAGTTATACTCCTGAAGAAGGAGAAATAATTCATGACCTTACTGATGAGCAACTAGCTGAGATATTCCGACTGAATCCAAATGAAATAGTGAAGGATGCTCCTACAATTGACATGGATAGTGATGGTGAGCTTAATGATGTAGACGAGATAGAGATTGAAGACGTCACAGCCCAACATTATCCAGAGTATGCTGACAATGAGGGAAATGTAGTCCCCAATCTGGGTGACACTCTTATCAGTGATACATTTGAAACACTAGATAAGATGGAGCAAGAGTCAGAGAAGAATAAGGATCAAGCCCAAGCCTCGGACGATGATGTCAACATAAAAGGCTGAATGGGCGGCATGTTTTGCAGAGATCAGAGCCTAACGCAGTGCTCCAAAGCCGAGTGCCTACACCAAGCTCTATAAAGTGAAGAAGCATCACAAGATGTCAGGCAAGATTATCGCATGGGCCTAATTTGAAGATCTTAATGTTTATGCTATCAAGAGGGAGAAGGGAATCGAGTACTTCAGATTCCCATACAATCTAAAGACTCTACCCAGTTTTGAGCTCAACCAGCTAGCCAAACTGAAGCTGTTATATGCTGACCCAAGAAAGATGTCAGGCCGGTTTGAAGCTGCTTTGAAAAGAGAGTACCACACCAGGTGGGTCAACTTCAAACCTTAACAACCGACGAGGTATATCAGAAGGTCTGAAGTTGATGCCATTACTGGAAAGCCAAAAATAATGCTGAAGTGGAGTTCTCCGCACACAATGTCGAGAATCCCTCTAAGGAAAACGCCCCAGGACTTCACTCCACACTTCAAGTGGTGGTACTATGACTGGAGAACAGGTGAGGCGGTCATAGTTCTGAACAGAAATGGAAATATGGAAACTATCAGGGTATGTGACCCGATGTGGCTAACTAACTTGTCTTCTGACGATGTTTACACTTTATACAAGTGGCCACTGTTCTATGACGCGCAAGACATTGTACACGCCCTCCAGTTCTAAAATGTGATAAGACTCTGCCTTGCATTCGAAATACATGCACGAGTTACAAGGGAGGAAAAGTACAAGAAATATGAAGAGCTGATGAAGAATGTTAGACAATAGAGTAAACTAGGTTCAACGGGGAGTTTGTAGATACATATGTGTCTAGTTTATGAGCTTAATGTAAAATGTCTTTCATGTCTTAGATATATGTAATAGAATGGGTTTGAATGAAATACAATGTGTGGTTTATGCTTATAATGTTTAATATTTCATTAATTATTGTGTGTTAACACTTATTGAACTAACCATATAGGTTTGTGGTTGTTTACATAGTTCTTAGTCAATAATGATTGAGAAACGTGAGTAAACTTAATCGTGTGAAGTTCTCATACGAATGGACCATGCTAATGGACCATACGCATGAAGACTTCATGCTAATGAACCAGTCACACGACTGAACTAGGAGACTGGATCAGACGCACGATTGTAACATGAGATTGACTCAGTCGCACGACTGAATCTTCAGTTGTTCGGATGGATCAACCGCATGCTTCAATCGCACGACTGAACCATGCGAACGGCTCAGTTGCACAAATGGAAAACCCTAACCTATAAATACCACTTAATTCGTGGAAAAACATAACAATTCGAATACCTACGCACTAAATCGTACCCTAGCCGTTCAGAGACCCTAGAACACCTGTTCCAAGTTCATAGATCGCAGTAAATCGTTCTACTATCGTTCTTAACGTTTAGTTTCATTCTTGAATAGATTTTACTCGCGTTCTCACTTATTGGATTGCCAATCAAATAGGATTCCGCGCTATTTGGTTTGGTACACACGTTAATCAGTTAGTACTCCGTACCGAAAACGGTCCTAACATATTGGTTTTGACTTTGGAAGATTTTACACTCAGAGTATTTCTGATGCAGGGTGTAAAACTTCCAAAGCAACTTCTACTTTGCACTAAGTGCATGCATGCAAGAAAGATTGGTTTGTTTTAAATGCATCAACCTTTCGTTAAGCCTTACAATCTTCACGGTGAGATTAATACATAGTATTATGCAAGTTTTTGTAGAGTCATAATAAAACACATGACTCTATCTTGTATCTTTAGTATATTTACTTTAGTAGGGCTATCAAAATGTATGTAACTAGAAATCAAACCCCCGCGTCGTGGCATGTTTGCGAACATCGTTATGTGCATTACTACTGTGACACTAACGTGGTTACGTATATAAAAAAGCTTATAAAGTTGTGGCGGCTTAGTTTTGTAGATGGAACAAAGATAGAAAAGAATATTATGTCTCGCACGTTACAACGTAAATAGGACCCAACAAAAACATTTGCACAAACCCAGTAACGTTGATAATATATATAACTTAATTTTAAAAAAGCATTTACCATAATTAGAGTCAAACAATATTTTTTTTCTTTTAGAATAACGTTGTTAAGAACACGTTTGAGATTTTTGTTACGCGCGTTGTAAGAAATGTATGAAGTTGTGTGGCTTGGTTCTGGAGATCAAACATTAGATTAAAAAAGATTATTATGTTTCACACTTTGCTATGTAAACAAACTTAACACTAAACGACAAACCTGTTATAAAGTAGTAACAAATAAAATAATCATTTTTGGAAAAAAATAAAGGTAATTCATAAAAGAAAAAAAAAAGCAAAAGGAACAAAAGAACAAAAATTTAAAACTGAAATGGCGGGGAAAGGCGAGTTTAAGAATCGAAATTTGGTGGAGATTGCATTTGAACTTGTAAATGCCATGTAGTCAATTTAGAGTATTCATATCTTAATTTTAATCTTATTTTTATACTTACATTAAAAATCACTATATTTTCTTTTTATTTTCAATTAAATAATATTTTTATACACATTTATCATTACTTTTACTCTCTTCTTTACTTATAACTACTTTTAAAAACATTAAAAACTTTATAAATTGTTAGAACAATATATTACTAAATATATAAATTAATAGTAACATGTTTTTTCTCTATTTTACTCACAACCACTGACACTTATTTCATATAACATAGGAGATTACAATCATAATATTATATGAAACAGAATGTAAATGCTCTTACACGTATAAATATTTGAACTTAACCATTTTAGTAAAAAATAAGTATCAATGTCATTAGACCAACAGGCTATGAAACACTTAGATAGGTAAGGATACTACCAATAAATCAAATAAATAAAAGCAAGACTTCAAAAAAATAATAAAATGTATGTTATAACTTATCACCTTCTCTCCCACATGTTGCAAACTTTTAAGGCAAATGTCTAACACTGTTTGCTTATGGGTATTAAACAAATAGGATCTCTTTTCTACAAGTTAATTTACATGAAGAATGTGAGATGAAATCTCAAGCCATTTTTTAATCCAAGATGTCAACCCATCTAAAACACATTTGACCTTATCTAGTGTTTTATACATTTAGTAAGAACTTGTAAAAACAAATTGTTTCCTTCTATATTTACTTATACTTAAAAAACAATGTTGGTGGGGTTACTACCGGCCTTGCCACGTGTCAATCTCTTATTTGTTTTTTAATTTGTTTCTTTTTTTATTTATTAGGATTTAACTTAATATAAATAAATAACTTCCGAAACATTTCATAGAAGACATTGTTGTCAAGGTGGTTTAATGCAGTGTGTAAAAGCATATTTCCCTCTTTAAAAATTTTTAATTACATATATACCCAAGCAAAAAATTTAAATACATATATCTCCCTACAAAACCTTATAATTGATAAATTTACTCATTTTCATTAAAGTGGTTTATATAATGACTAATTTGCCCTTATTTTTACCAAAACTTAATAATTTCCGAATTCCTCCTACCAATCTTATAAATGACAAATAGATTAACAGCTCATGTGTAAGTTCTTATTAATTTTTTTGGAAGGATAATATTGTCATAACAATAAATTAGGTATATATGCAATTAAAGTTTTTGCTTGGGTATATATATGCATTTAAGGGATGTTTACAAGGGTATATATATGTAATTGATCCAAAGAAATAATGTTTAAAAAAAGAGGCATGTAATTGTTGGTGTTTAATTCAACTTAGTGAAATAAATGCTTACAACATAGTAGAATTCTCAAGCAAAAACTCTCATTCCATGGAAAATTCTTGTTAGCTTTGGGAGTGTATTCTTACAATTTAATTGGAATCAACAAATAAGAAAGAAAAAAAAGTGTTAGAGAGTTCTCACTAGTTCATCTTGATGTTTGACTTGAAGGATAACACCACATGATAAACTACTTGCTCAGTGTGAATATGTGTAGAGCCGTAGAGGGAAAATCGTTGGGTCATTTGTCATTACTTCATCAACTAGACCCAATATGTTTTCCTACTTTAGGATTCTTAATTTACGTGCAAATGGATTGTTGGTTGGGGAGTCTAAAGAGTTCAAACATGTTTTATTTGTTTATGTTTTGTTTTTTTAGGGTTATTGATTTTAATAATCTCAAGTTTAATTTATTGTTTGGGATTAATTCCAACTCAGCAAATGTTTACAGATACTTTCAACTTTTAATTTATTTTTCACTAACGATCCCTACTAATTGAGAGTTAACCCCGTTAGTTTTTTGATAAGGTGGACCTTTTTTGTGGCCAAAACACTAAACGGAAAGTTGATATCATCAGGTCCATCAATTTAAAACTTTCGCACCCGAAAACCCGTCAATCTCCATCTCCTGATTTGAACAACCGAACTCGTTGGAGGTAGATTTTAAGTGATAATGAAGGTTATACAATGGAAAATGGACCTAATTGAGACTAGGGAGTGCTGGAGTTAAAAAATGGCTTAAAGTTGACATCATTTCATAAAAAAAACTAACGAGCATTAACTCTAAGTCAGTAAGGGATCATTGTAGAAAAATAAGTTCAAAGTTAGGAGTGACTATATATATATTTTGAGTTAGAATTAATCCCGACCAATAAATGAAAGTTGAGATTGTTAAAATCCAATAACCCTTTTTTCTAATTTTTAAACATATATACAAACCCTAGCAATGTTATTAGAGTCATGTTTTAGGAAAATACGTTAACTGACAAAACATTTATGTTGTTACTATAATTTTTTTTCTTATTGGGTCAATATATTTCAATGATTGGTTTTCTAACACCCTGACTTCATAATTTTCGAGTTGGGTCGGGTAAACGTTGTATTTTAGTTTTTTTTTGAGTTTAAATAGCCATATATAAGTCACCAAACTTTTAGTCATACTTAAGAGAACTTAAGTAAACATTTAGTGATTGAGAATTGAAGGTGTTAGTTTTTTAATGATGTGAACTGTTTTATGGCTAAAACACTAAACAGAAAGTTGAAATCTACCTAATGCAACCGTCAATCTAAAACTTTTGCACCTTAAATCTCATCAATCTCTACCTCTGATCTGAACCAATTGACTCGTTAAAGGTAGATTGTAAGTATGATGGAGGCTATACACCATAAAACAAACATGTTTGAGGTCGGGCATCAGCGGAGTTGTAAATTGACTCAAAGCTAGCCTCATTTTATTAAAAAAACTAATGAATGTTAACTCTCAGTTAGTAAGGAATCGTTAGAGGAAAATAAGTTCAATACTAAAAGTGTTTATAAACATTTATTGAGTTGAGATTAATCTCAGCCAATAAATAAAAATTAAAATTATTAAAATCCAATAACTCTTATTTAATTCACTACATTATATATTATATTCTTTCTAACACTTTAAATTAAACATTTAAATTTTTCTTTAAAGATATTAACTATTAAATATTAAAATGTAAAGAAATGTCATGTCTACAAGTTAAGTTCTTAATTCTTCAATTAAGGGCTTTGTATATTTTCTGGATAGAATTTAGTAAAACATTTTTATGAACTAGCTTATGTATTTTTTAGATTCATAGCAGGATTGAAGAGCATATAAAGAGGTAAAACTTACAACAATTTGTCAAATGATAACTTTAACAACTGGGCACAACCATAGGTATGAGTATTTCAACATTAACACTGGCATTATTGTACTATTACTTTGTTCTTATATGGCATATGTTGGGGCCTATGTGTAGCAAAATTGTTGTGATATCTTTTTCAAAAAAGATTTTAAATGGTTTGCCAGTTGAAAACTATCATATACTTATCTTAATATAGGAGAGTAACTGAAAATTAGAGGTTGTATGATGGGTGGTTTGGATAATGTTGGAAATGTTTTAGTAATTGTTGGAAATGATCTGGAATGCGTTAACCACATTTCCCTTTTAGCTGATTTCTTACATGATCTTGCTATACACACTCAACAATTTCTTTAGATTATCTTATGTTAAATTTCAAGTAACCCGAGACAACTAATGAATCAAAATACTACTTATGCAAAGTGTATTTCACACAATCTGAAGTTTTATCCAAGATAACATATGATTATCATGGATCATACATATTTATTTTTAACAATCCTTAAAAGGTAAAATAAAATAATTTACCTAAAAAGGATGCAGGTCGCTTTGTTTTTGTAGATTGCATTTGTGTTTTGTAATGAGTCAGAATGCATGTTGCTTCTTTTTAATAACAGGTTAGATTGCAGTTTAGAGCCTTGACTTTGTTGGTATTTGGTGACATTGCATGTCCTTTTTTGTTGGTCTATATGCTAGAAGATGCATGGTTGGATAGCTTATATGTTCTTTTCAAATACAAATTTTGGAGTCATTTGGGGCTGGTCTACCAACAATGTTGATGTAACACCATTTGTTACCTTCATTGTTTCAGTTACATATGAAAGGGAAGCTACTGTGTGCTCTAATGTTGCCTTTCTGTATAATCATTTATCTGCTCTTAATCATTAGTGTGAAGCATTTATTTGAATTACTATAGACCCATTTAATCATGGGTTAGCCTGCGTGGATGATAGGATGTTTTAGGTCTCCAGGACACTTTTAGATGTTTCAAACCATTTTTTTTCAAAATTTAGCCTTTTATGGACGCATGACGTTATTGGTGCGCTGCATTACGCCTGAGCGCCCAGGCGTGTGTTTTAGGCGTCTTTGATTGATTCGAAGTATGACCCATTTCAGTAAAGTTATGGTTCAATTAGTCAAACAGAATTCTTACAACCTAAAACATCTCAGTATCCTCGTTTGAAACTCGCTAAACGCATAAACCTTGTTACAATGCAAGTCGTAAACAATAATTACTGGCTCGGTTAGTATCAAAACCAAACTGTCAGATATCTGGTGATACAAGTTCTAAATGACAAAAAGAAGCCATCTGATGTCAATAAAAACTGTTATTTGATAAAATGTTGGCTATGACAGATATACCGGAAGCAAAACTTAGCACATAACCAATGTAAAAAAGAACTCACTCAACAATGCATACGACTGTGGTTGTCTAGACTCGCCCCTCTCTCGTTCTTGAAGCGCCAGATCTCTCTGATGACCTGCCTCGCGACACTCTGGCACCAGGGGCCTCTGTTCTAAGATATCTCGAAGGGTTTGTTTCCTTTGCGACTCTTCTATCAGACACCCGATTGGTTTTTGAATCAGACCTTTCATCACTCGCGTATTTCCTATCACCCTTTGAATCTCGAGTGTTTCTTCTACGCGGATCATCAAACTTCACTGTCTTACTTGCTCTTCCTCTAATCTTTCGATTCCCACTTTCAAGATCCTCACTTTCACCATTATAACTACTTCTATGCCTCCTACCCTTCTGAAGTGTACCATTTTGTGCTTCAAAAGTCGTTCGCTTGGTGGGTGTTCTTGCATTAACAACCATGTTGTCTCTTTCATTATCATCATTCTTAGAATCACTATCATTGACAACTTCAGCTTCAGAATCATCTTCTTCATTCTCACTCAACTCATCATCTTCTTCATCTACATCTTCTGTAACTGTATCTTTTTGCTTTTTCACTCCAGCATCATCTGTGTTCTTTCCTTTGCTCTCCTCCTTCACCATGTTCATCAAATGAATATAACTAGACCTCAACTTCATCAACGGGTGTAGAGGCTTCGAAACCAGCAAATCCCTCTTGTAAGCCTCTCGTAACACAACCGTATGCGTGTTCAACTTACTAGAAACATAAAAGATCCCAGGGTGCTGTAACAAAGCCCTCTTAAACCGCGACCGCACGCCCAAATACTCTCCAAGAAACAAAAGATTATCCTTTTCAGTCTTCTTAGGTACGAAAAGATGCAGAACCTCATGCATCAAACCCACAATCCACTTCTCCGATTCATCACTTTTCTCCTGCAAATTCGACTCATTTCCATAAGGCGAAACGTATGGCAGCTTCTGCCAATCATCAACCCATCTCTTAAACTTCTTATCAATCTCAAACCCACGCGAATACCGCACGGGAAACGCACTCATCGAGTTCATTTCCATCACAGAAACCGCTAATTCATCACTCCAACACACCAATTCAAGTTCATCACCAGCAACCTGAAAGTAATCAGGAAACAGAGGAACAACACTTTGGGCGTAATCATTCGGCAAACCCAAATCCCATTTCAATTTATCAATCACCGAAAGGGGGATTTTGTTCACTCTAGCGATCATCAACAGCTTCAGTAACCGATTGGCCACATCTTTCTTATGAATCTCACTCGCGAACAGAATGTGCTCTTCAGCATCAAGGTTAACGTTTGAGGGGTCAGTTTGACATGAGGGTGGATTCCGACAGCACCTGGGAGAAATTCTTGGAAGACAGAGGGGTATTTGCGGATGAAATCGATGGGGCGAGTGGGTATGTGTAATGAAGATCGATTGTCGGAGATGATGTTGAGAGGGAGAGATTTTGAGGGTTGGGAGGTGATTAGGTTTTTGAGGTTGATCATGGGTTTGAGGTCTCGTTCTTTCTCGACGGCGTGGTCGAGTGCACGGTCGCGGACCCAGTTGATAGAGGAGACAACGGAGGAGGCGGTGGTAGTGAAAGGGTGGTGGCGTTGGAGAAGGTGGTGGTGGTGGTGGTGGTGGTGGTGGTGGTGGTGGTGGTGGTCATGGCGGCTAGGTCGCCGGAGATGGCGAAGGATGGAATGGTGATGCATACCAGAGGGGGTGTTTTTCTTGAAGTTTTGGGGTTTTGGGCTGCCTTGTAGCGAAAGAGGTTCATTTTTACAAGGGTATTTCTTGTGCTTGGAAAGCAAGAACTTGTTTAAAGTGTACTTGTAATATGTAAATAATAAAAAGAGATTATAAGTTAAGTTTTACTAGTCAAATGTTTAGAATTCAGTGAGTAGGTTTACTTAGCAATAAGTTTATTTTTGAGGAAGTTGGAAGTGCGGTTTCAACTAGGAAACTAATAAGTAAACCTGATTAATATTTGTCGTTTAAAAAAACTTGTTATACATAAACGATCCTGAGTCCATGCATGAGTTGTAAGACGAGGAAAAAGAGTAATACAGTTCATATGATCTCTAATAGGGGTTTGCGCTGTCACACTAGGGGTGTGTTCTTTAACCGAGTCTAAATGTCAAATTTGAATTAAATAAACTCAAACCAAATAAAGGTCAAATAGGATAACTAGTCGGCTTAATTAGTTGACAAATGAATGTGTTTTGTTGTAGTTGCATGAACTGATTATGGGTTTTACAAAAGGTCAGGATTTTCTAGGTTGTATATACAATTTGACATTGGTTTCTCAACTTATATTCTAAAGATTTTCTAGGAAATTTCTTTTGACATTGATTTAACATTAGGGTTCCAAGTTGATATAGTCATTCTACAAGCCTACATCTTCGATCTACATTCAAACCTCCTAAATCTTTCCTTCAACTTTTGTCACCATTGTAAGTCTTCCCCATAATCATTCTACAAGCCTACAAAGTACCGTACACGCTTCAAGTTCTTAAAATACATTTCATCACTTTAAATTTCGACCATCATTTGCATCTTTATTTGGTTTAAGTTAAACTTCCAAAAACTCTAGGACCCAAACCAAATAACCCGAATGACATGCTATGTCAAACCAATCGCTTTTGTGTAAGTCGACAAGTCATACAGTCCATGTGATTTTTAAGAACATCAATTCATACAACTCGTATATAATATTATGGCTTGTATAGTTTGTAAGTATAACACTCACATTACATGTTTGACACCTTACACTACCTATATGACCAATACGACCCGTTCAAATAGGTGTGTAGAGTGGGGAATAATAGGTTTCTACTATGTGTGTAGAATATTCCATTGAGGAAATCTATAATACAAATTGCTCATATTTGAATTTTTAATGGATACTAACTTTATGAATGACTAAGCATTTCTAAGTACAATTATATAAATGGATAACATTTACGTGCCAACTAGGAAACTATTAGTTTCTATGCGATCGTTAAATAAGATTTAGCAGTATAATATGCTTGATCTCATTCATGTCAACTTTTTTATAATTTCAAACCCATACTATTTTAAAAGTCAATTTTTAAGTTTTTCAACTTTAAAACATAAGGTATAGGAGTTGCAAACATTCCATACTCATCACATTCCAACGACAAAACAAAAGGGGTTTAGAGGGTCTTCCTTGACTCTCCGGTTGGTCAAAATTTTCCTTTATTAGTTGATTTAATGGAGAAAACTTCTTTGATTTGACCATTCAAGTTTTCTATAGAGTGGAGTATTGAAAAAAAGAGAGAAGCTCGAGATTTTCTTGTAGATGGATACATCCTCGGGGCACCTTTGTTGTATTGTTGAATTTGTTATGTGAAGAGAAGGAAGATGATGTTTTTTTTCTTTTTGTCTGTCTTTTCATTATACACAATATAAGACAACACTATAGGAGCCGATGAGTCACATGTAACTCGTGATGCATTTGAGTAACAAGTGACAACACAAACACTATATCTTTAGTACTTGTAGTTATTAATTATTATTCTAGGTTATAGATATAACTAAATCATGTTATTAGATTATTGAGTTAATTTTGGTTTTTGTCACTAAGTTTTGTAAATTGTCTCCATTTAAGTACTAACCTTTAATTTGTCTTCATTATTGGCCTCAGTCTTGCAAATCATTTTTATTTTTCTTCTTTTGACTAATGATGTTAATATATATTTTTTGTTAAGCAATTATTAATTGACTAAAATACATCTCATTCAAAATTAAAAAATAAATAATAAAATATATATTTTTAAAATTTTAATGAAAACAACCCCACCCCTTCCCTATTCCTTACCCATGCTCCTTCCTCACACCCTCCCATCAACAGTCACCTTCTCTATCACCACTGCCACACTATCACCGCTACAACACCGACTGTCGACCACTGTAGCACCGGCCATCGACCATCACAACAACGGCCACCACAAAAATCAAAGCCCTAGTTCTCCGGACTCAACTTTTCCTTAATTTATCCACCAATACATTTGTACACTTGGTGACAAAAGGCTAAACATATTTTGATCACAAGTAGATCTGTGATATTGTAAGAGCATTGTATTGAAGATATTATCTTCATGAGATCCTATAACAATGGCAAAATAGAAGAAGCTTAGTTACATAGCCCACCTCCAAATTTGACCCATTAAGTCTTATGATCCAAATCTGCCAAGAGATGAGGTTCTTTTGGTTATTTTTTATAAACGTCAACCAATTTAAGACCAAAAAATCCACGTAGTTAAAGCAAGAGATTTGGTTTATTTTGGAATTACATAGTGGCGAAGGAGTACATACCGGTGGTGTATGATCTAGAACGGTTGATTTTGAAGATGCAAAGAGATTTAGGTTGATTTTGAAGTTGCAAATTCGTGATGGTTATGTTGTTCGGATAGTGTTTTGTGGGAGATGGTTGTTAGAGGGTGTTGGGTGGGAGGGTGGTGATGGATAAACGAGAGAGACAAAGAGACAGAGAGAGAGAGAGGGTATACTGTGAGTTTTTTTAATTATTTAATCCTCTAAGGGTATTTTAAAAGTTGGAACTTGAATTGTGATGATTTGTAAACGAGAAAGACAATGAGAGAGAGAGATTGTTGACACCATTAGTCAAAAGAACAAAACGGAAATGATTTACAAAACTCAAGCCAATAATGAAGACATATTAAATGTTGAAACTTGAATTGTGATGATTTGTAAAACTCTAGGACCAAACCAAAATTAATTCTAGATTATTATAGTGGCTCACATTTCAACAAAATAAAGTCCATTTTAGATTTTAGGTAAAAAAAGGTATCAAATGTAACTAAAAGGATAAAATGGGTTAAAAAGAGTTTTTTAAAACACTACAATACATAGAAAGTGGTTATTTATATGTAATTTCAATAATATATTATCTTAAAAATTATTTTACCTAGCTCATAAATTTTTATTAATAATGATTTAATTTAATATGTTTTATTAAATTGTGTATACACATTTTTCTAACTAGTGATCCATGAAGAGAATGAAAATACCGAAAACTCATATATTCAGTAGTGGCTGTCAACCGCCGAAATCTGTGAAGTGCTGAATTACTACCGATCGGCAGTCAACTGATGAGCTGTAGATTGACAATTGGCTGTCAATTGATGAGTTGTTGATCAACTATTACACTAGACAAGATTGTATATATTGAAGCACGTGCGGTTGCAATGTTCTAGCTTTTGGAGACAACATTTTACGTAAGCTGATGATCTCTAATGAGTTGATTGCTTGTCTACGATATACAATTGTTATCCTAAACCTGAAATAGATGTAAAATAATTTATTCTTAGTGTTTAGCTTTCTTAGTATAAATACCTCTCATTTGTATAGTTTTGATGTTAGCTTATTAGCCCACTTGTTATCTATCAATATTTACTCATTATAATTAGAAAAAAACTGTTAGGAACCGTGTACGGATGGAGTACTAACTGATTTACGTGTATACCAATTCAAATAGTGCAGAATCCTATTTGATTGGCGATCCAATCAGTGAGAACATTAACCCAATCGATATAAAATTCAACTAAACGTTAAGAGCGAATAGGAATCGATCAAGAACGATCTATGAACTTGGACTGGCTTTCTTGGACATTTTGGATGGCTAGGGTACGAGTAGGAGTCGAATTCTTCAAAGTGTTATGTTTTTCCACGAATTAAGTAGTATTTATAGGTTAGGGTTAGTCAATCGTACGACTGGACTATTAGCATGGTTCTGTCGTGCGACTAAAGCATGCGACTGAGTCAATCACATGACTGAAGGTTCAGTCGTGCGACTGAGTCATCTGTATGTCTCAGTCATACAACTGATCTAGTCTCCTGGTTCAGTCGTGTTAGGATCTGGTATTTGAACGAAACACCAACTGATTAACGTGTTAAACCAAACCAAATAGTGCAGAATCTTATTGATTGGCATTCCAATCAGTGAGAACGCACGTAGACACAATAATGAATTAAATCTAACGTCAAGAATTGATTAGGAATCGATCTACAGCATTCTATGAACTTGGAGTACGAACTTAGAGGCTTCTGGACGGCTAGGGTACGTCTGGAGTCGATGTGAATCGAATGCTTCTCAATCGTTACATTTTTCCACGAATTAAGTGGTATTTATAGGTTAGGGTTGCTCATTCGGGCGACTGAACCATGAGCATGGTTTATTCGTGCGATTGAGCCATGCGGTTGATCCATTCGTACGACTGAATGTTCAGTCGTGCGACTGAGTCAGACGCATGAAGCTGTTCAGGCGTATGGACTATTTAGGCGCATGGACACTCAGTCGCATTGCCATTCGGACGCATGACCACTGTTTGGGCGCATGGTCCAGTCGGACGCATGTGAACTTTACTTAACCAAAGTTTGAGTGTATTCTTATTATAACATTATGTATATCAATTCAAACAATCACAAACCTATATAATTTAGTCAATAAGTGTTATCCAACTCATTAATGAAATATTAAACATTATGAATCATAACCAAACATTATCATTTCATTAAGTACCCAATATTACATAAGTGCAAGACATTCAAGACATATTACATTAAGATCAGGATCTAGGTACATAAGTGTATCAACAAACTCCCCCTTGGACCTAGATCTATCTATTGTCTTACATCTTTCATAATTTCCTCAAATTTCTTGTACTTAGCTTCTTTGGTGACACCCGTATTTATCTCGAAAGCAAAACAGAGTCGTATTACATTCTAAAATTGTAAAGCTTGTACTATATCTCATGAGTCATAGAACAGTGGCCACTTGTATAATGTATAGACATCATTAACAGACAAGTTAGTAAGCCACATCGGGTCAAACACCCTTATGGTTTCCGTTTTACCATTTCTGTTCAAGACTATCATGGCCTCTCTCATTCTCCAATCGTGGTACCACCATTTGAAATGTGGAGTGAACTCCTGAGGCATATCTTTGACATTGTACGTGGTGGACTCCACTTCAACATGACTTTTGGTTTGCCAGTTATAGCATCAACCTCAGATCTTCTGATGTACCTCGTTGGTTGTTGAGGTTTTAAGTTGACCCATCTGGTGTGGTACTCCCTCTTTAGAGCTACTTCAAACCAGCCTGACATCTTACGAGGGTCAGCATATAGCAATTTTAACTTTGTTAACTGGTTAAGCTAAAAAGCTGGAAGAGTCTTCAGGTCGTGTGGAAACCTGAAATACTCAATTCCCTTCTCACGTTTAACAGCGTAAACGTTGAGGTCTTCAAAATGTGCCCATGCTATGATCCTGCCTGCCACCTTTTGATGTTTCTTGACCTTATATAATTTGGTGTAGACAGTTGATGTTGAAGCGCTGCGTTAGGCTCTTATCTCCTCAAAACATGCTACCCATTCTGCTTTTTTGATGTTCACTTCAGCATCTGTGGCTTGGGCCTTATCTTTATCTTTTCCGGACTCTTGTTCCATCCTGTCCAGAGTCTTAAAAGTGTCACTGATAAGAGTGTCTCCCAGATTGGGAATGGCAATTCCTTCCTTGTCAGTGTACTGGGGATAGTGTTGAGCAGTGACATCTTCTATCTTAATCTCATCGACAACTAAAGGTCATCGTCACTCTCTATATTCACAGTAGGGGCATCTTTCACAATCTCTTCATCATTCAGCTTGAATATTTCGGCTAGTTGCTCATCAGTGAGATTGTGAATGGTTTTTCCTTCTTCAGGAGTATACATCACAGATCTCCTTACAATACCTTGCAGATCAAGTATCAACATCAGTTGAGTCTTGATCTGTTGGAGTGGAGCAATGTCATATTCATCTCGTTGAAAATCTGGATCTGCTTGATTTAAACATTCAACACAGCAATCAATAATTAATAATCAAGACATAACCATTCACATTACATATAAACATTCATTACATAAATTTTATACATGATCCAAATACAAATGAGATTAAATAACAATAAAACATCTAAATATTACTCTTGTCTTGGATCCTGTGTTCTTCTGTTGTTGGGGTTGATGTCGAGGCACCTGGATCTTGAGTCTTTTTGGTCCGCCTCTCACTAGCTTCCTGTGCACCCGAAGCAGATGATTCTCCTCCTCCTTCAATGTCTCCTCCATCCTCATCATCACCTTCATCATCACCATCATCACTCTCATCATCATCACTATCATCACCGTCTCCCTATCTGATCTTCAGAGGCTCATCCTTTGTGCCCTTGAGTTGAGCAGGATGGTCCTCTTAGCGTCCTCCAACTCCTCAATCTTCCTAGTAGATAACATATTTTTCTCCTTGAATTGGGAAATCTCTTGACTCTGGGCAGCCATTTGCTGAGCTGCTCTTCAATCTGGTGTGCCTGTTGAGAGATCTGTTGTGATTGTGCAGTAGTATGCTCCACTAACTGTCTGAGATGAGCAGTCTTCTCGTCATCGGCTGCTAACAGCTTCAGCACCATACGATTTAGTGCTGAAAGCTATTCCTCTACCCCCACTGGGAGGTAGAGATGATCCTGAGGGAAAGGATGGGGATCTGATGGTCCTGTCTGGTGGCTAGAGGTGGTGGTGGTGGCAGTAGTGAATATGGGAGGTGGTATGTGTGTGGGTGGTGATGGGTAAGTAGAAGTGGTGGTGGATGTGATGTGGATTGGGGGTGGAATAACGGTGGAGGTATGGCTGTAGTCGTGGAGGGTGAGGTGTAGCGGTTAAAGTGGGTGGTATGTAGTGGTGGTAGCTGTGGCGGTGGTAGTGGTGGTGGAAGTGGTAATGAAGGTGAGTCTTCTTTTCTTCTTCTTCATGCCATGGGGCTGAGCCATCCTCTTCTTTCTCGATCCAGTCGAGGAGGATGCTCCCCCTAAGGCACGACTCGGCTGATCGGGAGCATACGTGGCCCAATCCCCCGGGGCATTCACCAACTGCCCTGAGCCCCCGTTCTGTGGCAACGACTTTGCTGCCCACAGTACGGGTCAGTGGCTCCTCATCTGACTCCTCCTCTTCCTCACCAGGTATAATTCCCGGTGGAATCCAGCAGTCTCTGTTACATCTCTAGTGGGGGCAGATGCTGGAGATGCACTAGCAGTAGTGGGGCCCCTTGGTTGAGTGGGCCCTTCATCTACAACATCCCCACTATCATCATCATTAGAGTCGTGCTCTGGGAGCTGTAGCTGCGCATCATCTGAGTCGCTGTTTACGTGACGCCACTTACGCCTGCCTGGTGCCACGTAGTTCTCCTTTGCCAGATGGCCTATAATCCTCTTTACCTGGGGCTTTACCTGCTTACCCCGGTAAACTCTCATACGACCCAGAGTCATATCATCCATGATCCCCAAAGCCACTGCATCGTGGTGCTCCTTTGGAAGCGAGGGCAGCTTCTCATCAAAAATCAGCTGCAAGAACCTGGGGTACATACAAAAACCCTCTTTTCCCTTGGCCTCTAGATTCTCCACGAGGTAAGAGAAGATCATGCTAGAGAAGCTGAAGGGGTAGTTTAGCACCAGTGCCACGTAGGCAATTTGTATCTGGTCTGATAGGTCGTCAAACCCACCCCTTCTGGAAGCTATGCACTTTAGAATAATATGTGCCAAGTACTTATACTGGGGGCACAGGTTGCTCTTGTTGAGCACACCTGAGTTGATTTCCCTAGCGTACTAAATCTTCAAAAAGCAGCCTCTCACTGTCAGGGTGTAGCTTGGTGGGGTATCCAGCATCATCTCCCAACCCAAGTACACGCTGAATGTCTTCAGCTGTAATCTCTATGTGCATACCAAAGATGGAGCTCCGAATGCTGTATGGCTCTCGTGATCTATCCACTGATGCATTCTCCCAGAAGGCTTGATGTATAGACCTATAGGGAGTGCATGGAGTAGAGATGGCTTTGTGTATCCTTGATCGCTTGAGAAAAGCGATGATCTCAGCAAACTCGACACTATTCCGAGTTGTGTGGTCTAAATGAGCACAGATGTTGTGCTTGGGATTGATAGACCATCTATCAGCCATCGATCTATAACACAAGAACATAAATGTTAGATACTCACATACCACAAATTAGTTCTAAGTAACTTGATAGAATTCATTCTGATTCATTTATGCGAATGAATCATGCGAGTGTGTTCAGTCGATTGTCCTATCATGCGACTAGACTCACTCGGGTGAATGAACAGGCGACTGAGTTTAGCCGGTTGACTGATCTTACGATTGGTTCAGTCGGCCGACTGAGCTCATTCGTATGATTCATTCGGCCGATTGAGCTATTCGGCCAGCTCAATCATGCGATTGGAGTTCATCCAGACGACTAGTCGCATGACCTACTGTTCGGTCGACTTAGGTTCGACTCTTGACCAATTCATGAAATTAAACATTGTGTATAGATTCTTTAGACTCGCAATCACTTAACTAATAACCTAATAACATATTTTTAACATTTTACTTGGTTTCAGTAGGTCATTAATCCATTGAGATGTTCGGTTCTTGTTTCAATCGATAATCACTAATTAGGGCACCATATCTTCTGATTTCTGTGAGATTTCATCACATTATACCTGTATAAATGCACACACACGTTAGAAGATCAATAGGAATGTATAATCGAGGTCTAAAGAAATTTGGGCAACGTAACGGTAGGATGTGCGATATAAGGGCGATTCGAAGTGATGAGCTGAATGCGATCGAATGTGGCCCTATTTATACTGAATCAGAGTTCAATCGGCCGACTAGACTCATTCGCTCGGTTCATTCGGGCGAATGGAACTCAGTCGGGCGATTGGCTCAATCGTGCACTTTCAATCGGCTGACAGGAGCTCAGTCGGTCGACTGACTCATTTGCACACTCTCATTCGGTCGGATGGGTCATTCTGATAAGCCATTTGGGTGAATGGTTCATACTCATGTCCATTCGGCTGTTTGATGCATGAGTATGGTTCATTCATCTGATTGGTCCATACTCATGGTCCATTCGTGTGAATGGGTCAGACTCATGAATTTGACTTTATGACTATTTTACAAATTACACCCTTTTAACTTTTGAATAAACGTTATGTGCCCTTGATCATCTCAGACATGATCATTTTATCTTAAAAAACCTTTGATCACCTCAGATGTGATCCTTTTAAAACATTTTGTCACCTCAGACATGATGCAATTTTATTTGAAAGCACGTGTGGTCACCTCAGACGTGACCTTTTGAATTATAAGGTCCCTTATCAACTTCCATGACATAGTCCGATACTACACAAACTGAAATTTACAGACATTGTATAGAATAAAAGAAATAAAACTGAAACTTAAAACTAGGACATGTTTTTGTGTTTTTGTAAGGGTTAATTCCTAAGACGTAATTCTAAGGAATATTTTTCTGAGAGAGCAACCTTAATCATTTAAACCATACATGGACTAATTCAAGTTGGAATCATACAGGATATACAAATCATTCAGGACAAGATATTTAAAAACTTTGATGCTCTATTCTTGTATTTCATCTGAAGTCAGTTAGCGAATCTAGGAAATCATGCTAGTACTCTCAGGTCCCCACACTGATTTGAACTTTTAAGAATTGTAGCCACAATGATTGTCAGTATATTTATCCTTTTAAATTCATACACAGACTTTCAACATAGTTTGGTGACAGTTTCAAGTTTGTTTATTTCAACCAGTATTTGTGGATCCCACACTTATATGGTAATCAACATTCCTCAGTAGATTTTTGAGCGGTCTAAGGGTAGTGTTTTCAAGAAGAGACTATTCTTAGAACTTTCAAAGAGAAGCCAATCCTCAGGTTAGTGTCACCGCACAGCAGAGAGGCAGCAAACAACATTGAGTTCTAGAATATATAGATTATGCTTATCTTCAGGTCAGTGCCACCGCACAGTAGAGAGGCACATAACCATCTTCTTGTTTGAGCATTTTCACTCTTTTTGCACAGATCTCACTAACAACATAAGTTAACAGTTTTATTACATTGTTTTAAGTGCTTTTGCTCATGCTTTGGTCTTACGCACACATTTATGGCGTTTATTTTGCTCGTCACCCCTTATTGGAATCTTGTTGATTGTGTTAACCAGGGATAAGGTGTTACCCACAGTGTAAGACCCCGAAATTTCTATTTAAATGGAAGGAAAAGAAAAGTAAGTGGAAGGAATGGAAATTGTGCACAAATGGAGGGGAAAAAGTGTACAAAGTACAAATCTTATTATTTTAAGATTTTGAAGGGCATGGTTGCCCATATCAAAGCAGAAAGCTGCTTTGATCTCGGAGGAAGAAGGAGAGAGAGAGAGCCCGGTTCTAGAGAGAGAAAAAGGAAGAAGAAGCTGAAAAAGGTAAGTCTTCTCTTGTTTGAGCTCGGTTTCATTTGAGTATTGAGTTCTTGATCGAAGTTCCGGTTGTTTAGAGTTTACTTTTGGGATTCAAAGAGCTGAATCGAAGTGGGTCTTGAACTGGAAGAGCGTTGCTCAAAAGCTGCTCAAGGTGAGTTTCTAGAACCCCTCTTTTACTAGTTTTCATCTGATTTGGGGCTATTATGCATACGATGTAAGAATCTTTTAAACAAACCATGGGTTTACAGCTTATGTTCGAATATTGTATGTATGTATGCATGTTATAGTGTTGATTATGGGTTAGAGAAGATGTTTAGCATGCTTAGATGGCCTTAGTATGTTAGATCTGTGTTTGGGTATGCTTAGAATGAGAATCGGGTGAAATTGGTAGCATAGAAAAGATTTCAGAATGTCTGGTGAACATGAACAGTGGTTCATGCGCCCAAACAGTTGTCCATGCGTCCAGCATGAGAGACCAGACGCCTAAGTGTTGGTCATGCGCCCAAGGGTGGGTCATGCTCTTAAATAGTGGCCCATGCGTCTAAGTATTGGCCATGCGCCCAAGTGTTGGCCATGCGCCTAAATAGTGCCCATGCGCCCAAGTGATGAAAAGGCTAAGTGGGGACCACTCGCCTAAACAGTACCCATGCGCCCCAGTGATTGAAACGGCTAAGTGTGGACCATGCGCCTAAACAGTGCCCATGCGTCCTAGTGGTTGAAACGGCTAAGTATTAGCCATGCGCCTAAACAGTGCCCATGCACCCAAATGCTTGAAATGGCTAAGTGTTGGTGATGCGCCTGAACAGGGCAGAAACGCCCAAACAGTGCCCATGCGCCAAGACTGTTTTATACTTAGAATTTTTATGCTCATGCACCTGGAAGGTCCCATGCACCCAATTAGGACTTGAGGTTTTCTAAGTGGATTTCAAGGGGTATAATGGGGAGATAGGCCTGGTTATGATGTGATGGCTTATGTCTGATGTGTGTTATGCATGTATGATGTTGCCTGTTTGGTGATGGTTTATGTTTATGTTTATGTATGTTCCTTGTTATGTATGTATGTCTTCCCTTGGCTTTGCGTTGAACGTTAATAAATATAATGAAAGTATTATGTAACGTAAAGTGAAAGATAATGAAAAGAGGGACGTAATGAATGAATGCATGCATGAATAAATGAATGAATAAAAGAGAAAGTATAGAAAGGCTTGCAAGCACAGGTATGAGGTGAGTGACTCTGTGTCGCAATAGACTCGAAAGAGGTCCTTGTCGCGTATCCCGGTACTGTGTCAGTCTTCGGACATGAGTCAGGGGTTTGTTTGATAGGCCCCGGCACAGTATTAGTCTTCAGACATGAGTCGGGGGTATTGCATGAGACAGGATACCGATTGCGTACTCCGGTACTGTGTCAGTCTTCGGACATGAGTCGGGGGTTTGTGAGCAGGCCCTGGCACAGTATCAGTCTTTGGACATGAGTCGGGAGTATTGCATATGACGAAAGTGATGGATGATGAGATCCGTGTTGCGTATCCCGCTACTGTGTCAGTCCTCGGACATGAGTCCAGGGTTTGTTTATCAGGCCCCGACACAGTATCAGTCTTCGGACATGAGATGGGGATATTGCATGAGACGAGAAATGAGGTGAGCGACTTTGTGTTGCAACAGACTCGGATGGAGTTCAATCCATGTGATTGACTCATATGGGATCTTTGTCGCGTATCACGATGCTGTGTCAGTCTTCGGACACAAGTCGGGGGTTTGTGAGCAGGCCCCGTCACAGCATCAGTCTTCGGACATGAGATATTGCAAGAGACAAGATTCGAGTATAAAGAGTAATGAACGAAAGATCATGTATGAAAGAACGAACGTATGAATGAACGTATAGTATGTTTTGAAATAAAGTAAAGAACGATTTTAATAGATAAAAGTATGTTTTATTATAAAATTAGAACTCACTCAGCGTCGCGGACTTTTGTATGCATGATAGTTGGCAGGTATTTATTGATGCTGAGGAGTTGCAGGCATGGAGGCATAAGCTACTGGGAGCATTTTGAGGCTGGCATCCGTATTTTGACATGTCATTGTATTTTGAGATGAAAACGAATGTTGTAAATGATATGTTTTTAGTTATTAATGAAAGATTTAAATTCCGTTGCAAAATATACGTATGTTTTAAAATGTTTTAAGTGCAATGAATGACCAACTATGAGGTGCCCAGGAACGCGGCCTTAGAAGTTGGTATCAGAGCAAAAGTTAAAGCGAATTGGGTAAATATTTTGGAGAAACCTAATCTTAAACTGAGAATGGGACTAAAAGAAAAGGGATGCCAATCCTAGTAGCTACGTGCCTGCAGGTAAAGGTTTTATGTAAACGTTTTATGTAAGTTAATGTTAACCGACATTATGTGCGCATGTTATGTGGCTTGTGTGCTATTGTGTAGATTTAGATACTGATGTAATCGGGATAGGAAATGCTTGGGGTATGAAGAGTAAAGTAAGTGGCTAATCATAACTGGCCACTGTAATTAGGGACTTACTATACTTGACATAAACTGAGTTGTTACCTTGAATGACCGCATTAGTGTTTGAATCTTATAGTGTGATAGAAGATGGCTGGTGGTACATCTTCGAAAGCTTCACGAGGTGGAGGCGGTGGTGGACGTGGTGCTGAACCACGGGTCACAAGAGGAAGGTCTAGGGCTGAAGGAGCAGCCCATGAGGAACCCGAGGCCCCTCATCAGGAGGGCGGTGATGAGAATGCTAATCAGAGAGCCTCGATGAGAGAGGCGGTCAAGGAGAAAGTGCATCAGGTTATGTAGACGATCCTACTGTCTGTGGTGACCGAAGTTATGAAGGCTGCTAGAGACGAGGAGAGACAGGAAAGGGGTAGACCTTCGGGCGAAAGGAGACGACCCGAGACTGAAATGGTCTTCTCCGATGACGAAGAGGACGGAGAGGAAGAGCCTGCGCCGGAGGCGGCACGAGGCTGTAACTATGGGGCGTTTTAACGATGCAAGCCCCTAACTTTTGATGGAAACGGCACTGCTGCTGCTGCTCACCGATGGGTGAGAGAGATGGAAGCGATATTGAATATCAGCGAGTGCTGGGAGGATCAGAAAGTAAAGTTTGCTGCCCATTCTTTTGTGGACTCAGCTCTGTGCTAGTGGGACAATATAGTCCAAGCCGAGGGTAGCATAGCTATTGGAAGGATGAGATGGCCGGAGTTGAAGAAGCTGGTGATTGAGGAATTCTATCCTCATCGTGACATGGATAAAGTTGAAAGGGAATTCCTGCAATTGGAGGCGGGAACCCTGACACATCAACAGTACACCACGAAGTTCAACGAGATGACACGTCTGGTGCCGGATCAGGTGACACCTCTTTCACGAAAGATCAAGAGGCATATTCAGGGCTTGTCGGCGGACATCCGTAGGCACATGATCGCTACCCGACCGAGCACGTTTAGGTCAGCAGTTGACCTGGCGGGAAGATTATACGACAAGCGGGGGGCGATGGCGATGACAGACGAAGGAGAGGAGTGAGCCTATGTTAAGAAAGGGAAAGGAAGGCGAGACAATGATGGTGGATTTGGGTATGGAGGTACGGCGTCGAGGGACGATGATCGGGAGAGATTGGAAAGAAAAGGAGAGATTTGCAACAAGTGTGGCAGAGGCCATGACGGGGAGTGTAAGTGGGGACTGAATGTTTGTTTCTAGTGTGGAAAGGAGGGCCGGGCAAGGGACTGTCAAATGGCTAAATGCTACGACTGTGGCAAAACAAGACACATGAGCAGAGACTGCAAGAAGTCGAGGGTAGGAAGCTCTAGTAAGAGGAAGGAGAACAGAGGGTGAGGGCTAGAGCCTTCTCTATGACCGGGAGGAGGCTAGGTCAGACTCTGAGGTAACGTCAGGTACGTTCTTGCAAGTTTAGATTTATGCATCTATGCTTTAATTGTGATGCTAGTAGTAGTTTTGTTGCCGCTATTTTCTGTGATGTTGCACGTTAGGGGTAGGAAGATCGATGAGCCCTTCGATGTAAGAATTGCTATTAGTAAGTCTACCAGGTTACCTAATGCCCTAGAGGATTGCGCGATAGAATTGAGAGAGAGCGCTTGTTCCTGCTAGGTTGTTCAAGACAAACATAGGTAGGTAGACATGCATCTCCGGGTACGTTAATCAGTAATCTACGACTTAAACCCCAAGTGTTGCAAGAAGATGGATTGCTCGACCGTGCACAACCAGAGTTCGGTGACGACCTACGACAATGAATTATGAGGAAGGCTTCGAACAGGAAGGCGGATTGCTTGGTTTGGAGTCGAGTAAAGCTGATATATAGTGTAGAGGGTGATTCCCAGTTGTTGCTCAGGTAGGAGAAGTGACACATTGATTGGAGCTACCCGATGAGTTAAGTGGAATTCATCTGATGTTCCATGCATCTTGTCTAAGAAAAAGCTCAACCGATGAGGATATGATCATGCTACTAGAGAACACTGAGATGGACAAAGTATCTAACCACGAGAAGCAACTGGTGGCCATTATTAATAAGAAGAAGAGAATAGGCAAAGGAGGATGATGGTTTCACCTGTGCGGGTGCAGTGAAGCCTAAAGGGATCTAAGTTTAAGTGCAAAATCAAAGAAGAGGTGAGACAGTGTTACCCATAACTATTCGAGAAGCGACAGGTTTCAGGGACGAAACCTCTTTAAGGGGGGTAGACTTGTAACACCGAAATTTCTATTTAAACGGAAGGAAAAGAAGTAAGTGGAAGGAATGGAAATTGTGCACAAATGGAGGGGAAAAGTGTACAAAGTACAAATGTTATTATTTTAAGATTTTGAAGAGCATGGTCGCCCATATCAAAGCAGAAAGCTGCTTTGATCTCGGAGGAAGAAGAAGAGAGAGAGAGAGAGCCCGGTTCTAGAGAGAGAAAGAGGAAGAAGAAGCTGAAAAAGGTAAGTCTTCTCTTGTTTAAGCTCGGTTTCAGTTGAGTATTGAGTTCTTGACCGAAGTTCTGGTTGTTTAGAGTTTACTTTCGGGAATCAAAGAGTTGAATCGAAGTGGATCTTGAACTGGAAGAGCGTTGCTCAAAAGCTGCTCAAGGTGAGTTTCTAGAACCCCTCTTTTACTAGTTTTCATCTGATTTGGGGCTATTATGCATACGATGTAAGCATCTTTTAAGAAACCGTGGGTTTACAGCTTTATGTTCGAATGTTGTATGGATGTATGCATGTTATAGTGTTGATTATGGGTTAGAGATGATATTTAGCATGCTTAGATGGCCTTAGTATGTTAGATTTGTGTTTGGGTATGCTTAGAATGAGAATCGGGTGAAATTGGTAGCATAGAAAAGATTTCAGAATGTCTGGTGAACATGAACAGTGGTTCATGCGCCCAAACAGTTGTCCATGGTTTCACCATGAGAGACCAGACGCCTAAGTGTTGGTCATGCGCCTAAATAATGGCCCACATGTCTAAGTATTGGCCATGCACCCAAGTGTTGGCCATGCGCCTAAATAGTGCCCATGCGCCCAAGTGATGAAAAGGCTAAGTGTGGACCATGCACCTAAACAGTGCCCATGCGTCCCAGTGATTGAAACGGCTAAGTGTGGACCATGCGCCTAAACAGTGCCCATGTGTCCTAGTGGTTGAAACGGCTAAGTATTGGCCATGCGCCTAAACAGTGCCCATGCGCCCAAGTGCTTGAAACGGCTAAGTGTTGGTGATGCGTCTGAACAGGGCAGAAACGCCCAAATAGTGCCCATGCGCCCAGACTGTTTTATACTTATAATTTTTATGCTCATGCGCCTGGAAGGTCCCATGCGCCCGATTTGGACTTGAGGTTTTCTAAGTGGATTTCAAGGGGTATAATGGGGAAATAGGCCTGGTTATGATGTGATGGCTTATGTTTGATGTGTGTTATGCATGTATGATGTTGCCTGTTTGGTGATGGTGTATGTTTATGTTTATGTATGTTCCTTGTTATGTATGTATGTCTTCCCTTGGCTTTGCGTTGAACGTTAATAAATGTAATGAAAGTATTATGTAACGTAAAGTGAAAGATAATGAAAAGAGGAACGTAATGAATGAATGCATGCATGAAGAAATGAATGAATAAAAGAGAAAGTATAGAAAGGCTTGCAAGCACAGGTATGAGGTGAGCGACTCTGTGTCGCAACAGACTCGAAAGAGGTCCTTGTCGCGTATCCCGGTACTGTGTCAGTCTTCGGACATGAGTTAGGGGTTTGTTTGTCAGGCCCCGGCACAGTATCAATCTTCGGACATGAGTTAGGGGTATTGCATGAGACAGGATACCGATTGCGTACTCCGGTACTGTGTCCGTCTTCGGACATGAGTCGGGGGTTTGTGAGCAGGCCCCGGCACATTATCAATCTTTGGTCATGAGTCGGGAGTATTACATATGATGAAAGTGATGGATGATGAGATCTATTTTGCGTATCCCCGTACTGTGTCAGTCTTCGGACATGAGTTGAGGGTTTGTTTATCAGGCCCCGGCACAGTATTAGTCTTCGGACATGAGTCGGGGATATTGCATGAGACGAGAAATGAGGTGAGCGACTTTGTGTTGCAATAGACTCGGATGGAGTTCAATCCCTGTGATTGACTCATATGGGATCTTTGTCGCGTATCACAGTGCTGTGTCAGTCTTCGGACACAAGTTGGGGGTTTGTGAGCAAGCCCCAGCACAGCATCAGTCATTGGACATGAGATATTGCAAGAGACAATATTCGAGTATAAAGAGTAATGAACGAAAGATCATGTATGAAAGAACGAACGTATGAATGAACGTAAATGAATTATCGTAATAATGTACAAAATGGGATCCTTGTCATTCGACCTCAGTAATCGTGGCTGAGTGCCACGAAGAGGGTAATGTCTGACCGGATCTAGGAAGAGAAGTGAACGATAATGTAATATGTTGAATGAAAAAAGTTAATGAATGTAATGACGAAGATAGTAATGATATTATCTGTATGTATGTATGATGCATGATCACAAACGGTTGTAAAGTGTAGTATGTTTTGAAATAAAGTAAAGAACGGTTTTAACAGATAAAAGTATGTTTTATGATAAAACTAGAACTCACTCAGCGTCGCTGACTTTTGTATGCATGATAGTTGGCAGATATTTGTTGATGCTGAGGAGTTGCCGGCATGGATGCATAAGCTACTCAGAGCATTTTGAGCCTGGCATTCGTATTTTGACATGTCATTGTATTTTGAGATGAAAACGAACATTGTAAATGATATGTTTTTAGTTATTAATGAAATATTTAAATTCCGCTACAAAATATACGTATGTTTTAAAATGTTTTAAGTGCAATGAATGACCAACTATGAGGTGCCCGGGAACGAGGCCTTACACACAGCTAGCAAACATTTTAGTTTAATCTTGAGATCACCAAAAGGTCTAGTCATCTATTGTGTTGAATCTACCGACATATCATCTGTGGTCTAGAACCTTTAGGTCTACTCTCTTTGTGTTACCTTAGTGGTAGCTAGCTTATCATCATATTTCCTTTTATATTGCTCAGACTACACAGACTTATACATGAGCTTTGCATCTTTTTCAATTTTCAATTTTTAAAGTCCCAAATGGTTTGTACCTGTGTACTATCATATTCCAAAAATCGAATCGGTATCACACATACGATCTTATTATTATCAGCTTGCCTCTCCTTTTCCCTCGTCTTTTTTTATATTGCCTAAACCTCTTCTCCCCCTAAAATTATTAAACCACCACGGAGTAGCATTTTAGGATTTTAATAGGCAAGGAAATAAACCAATTGGAATTAAACTAATTAAAATCAAACAACGACAAGAGAATAAAATAAATTTAAAAATTAAAAAATAAAAGAAACTAGACACGACGTATCGGACTATACATGGTCATCTTCAGGAATGACCTCACTTTTCTTTTTAACGCCGTTGACCTCTAACAAATATAAAAAACATGGTTTGGCAAATGCCTTTGTATAGAGGTCAGCACGTTGAAATCCGTATTTATTTTTATCACATCGATTAAGTTCTTTTCAAAGCAATCGTGTATAAAGTGATATTTAATACTGATGTGTTTGGTCTTAGGATGTTGGACCGGTTCTTAGTATTGCAATTGCAGCAGAGTTATCAACAAAGATAGGAGTAGAAGAGAAGTTCAAACCGTAATCCCGCATTTGCTGTTGAATCTATATGATTTAAGAACAGCAGCTTGCAGCAGCAACGTATTCAGCTTCAAAGGTTGACAATGCAACCGAGGTCTGCTTCTTACGCTGCCAAGTTACTAATCTTCTTCCAAAGAACTGACACTCTGCTGATGTAGACATGTAGTTCATCTTGCAGTCGCCGTAATCCGAGTCGCTATATGCTGTAAGCTCAAAGTCATCATCATGAGGGTACCACAACCCAAGTGTGGGTGTGCCCTTTAGATAACGAAAAATCCTTTTGACCCCAATTAGATAGTTCACCTTAGACTTTGCCTGATATCGTGAGCATAAACATGTAGCATACATGATATCAGGTCGTGAGGCAGTGAGATACATGAGAGATCCGATCATCCCTCGATACATAGTGGCATCTACCAGATCACCATTCTCATCGGGTGCTACATCATGGTTTGTAGCAAGTGGAGTGCCAGCTGTAGAAGCATTCTCCATGTCAAACTGACTGAGAATATCCCCTACATACTTGGTCTGGTGTAGGAAAATCCCTTTTGGTGTCTGATCCACCTATAAACCGAGAAAGAATTTCATCTCTCCCATTGCACTCATCTCAAACTCCGCCTTCATTGATGCTTCAAACTCTTTACATAATTCTTCATTCTTGGAACCGAAGATTATGTCATCGACATAGATTTGTACTAGTAGTAAATCCCCATCTTTCTCCTTGATAAACAATATCCAGTAAATGACTCCTCTGTGAAAACCGTGTTTCACAAGATGATTCGAGAGTTTCTCATACCAGGCCCTCGGAGCTTAATGAAGCCTGTATAAAGCCTTGTCGAGTTTGTAAACTCTGTCCCGATGATATGGATCCTCAAATCCCTTGGGTTGACTGACGTACACTGTCTCTTTGATTTCACCATGAAGGAATGCACTCTTCACATCAAGTTGATAAACTATAACACTATCCAAAGGATGATAGACGTTTAGACGTGAGCCAGGAGTTGTTGGAACAACTGCCTCAGAATCAAGATTATGAACATTTGGTTATGAATCTGAGGCAATAGGAGTCTGAGGTTCTGACATCTCAGACGCATCATTATGAGATGCTTGTGGACTTGAGGTAAGATGCCTATGCATCCCGGTTGTTCTGATCATTTTCCACATTTTCTTCATCAGAGGAGGAGTCACTCACCTCAAGTGCTCCCCCTGAATTGGTAGATGATGAACTTTGTGAACTGGATGGTGTTGAGTCTTGAGACGGTGTGTTAAAGACATCATACATCATCTCGTTTGCCAACTCGTCTTCTGAAGTAGAAAAAAGAATATTGAAGGATTTGAAGAATCCATCATAGTCGAAGACGTAAGCAGGTCCTTTTCCAGCAGGCGGTGTGATGTATCTCTAAACATCAATGTTACACCACACCTCTACTTGACCTGTTGAGTTGTTGTAAACTCTCTTGTTTGGTATGTTGTATCCTAGAAAAATCACTTCATCAACCTTCTCACTAAATTTCCCTTCCTGAGTCTTCTTTAGTAGGGTGCATGGAGCACCAAACGGCTCGAGATACTCTAAGTTAGGTTTACGTCATTGTAGTAACTCGTAGCATGTTTTTCCATGGCGTTTCACTACCAGAACTTGATTAAGCGTGTAACATGCATTTGCTACTGCTTCATTCTAGAACTGAATAGGCAGTTTCGAGTCTGCCAGAATAGTGCGTGCCGTCTCTATCAAGTAGTGATTCTTTTGTTCAGCAACCCTATTCATCTGAGGAGTGTAGGCAGAGGTGAATTGATGCACAATTCCCTTTGCCTTGCAATAGGCCTCCATCCACTGACTCTTGAACTCGGTTCTGTTGTCTGAGCGTACCTGTCGTACCTTCAGCTTGTATAGGGATTCCAGTGTCGTTACTAATTCCTTGAAGGATTCAAATGTTTCTGTTTTGGATTTCAGAAACATTAGCCAAGAGAATATTGAGTAGTCATCAGTAACTACATAGCAATACAAGTCGCTTGCGATGCTTCTTGTACTGACTGGACCAAACAGATCCATGTGAAGGAGCTCAAGAGGAAGTTCTATAGAGTGGACTTTCTTTTCCTTATGAGACTTCTTCATATGTTTGCCCTTTTTGCACGCAACACAGAAATCCGGGAGTTGGAAGTTTTTGACATTTACTCCTCTCACGAGATCATTCTGGACCAAGTGATTCATCTTCCTTGGATTTATGTGTCCCATTCTCCTATGCCAGGAGATTGAGTCCTTCTCAATAGTTTTGGACAAGAAGCACTGAACTTCATGATCCGTTTTAGAGGCCTTTGAGAGATCCAAAACATAAAGATCATTATATCTTGAAGCTGATATTAGAATTTGGTCCTTCGAAATCACGTAGTCCTTCTTTAGAACGTAGCACTTCTTGTTGTCAAAGACTACCTTGAATCCTTTATCACAAATTTGAGAGACTGAAAGCAGGTTATTTTGTAGTTGTTGGATGTAGTTTACCTTATCAAACTTAACCTTCTCATTTCCTACTTCGCGTTGGGCTGTGATGTACCCACCTTTGTTTCCAACAATGAAACATGCTCTCCTTTGATTTGTCTAACATTTGATAAGAGAGCTCTGTTCCCTGTCATGTGCCTGGATGCTCCGCTATCTACAATCCACGTGTTAGTCTCAGCATTATAGCGTACACCCTGCACATTTAATGAAAACATTATTTTATGTGAGGAACCCAAACCTTCACTGGCTTGGGTTTCCCTGAGGCATTGCACATCATAAATTCAACCCATTGACCATTTGAGGTTGAGGGAAGCTCAGATTTCTATTTGTTCTCATTTTCAGACGTAGAGGCGGAATTTTCCTTCCATAAACCAGCTTTGTGTAAGGCCTGTTTGTGATAGACAGACGACTGGCTAATGGATTGAACTTTTGGTTCACTAGCCCTTTTTGGAGGTGTCACTGAGTTCCTCTTAAAAGATCAAGGTGTAGATACAGAAAGTTCTACTTTCCTCCTCTGTAAGGCCCCGTTCTCGAGACGCTTACAGCTGGTGATTCATCGCACGTAAAACATATACTTTACATTTATTCATCAAAACATTGCAGCGAAAACCATAAAACAAGTGGCATTTCATTTCATCTTAAAAACTTTTGCAAAATAATGCATCATTCGTTGGTTACAAAATTTTATCATTGTATTACATCACAAAAGCCTTAATTAAATGAATGCCATCCAAAAGAGCTGAGCAGCCGCCACGTGCCATCCCCACAACGTTTACCTGCCAACTGAAAACGTATAAAAGTCAGCCTTGCTGAGTGAGTTCAAGTTTTATAATAAAACATACATAAAACCGTTATTTATTTCTTTTCAAAGCCCATACTATACGTTTCATTCGTTCATGATCATACATCATACGTACATACAGATAATATCGTTATTATCTTCCATTACGTTTGTTAGTCATCGTTCATTCATTACATCTAGTGACATGTACAATACCCCGACATTATGCACGAAGCTGGTTACTGGGCCTGAGGTCTATCATAGACCCCGAACATTGTGCACGAAGCTGACTCCAGTACCTGAGGCAAGTACATTCACCGTTCATATTTTCATTTTATTTCGGATCAATGCCATAGGCTATACCCCGAACATTGTGCACGAAGCTGGTTACTGGGCCTGAGGTATATCATAGACCCCGAACATTATGCACGAAGCTGACTCCAGTACCTGAGGCAAGCGGCAAGGATCCCATACATGTGGTCAATCACAAGGACTGGACCCCAGTGTGCATCCTTCTGGGGTAGCTAACCCGCACACAGTTGAGCTAACACCCTTTATTGGGTGTGAACCTCCATACGTTTGCTTGCAAGACTTTTTATGTTCATTCATTCGTTAGTGCATGCATTCATTCATCATGTTCCTCTTTCATTATCTTTAACTTTACGTTACATAATACTTTTGGTTCATTCATTAACATAAAACGTAAAGCCATGGAAAGATAAACATTCATCATCATAGGAACATAACATAACATACCATACATACATCATCATAGGGCATCATACATACATAACATACATCATGCATAATCATGCAACATCATCATCATCATCATCATCATCATCATCATCATCATACATGCCCATCATACCATCTATGACCCCAAAAGTCAACTTATAGTCCCCCGGGAATTTCACAAGTCAAAGCCTACTTTACACATTTTCCCTAAAAATCAGAAAAATAATCTAAGTCTTAGGCGCATGGGCACTATGCAGGGGCATGGACACTATTCAGGCACATGCAAAACATTTAGGCGCATGGGCCACTTTCAGGCGCATGGGGACTTCTGGACGTCTGAACACTTAGTAAATTCCAGCCCAATCTAGGCGCATGGGTACTATTCGGACGCATGAACACTTAGGCGCATGGGCCACTTGGGCGCATGGGCACTATTCGGGCGCATGACACTTAGGCGCATGGGCACTATTGGGGCGCATGGCCCTACCCTTAGTCATCCGACTTACATTTCTAGGCGCATGGACCACTGTTCAGGCGTATGAGCAGAACTTAAACATTTCTAAGGCAAATTTTGGGGGCATGAGCTACTGTTTAGGCGCATGAGTTGAACTTAAACATTTCTAAGGCAAATTTCAGACGTATGAACACCTATCTAGGCGCATGAGCATTCTGTAAACATGTTTCTAGGATATTTTCAACCCTAATCATCAAACCCATCGGTTTTAAGCATAATGTGGCTATTCTAAACATGAGTAGCCTATAAACCATCCAGAACTAACATCCAACATTCACATTACATACGGGTATTCACATACACTTTGTAAAAATCATTTTAATACGTTTTCAGCCCCAAATATGTTTCAAAACATGTAAAAACCGGGGTCTAGAACTCACCTGGTGCAACTTGGGTGTTCTTCCTTTTAACCCGCTTACAAAGAGTTCAACACACCTAGAAATAACATCTAAACACATACACACGAGCACAAACACAACAGATAAGCACATAATCACATAACCGGGCTAAACCCGTCATAAACACATAAAAACCACGAATTCTTACTTTGAATTCGATTTCTTCTGTTCTTCTTCTTCAAAACCGAGTTCTGTTCTTCTTCCCTTGTTTCTCTCTCTAAAATGACCGAGAATTGGGTGTAGAAAAGGTGATGGGCGGCCATGCCACCTTTATCACCAACTTTTCTAAAGTTTTGTCCTTTTGGACACTTTTGGTTCCTCCACTTGGGCCTTATTGCCTTTCTTGCTTTTATTCTTTTTATCTTGGCTTGTAAAAATAACCGGGTGTTACAAGTCCACCCCCCTTATATACCTTTCGTCCCTGAAACCTGTTATTCCTCGAACATATAAGGATAATGTTGCCTCATCTCCTCGCAGTCTCCCATGTAGACTCGGATCCCTTTCTGTGCTTCCATTGTACACACATAAGAGGAACCACTTTATTTCGCAGCCTCTTCTCTTTACGATCAATGATTACCACTAGTTGCTCTACATAATTGAGCCTTTCATCAACTTCGATATCCTCCAGTGGAACAATCATGTCTTCGTCAGCTATACACTTTCTCAGATGAGACACATGGAATGTCGGATGAATCCCACTTAACTCATCCGGTAATTCCAACCTATAGGCCACCCCTCCTACTCGAGCAATGATTCGGAAAGGGCCTATATATCTTGGGCTCAACTTGCCTTGCTTCCTGAATCTGATAATTACCTTTCAAGGTGAGACCTTCAACATAAGCCGGTCACCCACCTGGAACTCGATCGGTCTGCGTCGTTTATCGGCATACGACTTCTGTCTATCTTTAGCTGCCTTCATGAAGGCTTTGATCCTCTCCAGCTTCTCGGTCATAGCCTCGATTACCTCGATGCTTCCCAACTCTTTCTGACCAATGTCACCCCAACAAACGGGTGTTCTGCATCTCCTACCGTATAGCATCTCGTATGGTGGCATACCAATGCTGGCATGATAACTATTGTTGTACGAGAATTCAGCTAACGGTAAGTGGTCGTCCTAACTTCCTCCAAAGTCAATCACACATGCCCGAAGCATGTCTTCCAACGTCTGAATGGTCCTTTCTGACTGACCATCAGTTTGGGGATGATAAGCCGTGCTAATATGTAACCTCGTCCCCATGGCATCGTGGAATTTCTTCCAGAATTTAGATGTAAACCGGGTGTCGCGATCAAACACGATAGAGACCGGCACGCCATGACGAGTTACAACCTCCTTGATAAACAGGTCAGCCAACCTCTCGGATGAATATGTCTCGCGGATCGGTTGGAAGTGAGCACTCTTCGTCAAGCGGTCAACAATCACCCATATGGCATCGTATGCTTTCGGAGTACGCGACAGCTTCGTAATGAAATCCATGGTGATGTGCTCCCACTTCCATTTCGGTATATCCAAAGGTTGGATCTTCCCATACGGCTTTTGATGTTCCGCCTTCACTTGCAAACAAGTAAGGCATTTGCTCACATACTCCACCATGTCATGCTTCATACCCGGCCACCAATAATCCTTTTTCATATCTTGGTACATCTTTGTGGCATCGGGATGGATAGAGTATCGGGTCTTGTGAGCTTCGTCCATAATCTTCACACGTAGATTCCCGAAACGAGGAATCCACACCCGTCCAAATCGAGTTTTAACACCAAGTGTGTTTTCACTCAATTCTCCAACCAGACCTCTCATTCTTTCAGGGTTTAGATGATCTTCTCTTAATGCCTCATCCTGAAACTCCTTGACTTGCTTCATTACGTCAGAGGTCATGATTGTTGGTATGCTTTCACCCGAATCGGCTCGGGCCTCTCCTTCCGGCTAAGAGCATCAGCCACCACGTTAGCTTTGCCCGGATGGTAATGGATCTCACAATCATAATCCTTTATAAGCTCCAACCATCGCCTCTGCCTCATGTTCAAATATTTTTGCTCGAAGAAGTACTTCAAGCTCTTGTGGTCGGTGAAGATGGTGCACTTTGTTCCATACAGATAGTGCCTCCAAATCTTTAGTGCAAAGACCACGGCCGCTTTTCCAAGTCATGAGTAGGGTAGTTGACCTCATGAACCTTTAGCTGTCGGGATGCGTAGGCTATAACTTTTCCTCTTTGCATTAACACGCACCCCAACCCCGAGTAAGAAGCGTCTGAATACACCACCAAATCTTCGCTTCCATCGGGTAACGACAAGACGGGAGCTTGAGTCAATCTCGCCTTCAACTCCTCGAATGCCTTCTCCTGAGCCTGACCCTATACATACTTTACATCCTTCCGGGTCAACTTAGTCAGTAGAGAAGCAATCTTAGAGAAGTCTTGGATAAATCTCCTATAGTAGCCCGCCAAACCCAAGAAACTACAATCTCGGATGGCGTCTTTGGAGACTTCCATTGCGTCACTGCCTCTACCTTAGCCGGGTCCACCATAATCCCATCGGGATTCACCACATGACCCAATAACTGAACTTCACGCAACCAAAATGCGCACTTGGAGAATTTTGCATACAACTTCTCCCTTCTTAACGTCTCCAGAACCTCCCGAATGTGACTGGCATGCTCAATCTCACTCTTCGAATAAATCAGGATATCGTCAATGAACACAATCACCAATTTATCTAACATTGGCCGACACACTCGATTCATCAGATCCATAAAAGCAGCTGGCGCATTGGTCAATCTAAACGACATAACGAGGAACTCATAGTGACCGTAGCGCGTGCGAAAAGCTGTTTTAGGAATGTCTTGATCCTTCACTTTTAGTTGATGGTAACCAGATCGAAGATCTATCCTCGAAAACCAACTGGCACCTTGGAGCTGATCAAACAAGTCGTCTATTCTTGGTAGGGGGTATCGGTTCTTCACCGTCAACTTGTTCAACTCTCGGTAGTCAATACACATCCTCATACTACCGTCTTTCTTCTTCACAAATAATACCGGAGCACCCCATGGAGAGATACTCGGTCTAATGAACCCCTTATCCAGCAGTTCTTGCAACTGCTCCATTAACTCTTTCATCTCAGTCGGAGCCAACCGGTATGGTGCCTTGGCAACGGGTTGAGCACCGGGTATCAAGTCAATTTGGAACTCAACCTCACGATCTGGTGGCACACCGGGTAAGTGTTCCGGGAATACGTCCGGAAAGTCGCGCACCACTAGTACTTCGGATAACTGCGGTAATGACACATCCACATCTTTTATGTATGCCAAGTAGGCACTACATCCGCGTCTCATGCACTTTCCCGCCACCACCATGAAATCATCCTCGGGATTGTCGTGACGTGATCACCATAAACCGTCACCTCATTTCCGTCAGGCGTTGTCAATCGTATCGTCTTCTTGCGACACACGATATTTTCCTTATAGTTGCTAACCAGTCCATCCCTGGTACTACATCAAATCCACCTAGGGGTATCACGTGTAACTTAGCAGCAAACCTATGACCTTCTAGTTCTATGGCACAGTCCACTATCCCTCAGTATTCTAGTGGACTTATCGATAGCAGTTTCTACATCGAATGGTGCACTGACCTTTCTACTACTAACAAGAAACTTAGCATAGAAAGTAGTGAAAATAAAACTCCTGCTAGCACCAAAATCAACCAATACAGATGCATAAGTTGGTTTGCTAGAAACATACCTGACACGAAATCAAGATTAGCTCTGGCCTCCTCCCCGGGTCATGGTGTAAGCTCTGGCACTTGCTCTCTGCCATCCTTCCTCCAGCTTCTTCTTCGCCCCAGAGCTCTCCGCCCTCAGCTTCTTACAGTCCCTGCTCACGTGACCTTCTTCACCACAAGAAAGAACCGCCTCATATCGCAGTTCTTCGCTACGTGTCCGGTCCTTCCATATCAGAAACAAACATTGCTCCCCAATCTACATTTCCTGGGGTGCCTGCATCCACACTTATCACACCTGTTCGACCCCGCAATTCCAGTCATCCTTATTGTGCCAAACTCTCATCCCATGGCTTCTTACAATCTCTAGCGATGTGGCCAGGCTTACCACACCTGAAGCATACATTCATCCCAATCCTGCACTCACCGGTATGCTCCCTTCCACATCTGCCACACTTCCTCATCCCCGCACCGATGAAGCTACAACCGGTTATGCGTCCTGGCAACCTTTTTATATGGGTGTAACCCCCACGTTCGACCCGCTTTCCGTTGCAGTTCTTGTCATTGCTACCCTCCTTGTTCATTTCCATCGCGGTCGTCTCCTTTACCGCCTTAATTACCTCAGTCACTATACCCAGACGAATCGTCTGCATGGCCCGTTGAACTCCGACAACGGCCTCTGTCAACAGGGTCCTCAGACTAGCACTATCTTCATCGGCTTTCGGGTGATGGATCTCAGGCTCTTTGAGTGCTACTTCAGCAGCCCTAGCCATACTTCTTGTGACACACAGTCCAGCACCACATCCACCACAATATTCACCTGACGAACTTTCGAAGATCTGCCACCGACCATCCTCTAACTCACACTGAAAGATTCAAACACCAACACGGTCACTCGAGGGAACAACTCAGTTTATGTCAAGTATAGTAAGTCCCTAATTACAGTGGCCAGTTGTGATTAGCCACTTACTTTACTCTTCATACCCCTAGCATTACCTGTCCTGACTACATCAGTATTTAAATCTACATACAACACATAACCACATACCATGCGCACATAAACCGGTTAACATTTTGAAAATACCTGATGTCATGCAGCTACTCAGATTGGTATCCCATTCCCATTCCGTCCCATTCTCAGTTTAAGTTAAGGTTTATTTTGAAAATTTACCCATTTCACTTAAACTTTGGCTCTGATACCAACTTGTAAGGCCCCGTTCCCGGGACGCTTACAACTGGTGATTCATGCATGTAAAACATATACTTTACATTTATTCATCAAAACATTGCAGCGGAAAACATAAAACAAGTGGCATTTCATTTCATCTTAAAAACTTTTGCAAAATAATGCATCATTCGTTGGTTACAAAATTTTATCGTTGTATTACATCACAAAAGCCTTAATTAAATGAATGCCATCCAAAAGAGCTGAGCAGCCGCCACGTGCCATCCCCAACAACGTTTACCTGCCAACTGAAAACGTATAAAAGTCAGCCTTGCTGAGTGAGTTCAAGTTTTATAATAAAACATACATAAAACCGTTATTTATTTCTTTTCAAAGCCCATACTATACGTTTCATTCGTTCATGATCATACATCATACGTACATACAGATAATATCGTTATTATCTTCCATTACGTTTGTTAGTCATCGTTCATTCATTACATCTAGTGACATGTACAATACCCCGACATTATGCACGAAGCTGGTTACTGGGCCTGAGGTCTATCATAGACCCCGAACATTATGCACGAAGCTGACTCCAGTACCTGAGGCAAGTACATTCACCGTTCATATTTTCATTTTATTTCGGATCAATGCCATAGGCTATACCCCGAACATTGTGCACGAAGCTGGTTACTGGGCCTGAGGTATATCATAGACCCCGAACATTATGCACGAAGCTGACTCCAGTACCTGAGGCAAGCGGCAAGGATCCCATACATGTGGTCAATCACAAGGACTGGACCCCAGTGTGCATCCTTCTGGGGTAGCTAACCCGCACACAGTTGAGCTAACACCCTTCATTGGGTATGAACCTCCATACATTTGCTTGCAAGACTTTTTACGTTCATTCGTTCATTAATGCATGCATTCATTCATCATGTTCCTATTTCATTATCTTTCACTTTATGTTACATAATACTTTCAGTTCATTCATTAACATAAAACGTAAAGCCATGGGGACTTCTGGACGTCTGAACACTTAGTAAATTCCAGCCCAATCTAGGCGCATGGGTACTATTTGGACGCATGAACACTTAGGCGCATGGGCCACTTGGGCGCATGGGCCACTTGGGCGCATGGGCACTATTCGGGCGCATGAACACTTAGGCGCATGGGCCACTTGGGTGCATGGGCACTATTGGGGCGCATGGCCCTACCCTTAGTCATCCGACTTACATTTCTAGGTGCATGGACCACTGTTCAGGCATATGAGCAGAACTTAAACATTTATAAGGCAAATTTTAGGGGCATGAGCTACTGTTTAGGTGCATGAGCTGAACTTAAACATTTCTAAGGCAAATTTCAGACGTATGAACACCTATCTAGGCGCATGAGCATTCTGTAAACATGTTTCTAGGATATTTTCAACCCTAATCATCAAACCCATCGGTTCTAAGCATAATGTGGCTATTCTAAACATGAGTAGCCTATAAACCATCTAGAACTAACATCCAACATTCACATTACATACGAGTATTCACATACACTTTGTAAAAATCATTTTAATACGTTTTCAGCCCCAAATATGTTTCAAAACATGTAAAAACCGGGGTCTAGAACTCACCTGGTGCAACTTGGGTGTTCTTCCTTTTAACCCGCTTGCAAAGAGTTCAACACACCTAGATATAACATCCAAACACATACACACGAGCACAAACACAACACATAAGCACATAATCACATAACCGGGCTAAAACCCGTCATAAACACATAAAAACCGCGAATTCTTACTTTGAATTCGATTTCTTCTGTTCTTCTTCTTCAAAACCGAGTTCTGCTCTTCTTCCCTTGTTTCTCTCTCTAAAATGACCGAGAAGTGGGTGTAGAAAAGGTGATGGGCGGCCATGCCACCTTTATCACCAACTTTTCTAAAGTTTTGTCCTTTTGGACACTTTTGGTCCCTCCACTTGAACCTTATTGCCTTTCTTGCTTTTATTCTTTTTATCTTGGCTTGTAAAAATAACCGGGTGTTACATCCTCGGTGTTTTGATAATAAGGACACTGAGACGCTATGTGACCATACTCTCAACAATTATAGCAGGATCTTTTTTCAACGTTATGGTTTATATGTTTCGGTGGAGATGTAAAAGTCATGCAGTTGACCTTATTCTGTTTGGATTGAGACACTTCTTTATTAGATGTTTGATTTGGTTTTACAAACTTAATTGCTTTACCTGGTTTTACATCTTTTAACTCTTGTTTACCTGGACTTCGACATGACGTTCGTGATTGATTAGGTTTTATAGTCCTTTTTGGTTCTGGTGTGACTTGGTTTGACCCATACTTTAAATTTACTTTTTCAAATTCAATTTCCAGGTTAACACAAGGCATCTTTCCTTTGCCTTTGAAGTGGCCTCCTTTTGTTTGGAGTCAGATTCTTGTGATTTACTTACGGAATCTGGATCCCTAACAAGAGGAGTGGACACCATGTGATCCTTGATGGGGTTATTGTTAATTGGTTTACTTTTGGTGTTCATTAAGGTCTCAGGTGGTGGTGGAACCACTTTGTATCCCAGCCCCTCCCCATTATTTCTCTCTCTTACTAAGTGTTGGACAATATGTGATGAGCTTGTCCAACTATGCAGTTTATGTTTTAAAGAGTTGACTTCTACTTCTAAAACTGCTTTCTGCTTCTTAATGTCCTCTAGGGAGTTCAGATAGTACCTAATGTCATTTGCTTGGTTAAAGGTGACTACCTCTGTTTCCCTAAGCTGTTTATTCAGTAGGTCTATCTTTTCCTTATAACTTTGCTCGTTTTGTTTTAACACTCTATTTGCCTCAGTGCATAGTTCCAGGTCCTTTACTAAGTTATTATTATGATCTAATAACCTAGCAAATTTTAAATCTATACTTTCTCTAAATTTATTACAATCTAAACAAGCATGGTTATTAAATAACTTGTCAGTAGTACTTACCTGAGATGTTGAAGATGAATCAGCCATGAGTACGGAATCTGTTGTCTCCGGTTTTGGTGATTCTGACGTTGATGCAGATTTTTCTTCTTCAGTCAGGTGGTTGACCACATGTGCAGTGTCTTCAGAATTTGACATCGCAAGCTCTACTGCTATGTCTCCCTCACTAGAAGAATCGTCATCAATGTCATCCACATTAGCTATGTTGGACTCTCCCGGTGACACGAACCGAAAGCTCCAGTCCTGTCCTTCATCCTCATTAGTAGTCAAGGCTTTGGGGTCCTTGCTTGATGAAGTAGAACTGCTAGATGTGGCTTTGTCCATACGATTGAATAACGAGAAGGGATTACCATTCCTAGTCTTCTTTGGCTTTACACACTCCCTTTTGAAGTGTCCCTTCTCGCCATAGTTGAAACAAGTAACCTTTGACTTGTCGAAGCCAAAGGTTGTGTCTTTGGTAGCAACCAAGTTCTGTCCGATCTTTTTGACAAACTTTTTAGCTCGTCGGACAGCAGTTGCCAAAGCCGACATTATGTCCATACGTTCCAACTCCATTTGGTCCACTTGTTCATAATCTTCATATGCCAGGTGACAATTTCCTATCTTTCCAGCAACTAGTCCATCATAGGAGTGGACTACAACAGCTAAGAGGTCCATGTGTTCTTTGGCCACCTCAACAGTCATATTCTTGAAGTTTTCGGTTTTCAGTTTTGCTGAATTAGCTTCAGGTATCATATACTGGGTGCTAGACGACCCTAAAGTTGACGGTTGTGCTGGAGTTGCTGCGCTTGAGACAAAGGCAGATTGCAGTGGTGCTCTAGATGTCTTGACCGGAGGAGTTGCATTGTAGAGTGCAGGGTTCTGATCGTAGTTGGCCTTTTGGGCTCTGTACTTCATCCTAAGCTCCTCTTCCTTTAATTTCAGAATGAAGTCATTTATGTCTAACTTTGAGAGCATCCCATTCTGTCTGAGATTTGAAATGAAGGAAGCCCATTTCTCTGGTAGACCATCTGCAAAATTGGATACCTTATCCTCCATCGACGTAGTTACACCGTGAGTGTGCATCTCACTCATCAAATGGTAGAATCTGTCGATCACATCATCCAGACCTTCCTTTCCCATTGAAGAGAAGTTTTCAAACTCTTTCTTCAAAGCTTTGGCCTTGAGTGAGGCATTCCATCATACCTCTTCTCTAACGCATCCCATAGTTTCTTTGCTTGAGTATACTCCTAATACTGATGGAAGATATCCTTCGGAATAGACTGAGTGAGCAAAGCGTATACTTTCTTCTCAGCGTTGTGTTTTACCTTCTGAGCATCCGACATTCCACTTAGAGTAAGTTTAACTCCATCTGCTCCTACGGACGTGCTGTACCCCGACTTTATTGCCTCCCACAGATTTGTATCTACTCCATTTAAGTAGATTTCAAAACATTGCTTCCATTGTGGGTAGTTGTCTAACGTTATAAGCTTAGGGGGTTTATTGTGAATTCCCACTTCGTTCTCCAACAACAATAGATTCTGGATGCGAGTATCTCTACTTGCTGTGTATGCTAAAAACTGGTGATGTATGTGAATGAAGGTATGCGATTGGACTTATTCGGGTGATTGAACAAATGCGGATGGTTCAATCGTGTGACTGAGCAAATGCGGATGAGTCAGTCGGCCGAATGAACTAATGCGGTTGAACAGTCCGAATGAGGTTCTCAATCGTACGAATGAGTCCAATCATGCGGTTGAAGAATACAAATGAACTCAGTTGTGCGATTGAGCCAATCGTGCGACTAAACTTGCTGAAGTTTGATAATTCATAGGTTAAACGTGTTTTGGCCGTAAAAACTCGAATTTTACTAAACCCTAATCGCCGTATGCCGGAAAAAGTAAACTTTTAGGTCAGGAAATGTCTAAGACTCCGCGAGACACAAAAAGATTGCATTTTTGATGAAGAAACACAAGTTTTGTATGTAAACTATTGAATCAACATGTAATCAAGAGCCAACGCTCTGATACCACTTGGTAGGATCTGGTATTTGAACGAAACACCAACTAATTAACGTGTTAACCAAACCAAATAGTGCAGAATCCTATTTGATTGGCGATCCAATCAGTGAGAACGCATGTAGACACAATAATAAATTGAATCTAACGTCAAGAATCGATTAGGAATCGATCTACAGTGTGCTATGAACTTGGAGTACGAACTTAGAGGCTTCTGGATGGCTAGGGTATGTCTGGAGTCGATGTGAATCGAATGCTTCTCAATCGTTACATTTTTCCACGAATTAAGTGGTATTTATAGGTTAGGGTTGCTCATTTGGGCGACTGAACCATGAGCATGGTTCATTCGTGCGATTGAGCCATGCGGTTGATCCATTCATACGACTAAATGTTCAGTCGTGCGACTGAGTCAGACGCATGAAGTTGTTCAGGCGTATGGACTATTCAGGCGTATGGACACTCAGTCACATGGCTATTCGGACACATGACCACTGTTTGGGCGCATGGTCCAGTCGGACGTATGTGAACTTTAGTTAACCAAAGTTGAATGTATTCTTATTATAACATTATGTATATCAATTCAAACAATCACAAACCTATATAATTTAGTCAATAAGTGTTATCCAACTCATTAATGAAATATTAAACATTATGAATCTCAACCAAACATTATCATTTCATTAAGTACCCAATATTACATAAGTGCAAGACATATTACATTGAGATTAGGATCTAGGTACATAAGTGTATCAACAAGTCATGCGACTGGTCCATTAGCATAAAGTGTTCATGCGTATGGTCCTTTAGCATGGTCCATTCGCATGAAGACTTCATACGACTAAGTTTGAATATGTTTCATAATCATTACTTGAATACGATCTATTCAAACAACCACAAACCTATATAGTTGATTCAATATGCGTTAATAAATAATAAACATTAAAACATACACTGAAACATTAGACATTAAGATCAACAACCACATATTATGTTTCACTCAACTCATTCGTTTCATTACATTTAGGACATGACAAACATATTACATTAAGACCATAAACTAGGTACATATGAATCAACAAACTCCCCCTTGGACCTAGTTTCCTTCATTGTCTGGCATCCTTCATTAACTTGTCAAACTTCTTATGCCTCTCCTCGACTGTGACTCCAGCATGTATCTCGAATGCAAAGCAGAGTCTTATCACGTTTTGAAACTAGAGGGCCTGTATAATATCCTGCGGATCTGTTGGAGCATATATAGTCATATATAGTGTGTCCGTCGCTTGTCGAATAGTCTAGGCTTAATGTTATACACCTGATAAGTTGTAAACACATGAAACTGGGTCATTTGCAGGAGCATATGTGAATGAGACTCAGTCGTACGACTGAGCCATGCTAATGGACCAGTCATGCGACTGAGAGATGCGATTGGGACATTCGTAAGACTGAACCATAAGTATGGTCCAGTCGTACGATTGAACCATACGCATGGTCCAGTCGTACGATTGAACCATACACATGGTCCAGTCGTACGATTGAACCATACGCATGGTCTAATCACACGAATGGGCCCAGTCGCATCTAATGGCCGAGGCCTATATATACCAGTTTCAATGTGTAGAGAGATCAAGGATTTCGAAAAAGGATTTCGAAAAAGGGTTTTAGAGAGAGTGTGCCCGGGAGCCTAGGGCTGCCGGATGAGAGGGGAGATGAAGCTTGATCTTCCCCTTGCCAAGAGTCTTGATTCTTATGTTGTAACGAGCTTGTAATCGTTAGGTTTTATCAATGAAACCATTCAATTATAGTTCATATTATTGTTTGACTTTTGGTTTGTGCTGTTGTTTATCCTTCCGTCAAGAACATGCTCGGATGTTTATCAATCCAAAAGCCGACCTCACAGGATCATAGAATAATGGCCACCTGTATAAAGTATAAACATCACTAGCTGATAGGTTGGTTAGCCACATTAGGTCAAATACCCAGATGGTCTCCATTTGGCACTCTTTTTGTAATACTATGATCGTTTCTCCTGTACGCCAGTCATAATACCACCACTTGAAGTGGGAAGTGAAGTCCTGTGGCATTTCCCTCAAGAGGATCTTTGACATAGTACGCGGTGGACTCCACTTCAGCACCACTTTGGGTTTCCCAGTCCTTGGGTCCACCTCTGACCTTCGAATGTACATCGTAGGTTGTTGAGGCTTGAAATTAACCCATCGTGTGTGGTATTCTCTTTTCAACGCAGCTTCAAACCAGCCTGACATCTTCCTGGGGTCAGCATATAGCAGGTTCAGGCGTGCCAACTGGTTGAGCTCAAAACCAGGGAGAGTCTTCAGATCATGTGGAAATCTGAAGTACTCAATTCCCTTCTCCCTCTTCACAGCATATACATTAAGATCCTCAAAGTAAGCCCACGCTATAATCTTGCTAGACACCTTAAGATGCTTCTTGACTTTGTAGAGCTTGGCGTATGCACTCGGCTTTGGCGCTGTGCATTGGGCACGGATCTCTGCAAAGCAAGCCGCCCATTCAACCTTTTTGTTCTCAACATCAGCGTCAGAGGCTTGGTCTTGGCTTTCTGATTTCTCGGTTTCCCTCTCCATCGTATCCAATTTAACATGCATATCACTGTCGAGTGTATCTCCAAAATTTGGAACCACATTTCCCTCTCGATCAGTATATTCCGTATAATGTTGTGCTATGATGTCTTCAATCTCTATCTCATCAACGTCATTTAGCTCGTCATCACTAGCAACATCGACAGTAGGGGCATCCTTAACCAGTTCATCCGGGTTTAACCGGAATATTTTTGCAAGTTGCTCATCAGTGAGGTTGTGAATAATTTCTCCTTCTTCGGGAGTATAGCTGACAATCCCTTGCAGATCAAGTATCATTGTGAGTTGAGACTTGATCTGTTGAAGGGGAGCAACATCATAGTCATCTCGCTGATAATGTGGATCTGCTTGATTTAAAACATTCAACACATCATGCATCAATAAATAATCAAGACAGTATACATTAAATAGATACATAAACATTCATGCACATAAGTTTAATACAATATTCAATTACACATGATTTAAATTACACAAACATCTATGCATTACTTTTGTCCTGAATCATGTGTTCCTCTATGTCGGGGCTGATGTCGAGGCACCCTAATCTTGATTCTTTTTGGTCCGCCTCTCACTGGCTTCTTGTGCACCCGAAGTAGATGGATCTCCTTCTCCTTCATCGTCTCCTCCAACCTCATCATCACCTCCCTTTGTATCACCACCTTTATCATCACCATCATCATCATCATCACTATCATCATCATCATCATTATCACTATCATCATCATCACCATCATCACCATCTCCCTCTCTGATCTTTAGAGGCTCAGCCTTTGTGCCTTTAAGTTTGAGCATGATGGTCCTTTTGGCATCCTCCAACTCCTTGATCTTCTTTGTGGATAGCACATTTTGTTCCCTGAGTTAGGCAATCTCTTGACTTTGAGCAGCCATGCTAAGCCTGCTCCACAATCTGCTGTGCTTGCTGAGAGATATGTTGTGATTGTGCAGCAATAAGCTCCACTAACTGTCGGAGCTGAGCAGTCTTCTCGTCATCGGTAGCTAACAGCTTCATCACCATACGGTTTAGTGCTGAAAGCTATTCCTCTACCCCACTGGGAGGTAGAGATGATCCTGAGGGAAAAGATGGGTGATATGATGATCCTGTCTGTGGCTAGAGGTGGTGGTGGTGGCAGTGGTAAATATGGGAGGTCGTATATGTGTGGGTGGTGATGGGTGAGCTGTAGTAGTGGTGGATGTGATATGGGTTAGTGGTGGAGTGGCGGTGGTAGTGGTGGTTTGTGAGGTGGTAGTAATGGTGGCAGGTGTAATGGTGGCAGTGGTGGTGGTGGTGGTGGAAGTAGTGGTTGAGGTAGTGCTATGGCGGTAGCTGAGGTCAAAGTAAACTTCAGTCTCTTCCCCTTCTTGCCATAAGGGTGAGCCATTCTCTTCTTGCTTTTGCCTTTAGGCACTGAGGCTCCCCCTTGGCTGCAGGGCAGGTCTGGGGTATAGGATGGATCTGAATTAGCAACAACAACATCCCCGGACTGCCCTTGGCGTCCACCAACTGCCCTTAAATCTCTCTCGATGGTAACCACCCTACTGCCCACCGTCCTTGTCAGTGGCTTCTCATCACTCTCCTCCTCCTCATCAGGAGGGCAAAAATCCTGAAGGAAACTGGCGGTGGTGGCTTCTCCATGAGTGGGTGGTGGAGGTATAACATGTATAGTGTTGGCCCTAAAAGCAGCGGGGCCAGAATCTCCACCAGCGCCACCATCATCATCATCAAAGTCATTAGATGGAAGAGCAATCTGCTCTACATCTGAATCATTCTCCTCATGGTGCCACTTACGCCTTACCGGCTCCACGTACTCCTCCCGGGCCAGGTGCCCGAACAGTCTCCTCACAGGGGGTTTGACTTGCTTTCCCCTATAGACCTTCATGTGGCCTAGTGTAGTGTCATCCATCACCTCAAGTGATACCGCATCATGGCTCTCCTTAGGCAACGAGGGCAGCTTCTCATCGATAATCATCTGTAAGAATCTTGGGTACATACAGAAGCCCTCCTTGCCTTTTGCCTCAAGATTCTTGATCAGGTATGCAAATATCATGTTGGAGAAGCTGAAGGAGTGATTCAGCACCAGTGCCACGTAGGCATTCTGGATTTGGTCTGATAGGTCGTCAAATCCACCCATTCTCGAAGCTATGCACTTCAGTATGACGTGTGCCAAGTACTTGAGCTAGGGACACAGGTTGCTTTTGTTTAGCACACCTACATTGATATCCCCAGAGTACTTCATCCTGAGGAAGCATCCCCTCACAGTCAGAGGGTGTAGCCTGTTTGGGTGATCAGCATCATCATCCAGATCCAGTACTCGTCTAAGATCTGCAGTAGTCACCTCTATATCCTGCCCAAATATAGTACTCTTGATGTAGTAGGGCTCACGAGATCGGTCAACTGATGCACCCTCCCAGAAGGCCTGTTATATAGACCTATAGGGAGTGCATGGTGTAGATATGGCTTGGTGTATCTGTGATCTCTTCAGGAATGCAATGATGCCAGCAAACTCAGTAGCGTCTGAGTGGTGGTGGCGTCCAAATGAGCACAAATATTGTGCTTGGTGTTGATGGTCCACCGATTTGCCATAGATCTATAACACAAGACATATATATACATATATTAGATCAGTGCATAGTAGAAGCAATTCACTCTAAATTGTTTGAGGTCAGTCTGGTTCAATCGTGAGATTGAACCATACGACTGGGTTCAGTCATTTGATCGAACATGCGACTGAATACAGTCGGGTGACTTATCATGCGACTGAGTTTAATCGAGTGACTGAACCTACGACTGGTTCAGTTGGCTCGACTGAGCTCATTCGCATTGTTCATTCGGCCGACTGAGTCATTCATCCAGCTCAGTCGTGCGATTGTAGTTCATCCGGGTGTCCGGTCACATGACCTACTGTCTGTTCGATTGAAATTCAATTTTGAGCAAATCTTAATATTAGACATCGTGGTTTGGCTCATTAGACTCGCAATAAGCCTACTTAGCACCTAAAACCTTGATTTCAACATTTTACTTAGTTTTATTAGTTTATTAAGCCAACTAAATCTCGGTTCTTTGTTAGGGCCGAAATCAGTAATTTTGGGCACAAATCAACTGCGATTTGGGTAGATTGTACCGCATTGTTCCTGTATAAACACCAGCAATCGTCAGAAAACAGAAATTTGAAGTCAAGAAAGGTCTAAAGAAAATTTGGCAGAGTAACGACACTCTAGGCGATTTAGGGCGATTGAGGGGTGATGAGTATATGTGATCGACTGTGGCCCTATTTATACTGAATCTGGTTTCAATCAGGCGACTGGATCCTTCGCTCTTTTCATTTGGGTGATTGGATCTCAGTCGTGCGATTGGTTCAGTTGATCACATTCATCGGCCGACTGACTCATTCGGACAACTCCATTCAGGCGAATGGCTCAATCTTGTAAGCCATTCATGTGAATGGATCATACTCATGCTCCATTCAGTTGTATAGTGCATAAGTATGGTCTAATCATACGACTGGTCCATACTCATTGTCCAGTCGTGCGAATGGGTCATACTCATGATTTTGACTTTATGACCATTAGACATTTAACCCCTTTTAACTTTTGATTAAACATTTTGATCATTCGATCATCTCAGGCATGATCATTTTAACTTTCAAGACTTTTGATCACCTCAGTCGTGATCCTTTTAAACAAAACATATTTTGTCGCTTTAAACGTGACCAATTTAACATTGAAAACACATTTGGTCACCTCAGATGTGACCCTTTTAAGTAATTAAATCCCAGATTGAATTCCACGACATAGTTCGACATATAACATTAACTTGACTAAATGTTAAAACAAAACAAAAGAGCTAACATTAAAAGACAAAACTTAAGATGTTTTTGTGATTTTGTGTAAGGTGGAAATCCTAAGATAGAAATCTAACAGATTTATTTCTTGAACAGGCAGCTTCAAGTTATTTTGGCCATAAGTGGAACGATTCATTATGGAATCATACAGGTAATCAACTCATTCAGGACGTGTTACCAAAATCATTTGATGCTAAATTCTTGTTTTCGTCGAGAGTCATCAACAAATTAAGGAAATCATACTAGTACTATAAGACGCACACACTGATTTGGACTTTCAAGGATTGCCGCCACGATGATTGTCAGTATACTTGTCCACTTAAATCGATACACAGATTGGTGATGGTTTAAGGTTTAATTATTTCAACAAGCATTTGTGGATCCCATGCTTATACGGTAATCAACATTCCTCAGGATATTTTTGAGTGGTCTACGGGTATGTTTGACAAGAATAAACTATTCTTAGAGCTTTCAAAGAGAAGCCAAGCCTCAAGTCAGTGCCACCGCACAGCAGAGAGGCGGCAAACAACAATCAACTCTAGAATATATAGGTTATGCTTATCCTCATATCAGTTCCACCGCACAGTAGAAAGGCACATAACCTATCTTCTTTTTTGAGCAATTTTATTCGTTTTGCACAGATGTCACCAACAACATAGGTTATTAGTTTGATTGCTTTTTGCATTTTTCATCATGTGCTTTGCTCATATTTTGGTCATCCGCACACATTTGTGTGTTTATTTTGCCCGTCACCCCTTATTGGAACTTTGTTGATTGTGTTAACCAGGGATAAGATGATAACCCATAGCTTGTTAAACAACTTAGTTTGATCTTGAGATCACCAAAGAGATCTACTTATCTATTGTGTTGAATCTACCGACACATCATCTAATGGTCTAGCAACCTCTAGGTCTACTTTCTCCATGTTACCTTAATAGCAGCTAGTTTTACTATCATTTGTTCTTTTATTTTTGCTTAGACTTCTCAGACTTATACTTTGAATTTCGCATCTAATTCAATTTAAATCTTTTAAAGTCCCAAACTCTCTGTTCCTGTGTACTATCATTTTCTATAGTCGTTGAATCAGTTTCACAGATCTGATCTCATTTCTATCAGCTTGCCTGTCCTCCTCCCTTTTTTTCAATCCTAAATTAACATAACCTATTCTCCCCCTAAAATTCTATAACCGTAAACGATTTGCATTTTTAGGATTTTAATAGGCGGAGAAATAAAGCCAATAAAATTAATTAAATGACATAAAATTAAAGAAAATAGAAGAAAATTTAACTCGACGCATCGGACTAAACATGTTCATCTTCTGGAATTACATCACTTTTCTTTTTAATGTCGTTGACCTCTAACAAATAAAGAAAACGTGGTTTATCAAAGGATTTTGTGTAGAGGTCAGCGCGTTGGAAATCCGTATTTATCTTAACAACATCGATTAGATTCTTTTCAAAACAATCACGTATAAAGTGATATTTAATACCGATGTGTTTGGTCTTAGGATGTTGGACAGGATTTTTGGTAACGGCTATTGCAGCAGAATTATCAACAAATATAGGGGTGTTAGAAAATTTCAAACCATAGTCCTGCATCTGCTGTTGAATCCAGATGATTTGAGAGCAGCAGCTTGCCGCAGCAACATATTCAGATTCACAAGTGGACAGCGCAACTGATGTTTGCTTCTTACACTGCCACGTGACTAATCTTCTCCCAAAGAATTGACATCCTGCTGAGGTGGATTTGTAGTTCATCTTGCAGCCACCATAATCTGAGTCACTATACGCGGTAAGCTCAAAGTCATCGTCATAAGGATACCACAACCCAAGTGTTGGTGTACCCTTCAGATAACAGAATATCCTCTTGACTCCTATAAGATGGTTGATTTTTGGTTTTTCCTAATATCTTGAACAAAGACATGTCGCATACATGATATCAGGTCTTGAGGCAGTGAGGTAAATAAGGGATCCAATCATTCCTCGGTACATGGTGGCATCAACCAGATCACCATTCTCGTCGGGTGCTACATCATGGTTTGTTGCAAGTGGAGTCCCTGCTATGGAAGCATTCTCCATGTCAAACCGACTGAGAATATCCCCTACATACTTTGTTTGATGTAGAAATGTCCTCTTTGGTGTTTGATCCACTTGTAACCCGAGAAAGAACTTCATCTCTCCCATGGAACTCATTTCAAATTCTGCCTTCATTACTACTTCAAATTCTTTACATAAGTCTTTGTTCTTGGAACCGAAGATTATGTCATCAACGTAAATCTGAACAAGCAGCAGATCACCATCCTTTTCTTTGATGAACAGTGTACAGTCAATTACACCTCTGCGAAATCCGTGTTTCACAAGGTGAGTTGAGAGTTTTTCATACCATGCTCTCGGGGCTTGGTGAAGCCCATATAGAGCCTTATCCAGTTTGTAAACTCTGTCCCGATAATATGGATCCTCAAATCCTTTGGGTTGACTGACATACACTGTTTCCCGATTTCACCATGAAGAAATGCACTCTTTACATCCAGTTGATAGACTTTAATCTTCATGTAAGAGACATAGGCTAGGAAGATATGGATGGCTTCCATTCTCGCCACAGGTGCAAATACTTCATTGTAATCAGTTCCCTCGACTTGTCGAAATCCTTGAACTACAAGTCGAGCCTTGTTCCTAATAATGACACCTTGGTCATCTTTCTTACATTTCAAGACCCACTTGGTGCCAATGACCTTAGCACCTTTAGGTCTATCTACCAGTGTCCATACACCTAACTTCTTGAACTGAAGAAGTTCTTCTTGCATGACACTCACCCATGCCTCATCGTTTAGGGCTTCACTAATGTATTTTGGCTCAAAGTGAGACACAAAACAGCGGTATGCACCATCGTGAAGATACCCTTTTTCCATTACGGAGGCATAATCAGATAATACAACTGATTTCTTGTCTGAACTCCTGATCTGACATCCCCAATGACATTGTCCAGAAGATGATAGACATTTAGGCGTGATCCATGAGTGGTGGGAACAACTACCTCAGAACCAAGATTATGAACGTTTGGTTCCGTATCTGAGGTAGTAGGAGTGTGAGGTTCCGAAGAATCAGAGACATCTAATTCAGATGCTTGCGGACTTGCAGTAGTTGGAACCTGTTGCCCCTGATTGTTCTGATCATTCTCACTGCTTCATTGTCAGTGGAGGAGTCACTAAACTTGAGTACTCCCCCTGAATGGTTAGACGATTCACCTTGTGAACCCGATGATGTTGAGTCTTGGGAAGGTGTGTTTAAGACTTCATACATCATTTTGGCTGCTAAGTCATCGTCGGAAGTGGAGAGAGGGATGTTGAAGGACTTGAAGAATCCATTATAGTCGAAAAAGAATATGGGTCCTTTTCCAGCAGGAGGAGTGGTGTATCTCTGAACATCAACGTTACACCATACCTCTACTTGACCCGTTGAGTTGTTGTAAACTCTCTTATTTGGTATGTTGTGTCCTATAAAAATGCCCTCTTCAGCCTTCTCGCTAAACTTTCCTTACCGAGTTTTCTTCAGCAACGTGCATGGTGCTCCAAACGGTTTGAGGTACTCCATATTTGGTTTACGTTGTTGAAGTAACTCGTAACACGTCTTGCCATGATGTTTTACCACTAGAACTTGATTTAGTGTGTAACACGCATTGGCAACTACCTCATTCCAAAATTGGATAGGCAATTTTGAGTCTGCTAGCATTGTGCGTGCTGTCTCTATTAAGCTGAGATTCTTTCTCTCAGCAACTCCGTTCATCTAAGGAGTGTAGGCGGAAGTGAACTGGTGCACAATTCCCTTTTCTTTGCAGAAAGCCTCCATCCATTGGTTTTTGAACTCGGTTATGTTGTCTGAGCGTACTTGTCTCACCTTCAGCTTGTAAAGAGACTCTAGTGTAGTTACCAATTCTTTGAATGACTCAAATGTTTCTGATTTTGATTTTAGAAACATCACCCAAGAGAATCTTGAGTAGTCATCTGTAACTACATAGCAATACAAGTCGCCTGCGATGCTTCTTGTACTGACGGGACCTAATAGATCCATGTGGAGAAGCTCAAGAGGCAGTTCTATAGAATTAACTTTCTTTTCCTTATGAGACTTCTTTGTTTGTTTGCCTTTCTTGCAGGCGACACAAAAATCCGAGAGTTGGAAGTTCTTGACATTGACTCCTCGCACTAGATCATTCAGGATCAAGTGATTCATCTTCCGTGGATTGATGTGCCCCATTCTCCTATGCCAGGAGATAGAATCCTTCTCAGTAGTTTTTGACAAGAAGCATTGAACTTGGTGATCTGTTATGGAGGCCTTTGATAGATCCAAGACATAAAGGTCATTATATCTTGAGGCTGACATTAAGACTTGGTCCTCCGGAATCACATAATCCTTTTTCAGGACATAGCACTTCTTATTGTCGAAAACTACCTTAAATTCCTTGTCGCATATTTGGGAGACAGAAAGCAAATTATTTTGAAGTTGTTGAACATAATTTACCTTGTCAAACTTCACTTTCTGATTCCCCATTTCACCTTGAGCTGTGATATACCCTCCTTTGTTTCCAGCAAATAAAACATGACTCCCTTTGATTTGTTTGACGTTTGATATGAGTGCCCGGTTTCCAGTCATGTGCCTTGATGCTCCGCTATCTACAATCCAGGTGTTTGTTTCAGCACTATAGTGAACACCCTGCACAGTTAGTTGAAAACATTAGTTAAGGTTAGGGACCCAAGCCTTAACTGGCTTGGGTGTCCCAGAGGCATCACACATCATAAATTCCACCCATTGTCCATTTGAGGGTGAGGGAAGATCATTTGTCTTCTTGTTCTCATTTCCAGACATAGACTTTTCTTTTCATAAGCTAGCTTTGTGTAAGGCCTGTTTGTGATAAACAAACGACTGGCTGATAGGTTGAAGTTTAGGTTCACTAACTCTTTTTGGTGGAGTCATGGAGCTTCTTTTGGAAGGGCTTGCTTTAGTGTCATAAAGTTCAATCTTTTTCTTTGGTGTCTGCTAATAAGGACAGTAAGACATGATGTGCCCATACTTTCCATAGTTGTAGCATGATCTGCTTTCAACTTGACGATTTAACTATTTCTGTAGAGAAGTGTGTGACACACGTGTGACTTTATTCTGTTTGGGTTTTGACACTTCTTGTTTAGATGTTTTATCTTGTTTAACAAAATTAATTGTTTGAACATTGTTAACATCTTTTGCCTTTTGTTTATTTGGACTTAGACATGAAGCACGTGATTGGTTAATTTGTTTGGTATTTCTGGGTTCAAAATTAGACTTGGTTGAACCAGACTTTATTTTAGCCTTTTCAAATTGTTCGTCCAGGGATACATGAGAGAACCAACCATAGACCTATAGAGATGAGGATCAACAGGTTTCCCGTTCTCATCAGGAGTGAGACAAGTCTGAGCGGTAAATGGGGTCATTTCAGGAGATGCGTCGTCCATCTTGAATTTCTTCAAGATTTCTTTAATATACTTCTCCTGATGAATAAGAATTCCTTCTTGCTTTTGTTCAACTTGCAAACCAAGAAAGAAGCACATTTCTCCCATCATACACATTTCAAATCGTTGACGCATCACTTCTTCGAACTCCCGACATAATACTGAATTGGTAGATCCAAAATAATATCATCAACATAAACTTGGACAAAAAGCATTTCACCATTCACTTCCTTTTTTAAGAGAGTCATATCGATGGTACCACGAGAGAAACCATTGCTTAAGAGATACTGTGTCAGGGTCTCATACCAGATTCGAGGTGCTTGATGAAGACCATACAGAGACTTGTCAAGCTTGTAGACTTTATCAGGAAAGTCAGGATCCTCAAAACCTGGTGGTTGACACACAAATATCTCCTCATCAATGTCTCTGTAAAGAAAAGCACACTTAACATCCATTTGATAGACCTTGAACTATTTATAGGCAGCATGAGCAAGAAAGATCCTGATTGCTTCAAGATGGGCAACAGAAGCGAAGACTTCAGTATAGTCAATCCCTTCTTCTTGAGCAAAACCTTGCACAACAAGTCTATACTTGTTACGCACCACCACACCACGATCATCCAGTTTGTTCTTAAACACCCATTTTGTGCCAATTAGGCATTTGTTGGGAGGCAAATCAACCAAGGTCCAAACTTTAAGCTTTCGGAATTGTTGAAGCTCCAATTGCATTGACTCCACCTAGCAAGAATCCAGTAGAGCGGCGTGCACATTTTTTGGGACGGTTTGAGAAATGAAGCAGGAAAAGAGACAGATATTAATCAAACCAGAATGACTCCGCGTCCGAACACCATTAGAGATAGATCCAATAACATTATCAAGATGATGATCTTTCAAAGTTTTGTAGTCGGTGTCTGAAGGGAAAATGTTAGGAGAAGTTTCACTCACAGATTGTGTAGGATTAGATGAGGGAGAGGAAGAGGGAATAGGTTGTGAGGGGATAGATGTAGGTGATGAGGAAGGAGATGTTGGTGAAGAAGAATGGCATCATTTGCAGATGGGGTGGAATGGACAGGTGATGAAGTGGAGAAGATAATGTTGGTTTGAACATTTGGAGTGGACGCATCATCGTCGAAAGCTGGAAGATTGAATGAATTAAACACAGTATCGGAGTCAAAGAATCATGTTGGTTCAGATCGAACATCAAAAGAGTTAGACTCCTACCAATCAACATAGAACGACTTTTGAACGATACATGTTCTCTTGTTATAAACGCGATAGGCCTTTTGAGAATAAGAGTATCCGACAAAGTAACATTCATCAGATACAGCACCAAACTTTGTCTTCTGTGATTGAGTGTTTAGAAGAGTGCATGAACATCCAAATGGTTGAAACAAGTCAATTAAAGGTGTCTGTTTATGAAAAAGTTCATAAGGAGTATTCATCTTATCCTTGACAATCAACACTCAATTTAAAACATATGAAGCATAATTTACTGCTTCAGCCAGAAGATAATGGGTAAAGTATATTCTATCAGCATTGTACGTGCAGCTTCAATGAGAGTGCGATTCTTTCGTTCAGCAACACCATTCTGTTGAGGTGTCCTGGCGGCACTAAACTGTCTTAAAATCCTCTTTTGAGCACAGAAGGAATCGAGAATCTGATTTTTGAATTCAATTCCATTGTCGCTTCTCAGACCCATAACCTTTCTCTTGCTGATTGTCTTGATAGAAAGAATTAATTTCTGTAATTCTTTAGCAACCTCTCCTTTGTGAGCAAGGAATCTCACCCATGAATATCTAGAGAAATCATCTGTAACAACAAGGCAAAAAGATTTTTTAGCAATAGTTTAACGCTAATTGGGCTAAACAAATCAGTATGTAACAGCTCGAGAGGACAAGTTATGTTGTTTTCAAGTTTGCGCTTATGTGGTTTCTTGTGTTGTTTGCCCTTGGCACACGCCATACATTTTTCGTTAACAGAAAAATCTTTTGAAGGAAGTCCTCTCACGAGATTGTTTTTCACTAATTTATATATTATTTTAAAATTAACGTGGCCCAATCGACGATGCCATAAGAGAGATTCAAAGGTTGAAGCTTTAGAAAGTAGGCAAGTTGCAATAGACTTTGACTCGTTGGAGTTCATATCAAGAAGATATGTGTCATGTTTTCTTGGAGCACGCATAATAATCAATTCTTCTGGAATATTAATCTCTGATTTTAAAAATAGACATTCATTAGATTTGAACAAGACTGGAATGTTTTTATCGCAGATATGAGAAACACTCAGATGATTAAATGCCAGCTCAGGAACATAGTTGACTTTTTCCAAGGTTAAAGAACCATTGGTAACTTCTCCTTGCCCAATCATTTTGCCACCCCTTTTGTCGCCAGCAAAAGAAACATATCCTCCGTCAATAATTCGATAATTGGTTAGTAAGTCTTTTAGCCCTGTCATATGTTTGGAGCAACCACTATCTACATGCCACATACTGTTCACAATCTTAGTTAATGACTCCTGAAATGAAATAAACAACAAATTAACCCGGTGCAATAGGAACCCATGATTGAATAACTTTATCTTTTGATGAAGTAGATTTTTTACAAAAGAAATTATTAACCAATTTTGTTAATTTATTTCCAAAACAATTCCTATTAAGATGTCTATTAAGCACGTAGGACAATTCTTGACAAGATGGTCCTCTTGACCACACCTGAAACAATGAGGTTTGTGTCTAGGTCTGTGATGTGATGAGGTAAGAATATGATCAATAATAATTTCCTCATCACATTCAGATATGCTAGAATCAATGTCACTAAATGTCTCATACATGCCAACAGGTCAAAGTTTATTTGAACATTAATTATTTACACAAATAGATGAATCTACGTCTGACGTACCAGTAGAACTAGTTCCACTGGTACTAGTTTCAGACGATGGCGTAATTCTTTCATCAGATAAAGACATATTTGATGGAGTGAAAGATGGAATGGGATGAGAAAATAACTTTTTAAAACAATTAGTTTTAAGTTGTTCAGTTGATTTGTAGAAAGATCAGTTGCATCACAATCCTCACTAGAATAAAAGACATCACCACAATGTACTGAATTAAAAGATGAAATAGAACCATCATGAGAACATGAGATAACAGAGTCTGTTATAGGAGAACTAGAAACAAAAACAGAATTTAACTAGACTTGTGATCTAAAACAGATTGTTGACAATCGTGTGTACTAATACTAGTGCATCCAAGCTCACTAGTTGGTCCATAGACATAGTCTTCACGAAAGTGCTAAGAGTTAACACCCTCTAAACCTACAGACATACAGTCAGTATCTGTTTTGATTAAATCATTAGAAGGATGAGGAACAGGCATAGGAGAATAACAGTATGTACTAGGTGGAGGATAAACCTTTACGTTTTCATAACCCAGTCCCGTTTTAGTCCTAGCTCCCCGTTGAGATTTACATAGATCATCATGTTTCATACCTGAAATGGTTCATTTGTATAACTTTGATTGAAGTTTGCTTGTTTCAAATTCATCAAGGGCAACTTTTTAGTCAAAGTGTTAAGCTCAACATTTCTTTCCAAAACAATTTGTTTTAAATGATCATTTTCTTTTAAAGCCTCATTTAATTTAACAAAGTATTTTGATTCATTAATTTGAAGTTCATCATTGATTCGCTTTAAATCCTTTTCACTATCAATTAATAGTCGATTAGCTTTATAAATCCCAAATAATCTAATTTTGCAAGCAGGTGAGCACATATCCCGAATTACCTCATATGGAAGTCCCATCACAATCCTTTCAGCAGCTAAGACTTTTTCACATTGGCACACCGGAGTACTTGACTTCTTTTCCTTAATAGTGGTAGCATCATCATCATAATCCGTTCTTTGCCCAGCGCATGAACTTCCTTCCTCTCTTATACCTGCAGATTTACCTCCCCCTATTCCAACATCTTTCTCTACCTTCTCATTCTCAGATGTCATAACTTCCCTTTTGAATTCCTTGAAAATATCAAATCCATCTTGACCATCTTCCTTTTCACTCCCTTCAACAAGCTTAGCAACCAAAGCATGATTTATCTCAGTTCTTGTTTCCTCAACCTCAGCACTCCAATCAAAATTAGAAATTAGTGCAGTCTTTTTTTGTGATACATATCTTCCTTCTCCTTCTCAGCTATTAACCTAGGAACTCCTGAATTGCTTGAATCGGTGACAATTGAAGATGGACAATCACATTTAAAGTGTCCCAATTTTTTACAGTTGAAGCATCTCAATTTGGACTTTTCAAATCCAGTTTTGAATTAGATGATTGACCACTGAAGTTCTTCCGTCCAGTTCTTTCCATAAATCTTCAAGCTCTAAGTGTCAACATAGCCATCTGCCATTGAATATCAGTTTCTTCAAGATCATCAGGATCCACCTGATACATGTCTTCCATAGTCATTCCCTTCCCTTTTAACTCTCCAGCTACTAGTGCTTCATAGCTTTGAACAAACATTCCAAAAAGAGCCATTATTTCTGATAGGATTGAAGTTTCAACATTGGTCTTAGAATTACTCAAATCTCTTCTTACATTACTGTTTCCACCTGAAAAAGTACTTGTGTTAACTCCTCCTTGAATTGAATTTTGAATCTGAGAGCTTGCAGCGGATGACAGTAAAGCAGCATTTTGTGAAAAACCAGATGTGGTCATCATAGTTTGGTTAAATTCATGTCTCTTCATATCCAACTCAAATGATTTCAGCTTATTGATAATATCCATCAGCTTGTAGTTTGTGAACCCTCTTTCTTGTTTAAGCATCCTCACCTGAAGACTCCACTGAGGTGGGAGAGAATCTAGAAGCATGTTAACTTGTTCACTGTTGGAAAGCTTTTCATCATATTTCTTTAAGGTGCTTGAAATAGTCAAGAAACGATTTGTGAGATTTGTCAAACTCATGTTCTTGTATCCAACAAAAGAGTTGAATTCCTTCTCAGCCTGAATGCTTTTGTCCTTTACCAAATCTGCATTGCCATCATAAAACTCACATAGTGCATCGTAAAGAGATTTAGCATTTTTATGCTCTGCAAAACGATTATCAATGTCTGGAGCCAAACAGAGGGTTAAAGCACCAAAAGCCTTTTGATCATGGTCGATCAACTTCAGATCCTTTTCAGTGAAAGAGGATGGGTCCTTACTTTGAGAGACAATATCACCAACAGTAAACATTGCTATGTGAGGACCAGAAATAATCAATTCCCATTGGTTGTGATCAGTGTAGAAGAAAAAGGCCTTGAGACATCTCTTCCAATCTTCAAAATTGTCTCCGTTAATGAGTCTCAGAGGTCTATTGGGAGCAACACTTTCAAGATCTTCAAGTGTGAGTGATGTTAACTTAGACATGATAGTTTCACTGAGATTGATGTAGTTTCGGCAAGAAATAAGATACTTTCGCAGACACTTTCGCAGAAAAAGGTAACTTCGCAGGTAATTTCGCTGAAAAACTACTTTCGCTGATACTTTTGCAGAAGGAACTAATTTCGCTGACAATTTCGGCAGCAGTTTCGCTCCTCGATTGTCACAACAGGCTTAGTTTCGCTGGTAAGTTCGCACGAAACAAGCTTGAACTTTCGTTCAGACACACTTTCGGCAGAAATTTCGCTTGAAAATCCTTCACAATCACTGGTGAACTTTCCTTCAAAAAGACTAGTTTCGCAGAACAACTAGAGAACAATTTCCAAATCAATATAACCTGTATTTCACTGGAAGATGATTGACAGTTTCGCTGAATAAACAATAGTTCCATTGATCGATCCCAAAACCCTTTTTTAACACAAAATCAATCTGAAATCATCAAAAACTCAATGAATTTGAGATCTGATGATTAACAAGGCTTCCACAACAGCAAACAAGGTAAACTCAATTAGTTTCCATATCAAAAACATCCAATAAGTGATCCAAAACGATTGAAACAAGATATTAAACAAAAACCACAAAGAAACTCAACAAATCATGAGCACTAAGGCTCTGATACCATATTGTTGGTCCATGTGATCGTAGAACAGTGCAAATGATATTAAGAATCATTCAATATCCAACAAATACACTAAACAAAAATATCAAAGAGGATTGAACACAATGAGACCCATTCATCATAAGACAATGATCAATGATAATCAATAACGTAAAGCACAAGAATAATTCTGTGTATTAACTGCTTGAAATGGTAACTTGCAACAATGATAATCGATTAGGGTTTTTGCAAGCTTACCTATAATGAGAAGAAACAAAACAATATATAGCAGTCTATAGTTTCGTAGACAGTTTCGCTATCAGCGAAACTGTACTGCCGAAACTATAGTTTCGCCAGACGAAACAGCAATTTCGTCAGGCGAACAAAACAACAAACTGTGAGCGAACTTATAGTTTCGCTCACAGTTTCGCTAGACTGCCAAAATACATAAATCTAAGTACTTACAAAAGAAAACTAACAAAAGACCTAATACAATTAAAAGTAAACAAACTAAACTAAAGGTGAGTCCAACCTACACATGATCTTCACACATAGGTCTATTTGGTCCGACAAGTATAATGAGCATTGGAAGGAAATCATACTGCCTTGTGATTGTTGATGATTTTACAAGATTTACATGGGTATTATTTTTAAGATCTAAAGATGAAACTGCTGAAATATTAAAATCTTTTATTCTTAAAATAGAAAATCACATTGATCACAAGGTTAAGATAATCATAAGTGATCAAGGGACTGAGTTTAAGAAATTCATTCTTGACTCATTTCGTAACTTAAAGGGATTGCTAGACAATATTGTGCTCTCAGAACTCCTCAACAAATGGTGTTGCTGAGAAGAGGAACAAGACACTTATTGAGGTTGCTCGAACTATGTTAGCTAATTCCAAACTACCTTTAACATTCTGGGCAGAGGCAGTCAGCACTGCATGCTATGTGCAGAACAGGGTTCTTGTAGTTAAGCCACATGCAAAAAAACCCTTATGAGTTATGGAACAAAAGGCCACCGTTCATGGCTTTCTAAGGTCATTTGGCAGCAGGTGTACCATACTTAACACAAAGGACAATTTGAAAAAATTTGCTGAAAAGTCGAATGACACTATCTTTGTTGGATACTCTTCTAGCTCTAAAGCTTATAGAGTTTACAACAACAAGAATCAACAATTTGAGAAATCATCTAATATTGTTGTTAATGAGCACACTCCTTGTGTTAAGGGGAATGGTCCCGATCATATTTTTAATTTAGAATTGTTTCCAAACTATTCTAAACCATCTTGTGAGAATTTTTCAGTTGGAACAGGTGCTCAAAGTAATTTTGCTGTTGATAAACTGTTTGAGCTACCCAGGCCTCTTCCAAGTTCTACAAGAGCTACCACAAATCAAGCTTCCACTATTGGCAGATCTAATAGTATAACTATATCAAGGGATACTGAAGCTTCAACTAGTTAATCACCTGTTGATCCTCAAATTTCATTAGGTGATCCTGCACAACACCAAGTTGATGGAAGTAGCATTTGAAGGAATAGGAAATTGTTAATGCTACTTCACAACCAACAATTGCTGATGTTTCTCATTCATTAAATCAGTCCTCATTGAATGAGTTTGAAATAGCAGTTGGACAAAGTGTTCAAGCTCCTAAGCAAAATATGTCCAATCTGGATCTATCTTTGCAACTGGAAGTGATTCCTTGTCTAAGGATTCATAACACTCATCCAGCTGAGAACATCATAGGGGATGTCTCTGAAGGTGTGAGAACAAGAGGACAAACTCATCATAGGGATGTCTGCTTGTACTCATGTTTCCTATCCTAGATGGAACCCAAGAAGGTAGAAGATGCCTTGAAAGATAGTAGCTGGGTGAATCAATGCAAGAGGAGCTGCTTCAATTCAAGAGACAAAAGATTTGGAACCTATGTTCGCTACCATCTGGTCCTATAGGCATAAAATGGGTTTTTAGAAACAAGAGAGATGACAGAGGCTTGATTATCGAGAACATGGCCAGACTGATGGTTCAAGGATACACTCAAGAGGAGGGAATTAATTATACTGATGTCTATGCTCATGTTGCAAGACTTGAGGCAGTTAGGATCTTCCTTGCTTATGCTGCATCCAAGAATTTCATTGTCTACCAACTTGATGTCAAGTGTGCCTTTCTATATGGGGATATAGATAGGGAAGTCTACATGTGCCAGCCTCTAGGATTTGAAGATCCACAGCACCCCAACTATGTGTGCAAATTGGATAAAGCTCTATATGGGCTGCACCAAGCACCTAGGTTGTGGTATAAGACTTTGTCTTAGTTTCTTCTGAAGAATGGTTACACTAGAGGTACCATTGATAAGACTCTCTTCATAAGGAAGCATATAAAGGATATTTTTCTTTTTCAAGTCTATGTTGATGACATCATCTTTGGTTCATCAAATGACCAAATGTGGAAAGACTTTGAACGCATTATGAAGAAGAAGTTTGAGATGAGTTCCATGGGAAAAGTGGACTTTTTCCTTGGAATTCAGGTAAAGCAATTAAAGCAAGGATTTCTCATCAATCAATCCAAGTATTTCAATGACATCTTAGAAAGATTTGAAATGAAAGATTGTAAGCCAGCCAAGACACCCATACCCAGAAACCATAATCTTTGTCCTGGCCTTGAGGGGGAGGATACTGATCAACATCAGTATAGGGCTATTATTGGTTCTCTGATGTATCTAACAGCTAGTAGTCCTGATATCATGTTTGTAACTTGCATTTGTGCACGATATCAGACTGCTCTAAAGGTGTCTTACCTAGCTGTTGCTAAGAGAATCCTCAGATACCTCAAAGGAGCACCTAAACTAGGTCTCTGGTATCATAGGAACAGTAATTTTAATCTCTATGGATACTCTGACAGTGACTATGGTGGCTGCAACATTGACAAGAAATCAACATCAGGAGGATGTCAATTTCTTAGTGGAAGGATCATCTCATGGCAATGCAAGAAACAATCTTGTGTCTCTACATCAACTGCTAAAGCTGAATACATTGCTGCTACAAGTTGTTATGCTTAGCTGCTATGGATTCAGAATCAGATGTTAGACTATGGATTCAACTTTATGATCACTCCTATCCACATTGACAACAACAGTGCTATCTCTATCACTAAAAATCCGGTGAAGCACTCCAAGACAAAGCATATTGATATCAGGTATCATTTCATTAGAGATATTCATGAGAAGAATTTGATTAAACTAATCAAAGTTGATTCAAATGAACAATATGTTGTCTTGTTCACCTAAGCTTTTGATGAATAGAGATTTAAGTATCTCATTACAGCTATTGGGATGATAAACACTGATTAGTTCACCTCTTTTAAAAACCTTTTAATATGTAATGTCTTATGTAAATTCAATCTAAGCCTTGTTACAAAAGCTTTCTCTCTTTGAAATTTTTTTCACTAAGTATAAATTCTTCCGAAGAGGAATTAATCCTCAGAAGATATTTTTTATATCTTCCGAAGAAAAATTCCTCCAAGGATAATTTTCTTCTCGGAAGAGTTTTAGTCTCGGAAGAAGCGATTGATTACATATCAGATCTACTTTTGAAGCTTACAAAACTCTCCATTCGGAAAGCAATCTTTACTCTCGAAAGCATCAATTTACCTTCGGAAGTAAGAATTGCCTTCGGAAGAAAGTTTACCTTCGGAAATGCTTCATACTCGGAAGAGAGATTTTATTGTGTAACGGAAATCTTTTGGGCCCCACACTGTAAAAAGTAAAGATCTTTTTAGTGATGTCAGATTATTTAACTAAACTAAACCTTACCGCTCATGTCTCATCATCCACTAAAACATCACATCACCTTATCCTAACCCCATTACCACCACTTCACCCTCTTTTAAATAATCTTGACTATTCACTTTCATCTTCTTACCTCAATTCTACTACCTTAAAAGATTTCTTCCTTCCTAATTTACCCAAGCTCAAACTCATCTACCTTTACCTTTCATAAATGGCACTTAACCCTCAACACAATCAAGTTGCACTTCTTGATTCCTCAAGAGATGCCGACTTCTCTGAAATCATCTCCTTTCTTACCAAGTCATCCTATTACACTGCCCTAACTGTTAATCCCACTATGTACTCCAATCACATGACTGAATTTTGGGATAACGGTCAGATTGAAACCCTAAATGGGATTTGTGTAATTCGATCAAGCGTTTGTGGCCGGGAGTTGGTCATTACTGAACAACTCATCAGGGAGCATCTTGTGCTTCATGATGAGGTTGCACCCACAGAGTTCCCCAAAGTAGATTGGACAACACTTACATTCAAATGGGATATGGTGGAGACGTTAGCACGTCAACTGTCTACAAGTTCAACTTTTTATACTAGTGGAAGTTCTTGCTGCATGTTGTTCTTCACTGTCTGTCAAATAAATCTGGGGGATGGGATCAAATTCCATATGAACTAGGGTGCTTAGTTCTTGGAATTATGAGAGGCCTCAGATTCAACTACTCAAGATTTGTGCTGACCAATCTCATGGGAAATCTCCAAAGGGAAACATTCTTTATGTATCCTAGATTTCTCCAGCACATTATTAACTGTGAGCTGGACCAGAGTCAGCTTGTCTGTGAAGCTACTTTGACTATCCCTCAAATGAGGCCAAACCATCTTCAATACTTTGAAGAAGGTGTCCACCAACTTCACTGGAAGGTACACTTCTTTGCTTCCAGGTATGACTGAGCAAATAGCTCCTGGTGACATCCCTGTTCACCCCACAAGAGATGAACCCACACCAGCAACTGCCCCCACACTATCAAATCCACCTTATCACCCCATCACCATCACTTACCAAAGACGCTCCAAACAAACCCTTGTTCAATCTACTCTGATTGAACAAGCTCCTCCTGTTCAATCCAAAAGGACTAGAGTGGAACATTGGGCTCCAACTCAGTCTGAGGTCTCACCATTGACCTCAATATGGGTCTTGAGTCTCCTCAATCTCAAACCCATGAGCCCATTACCCATGCTGAAAGCCCTCAGGATGAGTATCTATACTCCTCTGAGCAACCACAAAGGGATAGCCCCACCAGAGGCTCAATGCCTGTAGACATTGATCAAGGTCCGGGTCAATAGGTTTACCTTCTCTATCCTTCACTGTCCTTCTTTTCAAAACTAATGAAGAGATTACGTCTCTTCATGGCAATGAAGTTGATCTACAACACTCTCTCAAAGATCAACAGAGCCTAGAGAGACCTATTATCTCTAGCCCCTATCAGCAAACCTTTACTGAGGTGAGTCCCACTAATGTGGAGGGGACTCATGCAGATTCAGTTGCCACTACAGAAGATGCCTCAATGGACCTTCTGGACAGTGGTAACATTTTTGAGACTGAATCTTCGGAAACCATGCCTTTTGATGACTTTGAAAGAGACATCATTAAGCAAGGGAAACCAGGGTGCCAAGAAACCACATATGGTGGTGAGGCTGAACATACTAGGTATGTTACCTCATCTCCCCATGATTCTTCAAAAAAAGATAGGGGAAGACTGCAACTCATTATACAAGACCTGATTTCTAAAGTCTCAAACCTTGAATCCAAGGTTAGGACTTTAGAGGATAGGTCCGCCACTCAGCAACTTGAGATTGACGGTCTCAAGGCTGAACTAGCTGAGAAACAGATTGAGAGATATGTTAGGCATATACCCATTCAGGTCTCCTTGACCTCTTCCTCTAGCTCATCTAGCTCTCAAGATGATGCTACCAAAAAGGGGGAGAGTGTTCAGAGCCAAACACCTGAGGAACCACTAAGCCAAACTTCAACTCCTAAATATTCGGCTCCCATTGCAACTACCTTTTCTGAGCCATCCCAAGTCGTACTACAAATTGACCAAGGATGCTCAAAGATCTCTATAGACTCTTCTCCAAGTTTCCGTTGAGATCCTCTCTAGATTAGCCTAGCCCTAACGCAACTATGATGTACTTTGGAGCTGGAGAGCTTCAGAGGTTAAGTGCACCTTCTACCACTGTGGAAGAAGTTGGTCAACCTAAGGTCCAAATAGAACCTGAGTGTTAGGACCTGGTATTTGACCGAAATACCTAGAGATTAACGTGTAAACCAGATCAAATAGTGCGGAATCCTATTTGATTGGCGATCCAATCAGTGAGAACACACGAAGAATCAATCAAGAATTGAAACTAACATTAGAAATCGATTGGGAATCGATCTAATGTGTTCTATGAACTTGGAGAACGAATTGGGAGGTTTCTGAACGGCTAGGGTACGTCTGGAATCGTAATTGATCGAGAGTCTTCGTTTTTCACAAATTGAGTTGTATTTATAGGTTGGTTTATCCAATCGTGCGACTGAACCATTAGTATGGTTCAGTCGTGCGATTGAGCCATGCGGTTGATTCATTCGTACGACTGAGTGTTCAGTCGTGCGACTGAGCCAATCTTATGTTACAATCGTACGACTGATCCAGTCTCCTGGTTCAGTCGTGCGACTGAGTCAATCGTGTGAAGTTATTCATGCGTATGGTTCATTCTCATGAGCCATTCGCATGAGAACTTCATTATGTTAAGTTTGAATGTATTAATTAATAAACATTATGTGTAATCATTCAAGCAATCACTAACCTAATTAACCAATTCAATGTCGACTCATTAATGAAACATTAAACATTTAACTAACAAACAATCAATATCATTTCATTAATCATACCAAACAAGATCTATTACATCACATATCATGATCTAGGGACATACATGTATCAACAAACTCCCCCTTGGACCTAGATCTCTCTAATGTCTTGTTTTCTTCATTACCTCCTCATATTTCTTGTACTTGTCCTCTTTTGTGGCTCCCGCGTGAATATCAAACGCGAAGCAAAGTCTTATGACAATTTGGAACTTGAGGGCCTGTACAATATCTTGCGTATCATAGAACAGTGGCCACTTGTATAGTGTATAGACATCCTTTTCCGACAAGTTGGTAAGCCACATCGGCTCGAATACTCTGATTGTATCCATTTGGCCCTCTTTATTTAGAACTATGACCGCTTCTGTTGTTCTCCAATCGTAGTACCACCACTTAAAGTGTGGTGTGAAATCCTTTGTCATTTCCCGGAGTGGGATTCTCGACATTGTGCGCGGAGGATTCCACTTCAACACTATCTTTGGTTTTCCAGTAATGGCATCCATCTCAGACCTTCTAATATACCTTGTAGGTTGTTGAGGTCTGAAGTTAATCCACCTGGTGTGGTACTCTTTCTTTAGGGCAGCCTCAAACCAGCCTGACATCTTTCTCGAGTCAGCATACAACAGCTTCAATTTGGCTAGCTGGTTGAGCTCAAAACCTGGTAGAGTCTTTAGATCATGTGGAAATCTAAAGTACTCTATGCCCTTCTCCTTCTTAACGGCATAAACGTTAAGATCATCAAAATATGCCCATGCTATAATCCTGCCTGACACCTTAAGATGTTTCTTGACTCTGTAGATCTTGGTGTAGGCATCCCTCTTCGGTGCAGCACGTTGGGCTCTAACTTCTTTAAAACATGCAGCCCATTCAGCCTTACGGATATCAACATCATCCTTTGAGGCTTGGGCCATTCCTCTGTCTTCTCTGACTCTTGCTCCATTTTGTCTAACACCTCAAATGTATCACCGACAAGGGATTCACCCAGATTGGGAACCACATTGCCCTCATTGTCAGCATACTAAGGATAGTGCTCTTCAGTGACATCTTCTATCTCTATTTCATCAACGTCATTTAGCTCGTCATCACAGGTAGAATTACATGTCAGAGCATCTTTCACTATTTCATCAGGATTGAGCTTGAAAATTTCTGCCAGTTGCTCGTTTGATAGATCGTGAATTATTTCCCCTTCTTCAGGGGTATAACTCACTGACCTTCTGACAATCCCTTGCAGATCAAGAACCATTGTGAGTTGAGACTTGACCTGCTGAAGGGGAGCAATATCAAACTCATCTCTTTTGTAATTTGGATCTGTTTGATTTACACATTTCACACTCAAATCATTAGTAATTTATCAAACGAAATGCATTAACTTAATATAAACATTTATACATGGTTTGTCCATACAGAATACAAAAGTAAATAAATACATAAACATCTACTATTTACTTTTATCCTGAATACTCGGCTCATCACATGGAGGTGCAGAAGCAGAAGCTGGCAGATCTTGTCTGTTCTTTGATCTTTTCTCTTGCCCTGGAGCTGAGACAGATTCAGCTGCTTCTCCTCCGTCAGTGTCATCATCTTCGTGCCATTCTTCAGTCTTCTCTTCGTCAGTTTCACTCTCATCATCATCATCATATTTCTTTCCCCATCCCTTATCTTTAATGGCTCCTCCTTCGATCCTTTCAGCTTTAGCAAAATGGTCTTTTTAGCCTTTTCCAACTCCTCTATTTCTTCCTGAGGTGACGCTTTGAGCTTGGAGAAGGGCTATCTCGTTGCTCTGGGCAGTCATCTGTCGGGCCTGCCTTTCTATCACTTGAGCCTGCTCTGCAATTTGGTGAGTTGTGCAGCAGTCAGGTCAGTAAGCTGGCGGATTTGGGAGGCCTTTTCCTCATCGGCAGCTAGCAAACGCATTACCATTCTGTTTAGTGCCGACAACTGTTCTTCTACCGTAACTGTAGGTAGAGGTGATCTGTAAGTGTATGAGGGATAGGCTGAGGGCTCGGTTTGGTGGCTAGTGGTGGTGGTGGTGGCTGTGGTGAATATCGGGTCAGGTCGGGATGATAGTGGTGGTGAGTGAGGGGTGAATGATGTAGTGGTGGCTGGGATCTGTATTGTGGTGGTCGGTCTGGTGGTGTTGTGGTTGCTGTGGGGGCTGTGGTGGCTATGGTGTGGATGGTGTGTCTGAAGAGGTGGTAGTGGTGGTGGTGGTGGCTGTAGTGGTGAGGTAGTAGTGATGAAGGTCAAACGACGCTTCTTCTTTGGTTTCTACCCATGGGGTTGAGCCATCCGTTTTCTCCTCGTTCCCTTCGAGGTGGATGATCCCCCTCCTACCCTGCCGATTGACCCTGGAGCATAGGTCGGGTCGGTCTCTGTCTCTCCAGAGTCTCTTGGGTGCTCACCAACCACCCGAAGCCCATGTACTGTGGGAACCACTTTTCTTCCCACAGTCCTGGTGAGGGGCTCCTCATCAGACTCTTCTTCTTCTACTTCTGTCTCAAGGACAAAATCATGATGAAACCCAGCTGATTCGGTAACTTCTGCAGCCGGGGCGGATGCTGGAGGCACGACATCAGACGTAGTGCCTCTCTGTGGAACAGGCATATTGTCTCCGGCACCCCCACTATCATCATCATCTGAATCATCAGTGGGTAGGACAATTGGCTCCACGTCGGAGTCACTATCCTCGTGACGCCATTGGCGTCTCCCCGGTGCCACATAACTTTCATCTGCTAAATGGCCAATCAGCCTTTTTGCCTGGGGCTTCACTTGCTTGCCTCGGTACACCACCATCCTACCCAAAGTAGTGTCATCCATAAGTTCCAAAGTCACTGCATCGTGACTTTCCTTGGGGAGCAGAGGCAGCTTCTCATTGAATATCATCTGAAGAAACCTTGGATACATACAAAAACCTTCTTTCCCTTTTGCTTCAATGTTCTCTACCAAATAAGCAAAGATCATATTCGAGAAGCTGAAAGGGTGGTTCAGCACTAGAGCCACGAAGGCATTTTGTATCTGATTTGATAGGTCATCGAAACCACCCCTTCTCGAAGCAATGCACTTAAGAATCACATGTGCCAGATATTTGTATTGTGGGCACAGGTTGCTCTTATTAGCACCCCCGAGTTAATCCCCCGCATACTTGATTCGGAGGAAACACCCTCTCACTGTCAAAGGATGTAACTTAGTGGGGGTGAGTGGAGTCATCCCCAAACTCAAGGATTCTCTGGATGTCAGTAGCGGTAATGTCGATAGCTTGACCCATAATGGTGCTTCGGATGCTGTATGGCTCACGAGAGCGATCCACTGAGGCATTCTCCCAGAATGCCTAGTGTAGTGATTTGTAAGGCGTGCACGGTGTAGATATAGCCTTATGTATCCGTGAGCGTTTAAGGAAGGCTATAATCTCGGAGAACTTGGCCCCGTTCCGAGTTGTGTGGTCCAAATGGGCACATATGTTGTGCTTTGGATTAAGAGACCATCTGTCAGCCATTTTTCCTGAAACACAAAACATGATCATTAGTACATAATACATCAGAATTCAGTTCTAAGTGTAGTGTTTCACTTCCATTCTGATTCATTCATGCGAATGAATCATGCGACTGGAGTCATTCGGTTGTTCTTAAGTACGACTGAGTTCATTCGGTTGAATGAGACATGCGATTGAGTTCAATCTGCCGACTGAGTCTTCGATTGGTTCAGTCGGCCGACTGAACTCATTCGGGTGGTTCATTCGGCCGAATGACCCAATCGAAGGTTCAATCGTGCGATTGGAGTTCATTCGAACGACCAGTCTTGCCCCACTGTTCGATCGCCTGTGGGTTGAATCTTGACCAATTTAAGTCATTTAACAGTGTTTAATGGTCCATTAGACTCGCCTACTTGTCACTAATAACCTATTAAACTTAATTTGAACATTTTGCTTAGTTTACGGAGATGATTAGCTCATTTCACAGTTTGGTTCTTGATTCAATCGAGTGTCTCTTATGTAGGTTCTTTAATCTTCTGATTTTGGTAAGATTCAAGAGTAATGTACCTGTAAAATCATCACTCGAATGTAAGAAACTCAACAGCAATGTAATCAGGATCTGTAGCATTTTTGGCAGAGTAACGGGAGAATGCGATTTGGGTGCGATTTGGTGTGATGAGGAACATGCGATCGATTGAGGCCCTTAAATACTGAACCTAAGTTCAATCGGCCGACTGGCCTCATTCGCTCAGTTCATTCGGGCGATGAGTCTCAGTCGTACGATTGGCCTAGTCAATCGCATTCAGTCGGCCGACTGAGTCTCAGTCGGTCGACTTCCTCATTCGGTCTCTTTCATTCGCATCTTTAGTTGACCGACTGAGCCTCAGTCGGTCGACTGCTTCATTCTCCCCCTTCTATTCGGTCGAATGGATCATTCTCATGTCCATTCGGCCGATTGGGAGCCATTCGCATAGTTGCCATAAACCATGATCCAATCGTGCGAATGGTCACACTTAGTGAGTTTACAGTCATTTTTAACATTTTACTTTTAAGAACCTTTAACTTTTGACAATAACATTATAAGCTCTTAACCAATTCAGTCACCTCAGACGTGACTCTTTTAAAACACGTGTCACCTCTGACGTGACTCTTTAAACTTTGAAAAACATGTGGCCATCTCAGACATGACCCTTTTAGGTGAGTTAATTCCATTCTGATTGTCCTGATGTAGTCCGACAGACACACACACTAAAGATTAAACTAGAAACTTAAACTAAACACACAAATAAATTGTTTTTGGACTTTTGTGAGAGATAAAACCCTAAGATGGAAATCTACGGGATTTGGTTCCGGAATCGAAAGCTTCAACTTAGATTGACCACACCTGGACCAATTCAATTTTGGAATCATACAGGAACATCAAATCATTTGGGACTTGTTATCAAAATCTTTCGATGCTCAATTCTTGGTGTTCATCCAGAGTCATCAGCAGCTTTAGGGAATCATACTGGAACTCTTAGATTACCACATTGATTTGAACTTTCAAGAATTGCAGCCACAATGATTGTCAATATGTTTGTCCACTTAAATCCATACACAGACTCTTGACTCAAACCGGTGATTGTTTTTGGTTTCTTTAATTCAACGAACATTTGTGGATCCCACACTTATATGGTAATCAACATCCCTCAGGAGCTTTTGAGCGGTCTACAGTATTGTTACAAGAAGAGACTATTCTTAGAGCTTTCATAGAGAAACCAGTCCTCAGGTCAGTGCCATCGCACAGCAAAGAGGCGGCAAACAACAATGAATTCTAGAATATCTAGGTTATGCTTATCCTCAGGTCAGTGGCATCGCACAGCAGAGAGGCACACAACCTATCTCCTTGTTAGAGCAGCTTTTATTTTGCACCAAATGCACCAACAATAGGTCATTAGCTTGATAGCATTTTTCTTTCATTTTTTCGTGCTTTGCTCTATTTATGTCATCCGCACACATTTGTGGCGTTTACATGCTCATTACCCCTTATTGGAATATTATTGATTGTGTTAACCAGTGATAAGATGGAAGCCCACAGTCAGTTGAACAACTAGTTTGATCTTGAGATCACAGTCCGGTCTAATCATCTATTGTGTTGAATCTACCGACATATCAATTGTGGTCTAGCAACCTCTAGGTCTACTCTCATTGTGTTACCTTAGGAGTTACCAGTTTTTCTATCATCTTCCCTTTTATATTGCTTAGACTACACAGACTTATACTTGAATTTTATTTTTTTTCATCTTTTCTAAATTAGGATTTTAAAGTCCCTCTTGACTTGTTCTGTGTACTATCATATCCAAAGGGTTTGTAATCGGTATCACAGATACGATCTACCTTGTATCAGCTTTCCACTCCTTCTCCCTCGGTTTCCCTTTTTTTTAATGTTGCTTGCTGACTTATTCTCCCCTAAAATACTAAAATCAAACCTGGTTTAATTATTTTAGGATTTTAATAAACAGCAGAATAACATGAGTTTAGTTTAAACAGACTAAAATAAACAAATAAAATAAAATAAAAAAAGAAAAATTAACTAAACTACATCGGACTACACATGATCATCATCAGGAATAACATCACTTCTCTTTTTAACGTCATTGACCTTTAGCAGATATTGAAAACGTGGTTTATCAAAGGCTTTAGTATAGAGGTACGTCGTGCGTTAAAAAGCAGTATAATTTTTACCACATCAATTAAGTTCTTTTCGAAACAATCTCGTATGAAGTGATATTTAATACGATATGTTGGTCTTAGGATGTTGGACCAGATTTTAGTTACTGCAATTGCAGCAGAGTTATCTACAAAAATAGAGTAGAATGGAACGTTAAACCGTAATCCCGCATTTGCTGTTGAATCCAGATGATTTGTGAACAGCAACTTGCAGCAGCAACATATTCGGCTTCACAGGTTGACAATGCAACCGATGTCTGCTTCTTACACTTCCAGGTAATTAATCTTCTCCCAAAGAATTGACACCCTGCTGATGTAGACTTTAGTTCATCTGCAGCCTCCGTAGTCCGAGTCACTATACGCCGTGAGCTCAAAATCATCATCATGAGGATACCACAACCCAAGTGTGGGGTACCCTTTAGATAGCGAAAAATCCTTTTGACCCCGATCAGATGATTGACCTTAGGTTTAGCCTGATATCTAGAACATAAACATGTCGCATACATGATATCAGGTCTAGAGGCAGTGAGATACATGAGGGATCCAATCATTCCTCGGTACATCGTGGCATCCACAAGATCTCCATTTTCATCAGGGGCTATGTCGTGATTCGTAGCCAGTGGAGTACCAGCAGCAGATGCATTCTCCATGTCAAAGCGATTGAGAATGTCTCTTACGTACTGGTCTGATGTAGAAAGATCCATTGGTGTTTGATCCACCTGTAGCCCGAGAAAGAACTTCATCTCCCCATAGCACTCATCTCAAACTCTTTCTGCATAACTGCTTCAAATTCTTTGCATAACTCTTCGTTCTTTGAACCGAAAATTATGTCATCAACATAGATTTGTACGAGCAGTAGGTCGCCATCTTTTTCTTTAATGAACAGCGTGCAGTCAATGACTCCCCTGCGAAAGCCGTGTTTCACAAGATGAGTCGAGAGTTTCTCATACCAAGCTCTTGGAGCTTGATGAAGCCCGTATAAAGCCTGTCGAGCTTGTAGACTCTATCCCGATATAAGGATCTTCAAATCCCTCGGGTTGACTGACATAAACTGTTTCTCTAATTTCCCCATGAAGAAAATACACTCTTCACATCTAATTGATAGACTTTAATCTTCATGTACGATGCATAGGCAAGGAAGATACGAATAGCTTCCATCCTTGCCACGGGTGCAAATACCTCATTGTAATCAATTCCCTCGACTTGGCGAAATCCTGAACAACCAGTCAAGCCTTATTCCTGATAATGATCCCTTGGTCATCTTTCTTGCATTTTAAAACCCATTTGGTGCCAATGACCTTAGCACCTTTAGGTCTATCAACCAGAGACCATACACCTAACTTCTTGAACCGAAGAATTCTTCTTGCATTGCACTCACCCACGCCTCATCATTTAGTGCTTCACTGACATATTTGGCTCAACCTGTGAGACAAAACACCAATAGGCACCATCATGAATATATCCCTTTTCCATAACAGAGGCATAATCAGCTGAGTACAGCTGATTTCGGGTTTGTACTCCTGATCGGACATCCCCAATGACATTGTCTAAGGGATGATAAACGTTTAGACGTGATCCTGAGTAGTAGTAGGAACAACTACCTCAGAGCCAAGATGATGAACATTTGGTCTTCATCTGAGGTAGTTGGAGTTTGAGGCTCTGACGTTGAAGGTGCACCACTGGTAGATGCATGTGGACTTGCAGGGACTGGAACCGGTTCCTCTTGACTGTTCTGGGTATCTTCTTCAGCTTCATTTTCAGAGGAGGTGTCACTGTCGTCGATTACTCCCCCTGAATGAGTAGATGATTCTCCCTGTGAGCTAGATGTTGATGGATTCAAGCTATCATACATCATTCGTGTAGCTAATTCGTCATCCGAGGGAGAGAGAGGAATGTTGAAGGACTTGAAGAATCCATCATAGTCAAAGAAGTAGGCGGGTCCTTTGCCAGTAGGTGGTGTGGTGAATCGCTGAACATCAACATTACACCAAACTTCTACTAGACCTGTTGGAGTTATTGTAAACTCGCTTGTTAGGTATGTTGTATCCTAGAAAGATGCCTTCATCTGCCTTCTCGCTGAATTTACCCTCTTGTGTCTTCTTCAGAAGTGTGAACAGCGCCCCAAATGGTTCGAGATACTCCAAGTTCGGTTTGCGTCTTGTAGTAGCTCGTAACATGTTTTTCCGTGGCGCTTGACTATCAGGACTCGATTCAGTGTATAACATGCATTTGCCACTGCCTCATTCCAGAATTGGATAGGCAGTTTCGAGTCTGCCAGCATAGTCTGTGCTGTCTCTATCAAGCTCATGTTCTTTCTCTCAGCAATGCCATTCATCTGAGGTGTGTAAGCAGAAGTGAATTGATGCACAATCCCCTTTTCCTTGCAGTATTCCTCCATCCAATGGTTCTTGAATTCCGTTCCGTTGTCTGAGCGTACTTGTCTAACTTTCAGCTTGTAGAGAGATTCCATGTGTTACTAACTCCTTGAATGATTCAAATTTTTCTGATTTGGATTTCAGAACATTAACCAAGTGAACCTTGAGTAGTCATCGGTGACCACAAACAGTACAAGTCGCCTGCAATGCTCTTTGTACTGCTGGACCGAACAGATCCATGTGAAGAAGTTCAAGAGGAAGTTCTATTGAATTAACTTTCTTTTCCTTATGAGACTTCTTTGTCTGTTTACCTTTCTTGCAATATACAGAAATCAGGAAGCTGAAAGTTCTTGACATTAACACCTCTCACCAGATCCTTCTGTATCAAGTGATTCATCTTCCTTTGACTGATGTGTCCCATTCTCCTATGCCAGGAGATGGAGTCTTTTTCAGTAGCTTTGGATAGAAAACACTGAACCTCATGATCCATTGTATAAGTTGTTGACAGATCCAAGACATAAAGATCTTATATCTTGAAGCAGTCATTAAAACTTGGTCCTCTGGGATCACGTAGTCTTTCTTCAGTACATACGTAACACCTCTTGTTGTCGAAGATAACTTTAAATTCCTTATCAATATTGAGAAACAGAGAGTAAGTTGTTTTGAAGTTGCTGGACGTAGTTCACCCTATCAAACTTAACTTTCTGATTTCTAACTTCTCCCTGAGCTGTGATATATCCTCCCTTGTTTCCAGCAAACGAAACATGCCCTCCTTTTATTTGTTTGACATTTGATAAAAGAGCTCTGTTTCCTGTCATGTGCCTGGATGCTCCGCTGTCTACTATCCACGTGTTAGTTTCAGCACTGTATTAAACAACTGCACATACAAGGTAAAGGATTAGTTTAGGTTAGGAACCCAAGCCTTTACTGGCTTGGGTTTCCAGAGGCATCACACATCAGAAATTCAACCCATTGACCCTTAGAAGGTGAGGGTAGCTCAGGTTCCTTCTTGTCATCATTACCAGACATAGAGATTGACTTCTCTTTCCATAAGCCAGATTTGTGCAATGCCTGTTTGTGATAAACAGTCGACTGGCTAACGGATTGAACTTTCTGTTCATAGTTCTTCTAGGTGGAGTTAAAGAGCTCCTTTAGAAGCCCTAGGTTTTGAGTCCTGAAGTGCAATCTTCTTCCTAGGTGTCTGATAATGAGGACAGTAGGAAGCAATGTGTCCACATTCTCCACAGTTGTAGCACGCCTGCTATCAGCTTTATGATTAAACTTTCTTTGTGGAGACGTGTGTGACACTCTAGTAATGTCACTCACTTTAGGTTTTGACTCTGGTTCTTTTGATGTGTTTACTGGTTTAACAAAATTAACTGATTTAACCTGTTTGACATCCTTTTCGTTTTGGTTAATGGTCTTTGATTTGAAGTATGTGAAAGGTGATCCTTAAAAGCCCTTTTGGTTCTGATTTGACTTGTTAGAACCTGACTTTAAGTTAACCTTTTCAAATTCCTTTTCAGATTAACACAAGGCAATTTACCCTTTGCCTTTGAAGTGGTCTCCTTTTGTTTGTTTCCAGTGTCAATAGATGAACATAAGGAATCTGGATCACTAACAAGAGGAGTAGACATACATGATCCTTGATGGGATTACTATTTAAAGGTCTAGTTAGTGTTTCATCAAAGTCTCAGGTGGTGGCGGAACCACTTATAACCCAGTCCCTCCCGTTGTTCCTTTCTTCTACTAAGTGTTGGACTATGTGCGACGAACTAATCCAACTATGCAGTTTCTGTTTTAGTGAATTACTTCTACTTCTAGAACTGCCTTTTGCTTCTTAGTGTCTTCTAAGGAGTTTAGATAATACCTAATGTCATTAGCTTGATTAAAGGCAACTACTTCGGTTTCCCTAAGTTGTTTAGTCAAAAGGTCTATCTTTTCTTTATAACTGAGCTCATTTTGTTTTAATACCCTATTAGCCTCAGTGCATAGATGCAAATCTTTTATCAAGTTATCATTATGATCTAATAACCTAGCAAATTTAGCATCTATGCTATTCCTAAAGGCATCACAATCAGAACAAGCATGATTATTAAACATTGTGTCAGTAGTACTTACCTGAGCTGATTCAGAAGCGTTTGCCATCAATGCAGTATCAGATGATTCTGATTCTTTTGCTTCTGTCTTTTCTGTCTCTGACATGGTAATCTCCACTTTTGGCTTGTAACTGACCTCGGTTGCAGTTGCTTCTTCACTATGTGACATTGCTATCTCAACTGCTAGATCTCCTTCACTAGCGGAATCACTGTCAATATCTTCTACATTTGCAATGTTTGATTCCCCTGGTGAGACAAACCTAAAGCTCCAATCCTGTCCTTCATCATCATGAGCAGTCAAGGCTTTTGAGTCCTTGTTTGAGGAAGTAGAACTGGTAGTTTGCTTGTCTAGACGAGTGAAGGATGAGAACGGGTTCCCGTTCCCAGTCTTCTTTGGCTTCAACACATTCTCTCTTGAAGTGCCCTTTTTCACCACAGTTAAAGCAGGTCACTTTACTCTTGTCGAAGCCAAAGGTGGTATCCTTAGTAGCAACCAACTTCTGTCCAGTCTTTTTCACAAACTTCTTCGCCCTCCGGACAGCACTTGCTAAGGCCACATTATGTCCATTCTCTCAAGCTCCATTTCGTCCACCTGCTCGTAGTCCTCGTCTGCCAGATGGCAGTTTCCAATCTTTCCAGCAACAAGTTCATCATAGGAATGGACCATTGCTGCTTAGATCCATGTGCTCTCGAGCTACTTCCACAGTCACATTACCGAGGTTCTCGGTCTTCAGTCTAGTAGTATTTGCTTCAGATCCAATGTATTGGGTACAAGAAGACCCTGACATTTCTGAACCTGAAGAAGGTGCATGTGTAGGACTCGATGAGCTAGACACAAATGCAGTCTGGAGGGGTGCTCCAGATGTCTTAGCTTGAGGAATGGCATTGTATAAAGCTGGATTTTGATTGTACGTAGACTTCTGAGCTCTGTACTTCATTCTAAGTGATTCTTCTTGCAACTTAAGAATGAAGTCATTAATATCCAGTTTTGACAGCATTCCATTCTGTTCTAAGATTAGACACGAATGAAACCCATTTTTCAGGCAATCCGTCTGCAAAATATTAACTTTCTCTTCCATGGTAGTAGCCACTCCATATGTATGCAGTTCTCATCAGATGGTAGAATCTATCTATAACATCGTCCAAACTCTCGTTTCCCTCGATGATGAAGTTGTCGAATTCCTTCTTTAACTCCTTAGCCTTGATTGCCTTCAACGAGGCATTCCTGTCGTACCTCTTCTCTAGCTCATCCCATAGTTTCTGGACTGCTTATTCTCTGAGTACTGGTGGAATATCTCTTTAGGGATAACTGTGTAATCAATGCATAGACCCTCTTCTCTGCATTATATTTGACTTTCTGCACGCCTGTCATCCCTCCTAAGGTTAACTTTACTCCATCGGCTCCCACCGTGTACTATATCCAATCTCGATGGCCTCGCATAGATTCGGATCCACTCCATTGAGGTAGATCTCAAAACGTTGTTTCCAGTGGGGAAACTCATCTAACGTTAAAAGCTTTGGTGTTTATTATGATTACCCACCTCACTCTCAAGTAGCGGCAGGTTCTGGATCGTAGAGTCCTTCCCAGCAGTAAAGGCTGACATTTGATCTTCCATTGTAAATAACTTTAAGTCTAATAAGCAATTTTCACTCGGCCGACTGAAGGGTGCGAATGGACTAGGCGTGCGTATGAACACTCAGTCGTGCGTATGAACTCTACGACTGGTTCAATCGTGCGGCTGAACTAAGTGATTAGCTCAGTCGTGCGAATGAATCTGATGCGTATGAACCGTGCGTCCAACGGTTCAATCATACGAATGAGATACGACTATGTCCAATCGTGCGACTTAGCAATGCGAATGAGTCCAGTCATGCGAATGGCTCACTCGTGCGACTAAAGCTGCTGTTATGCGAAAATTTCTAGGTTAACGTGTTTTAGCCGTAAAAATTCGAACTTTCGCAAGGTTGAATTGCCTAAGTCCGTAGAAACCAAACTTTGATGAGCAGGGAACGTCCAAGATCACTTTTGACACAAAAGATTGCGTTTCTAGTGCAAAAACAACACTTTTTATCAATCTTGATTGAATCACACATTATCAAGAGCCAAGGCTCTCATACCACTTGTTAGGACCTAGTATTTGAACCGAAATACCTAGAGATTAACGTGTAAACCAGATCAAATAGTGCGGAATCCTATTTATTGGCGATCCAATCAGTGAGAACACACGAAGAATCAATCAAGAATTGAAACTAACGTTAGAAATCGATTGGGAATCGATCTAATGTGTTCTATGAACTTGGAGAATGAATTGGGAGGTTTCTGGACGGCTAGGGTACGTCTGGAATCGTAATTGATCGAGAGTTTTCATTTTTCACGAATTGAGTTGTATTTATAGGTTGGTTTATCCAATCGTGCGACTGAACCATTAGTATGGTTCAGTCGTGCGATTGAGCCATGCGGTTGATTCATTCGTACGACTGAGTGTTCAGTCGTGCGACTGAGCCAATCTTATGTTACAATCGTACGACTGATCCAGTCTCCTGGTTCAGTCGTGCGACTGAGTCAATCGTGTGAAGTTATTCATGCGTATGGTTCATTCGCATGAGCCATTCGCATGAGAACTTCATTATGTTAAGTTTGAATGTATTAATTAATAAACATTATGTGTAATCATTCAAGCAATCACTAACCTAATTAACCAATTCAATGTCGACTCATTAATGAAACATTAAACATTTTAACTAACAAACAATCAATATCATTTCATTAATCATACCAAACAAGATCTATTACATCACATATCATGATCTAGGGACATACATGTATCAACACTGAGACTCAATTCGAAGGGGAAATAAGGACTGATGGACCAGCAACCGAAATAGTTGGGACAGAAATTGCACTCCCTTAAACTTCCGAAGCTGAAGTCAAAGCCTCGAAAGAACAAGCTGAGTCTTCTGAAGCTGAAATGGAAGCTAGGGAAGGATTGTTCTCATTGTCCGAGGATCTAATCATCATAGATGCAATTCTAGAGTTGGCATCTGAGGTGAATAGTGAGGACTTCCTCAATCAACCTCTAGCTCACACACCTTCACTACCTCTCTCACAATCTAAATCCTCTCTCCAAGATCACCAAAGTCAAGCACTTTAAAAGATGATAAAGGAAAGAAGAAAATGACTGTGGAAGAGCTTTTAGAGGAGGAGAGGATTGAAAAGCTTAAAAGAAAATGCAAACTTCCAACTAGGAAGCTATTAGCTGCCAGTTCTAAAGCAGCTGCAATCAACCAGGAGACAATCAACAATAAGAAGAGGGTAAAAATCATTGATCAACTCATCAATCTTGGAGCTACCAATGAAGACATACTCCTGCTATCACTAGAGGAGTTGGTAGAGTTGGAAAAGGTAACCAGGCAGCAAAATGAACAACAAAAGGAAGCAACACGGTTGGCCTTAGAGGAAGAAAAAGAAAGAGAAAAGAGGGAAGCTGACATGCAACTCCGGAGGGAAAGTATAGCTTTCCTAACCTCCCGAGGTTTTTCTCTTCAAGAACTATCTCCACACAATGATGAGACGATCCTATGGCTCTTCAACAAAGAGCAGGATCTACTGGAGAAAGATAAAAAGAAAACTGCAAGAGAGAAGTTGAAGGAGAAGAAGAAGAAGTAAGAAAAAGCTAGGGTCACTGCGACCAAGAAGATAGGTGAGAAAGCCAGGATGAAACACTATCTTCGGGCTCACGGCTTCTCTCGCAGGTAGGTGGGACCCATGTCTGAAAAGACACTCCAGCGAATTGTCAGTGAAATCAAGGCTGTCATTCGTTTGGGCAAAGGAAAGAGATGTATAGAAGGCTATAGGGGATGATCTTCAAGCTAACCACTCAACCCAGCCTAAACCAATTCACTCACCATTCACCATCAAAACTAAACCCTACACACTTGAACCTACACCACTATCCATACTCACTTCTTCACCTCAACCACCCAAATTACCCATCCTTCAACCTAATACACTTTCCAAAACCACTACACCACAACCTACCCAACAACCTTCAAACCATCCCCTCAGCCTTCCAAACATCTCTCTGAGAGGAATTCAAGGAAATCAAGACAAAGCTCTCAAACTGCACAACCTGAGTGACATCTCTTGTGAAGAAGACTTTATCAAACTGACTTACGTTGATGGATCTTCATGTTCCTTCATAAGAGATCAATTTCTTGACTTGCCTAGAGGAACATTGGACCATGCTTCTAGACTTCTTGGTCTCAACTCTGACTCTTTAAATAATGAAGAGAAGAAACTGAGAAGAAGGCTGGTGACTCTATTAGACATAAAGAAAGGAGACAAGATACTTAGTCAGCCTCTTATTCCTAGAAAGAAAATCATCCAGTGGAGGTTTGATGAAACCTCTCACAACTTTATTGGGGAGAGAGAGAATGGAGAAATTAACTGGAGAAAGTAATAGGCTGAATGCCTCCTCTCTGCTACACTCCACCAGATTTGACATTGCTGAGTTAGCAGAAAAACCATTTTCCAATCCCTCCAACTCTAAAACTGTTGTTCACATCACAAGCCATCTTAGCAGCCTCCACCTTGCTGAGCTTACCACAAACGCAAGGATTGAAGAAGAGCTAAAACTAAGAGAGAAGGAAGAGAAGGAAAGGTCAACCACCAAAAGCACTGCTTTTCTACAGACGGTGGAAGGCCCTGAATTAGAACCTATTGTTAGATGGGAGTATGACTACAACTCTCATCAACTAACTCTTTTTAGATGGACCCAACGCATGTGAACTGTGAGTTTTCTGTGAAAGTATAGTTTCGCAGGTAATTTCGCAGCCAATTTCACAGCCATTGAATTCCAACGAAAGTTGGGCGAAACTGCCATGCGAAACTAGCAGTGAAACTGGCAGCGAAACTGCTTATCTGGTATTATGGGACTTCTGAAGAAAATAGAGTTCATCCGAAGACAATGTAAAAGTTTTACTTCCGAAGACAAACTCTACTTCCGAATACAAAGTGCTCACTTCCGAATATCAAGTCTTAGAAGAAAAGATCATAAGTGAACTTCCAAACTATGAAGAATAGAAGAAGTCCATCAAGCCTCAGAAGAAATAGCCTCTTCCGAAGTATAAGTGGCTTCGGAAGTACTGTTCTTCCGAAGCCATTTAACCTTCGGAAGACAATGCTATGAAGCAGTGGACATAAGTATGGTCTCTGACACTCCGCTGCAGACCTCTGATACTACATGGTGTTTTCCCAAAAGGCTATGTAGTTGACCATACTTTATTCCACTGTTCACCTTTTTATGTTAGTACAAGTTACCAACTTTAGTTGGTGATAAAAGGTAAGTCATGGACATGTTATAACTACCATATCTTAGATAAGACTTTATCCAAGATACCTTAAACTATAGCTTTGTAGTATTTGCTTTAGTTAGAGGATTGCAGCTGGTATCAAAGTATATCCGGCTGTAGGTAGTATTATATATAGTTTCTCATTGTAACTCATAACATCATGCTTGTAAGAGTCTTGTAATATTTGAGTTGAGAAGCAATATATGCAAGTACCTAGAAAATTATCTTTGTGTTCTTTGTCACTTATTATATTACTATCAACTATTCGAATAGACTCTGCTTCATCTGATTTGACTGTAACATAAGTGAGTTTGAGAGAAAAACCAAGTGTTAAGTGACAAAAACCGATCCTGAAATTACAATATCAACTTCAAGTTTTAAGTGAATGCTTATTTATTTCCGCTGCTTTGTTTTGTTATTAAAATGATTTTATGCTATGATTAACCAACTGTGAGGCTTCCTAGGAACGGAGCCTTACATGATCAAACTTGTAAATTTAGAGGTGTAATCATATACTTATAAAAATTATTAGCCTATTAGTTACTTATTTAACATGTGTTATCTAAAATAGATTAAATATTTAGGTTTCAAAAATAATATTTAATTTTTTATTCGAATTAATAGATTAATATGTTTTATTAAATATATTGTTCTTATATCTTGTAAATTACATTTAATTTTAACGTCAACTAAATTATAAAAATATACAGATTATATTTAGAGATCAACAAAATAATGTAAGGCCAAATCTTTTGCTTAAATTCATTACTTCAAAACGTTTTTTTCTAAAACATAAAGCACAAATAGTAAAACCAAAAAAAACAAAAACCGAACCGAAACCGAAGTTAAAACCGAAAAAACCGAAACGGGACGGTTTTAAAAACCTAGAAACCGAAATATCGGTTTTTGGTTTCGGTTTTAAGCCAAAACCGATCCAAACCGACCATGCACACCCCTAGTTTGCAATACACACAAGATGTATCGCTTGAAGGTGATAAAAGTTATCTTTTTAAATTTCCATATCACAGAAATACTCGATGCCACCATATGAAATGTTATCACTTAGGCTGTTTGCTATTGTCGGCGCGAGCCATGTGGTTGCCACCCTAGTCGCGTACATCGCAACATGGTGGCATAATCGGGGGAGGGGGTGGGTGTGGTAGCGGGTGCTTTTGAATGTTGGAGTTTGTTGAGTTTAGAAAAGAGTCGTTAGGCTCATTAAACTTAACAAAAATGTTATTTTATTTTATTTTTACCTATATTACTCATCTTCAATTTTTATACAAATCATCTCATTTCACTTTTTTTCTCTCTAGCATTTTATAAAAAATACTTTGTCTCGACCATAAAATGGAGTTCCTTCTTATCTGATTCTTCTAAAAAAGACGAACTCATTTTTGAAACTAGAAAGATGGCGGTTGAGTATTTGATTGAGTAGTCTCAATGCTAAAGATCAATCAAGAGATCTTCACCTCTAAATCGTGATCGAGTTGCTGCTAACAATACTTTGGTAAGACACTATTTTTACACCGACTACATTATGACAAAAAGAGTTTTAGAATACATTTCCGCTTGAGTAATCAATTATTTATGCATATATCAAATGATTTGCCAGAGCGATATTCATTTTTAATAAAGAGAAGACATTAGAAGTATAGTGTATTCATCACTTTTTTTTTAAATGTTACGACGGCTCTTCAACAACCAGTGTACGGTGTTACTTCAGATGTGTTGGACGGGTATTTACAAATGTTCACTAAATTTGCTCGTGATTTGCCAGAAAAGTTTTGTCAAGATATATAAATATTTCATTAGTTCTTATAATATTTTAAAGCATATATATATATATATAGATATATATATATATATATCCAGGACCGGTGAAGGGTGGTCACTTACAACATAACAACACAATAAGGAGATTAACTTGACTTAATCAAAAAGTGAAACTAGATTAACCATAAGTAATGATACTAAGAACACAAGTGAATAAGAGACGAAACAAGATAGCAAAATACACAAGGAGATGGTTTTCAAGATTGCAGTATATTGCCTTCTCAAGTTCTATTACAAGTGTTACAAAGCATAAAAGAAAGTTACAAGTACTTGAGATACATATACTACATCCTACCACCAGCCATACTTTGAAGGCCAGCTAGATACAATTAACTAGACACAAACAAAATCAATTGTAGAGTCAAAAGGCAGATTGCATTTTGACTTGTGACTTTGACATGCCATAGCTCACATCCTAATATATTACTAAAAGGATAAAGTACATGAAATAGAAAGTTACAGACTCAAGACCTTAATGTACAGTTACTAAAAGCATGGACCTTTTCACCAACTCATGTAAGTTGGTGACTTTACAGAGTTGCAGCGGAAAGGGGTTCAGCTTTATGTAAAGTACATCGGATAAAGCATGTATACTAAAAGTCTTCGGAAGAAATCTGTCTTCAAGTGTTGGCTTTGGAAGACTTTGTCTTTGAAGCTTCAGAAGACTTCATTTTTGGCTTCGGAAGATATTGGTCTTGGCTTCGGAAGATTTCACAATTAGAGTAATCATGTTGCATGTGTGAAACTTCCGAAGCATTCTTCTTCAATGTACTTGTGCATGCATGCAGGAGACTTTAAGTGTTTACGTTGCATCAACCTTAACATATAATCCTTACAAACTCCCCCTAGGATGATGTTACCAAAACACTTTCAAGACTTCAGATATCAATAGTCCTCATTAAGATGATGACCATCCCATTATTCATGAGATGATCAGGGTCACTCAGACTCTCAAAATGTCTTCTCATGTCAAAATCATGCAGAGGCAGATTGAACATATCCTGCCATGTATAGACATCCTCAATGCCTTGATCTCTAGTAACATGCCATCTTTCCGGATTTGTGGTGTATGTCTAGGACAAGATGGGTCTTCCGGATGCTAGAGGAGTTGTTTGAATGGGAGATGATGAAGCATCCTCTGGCTGTACATCCTCAGGATGTTCTGACTCATCCTAAGGTTCAGAAAAGGATGTTTCTTTATTCTTCTTTGGCTTTGGCTTTGAAGCCATCCTTTTCTTTCTTTTTGTTCCTTTTAACTGAGAAGACTGGCCTGCGGCACCTAGTTGATCTTCTTTGTCTTTTTTAGTTGGGTCTTTCTCTCTCACAGGTTCAGAAGGAGTGGGATTCTGACCCTATTGTGGATCAGAAGATGAAGCTTGCTGAGTCTCAGCAGGTGGTTTAGGTTGTGTTGTCTCATGTTGTTCAACCTTAGCCTCCATTTTAGGTGGAGCTTGCTTAGAGGGGAGTGTAAGTCCATTAGCTTTCCACTCTTGATCTTTTGCTTGAGTACCTTGATATGCTCATCCATAGTGGACAGAGACATAGGGCTAAGTCTCCTTCTGGAGAATCCATACAGCTTCAAGAAGCTCATCATTCTCTGCTTGTCTGTAGATTTCTTCATACTCTTTTGGATGATGGCTCTTGACTTTGTAGCTTGTTCCCTTAGCTTTTTTTTGGTGATCTTTCTTTCCTTGACTATCTCAAGTTCAATTTTTTTGAGATACTCTAACTCAATATAGTCATAGGATAAAGGAAGAAGTGCATCTGCCTGATAGAGGCATGTGGCACTCAGGTAGTTGATCATTTTGATCTTGTCTTGTTCTTTGTCTACCTGAGGTTCTTGTTGAACCACATCCTCATGTGCAGGACTTTCTTGAACTGGGAGAGAGTATGCACATGCTTGTATAATCTTTTTTTTCTTCTCTCTTCTTTGATTTGAATCAGTAGCTCTGCATCTTCTTCCTGCTTTCTCTCCTTTGAGACTTCTATGTCAACTAGTTCATACAACTCCTCTAAGGGGAGAAAAATGACATTATCAATGTCATAGTTCCTGGTCTGCAAGTAGTTTATCCTGATTTCCCTCAACTCATCATCCTGAGTGTTTGGTCTGGGGGTAGCCCTGATAGTAGTTTCCATGAGTCTTGCAGACCCAGTAGAGGAACTTTCTCCCCTCAGCTTCCTTTTCCTCTCTCTCTCTCTCTCCTCCTCAATCTCCTCAGAAATCATCTTTCTTTTCCCTTTGTCACTCACAGACCATTGTGACTTAGGGTGGAGAGAGCTTTGGCCTTCATTACTTGGTGTAGCCTCCAAGCTCTGGCCAGAGAGAGGTTGAGATGCACCTTCACCAGCAGGTGTCTCAAAAAGGGTATGAATCTCTACAGCAGTTGATGATGATGATGAGACAGGGCTCTCAGGTTCTGCCACTGGGCCTTCAGTCAAGGTTTCCCCTATGAAACTAATCTTAGGGTCTGCCTCAACATCCAGTTGATCGATGACATTGCCTAATTGCCTTAGTCCCCTTCTGAAGTTGAACTCTGTAGTGATTTTGTCTTGGATTCTTTGAGTCGTCCTGTTAGCTTGTCTTGATTGGCTTTGATTGACAAGTGGCATGTTGACTAGATCTAGACCTTCATAGAAGTTCAAGGTCTGAAAATTGAAGACCTCTTGTTGTCCTTGAACTCTAAGAATGATGAGGGCTCTTCTGCTTTCATCATACCTCCACCCAATGATGTGATTTGAAGTTGGTGGAGATGACATAGCCCTTGGTATTCCTTCCTCAAACAGACTCTGTATGTAGGAGTCTACTGAGTCCACATCAATGTGAACTTGAGGAAGTTGCTGAGTATGCACAATTGCAAGTGAGGATGGTGAGTCCTCAATGTCCATACTCTTTAAAGAACTCCTAGGTTCTGTGACTGTAATGACGTTCTCTCCCTTTTTGGTAGCATCACCCTCTTGCATAGGTGAGCTAGGAGTTAGGTCAATCACATCCACAGGTTCTTGTGTTCCTGGTTGAGCTCCTCTTAAAGGTCTCCCAGCTAGTTTTCCCTTAAGATAAGAAATCTCAAGTTGCTGATCATTGACCCTGTTTTGCAAGGTAGTCACTTGAGATTCAAGATGACTGACCTTGGAGACTAAATAGGTGCATGTTTTGGATAGTTTTTGCACCTTTAGTCTCAAATTCCCCTCATCTTCATCAGAAGAATCATAGGGGGATGAGATGATTGTACCAGAGTCCTCTCTCTCATCACCAGCTTCACGTTCTTGGCTGTTGGATTTCCTCTGCTCACTAGCAGCCACAGTTGAGGTGTCAATGGGCTGAGTTGTCATGGTTGAGGTCTTAATGATGGAATCACTTGCAAAAGTGAGAGCCTGCTAGGATCTGGTATTTGAACGAAATACCAACTGATTAACATGTTAAACCAAACAAATAGTGCGGAATCCTATTTGATTAGCGATCCAATCAGTGAGACCGCACGTAGAAACAATAATGTATTGAATCTAACATCAGGAATCGATTAGGACTCGACCTACAGCGTTCTATGAACTTGGAGTACGAACTTAGAGGCTTCTAGACGGCTAAGGTACGTCTGGAGTCGAAGTGGATTGAATGCTTCTTAATCCTTATGTTTTTCCACGAATTAGGAGGCATTTATAGGTTAGGGTTGCTCATTCGGGCGACTGAACCATGAGCTTGGTTCATTCGTGCGATTGAGTCGTGCGACTGAGTCAGATGCATGAAGCTGTTCAGGTGTATGGACTATTTAGGCGCATGGACACTCAGTCGCATGGCCATTCGGAGGCATGACCACTGTTTGGGCGCATGGTCCAGTCGGACGCATGAGAACTTCACTTAACCAAGTTTGAATGTTTTCATTATTATAACATTATGCACATCAATTCAAACACTCATAAACCTACATAATCTAGTCAATATGTGTTACACAACTCATTAATGAAATATTAGACATTATAAATCACAACCAAACATTATCATTTCATTAAGTACCATTATTACATAAGTGCAAGACATTTAACACATAATACATTGAGATTAGGATCTAGGTACATAAGCGTATCAACAAACTCCCCCTTGGACCTAGATCTATCTATCGTCTTACCTTCTTCATAATCTCCTCATACTTCTTGTACTTTTCCTCTCTTGTGACTCCTGCATGTATTTCAAATGCAAATCATAGTCGTATCACATTTTGGAATTGGAGGGCTTGTACAATATCCTGCGTGTCATAGAACAGTGGCCACTTGTATAGAGTGTAGACGTCGTCAGCTAAAAAGTTGGTAAGCCACATCGGGTCGAACACCCTGATAGTATCCATTTTTTCCTCTTTGTTCAGAACTATGACAGCTTCCCCTGTTCTCCAGTCATAGTATCACCATTTGAAGTGAGGAGTGAAGTCCTATGGCATTTCCCGTAGAGGGATCTTTGACATTATTCGTGGAGGACTCCACTTCAGCACTATCTTTGGCTTTCCAGTTATGGGATCAACTTTAGAACGTCTGATATACCTTGTAGGTTGTTGAGGTTTGAAGTTGACCCACCTGGTGTGGTACTCTTTCTTTAGGGCAGCCTCAAACCAGCCTGACATCTTTCTCGGGTCACATATAACAGCTTTAGTTTAGCCAGCTGGTTGAGCTCAAAACCAGGTAGAGTTTTTAGATCATGCGGGAATCTAAAATACTCAATACCTTTCTCTCTCTTCACTGCGTAAACACTAAGATCATCTAAATATGCCCACGTGATAATTTTGCCTGACACCTTGTGGTTTTTCTTCACATTGTAGAGCTTGGTGTAGACATTCTGTTTAGGAGCAGCCCGTTAGGCTCCGATCTCCTCAAAACAAGCAGCCCATTCAGCCTTTCTGATAACAACATCTGGGTTTGAGGCTTGGGCTTGTCCTTCAACTTTCTCAAACTCTTGCTCCATCTTATCAAGTATCTCAAATGTATCACCGACCAGGGAGTCACCCAAATTTGGAACTACATTTCCCTCTTTGTCAGCGTACTCAGGATAGTGCTCTATAGTGGCGTCCTCTATCTCTATTTCATCAATGTCGTTCAGCTCGTCGTCACTGGTTTCTACAAAAGTTGGAGCGTTCTTTACAATCTCATCGGGATTAAGCTTGAACATTTCTGCAATTTGCTCGTCAGTGAGATTGTGAATGATCTCTCCTTCTTAAGGAGTGTACATTACAGATCACCTAACAATGCCCTGGAGATCAAGAATCATCGTGAGCTGAGTCTTGATCTGTTGGAGGGGAGCAACGTTATGTTCATCCCTCTGAAAGCTTGGATTCTTGTCTTGGATCCTGTGTTCTTCTGCTGTCGGGGCTGATGTCAAGGCACCTGAATCTTGGGTCTTCTTGGTCTGCCTCTCACTAGCTTCCTGTGCACCCAAAGCAGAAGACTCTTCTCATCCATCCTCATCATCACCTTCATCATCACCATCATCATCACCATCATCATCTTCATCATCACTCTCATCATCCTCATCACCGTCTCCCACTCTGATCCTTAGAGGCTCATCCTTTGTGCCCTTAAGTTTGAGCAGGTCCTCTTAGCGTCCTCCAACTCCTCAATCTTCCTAGTAGATAACACATTTTGCTCCTTGAGTTGGGAAATCTCTTGGCTTTGAGCGGCCATTTGCTGAGCCTGCTCTTCAATCTGGTGTGCCTGTTGAGAGATTTGCTGTGATTGTGCAGCTGTAAACTCCATTAACTGTCTGAGTTGACCAGTCTTCTCATCATCGGCTGCTAACAGTTTCAGCACCATATGATTTAGTGCTGAAAGTTGTTCCTCTACCCCACTTGGAGGTAGAGATGATCCTGAGGGAAAGGATGGGGAATATGATGGTCCTGCCTGGTGGCTAGAAGTAGTGGTGGTGGCAGTGGTGAATATGGGAGGTGGTATGTGTGTGGTGGTGAGGGGTAAGCTAAAGTGGTGGTGGATGTGATGTGGGTTGGGGGTGGAATCACTGGTGAAGGTGAGGCTGTAGTTGTGGAGGGCGGAGGTGTAGTGGAGAAAGTAGGTGGTATGGTAGTGGTGTAGGTGGAGTGATGGTAGTGGTGGTGGTTATGAAGGTCAGTATTCTCTTCTTTTTCTTCAGGTCGTGGGGCTGAGCCATCCTTTTCTTCCTCGACCCTTTCGAGGAGGATGCTCCCCCTACCGCACTACTCGGCTGGTCGGGAGCATACGTGGGATCGGTATCATCCCTTCCCGACCCGCCGGGGCGTTCACCAACCGCCCGGATCCCTCGCTCTATGGCAACCACCTTGCTGCCTACAGTCCGAGTGAGGGGCTCCTCATCAGTATCCTCCTCCTTATCAGGTATGAAGTCCTGATGGAATCCAGCATCCTCAGTATCTCTGTGGGTGGGTGCTGGAGATGTTATATTAGAAGTGGGGGCCCTCGGTTGAGTGGGCCCTGCATCTCCACCCGCATCGCTGTCATCATCATCTGAGTCATCGTCTGGGAGCTCGATCTGCTCAGTATCTAAGTCACTGTCGTCGTGGCGCCACTTTCTTCGTGACGGCGCCACATAGTCTTCACGGGCCAGATGCCCAAATAGTCGTCTCACAGGGGGTTTCACCTGCTTCCCCCTGTATACTTTCATCCGACCCAAGGTGGTATCATCCATCACCTCGAGTGCTACCGCATCCTCCTTCTCCTTTGGCAACGAAGGGAGCTGTTGGTCTCTGATCATCTGTAAGAATCGAGGGTACATGCAAAACCCCTCCTTGCCCTTTCCCTCTATGTTCTCCACCAAGTAGGTGAAGATCATCCTGGAGAAGTTGAACGGATGGTTCAGCACCAACGCCACATAGGCATTCTGTATCTAATCAGACAACTCATCGAACCCCCCCCCCTTTCCGTGAGGCAATGCACTTGAGTAGCACATGGCTAAGTACTTAAACTGAGGACACGGGTTGCTCTTGTTGAGCACACCTGAGTTGATATCCCCAGAGTACTTGGCCCGCAGAAAACAGCCTCGTACTGTCAATGGATGTAGACGGGTAGGGCAATCAGCATCATCCCGAGCTTTAACACTGTCCTGAGATCATCCTGAGTGATCACTATAGGCTGACCAAAAATAGAACTCCTGATCCGGTGGGGCTCTGAAGTCCTGTCAACCACTACGTCTTCCCAGAAGGCCTGCTGAATAGAGCGGTATGGTGTACAGGGAGTAGAGATGGCATGAGAGATCCTCGATCTCCATAGAAACAAGATAATGCCAGGAAAGTATGAGGCATTTCTGGATGTCAGATCCAGATGAGCACAGATGTTGTGCTTAGTGCTCATAGTCCAACGACTAGCCATCTGTAACACAATGAATATAAACATTAGTAAACGTCAAGGAGTAATAACTTGAATCATTTGGTCTTGAAATTTTTCTTGTTCTGTCGTGCGAATGAGACTATGCAATTTAGTTGTAGTCGTGCTAAAGAGCAGTGCGACTGAGTTCTAGTTGTGCGAATGAACTCATACGTACGACTGAACATATGACTAGGCTCATACGTATGCAAACTCATGTGTTTACACTAGTCGTGTGACTGAACTCATACATATAGTTCAATCGTGTGGTTTAGCCATTTGCATAACTCAGTCGTGCGACTGAAGTTCATCTGATTGTCCATTCGCATGACAGACTAACTGTTCAATCAAAATCAAATATTGAACAATCTTTAATGTTAGACATCATGGTTAGGTTCATTAGACTCGCAATTCATTGACAAAGCACATTATAACATTTAATTGCACAATGGACTTAGTTTTATGAGTTTATTTGTCAATGCAAGTTACGGTTTCTTTTAGGGCCAAATATCTGTCGAATTTGGGCTTAAATCGATGGATATTTTCAATGGATTGCACCGCATTATACCTGTATAGTCAATAGAAATCGTCAGTACACAACAAACAATAGTCTTGAAGGCTCAAATGAAAATTTGGCAGAGTAACGGTATGTTCGTACGATGTAGGGGCGATTTGGGAGTGATGACCAACTACGACCGGCTCATTCTCTATTTATACTAGGGTCTATTTTCAGTCGTGCGACTGAGCCCAGTCGCATAGATGATTCATGCGACTGAAGATCAGTCATGCGACTAGCACAGTCGGTCATCTCCAGTCGTGCGACTAGAAGTCAGTCGTGCGACTGGGTCATTCGGTCACTTTAATCCAAGCAAATTGCACATCCGGATGGTCCAATCGCATATATGTCCCAACCGTGTGAGTTAATCGTACGATTGGGCACATTCGTATCTTCCAATCATACGACTGGTCCATAATCATGGTCCAGTCGTGCGAATGGATCACACTCATGATTTTGACCTTTTCACCATTCCACACTTTTATCTTTTGAGTAAACATTATAAGCATTTGATCATCTCAGACATAATCATTTTAACTTGAAAAGCTTTTGACCACCTCAGACATGGTCCTTTTAAAACACTTTGTCACCTCAGACGTGACCCTTTAGATGATAAGATTCCCTATCAACTTCCATGACATAGTCTGATATTAAGCAAACTGAAATTGACAAACTGTATACAAAAATAAAAGAAATAAAACTGTAACTTAAAACTAAGACATGTTTTTTGTGATTTTTTGAGGGTAAACTCCTAAGATGTAGTTCTAAGGAAAAAATTTTATGAGAGAGCAGCTTCAATCATTTAAACCACACATGGACTAATTGAAGTTGGAATCATACAGAGATTCAAATCATTTAGGACAAGTTATTTAAAACCTTTGATGCTCTATTCTTGTTTTTCATCTAGAGTCATTTAGCAAATTTAGGAAATCATACTAGTACCATTTGGTCCGCACACTGATTTGAACTTTCAAGAATTGTAGCCACAATGATTGTCAGTATATTTGTCCTCTTAAATCCATACACGGACTTTCAACACAGATTGGTGATGGTTAAGGTTTGGTTATTTCAACTAGCATTTGTGGATCCCACACTTATATAGTAATCAACATTCCTCAGGAGATTTTTGAGCGGTCTAAGGGAAGTGTTCAAGAAAAGACTATTCTTATAACTTTCAAAGAGAAGCCAATCCGCAGGTCAGTGCCACCGCACAGCAGAGAGGCGGCAAACAACAATGAGTTCTAGAATATATAGATTATGCTTATCCTCAGGTCAGTGCTACCGCACAGCAGAGAGGCACATAACCCATCTTCTTGTTTGAGCATTTCCATTCTTTTTGCACAGATCTCACCGACAACATAAGTTATCAGTTTGATTGCATTGATTTATGTGCTTTGGCTCATGCTTTGGTCTTACGCACACATTTGTGGTGTTTCTTTTGCTCGTCACCCCTTATTGGAATCTTGTTGATTGTGTTAACCAGGGATAAGTGTTACCCACAGCTAGTCAAACATCTTAGTTTAATCTTGAAATCACCAAAAAGGTCTAGTCATTTATTGTGTTGAATCTACCAACATATCATCTGTGGTCTAGCAACCTCTAGGTCTACTTTCTTTGTGTTACCTTGGTGGTAGCTAGCTTATCTATCATATTTCCTTTTATATTGCTCAGACTACACAGACTATACTTGAGCTTTGCATCTTTTTCAATTTTGATTTTTTAAGTCCCAAATGGTTTGTACCAGTGTACTATCATATTCCAAACATTGAATCGGTATCACACATACGATCTTATTATTATCAGCTTGCCTCTTCTTTTCCCTCGTCTTTTTTTTATATTACCTCGACCTATTCTCCCCCTAAAATTATAAAACCACCACGGAGTAGCGTTTTAGGATTTTAATAGGCAAGGAAATGAACCAATTGTAATGAAACGAATTTACATTAAACAAAGACAAGAGAATAAAACAAAATTAAATTAAAAATGTAAAAAATAAAAGAAACTAGACACGACACATCGGACTACACATGGTCATCTTCAGGAATGACCTCACTTTTCTTTTTAACGTCGTTGACCTCTAACAATATAAAAAACGTGGTTTGTCAAATGCCTTTGCATAGAGGTCAGCGCATTGAAAATCTGTATTATTTTACCACATCGATTAAGTTCTTTTCAAAGCAATCACGTATAAAGTGATATTTAATACCGATGTGTTTGGTCTTAGGATGTTGGACCGGGTTCTTAGTAACTGCAATTGCAGCAGAGTTATCAACAAAGATTGGAGTAGAAGAGAAGTGCAAACCGTAATCCCGCATTTGCTGTTGAATCCATATGATTTGAGAACAGCAGCTTGCAGCAGCAACGTATTCGGCTTCACAGGTTGACAATGCAACCGAGGTTTGCTTCTTACACTGCCAGGTTACTAATCTTCTCCCAAAGAACTAACACCCTACTGATGTAGATTTGTAGTTCATCTTGCAGCCACCGTAATCCGAGTCGCTATACGTTGTAAGCTCAAAGTCATCATCATAAGGGTACCACAACCCAAGTGTGGGTGTGCCCTTCAGATAACAAAAAATCCTTTTGAACCCATTAGATGGTTTAACTTAGGCTTTGCCTGATATTGTGAGCATAAACATGTAGCATACATGATATCAGGTCGGGAGGCAGTGAGGTACATGAGAGATCTGATCATCAATCGGTACATAGTTGCATCTACCAGATCACCATTCTCATCGAGTGCTACATCATGGTTTGTAGCAAGTGGAGTGCCAGCTATAGAAGCATTCTCCATGTCAAACCGACTGAGAATATCCCCTACATACTTGGTCTGATGTAAGAAAATCCCATTTGGTGTCTGATCCACCTGTAACCCAAGAAAGAACTTCATCTCTCCCATTGCACTCATCTGAAACTCAACCTTCATTACTGCTTCAAACTCTTTGCCTAATTCTTTGTTCTTTGAACCGAAGATTATGTCATCGACATAGATTTGTACCAGCAGTAAGTCTCCATCCTTTTCTTTGATAAACAATGTATAGTCAATGAATCCCCTGCAAAAGCCGTGTTCACAAGATGAGTCGAGAGTTTCTCATACCAAGCCCTCGGAGCTTGATGAAGCCCATATAGTGCCTTATCAAGTTTGTAAACTCTGTCCCGATGATAAGGATCCTCAAATCTCTGGGTTGACTGACATACACTGTCTCTCGAATCTCACCATGAAGAAACGCACTCTTCACATCTAGTTGATAAACTTTGATTTTCATATAAGATGCGTAGGCAAGGAAGATGCGAATTGCTTCCATCCTTGCCACTGGTGCAAACACTTCTTTGTAATCGATACCCTCAACTTGTCGAAAACCCTGAACAACAAGCCGAGCCTTGTTTCTGATGATCACACCCTGATCATCCTTCTTGCATTTCAAGACCCATTTGGTGCCAATGGCTTTAGCACCTTTAGGTCTATCCACTAGTGTCCATACACCTAACTTCTTAAACTGAAGAAGTTCTTCCTGCATGGCACTCACTCAAGCCTCATCATTCAGTGCTTCACTAACATACTTTGGCTCAAACTAAGACACAAAGTAGCGGTAGGCACCGTCGTGAAGGTATCCCTTTTCCATCACTAAGGCATAATCAACTAAGTACAACTGATTTCTAGTCTGAACCCCTGATCTCACATCTCCTATAATATTATCCAAGGGATGATAGACGTTTAGACGTGAGCCAGGAGTCGTTGGAACAACCACCTCAGAGTCAAGATTATGAACATTTGGTTCTGGATCTGAGGCAATAGGAGTCTAAGGTTCCGAAGATTCAGAAGCATCACTAGCAGATGGTTGTGGACTTGTGGTAGTTGGAACCAGTACACCCTGATTGATCTGATCATATTCTACATTTTCTTCATCAGAGGAAGAGTCACTCACATCAAATGCTCCCCCTAAGTTGGTAGGTGATTGACTTGTTGAATCTTGAGATGGTGTGTTCAAGACATCGTACATCATCTTGTTTGCCAACTCGTATTCTAAAGAAGAAAGAGGTATGTTGAAGGACTTGAAGAATCCATCATAGTCGAAGAAGTAAGTAGGCCCTTTTCCAGCAGGCGGTGTGATGTATCTCTGAACATCAACATTACACCACACCTCTACCTGACCCGTTGAGTTGTTATAAACTCTCTTATTCGGTATGTTGTATCTTAGAAAAATCCCTTCATCAACCTTCTCACTAAATTTCCCTTCTTGAGTCTTCTTCAGTAGGGTGCATGGAGCACCACACGGCTCGAGATACTCCAAGTTAGGTTTACGTCATTGTAGTAACTCGTAGCACGTTTTTCCATGGCGTTTCACAACCAGAACTCGATTAAGCGTGTAACATGCATTTGCTACTGCTTCATTCCAGAATTAAATAGGCAGTTTCGAGTCTGCCAGCATAGTACGTGTCGTCTCTATCAAGCTGTGATTCTTCCGTTCAGCAACCCCGTTCATCTGAGGAGTGTAGGCAGAGGTGAATTGATGCACAATTCCCTTTTCCTTGAAATATGCCTCCATCCACTGATTCTTGAACTCGGTTCCATTGTCTGAGCACATCTGTCGTACCTTCAGCTTGTATAGGGATTCCAGTGTAGTTATTAATTCCTTGAAAGATTCAAAAATTTCTGATTTGGATTTCAAAAACATTACCCAAGAGAATCTTAAGTAGTCATTTGTAACTACATAGCAATACAAGTCGCCTGCAATGCTTTTTGTATTGACTGGACCAAACAGATCCATGTGAAGGAGCTCAAGAGGAAGTTCTATAGAATGGAATTTCTTTTCCTTATGAGACTTCTTCGTCTGTTTGCCCTTTTTTCACGCAACACAGAAATCTGGGAGTTGGAAGTTTTTGACATTTACTCCCCTCACTAGATCATTCTGGACCAAGTGATTCATCTTCCTCGGATTTATGTGTCCTATTCTCCTATGCCAGGAGATAGAGTCCTTCTCAGTAGCTTTGGACAGAAGCACTGAACTTCATGATCTGTTGTGGAGGCCTTTGAGAGATCCAAAACATAAAGATCATAACTTGAAGCTGACATTAGAATTTGGTCCTCCGGAATCATGTAGTCCTTCTTTAGAATGTAGCACTTCTTGTTGTCAAAGACTACCTTGAATCCTTTATCACAAATTTGAGAGACTGAAAGCAAGTTATTTTGTAGTTTTTGGACTTAGTTTACCTTGTCAAACTTAACCTTCTCATTTCCCACTTCCCCTTGGGCTGTGATGTACCCGCCTTTGTTTCCAGCAAATGAAACATGCCTTCCTTTTATTTGTCTGACATTTGATAAGAGAGCTCTATTCCCTGTCATGTGCCTGGATGCTCTGCTATCTACAGTCCATGTGTTAGTCTCAGCACTATAGCGAACACCCTGCATATTCAATGAAAACATTAGTTCATGTTAGGAACCCAAGCCTTCACTGGCTTGGGTTTCCCTGAGGCATCGTACAACATAAATTCAACCCATTGACCATTCACAGTTGAGTGAACAGCAGATACCGGTTTGTTCTCATTTTCAGACACTAAGGCATATTTTTCTTTCCATAGGCCAGCTTTGTGTAAGGCCTGTTTGTGATAAACAGACGACTGGCTGATGGATTGAACTTTGGGTTTACTAGCCCTTTTTGGAGGCGTCATAGAGTTCCTCTTAGAAGAGCTAGTTGTAGTTGCAGAAAGTTCAACTTTCCTCCTCGGTGTCTGGTAATAAGGACAATAAGATGCTATGTGACCATACTCTCCACAATTATAGCAGGATCTGCTTTCAACTTTATAGTTTCTATGTTTTGATGGAGATGTGGATGTCACACAGTTGACCTTATTAGGATTGGATTGAGACACTTCTTTGTTAGATGTATGAGTTGGTTTTACAAACTTAATTGCTTTACCTGGTTTTGCATCTTTTATCTCTTGTTTACCTGAACTTTGACATGACGCTCGTGATTGATTAGGTTTTATAGTCTTTTTGGGTTCTTGTTTGACTTGGTTTGACCAAGACTTTAAGTTAACCTTTTCAAATTCAATTTCCAAGTTAACACAAGGCATCTTCCCTTTTGCCTTTGAAGTGGCCTCCTTTTGTTTAGAGTCAGATTCATTTGATTTACTTACAGAATCTGGATCACTAACAAGAGGAGTGGACACCACGTGATCCTTGATGGGGTTATTGTTAATAGGTTTACTTTTGGTGTTCATCAAGGTCTCAGGTGGTGGTGGAACCACTTTGTATCCCAATCCCTCCCCATTGTTTCTCTCTCTCACTAAGTGTTGGACAATATGTGATGAGCTTGTCCAACTATGCCGTTTTTGTTTTAAAGAGTTGACTTCTACTTCTAAAACTGCTTTCTTCTTCTTATTGTCCTCTAGGGAGTTTAGATAGTACTTAATGTCATTTTCTTGGTTAAAGGCAACTACCTCTATTTCCCTAAGTTGTTTATTCAATAGGTCTATCTTTTCCTTGTAACCGTGCTCATTTAGTTTTAACACTCTATTCGCCTCCGTGCACAGTTCCAGGTCCTTTACTAAGCTATCATTATGATCTAATAACCTAGCAAAAATTTGAATCTATACTTTCTCTAAACTTATTACATTCTAAACAAGCATGATTATTAAACAGCTAGTCAGTAGTACTTACCTGAGATGTTGAAGAGGAGTCAGCCATAAGTGCAGAGTCTATTGATTCTGGTTCTGGAAATTCTCACGTTGAAGCAGATTTTTCTTCTTCAGGCAGGTGGTTGACCGCATTTGCAGTGTCTTTAGAATTTGACATCGCGAGCTCTACTGCTATATCTCCTTCACTTGCAGAATCATCATCAATGTCCTCCACACTAGCTATATTGGACTCTCCCGGTGAGACGAACCGAAAGCTCCAGTCCTGTCCTTCATCCTCATTAGCAGTCAGGGCTTTGGGGTTCTTGTTTGATGAAGTAGAACTGCTAGATGTGGCCTTGTCCTGACGATTAAAGGACGTGAAGGGATTGCCATTACCAGTTTTCTTTGGCTTCACACACTCCCTCTTGAAGTGTCCCTTCTCACCACAATTGTAACAAGTAACCTTTGACTTTTCGAAGCCAAAGGTTGTGTCTTTGGTAGCAACTATGTTCTGTCCGGTCTTTTTGACAAACTTTTTAGCTCGTCGGACAGCACTTGCCAAAGCCCACATTATGTCCATACGTTCCAACTCCATCTCGTCCACCTGTTCATAATCTTCATCTTCCAGGTGACAATTTCCTATCTTTCCAGCAACTAGTCCATCATAGGAATGGACCACAGCAGCTAAGAGGCCCATGTGTTCTTTGGCCACCTCCACAGTCACATTCCCAAAGTTGTCGGCTTTTAGTTTTGCTGTTTTAGCTTCAGGTATCATATATTGAGTGCCAGACGACCCTGACGTTTCGGACCCTGAAGTTGAAGGTTATGCTGGAGATGCTGCGCTTGAAACGAAGGCAGTTTGCAGTGGTGCTCCAGATATCTTGACCAGAGGGGTTGCATTGTAGAGTGCAGGATTCTGATTGTAGTTGGCCTTTTGGGCTATGTACTTCATCCTAAGCTCCTCTTCCCTCAATTGAAGAATGAAATCATTTATGTCTAACTTCGAGAGCATCCCATTCTGTCTGAGATTTGATACGAAGGATGCCCATTTATGTCTAACTTCGAGAATGAAATCATTTATCTTTGGCCTTAATGGCCTTGAGTGAGGCATTTCCGTCATACCTCTTCTCCAACGCATCCCACAGTTTCTTTGCTTGAGTGTACTCCGAATACTGATGGAAGATATCCTTCAGAATAGACTGAGTGAGCAAAGCGTAGACTTTTTTCTCAGCATTGTGTTTTACCCTCTAAGCATCTGACATACCACTTAGAGTAAGTTTGACTCTGTTAGCACCTACAGGCATGCTATACCCCGACTCTATTGCCTCCCACAAATTTGTATCTACTCCATTTAAGTAGATTTCGAAACGTTACTTCCATTGTGGGCAATCGTCTAACGTGATAAGCTTCGGGGGTTTATTGTGAATTCCCACTTCGTTCTCCAATAGCAGTAGATTCTGAATACAGGTATCTCTACTTGCTGTGTAGGCTAAAAATTGGTCCTCCATTTCACTTAACTATACTGTTTAACAAACTGCTGACGTATGTGAATGAGGTATGCGATTGGGCTTATTTTGGTGATTGAACAAATGCAGATGGTTCAATCGTGCGACTGAACAAATGCGTATGAGTCAGTCGTCCGAATGAACTAATGCGGTTGAACAGTCCGAATGAGGTTCTCAGTCGTACAAATGAGGGTACGAACGAGTCCAGTCATGCGGTTGGAGAATACGAATGTACTCAGTCGTGCGATTGAGCCAATCGTGCGACTGAACTTGCTGAAGTTTGATAATTCGTAGGTTAAACGTGTTTTGGCCGTAAAAACTCGAATTTTCACGAACCCTAATCGCCGTATGCCGGAAAAACTAAACTGTAAGGTTAGGAAACGTCTAAGACTCCGTTAGACACAAAAAGATTGTGTTTTTGATGAAAAAACACAATTTTTGTATCAAAACTATTGAATCAACACGTAATCAAGAGCCAAAGCTCTGATACCACATGTTAGGATCTGGTATTTGAACGAAATACCAACTGATTAACGTGTTAAACCAAACCAAATAGTGTGGAATCCTATTTGATTGGCGATCCAATCAGTGAGAACGTACATAGAAACAATAATGTATTGAATCTAACGTCAGGAATCGATTAGGAATCGACCTACAGCGTTCTATGAACTTGGAGTACGAACTTAGAGACTTCTGGACGGCTAGGGTACGTCTGGAGTCGAAGTGGATTGAATGCTTTTTAATCCTTATGTTTTTTCATGAATTAGGAGGTATTTTTAGGTTAGGGTTGCTCATTCGGGCGACTGAACCATGAGCTTGGTTCATTCATGCGATTGAGCCATGCGGTTGATCCCTTCGCACGACTGAATGTTCAGTCGTGCGACTGAGTCAGACGCATGAAGCTGTTCAGGCATATGGACTATTTAGGCGCATGGACACTCAGTCGCATGGCCATTCGGACGCATGACCACTGTTTGGGCGCATGGTCCAGTCGGACACATGAGAACTTCACTTAACCAAGTTTGAATGTTTTCATTATTATAACATTATGCACATCAATTCAAACACTCATAAACCTATATAATCTAGTCAATATGTGTTACACAACTCATTAATGAAATATTAGACATTATAAATCACAACCAAACATTATCATTTCATTAAGTACCCATTATTACATAAGTGCAAGACATTTAACACATAATATATTGAGATTAGGATCTAGGTACATAAGTGTATCAACAGAGCCTCTTCAATATGGACATCCTGAATAGGTTCAGAAGTGTCCACCTTAGTAATGGGTGACTGATATGGGCTAGATGTAGGAGACTCAGAAGCACTCATCTCTCTTTGAGTAAAGGAAAAGAAGAGAGACTCATGGTAATCACTGAAATCTAAATCTTCATCAGTGTAAAAGTCAAGGTTGGAAATTGGTTGGTTTAAGTCCAAAGGCTGGGGATGGTAACTGTCCCCTGAAGGTTGTTCACTTGAGTGTTGAGAGTTAGAGTGAAGGCTTAAGGCATTTGGGCTTGTGACCTCATCAGGCTGAGCACGAGGAACGTTAGCACTGATCATTGAAGTAATGGGAGTGGTCTGCTTCTCAGGAGAAGTGGGAGCTCCAGTGTCCACTTCTTCCTATGTGGGTGAGTATATAGAGACCTGCACAGACTGAATAGTCTATGTAAGGGTGATTTGTGGCTGTTGAGGTGGTTGGGATGTAGAAGGTGTGGGTTCAACACTAGCTGGTGCTGCTAGGTTGTCACCTTGAGCAATGAGCTCTAACATTATTTGGACAAGGGCTGTTTCAACCCCAGAGAAGCCAACAATGGGCTTTCTCAAGATTTTAAAGATGTCGGGCTTTATCTGTCCCAGTTTAAGAATATTACCTGTTCCCCTTAAATGTGAGCCCAGTTTACAGTTAAGAATGTGTTGAACATATCTAGGGAACATAGTATTCTAAGGAGTCCAAGTTTGCAAGTAAATTTGTATAAACAAACTGAGACTACCTGAACTTGACCCCCTGAACCATCCCATGAACAATGAAAAAAAGATCTTCAGGAATCTGGTCTCATCCTCCATGCTTGTTTGATAAGCTTTGGATAACCACATGGAGCAGGAATTACATTGGGATAAGACCTTTCCTTTCCTAAAGGTCTTTACAGAGAAATCTCCCTCATAGACCATCTGCTCAAAGGAGTGGTTAAAAGAATCTTTTGGGAAGAACACCTCACCTTCTTCATCATCTAGTTAAAGATGAGTATTGATGATGGCTGGAGTGATGAAGAGTGTTCTCCCCTGCATTGTGGTAGATAGTGCCTTCTCCCCATCCATAATGACCTCTTGGAAGGTCTTCCAAAATGCAAGCAGATGATCCTCATACAGGGTAAGATCAATGAATCAGTTAGGGAGCTGAAGTAGTTGGATAGAGTTAAGAAACGGAAAACCTCTGAGAAATGTGGATCTTTCTCAGAGTGTAACAGAGCAACTTGGTTGTGTTGCCTGTGTAACTACATAGAGAACTTTGGTTCATTTCTGCGATTAAGGTTGGCCATTTTCAGGAAGCTTAAAGATGAAAAAAGATTAGCGAAGGTAATTTCAGAGAGAAATTTGGGGTTTAGGTTTGGAGGAAAGAAGAAGATGATAGAAAGAGGGGGAACCATTGGGTTTATATGTGAAAAGGATTTAATACAAAGTTAATAAAAGAGAATAAACTTTAAAATCCAGATGTCGGTCCCACCTCTGAAAAGTAGTTTGCTTTTGCTCAAAAAGTAGTTTTCTTAGAAGTCAAAAAGCTTCTGAAAAGTAAATTATCTTTGGAGGTTTTAATGAAAAAGCTTCCGAAGCTAAAATGACTTCGGAAGATTTTCCTAAGAGTTGTGAAAATTTTGCTTCAAAAGAAAAATTAAGACTTGAGTGCTTTATTCAGAGGAACAAAGCTTCTAAGAGTTAATTTGCTTCGGAAGAAAATGGTCCTTGAAAACACATATGTGTCGAAACAAGTATTAAGCTTTGGAAGATATTTCAGAAATTCTTCCGAAGGTAAATTTCTTAGACAGTTATTTGTTTTGAAGGCATGATTTTCTTCCGAAGATAAAAGCATATCTTCCGAAGGATCAGAATTTTCAAAAATCTAAGGAAAGTCTTCAAAATATTTTCATCCAAAGAAAACAAGAGCTTATGAGAGTGATGAACTAGACAACTTAGGACACATAGATTTTAAGAAATAATAAGAATTAGTTTTAAGAAAAACCTACTCAAAGTTTATCATCCCAATAGCTGATATAAGATATTTAAATCTCTGTTCATAAAAAGCCTTTGTAAACATATCAGCATATTGTTTATTTGTGTGGACTTTGACTAGTTTAATTCATCCCTTTTCAAATTATCTCTAATTAATGATACCTGATGTTGATGTGTTTGGTCCTTGAGTGATGCACAGGATTCTGTGCGATAGAGATAGCACTGTTTTTGTCAATGTGAATGGGAGTCTCCTTGAAGTTTAATCCATAGTCAAGCATCTAATTCTGAATCCATAGCACTTGAGCACAGCAGCTTGCAGCAGCAATGTATTCAGCTTCAGCAGTTGATGCATAGACATAGGATTGTTTCTTGCATTGCCATGAGACAACCCTTCCACTAACAAACTGACATCCCCCAAATATGGACTTTGCGGTCATGTTGCAACCACCATAATCATTATCTGTATAAGCATACAGATTGAAATCCATAGACCAAGTGTTGAAGCACCTTTGAGGTATCTTAGAATCCTTTTGACAGTGATAAGGTGAGACATCTTAGGGTTGGCTTGATATCTTACACAAATACATGTAGCAAACATGATATCAGGCATGCTAGTTGTAAGATACATAAGAGAGCCAATCATAGCCCTTTAAAGATGTTCATCCACACACTCCCCCTCAAGATCAGAGCCAAGGGAGTGCTTTCTTGCTATGGGTGTCTTAGCAATCTTACAATCAGTCATGTTGAATTTCTTAAGTATGTCTTGAACATACTTTGACTGACTAATGAAGATGTTGTCAGGGCCGTGTACGTACGGAGTACTAACTGATTATGCATGAAACCAAATCAAATAGTGTGGAATCCAATTTGATTGGCGATCCAATCAGTGAGAACATAACCCGATCGATCTAACGATTAAAGAAACGTTAAGATTGAGTAGAAAACGATCAGATGCACGCTATGAAGTTGGAATATACGTTCTGGATGCTCTGGATGGCTAGGTTATGAGGGTATCAAGTATTTCTCAAGTGTTATGTTTTTCCATGAATTAAATGGTATTATAGATTATGAGTTTCCAATCATACGACTGAACCATTAGCATGGTTCAGTTGTGCGACTGAATCATCGCGTTGATCCATATGCACGAATGAATGTTCCATCGTGTGACTAAGTCAATCTTATATCTCAATCATGCGACTGATCTAGTCTCCTGATTCAATCGTGCGACTCGTCCATTAGCATGATGTATTCATGCGTATGGTCCCTAAGCAGAATAATCATACAATAGCTTCAAACCTATATAATAAGTTCATATATATGAATTAAGATACATTAACATCAAAGCACATCATATATCATTATAACATTTCATTACACATGTAAGCCATGATAGACTTTTACATCAAGCATATAAACTAGGGACATATGTATCACAAACTCCCCCTTGGACCTAGTTTACTCTATTTTCTAACATCCTTCATATGCTCCTCAAGCTTCTTGTACTTCTCTTCTCTTGTGACTCCTGCATGTATTTCAAATGCAAAGCAGAGCCGTATCACATTTTGGAATTAGAGGGCTTGTACATCTTGTGTGTCATAGAATAATGGCCACTTGTATAGAGTGTAGACATCTTCAGCTGACAAGTTGGTAAGCCACATTGGGTCAAATACCCTTATAGTTTCCATTTGGCTATGTCTGTTTAGAACTATGACCGCTTCACCCGTCATCCAGTCATGATACCACTATTGAAATGTGAGTGAAGTCTTGAGGCATTTGCCGTAAGGGAATCTTTAACATCATGCGCGGGGGACTCCACTTCAGCACAACATTCGGCTTCCCGATATAGGATCCACTTTAGACCTGCGAATTACCTCTTCGGCTGTTAAGGTCTGAAGTTTACCCACCTGGTGTGGTATTCTTTCTTTAACGTAGCTTCAAACCATCCTAACATCATCCTTGGATTAGCATACACAGATCCAACCACGCCAGTCGGTTGAGCTCAAAACCCAGAAGAGTCTTCAGATCATGTGAATTTTGAAGTCTCTCAATCCCCTTCTCTCTCTTTATAGCATATACTTTTAATTCCTCAAAATAGGCCCACACAATGATTTTGCCAGACACCTTCTGATGTTTCTTGACTTTGTAGAGTTTGGTGTAGGCATTTTGCTTTGGAGTTGTGTGTTGGGCTCTTATTTCAACACAACAAGGTGCCCCTTCAGCCTTCTTGATATCAATATTTGCATCCGAGGCTTGGGCTTGGTTTTCACACTCTTTTCCTTTTCTTTCTCCTTTCTTCTAGCTTCTCAAATGTAGCATTGCCGAAAGTATCACCTAAGTTGGGTATCACATTTCCCTTGTGGTCAGTGTACTCTAGATAATGTTCTGTTGTAACATCCTCAATCTCAATCTCATCCACATCCTATAGCTCCTCATCACTTAAAACATCAAATTCTGGAGCATCTTTTACAATTTCGTTTGGATTGAGTCAGAACATTTCAGCTAGCTACTCGTCGGTCAGATCATGTATAATTTCTCCTTTTTTCGGGAGTGTAGCTCACTGACCTTCTGACGATCCCTTGCAAATCAAAAATCATGGTGAATTGAGACTTGATTTGCTGAAGGGGAGCAACATTGTATTCATCCTGCTATGGAGTTTTTATTGCTTGATTAGACATTAAGCATATCACACAAAATTCATTAGATAAAACATTTAAGCATCATAAACATAATTGAACATTAATACATTCGTGTAACATATAATTCAATTACAAAAGTTTTAAATACAAAACATCTAATAATTACTTTTGTCTTGCTCCTTTGATTCTGCTGTTTGAGGAGCTGAAAAAGAGGCTCCTCGATCTTGGCTATGTTTGGTACGCCTCTCTTGAGCTTGAGGAGAGGCTGACGCAGCAGCATCACCTTCCTGATCATCTTCATCTTCTCAATCTTTTGCACTCGGTCCACCCTCTCTAACCTCCTCCTCAGAGTCATCTTCATCCTCTTCGTCATCTTCATTGTCATCATCATCATCATCATCATCATCATCATCACCGTCCTGATCTTTAGAGGCTCACTCTTTGACCCTTTCAGCTTTAGCATAATCTTCTTATTTTTCTTTTTCCGGCTCCTCAATCCTCTTCACCGAAGCAAGCACCAGCTCATTTTGACTAGTAAGTGCATGGTGGGCTCGGCTTAGAGCTCTCTCATACCGGTCACTCTTCTCACTGAGCTCCCTGATCTCCTGAGCTTGAGCTGCATTCACCTCCATCAGCTGGTTGAGCTACGCACCTCTTTGCTCATCTGTGGCAAGCAACCTTAGCATAATTCGGTTAAGGTTGGCTAGCTATTCCTCTAACCCAATTGTGGGGTAGTGAGGGTCCAGCTGTGAATGGAGAATGTGTGGATGGACCTGCTTGATGAGAGGTAGTGGTAGTAGTGGATGTGGTGAATATGGGAGGTGGAATGTGTGTGGGCTGTGGTGGAGTGACTGTGGTAGTGGTGGTGGGATGAGAGATAGTAGTAGTGGGTGGAGTGGTGGTGGTAGAGGTAGCTATGGGGGTGGAGATAGGAGGTGCGATTGTGGTGGTAGCTTGGGGGTGGAGATAGGAGGTGCGGTTATGGTGGTAGTTGTGGTAGTGGTGGTGGGAGTAGTGATTAGGGTGATCCTCTGCCTCTTGTTCTTCTTCCCTTAGGGTTGGGCCACTCTTTTCTTCCTTGAGCCCTTAGAGACAGAGGCTCCCCCTACGCCGAGTGGCTGGTCTGGGTGTAAGTAGGATCAGTGTAATCTGTAGCGCCACCCTTTGACCCAGTCTGGCATCCACCAACCGCCGCTAATCCTCTCTCTGTGGCCACAACCCTACTCCCAACTGTCCTCACGAGAGGCTCCTCATCTGATTCATCATCTTCATCTATTCAAAAATCGGGTTGGATTGGAGCATGCTCGGATCCACTAGAGCTTCACCGCCTTGACCATCACCATGGTCGTCATCATCATCATCTGTATTATCAATGGGTAGCTCAATCGGCTCGAAATCAAGTCACTCTCATCATGACACCACTTCTCGTGAGAAGGCGCCACATAATCAGCACTTGTCAAGTGCCCGACAGTCTCCTGACATGGGGCTTCACCTGCTTCCCCCTGTATACTTTCATCCTACCCAAGGTGGTATCATCCATCACCTCGAGTACCATGACATCTTTTTTCTCCTTTGGCAAAGACAAAGCTTCTCATCAATAATAAGTTGTAACAATCGAGGGTACATGCAAAACCCTCCTTACCCTTAGCCTCTAAGTTCTCTACCAAGTAAGAGAATATCATGTTGGAGAAGCTAAAAGGATGGTTCAGCACCAGTGCAACGTATGCACTCTAGATTTGGTCAGATAAATCATCAATCCTCCTCTCCTTGATGCATGCACTTCAGAATGACATGGGCCAGGTACTTGAACTTGGGACACAGGTTGCTTTTGTTGAGCACACCTGAGTTGATGTCCCTAGTGTACTTCATCCGTAGAAAACAGCCCCTTACTGTCAAAGGATGTAACTTGGTCGGGTGGGCATCATCATCACCCAGATCCAGTACCCATCTTAGATTAGCTGTAGTAACTTCGATCTCTTGACCAAAAATGGAGCTCCGTATACATAAGGCTCAAAAGATCTGTCAACTGAAACACCTTCCCAGAAGGCCTGTTGGATGGATCTGTAAGGTGTGCATGGTGTCGAAATAGCTTTGAAGATCCTCGATCTCCAAAGAAAAGCAATAATCCCAGCAAACTCGTAGCATTCCAAGTGGTCCATCCAAGTGGCATAGATTTGTCCTTGGCGTAATAGTCCACCTATTAGCCATGTTGCTATAACCAAGACACATAAACATTAGATTATGCATAACAAAGATGACTATTGAAATAAACTGTTTTGAGCAATCTAGTTCAATCATGCGATGAACCATATGACTGAGTTCAGTCGTGCGATTTACTTGCGGCTGAGCTTAGTCGTGGATTGAGCTTGAGACTGAACTTAGTCGTATGTTAGCCCATGTGGTTGAGTCAGTCGCGCGACTGAGTCACCGAATGATTCATTCGTGCGATTGAATCTCACGCCTGGCTCAACGTGCGACTGAAGTTCATTCGGAGTGTCTATTCGCATACAATCTGTTCGGCACTCCGACTAGAATCTTGGTCAAAACTTGATGTTAGACTCGTGTTTAGACTCATTTGACTCGCAAACACCCGAAATAGCACCTAATGTCCTTTGAATCAACTATTTTGTTCATTTCAGTGGTCTATTTGAGTGGTTTTACTGATTTCTTGATTTTAACCAATAGGTCAGTTAGGGTTTGATTACACCGAGCATTTTGTTCGCTTTCAATCACTAAGTACCTGTAATGAACAATGTATCAGTTAGTAACACAATCGGCAAGAAATCAAGGCGAGGGGAAATTTTGACAGAGTGTCCGCATATGAGTTGTGTTTGAACGATTTTAGGGGTGTGAAAATGCGACCGACTCACCCCTCCTTTTATACTATCTTAATGTTCAATCGTACGACTAGACCCATACCCTGCTCCAGTCATGCCTGAGCCAATACTCATGCCTCAGTCGTGCGACTGGGGTTCAGTCGTGCGACTGGGGTTCAGTCGTGCGACTGGCTCATACAGCCTCATCCATGTCGTGCGATTGGTTTCATTCTGGTGATCCAATCGCATGGATTGCTCCATGCTTATGATCCAATCGTACGACTAGTCCATACTTATGGTTTGACCTCTTTCACATCAAACATACACGTTTAACTATTGATAAGACGTTTATGACCAATGATCATCTCATACAATGACTTTTTAATTGAAAAACTATTTGATCACCTTAGACGTAATCTTTAAATTCAAAAACCCGATTGGTGCACCTCAGACTGACCCCTTTAGTGAGTGATTAACAGATTGATCCAGATGTATAGTCCGACTTTACCTAATAGATGACTAAAAATAAAACCACTTGAATAAAAACAAAACAAAAATATATGTTTGTATGTTTTGAATGGAGATGATTGAAAAATCTTTAGAAAGGTCTACCGATTTTCTTCCTGGACAGCATAGCTTCAAGTTAATTTGATCATTTCTGAAAGATTTCATTATGGAATTCATACAAGGTACCAAATAATTTGGGCACTTTAACAACCATCTCGAAGCACGATTCTTTGTTTTGACCGAGTGTCACAGCAAGTTTAGGAATCATACTAAGCTATAAGATGCACACATTGAGTTTGATTGTCAAAGTTGCAGCCATGATGATTGTCATAATAAAATTGTCCTCTTAATCCATACACAGATGTTTGGACACAGATGGGTGATACCTAGGTTTTGATTATTTCAACACAGCATTTGTGGAGTCCCACCTTATATTGTTAGGATCTCAGCCCTTGGTTTAATCGATTGAACAGATATAGCAGCGGAATAGCTCAGAATTAGACAAATTCAAACAAGAACAATTGATATAAAACGATAAAAGAATTTTGTTATAGAGAGAGAAATATCCGACAAAAGGAATATTGCATTAAGATTGTCGGCCTCAAAGGCACGATTACATGTGAGTCATCTTTCCTTATAAGGAAAGAATGACGTAACTGATGTCACCTGAAAGTGACATGTAACCGTTTTATAACTACTGATGTTTAACAACTACTGAAGATGTCAACAACTGACATCTTCTTACAAATGTTCCTAAGTGTTAAACATCTCATTTACAACTACTGAAAAACATAAAACTACTGAAACTACAACAACTGAAGAACAACCTCTTCAGTTGTTTACAAGTACTGAAAAGAAAAATAAACAAACTACTGAAGGAAAGAAAACTACTGAAAAGAAAAACCATCACAACAACTGAAGAAGCCCTCTTCAGCTGTTGTCATCAGCTGTTAACATCAGCTGATGTCTTCAGTACTTGAACATCAGACTTTGTCTTTCAGCTGTTGATCTTCAGTCTTTGTCTTCAGTACTTGTTGAAGTCTTCAGACTTTAGATCTTCAGCTGTTGTCTCAGTCTTTGTCTTCAGTACTTCAGACGTACTTCAGCAGTTGTATTCTTCAGACTTTGTAGAACACTGATCAGGTCTTCTTCAGCTGTTGTGATGTCTTGTGGGACTTAGAGGTTTCTCTGATCAGGCTCATTGGTTCTTTTGGTCCAACAAACTCCCCCTGAACCAATGCAGCCAAAACCTCTAAGTTATTGACGAGTCCCACTTATTTTGGCAGATAGATTGGTCTCTTATCCTCTTGATCAGATGAGAAGTGACCCTTTTTCAGCACCGGCCTGGAAGAAGTCTCTGATGATCTGTTTGGCATGATATGGTTGGGAGCTCTGTATTGGGGACTTGGACACCGAGCTGTTGCCCCAACCATGAGATCTACTTCCCGTGTATCAGCCTATATGATTCCCTGGTGTAAGCCCTAAAACATGATTTGCTCATCCATTGTCAGCACCTCGGGCACACCATCAAATAATCCTTCTCGGCCATACACTTCAGATATGTACTTGGCCTGTTTTCCATTCTTGAGCTCAACCGTTTATTTGTCTATAAGCAAACTCATCTGGATGAGTTCCTTCTAAGAGCAGGTTGAGCTCTTCTTGTTTGAAGTTTTCAAGTCGTTTGTAAACCAATCCCTTCTTTATAATTTTGTTCTCTAACATCTTTTGAGGTGGTTGTTTGGCTTCATAGGCTTTCTTGAACTCTTCAACATTTCCCAGGGGACACTACAAGCACCACAGTGATGTCTTCGTCGACAACTCTCTTCACTTGGCCCTTGTATCTTGAAGGAATTCTTTCTTGACAATCCGGTGTGCCACCCTAGGATCAGGCCATATCCTTACTCTTTCCCTTTGGTATTGAAAGGTATTAGCAAGGGTGTACATCTTAATACTTCTTTCTTCATGCTGATCATTGAAGAGGATGTAGCATATGCTTTGTCAATGCTTTTCAGCATTTCCTCATCATGTTTTTGCATCTGTTCCTCTTCAATCTTTATCATTACATCATGCATTTGAGAAGCAGGAGTGATGGACATTGGTTTAGCCTTAGGCAAAGTAATGACTGCTGCAGAGTGGCAGTCTGTCTTCATCCTCCTCTTCATCTTCATCAGCCTCAGTACCTTTCTTTTCTTTTGGCTAGGTACATCACTGGCAATGGGTTTTAGAGGTAAAGGATTTGGTTTTGTGGGTTGGATGGTTGGTTTAGAGGGTAAGGAGTTGTTTTAGTGGGTTGTGAGATAGTGATTTTGAGGATTGAGGCTTTTCAGACTGTTTTAGCATTTTGGCTGTAAGGGAGGCTTTGGTAAATTTTGTCAGTTCTTTTCGATTCCCAACCCCAGCTTCATTCAATACCTCAATCACTAAACCTTTGGAGTATTCTTCAGACGAACAAATCTTGGTGGTTATTGCCAAGATGTTGTCCCTGGTCCAGGCCCTTATTTCCATTAGAGATCTTCCCAAGTATTTAGCTATAAATCTGATCATTATCTCCAGCCTTTCTCTTTCTAAGGCATCATAGCTAGCCCATCTTGAATTGATCTCCTCTGTTTCCATCCTTCTGATCTCGGAGTCTAGTTGTTTGATGTCAAAACCCTGCCTATACAACTGCTCAATGATTTTATCCATTGAACGGTTATGGTTGGCGTCAGCTTCTTTCACCATATCCTTCAGCTCCTTCTCCTTCTCAGACTCTCCTTTTCTCTTTTGATATGTGACATGAAAGTCTTTTTGACTTTCATTCACTTCAGCTCCCTTCACACTCTCCTTCTCCTTCTCATTTACAACCTCAGATTCTTTCGCCTTCTCCCCATCTATCCTCTTCCTTTTTCCTTTAACTAACTGACTCTCCCCCTTTTTGGTTGCATTGGGTGCAAGGGTTTGAGCAGTAGAAAGAGATTTAGTCACCAACTCCTCCACCAAGGGTTGTATTATTGTAGGAAGCCTCTCATCAATGGCTTTGATCACTATATCTGTGATCATGGGAGTGATGAGAGGTAGGGAATTTTGAAGGTAGCAACTGATTGATCAGGATGGTTCTGTTCCTGAGAATCAGTGCCGAAAGCAGAGGCTGGTGGCTTGGAAGTATATACTGGCTCAGTGTGTAGGGGACCTTCAGAAGAAGGTGCCATCTGTGGGTGTATTGTGGTGGCAGATGGACTTGCATCCTGAGACATCTTGGCCAGCAGCTCTTTGAGTCTGCTAACCTCATCCTCTAGAATGGTGTTTTGAGCAACTACATCATAGAAGAAGCTCAGGTCATCATCAGTTGTGACTGAATCACCTGACCTCCTGACAAGTCAGAATGAACATGCCTTGAGTGTAGATCAATTATAGCATGTGCCCCTTGTTCTCGGTTCTGGGGACTTCCAGCCTCAGGACTATGTCCTTCATCAGCTGTTGCCACTGGTGAGGACTTAGAGATGTTACCAACTGCATCCTGGTCATTTGCTGACGGAGCAGTGGCAGCCTCACCAGAAGTTCGCACCTCCTTATCTACACTAGAAGATGGAACATGATAACCCCTGTGCTGTGGGTTGACAGAAGCATTGTGATCCTCCCCCTCAGGTGTTGAGGTTATCCCAGTAGTAATTGGTGTCTGGGTGGGGGGTGAGGAATGCAACTGCGTCAGCACTTTTGCAACAATGATAGTAGGGCTTTGAGGGGCGGTTGCATCAGGAGAGGGTGTGGAAGCAGTGTGCACCCGGGACAGGTGGTGCTCTTCAATGGTAATCCCCTCAAGTGAGGAGGATCCCAGCATTGTGGCTTCCCTTTGAGTGGTTGCTTCAGGTTCCTTTTGAGAGGAAACCTGAGCGGCTTCAGTTGGTGGAGTCACAGTCTCTACTGGGGGTTTATTTCCAGCAGAGATAACCTGCGTTGGTGCAGCAGGAGCATCCACAGGGACTCAATTCCCTGAGTAGCTTTCTTAGGCTTCTTCTTTGTGGGTTTGGAGGGGACTTTGGATGTGGAGGTGGAGGCTGTGGGTTCCAGCTGCGTGGGTTTGCGCAGCTTGGCAGCCTGTTTGAGAGTTTGGTCAGTGTTGTGTCGGGAGTATACCTCCGGCAATACAGCCAAAGCAGGGACTCCCAGACCAACTAGTCCCTCAGCAGAAAGCTGATTCTCTATTATGGCCATTATAAACCGAGGATATAGTATCCAACGGTTAGAAAGTGGTTTTGTGGCCATATCCTTGAGTTCAAGAAAAATTATTTCAGAAAAGTTTAGTGGTTCTTGTTCAAGGATAGAGAACAATACCTGTTGCCATCTGGAAGACAGTTGATCCCAAGAGGAAGTCTTCGGAGCCAGGCAAACATTTACCATATGAAATAATAATCGTTCAGCATCTGGAAAATGTTTCTTCAGGAGATGTTGAAGCACTAAGATCACCCTGATATCCATGTTGTCCAAAGGAAGATCAAGTTGGCGCTTAGGATATCCAACAGGGTAGGCAGCATCATCTAACAGTAATATTTGGCGGATGGTAGCAGTAGAGATGACCACCTTATGCGAGTTGATAGATGAATGGATAGATTCTCCATTAACGGTCGCATTCATCCAGAACTGACGTAGCGAATCGGCATAAATGATTGGATTTAAAGGAAAGCCGTTTTTAGTGGGGATTGGACCATAAGATCTATAGCATTTTCAAATTTGGTCCAGAAGGGCGATTTTGTAGGTACGCGACACAGTTGTGTCGAGGTTTGAGTTGCATGGTCGCCATTAATGAAGGTGAAAGGTTTTCAGAGCTTTTGAAAAGTTAGGTCGTGAAAGAATGAAAAACTCTGAAAGAGGGATCAGGTATATATAGGGTACGGGTTATGAAACGACTGAAGGTTTGGTGTTAGTCATCAGTATTTGAAGCTACTGATGACGTGGTATTAACTTTCAGACGTTTGAAACGACTGATGGTATTGGTGTGGTCAGCAGTTATAAAACAACTGAAGACATGGTGTTTACTATCAGACGTTGAAACAACTGAAGTCTCTGATTTAGGCATCAGTAGTTTTAAAAACTACTGAAGACAAGTTGGACTTCAGATGTTGAAACAACTGAGGACTTGGTATTAGTCATCAGTAGTTGTGAAACTACTGAAGACCGTGGTTTTGCCATCAGTTGTTGTAAACAACTGAAGACTTGGTGTTAGTCATCAGTAGTTGTGAAACTACTGAAGATGGTATTGCTTCAGTTGTTTATAAAGAAACAGCAGTTTGTGAACTACTGAAGAGAGAGTACTCATCAGTAGTTGTCGTCAATTCATAGCCTTTCAGCTGTTTCATACTGTCCTCAACACTTACTCATCAGCTTTTAGCTGTTTTCAGTTGTTTCATAGGACATCAGTACTTATCTGTTTCTACTGATTTCAGTAGTTGTAACTACATCAGTAGTGTAGACAGATAAAGTACAGTACTTAAAGCATTTAGCCTTCAGTAGTTTTAAAAACTACTGAGGGTAAAATAACTCATCAGTACTTATATGTGACATGGTTACCAATGATCATCAGTAATTACTGAGATCATCAGTAGTTGTCACTTATTCTAGCTGCAGCATACCAAGCCTTAACACCAGGTTTTGGAAAGTTGAACTATCCAAAGGCTTAGTAAAAATGTCTGCAAGCTCATCAGCACTAGGCACAAACATAGGATTAATTAGACTTTTCAAAACAATCTCTTATAAAATGATGTCTAATTTCTATATGTTTGGTCCTAGAGTGCTGGACAGGATTTTTGACAATGCAAAGAGCTGAAGCACTATCCATTAATAATGGAGTCTTAGTCTCTGTAATGCCATAATCCAAAAGTTGATTCTGAAGCCAGAGTATTTGGGATGTACAACTTGCAGCAGCAATGTACTCGGCTTCAGCAGTGGATGTAGCAACAGATGTTTGTTTCTTACTCTGCCAAGAAATCAAACAGTTGCCTAGGAATTGGCATCCACCAGAAGTTGATTTCCTGGTCAACTTACATCCTGCATAGTCACTATCAGAGAAAGCAACTAATTTGCAAGAATGTCCAGTGGAATACCATAAGCCTAGAGATTGTGTGCCTTGCAGATATCTAAAGATCCTCTTGACTGCAATCAGATGAGACTCCTTAGGTGCAGCCTGAAATCTAGCACAAACACATGTAGCAAACATAATATCTGGTCTAGAAGCTGTTAAATACATCAAGGAACCAATCATACATCTGTAAAGGGTTTCATCAACACCTTTACCTTTCTGATCAACATCCAATTGTGTGGTGTTGCACATGGGAGTAGAACAGATTTACAGTTTTGTAAATCAAACTTATTCAAAAGATCTTTTGTGTATTTAGACTGATGAATGAAAATTCCATCAGCTTTTTGTTTGATTTGCAAACCTAGAAAGAACTGTAATTCTCCCATTGCACTCATTTCAAACTTCTGTTGCATTAAGGTTTGGAAATCCTCACACAATTGGGGATCAGAGGATGCAAATATAATATCATCAACATAAATTTGAACAAGTAGCTTATGCTGATCCACCTTCTTAATAAATAAAGTTTTATCTATGGAGCCTCTAGTGAAATTATTCTGTAGAAGAAAGTTTGATAAGGTCTCATACCAAGCTCTAGGTGCTTGTTTCAACCCATAAAGAGCTTTATCAAGCTTATATACCCATTCTGGTGCTTATTATCCTCAAAGCCTGGTGGTTGACACACATAAACTTCTTCTTTTATTGTACCATATAGAAAAGCACTTTTGACATCCATTTGGAAAACTTTAAGATTGTGGAGTGCAGCATAGGCTAAAAACAATCTAATTGCCTCCAGTCTGGCTACAGGGGCAAAGGTTTCATCATAATCAATACCTTCTTCTTGTGCAAACCCCTGCACAACCAGTCTGGCCTTGTTCTTAACAATTAGCCCATTTTCATCAGTTTTATTCCTAAACACCCATTTAGTGCCTATTGCACACTTACCTGGGGGTAGAGGAACAAGCTCCCACACTTGCTGTTTCTTGAACTGAAGAAGCTCAAGCTGCATGGCTTCAACCCATCCATTGTCCCTCAAAGCAACATGATAGTTCTTCGGCTCTAGCTGACTGATGAAGAGAGCATAGAAGCAGAAATTGGACAACTGGCTTCTGGTTGAGACACCAGCATTGATATCACCAAGGATTTGAGATATTGGGTGATTTTTCAGCTCTTGGTAAACAATCAAATCTGTGCAAGTGTTTGTAGGGTCTTCAGCAGCAGCAGATGTTGATGCAGATTCTTGAAACCATGAAGATGGTGGCAACTCAAATGAAGTTGAGGATGCAGAAATCTCATCAGCATTTGTTGTGGATGGTGCGCTGGAGCTACAGGAGCATCAGGTTTAGAGGACTCAGGCAGTTGATCACTAAACCTGAAGAGGTGATTACTACTATCATCATCATCTTCAGTAGTAACACCAGGTGGTGAACTGTTGACAGGAGCAACAGCAGGAGATTGATAAGGAACATATTGCAGTATGTCCAAATCAAAGAGCTCCACAGGGCTTTGTGGAATCTTGTCCTTTGGAGATTCATTGAACTTGACATGTAAAGTCTCTTCAACCATCTTTGTTCTGCAGTTGAAGACTCTGTATGCCTTGCAAGTTGATGAATAACCAACAAATACCCTGCATCCACCTTAGGATCAAATTTCTGGAGCTGATCCTTTGTGTTGAGAATGAAACAGGGACACCCAAATGCTCTAAAAATGAAATGAGAGGGGCCAAATGATGTAGAACTTCATATGGAGTCTTCATCAACCTCTGATTTATTAGCACTCTATTCTGCACATAGCATGCTGTGTTGACAGCTTCAGCCCAAAAGGTCAATGGCAGTCCAGAATCAGCCAACATAGACCTTGCAGCTTCAATGAGGGTCCTGTTCTTTCTCTCCACAACTCCATTCTGTTCAGGAGTTCTTGGAATACTAAACTGTCTCTTTATTCCCTTGGAAAGGTAGAATTCATCAAGTGTATTGTTCCTGAATTCTGTTCCATTATCACTTCTAATACACTTGACTGAGAGGGAATACTGCTTCTCAGCATACAACACAAAGTTTATGATCTTCTGTGCAGCTTCATCCTTTGAATGTAGAAGAAAGTCCATACAAATCTGGAGTAATCATCCACAATTACCAGACAGTATTTTTTCTGTGCCATGCTCATCACTCTCACAGGACCAAAGAGATCCATGTGAAGAAGTTGTAAGCAGGCAGTGGACTTTGGTTCTTCAATAGGTGGAAATGAAACCTTGTGCTGTTTTCCTTTCAAACAAGCAGTGCAGTTGTTTTCACACTTGAACTCCTTCATAGGCATTCCCCTTACTAAACTATGGTGTATCAGCTGATTCATGTTCTTGAATTAACATGTCCCAGCCTTCTATGCCATAGATTAGATTCTTGAGGAGAGGCCTTGGAAAATAGGCAAGGATGGCCTTTGAGATCAATTTTCTTGGAAAGATCTAAGGCATACACTCTTCCTGTCCTGTTGGCCTTCAGGAGAGTGTGAGCATCCAATACCTTGTCAATCAAACTCAGAACTTTGGATGACAGAATCCTGCAGTTCTGGCTTGTGAAAAGGGCAACATGGCCTTTGTCACACAATTGACTGACACTCAAAGATTATACTTGAGATTTTCCACATGGTTGACATCATCAAACTTTATTTCCCCATTGGAAACAAAGCCCTTCCCGATGATGTAACCTCTTGCATCATTGCCAAAGAAACAAATCCCTTCCTTCCTGGAGAGTAGTCATTAAGAAGTGAGTTGTTCCCAGTCATATGCATAGATCCCCCACTGTCTACATACCAGATGCTACTTTGGCATGTTGAAGAAACCTGCATAAATAAACAATCAGTTAGTTTTGGAGACCCAAACCTTTTTGGTTTTGGGCCTGGTCTCATCAACAGATGGTAAACTAACAGGTTTATTGGACACAATAGCTTGAGGTGAAGGAGATGGTGTAGAAGAGGAATCCTTCGGCTTGGATCTCCTTTTCTGGGGTTTCAACACAGGGCCATCAAGTTGGTTAACTCTTCCCAACAGATGTTGAACCATCATTACCAGCTGTGTCTGATTCTGGGAGAGAGCTTTCAGCTCTTCAGACACATTGGTATTGGTGTTTGATGATGAGTTCTTGTGTTGCACCATCTTCTTTTGAGCAACCTCAGCTATTGCCTGTTGCACTCCTTCCTTTTTAGATTTCTTTTTGGTCATAGGAGTAACAGGATTTGATGCTGCTGGTACAAACTTGGACTCAAACTCAGTTTTCATTTTAGCCAAATTTTCTTTAATTTTTCTTTTTTGTTTGAGTTTGGATCCCTTTTTGTACCAACAATCATCTGTGAGATGATTGAATAGACCACATATTTCACATGGTTTCTCTCTTCATCTTCTGTTGATCATCAACTAAAGAAGATGAAACTACTGAAGACTTGCTCTTCAGCAGTTTAGAAGCACTTTTTGCCTTCTTGTCAACTTCCTTAGTAGGCTTCAAATCCTTCCTACTGACAGTTTTCTTCTCTTCAGTGCTGTCAGTCATTAGGATTTGAACTCCAGATGTTATCCCCTGCTCTCCAGTACCCTCAGTACTTCTAGGGATAACACTTGGGTTGATCAACTCATTGATCATGTGAGTGTCAGCAGTTGAACCATCAATATCAGCTGATAGGTTCACAGAGGGATTACTACTGACTTCAACTACTGATGGTGCTTTATCAAGTAGTGAATCACATGATGAGGTGGATTGGTCATTACTTTCTCCATCAGATTCCGCTCCTGCTCTTGAAGCAAAAACTGTAGGAGAGCAGTGTGATTATAACCAATTCCAAACTTCACATTGGAAGCTGCTTGCTACTAGAAGCATTTCAAAGCCCTTGCAAGATTGTACCCATCGATCACACTCTACCTGGGTGACAGCAAGAGTATCTTTGAGGTCTTTGTACTTCTCTAAGAGTACATCCTCCCTAGCCTTATCATCAGAAATTTGGCATTTTAATTTGTAAATCTCATCAGTTTTCTCTTTTAGCACAGACTCAAACTCAGCTTTATTTTTGGAAATTGTTTGTTCTAGCTCTACATTTTTATTGATTAAAGCCACATTTGCTTCTCTAATAGAGGCAAATGCTGCTATGCAAGTTTCAGAACATAATTTGGCCTTAGCCTCAGAGGATACCTGTGATACCTGTGTTGAAGAGGTATTTGAGGATGATCCATCAGAGGATTCCAAAGCCATGAGAGCTAGATTTCCAAAAGGATGCTCACCACCATGTTGACCAGCACCTGAGAACAGTTGTTCATTACCAGACACATCATCTGGTAAACTGCTCCAGTCAACAACTCCTGGTGTGAAGAAGCTGTGTTGTTGAAGTTGATTAGGTTGATGAGATTGGGATGGTTGAGGCTCAGGGAGTGCATGTGGTTGCTGAGCAGTGGGTGCTTGAACCTGGCCTGGTTGTGGCATGTAATAGCAGGGGTATGGATATGGCATTGGCCCCTGTGGAACAAAATATGCAGGAGATTGTGGTTGATGATGATAACCAGAATTGACAGGTTGTTGCCCTCTGTTTTGTTGACTATTGCCAGGGAAAGTCACAAAAGGTGCAGGAGAGTTAGATCCAGATGATCTACATTCTCTTGCAAAGTGCCCAAGCCTGTGGCATTTATGGCACTTCAACTTACTCTTGTCAAAACCAACTTTGGTTTTGCCAGAGAGTCCTGGGAATTTCCTTCCAGTTCTTTTGTAGAACTTCTGAGATCTGATATTTATCAAGGCCATTTGGCTCAAAATATCCATCTCTTCTAAGTCATCATCAGCAATCCCCTTGAGATCATCCATGATGAAACATAGATTGTCACTATTACTACCAGCAGAATAACTATCAACACTCACAAAGGCAGGCTCAGAAGTGTTTGTAGAGAAATCAATATGCTCATCATACTGGCTTTCAGATGACGCATATTCTGACTCTTGATGTCCAATCAGGGCAGTGTTCCCTTGGACAAAATCCTCAGTGAGCTTGCCAGATGAAACCAATTTCCTTTTCTGCTCTATCTCTCTCTCGAATGTAAGCAGTTTCCCATGAAGTTGGGTGAGAGATAGGCGATCAACATCAGCATTTGAGCGTAGAACAATGGTATATGTGTTCCATCTCTCAGGCAGTGATCTTAAAAATCTATGGTTCATCTGACTCCTGGTATATTCATGTTTAACCATTTTCAATTCAGAGATTAAACATGAAAACCGCTCAAATTGTTGAGTCAGAGTCTCACCCTTTCTATGAGAGAAAGTCTCATATTGTTGGGCGAGGATTTCCCTGTTGTTTGCTAAAACCTCATCAGTACCACCAAATTGTTCTTTGATGGCATTCCAGAGGTCATGAGCAGACTCACAATGCAGAAGCCCAGAGTAAATCTCATTAGGAATAGCCATAGCCAAAATTCCATGGGCTTTTGCATCGATTTCAAACAACTTCTTGTCCTCATCGGAGTATTGCTCCTTCTTCTTTGGAACCAACTGGTTTGTTTCCGGATCATTCACCATTGGCTTATGTGGTCCATGTACCACAGATGTCCAACAACCTGAGCTATTGACAGACAGGTGATGGAGCAATCTTCTCTGCCAAATGTTATACTCATTCCTCACCAAGATCGGAGGCTTGGTAGAGGATCCAGTATTGAAAGGATCATTCGAAGAAGTAGTCATTGTGGAAAATCAGACAGATTCAAGTAAAATCACAATAAATTTAGCTCAAAACCACACAGAACCTCAAATAAAACGGCCAGAAGCGATACACTCTCAATCTCTATAACAGATCCTTGCGAATTTTGCTAATTCGATTAAACTTAGAGCGATTGAACAGTTTCAATGATCAATTGTTAGATCGATCAATGATTAACCTGCTCTGATACCATTTGTTAGGATCTCAGCCCTTGGTTTAATCGATTGAACAGATATAGCAGCGGAATAGCTCAGAATTAGACAAATTCAAACAAGAACATTGATATAAAACGATAAAAGAATTTTGTTATAGAGAGAGAAATATCCGACAAAAGGAATATTGCATTAAGATTGTCGGCCTCAAAGGCACGATTACAGGTGAGTCATCTTCCTTATAAAGGAAAGAATGACGTAGGCTGATGTCACCTGAAAGTGACATGTAACCGTTTTATAACTACTGATGTTTACAACTACTGAAGATGTCAACAACTGACATCTTCTTACAAATGTTCCTAAGTGTTAAACATCTTATTTACAACTACTGAAAAACATAAAACTACTGAAACTACAACAACTGAAGAACAACCTCTTCAGTTGTTTACAAGTACTGAAAAGAAAAATAAACAAACTACTGAAAGGAAAAGAAAACTACTGAAGAAGAAAAACCATCACAACAACTGAAGAAGCCCTCTTCAGCTGTTGTCATCAGCTGTTAACATCAGCTGATGTCTTCAGTACTTGAACATCAGACTTTGTCTTTCAGCTGTTGATCTTCAGTCTTTGTCTTCAGTACTTGTTGAAGTCTTCAGACTTTAGATCTTCAGCTGTTGTCTCAGTCTTTGTCTTCAGTACTTCAGACGTACTTCAGCAGTTGTATTCTTCAGACTTTGTAGAACAGCTGATCAGGTCTTCTTCAGCTGTTGTGATGTCTTGTGGGACTTAGAGGTTTCTCTGATCAGGCTCATTGGTTCTTTTGGTCCAACATATATGGTAACAACTTCCTCAGGAGTTTTTGAGCTGTCTTACGGATATTTGACAAGAAGAAACTATCTAAGAGCTTTCAAAGAGATTGCCATCCTCAGTTTCATTGCCAGACCAGCACAGCAGAGAGGCGTAAACAACATGAATTCCTATAATATTTTAGGTTATTGCCTTATCCTCATCAATACCACCGGTCGCACAACAAAGGCGCACAACTATCTTCTTGTTAAGCATTTTATTTTATTTTTGCACATACCTCACCAACAACATTGTCATTAGTGTTAATTGCGCTTAACATTTTTTTTCCCGTGCTTTGCTCTTTTTATGTCCTCCGCCACCTTTGTGGCGTTTAGTTTTCTTGTCACCCCCTTATTGAAAATCGTTGATTGTGGTTAACCAGGGATAAGATGTGAACCCATAGCAGTTGAACAACTATTTTGAATTTAAATCACCAATGAGGTCTCCTCATCTATTGTGTTGAATCTACCGAACACATTTACTGGTCTAGCAACCTCTATTCTACTTTCTCTTGTACCTCAATAGCTTTACTAGTTTTTACTAATCATTTTCCCTTTGTATTTGCTGAGACTTTTCAGACATATACTTTGAATATTGCATCTTAACATTTAAATTCGTTTGATTCCCAACAATTGTTCCCTATGTACTTCATGTCCTAGCGATTGAATCAGAATCACATTTAATCTCATTTCTATTAGTTAAGCTGCCCTCCTCCCTCGTTTTTTAATTAATAATGCAACTAATTTAATACTAATTTAATACAAAACTAACCTATTCTCCCCCTAAAATTCTAAAACCAAAATTGTTTTTGAGTTTAGGATTTTAATGACAGGAAATAAATTAAAAGAACAGAAAATAAAATGAAAAATTAAACTAGTCGGACTACTAACGGCTTTCATCTTTTGGAATCACAGCACTTTTCTTTTTCATGCCATAACCTCTAAAAGATATAAAAACCTCGTTTATCAAATGCTTTTGTGTAGAGGTCAGCACGTTGAAAATCTGTATTAATTTTAACCACGTCAATTAATTGCTTTTTAAAATAGTCACGTAAAGTGATATTTAATACCGATGTGTTGAGTTTTAGGATGTTGGACTGGATTTTTGGTGACAGCAATAGCAGCAGAGTTATCAACAAAAATAAGAGTGTTAGAAAATTGCAAACCGTAGTCACGCATCTACTGTTGAATCCAAATAATTTGCGAACAACAACTTGCAGCAGCAGCATATTCAGCTTCACATGTTGACAGAACAACGGAGGTCTGCTTCTTACTTGCCAGGTGACTACCCCCTACCAAAGACTGACATCCTGCAGAGGTTGATTTGTAGTTCATCTTGAAACCACCATAGTTCGAGTCATATACGCCGTAAGCTCAAAATCATCGTCATGAGGATACCACAACCTAAGTGTTGGAGTACCCTTCAGGTAACGACAATCCGTTTCACACCAATAAATGATTTACTTTTGGTTTTGCCTAATACCTTGAACACAGACACGTGGCATACATGATATCAGGACAAGACACTATGAGATACCTAAGGGACCGATCATTCCTCTATACATTGTAGCATCAACCAGATCACCATTTTATCGGGTGTCACATCATGGTTCGTGGCAAGTGGAGTTCTAGCAGCTGAAGCATTCTCCAGTCAAACCGACTGAGGATATCTCCTACATACTTGGTCTGATGTAGGAAGATTCCTTTTGGTGTCCGATCCACCTGTAATCCAAGGAAGAACTTTATCTCCCCTATAGCACTCATCTCAAATTCTGCGTTAATTACAGATTCGAATTCTTTACATAAATCTTCATTTTTGGAACCGAAGATCATGTCGTCCACATATATCTGTACCATCGGTAATCACCATCTTTTTCTTTGATGAATAACGTACAATCAATCACTCCTCTGTGAAAGCCCATGCTTCATAAGATGAGTTAAGAGTTTCTCATAACAGGCTTTAGGGGATTGATGGAGCCCGTAGAGAGCCTTGTCCAGTTTGTAAACTCTGTCCCGATGATAAGGATCCTCAAATCCTTCGGGTTCACTGACGTAGACTGTCTCACGGATTTCACCATGAAGGAATGCACTTTTTACATCTAGTTGATAAACTTTAATCTTCATGTAAGATGCATAGGCTAGGAAGATACGGATGCTTCCATTCTAGCCACAGGTGCAAACATCTCATTATAGTCTATGCCTTCGACTTGTCTAAAACCTTGTCCACAAGTCGAGCCTTGTTTCTGATTATGACCCCTTGTTCACTTTCTTGCACTTCAAGACCCATTTAGTGCCAATTACCTTAGCACCTTTTGGTCTGCCCACCAGTGTCCATACTCCTAGCTTTTTGAACTGTAGGAGTTCTTCTTGCATGGCACTAACCCATGCCTCATCGTTTAAGGCTTCACTTACATATTATGGCTCAAATTGAGACACAAAAATCGATAAGCACCATCGTGAAGATAGCCTTTTTCCTCGGCAGAGGCATAATCAGCTGAGTATAGTTGCTTTCGTATATGTACTCCCGATAGTACATCTCCTATGACATTATCTAGTGGATGATAAACATTTATTTGAGATCCGGGAGTGGTGGGAACAACTACTTCCTAATCTAGATTTTGAATTCCAGGTTCAGTATCTGTAGCTGTTGGAGTATGAGGTTCAGAAGTGTCAGAGGCATTGACATACGATGCTTGTGTACTTTCAGTAGTAGGAACCTGTTCTTCCTGATCCACCTGTTCAGTCTCCACTTCTTCATCATCAGAGAAGGAATCGCTTACATCAAGTGCTCCCCCTAAAGGATTAGAAGATTCACCTTGTGGAGTTGATGTTGTCGAGTCTAGTGGCGGTGTGTTTAGGACATCGTACATCATTCTGGTTGTTAACTCATCATCAGGAAGGGAGATAGGTATGTTGAAGGATTTAAAGAATCCATCATAGTCGAAGAAGAATGAAGGTCCCTTCCAGCAGGTGGGTGGTGTATCTCTGAACATCAAAGTTGCACCACACTTCTACCTGACCATTGAGTTGTTATAAACTCTCTTGTCCGGTATATTGTAGCTGAGAAAGATCCCTTCTTCAGCCTTCTCGCTGAATTTCCCAAACTGAGTTTTCTTCAGCAGCGTACATGGTGCACCAAATGGTTCGAGATACTCCAGGTTAGGTTCACGTCGCTGGAGCAACTCATAACATGTTTTACCATGACGTTTGACCACCAAGACCCAATTGAGGGTGTAACATGCATTTGCCATTGCCTCATTCCAAAATTGGAGAGGCGGTTTCGAGTCGGCTAGCATCGTTCTTGTTGTCTCTATCAAGCTCTGATTCTTTCACTCAGCAACACTCCATTCATTTGTGGGGTGTAGGCAAACGTAAATTGATGTACAATCCCTTTTTCTTTACAAAACGCCTCCATCCACCAGTTCTTGAATTTTGTACCGTTTTCTGATCGAAACTGTCTCACTTTCAGCTTGTAGAGTGATTCCAAGTAGTTACCAACTGTTTGAATGATTCAAATGTCTTTGATTTGGATTTCAGAAACATCACCCAAGAAAATCTTGAGTAATCATCCATAACTACATAGCAGTACAATCACCAGCATATTTTAGTGCTAATGATACTAAAAAGATCCATGTGTAGAACCTCGAGAGACAGGTCAATAGAATTAACTTTCTTTGCCTTGTGAGACACTTGGTCTTTTGCCTTTCTTACATGCTACGCAAAAATCCGGAAGCTGGAAGTTCTTGACATTCACTCCATTCACTAGATCATTCTATATCAGGTGATTCATCTTCCGTGGATTTATGTGTCCCACTCTCCTATGACAGGAGATTGAGTCCCTCTCTGTTGCCTTTGACAAGAAGCATTGAACTTTTTAATCAGTTGTGGAGGCTTTTGATAGATCCAAGACATATAAATCGTTATATCTTGAAGCTGACATTAAGAATTTGTCCTCCAGGATAACGTAATCCTTTTGCAGCACGTAGCACTTCTTGTTTTCAAACACAACTTTAAAGCCTTTGTCACATATTTGGGAGACTGAAAGCAATTTATTCTGTAGTTGTTGAACGTAGTTAACCTTATCAACTTGACTTTCAGGTTTCCCACTTCGCCCTGAGCAGTGATATATCCTCCTTTATTCCCAGCAAATGATACATGTCCTCCTTTAATTTGTTTGACATTGAAAAGGAGAGACAAGTTCCCAGTCATGTACCTAGACGCCCCACTATCAACAATCCGGTATTTGTGATAGCACTGTAGCGAACACCCTGCACATTCAAAGGAAATTATCAGTTTAGGTTTGCAACCCAAGCCTTAACTGGCTTGGGTGACCCAGAGGAATCACACATCATAAACTCAACCCATTGTCCATTTGAGGATGAGGGCATATCATTCTTTTATTATTCTCATTATCAGATAATTTACTTGACTTTTCTTTCCATAAGGCATTTTGTGTAAGGCATGTTGTGATAAACAAACGACTGGCTATAGTTTCAACTTTAGATTCATTAGTTCTCTTAGGAGGAGTCACATAACTCCTTTTATAAGACTTTGTTTTGTATCATAAGTTCAAATTTCTTTCTGGGATTCTGATAATAAGGATAATAGAGAAATAGTCCTCTTTTTCCACAACTATAGCATGACCTCTCTTCTACATGTTGAGGAAACTATTTATGTGGGGTTGAGTGTGATACAGGTGCAACATGAGTCTGGTTGGGTTTAGTCACTTCTAGTTTAGATGTTTCTGTTTCTTTAATAAAATTAATTGTTTGACCATTTTAAACATCTTTAGCCTTTAATTTATTTGGACTTTGACATGTAACACGGGTTTGATTAACTTGTTTAGTCATTTTGGGTTCAGAAGAAGACAAGTGTGAACCTGACCTTACATTAACCTTTTCAAATTTATCATCCAAATTTATAGTAGGCATATTTCCTTTTGATTCCACTGTAGACTCCTTCTGTTTAGTGATAGAGTTCACCGTTTAACCGTGGAATCAGGATCACTAACCAAAGGAGTGGACACCACATGATCCTTTACTGTGTTGTTATTTATAGGTCTACATTTAGCATTCAACAGGATCTCATGTGGTGGTGGAACTACTTTGCAACCCAACCCTTCCCCATTATTTCGTTCTTTCACTAAGTGTTTAACTATGTGAGAAGAACTGGTCCAACTATGCAGTTTTGTTTTAAAGAATTAACTTCGACTTCTAAAACTGCTTTTTCTTTCTTTGTTTCTTCCAAAGAATTTAAATCAAACATTATATCATTTGCTTGATTGAAAGCAACAACTTTGGTATCCCTTAGTTGTTTACCCAAAAGTTCTATATTTTCTTTGTAACTACACTCATTTTGTTTTAAAATACGATTAGCTTCAGTGCACAGTTATAAATCATTTACCAAGTTATCATTGTGGTTTAATAACCTAGCAAATTTCAAATCAATGCTTTCTCTAAATTTGTCACATTCATTACAAGCATGTTTTTCAAACAGTTGGTCTTTAGTACTTACCTGTGAGGAATCTGTTGAATCAGCCATCAATGCAGAGTTAGACTCTTTAGTTGTTGGAGATTCTGAACTTTTTGCTCTCAGCTCTTCCTCAACTACGTGATGTACCACGTTCACAGCTTCTTCAGTATCTGACATTACTTGCTCAATTGTGATCTCACCTTCACTTGCAAAACCATCATCCAGTCCCTCAACCAGGCAATGTTTGATTCACTCGGAGATACAACGCGGAAGGTCCAGTCTTGCCCTTCATCACCTTGAGCAGTCAATGCCTTCTTTTCTTTGCTTGAAGAGGTAGCTCCACTCATGGTTTGTCTTGATGGTTGAATGTGGGAAATGGATTTCCATTTCCAGTCTTCTTGGGCTTTACACATTCTCGTTTAAAGTGTCCCTTTCCGGTACAATTAAAGCAAGTGACTTTGGTTTTGTCAAAGCCAAACGTTGTGTCCTTTGTGGCTACAAGATTCTGCCCAGTCTTCTTAATGAACTTTTTTGCTCGTCCACTGCACTTGCAAGAGCCCACATGATATCCATCCTTTCCAGCTCGTTCTCATCAACTTGCTCGTAATCTTCATCAGCAAGATGACAATTACCAATCTTCCCGGCAACTAAACCATCATAGGATTGGACAAAAGGCTGCAAGAAGATCCATGTGCTCCTTGGCAATCTCCACTGTGACATTACTGAGATTCTCAGTCTTCAACTTCGTAGTGTTGGCTTCAAGAACTGTATATTGGGTTCCAGATGATTCTAACGTTTCTGGTCCTGAAGCATTGGTTTGGGTAGGAGCTGCAAAATTGGACACGAAAGCAGTTTGTAGTGGAGCTCCTGAACTGGTTGGAGTTGGAAATGAGTTGTAAAGTGAAGGATTCTGATTGTAGGATCCTTTCTGTGACTTGTACTTCGTTCTCAGTTCCTCTTCTCTTAATTTTAGATGAATTCATTTATGTCTAACTTTGCAAGAATATCATTCTGTCTAAGATTAGACACAAACGTATCCCATTTATCTGGCAAACCGTCTGCAAAACTTGATACTTTATCTTCCATTAACGTTGTTACACCATAAGTGTGTAGCTCACTCATTAGATGGTAGAACCTGTCAATGATGTCATCCAAGCTCTCATTCCCTATCGAAGAGAAGTTATCAAAGTCCTTCTTGAGAGCCTTAGCCTTCAGAGCCTTTAACGTTGCATTCCTATCATATCTCTTCTCCAATGCTTCCCATAACTTTTTCGCCTGTTTGTTCTCAGAGAACAGATGAAAGATGTCTTTCGGTATCGACTAAGTCAACAGGGCATACACTTTCTTTTCTGCATTGTACTTAACCTTCTGACTGTCATTCATTCCTCCCAGAGTCAGCTTTACTCCATCAGCATCGACTGGCATAGTGTAACCTGTCTTAATGCATGCCCAAAGATTGGATCAACTCCATTTAGATAGATCTCGAACCTCTGCTTCCATTATGGATAATCATCTAACATTATAAGCTTGGTGGTTTATTATGATTCCCAATTTCATTTTCCAAAAGTAGAAGGTCTTGGATGCGAGAGTCCCTTCTGGCAATAAAGGCAGCGAATTAATCTTCCATTTCTATAAACTTTGAACTTTAGAACAAGACTGGTTCACTTGTGCGAATGGACAAATGCTAGTCAATCGTGCAATTGGACAAATGCGGATGAATTAATGCGGATGACTTAGTCGTGCGAATGGACAATGCAAATGACTCAGTCGTGCGAATGGACAATGCGGATTACTCAGTCGTGCTAATAGACAATGCGGATGGCTCAATCGTGCGAATGAGCTAATGTGTATGACTCAATCGTACGAATGAGCTATTCGTGCGACTGAAGGCTGCTGTGTTTGAAAAATTTTGAATTTTGACACTTTGACATGAATTATGAATTACCCAAAAACCCTAATCTGTCGTATACCGAAAAACTTCAACTTTGATGCCTGGAAACATCGAAAAACACCTGTAGACTCAAAAAGATGACCTTTTGAATGAAAAACGTGAGTTTAACACCAAAACTGATCGAATCACACGCAAAATCAAGAGCCAAAGCTCTGATACCACTTGTTAGGGACCGTGTACGTACAGAGTACTAACTAATTATGCATGAAACCAAATCAAATAGTGCGGGATCCTATTTTATTGGCGATCCAATCAATGAGAACACAAATCCGATCGGTCTAATGATTAAAGGAACATTAAGATTGAGTAGAAAACAATCAGATGCGAACTACTAAGTTGGAATATACGTTCTGGACGGCTAGGTTATAAGGGTATCAAGTATTTCTCAAGTGTTATGTTTTTCCACGAATTAAGTGTTATTTATAGGTTATGGGTTTCCAATCATACGACTAAACCATTAGCGTGGTTCAGTCGTGCGACTGAATCATGTGATTGATCCATACTCATGACTGAAGGTTCAATCGTGCGACTAAGTTAATCTTATGTCTCAATCATGCGACCGATCCAGTCTCCTGGTTTAGTCGTGCAACTAGTCAATTAGCATGATGTGTTCATGCGTATGGTCCATAAGCATGAATAATCATACAACAACTTCAAACCTATATAATAAGTTCATATATATGAATTAAAGATACATTAACATCAAAGCACAAATCATATATCATTATATCGTTACATTACACATATGTAAGTCATGACAGACTTTTACATTAAGCACATAAACTAGGACATATGTATCAACAGATTCCATCTTCAACTTGCTTCACTTGAATTCCCAGAAAGAAATTGAGTTCCCCCATGGCACTCATTTTAAATCTATCCTTCATCAGCTTCTCGAAGTCTTTGCAAAGCCTTGGATTAGTTGAACCAAAGATAATGTCATCTACATATACTTGAACTAGCATTAAGTCATTTCCTTATCCTTTGATGAAGAGAGTTCCATCTATAGTACCCTTTCTATATCCATGTTTGCAGAGATACTGAGATAGTGTCTCATACCACTTCCTGGGTGCCTGATGCAGCCCATAAAGAGCTTTTTCAAGCTTGCAGACATAATCAGGATGATCATGATCTGGAAAACCAGATGGTTGTTGGACATACACCTCTTCATCAATCACTCCATAAAGAAAAGCACACTTGACATCAAGTTGATAGACCTTAAAGTTCTTGGATGCAGCAAATGCCAAGAATATCCTAACAGCTTCCAGTCTTGCTACAGGAGCAAAGACATTAGTGTAGTCAATCCCTTCTTCTTTTATGTATCCTTGAACAACTAGTCTAGCTTTATTTTTTATGACAATGCCTCTATCATCCTTTTTGTTCCTAAGCACCCACTTGGTTCCAATAGTAGTCTTCCCATGAGGAAGAGGACAAAGGTTCTAAACTTTTTGTCTTTTGAATTGGATCAACTCCTGTTGCATATCTTCAACCCAACTTCCATCCTTCAGAGCCTCATCAATTTTCTTTGGCTTTATCTCGGATAAGAAACAAGAGTGAAGACAAACATTTGCTTCATGGGTTTGTCCTATTGTTCTTACCCCTGTGTCAACATCTCCAATGATGTTTGTGGTAGGGTGAGACTTGTGGATCCTTAGCTGAGGAATCATAGCAAGTTGCTGAGAGAGATCTAAATTATAGAAATTTAGATCTGGCATAGATGTTTCTCTCACCACATCAGCATACTTATCAAGAGAGACTTGATCCAATGAGTGTGTGACATCATTGATGTTGTCATCTATGGAGTGGTTATCAGCATCAAGAAATTCCTGATCACTATCACCACCTCCATTATTTTCTTTTACATTTGAAGTATCTTTATCTGGTTGTAAAGCCTCTGAGCTGGAATTTGAAGGCATCCTAGATGTATCAACTGAGTTTGTCATTGTGGTGCTAATAGAAACTTAATTTGCAGAAGTAGTTACAACTAGAGCTGAAGATGTGTTTCTTGAAGGTCTTGTTAGCTCAAATCTTGGGTCAGGATCACCTATAGGTAAGTTTTCTGCAGATCCTTTTCAATGCTAAGCTTACCATTTGTGACCTTGCCCCTTCCAGAAATGTAACCACCTTCATTTCCTCCAAAAGCAACTAGCCCTCCATCAATCCTTTCAAAGTTCTGGAGTAGTGACCTATTGCCTGTCATGTGCGTAAAACAGCCACTGTCAATGATCCAAACATTCATGTTTGTCTTGAGTTGTCCCTGCACAAAGAAAATGATTAGTTACATTTGGAAACCCAAGCCTTTTTTGTCTTGGGCTCACTAAGAGAAACAGAAGGTAATGCAACAATAATAGATCCTATAGTAGTGCTATGAGAATCTTGAGCTGTTTTTGATGTAGAACATCCAGTCACTTGGTCTTTCTTTGACTTCCACACCACCTTTGGAAGTTTGGACATGACCTTCAACACTTCAGAAGCTTTTAAGACTTCGGAAGTTTTGATGACTGGACCTTCGGAAGATTCTGCAAACACTGCAACGGACCTCAGTGCTTCGGAAGCATTCCTTCTTTTCGAGACCAAATTTTCTTCCGAAGGAAATTTTCCACTTTCCTTCTTCTTAGTTTTGGAGCTTCTGAAGGAAACAGATGTTCCTTCTGAAGCTTGAATCTTCTTTGAACTCTTAGAAGTCCTTGTCTTGGTCATAAGAAGAGTACCTTTAGGATTGTATGGACAATCCTTAGCAAGATAAGCAGTACTTTAACACATGACACACTCCATTTTCTTCTTCCCAAGAGCCTTCTGCTGAGAACATGACTGACTTTGATCACATCCCTTATCCACCTTCATCTTTGTAGATGTTGAGACAGTCCTTTTGGGTTGAGGACTATTCTTAGAGTTGGACGGTCCAGGCTGCGTAGCAATGGTACACAACAGATCAGCCTTCTTCTTGGTGCTGAGATGATTTGAACATGAACCAGAACTCTTAACAGTTGAGTTTAGGTTGATGTTTTCAGTCTTCACTACTTCAAACCCTGCAGAGATAAAAACTTGTTTCTTCTTAGAGTCAAAAGTAACCTTAATCTCCTAAGCCTTCCTAGCTTTTCTTTTGCACTTTCTGATCAAGTTCTTTCTTATTGACTTTGTCATCACAGTCTTTTTCTTCTCCTCAAAAAGATAGTGGCCCTTCTTAGAATCCTCCTCTTCACTCTTCTTAGAGGAATTCTTCACTATCACCTCTTCATCCTCTTCACTATCACGTCTTCATCCTCTTCACTATCACTTCTTCATCCTCTTCACTTAAAGGATCTATGAGAGGAAGCTCATCTTCATATGTTCCACACCTGGGTGATCTTACAACCAAGATTATGTGTGAAGGAGCTATCTCATTAGATCCCAGTCCCTGCTTGTTTTGATAACACACCTTGTTGTGTAGGGATGAGGATATCACGTTCTTGAAGGTCTCTTCTTCAAGAACACACTTTTCTACCCTGACTTTGCTAATCACAAGCCCAGCCTGGCACTCAGTCAGCTTAGTTATGAGATCCTTGATCTGAGTCCTAAATTTGTATGCTCATGTTTTAGAACTGAAATGGTTTTCTCTAAGTCCTTTATCTTTAGTTTATAATCACGTTCAAACATTCTAAAATCAGCTTTTAAGATGTTTAAGGACTCAAGATCAGATCTCATTTCTAAGTTGTAGGACTTGTATCTGTTGACTTTTGCAATGCATTTAGGGGTACAGAGATGTTCCAATACCTTGGCTTCATCATGATCTGCCATCGGTGCTTGGTTTGGAGAAACATCTTCCACCTGAAAGCTCCAGTCAAAGTCTCTTTCTTCAACAGCAACAGCAGCTTGCTACTTTGGCTTCTTATTATGGGTAGCCTTGTTAGTATAGTTTGGTCTGGATTGTGCTTGGCCATCATTTGTTCTTGGTGCCTTACACTCCCTGGCAAAGTGGCCCATCAAGTTACAGTTGTAACACTTGACTTTGCTTTTATCCAGTCCAAACTTTTCACTGGTTGCATTACTGGGGTACTTCCTTCCAGTCCGCTTTTAGAACTTCTTGGCTCTGTGAGTGAGAAGTGTAACATCCGCCATTTTTCCAAGTTAAAACCCAATCTTTAAGATCTATTATAAACATTATAGTAAATTTAATGGATCAAATGCATTAAATGTGTAATTTATTATGAGTTATTCATTTATGAAACATCTAGACAACTTATAATAATTTATGGATTGTAAATAATTCTTTTTCATAAAGTTATAAAGTTTATTAATCATTTTATAATAAATAATTAAATGGAAAAGTCTTATTACAATTTATAAAGTTATAAAATAAAACATTAATAAACTTATAAATCTTTATTAGTAATCATGATTTAAATTATTAAGTGAAAATAAATAATTAAATTATAAAGTTTAAAAGCTTTACAAAAATTATGAAGATTAACAAATAATTAATTTGATATATTATCAAAATTAGTTTTATAAGTCTAACGGTTAAATTGTAATTTAAGAAACTTAATAAAAAGGTTTTTTGCATAAAATAACAACAATCTAAATCATGAGGGACCAAGGTGTAAACTAGTTTAAAAGATCCCAAACTCCCCCCCCCCCCCCCCTCACCGCCCGTTTTCCGGCCACATGCTTGGCGGCCCTCCGGCCACACCAAACCCTCCAAATTATGTCCTTTCATGGTCTAAAAAATCTTCAAATCGTTTTAGGGCATGGTTCGAGCTTAATGACATCAATTAATCGAAATTAAAGTACCAGTTACCACCCGTTCGAGTGAGTAACCGAGGCTCCTTAATCATAGAGCCGTTGGGCCATCAAACATTCATAAAAATGTAATTAACTTCACCTAATCAATCGTCTATCTATTCCTAAATCATTACAACTCTCAATTTTACTTGAAACAAACATCTACATCGAGTTCAAATCACCCGTTCCATCGCGACCTAGAACGATTCGAACACCATCTTCTGTGTTTCAAACTAGGAATTAACACACGGCTTTTCATCTGTGAGATCATTAGAAACTACCTGAACAACGAATTTGATTAACATCATCGTTTAAGCGTCAAACTAGTGCTACATTGTTGAAGCATATATAGTCATATATAGTGTGTCTGTCGCTTGTCGAATAGTCTAGTCTTAATGTAATACACCCGATGTGTTGTAAACACATGAAACTGGATCATTCGCAAGAGCATATGCGAATGAGACTCAGTCGTACGACTGAGCCATGCTAATGGACTAGTCGTGCGATTAAGAGATGCGATTGGACATTCGTAAGACTGAACCATAAGTATGGTTCAGTCGTACGATTGAACCATACACATGATCCAATCGCACGAATGGGCCCAGTCGCATCTAATATGGGTCGAGGCCTATATATACCAGTTTCAATGTGTAGAAACTTTAAGGATTAAAGAGGAGTCTGCCCGGAGCCTAGGGCTGCCGGATGAGAGGGGAGATCATGCTCGATCTCCCCTTGCCAAGAGTCTTGATTCTTATGTTGTAACGAGCTTGTAATAGTTAGGTTTTATCAATGAAACCAATTTTTGATAGTTCGTGTTATAGATTTCACTTTTGGTTTTGGTTGTTTATCCTTCCGTCAAGAACACGCTCGGATGTTTACCGATCCAGCCGACTTCACAATTGGTATCAGAGCCAGTTACTGCTAGAATGATCTAACAATCATTCTAGCAACCCGAGCTCTTGATTTATGGATCTAATTTTAGATTTTGACGTTAAACCTGCTTTGTGTTCTTCGTGTTTTGCTCAGATCTTGTTACATTTGGTGTTTCTATCTTAAAATTAAACTCGAAACCACATTTTGATCACCCTTTCGAATCTGATGATGCCTATTTTGTTTCGGTTCATGTAACTTTCATCAGATTAGGGTATTGGGCACCCTGGCGGCTGCAGATCTAAAAATCTACGTGCAGACCCGTTCATGCGACTAGCCATGCGAATGGACCATTCGTACGACTGGACTATGCTAATAGACCATTCGTGCGACTGGACTAGTAGTATGTTAAATCGTGCGACTGGACCAGTCGTATGTTCAATCGCACGAATAAGCCATCCGCATTGACTCATCCACATTTGTTCCAGACCAAAAAAAAGAGTCTGGAATTGCTTCTTGCATAGATTTGAGGATGAGCATAGCATATTCACCCTGAGGTTCTTTGTCAAATAAGTTCGATGTATACCCCATTATTCGTCAGACTTCCAGAACAGGTGAATGTAATTGGAACACGAAAGAGAGAAGAAAAGATGTCAGCAGTCGATGTTGATTTTGTCGGGTAGTCAGGAGCATCTGACTATTTATGAGCCAATCAAGTTATATCTATCCGCACAACGAGGATTCCTATTCTCAGGGGGAATCCATGTATAGAGAAATTAAAGACGCAATCAGAAAGTGATGATGTGAGCAGGTTTCTGATGATGAATCTACATGCATGTTGATTTGTTTGATATTGTCAGCTGTGGATTGGAACCTTCAACCTTTTGCCCAATACACTATATGAAGACGCCAAGAGAGCACAACGTTTATATATTGGGATATGTTGAATGTGAGGGAGAATTTCTGCAGGTGTTAATGTTAATCAAGTTTGCCTGTGTGAAGATTGAAGCAATGGAAAAATGTTCATGTCATTATCTGGAAAAATTAGTCATATGGGTAATCTTGCTGCTATGATGGTGTTCTGCAAAGTAAACGAAAGTTGTTATGCCTAAATTCATTTTCAGGGATACTGTAGCAACCTGACCGATCAACAAAGTTGGCTAATATGGTGTTTCCTTTGAGTCTATTGGAAACCAGAGCAAAGATTGACTGAAGATTGTAAGAGGTGTTATCTACTATTCACAAGCAACGTCCAAGGGGGAATTTGTTGGAGCATATATAGTCATATATAGTGTGTCCGTCGCTTGTCGAATAGTCTAGTCTTAATGTAATACACCTGATGTGTTGTAAACACATGAAACTGGGTCATTCGCAGGAGCATATGCGAATGAGACTCAGTCGTACGACTGAGCCATGCTAATGGACCAGTCGTGTGACTGAGAGATACGATGGGACATTCGTAAGACTAAACCATAAGTATGGTCCAGTCGTACGATTGAACCATACGCATGGTCTAGTCATACGATCGAACCATACGCATGGTCCAATCGCATGAATGGGCCCAGTTGCATCTAATATGGGCCGAGGCCTATATATACCAGTTTCAATATGTAGAGAGTTTAAGGATTAGAGAGGAGCCTGCTCAGAGCCTAGGGCTGCCGGATGAGAAGGGAGATCATGCTCGATCTTCCCTTGCCAAGAGTCTTGATTCTTATGTTGTAACGAGCTTGTAATCATTAGGTTTTATCAATGAAACCATTTTTTTATAGTTTGTGTTATAAATTTGACTTTTGGTTTTGGTTGTTTATCCTTCCGTCAAGAACACGCTCGGATGTTTACCGATCCAGCTGACTTCACAATTGGTATCAGAGCCAGTTACTCCTGGAATGATCTAACAATCATTCTAGCAACCCGAGCTCTTGATTTCTGGATCTAATTTCAGATCTTGACGTTAAACCCACTTTGTGTTCTTCATGTTTTGCTCAGATCTTGTTACATGTGGTGTTTCTATCTTAAAATTGAACTCGAACCCACGTTCTGATCACCCTTTTGAATCTGATGATACCTATTTTGTTTCGGTTCATGTAACTTTCGTCAGATTAGGGTTTTGGGTAGCCCTGGCGGCTGCAGATCTGAAAATTTGCGTGCAGACCCGTTCATGCGAATGGACCATTCGTACGACTGGACCATGCTAATGGACCATTCGTGCGACTGGACCAGTCGTATGTTCAATCGTGCGACTGGACCAGTCGTATGTTCAATCGCACGAATGAGTCATCCGCATTGACTCATCCGCATTTGTTCCAGACCAAAAAAAAGAGTCTAGAACTGCTTCTTGCACAGATTTGAGGATGAGCAAAGCATATTCACCCTGAGGTTCATTTGTCAAATAAGTTCGATGTATACCCCATTATTCGTCGGACTTCCAAAATAGGTGAATGTAATTGGAACACGAAAGAGAGATGAGAAGATGTCAGCAGTCAGTGCTGATTTTGTGGGGTAGTCAGGAGCATCTGACTATATATGGGTCAATCAAGTTATATCTATCCGCACAACGAGGATTACCATTCTCAGGGGGAATCCATGTATAGAGAAATTGAAGACACAATCTGAAAGTGATGATGTGAGCAGGTTTCTGATGATGAATCTACATGCATGTTGATTTGTTTGATATTGTCAGTTGTGGATTGGAACCTTCAACCTTTTGCCCAATACACCGTATGAAGACGCCAAGAGAGCACAATGTTATATATTGGGATATGTTGAATGTGATGGGGAATTTCTGCAGGTGTTAATGTTAATCAAGTTCTCATGTGTGAAGATTGAAGCAATGGAAAAATGTTCATGTCATTATTTGGAAAAATCAGTCATATGGGGAATCTTGCTGCTATGATGGTGTCATGCAAAGTAAACGAAAGTTGTTGTGCCTAAATTCATTTTCAGGGATACTGTAGCAACCTGACCGATCAACAAGTTGGCTAATATGGTGTTTCCTTTGAGTCTATTGGAAACTAGAGCAAAGATTGACTGAAGATTGTAAGAGGTGTTATCTACTATTCGCAAGCAACATCCAAGGGGGAATTTGTTGGAGCATATATAGTCATATATAGTGTGTTCGTCACTTGTCGAATAGTCTAGTCTTAATGTAATACACCTGATGTGTTGTAAACACATGAAACTGGGTCATTCGCAGGAGCATATGCGAATGAGACTCAGTCGTACGACTGAGCCATGCTAATGGACCAATCGTGCGACTGAGAGACGCGATTGGACATTCGTAAGACTGAACCATAAGCATGGTCCAGTTGTACGACTGGACCATACGCATGGTCCAGTCGTACGAATGGGCCCAGTCGCATCTAATATGGGCCGAGGCCTATATATACCAGTTTCAATATGTAGAGAGTTTAAGGATTAGAGAGGAGCATGCCTGGAGCCTAGGGCTGTCAGATGAGAGGGGAGATCATACTCGATCTCCCCTTGCCAAGAGTCTTGATTTTTATGTTGTAACGAGCTTGTAATCGTTAGGTTTGATCAATGAAACCAATTTTTGATAGTTCGTATTATAGATTTGACTTTTGGTTTTGGTTGTTTATCCTTCCGTCAAGAACACGCTCGAAGTTTACCAATCCAGCCGACTTCACATACGTGGTCGTGACTTATTCTTGTCGTTGTTCATCATCGAATCTATCTCCAACCGGGTAATTAAAAATTGTTATATACTCGATTTTATGTGGGGAACAAAAGCCCTATGTTTGATTTCTTTTTCAACAACGAAATTGAGTTCAATTTGTATTAGTCTGATTCTAGGGTTCTTGAATTGGGGGAATTCATTGGAGTTGTGTTTTTAAGTTTTAAAAACCAAGTTCAACCACGGCCTCGGCCCTGGTTCACTGGTTAAGTCAACACCCCATCAACCATGAGGTCCTGGGTTCGAACCCGGGCACCCTCATGTATTTCTTTAGGGCTTTTTAGCCCTCAAACTAAATATGGAAAATTTTTAATAAATATAAAAATGTATTTTTAAACTTTAAATATTTTTGTAGACACCAAAAGAATTTATAGTTTTTTTATTAAATTTAAATAGTTGCATAACTTTTTAATAAAACCTTTTAATAAGGTTAATCTGGGTTTATCCCTCGTAAAATGAATTTTAAATAATACTTAATAAATTATTATTGGTCTAAATGTTTTTTTCAAATAATATTGTTTTAAATTTTGATTAATTAATCAATTTATTCCTTAAACTTTTATATAAAATCTTAAATCTTATAAAACAATATAAGTTTCTATTATTGATCATCCTTGTTTTAACGCCTTAGAAAGATATATAAAACGATTAAAGTGACTTTAAATAATTCTATATTATTTTGCAAGCTATATAAATAAGTATTCAATAAATCATCTTTATCAAATTTTAAATAATTAATTTCTAAATTAATTATATCTTTTCACACATTTTATTTAATCTTTATTAATTCAATAAATTAAATTATTGAAATATACACTATCATTCTTAGTCTTAATTGATTTATATCATCTTTATTAAACCAAAACGTAAACGATTCATTATTTTATTTAATTATTTAAACCCCCAAATTCCAATTGAAATCCTAGTTCACGTCTAATTGTTAAATCTTATTATTGAACTTAATCTTGAAATTAATACATTTAGGTAACTTGTAACAGAAATCGTTGGAGCCTCGTCTAAATTCTTATCATCATCTTATATATAACTTGTGAGTCTTCCTTGTGAGTATTTTTATACCCCTTTTTCATATTTTCACACTCTGTGTAACACCCCGAAATTTATTTAAAGGAAAGGAAAAGAAAAGTAAATAGAAAGAATAAATAATGGGCACAAGTGGAGGGGGATAAAGTGTACAAAGTACAAAAGGCTAATATTTTATATTATAAATAGGTATGGCCGCCCATATTAAAAGCAGAAAACTGCTTTTGCTTTCGGAGGAAGAAGAAGAAGAAGAAGAAGAAGAAAACTCCCGGTTTTTAGAGAGAGAAAGGAAGAAGCTGTAAAAGGTAAGTTTTCTTGATGTTTGTTTGGTTTAAACCGAATTCACAACCTCTTGACCGAGATTCTTGATGATTTAGAGTTGTTTTCAAGAACTTGGAGTTTAATTTGCTAGTAGAAGTGACTAGCACGAAGACCTGCTTCAAGGTGAGTTTCTAGAAGCCCTCCTTACTTATTTTCAACGTTTTTGGGGCTATTATGCATACTAAGTAAACATTTTGAAAGTAACGTGGGTCTATAGCCTTATGTTCGAAAATGATGTATGTATGCATGTTTTAGAGTATGATTATGGGTTAGTGTTGATGTTTAGCATGCTTATGTGCCCTTAGTATGTTAGATCTGTGCTTGGGTATTATTAGAATGATAATCGGGTGATGTTAGTAGCATAGAAAACATTTTAGAATGTTCTGATGCGCCCAGGTTGTTGGCCATGCGCCTAAGTGTTGGCCATGCGCCCAAGAGTGGGCCATGCGCCTAAACAGTGGCCCATGCGCCTAACATGATTGGCCATGCGCCTAAGTGTTAGCCATGCGCCTAAGAGTGGGCCATGCGCCTAAACAGTGTTCCCATGCGCCCAACAGCCAACTGCCTAAGTATGCCCCAAATGCCCAAATAGTGTCCATGCGCCAAGTTGCCAAAATGGCTAAGTGTCCATGCGCCTGCATAGGGGAAAAGCACCCGAACAGGGCAGAAACACCAAACAGTGCCCATGCGCCTAGACTATTTTACACTTAGAATTTTTATGCTCATGCGCCTAAAAAGTCCCATGCACCCATTTTGGACTTAGGGGTTTCTAAGTGGTTTTAAGGGGTAAAATAGGGAGATAGGCCTTATTATGATGCATATATGTGTGTGTGATGTGTTATCTTTCTTCGTCAAAGAGTTTTCAAAATGTACGTATTATGTTTTATAATACATTATGTATGATTTTGCGTGGTGTAATGTATGAACGAATAAATTAACGAACGTAAATTATTATGTAATGAAGTGAAAGATAACGATAAAGTACAAAACGAACGAATACGATAGAGTACGAAATGAACACATGAGATAACAAATGGTGAACATGAAAGTGACGGATGATGAGATCCGTATTGCGTACCCCGGTACTGTGTCAGTCTTCGGACATGAGTCAGGGGTTTGTTTATCAGGCCCCGGCACAGTATCAGTTTTTGGACATGAGTCAGGGGTATTGCATGAGACAAAAACGGATGATGAGATCCGTGTCTCGTACCACGGTACTGTGTTAGTCTTCGGACATGAGTCGGAGGTTTGTTTATCAGGCCCCGGCACAGTATCAGTCTTCGGACATGAGTCGGGGGTATTGCATGAGACAAAAACGGATGATGAGATCCGTGTCATGTACCCCGGTACTGTGTCATTCTCCGGACATGAGTCGGGGTTTTTTTATCAGGCTCCGGCACAGTATCAGTCTTCGGACATGAGTCAGGGGTATTGCATGAGACGAGATAATGAGGTGAGCGACTTTATGTTGCAACATACTCGGATAGAGTTCAATCCTTATGATTGACTCGAATGGGATCTTTGTCGCGTATCCCGGTGCTGTGTCAGTCTTTAGACATGAGTCGGGGGTTTGTGTACAGGCCCCGGCACAACATCAGCTTTCGAGCATAAGTTTGGGATATTGCATAAGACAAGATTCGAGTAATGAAGAGTAATGAGCGAAGAAATGTATGAAAGAATGAAACGAATAAGAACATAGATTGAGTGTACGTATGTTGTATGACCACGAATGAATGTAAAGATAGTTTTTAAAGGAAATAAAGTATTTTATTATATAAAAACTAGAACTCACTCAGCGTCGCTGACTTTTGTATGCATGATAGTTGGTAGGTATTTTGTTGATGCTGAGGAGTTGTAGGCATGGATGCATAAGCTACTGAGGAGTTGCACTTGTAAAACGTGTGATTCTTGTAAACTTATGGCAATTCAATTGTATGTTGTGGTTAGTTGATCTTTGTAGCTACCATGTAATGTCGATTATATGTACAATCATTAACTATTACTAGCCTGGCGACGTCCTAGATCTATGAGCCTGACAAGCCTGCTTGGTTGATCCAAGGACACTTAGCTAATCGTATATACTTGTGAACGTTTGAGACTTGCAAAACTGTCAAGGTTTGATTATGCATTATGTCTTACATCCCTAGTTACTTTGTTCACTAATCTATAACATGAATTGCCATCTTTTATATACTTATGTATTTGAAAACTATGGAAATCTCACCAACATTATGTTGACCCTTTATTTTTAACATGTTTCAGGTTTAATACTTGAGGTTTCTTTTCGTGTTCATATAAGACTTATACCTAGTTTAACTAAATATGTTATTTCATTGTTTGAAGCTTTTGTATTGTATGGACTTATTTGTCTTGTAATGTTCAATGATTAATGATATTTAATATTATTTCAACTTAATTAGTTCCATGTGCTATGAACAATCGTTTCACATGAAGGGCTAAACCCATTTGATTGTTGGAGTTTCCAAATAAACCTTGCATGTTCATCTTCATCTGGTAGCCACTAAGAATCCCATACAACTCTGTCAGAGTGAGAGTTTTCAGGTTCTCAATTCTCTTGATAACCACATGGTAGTGTGTCTATTGCCTAGGAAGTGAGTACATGAACTTCCTTACAATGTCTTTGTTTTCAAGAGCAACTCCTCCATCCACTAGGGTATCCATAATCTTAACATACCTGAAATATTGTTGAGTCATGGTTTCACCTGCTTTGAAGGTGAAATTTTCAAACTGCTGCTTCAGGAGATCCTTCTTGTTCTCCTTAGCTTCAGAGAAACCATCATACATCAGTTTCAATGCATCCCACAACTGCTTAGTTGTTTTGTATTTCTTGAAACCTCTGTATACAGAGTTTAGAAGAGCAGTCTGAAAGGCTGTCATGACTTTCTGGTCAATCTCTACTCTATTTCTATCTTCATCTGAGTAGTTAGTCATAGCTTGGGGATTATACCACCACCAGTAGCAGAGGGGGTGCTTGGTATGTAAGGTCCATTCTTAACAAACTCTCATATTCTTGAGTCTAGAGACCTGATGAAACCTTTCATTCTTTGGCACCAGGTGTCAAAGTCATCAAGAGTGATCAGTGGGGACTTGTTCATGGTTCCAGTTTTCATATAAGTTTTGGAAATTGATGCCATTTGATAAGTTGAGTATTTTGTGTATGTTTCAAACATCATATCTTGAAACGGAGCCATGACTATTAATATCTTGAGAATGGTTAATGAATCTGAGCGTCTGTATCAAACATCATATCATGAAACGGAGCCGGTCCACTTCGTAACGGACAACATGATACCACAAAACGTACCACAACGGGAAAGAAGGGATGGTCAGAGTCGTGAACAACAAAATAACAAAAGACAAACTAAACAAGTAAATTTTCAACTAGGTCCTGCAAACTTTGAAGCGGATCCATCAAACATTACATAGGGAACATCACAAACACTACAAGATGTTTACACTCCAGACATGTTTAGCTTTCATATGCACTCGCTTTATGATCATCGCTCAAATATGTCATTACCGACATTTTTGAAACACAAGATTTTTACACCTCATTGTCTGGAATAGGTGATAATCAACGGTCAGAACATCATTTTTTGTCACCGCTAGAATTAGATTTAAATCTTCAAATGAGTCATTATATAAAGTACACACCTCCGTCCCAAGATGAACACTCTATACAACCAGATAATACTGGAACATGATATGATTATTTGTAGTTTTTATAAATATTGTACCGTTGTGCTTTTTATAAATATTTTATTGTTTTGTTTTAGATTTTGTTTTAACATCTTATGTGTGACTATATTTTTAATATTGTATGTTTTACATTGGAACTCTACATTTATTACATTTCATATTTTATTATTACATTAAAATTCATAATATATATAATATTTTATTATCACGAATTCATATATACTTTCTAACATTTAAAAAATTATATCATATTTTATTATTACATTAAAATATATATTATTAAAAGTTGAGGTTCTTGAATTACGGATTTAACATTAAAATTTTATATGTCTCTTTTATTGCATTAAAATTTAAGAATCCGTAAACACAATTTACGGATTTAACATTCAACGTTAGTTGTAACTATGGTAGCAAACGGAGAGGGATTTCGTAAATACCAATTACGGATTCATTCTAATTCCGTAATCCCCAACTGCGAAACATCTATTTTTCAAACCAACTTCAAAATCAATCCACAAACTATCACATCTTCTAAAAAAACCCATTTAAAAAAATATCAAAATTTCAAAGGGCTTAATGGTTATATTCGTAAACAAGATCGGTCAAAAAGAACATTCTAGTAATAATGTACTTTAAAAATAAATATTTTAGGCATCGATGTTGAAGAAGAGGAGCAGAAAGCAAGTTCTAGGTCAAGCAGGGGAGTAGAAGAGTATTACTAATATTACCCTTATGTAATATGTAATAATATGTAATATGTAATTATATGTAATATGTAATAATATGTAATGTAATCCCACATCATTCACTTCAACCTAAACCCCATATCGCAGATTCTTGCTCAAGGTTTTGTCTTTCTTTAAAATCACACATCAATTCAAGAAACCCACCAAAGATCAGAAAGCATTGAAAGAGGAGGAGAGTATGGAGTCTCGCATACAGCAAGCTATGCGCTCTCGCCTTCAGCATTTCAGAGACCAAGCAGAGTACGATTATTATTATTATTATTATTATTATTATTATTATTATTATTATTATTATTATTATTATTATTATTATTATGCCCCCTTTCGCTTTTATCTTTCTTCTCGCTTACTGGGATGATTGCTTCTTTGGTTGGGCTAATTTGGTTGAAAAACAACTGGGGTTGGGAGAAAAGGTGTGAATTTGCTGTTTTTTTATAGCATTTGGGCGTTTTGTTGATCATGCTTGCTTGCATCATGTGCCCACATTGATGTGTTTGTTATTGTGAATGTTGCAGTTCAGTGATAAGAAAGTCTTATGCTTGAGTTGAGTCGGGTACTTGTTCATCTTGATAATTGGTTAGATATAAGTATGCCATATAGGGTTTTTGTGGCGGATGCACATGGGTTCGTCTAGTATATATTGTTGGGTTTAGAATTTAGAAACTAACCCTAAATAGTGATTGCCTCAGTGGTCATCTTCCCCTCTATTTATGGCATCATGAAGAATTCGAGTTTATTAAATGAATTCTGAGGTTAATGGGATCATTTATTTCATTCAAATTTCTCTAGGGTTAGATTTTAGAAGGTGTCCCTCTCCTTAGGCCCTTATCATATCAAATTGTTAAGCACAACTCTCTTTAATGGGTCTAGGCCTAGTTACAGTTTTAGGTTGTTCACTTGAATGCTTTAAGCACTTGGTAAGTTTGAATTGTAGATTGTTTCAGTCCTTCAGGTGCTTTGGGTTATTCTAGATATACTTTGCTTTCCTATCTAAATCTCTTGGATTTCAAGAATAAATACAAACTAAGAGTTGAAGTACTCAATTATAAGGGCAACCATTTCAACAAGTCGTGATCACAGGAAACGTTGTTAGACCAATTAACAAGCTTCACAGTAACGTACAAAGATATTAATTGTGATGGTGCTCAATGTAGATGATGGCATCATGAATCCTAGGTTGTCAAAGGCGCACTCAAGGCGCAAAAGCCCCGCCTCTCGCCAAGGCGCAAAGCTCAAAAAAAGCAAACACCCGAGACAAATAACGCGCAATAATACAAAAATTAGAAAAGAATATATAGTACATATATAAAACTATATTCAAATAACACATATGATGGTGTTAGATCCAGATTTAGTCATCAAAGAACACTGATTCCGCTTTGATGCTGCTGCCAAATAAAAACAGCCCTGCATTCACAAATCTCTCTTGAATCGCCAACTTAGTCACATACATTGAGGTTCAAAGGAGAACTATTTAATAATTAGGAATCAAAGGAGCCACTTTTTGGCCATTGGAATTTGAATCTTACTTTAATGGATGGTTGAGATCTCCTTCTCTTATGTCCCAGAAGTGGTTTGTTTAGTTCCTAATTATTCAGTGGTTCTCATTTAAACTCACCCTTGCATGTGTATATGTATCTATGTATGCATATATCTATGTATGAACAACTGCACGTATAGAAGGATGCAGCAGGGCTCCTCAACTTTGCTAGGTTGGTATTGTTGCAAAAAGTTGCTTGCATGACTAAAATAAATGAGCACACGAAAGAAAAAAAATTGTAGAGTTTAAATGAGATGCATGTATCTTTTGAAATTCCTAATTTTTCCAAGGCAAAAAATAGCGATGGGCATCATTTTTTTTGCATGTATTGGAGCCTTGCTATTTTGTTTCCTATTTGTTTTGTATTAACTGAAAAGTTATGATAACGATGTAATATCTCTAATATCTATGTTTTCCTCTTCCCTTTCTTGAGACAGTTCTTTAACTTTTGAAGGAGTGCGAAGATTATTAGAGAAAGACATGGATTTAGCTACGTATGCATTGGATAAACATAAGAAATTTGTCAAACAGTTGTTGGAGAAGGTACCTCTTCTTAGACTTGTGGTTAATTCAAGTTTTGGTTGCAATAAATATGTATATTTGTTCCTGCTTCCCCTTGCTTTTGGATTATTCATACTTACTGTGTGATATGCTATTAGTGCATGGTTGGAAGATACATATTGTTGACTCAGTGTGCTACACTACATTTATCATAGCTATGAAGATGATATAGATTACATGGTTGCTTTTTATTCTTATAATGTTCCCAGTATTACAACTTTTAAGTTATAACCTGCAAGGCTGCAATCATAGATAAAACCTTTTTATATCATGTCACTTTTTGTCATGAAATATGTGATAAAAAAAAAGGTTACAGCCCTCCAGATTTTCATACTTATGTAATATGAAAAAAGCAATTAAATAAAAAGTTGGTTTTACATAAATCCCCAGTCATAGATTCTTTATTGGGTGGATGTTGCATGCTTGATCGCCTGGTTCTTCACTTTTTGAGAGATTTTTGCATGAGTAAACCAACGCAGTAGGAAACGACGAGCAAAACAACTGAATGCTGAAACCCCTAAAATAAACCCACAAAAAAAACTGAATTACTGCACTTCAAAGAATTGAGCATAACAGACCCAAACTGATTCCATGGTTGGCTATCTGCTATCAGCTAGTGGCCAAAATTTAATAAAGGTATGTGAAGGTGTCACCTCAAAACCAAAATAAATTTTTTTACGCATTTGGGAATGGTTACACCTTAAAAGCACACTATGAACGTAGTGTGTGGAAGGCCACCAAACAATTTCCTAAAACTCTAGGGGTTTAGACCACCAGATGATGTTTCTAATGTTAGGTTTAGCTACTTGATAAAATAATTTTGTGTTCATTTTTATCTATCCTAAGCAGTATGTTGTGATAGTAGCTTCTTGTTATTAGATGATTTTTTTTCCTTATCTTGCTTTTGCACGATGATCTTAGGCTCATGGTTTGTCAAACCTGATTTTGTAATAGGATCCTAGACAATCAAAAAAATTTGGAAGGGCCTTGAAGCCTATAACCCAGACAAAAGAATCTGTAGCGTGAAATGATAAAATAAATAAGATGTTACGGTGTAGCTCCTCATAAATTTGTTGTAATAGTTCATGCCCTGGCCAGAAATCATGGATTCGCCACTGCCCGGTCAAAAAAGGGTGGTGTTAACAAAACGTCGGATTTACTTTTTTATTTTGTGCTTTTGGTGCCATCGTTAGAAGCCTGTTGTAACTACTCTTTACCATTGGTTCAGATGTTCCGATTCCCATGACCACTTTTCTGTTCTCTCAGATTAGTTGATGCTTTCTTTTTAAAAAGGAAAAATGAAACAGGTGTACATTTTGAATGAACAAAGAACCTTGACTGACACCTAGGACTCTCTTTACATTATTCTATATGCAGTACTTGATGAATTTATTGTCTCCTTCAATGTCTGAAATTATGATGCTAATCAGCGTGCCTTCCTAGTGTCATTGACAATATGCCTAGCGCCATTAGTTTTCTCGAGACACCTCCATTTTATGATGACATGAATATAAATTGTTTATGTAAACATGGAGAAATTGCTCAAGTGACTGACATTTTCATGGCAGTTCTTGAGTGGCACAGAAGAAGATGACGAGTCCAAGAGAAAAGATAATGGGTCCAAGGAAGAAGATGGCGAGTCCAAGGGTTCGGGACAGATTAAGTTAGAAGAGGAGTCTGTTAAAGAAGCAAAAGTTGAGGATTCTCCTGAAATGGCCTTTTATCAACCAAATCTGAAACTAAGGGTGATGCAAAGGACAAAGTGCCTACCGAGGGCATGATAAAAGAGGCTATTAGGAACAAGGCAACTTATTTTAGATCTAAATCCGAGTATGTAAATTACAGAATCTGAATGGGTTATGTCTTTTCCAATATAATTATGTTTTTAAAAAGTTTGGACAACTTGGTTTGAACGTACCAACATAATACTATTTTAATTTGCAAAATTATCAGTCACTTTAATGTTGTTTTTGTGCTGATTACATGATTTATACGCAGCCTTGACTTGTTTAGGGTTTTTTCCTTTTCTGTCCAGGGAACTTACTTTGGCTGGTGTACGTCGGCTATTAGAGGAAGATCTTGAACTTCAAAAGTTTTCTCTTGATCCCTTAAGAAACTAATAAGTAAGCAATTGGATGAGGTGAGATGACTTGTTCTACTTACCTTCGGGAGCTCTTTGTGTTGGAACTGCATCTTAATTTTCATTTCACAGGTCTTAAATTCTGAAAGTAACAGGATGCTGATTCTTCACCTTCACATATTGAAAGTGAGAATACACAAGCCCAAGTAAAACGGAAAAAGAAATTGGCTGTGAAAGAAAAAGTTCAAAAATCTCAAGAACCCAAGAAACGTAAAAAACCTGCTCAAGAAACTGAGCAGCCAAGAAAAAGAAGATCAAGCATCGTGAGGAATCGTCTGTTGAGAAGAACACTGTACAAGATCAATCTTCTGATGAATCCTCTGGTGGAAAATCTGTAAAAGTCGGTATATCTGTCTTTCTTTTTCTGTCTGTCTTATAATTACAGGTGGTAAATTTGTATTAATACTGGTCAAGTAGGGTTAGATGCTGGTTCTGAAAAATAGGTCAAAACTCGTCACATGTGTAGTCAGAAGGAGCTTAACGCCTCCTAAATAGTGTTTTCCTAAAATAACTTAAATTATTATATAGTACTTATGATCATATTTAATACAATATTCTTTACATAAACATAAAAGTATTGAAGTGTTGGTGGCTAGCACATCAAAGTTCCCTGTTTTGACCATCACCCATTCTGAGTTGGCATGTTTTGCTACCTGTGTTGATAATTGGTCTCCTTACAATAATATAATCAATTACATACAGAAGGAAGTGGCTGCACCCGTATATGGAAAGAAAGTGGAGCGCCTCAAATCAGTTATTAAAGCTTGTGGAATGACGTACTTAATTCCATTCCCTCTTAAACATCTTAATACCTAAATGACATTCATTTTACTTTTACAACCTTACCTTGTTTCATTTTCTTAACAGTGTCGCTCCTACTGTATACAAGAAAGCCAAGCAAGCTCCCGAGGACAAACGTGAGGCCGTCTTAATTAAGGAACTAGAAGATATTCTTGCGAAAGAAGGATTATCTACAAACCCCTCTGAAAAAGGTTAGCTTTTTTTAGTTTAATATCTAAGTGGCATTTACTATGTCGATTTGTGTCTTGTTTTTCTCAAACAAGTAAAAAAAGTTAATTAGTTAACCGCCAAATGATTTGAAAGTTATCTACCTTCTATTATTTGCATACGACCTCTTAAGTCATTTTTAGCGAATTCGAATCTATTGTTATAAATTAGTTTTTGTAATATATTCATGTCACCTTTTTGGAAGTTGACAAAAAAGGCACACCACCCAAACTGACCCGTTTCGACATGTCACGCAACACACTCATATTGACCCTCTAGTTCACCTCTTGCTTGTAGCTCTATCTTTATTTATGTTATTAAGAGTTTGGTTTTGATGTTATGATGAACTTCTCTTTGAGCAGGTGTGTGGTGGACAGTGATACTTCTTTTCATGATCAGATATTTCAATAATCCATGGATACATACTCATATGCATCTTATATGTATTCATATTTCTTTGGTTTTTTAATAGAAATCAAAGAAGTGAAACGAAGAAAGGAAAGAGCAAAAGAGCTGGAAGGCATTGACACAAGCAACATTGTTCTTGGTTCACGTAGAAGGTCCACAACATTTCCCCGCCACGACCTAAAGAACCCATTTTGAGTGATAGTGATGATTCGGAAGATGAAGATGAGGATGGAGACGGTTCAGATGATCAAGATGAAGACGGAGCCGAAGATGGAGCCGAAAATGGAGCCGGAGATGAAGAGGGAGACGGAGACGGAGACGGAGACGGAGACGGAGACGGAGACGGAAACGGAGATGGAGAGGGAGAGGGAGAGGGAGACAGAGAGGAGAAGGAGAAAGAGATGGAGACGGAAATGGTTCAAATGATCAAGATGAGGATGCTCATCCCACTCAAAGTGGAGAGAAGGTCCATGCAGGTTAGATTCTTTCTCTTTCTCCATCGTAATTATTCTCAATGAGATTAAGACGACCCAAATCATAAGTAAAAAGATGCCTCTAAGTGTAGATCTTTTAGTTTTGTCATAAGCAATTTTACCTATAGTTATCATGTTTCCAACAATCATAAGTGGTTGTCGTAGCTGTCCGGATACAGGTTCCTCAAATTCCCATATATTATTTTTAAAATCAACTATGTTAGAACTATGATCCATGCATTCATCAATATACGAGCCTATATATATTGTAGATAAGATCCGGTGGTGTCTGTTCTGTATTTCATATTATATCTTTTTGGTTCTAGATTCTTCACCCCATGCCCACTTGTAGCATTGTTTTCCTAACGGGTAAAATATCTTCAATGTTCTAACTGTTTTGGTTTATGAATCTCATCATTCAGATGTACTTATTATTAGGGATCCGGGTATAGATCGACACACAAACACAATTAAATTACGAGAGAAAATAATAACAAAGATGAACACGCGAGATTTAACGTGGTTCGGTCGATGTGACCTACGTCCACGGGCTGCAATCAGGATAATACTTTTATTGCTTTTTGCCTCACTCGTGAGGAATTACAAGTACAATACACAATATAAATAGAGAAAATTAGGGTTTAAAACTTAATCCCAAGAAAACCCTAATGGGCCAACATTAAATAAAAAACAGGCCAGGTCTTTAATTTAATTAATCCGCCATTAAGTTGTCTTTTAATCCGAGCCCAAATCAAGACTGCACAAACCCAACAATCTCCCACTTGTACCTCTTGTAACCTTGGAGGCTTGATCATCTTCAAATTGCCTTCCGTTGTGAACACTTGTACCTCTTGTAACCTTCCTCGTCTTCCTGGTTGCAGCGTCCTTCTCATCAGTTAACCTGAAGGCTCGTTGAAGCTCCCCCGAGCTTCAACATGTCAATCACGGCTGTATCTGCCCCTGACCTGTTCTCCGTCCCTACCGGCTCCCACTGAAACAAACTACTAGATCTCAGAACACCCTGAGAACGAACACTCTCCATATTCAACAAGTAATCATCTGAAGAGATTTTATTAGATGGAATATTAGTTCTTTTAACCCACTGTCGTCTAGGAACTATAACTGAAGCACAACCTGTGCTCCCATTGCCACGAAATCCTTTAATTTGTTTTCCTGAACTCTTCCATGCACATTCACTTTGAATCTTTCCTGTGACTCTAGGTTCTTACTTGCAAATCAAACCTTCTTTTGTCCACGAGATTCTGTGAACTGGATTTTAGTCTTCTTTTGAACTGGAACGTCACTTCCTTCAAATTGTAAACTGACCATATATAATGAACCCATTTTCTTTCCACGAGCAATAACAAGATTCCAACAACTTTCCACTGCTTATTCCCGAACTTAACCTCATGTCCTTGTTCATTCAACTAACCAACAAAAATCAATTGTTTTTTCAAATTAGGAATCACTCTGACATCTTTCAAAGTCCATGAACCAGCTAAAGTAACTAAATTCATGTCACCTATGCCTGTAACATCAAGAATATTATTGTTCGCCAATCTTACCTTACCAAAATCACCTTTTTTAAGATTCTGCAATGCTTCGTTGTTGTGGGTAGCATGAAACGAAGCTCCAGAATCCATGACCCAGGAATCAACACCGCTCTCTACGCTACAGATTAAAGTATCATCGTCTGAGTAGTCTGCTGCGGTGTTAACTTCTTTCTAATCATTCGGTCACTGATTCCTGAAGTGTCCCACCTGTTTACAGTTCCAACATGTCATATCATTTCGAGCCCTAGACTGACTTCTTTTTCTGTTCTTGCTCCCACTACCTCTGTTATTCTTTCTTCCTTTGCCAACATTCAGTAATTCACTTGATGATTCACCTGAATTCTTCGTCTGACATGTTCGCCCATAATGATATCCCGAATCCCTTTTAAAGTGAACGCGCTGGTGGAACTAGTAATCGTTGTAACAATACCAACCTAGCTATCAGACAATGATGATAACAGTAGTAGAGCCTGAACCTTATCCTCGAATTTGATGTCAACTGACCCAAGTCTTGACAAAATAGAGTTGAAGTTGTTGATGTGCATTAAAACTGAACTTCCCTCTTTCATCTTTGTATTAACCAGCTCTCGAATCAAGAAAACTTTATTGCCGTCGAAGGCTTTTCGTACATATTAGATAACGCATCCATGATACCTTTCGTTGTAGTTTCCTTCAGAATGTTGAACGCAACATCCTTTGTTAGCGACAACCTAATAACTACCTGGGCCTTTTTATCTAAAGTTTCCACTCAGTTGCTTCCATCTTTTCTGGTTTATCACCCAAAACAACATCCAAGTCTTTCTGAACAAGCAAATCCTTCATTTGCATTTTCCACCAACCAAAGTCGTTTCCATTAAACTTCTCAATCTGAAGTTTTCCGCTCTCAGCCATTATCTCAAACTACAATCTGTTTACTAATCAAGTCAAGACTGAAAGTAGTGTCAAACACAACTGTGGCCGACTGCCTGAATTTGAGTGTTGTTCTATTAAACACTACCCTTTTTTTCTCAGTCTTAAAAAAATAATAAACAAACGAGTTTAACAATGCACCTGAAATTTCACGACTTTGAATCTTGGTAACTATATCAAGAATGCTTGGATAAAATAACTATCCCCCACTGATCTTTGCTACACTACCACAGATCTTGACAACCACACCAAGGTAAATACTAATACCAAAATCTGATTATTAAACTCGATAACCAATAATCAGAAATAAATAAACAAAGTATACCTTTTGTTCTTATCTTGGAATAATCAATCAAACACAAGAAGGTTTTGCTAACTTTTGATCTTTTATTTGGGAAGTGCAAACCAAAAAAAGCTACTGCTTTTTTTTTCTCTTTGTTCGATGCCCAAACAAGCAAGCACACCCACACCACTAACTTAATGGTTCTTTTCTATGTGATGCACCTTTGAGAACCAAGAAAGAAAACGAAACAAGGTTGACTTTTTTTTTCGGTCTGTTGTAAATGTGGGCAGGGTAGGGTGATGAATATGAAAATCGCGTCAACCAGGGGCAGCGACGGACTACCAGCGGCTAACAAGCTACCGCGTTGTGTTTCCCGTATGTAACGAACTAAAGCTCTGATACCACTTATTAGGGATTCAGGTATAGATCGACACACAAACACAAAAATAATAACAAAGATGAACACGCGAGATTTAACGTGATTCGGTCGATGTGACCTACGTCCACAGGCTGCAACCAGGATAATACTTTTATTGCTTTGGCCTCACTCGTGAGGAATTACAAGTACAATACACAATATAAATAGAGAAAATTAGGGTTTGCAACTTAATCCTAAGAAAACCCTAATGGCCAACATTAAATAAAAAACGGACCAGGTCTTTAATTTAATTAATCCGCCATTAAGTTGTCTTTTAACCCAAGCCCAAACCAAGACTCCACAAACCCAACACTTATAGATCTGGCTTCTTAATATTTGCCGTCTTCTTTTTAGCTTTTATCTAGATTGCATAGAAATTTCAGTTGTGTTTTTAAGTGTTTCGTACTTTCTTTAGCATGGAATCTATCAGGAATACCATCTGTTTCTTGAGGGTCTAGTGTAGCTTATTAAATGCTGCACTAAGGAATAACATGCCCTCAAAACTTGAATTAGAGTGCATATTGATAGAACCCTTCTAATTATTTAAAGGAATTGGTGAAAATACGAATGAAACTAAAAAATTGAGCCTGTCTAGTATTTCATATAGATGCATGATAAACTTTTTTGTGTCGAGACATGTATACAAGGGGGTTCGAATGAGAATTACTACTTTTAAGCCGTTAGATCTGCTTGCTGAAGTTTTTTGTACAGCCTGGCATTTTTGTAATTAACATGAAACATGTTGTATTCACCGGTGAATTTCTTTTAGTGGTAGCATTTTCGTAATTGCATAAAAACACATCAGCCAATACAAGAAGCACATAGTGTATACATTACCCAACATGCTTTAACATAATTACAAAATGCAACCATGTAAAAAAATCTCATCAAAGTATCAAACTTATCTAACAACGATAAAGTGGTTACGGTTCTCAAAAATTTAGTGGTTCTCATTTGAACCCACCCTATATGTGTGTGCATGAGTTTGTGTGTTTATAGTGAGAAAGCATGAAAGTTGCTATTTTATCTGGTTGCATACACCATATTCTATGTTCATTAAAGTTACAATCTATGATTTGCCATGCATATTGTAGGAAGTGTATTCTATGTTTCTTGTTTTTTCCCATAGATAGACGCGCCTTCTTATTGCATTATAGAAGGATCCTAATTTTCCTTTTAAATGCACTTAAAATGTTAATTTAGGACTTTATAGTTTATATTAAAACTTTTTAAAGCATCTAATATACAAACTGGATGGGTTTATAGTACCTCTTGCTTAATACTAATGTCCTAAATCCTCATGTACATAATATTTTCTTTTGTTCTTTGACCATCACTTTTTGCTGTTTTCCCCGGCTTGTTTCCGGTTTATACAATGATAATAACCTCTTCATTTATTCTCTTTTTCGCGCAGAAACTTTCGACAGTGATTAGTCTATATATATCAACTAAAGATGAAGCGCATTGTAATTTGCAAGTGAGGTGACAACTTTTATGTTTCATTGATGATACTTTTTTAGCTTTCTAGATATTAATTTAGCGTTAAATGATGTTACATGACCCTAAACAGTGGGTGTTCTCTCACGTGGATCATTGTTATATTATGGGATTGTAGTTTTTGGACTTTAGATGTATATCCTTTCGGTTATTTAAGTTCAAGTTTGAGAGGAATAATTTCCAAGAGAAAACATTTTTTGAACCTGCTGAGGGTCAGTAGGGAACTAATGAACTATGCAGGTACATAAAATCAAACACTAGACAGTTAAAGCAATGGTGGTAAAATACGCGGTCACTCTCGGCTTCGCCTTATTATAATAGTCTGCTTAAGTACGAGTTCTGTATGTTCATCTCTGAAAAGTGAAATTTGCTACACTAGCAAAGATATATGAATTTCTTTTGGGGCTACTTTGATCTCTGGGATCATGAAGCCTATTGTATGACACATACATGAACTTGAAAGCATAAAAACAAGCAGTACTGGTTTAGTGACTTCTGCGTTATGAATGTTTTTAGAATCTAATTGATGATTCTTTTAGTTGCTACTCTTCTACATAATATGGAAAATCAAATGCATGATTAAGGATGATCTTTGATGGGTATATGATTCTGGAGAAATGTCTTTTGCCATGATCTTGTATAATTTGTATAAAAATTATGAATGGTGGGACAAGAGGTAGTGACAATAAATTGTGAATATAATCAAGACCCAATCGCGACTAACTACCCAAAGATTACACTATATGGACATTGTACTTGTAGTTTTATGTTGATATTTTAGATGCTGCGCATGTGATGGCATTGAGAGTAAATCAAGACACTTTAACATGTGCGTGTGCATAGGGGTTTATATATATGAGCTTTATGGTATATTGGTCATGTGCACTATCCGCTGGTTGATGTTATTGGGCTTTCGTGTCGCTTGGTGATTGATTCTTTCAATTGTTTTGGGAGACACGAGTAGCATTGGGACAAGTAGTAGGGGTGAGCAGGGTTCCTCTAATGTGATTTAAAGATGAATTTGAAAGATGTTAAGATGATAAACACATCAAGATAAATGAAAGAAAGAAACTTGCGTCGCTTGTATTATGTTTTATTCTAAGCGACTGCAAAGTTTACTAGAAATAGCATAGCAAGTTGCCAGAAAAATACCAAAGTATAGGGGAACTTGGTCATGTTATGTATACGCTCCCTTTTAACTTACTTGGGGTACATGCGACCTATAGGGCTTGATCATTGTTATAGAAATTAAGGAAAAACTAACGCGCATCTAATAGTTTTTGTAAATATTCTAATTGTTGATATAAAATCCATAAATTAACTTTACACAAGAAGAGAAGTTTAAAGAAAATATGATAAAAATTATTCTTCAAGTGAATCCTTTCTAAGACTTTAAAAATGCACACAAGAGAATTTATAAAAAGAGTTCAACAAATCAGGTGTAATGCAATAAACTCAACTACCATAACAAACTCAACTGATACAGTTAACTCGCGTTAGGACTGTCAATTTCCAACATGACCCGAAACCTAACATGGACTTAGCATGGAAGAAAAATGAATTTAGGGTTGGTATATCTAACCTAATTAAAATAGAAGGTTGACCTGTTTAACCCGTTTAGTTGAACAAGTTGACCTGCCAATCTATTTAATAAAACAAGTCGACCCGACCCACTAACCTGTTTAATCAACTTTTTAGAATCCACCTACATTTTCAACTTGATGTTACCTACAAACCCACCAACCCATTTGACACATGGATAAACAAGATAAAGAGGTCGTGTTTGGGTTACTAAATTTATGTGTGTGCCGGTAAAGGTTAAAGATTTTGACACGAATAAAAATATGGGTCATGTTCCCTTTATTAAACTGGTCGTGTTTGGAGGTGGACCCACCAACTTGTTTAATGACACAGGCCAACCCACTAATTTGTTTATGATCTGTTCGGTCCTTGTTTTAAAACCCACCAACCCGATTAACACGTTTACAACTTTTAGCCGCAAATCCACCAATCCGTTTGACACACATACACAAACAAGTTAAACAGGTTGTGTTTAGGATATACAAATTTAAGTACGTGCGTGTTAGGATTGAAAGTTTTTGACTCAAATAAACGTATTAGCCATGTCCAGATTAAAGAATCCAATTTACCAACTACACACCAAACACAATTGACACCGCCAACCCACAATCCCACATGCCCACGTTGGTTTAAAATTTATGAAAGGAGTGACTTATTTCTTGAAAAAAAAGTTTATTTATATTTTATTAGAATTTTTGTCACCATTGGTTTATTTTTTCCTGTTTCAAATAAAACATAAAAAACAAAAACATTGAATATCAACATAGAACCCAATTGTGCCAATAGGAAAACAAGCAATCTCACCTTATCCACACTCCCACCACACACCCTTCACACATCATTCATTCACACCCACAAATTTCTTATTCTTTCTATATATTAAAAACTCCCACAACAACATGTTTAACACATAACAGAAGTCACAATGGCCACCATGAACTCCAGTGTATTAGCCTGCAACTATGCAGTCTCCAGTGGTCTTGCTTCACCTGAGTTCAACTCAAAGCAGCCTGCAACTGTCAGCTACAAGTTGCCGGTGATCAGGGCCAAGCAGACGGCCGTGAGATCGTCATCGGAGTCCGGTGATCAGTCGCAACAGGGCCGAAGAGCCGCCCTGCTTTGCCTCGGTGCGGCGCTTTTCGCCACCGCAACTTCCGCCGCTAACGCCGGAGTTATTGATGAGTACCTTGAGAAGTCCAAAGCTAACAAGGTATGCTCTGTTTGTTTGTAAATAGTTTTTGTATTGTTTTATGTAACCAACGCAGCAATCGGTCATTTTGTCCGAATAACGATCGTTCTTATATGCTTGTCAGACCCTACTTTATGAGTGAGATTTTTATTGATTGATTGTTTTTCGTTTGAATTCATGCTAAACTTGTTTTATATGTTATTTTTATGTAGGAGCTAAATGACCAAAAGAGATTGGCAACAAGTGGAGCAAATTTTGCAAGAGCATACACAGTTCAGTTTGGAACATGCACCTTCCCTTACAACTTCACCGGCTGCCAAGATCTTGCTAAGCAAAAGGTTCGTACCAAACCGAAATCGTTCTTTTCTTAATGAAATTTACTTGGAAAAAAGCTCGTCGTCATAGCGTGTGTAACGAACTGTATCAGCATGCATTAACCATGACCAAAAAGCCGCTATTGTTACGTTCCCATATACATACAATAGCGGCTTCTCTCAAGCTTATAACAATATAAAAAAAAGAAGGATTTCAGTTCGCTACACACAATTACAATAGTTGTGTAATCCCCCTAGAAGGAAATTATCAGTATCTTATATCTCTGAGCTGTATATATGTAGAGGTAGAAAATGTGCATGTGTTTCTTCATTTGTTTTTTTGTTGATTTATGTAATAACTTTATTGGGTTGATGATATAATGCAGAAAGTGCCATTCATATCAGATGATCTAGAGTTGGAGTGCAAAGGGAAGGATAAATTCAAGTGTGGTTCTAATGTTTTCTGGAAATGGTGATGCATGTAATAGTGTTTCAAGTATTTTTTGTAAACAATGTTAATTTGCAATCATGTGTGAACTACTTGACTATTTCCTATGTTTGTATCTCATTCTCTCATTCTTTTAACTTAACTTTATTATAGCACATTACCAATAACCACTATCATAAACTCCAGAATATGTAAAAAGCATAACTAGGTTTTATTCAATAACAAGATTTGGCATCAAGGAAGCAATCAGAACTGTTTCAAGTAAGAAAAAACCACGCGTTAAGTACTCTGGTCCAAACTATTAATACAATGGATTAACTAATTCACATGGAAAGTAAACACATTTATTTACATCCAATTACCGTCAAATACTTACTTAAGGGGTGTTTGGTTTGAAGAAATGAAATTGAATAGAATAGAATTGGAAAACTAGTATAATTTTCAAGTAAAATTATGTTTAGTGGGTAACGAAATGTAAAATCTAACGGAATGTTTCACCTCAAATTCATTTGGTTGTGGGATTTCAAATTCCCTCTATAGATGGAAGATTTTGAAATCCCACAACCAAGAGAATTTGAGGCGAAACATTCTCTTGGATTTTACATTTCATTACCCACTTAAACATAATTATACTTGAAAATTATATTAATTTCTCAATTCCATTCCATTCCTTTCAACAAAACGCCCCCTTACTTTTATGTTAAAAGTCGGGTCATGAAATGTCCGGGGATGTCCCCTAATGCTAACAATTACCCGCGTCATAGAATCTCCTTAAGCATATGGAGTACTTGAAAATGACATGCTCAGCACGATATCACCACATTGTTACAGCATTAGACATTATCGTATGCCCTTTCTTAACCAAACACATAATTTTTCTCAAACAGACCTATTTTTTTTAGAGAAACTAACATATATACTTTTTTAGGTTACTTATTAGCTGTAACAAAATATTCAAACATGTTTCCTGATTCATTTGATTTTTCTAGTTTGCTTGTGAGTTTGACTAATGATCATCTTATTCTAAGTTAAATATTGCTAGAAACAATCAATTATACAATGATTAATCAATAACATATTCAAACATAGTAATAAAAAACCAAACCCGATGCACAAAACTCCCACATGCACCAAGTCCAAGGACTATCAGACCACTTTAAGCCTAATGCACACATTCTTACTGTACATTTTTACAAGAGACTATTTCTACCACTCAAACTCAAGAACTTGATGTTAGATGATTAATCAATAAAATGTAAAAACATGTATAATCCCATTAATTATTTTGTTCACACACATCTAACCATTGACCTATATATAATTAGTTAATTTGAGAAAGGTATTAAGAAAACAGATTTGATAACTATAATCAGATAAATTCTTTGGTAATGAAATACAACTAAAAATACCATAAAGGTAGAAAAACTAGTTCTCTGCAATATAATAAATTAGTACAAACCTCATTTACTCTTCTAACAAGTACACGTGCCTCTCTATATTTCTGATTCTATCAAAAGATTGTTTCACCTCATTTGCTTCAATATAAACAAGAAAATGATTAAACTATTCTTGTGCTTATGGGACACCTAATAGCCCATCAATCCGACATGATATTGACACTTTAAATTCGAAATATTCATAATGGCAGTTGTAAAAGAGCTTTAGAACAAGAGTTACTCATATATCCGTTTCCTCTTCAAGATGGTTGGCAGTATGGAGACGAACCCAATGAGGAAAAGCACGGATAATGTCTTGAAACCGTATAGATCCTTGACCGAATTCAGATCCCCAAGAGCGAGCCCAGCCTGAAAATGCAGAAAGTCAACTCATAATAAAATTTATAATCACATCTCAACAGATGCTAATTTATCAAACCGTTCAACATTGGTGAAAACTTTCCTAGAGATGTGAATTAAAGAACTTGGTTATAGTCATATAGTATACCCAATACAAATAGTTATAGTTTTCAGCCAAAACCACCACTCTTGAGTCATGCCATAATGTTTGAAGGTAACTCATTTTTTTCACTTAAGAAAAAGTAAACAACCTGAATATACACAGCTGCATCCAGTTCATTTACAATATCTTATTCTAGTCCAAAACTATAAGCAAATTCTATTTTAACTTCAGTAAATATGTGGCAAATAAACCATAGTCTCACTATGCATGATAACACGGCAAGACAAAAAAGATAAATCAGTAAAATATGGACTTACTATCATGTCGTAAAATAATTGACCAGTGAGCGTCAACAATTATATTAGAAATTGGATATCAGAAAACAATATTAACACTTCAAATCATCACAAACTCTACCAACAAGAAAATTTTCATAATGTTGAACTACCAAACATATAAGGAGCTATTTTATCATCCGAGTTCATAACAAATGCTTCATAATAATAATAAAATATGTAAGAACATAGTCATCTATCCTCTACCTTCATATTTTGAATCAGATAGTGACTAATAAAAATATTCTGAACACAATTATGATGTTAGAAAAACATTAAGCATGCCAAAGAAAACAAATAAAGGGCAAATGCTGTTCAAAAAATTAATAAATAAAGGGCAAATGCTGTTCAAAAAATTAATAAATGAAGGGCAAATACTGACGCAAGATTAACATACTACTTTACAATAAGTCAAATCCAGAGATTAATTTAAACCTAAAATTTGGATCACTGAGGCATAGGAACTTCAAATTGAAACAAAATCACTTACTCTGACAGTAATATATGCAGCTGGGACAAGGCCAACAACCGTAGCCAAAAAGAATATGTGATATGGTACATCCACAATTGGTGATGCCAAATTAATAAAAAGATTTGGCAAAGTTGGTGTTATCCTCAGAAAAAGCATGTAATTCAGCAACTTCTCTCTACGCTTTGCTACCTAGTATTAAATACTGAAAGGTTAGCAAAACTGCAAAAGGCATGTGTATAGAGATGAGCACTTGAGCAGGGCATAAAGAGTAACTTTTTCTACAGGACAAGTAGAGTTGAGTTGATCAGCAAAACTCATCATCCAAATTGATGAAAGAGGTTTTATGCATCAACAAATTTGAATTTCTGCAAATAATTTGTGTGTTGAATGTATTACCAAAATAATTCTATTTCAAAATTAATCTTATTGTTTCAAATTGATGTAAGAGGTTCTATGCATCAAATATACATGAGCACTCCTTCTATACTACTTAATTTAATTTGAACCACTAAAGATAACACTAGCCCAAATCCCCAAGTCACATAATCATAAGCACCTGGGAAACATTTCCACCTCTATGTAAGTGAAACAAATTTATCCAGTTGAAGTTGTGAGCAATATTTTTATACGCACCTCTGCCTGAAACAATTTCAACTTTGCTGGCCACAGCCAGTAGACTATGGGCCTTCCAATTAGCTTTGAGAGGAAATAGCAGGAAGATGCACCAGCAGTGGAATTAAAAACAACCAAGAAGATGCCTTTAATAACACCAAAAAGGGCTCCAGCAAGCAATGACATGAAAATCGTCCCAGGAATCATAAATGTCTGCATGAATATGTAAGTTGAACAGTAACCCAGAATGAACTTTGTTGGATGAATGCTTGCATATGTTCCAAGCTGCTCTCTGCAGAAACCAAATATGAAAAAATTGTTTTCACTAATTTGTGTATTGCTGAAATCTTCAATAGGTTTTTTTCGAAGGATTACTTTATGGCCCTTAAGGTGATGTTATGAATTTGCAGGGACCTATGTATACGTACGAGATGAAAGTTGATAGACTAAAACAAAAAATATACGAGACATTGAGACAAGGATTCAAAATTTATTATATTACTAAACTGGGGCATTAATGAAAATTAAGTACTTCTATTCCTGCATGTCAGAAAAGCTAGGCAGTGAGCTGACAACACAGTGCATACTTGTGAAAATAACATGGGGTTAGTACCTTTTGTCTTATGCATATCACATTTGAGTAAGATTACTACGATGATAGCTTGTCTTTTATAGGTTTATTAGTCTATAAAATGATTGCTTACTGAGTTACTGTATGAATAATGTTGGTAGGACACCATGACAACTTTTTACTGTATGTGTATACACACACAAGCACCTTTGATACCGACTATCAACATAAACAAATCTTGTAATATGCTTCATACCCTTAAAATCTTCTACATTTCAGGTTGTAACATATAAATTGCAAGTAGACATTCTCTAAAATTCATTCGTTATGAACAGAAAAAACATGTCTCATACTGCTAATGTTGAGATATAACACATTAACACCATCATTTAATTGAAAGCAGACTGATGTTTAAAGCTTGACAAAATTCCAACTACCTTGGCATTTGACCCTTGACTGGCCTGTTCCTAAATATCAGAAGCAAGTGCAAAATACAAACACTTGGGGTAAGATGAGACAGAATAATTAGCCCGCACTCTTTTCTTGCAAACTGCTTATATATTAACCAACACAATACTATTGGGAAAGGAGAATTTAAGAAATCATATTTTAATTGAGTTACATGTAATGATCAATAAATGCCTTGCTCTACAAGATAGAAGCCTATTTCAGAAAACTACTTGAGATAGAAAAAAGAGAAGAGGGCCAACTACCTTAACAACCCACCAAACAAACAAAAAAGATATATGATAATGACAATGAGGTTGCCACTATAATTGATGAAAAGAGTTATAGATGACCATAAAGAGAGTGCAGGAATGTTTCAAAAATTAAAGCTAAAACATGTGTTATAGCTGTAAAATGAGGGAAACTTCTAGATGCACAAAGATTTGTTAGTAGAAGACTCCTCACCCATCTTCTCTAAGTTTGAACACTACAAACATTTTCAAGGTTCCTTAGAATCTTATAAAGTATGCTCTTGATCATGTCTCTAAGTGTGAAATATGATTTAATCATAAATCTAATTCCCAAGAATGGGAGCCCAGGATCCAAATACATGCATCTCTTGTGGGCAAGGATTCAACTACCTCACAACACAAGGCCAGGTGAGTGTTAATCTTGTAGTTGTGGTTAGTCAATTTCAGACAAAGGACATCAGAATGTTGTTCTTGGTACAGCAAATATCTCAAAAGGTCAATGGGCAATGAGACCCTGTTTATAAGGGGCATGGTCGGAGGGATTCATTAAAGAGGCCATCAACATACAAACATTTTAACCAACCTAATAGAAGTCATCCACAGCAAGTTGAAGATGAAATAAACTTATGCTTCATCTAGCAGAGTAGAGCCACTGATATGTAGTGATCCTCTATTATCCGACTTATCTATCTTATAAAGAGTTATTACATTAAACACATGTTTCCACACAATACCATTGATGCCCAACAACACATCATTTACTCTACCATCTCGCAATGGATATGAACCTAAAAGAAGCAAATGCAAATTTAAAACACTATTCTCAAACTTCTCTTTCATTTTCCAAATCCACAGAATCACACCCTAAAAACTTCTAAATTCCAACAATAAATCTGTATCTATATGTCCTCTTCTACCTTTGCATATTCTAATCCACATTTCGTAAATATCACATAATCACCAACTTACAAAGAATCAGACCACAAAAGATCCTACTCACTACATTCAGATCGACAACAATTAAAACCGTAAAAACACCAAGAATTCAGATCCCCATACTTACTTGAGCACCCGCAGATCCGAAACAGATCGCGGCAGCTTAAGTTTACCATACTCCGCAGCTGGCATTGTCTGATAAATACAAAACAACCCAATCGCAAACACAAAGAACACACCAGCAGCCACCATGAATTCCCATCTAGTCAAAGGGAACCTCCTCTCGAACTCAACACCCACAGGCTTCTTACTAGTAGGCGAATCTTCCGCCATCTCCACATCCCTCATCAGCCTCTCGGGATCCACCACCAGAATCCTCGGCGCCGCCATCACACCCGATTCGAAGCGAATTTGAAGACGATGAACACAAGGTAACGAAGGCGAAACCCTCAATCTTCATTGTGAGATGGTGGCGATGAATTCGGCGGTGCCATTGGAGGTGTGAAGAGGATTGGATATGTTGGTTTGATTTGATGTTATGTTGGTTTGATTTGATGTTATGTTGGTTTGATCGACGCTAGATTCGTGAGAATTGGGATCGATTAGCTGAATTGAGGGATGATGGATTGTTGATGATAGGTGGAGTTGGTGAAAAGGATTTGAATTGCAGTCAACTACATGAACCCTAGAAATGGAGATTTGTGGATTTAAATGGAGAATGTGAATTGTATGTGAGATGTAGTCGACAATGGAATCCAACTTCAAATGTTCAAAAGGAATACTATTATTCTAATAATGCTCCCTATATTGTAGATCTCTCCCTATATTATTCTAACATGCTTAAATTGATTTTCATTAACATAGAACTAGTTTTGAACGTAGTTTCTTTTACAACATTTTTGAATAATTCAATTCACTGGTGTTGTTGTTCGAACCACGTAAAAACCACCAAATATTGTAGCCGAAAGAATGCATTTTAAAACCACGTGTGTTGTGAGGTTACTATTTTAAGCCGGGTTTGTATTTATTTGAGAAGTAGAGTAAAGGGGTGTTTGGCAACTTCTGAATGATTAAGTGCTGAACCAATAAGAGATCTGAATCATTAAGTTGTATATATTGTTACGTCATAGTTTTTTCAACCCAATGCATGTAGTCAAAATCACCTGGCAAATAAGAAATCCAACTATTAAGAACATTAACAATTAAACTACAAAACTAATGAGAGTATAGAGCACTATCTAACATGACGGGGAAAACCATGTCATGTTTCACAATGAGATTATAGAATTTGTATGTCATCTGAAGTTAGCCTACGTAAATATTCTTTCACATAAAATCTAGTGGCACATCACAAAATTGTTGTAGGCTTTCAAGAGATGTTCTTTTAGACATATTCAAGTAATCATCCAATAAGTTGGGAATATTTTCACATGCTAGATAATGTATTACATATGCACACAATCGCAAAGTTATGAAACTGTTCTTCCATCTTGCATCATACCTGTATTGAAAACAATTAAAGTTTCTTTGCATCTCGCTAACTATTTGCCAAAATAATTGTTCTCGAGTCTAAAACATCTCTCTAAACTTATCATTATTGTTGGAGAAATAAACTTTTACAAGATGTTCGTGTGACCTCGTATAATCACATCTTTTAATATAGGTGTGGATCATGAATGAATTACTGACACGATTGTTTCATTGATATTGATTAATAGATTTGGAATCTATGTTAATCAATGCTAATAACTCTCACAAATTTAATAAGAACAATATAAACTCAAATGTTACAAGGTATAATATAATGCACAATAGCAACTACGGTTGTTCCACTACTTAACGGAGCTAGCACAAGACTGCACATTAAACACTAGTGGTGTATCAAAAAAGACAGAATTCTTTAGTAGTGTAATATGTCAGAATGCACCTTGTTGTTCAAATGGAGATTATGTTTTGGAAACAGACAGTCTTTCGGAAGCACACATACCATCAGCATCGTGTATTCAGCAATTGGATTCTTCGAATGCTTTATTTCTTAGCATCTTATTAACTAAATCACTTTGGAAGTCCTAAAAGCTTTAATTCATTCATAGTTTCAGGACTGGCAAGAGCTCTAACTATTGTATAAGTTCTTGTTCTTCGATCATAGCTCCATGATGTGATTAAATCATGACAACTTATATGAACTATGTCCAATGCTTTCCTCGTGTCTTTCGAATCTTCTGGTTTTTCATTTCTAATCTACTCACTAGAGTGATAACCATGTATGGACATGTCTTTCTTTGATCTAGCACCAGTAAGACTTCTATTGCTAAGACATAGGACTTTTGGTTCATCTGGGATCAATGTCTTTGCACCATCCACTCTATTCACACCTTAGTGATTTATGGATAGTAACAAGTTAGTGTTTGTTCAAACAACCCCCTTTAATATAATACATATTTACTAAAAGGTATGTATGAAATTGTTAGGTCTAGGATCAGTAGATCTAGTCCATTTTGTATAGGCTTGTACTTGAATTAATATCTATAATGAATGTTTGTAATTCATTATTGTGTATGCATTAAATTTATACGTTAAACCATATATATGTGTGTGTTGATTTATGTATGTTTGCAGGAAAAACATTAGAATTGATAAATTTCTGAAAATTGACCAAGTGTGATAAACATCTACAGATGAACATTTTGTTGTAGATATTTCTTACAAGTAAAATTACATTTGAAGATCTTCTGTGGATGAACAACCAGATTTGAGGAACAAGTGCTTCGAAGAACAAGTTTCCTACGGAAGAACAAGTTTCCTACGGAAGAACAAGTTTCCTATGGAAGAACAAGACTCATGCAGAAGAACAATTATCTACAGAAGGCAATATTCCTGCGGAGTACAAACACTTGTATTCAAACGATACAAGTGTTACAAGTCAACAAGTTAGTTATGTGAATCCTAAGAGATCCGATGATTCCTTAACTGAATCAATTTCAAATCCCAAGAGATCCGGTGTTTCCTTAACAGAAACACTATTGTCTATAAATATGGATCCTAGGTTTCGAATCATTGATGACTTTGACGGCAATACGACGATTCCTGTTGGACCAAAAGAACCAATGAGCTGGATCAGAAAAACCTTTAAGTCCCACAGACGTCACAACAACTACAGAAGACCACAACAGCTGAAGACAACAGCTGATTACAAAGTCTGAAGACAAGTGCTGAAGACAAAGTCTGAAGACAAGTACTGAAGACAAAGTCTGACGACAAGTGCTGAAGACAAAGTCTGAAGACAAGTACTGAAGACAAAGTCTGAAGACAAGTACTGAAGACAAAGTCTGACGACAAGTGCTGAAGACAAAGTCTGAAGACAAGTGCTGAAGACAAAGTCTGAAGACAAGTGCTGAAGACAAAGTCTGAAGACAAGTACTGAAGACAAAGTCTGACGACAAGTGCTGAAGACAAAGTCTGAAGACAAGTGCTGAAGACAAAGTCTGAAGACAAGTGCTGAAGACAAAGTCTGAAGACAAGTACTGAAGACAAAGTCTGAAGACAAGTGCTGAAGACAAAGTCTGAAGACACAAGTGCTGAAGACAAAGTCTGAAGACCAAAGTATCATACGTTGTCACAACAGCTGAAGAGGTCTTCTTCAGTAGTTGTGATGGTTTACCTTTCAGTAGTTTTATGTTTTATCTGTTCAGTAGTTTGACACAACAGCTGAAGAATACTTCTTCAGTTGTTGTGCTCATCAGTAGTTTTATGATTTTCAGTAGTTTTGTAAAACGACTGAAGAGCTTGTTCTTCAGTCGTTGTAGTTTTAGTAGTTTCTTATCAGTAGTTTTATATTTTGTACTTAACACTCTGATATGTTCTCAGTAGTTGTGAACCTTTCAGTAGTTTGTTAAGAGAGTTATTTTTGTACTAGATCTGCTAGTTGTCACTTTCCCGTGATAACAGCAGCGATTGCACTCTATATAAGGAGTGTCAACCTATTGTAAAAGTGAATGATTTGATCAGAAATATTCAATATTATAGAAACATTCCTTGTTACAGAAATATATTCTCTCGTTATAACCGTATTTGTTCTTAATGCATACGAGTATCAAATTCTTGCTACAATTTGTCTAATTCTTGTTCTTATTCCGCTGCGTTACGCTCTAATACATCAAACTTGTGATCACTGATCCTGACAAATGGTATCAGAGCTTGGTTAATCATTTATCGATCTAATAATTGATCATTGAAACTGCTATTCAAGATCCAAGTTTGATTGAATTAGCATTTTTTGTGTTTTGCAAGAAACGGTTATAGAGATTGAATTTTCTGTGTTTCTGGTCATTCATCCTGAGATTTTCTCTTGGTTTTCATTGAGTCTGTTGTGGTCTGTGTAAAAACTTTTAAAAGCTTGAATTAAATTGTATTTGGACTGAAAATGACTACTCCTTCCAATGATCCTCACAATACTGGTTTCTCAACCAAGCCTCCAATGCTGGTTAGGAATGAGTATAATATATGGCAACGACGATGCTCCATCACCTGTCTGTTAACAGCGCAGGTTGTTGGACATTAGTGGTACATGGTCCACACAAGCCTATGGTGAATAACCCGGAAACCAATCAAATGGTTCCGAAGAGGAGGGAGCAATACTCAGATGAGGATAAGAAATTGTTTGAGATTGATGCAAAAGCCCATGGAATTCTGGCCATGGCACTGCCCAATGAAATCTATTCTGGGCTAATGCATCATGAAACTGCCCATGACCTCTGGAATGCCTTGAAAGAACAATTTGGAGGAACAGATGAGGTCTTGGCAAATAATAGAGAAATTCTTGCCCAACAATATGAGACATTCTCTCATAGAAAGGGTGAGACACTAACTCAACAATTTGAGCGGTTCTCTTGTTTGATCTCTGAATTAAAAATGGTCAAACATGAGTACACCAATATCCAGATGAATAACAGATTTCTCAGATCACTGCCTGAGAGATGGGACACATATACTATTGTCCTACGCTCCAGTGCAAATTTGGACAAACTATCTCTCACCAACTCCATGGGAAATTGCTCACATTTGAGAGAGAGATAGACAGAAACGAAAACTGTCTTCATCTGGAAAGCTCACTGAAGACTTTGTACCAGGCAACACTGCCTTGGTTGGTCATGAGTCAGAATATGCTTCATTGAATGCCAGTATGATGAGCATATTGATTTCTCCTCAAACACTTCTGATTCTGCGTTTGTGAGTGTTGATAGTCAGTTTACTGGGTGTAATAATGACAATCTATGCTTCATCATGGATGATCTCAAGGGGATTGCTGATGATGACTTAGAAGAGATGGATATTTTGAGCCAAATGACCTTGATAAATATCAGATCTCAGAAGTTCTATAAAAGAACTGGAAGAAAGTTCCCAGGACTCTCTGGCAAAACCAAAGTTGGTTTTGACAAGAGTAAGTTGAAGTGTCACAAATGCCACAGGCTTGGACACTTTGCTAGAGAATGAAGATCATCTGGATCTAATTCCTCTGCACCTTTTGTGACTTTCCCTGGCAATAGTCAACAACACAGAGGGCAACATGTCATCATTCTCAACCAATCTCCTGCATATTTTGTTCCTCAGGGTCAAATGCCATATCCTTACCCTTGTTATTACATGCCACAATCAAATCAAGTTCAAGTTCCTATAGTACCACAACCTCATGCACTACCAGAACCTCAACCATCTCAATCTCATCAACCTCCTCAACCTCAATAACACAGCTTCTTCACCCCTGGAGTTGTTGACTAGAGCAGTTTACCGGATGACATGTCTGGTCATGAACAACTGTTCACAGGTGCTGGTCAACATGGTGGTGACAGTCCTTTTGGGAATCTGGCTCTCATGGCCCTGGAGTCTACTGAGGGTTCCTACTCAAATGCATCATCTTCACAGGTAACTCAGGTATCTTTAGAGGCTAAAGCCAAGTTATGTTCTGAATCATGCATTGCTGCCTTTGTCTCCATTAGAGAGGCAAATGTAGCATTAATAAATCAAAACTTGAGTTTGAGAAAACCATTTCCAAAAGAAAAGCTGAGTTTGAGTCTGCTCTTAATAGTAAAAATGATGAGATTTATAAGCTTAAATGTCAATTAAATGATGAAAAAGCTAAGCTAGAGGTTATTTTGGAAGACCAGAGAAGTCTCAAAGAAACCCTTGCAGTCACCCAGGTAGAGTATGATCGATGGGTACAATCATACAAAGGTTTTGAAATGCTTCTTAGTAAGCAATCTGCTTCCAATGTGAAGTTTGGTATTGGTTATAATCACACTGCTCCTCCTACAGATTTTGCTTCAAGAGCAGAAGTGAAATCTGATGGAGAAAGCAATAACCAATCCACCTCATCATGTGATTCACTTTTTGATAGAGCATCATCAAAAGTTGAAGTCAGCACTAAGCCCTCTCTGAACCCATCAGCTGATGTTGATGGTTCCACTGCTAAGACTCACATGATCAAAGAGATGATCAACTCAGGAGCTATTTTTGGAAGTCCTGAAAGGACTGGAGAGCAAGATTTAGCACCTGAAGTTCAAACTCCAACTACTGTCAGCACTGAAGAGAAGAAAACTGTCAGTAGAAAGAGTTTGAAGACTACTAAAGAGGAAGTCAAGAAAGCAAATATGCTTCCAAAGTACTGAAGAGCAAGTCTTCAGTAGTTTCATTCTCTTTAGTTGATGATCAACATAAGATGAAGAAGAAACCATGTGAAGTATGTGGTTTGTTCAATCATCTTACAGATGATTGTTGGTACAAAAGGGGATCCAAACTCAAACATAAAGAGGAAAGTAAAGAGAAAATGGTTAAAATGAAAACTGAGTTTGAAGCCACATTTGTACCAGCAACATCAAATCCTGTAACCCTTAAGTCCAAAAAGAAATCCAAAAAGGAAGGGGTTAAACAGGTAACAACTGAGATTGCTCAAAAGAAGAAGGTGCAACATAGGAACTTATCAAACTCCAATGCCAATGTGTTTGAAGAGCTGAAAGCCTTATCACAAAATCAGACATAGCTGGTTATGATGGTTCAACATCTATTGGGAAGAGTTAACCAACTAGATGTTCCTATGTTGAAACCACAGAAAAGGAGGTCCAAGCCAAAGGATTCCTTTTCTTCACCAGCTTCTTCCTCTCAGGCTGTTGTTTCCAACAAACATGTTAGTTTACCATCTGTTGATGAGAACAGGCCCAAGACCAAAAAGGTTTGGGTCTCAAAATCTAACTAATTTGTTGTATTTTGCAGGGTTCTTCAACATACCTCAGAGGCATCTGGTATGTAGACAGTGGAGGATCCATGCATATGACAGGAAACAAATCACTTCTTAATGACTACTCTCAAGGAAAGAAGGGGTTGTGTCATTGGCAATGATGCAAAGGGTTACATCATCAGCAAAGGCTTTATTTCCAATGGGGAAATAAAGTTTGATGATGTTAACCATGTGGAAAATCTCAAGTACAACCTCTTGAGTGTCAGTCAAATGTGTGACAAAGGCCATGTTGCTCTTTTCACCAGTCAGAACTGTCGGATTCTGTCATCCAAAGTTCTAAGTTTGATTGATAAGGTGTTGGATGAACACACTCTCCTAAAGGCCAACAGGACAGGAAGAGTGTATGCCTTAGATCTTTCCAAGAAAATAGATCTCAAAGGCCATCCTTGCCTATTTTCCAAGGCTTCCCCTCAAGAATCTATTCTATGGCATAGAAGGCTGGGTCATGTTAATCTCAAAAACATAAATCAGCTGATAAACCATGGTTTAGTAAGGGGAATGCCTATGAAGGAGTTCAAGTGTGAAGAACTGCACTGCTTGTTTAAAAGGAAAACAGCACAAAGCTTCATTCCCTCCATAGAAGAACCTAAGTCCACTGCCTGCTTACAGCTTCTTCACATGATCTCTTTGGTCCTGTGAGAGTGATGAGTATGGCTAAGAAGAAATACTGTCTGGTAATTGTGGATGATTACTCCAGATTTTTATGGACTTTCTTCTTGCATTCAAAGGATGAGGCTGCGCAGTCCATTATGAACTTTGTGTTACACGTTGAGAAGCAGTATTCCCTACCAGTTAAGTGTGTGAGGAGTGACAATGGTACTGAATTCAGAAACCACACACTTGATGAGTTTTACTTATCAAAGGGAATCAAGAGGCAGTATAGCATCCCAAGAACTCCTGAGCAAAATGGAGTAGTGGAGAGAAAGAACAGGACCCTTATTGAAGCTGCAAGGTCCATGTTGGCTGATTCTGGACTGCCAATGACTTTTTGGGCTGAAGCTGTCAATACAGCTTGCTATGTACAGAATAGAGTTCTAGTAAATCAGAGGTTGATGAAGACTCCATATGAAGTTCTTCATCATTTGGCCCCTCTAATTTCATTCTTCAGAGCATTTGGGTGTCCTTGTTTCATTCTCAACACACGGGATCAACTCCAAAATTTTGATCCTAAGGTGGATGCAGGGTACTTTGTTGGTTATTCATCAACTTGCAAAGCATAAAAAGTCTTCAACTGTAGAACAAAGATGGTTGAAGAGACTCTACATGTTAAGTTTAATGAATCTCCAAAGGACAAGATTCCACAAAGCCCTGTGGAGATATTTGATTTGGACATACTGCAATATGTTCCTTATCAAACTCCTGCTGTTGCTCCTGTCAATAGTTACCACCTGGTGGTTCTGCTGGTGCTGATGATGATGATGATAGCAGTACTCACCTCTTCAGGTTTAGTGATCAACTGCCTGATTCAGCTAGACCTGATGTTCCTGTAGCTCCAGTAGCACCATCCACAACAAATGCTGATGAGATTTCTTCAAATTCAACTTCCTTTGAATTACCATCCACTGATTGGTTTCAAGGAAATGATTCACCATCACCATCTGTTGTTGCTGAGCCTGCTACAAAGACTTGCACAGATCTCATTGTGTATCAAGATCTGAAGAATCACCTATGTCTCAAATCATTGGTGATATCACTGCTGGCGTATCAACAAGAAGTCAATTGTCAAATTTCTGCTTCTATGCTCTCTTCATCAGTCAGCAAGAGCCAAGAATTATCACATTGCTTTAAAGGACAATGGATGGGTTGATGCCATGCAGCTTGAGCTTCTTCAGTTCAAGAAACAGCAAGTGTGGGAACTGGTTCCTCTACCTCCAGGTAAGTGTGCAATAGGCACTAAATGGGTGTTTAGGAACAAAACTGATGAAAATGGGCTTATTGTTAAGAACAAGGCCAGACTGGTTGTTCAGGGGTTTGCATAAGAAGAAGGTATTGATTATGATGAAACTTTGCCCCTGTAGCCAGACTGGAAGCAATTCGATTGTTTTTAGCTTATGCTGCTTATCAAAACCTTAAAGTTTTTCAAATGGATGTCAAAAGTGCATTTTTGTATGAGAAAATTAAAGAAGAGGTTTATGTATGTCAACCACCAGGCTTTGAGGACAATAAACATCCTAATTGGGTGTATAAGCTTGATAAGGCTCTTTATGGGTTGAAACAAGCTCCTAGAGCATGGTATGAGACATTATCAAACTTTCTTCTGGAAAATAATTTCACTAGAGGCTCCATAGATAAGACTTTATTCATTATAATCTACTTGTTCAAATTTATGTAGATGATATTATTTTTGCATCCTCTGATCCACAGTTGTGTGATGCCTTTACAAAGTTGATGCAACAGAAGTTTGAAATGAGTGCCATGGGAGAATTACAGTTCTTTCTGGGTTTGCAAATCAAGCAAAAGGCTAATGGAATTTTCAATCATCAGTCCAAATATACAAAAGATCTTTTGGAAAAGTTTGATTTACAAAACTGTAAGCCCTGTTCTACCCCCATGTGCAGCACCACACAACTGGATACAGATCAGAAAGGTAAAGTGGTTGATGAAACACTTTACAGATGTATGATTGGGTCCTTGATGTATTTAACAGCTTCTAGACCAGATATTATGTTTACTACATGTGTTTGTGCTAGATTTCAGGCTGCACCTAAGGAGTCTCATTTGATTGCAGTCAAGAGAATCTTTAGATATCTGCAAGGCACTCCATCTCTAGGTTTATGGTATTCTACTAGACATTCTGGTAAATTAGTTGCTTTTTCTGACAGTGACTATGCAGGGTGTAAGTTGACCAGGAAATCAACTTCTGGTGGATGTCAATTCCTAGGCAACTGCTTGATTTCTTGGCAGAGCAAGAAACAGACCTCAGTTGCTACATCAACTCCTGAAGCAGAGTACATTGCCGCTGCAAGCTGTACATCTCAGGTACTCTGGCTTCAAAACCAACTATTGGATTATGGCATAACAGAGACTAAGACCCCATTGTTAATGGACAGCTCTTCAGCTCTTTGTATTGTCAAGAATCCTGTCCAGCACTCTAGGACTAAACATATTGAAATCAGACACATTTTATTAGAGATTGTTTTGAAAAAGGTCATATTGATCCAAAATTTGTTCCTAGTGCTAATGAGCTTGCATACATTTTTACTAAGCCTTTGGATAGTTCAACTTTCCACAACCTAGTGTTAAGGCTTGGTATGCTGCAACTAGAATAAGTGACAACTACTGATGATCTCAGTTCACAAGTACTGATGATCATTAGTTCATTATTGTCACATATAAGTACTGATGAGGTTTTTTCCTCAGTAGTTTTATAACTACTGAAGGCTACATACCTCACCAGTACTGAAGTACTTTCTGTTAAAACAGCTGATGTAGCTACAACAGCTGATGTAGTCACAACAGCTGTTGTAGCCACAACTACTGATGTCAGAAATGCAGATAAGTACTGATGTCCTATGAAACACCTGAAAAGCAGATGAAAAGTCTGATGAGTAAGTGTTGAGGACAGTGTGAAACAGCTGAAAAGCTATGAATTGACGAAAACAGCTGATGAGTAATTTCTCTTCAGTTGTTTCTAAAACTGCTATTTCCTTCTAAACAACTAAAGCAATACCATGTCTTCAGTAGTTTCACAACCACTGATGAATACACCAAGTCTTCAGTTGTTTACAACAACTGATGGTAAAACCAAAGTCTTCAGTAGTTTCACAACTACTGATGACTAATACCAAGTCTTCAGTTGTTTCATCACCTGAAGTCAAAACTGTCTTCAGTAGTTTTATAACTACTGATGACTAAATCAGAGACTTCAGCTGTTTCAACGTCTGAAAGTTAATACCACGTCATCAGTAGTTCCAACAACTGATGACTAACACCAAAACCTTCAGTTGTTTTCTAACCCGACCCTTTAAATACCTTATCCCACCTTCAGAGTTTTTATCTTCTCTTCTCAAACCTAACGTTCAAAAACTCTCTACCCTCTCTTCTTCAATGGCGACCATGCAACTAAAACCTCGACACAACTGTGTCGCACATCTCACCATATCGCCATACTGGACCAAGTTTCACAACGCCATTGATTTAATGGTTCAGTCACCCTACAAAACAGCTTTTCTGGTAAATCCCACCATATATGCCGAATCCCATACCCAATTCTGGACAAACGTCACTCTGGTCTCTGAGGAGAATGACACAGAGTCTCTTCAATCGTTGTTCATGGCCAAAAAGTGGTCATTACTCCAGACACTCTTCGCCAAACCCTAATCTGGATGATGCCACTTTCCCAACTGGTTATCCAAAGGGCACAACAGATCAATCATTTGCCCACCATGGATACCAGGGTAACCTGAGTGCATCTACCATACTGAAGAAACATTTCCTGGATGCCGAACGTCTCATATTTCATATGGTAAATGTATGCCTTGCCTCCAAGTTCATCATGGGATCAAATGTCCCAAGGTGGCAACAGGTAATGTACTCCATCCTTGAGCAACAACCTTAAATTTTTCTGAAATACTATTTTAGAGCTCAAGGATATGGCCCAAAAACAAACTGCTAACCGTTGGATATTATATCCTTGTTCATAATGGCCATAATTGAAAACTAGCTTCAAGCTGAGGGACTTGTTGGCCTGGGAGTCTCTTCTATGGTTGTACTGCCGGAAGTATACTCCCGGCACAACTCTGTCCAATCACTGAAAATGGCTGCCAAGCTGCGAAAACCCATGCAGCTGGAACCCACAGCCACCACCTCCAAATCCAAAGTCCCCACCAAACCCACTAAAAAGAAAACCAAAAAGGCTACTCAGGGAAATGAGTCCCCTGAGGATGCCCCTGCAACACAAACGCAGGCTATATCCACTGGTTATAACCCCCTAGTGGATATAAGGACTTCACCAGTCACAGCCGCTCAGGATTCCTCTCAAAAGGAGCCTGCAGCAACCACAGAAGGGGTACCCACAAATCTAGGATCTTCCTCATTTGAGGAGATTGCCATTGAGGATCTCCCATACACTCAGCCACTTAAAACTTCCAAGCCACCAGCTTTTGTTTCTGGCACTGCTTTTCAGGGACAGAACCCCTCTGAGCAAACAGTTGCTATCTTTCAGCAAACCCTACCTCTCATCACCCCAATGATCACAGACATTGTGATCAAAACCATGGATGAGAGGTTCCCTCAATCATACAACCCCTAGTGGAGGAGATTGTGAGCACAAGGCTTTCTGCTACTCAAACCTTGCAACCAATGCAACCAAAAAGGGGGAAAGTCAGTCAGTGAAAGCAAAGGGGAAGAGCAAACTGAAAGAAAAGGAAACTGAGAAGGAAGAGGAGTCTGTGAAGGGAACCGAAAATGATCAAGTCGGTGAAAGTCACAAAGACTTTCATGTCACATATAAGAAGAGGAAGGGTGAAGGAAAAGAGAAAGAACTCCAACTCGATGAGATGATCAAAATGGCAGATGCTACACATAGTAAATCAATGGATGCCATTATTGATCAACTGTATAGACAAGGGTTCGATACTGCACAGCTTGACTCAGAGATCAGGAGACTTGAAGTTGAAGAAATTAACTCAAGATGGGCAAGTTATGATGCATTAGAAAGAGAGAGACTAGAGATCATGATCAGATTCATTGAAAAATATCTTGGGAGATCATTGATCGAGATTAAATCATGGACCAGGGACAGTATCTTGGCCATAACCTCCAAGATCTGTTCGTCTGAAGCAATACTAAAGGTTTAGTAGTCGAAGCTTTGAATGAAGCAGGAGCAGGGAGCAGGACTGAGCTAGCCAAACACTCAAAAGCCACACTCACCTCTAAAATGCTAACTCAGCCTATCACATTCCCTCTCCAAAACAACCACAACCACAACCCACAAAACCAACTCCCTTACCCTCTAAACCAACAGCCGATGATGCACCCAAGAAGAAGAAGAGAAGGGTGTTGAGGCTAGAAGAAGAAGAAGAAGAGGATGATGTGGAAGAAGATAGGCTGCCTCTGTCTGCAGTCCTAACATTGCCTAAAGCCAAACCCATGCCCATCACTCCCACCTCACAGATGGAAACTGTGAGAGTAAAGATTGAAGAAGAGCAGCAGCAAAGGCTCATGACGATGAGATGTTGAAAAGCATCGACAAAACTTATGCTGCTTCTTCATCAATAATTAGTATGAAGAAAGAAGCTCTGAGGTTGTACACCCTTGCCAACACATTTCAATATCAGAAGGAAAAGGTGAGAGTATGGCCTGATCCTAGGGTGGCTCACAGGATTGTAAAGAAAGACATTCCTTCGAGATACAAGGGCCAAGTAAAAAGGATCGTAGATGAAGAGATCACAGTGGTCCTTGTAGTATCACCCTGGGAGATTGTAGAAGATTTCAAGAAGGCCTATGAGACTAAACAGCCACCCCAAAAGATGTTAGAGAACAGAGTTATTAAAAAGGGGTTAGTCTACAAGAGGCTTGAGAACTTCAAACAAAATGAGCTCAGTCTGTTACTTGAAGGGACTCATCCTGATGAGTTTGCATACAGACAGATTACAATAGTTGAGCTTAAAAATGGCAAACAGGCCAAGTACATCTCAGAGCTGTATGGGCGTGAAGGATTGTTTGATGGTGAAGCTAAGAACCTGACTATGGAAGAACAAATTATGTTTCTCAGAGCATACACCAGAGAATCCTACAGGCTTATACATGGGAAGTGAGTCTCATGGATGGGGGAACAACTCAGTGTCCAATTCCCCAATACAGAGCTCCCATCCATACATTGCCAACCAAATCATCAGAGACTCATTCCCAGGCCAGTGCTTATATGGGTCATCTTCTCAACTGATCAAGAAGGAAAAAGACCAACCATTCTGCCAACAATAAGTGGGACCTCAATAAAGTTAAATGTTTTGGCTGCATTGGTTCAGGGGGAGTTTGTTGGACCAAAAGAACCAATGAGCCGGATCAGAAAAACCTTTAAGTCCCACAGACGTCACAACAACTACTGAAGACCACAACAGCTGATTACAAAGTCTGAAGACAAGTGCTGAAGACAAAGTCTGAAGACAAGTACTGAAGACAAAGTCTGACGACAAGTGCTGAAGACAAAGTCTGAAGACAAGTACTGAAGACAAAGTCTGAAGACAAGTACTGAAGACAAAGTCTGACGACAAGTGCTGAAGACAAAGTCTGAAGACAAGTGCTGAAGACAAAGTCTGAAGACAAGTGTTGAAGACAAAGTCTGAAGACAAGTACTGAAGACAAAGTCTGACGACAAGTGCTGAAGACAAAGTCTGAAGACAAGTGCTGAAGACAAAGTCTGAAGACAAGTGCTGAAGACAAAGTCTGAAGACAAGTACTGAAGACAAAGTCTGAAGACAAGTGCTGAAGACAAAGTCTGAAGACACAAGTGTTGAAGACAAAGTCTGAAGACACAAGTGCTGAAGACCAAAGTATCAGACGTTGTCACAACAGCTGAAGAGGTCTTCTTCAGTAGTTGTGACGGTTACCTTTCAGTAGTTTTATGTTTATATGTTCAGTAGTTTGACACAACAGCTGAAGAATACTTCTTCAGTTGTTGTGCTCATCAGTAGTTTTATGTTTTTCAGTAGTTTTGTAAAACGACTGAAGAGCTTGTTCTTCAGTCGTTGTAGTTTCAGTAGTTTCTTATCAGTAGTTTTATATTTTGTACTTAACACTCTGATATGTTCTCAGTAGTTGTGAACCTTTCAGTAGTTTGTTAAGAGAGTTATTTTTGTACTAGATCTGCTAGTTGTCACTTTCCCGTGATAACATCAGCGATTGCACTCTATATAAGGAGTGTCAACCTATTGTAAAAGTGAATGATTCGATCAAAAATATTCAATATTATAGAAACATTCCTTGTTACAGAAATATATTCTCTCGTTATAACCGTATTTGTTCTTAATGCATACGAGTATCAAATTCTTGCTACAATTTGTCTAATTCTTGTTCTTATTCCGCTGCGTTACGCTCTAATACATCAAACTTGTGATCACAGATCCTGACAATTCCACAATAGAAAACATCACATCAAATCACACAACCAAACCCTAGCAGTCGTCACATCATCAACACAAATTCTAAATAATTTGTTTATTGTTTATTTGTAATCATTAACACGTTTTAATGAAATACATTTGAATTTAATATTTGTTCATTCATTAATTGTGTTTTATTTCATCGTATTCTTGAATCTTTATTGATATTGAGATCTAATACAAATAATTAAACCAAGCCAACGTTGATTCCGCGAACTTTGACATGATTTCAACCAACACTGATAAAACCTGATGTGATCTTTGGATTCACAGGTGGTATCAGAGCCAAGTGCTCATTAATTTAGATCGATTGATTTATCATTGTTAGTTGTGTTTAATTGTTTTCAAAAATTTCTTTATATTTGTCAGTGATTACTGATTGAATCTATCGTTTTTGAGCAAAAGTTTGTGTGATATTTAATCTGTCGTTTAACTTGGATCTATATTCAAATCAATTGAATAGCATATCTTAGTTATTTTTCAAAATCAATAACTTGTTCATATCTCTTGAACAAATTCATTAGTTAAAGACTTAGAATTTAACTAATCATGAGCAACTTTGGTGGATCATCCTAACAACCGCCAAAATTGGAAACAAAAATAGATTTTAAATCCTGGAAGATCAAGTTCAGAATCATGTAAAGTTTACTGATTCTGAGTTATGGGTTTCAATAACAGAAGGTCCTTATATTCCACCCACCCTCGGGCCGGATTATAATGATAATAATCAACCCATAAGCACGAAAGATCTGTCACCTGATGATATTAAGAAGGTTAAAGTTTATATTAAAGCATACAACTTGCATAGTATGGTTTTACCAGAAGAAATATTGATCAGATGTGAAAATTATAAAATAGCAAATTCCTTGTGGAAGATTCTTCATACTCTCTATGAATGGAGTGATGAAATCCGAAGCATTAGGAATGACACCTTGCGTTCACAATATAAAACATTTCATCATATTGAGGGTGAATCAATTTCTTAACAACTTCATAGATTTATGCAACTTATTATAGAAATGAATATTTTGGAGTTGAAATACACTAATGAGGAATTGAACAAGAAAATGCTTCATACTTTACCAGAAAGTTGGAAGCAAAGTATATCCATGTTCAAGAATACCATAGATCTCAAAGCAATCAGACTAGATACTCTAGTGGCTAAAGTTGAGGCTCTTGAAATGGATGAGAAATCAAGAAACAAGAGTGTGAGAACTCATGTATCACCATATCATTTTAAAGAAACAAGAAGTGCTGGAAGTGCCTTCATGTCCAATAATGATGTTGATAACTTTTGTACTTTGAGTGAAGATAAAGAGGAAGTAAGCTTCTATGCTTCGAAACCTCCTAAGAAATTTTCTCAAAGTAAGTCAAGAAAAGAGAAAGAAAGAACAGATGATCAAAGAGATAAATCATCCGAAAAACCATCAACCAACAATCAATCTGAGTCTATCACTGTCATTCTAGACGCTGAAGAACAAAAAGCAGCTTTTGCAGCTTTCAGTTGAAGCTTTCAAGCTTACCTAGGAAGTTCATTGCCCACTGCCAACATGTGCCAACAAGATTTAGAAAAACTACCTCCGGATGTAGTGGAGGAGATGGATCTACAATGGCAAATGGCAATGATTGCTTATAGAGCCAAACAATATCTAAAAAGAAACAAGAATTTGGCTCCTGCAAGTAAATCATCACGGATTGGAGGTGATAAGTCAAATGTAAGATGTTTCAAGTGCAATCTCTATAGACACTGTTGGATCAAGAAGAAGGCTGGTGCAACCAAAACCAGATCACTTAGACAAATTTTGGTGCTGCTTACAAAGGCTTCCGAAGCCAAGTGTGGAACTTCCGAAGAAAGTAGAGTTCTTCCGAAGACAAAGTAAAAGTTCCACTTCCAAAGGCAAAACTCTACTTCCGAAGGTAAAGTATTCACTTCCGAAGATGAAGTCTCAAAGGAAGAAATCAGAAGACTACTTCCGAAGTATGAAGAAAGAAGTTCTCAAGCCTCGGAAGAAGAAGCCTCTTCCGAAGTATAAGTGGCTTCGGAAGTAGTTGTTCTTCCGAAGCCATTTAACCTTCGGAAGACACTGCAATGAACCAGTGGACATAAGTATGGTCTCTAACACTCCGCTGCAGACCTCTGATACTGCATGACGTTTTCTTAAAGAGCCATGTAGTTGACCATACTTTATTCCATTGTTCACCTTTTTATATTAGTATAAGTTATCAACTTTAGTTGGTGACAAAAGATAAGTCAGGGACATGTCCTGACTACCATATCTCAGATAAAGTCTTATTTGAGATACCTTAAACTATAGCTTTGTAGTATTTGCTTTAGTTAGAGGATTCCAGCTGGTATCAAAGTATATTCGGCTGTAGGTACTATTATATATAGTCTCTCATTGTAAATCATAAGAACATGCTTGTAAGAGTCTTGTAATTTTGAGTTGAGAAGCAATATATGCAAGTACCTTGAAAATTACTTCTTGTGTTTTGCTATTACTTATTATATTTTAATCAACTATTAAAGATTATGCTTTCATCGAGAGTGTTGTTTAAGTGAGTTTAAGAGAACCAAGTGTTTAGTGACAAAAAAACCGATCCTGCAATTGGTATCAGAGCACTTTAGGCTCTTGATTGTGAGATCTAACCATCCAAATCAACTTGTTTTTCACTCCTCCTTACAACTCTCACAAAAATGGCTCTTAACAAATCCGAAGTAGAGATGTGAACCATGACCAAAGCTTCCATCATTACTCCTGAAAACTTCAGGTCTTGGAGCAAAAGAATGGAAGGTTCATCATATACCAAGACAGCAAGTTGTGGAACTCCATTGTCAACGGCCCGTATAAATCCAATATGGCAGCGCCTGGTGGAAACAATGCCATGATAGAAAAAGCTGTTCAAGATTATTCTAACAAAGACCGGAAGAAAATGGACGTTAACAATAATGCAATGACCATTCTGATGACTGCAGTACCCAACTCCATCATGGTGGGGTTTGAGCATTGTAAGTCTGCTAAAGAATTGTTTGATGCACTTGCTCAGATGTATTCAAGCTCCAACGACTCCAAGAAGGACTCACTAAAGCAGCAGTTCGAGAACTTCACTTATATTGCTGGAGAGACCCTCAGTCAGCAGTATTTCAGGAACATGGATCTTATTTCTTTACTTCAGTCTGTGAAGATCACTCCTAAACTCAGAGATCTTACAAGAAGTTCATGAGTGCTCTTCCAAATGAGTGGACATTCTACTATGTCTCTATCAAGAGGACAGAGAACTTGAACACTTTATCATGACTGAACTCTACAACATTCTTGATGGATACCGGTTAGAGATGGAGAGTAAGAAGGGCCACCAAACAAGCAGACCTCTGAATCTCCCTGCTAGCAACACTTTAATGGTTGTTGAAGGCTTAGTACCCCCACAACCTCACAAATGACATACAACCAAAAGCATCCTGCTTTTCTGGACCATACATCACTTTCCATGAGACTCCAAGGTCTCAATAGGTCAGCACATTCCTTCAGGACAATATGCCCTTTGTCTAGGAAGTGGAACTCTGGTGATTTTCAATATTGTTTTAGTGATCTGGAGTGTTTTAGTCCAGACGATGTAGAGTATGTGGACATCGTCCAACAGATTACAGAGCGAAGAAGTTCTTTAAGAGACTGGAAGGCAATTCCCTCAAAACCCAACTACCAGCAAGTTTGGGTTTGACAAGACCAAGGCAAATGTTACAACGTAACCAACTTGGTCACTTTGCTAGGAATGCAAGCTCCCAAATCAAACCCGAGAACCCACAGGCCTCCACACATCCCTCATCATCAAAGCCCACTGGAAAGTCAACTAAAACAACTGCAATGGCTCAAGAAGTTGACTGGAGCTTTATGGTTCAGGATGTGACTCTGCTTAGCTCTCATGGCCAGAACAGATGACAACCAGGTATATGAACATCTCTTTACTTCTGCCTGTATAGCTAAGGTTAAATTATATCAGGACTATAATAGGGAAATTAAATCTGATATTGAGTCTTTAAATGTTTTGAAATATGATTTTAAAAGGGCAGAATCTGACTACCTAAAGAAAATTGAAGAGTTAGAGAAAACTGTTTCCTTATTAAAACATGAACAACCAATTACAAGACTCAAATAAAGGATTTAATATCCAAATTATCTGAGGCTCAAGCCCAGCTTATCACGCTGAGGACAAGCCAGGAAGTATGCTATTTCTGAGCAGAACTTCCAAGCTATTATTGCATCATCCTCCCACTCCAAAAAGTTATCAGAACAAGGAGGGTTGGGGACCAATGAAATTGCTCCATCACATTCTTATGAGTCCATAAGACAACCTAGATGTAAACTGAAGAGCAAGAGGTCCCAACTGCTGACCCATCTTCACATGAGTTGAAAAATGATGCAACAATAGTGGCCACCACACTGAAGGAACAGGTAAATCTACCCATCTCTCCTAGTGAAGATCAAACCCTTACCACCAAAGCTCACAGAAGCAGAGCTAAAGCTGCCAGAAGAACTGCTAAGAAAGTGGCTAAGTCTAAGCTGATGATTGACCCAAAACAAAAGGATGTCTTTATCTCAGCTGATTCCAAGTGATAGGTACTTTGATTCAGGAAAGGATTGTAATAACAACACTCCTGTCCTACCAAAGGATCAGAAGTTGAAAGGAAAGGTTGCTGACAAAGAGAGAAAGACTAAGAAACAACAACCTACAAGCTACTAAAAGACTAACATTACATGCATCATGTGTGGTCTGCAAAACCACATGGCTAAAGATTGTTACTACAGTCTTGCTAGCACACATTATGCAAATAATGTTAGAAAAAAGAGTCAGGGAAGGTTTCTCGTTTGGACCTTATCAGACGGTCCAAGTGATGAAAAAGGGAAAGCTAGTTTCTGAAGCCAGGTTGTCTTCGGAAGAAACTCCTTCTTCCGAAGGTAAAATGGCTTCGGAAGCAAAAGCAGTTAAAATTCTGAAGAAAAAGAAAATTCCCTTGAAACCATCCCAGAAGAAGACTGCTTCAGAAGAAAAGATGGTGAAAGCTTTTTTCAAAAATAAAGAAGCTTCGGAAGAATGCCATGCTGCAGAAGCTTCTACAAGTACATCTTCCACGATCAACCAACAGATGGATTGGAAGATCAAGAAAGATGCTGCAGCACAAACCTCTTCTTCAAAGACATCCATTGAACCCCCATGCTTAACTTTTGGTTCAATTATGTCACTATCTTTGGATGAACCCAAGACCAACAAGGCTTGGGTTTCCAATGAAAACTAATAATCTCATCTTATATGCAGGGACATCCATATGACAAGAACAACAATGTCTGGATTGTAGACAGTAGATGCTCCAGGCACATGACAGGGAACAGATCTCTCCTTCAACAGTTTCAACACTATGATGGAGGTCCTGTCCAATTTGGAGGTGAGGCCGGAGGATATATTTCTGGCAGAGGAAGTATATCCAATGGTAAGTTAAAAGTTGACAAAGTTAACTTTGTCAAACAGCTTGAACACAATCTGTTAAGTGTTTCTCAGTTCTGTGATCAAAAGCACCAGATGCTTTTCACAGAGCAAGAGTGCATTATCCTCAAACCAGGGATGACAATTCCTCCGGAATTGGTGCTTCTTAGATCTCCAGGAAAGGGGATATGTACAAGCTGGATATGAACAATGCTTCCCCAATAGGTGAAGTATCATGCTTTCTTTCCAAAGCTGATAGTGATGAGTCAACACTTTGGCATAAACGTATATGTCATGTAAATTTTAAGACAATGAATAAATTGGCTAAAAATAACTTGGTACATGGTTTGCCTAAAAAGGAATTTTTCTGCAAAGACAATGTTGCATGCCTGAAGGGAAGCAACACAGGACCTCTCATAAATCCAAAAGTGTTAACTCCATCACTACTCCTTACACTTATTGCACACGGATCTTTTTGGTCTCACAAGTATAATGAACATTGGAAGGAAATCATACCGCCTTATGATAGTTGATGATTTTACAAGATTTACATGGTTATTCTTTTTAAGAACTAAAGATGAAACTGCTGAAACATTAAAATCTTTTATTCTTAAAATAGAAAATCAAATTGATCACAAGGTTAAGATTATTAGAAGTGATCAAGGGACTGAGTTTAAGAATTTCGTTCTTGACTCATTCTGTAAGTCAAAAGGATTGCTAGACAATATAGTGCTCCCAGAACTCCTCAACTAAATGGTGTTGCTGAGAGGAGGAACAGGACACTTATTGAGGCTGCTCGAACTATATTAGCTGATTCCAAACTACCTCTAACATTCTGGGCAGAGGCAGTCAGCACTGCATGCTATGTGTAGAATAGAGTTCTTGTAGTTAAGCCACATGGAAAAACCCCTTATGAGCTATGGAACAAGAGGCCACCGTTCATTGGCTTTCTGAGGTCCTTTGGCAGCAGGTGTACCATACTTAACACAAAGGACAATTTAGCAAAATTTGCTGAAAAGTCGGATGATGTTATCTTTGTTGAATACTCTTCTAGCTCCAAAGCTTACAGAGTATACAACATTAAGAATCAACAATTTGAGGAGTCATACAATATAGTTGTTAATGAGCACAATCCTTGTGTTAGGAGGAATGGCCCTGATCATATCTTTGATTAGAATTGTTTCCAAACTATTCTAAACCTTTTTGTGAGAATGTTTTATTTGGAATAGGTGCTCAAAATGATGCTGCTACTGATGCTGATCAACTGTTTGAGCTACCCAGACCTCTTCCAGGTTCTCCAAGACATGCAAAAAATTAAGCTCCCATTATTCACAGATCAGAAAGTATATCCATATCAAGGAATAGTGAAGCTTCACCAGTTAATCACCTGCTGATCCTTAAAACTCATAAGGTGATCCAAAACAACACCAAGCTGAGGGAGGTAGCATTTTGAAGGAACAAGTGACTGTTAATGCTAATTCACAACCAATAATTGATGATGTTTCTCTTTCATTCAATCAGTCCTCATTGAATGAACTTGAAACAACAGCTGGACAAAGTGTTCTAGTTCCTGAGCAAAATATGTCTAATCTGGACTTATCTTTGCAACTGGAAGTGATTCTTCGTTTATGGATTCACAACACTCATCTAACTGAGAACATCATTAGGGATGTCTCTGAAGGTGTGAGAACAAGAGGGCAGACTCATCATGGGAATGTCTGCCTGTACTCATGCTTTTTATACCAGATGGAACCCAAAAAGGTGGAAGATACCTTGAAAGATAGTAGCTGGGTTGAATCGATGCAAGAGGAGCTGCTTCAATTCAAAAGACAGAAGGTTTGGAACCTATGTCCGCTACCATCTGGTCAAGTACCAATAAGCACTAAATGGGCTTTTTTGGAACAAAAGAGATGACAGAGGCTTGATCATCAAGAACAAGGCAAGACTGGTAATTCAAGGATACACTCAAGAGGAAGGAATTGATTATACTGATTGTAACATCCGTCGGATTCCAAAATTATGAAACCAAACCCGAACTCACTTTAAACTTCCATACGATGGAAATTTTAATATTAAAATTTTATTATTTATTTATTGAATTAAACGCGTTAAATGTGCAATTTAAGAAATATTGAAAATTGTTTTATTCATTTTATCATTTAAACAAAGAATAATAATTTATTTATTTTATAAATAAATCTTTTTCATAAAATATAAATATTTATTTATCATTTTATAATAAATAACTAAATGGAAAAGACTTATTAAAACACATAAAGTTATAAAATGAATTTTAATACACTTATAAAGTTACAAGTCTTATAAAAGTTATAAAGATTTTATAAGAAAATAAATTGTAGTTATTCTTTTATCTATTTTTCTATTTAATCTTATATTTATTTCAAAATCATAACCCCCTTTTAAAAGACTTATAAATCATCATTAACACCATTCATAACCTCCTCCTAACCTCAAGTATAAAAGCAAGGATTAAGCCTAACTTTTCATTTGCTCATTTTCTAAAAATCTCACTCTCATATCTTTCTTTCATCCATTGGTTATGATCAACTTGAAAAATTTTATTTTAAAATTTTTTTCAAGAATTCTTAATACTAAGATAATCTTTTATTGCTTTTATATAATATATTCAATCATCCTAACACCCAATTGTTCTCATGACTTTATATTCTTACTATTATTCTTTCTTCTACCAAATCTCTTTTTTATTTTAATCATTATCATTTGATGATTAACATTTTAACAATCACTAACCTTATAACAATCACTAACATTCCTAAATTAAGCTAACAACACACTAACTAAACAAAGAATCCCGTTTGTATATGGACGGCTATGTCGCCGCATTCGGTTATTCCACAAGATTATTTCCATAAGTGATGGTTATTCCGAAGTATTAGAATATTTTTATAACTCAAATGAAGACTAATATTCCATATATTGACATAATAAAATATTCTAACCTGTTTCATACTTTAACGATTTGAAAAGTGCACATAAGTGCCTTATTACAATTCTGGCAGAATATAATGTTACTTCAACCGACCATAACTTGATCATAATAATATAAATTTGAGTAAACTCAGACTCCAATGTTAATTTCTTTGAATTATCTTTTCAACGACAGTTTATACGTCTTCAAACTCAATCGGATGACTCAACAATAGCCTTCACAAGATAAGTGCGCATTTCAGCACCTTATGTCTTGTGCTGCTTGTTTGACCTATTTAAAGATCTTTTCATAATATTGTTTCTGAATGAAAGTTGTCCGGGAGACTTTGAACTAATAAAGTATAAATTTGTATACTTTTATGAAACCGTTTTCTATTTTTAAAACCTGTTCAAACACATACCAAACATTCTGTCCAAAATCTAAAATTGATGCAATAATCCTTTTTCAATCTACCTTTCATTTTTTAGCATTCTCTAAACATCCTAATTTCTTGTAATCAATTCCAACCTCAAGTTATTGTTCTTTTTATCATTTAGGACATCATCTTTGACTCTTGACATTCAAGTTTTCTTATGTACTCTACAACCATCACTATACTTGTGAGTTTTCTATGTGAGTATTTCTATACCCCCTTTTCATATTTTCATACTTTGGGGTGAAACATGTTACTTTATAATCATTGCAATTGTAAATTCATTTGATTCTTGTAAACTTATGGCAATTCACTTGTATGTGTGGTTAGTTGATCTTTGTAGCTACCATGTAATGTCAATTATATGTACAATCATTAACTATTGCTAGCCTGACGACGTCATAGATCTATGGGCCTGACAAGCCTACTTGGTTGATCCAAGTACACTTAGCTAATCGTATATACTTGTAAACGTTTGAGACTTGTAAAACTGTCAAGGTTTGATTGTTCATTCTGCCTTACATCCCTAGTTACTTTGTGCACTAATCTATAACATGAATTACCATCTTTTATATACTTATGTATTGAAAACTATGGAAATATCACCAAATTTCAAAGTTGACCTTTTATTTTTAACATGTTTCAGGTTTGATACTTAAGGTTTCTCTTCATGCTCATATAAGACTTGGACCTAGTTTAACTAAATATGTTATTTCATTGTTTGAAGTTTTTGTATTGTATGGACTTATTTGTCTTGTAATGTTTATGATTAATGATATTTTAATATTATTTCAACTTAATTAGTTCCATGTGCTATGAACAATCGTTTCACATTTGTCCGCCCCGATGATTCCGCCATCGGTCAGGGTGTGTGATACTGATGTCTTTGCACCTGTTGCAAGACTTGAGGCAGTTAGGATCTTCCTTGCTTATGCTGCTTCCAAGAACTTACTGTCTACCAGCTTGATGTCAAGGTGCCTTTCTATATGGGAGTATAATATGGAAGTGTATGTGTGCCAACCTCTAGGATTTGAAGATCCATAGCATCCTCACTATGTGTGCAAATTGGATAAAGCTCTATATTGGCTGCATCAAGCACCAAGGCCGTGGTATGAGACTCTGTCTTAGTTTTTCCATAAGAATGGCTACACTAGAGGAACCATTGACAAGACTTTATTCATGAGGAAGTCAGGTAAGGACATTTTGCTTGTTCAAGTCTATGTTGATGATATCATATTTGGTTCTTCAAATGACTAAATGTGTAAGGACTTTGAAAGCATTATGAAGAGAAGTTTGAGATGAGTTCTATGGGAAAAATGGATTTTTCCTTGGAATTCAGGTGAAGCAACTAAAGGAAGGGTTTCATAATCAATCTAAGTATGTCAATGACATCTAGAAAGATTTGAGATGAAAGATTGCAAGCCAGCCAAGACACCCAAACCCAGAAACCATAATCTTTGTCCTGACCTTGAAGGGGAGGATACTGATCAACATCAATATAGGGCAATTATCGGTTCTCTGATGTATCTCACAGCCAGTAGACCTGATATTATGTTTGCAACTTGCATCTGTGCAAGATATCAGACTGCTCCAAAGGGTCTCACCTAGCTGTTGCTAAGAGAATCCTTAGATACCTCAAAGGAGCACCTAAACTAGGTTTCTTGTATCCTAGAAACAATGATTTTAATCTCTATGGATACTCCGTAGTGACTATGGTGGCTATAACATTGACAAGAAATCAACATCAGGAGGATGTCAATTTCTTGGTGGAAGGATCATCTCATGGTGATGCAAGAAACAATCCTGTGTCTCTACATCAACTGCTGAACCTGAATACATTGTTGTTGCTAGCTGATGTGCTCAACTGCTGTGGACTCAAAATCAGATGTTGGACTATGGATTCAACCTTATGAGCACTCCTATCCATATTGACAATAATAGTGCCATCTCCATCACTGAAAATCCGGTGAAGCACTCCAAGACAAAGTACATTGATATCAGGTACTATTTCATTAGAGATATTCATGAAAAGAATCTAATTAAACTAATCAAAGTTGATTCAATGAACAATTGTGATCTGTCACCAAAGCCTTTGATCAACAAAGATTTAAGTATCTTATAATAACTATTGGGATGATAAAGATTGATTAGATTACCTCTTTTGAGAACCTTTTAATGTGTAAAGTCTTATGTCAATACAAATTAAGCCCTGTTACAAAACATCTCTCTGAAATTTTCTAAGTATAAATTTCTTCCGAAGAGAAATTAACCCTCAGAAGTTATCTTCATATCTTCCGAAGCAAAATTTCTCCAAGGATAATTTTCTTCTCGAAAGAGTTTTTAGTCTCAAAAGAAGCGATTGATTTCATATCAGATCTACTTCCGAAGCTTAAAAAATCTCTCCCTCCGGAAAGCAATCTCTACTCTCGGAAGTAACCTTCGGAAGTAGGAATTGCCTCCGGAGACAAATTACCTTCAGAAATGTTTTATATTCAGAAGAAGATTTTACTATGTAACGGAAATCTCTTGGCCCCACATTGTAAAAAGTAAAGATTTTGTTAATGATATCAGATTATTTAACTAAATTAAACCTTACCGCCCGTGTCACTTCATCCACTAAACCGTCATTTTACCTTATCCTAACACTTTACCGCCATTCCACCCTCTTTTAAATAATCCAGACTATTCACTCTCATCTTCTTACCACAAATTTTACAGCCCTAGAAGTTTCCTTGCTTCCAAATTCACCCAAACTCAAGCTGCTTTACCTTCACTTTTACAATGGCCCTAAACCCTCAACACAACCAAGTCGCTCTTCTTGACTCTTCAAGAGATGCAGACTTCTCTGAAATCATCTCCTTCCTCACCCAATCATCCTACTACACAAGCTTGACTGTTAATCCGACACTTTACCTCAACCACATGACTGAATTTTGGGGAAATAGTCAGGTCGAAACCCTAAATGGGGTTCGTGTAATACGATCCCGCATTTGTGGCCAAGAGTTGGTCGTTTCTGAACAACTCATCAGCGACCATCTGGAGCTTCATGATGAAGGTACCCCTACTGAGTTCCCCAAGACAGATTTAGACAGCACCTACATCCTCATGGGATATGGTGGAGACGTGAGCAGGTCGACTGTCTACAAATTCAACTTCTCCTACAACTGGAAGTTCCTCCTGTACATTGTCCTTCACTGCTTGTCAAACAAATCTGGGGGATGGGATCAAATCCCATATGAACTAGGGTGTCTAGTTCATGGATTGGTGCGAGGCCTGCGCTTCAACTACTCAAGATTTGTGCTGCTCAATCTCATTGGAAATCTTCAGAGGGAAACATTTTTTATGTATCCCAAATTTCTTCAGCACATCATTAACTGTGAGCTGGACCGGAGTCGGCTTGTTTGTGCAGCCACCCTGTTTGTCCCTTACATGAGGCCAACCATCTTCAAGACATTGAAAAGGGTATCCACCAACTTCATTGGAAGGTACACTTCTTTACCTCCTAGTATGACTGAGTACATCGTTCCTAGTGACATCCTTGTTCACCCAACAGGTGATGAACCCATACCAACAACTGCAACCACAATGCCAACACTACCTTCTCCTCCCATCACCATTACCTACACAAGATGCCCCAAACGAACCCTTGTTCAATCTACTCTGATTGAACAAGCTCCTCCTATTCAACCTAAAAAGGCTAGAGTGGAACATTGGGCTCCCACTCAGTTTGAGGTCTCACCTTCCTTCACCATTGACCTCAATATGGGTCTTGAGTCTCCTCAGTCTCAAACCTATGAGCCCATTAGCCAATCTGAAAGCCCTCAGAGTGAGTCTTTACACTCCTTTGAGCACCAATAAGGGACAACCCATCAGAGGCTCAATGCCTGTAGACATTGACCAAGGTCCTGGGTCAGTAGGTTTAACCTCCTTATCTTTCACTGACCTTTTCTTTAAAACTGATAAAGAGATAACATCTCTCCATGGCAATGATGTTGATTTACAACACCCTCTCCAAGATCAACAGAGCCTAGAGAGACCTCTTATCTCTAGCCCCAATCAGAAAACCACTACTGAGGTGAGTCCCACTGATGTGGAGGGGACTCATGCAGATTCAGCTGCCACTACAGAAGGTGTCTTAATGGACCTTATGGAAAGTGGTAATGATTCTGATACTGAATCTTTGGCAACCATGCCTTTTGATGACTCTGCAAGAGACATCACTAAGCAAGGGAAACCAGGGTACCAAGAAACAACATCTAGTGGTGAGGCTGAACATACTAGTTATGTTACCTCATCTCCCCGTGATTCTTCAAAAGAAGATGAGGGAAGCATGAAACTCTTCATTACAGACCTACTATCTAAAGTCTCAAACCTTGAATCCAATGTTAGGACTTTAGAAGAAAGGTCCGCCACTCAGCAACTTGAGATTGACAATCTCAAGGCTCAACTAACTGAGAAACAGATTGAGAGATCTGTTAGGCATGTACCTGTTCAGGTCTCCTTGACCTCTTCCTCCAGCTCATCTACCTCTCAAGATGATGCTACCAAAAAGGGGGAGAGTGTTCAGAGATAAACATACGAGGACCCACATAGCCAATCTTCAACTTTTAAATATTCGGCTCCTATCACAACTTCTTCTAAGACATCTCAAGTCACTCTAACAATTGATTTAAGGATGCTCAGAGATCTCTACAGCTTCTTTTCTCAGTTCTTGTTGAGATTTGCTCGTGATCAGCCAAGTCTTGATGCTGCCATGATTTACTTTGGAGCTGAAGAGCTTCAGAGGCTACTGCTGCACCTTCTAACCACTGTGGACGAAGTTGGTCAACCTAAGGTCCACATGGAATTGAGATTCAATTTGAAGGGGAAATGGGGACTGATGGTCGAGCAACTGAACCAGTTGGGACAGAATCTGCATTCCCTTTTACTTCCGAAGCTAAAGTTAAAGCCTCGAAAGAACAAGCTGAATCTTCCAAAGCTGAAATGGAAGCTGCAGAAGGACTGTTCAAAATGTCCAAGGAACTGAACATCACAGGTGCAATCCTTGAAATGGCATCTAAGGTGAACAGTGAGGACTTTCTGGTTCAACCTCCTATCCAGACACCATCTAAAGAATGAAATTAATAAAATGCTTACTCAACACAACATCAGAATCATCAAGCTAAACAACCTTCATCAACTCAAATATTTTTCAAACAGCCGTAACTGGCCAACTCATCCCCACTAGCCACCAATACACCAGCAAGAACTAGCAACTCAAAAGAATCTGGGCTGATCATTCTTCAAGATGGAACTAGTGACTGGAGTTTGTATGAGAAGGAAGTCTTAGAAGAAAACCAATCTCTAATGGCTCACATGGAAAACAAAGTTCCACCCATGGCAAGTGAGGTAAGAGACAGTTTATGTTCATCAATATGTGTTGAGGAAGTACAAAGATATAGAGTCCATGCTCAACAATTAGCTGATAAAGTTAAAGAAACAATGATTTTGAATGAATCTCATGTAAGAGAACATAAATTATATCAAATTAAAATTAACTCTTTACAAAAGGATTTAGACAAAATTATTTCTGAAAATTATAGTTTGAAAGCACAAGTCGAGCATCTAACCACTTCCTTAACCAAATCCATGGCTGATCATGCATCAACTGAAGTGAAACTTCAAAAGTTTCAAATCTCATCTTAGCAATATGAGAAATTATTAAATCTCATATTGAATCAAAGAACGGGTATGGGTTGGGTTATAATGTTGTGGCACCTCCTATTAACAATAACTGTGTTCCTTTGCCTCAATCAATGACAATAATCTGTCAAAACATTTTGTGCCAAGCACTAATATAGGAACTAGCTTTAATCAACCAAAAATTGATAATAAATCTTAGGTGAATGAAACTGAGTCTTCTGAATCAGAAAAGATTATCAATTGAATTTAGAATCTGACTCTGATGAGTGGGATGACTTGGATGATTCTGATGAAAATGATGATGATCTTCTCAATAAGGGTAAGAATGTTGTTTTTGAAACAAATATCCAAAAATCCTTGAAGAAACAAAGCTTCTATATCCTCCTAAACAAAGAAACATGCCGAAGACCATCTGCAAGAGAATAGCTCAATTAAATGAAGGTCTTTAAGAGCTAAATTAGCAACAAACTTCTTCCAATGAAATAATGAGAAGTCTGCCTCTACTAAGGAAAGACACAATCCATGGAAAAAGGAAAGAAAAAGACATCAGCAGATCATCAGCAGAAGAAGAACCTCTCTCCAATACCGGATCTACGAAAAAAGAAAACTTCTTTAGTAGAAGTTTGTTAGGACCATTTAGGTATGGAGTACTAACTGATTTACATATATACCAAACAAATAGTACGAAATCCTATTTGATTGGCGATCCAATCAGAGTGAATGCAAGTATAATCGATCTAAGAATGAATCTAAACGTTAAGAATGATTGTAAGATGATTAACTGCAATCTTTGAACTTGGAACATGTTTCTTTGGGTCTCTGGACGGCTATGGTACGATTTTGTGCGTAGGGGTTCGAATTATTTTTTTTCCATGAACTAAGTGGTATTTATAGGTTAGGGTTTTCCATTCGTGCGATTGAACCATTTTCATGGTTCAGTCGTATGACTGAAGCATGCGGTTGATCCATTCGCACGACTGAAGGTCCAGTCGTGCGACTGAGTCAATCTCATGTCACAATCGTGCGACTGATCCAATATCCTGGTTCAGTTGTGTGACTGGTTCATTAGCTAGAAGTATTCATGCGTATGGTCCATTAGCATGGTCCATTCACAGAGAACTTCACATGATTAAGTTTAAGCACGCTTCTCAATCATTATTGACTAAGAACTATGTAAACAACCACAAACCTATATAGTTAGTTCAATATGCATTATCACATAATAATCAATGAAATATTAAACATTATAAGCATCACAAACACATTACATTTCATTCATACCCATTCAATTACATATACGTAAGACATGAAAGGCATTTTACATTTGAGCTTCTAAACTAGGTACACATGTATCTACAAACTCCCCCTTGGACCTAGTTTACTCTATTGTCTAACATTCTTCATCAGCTCTTCAAAATTCTTATACTTCTCCTCTCTTGTAGCTCCAGCATGTATCTCAAATACGAAACAGAGCCTTATAACATTTTGGAATTGGAGGTCTTGTACAATGTCTTGTGAATCATAAAACAGTGGCCACTTGTACAATGTGTATACATCATCAGCAGACAAGTTTGTTAGCCACATTGGGTCAAATACCCGAATAGTATTCATTTGGCCCTCTTTTTGCAAGACTATAATAGCTTCACATGTTCTCCAATCATAGTACCACCACTTAAAGTGTGGAGTGAAGTCCTGTGGCATTTTCATTAGTTGTTTATTCAACAGTTCTATTTTCTCTTTATAACTGTGCTTATTTTGTTTCAAAATCATGTTTGCTTCTGTGCACAGTTGTAAATCATTTACTAAGCTATCATTGTGATCTAATAACCTAGCAAATTTTGAGTCTATTCTTTCTCTAAATTTGTTACATTCAATGCAAGCATGACTAGCAAACAATTGGTCTTTGGTACATACCTTAGAGGATTCGGTTGAATCAACCATCATAGCAGAGTCTGACTTTTCTGGTGCTGGTGATTCTGAACATTTTGTGCATGAACCCTCTTCATTCAGGTGATCGACCACATTTGCAGTTTCTTCATTATTTGACATCACGAGTTCAACTGCTATATCCCTTCGCTTGCAGAGTCATCATCCAAACCCTCAACGCTTGCAATGTTGGATTCTCCCAGAGATACAAATCGAAAGGTCCAATCTTGCCCTTCGTCATCTTGAGCAGTCAAGGCCTTAGGATCCTTGCTTGACAATGTAGGACTACTTGTGGGTTTATCTTGATGATTGAAGGATGAGAATGGATTACCATTACCTGTCTTCTTGGGCTTAACACATTCACGTTTGAAGTGCCCCTTTTCTCCATAGTTAAAACAGATAAATTTGGTTTTGTCAAAACCAAAGGTTGTATCCTTTATGGCAATCAGGTTCTGTCATGTCTTCTTAACAAACTTCTTTGCCCTCCGGACAACACTTGCCAATGCCCATATGATATCCATTCTTTCCAGCTCAGTCTCGTCTACTTGCTCGTAGTCTTCATCTGCCAGATGGCAGTTTCTAATCTTCCTCGCAACTAGACCATCATAGGAGTGAACAACAGCTGCTAAGAGATCCATATGCTCCTTTGCAACCTCTATAGTCACGTTACCGAGATTCTCGGTCTTCAATTTTGTAGCATTGGCTTCAGGTTCTATATATTGGGTGCAAGACGACCCTAACGTGTTAGATCCTGAAGTAGTGGCTTGAGATGGAGCGGCTGAACTCGACACGAATGTCGTTTGAAGTGGCGCTCCTGACATTTTTTCTTGAGGAGTTGAGTTGTAAAGGGACGGGTTCTGATCATATGACAATTTTTTAGACCTGTACTTCATCCTCAACTCTTCCTCTCTTAGCTTCAGAATGAAATCGTTGATATCCAACTTCTCCAGCATATCATTCTGTCTGAGGTTTGACAAAAATGAAACCCACTTTTCTGGCAATCCATCTGCGAAATTCGACACCTTGTCTCCATGGAAGTAACAACCCCATGAGTGTGCAGCTCAGTCATTAAGTGGTAGAAACGGTCTATAACGTCATCCAAACTCTCCTTACCCATTGACTAGAAGTTATCGAACTCCTTCTTCAAAGCCTTAGCCTTTACAGCTTTTAACGATGCATTCCCGTCATACCGCTTTTCCAGAGCATCCCATAGCTTCTTTGCTTGCTTGTTCTCAGAAAACTGATGGAATATATCCTTAGGAATTAACCAAGTTAACAGAGCATACACCTTCTTCTCTGCATTGTACTTTACCTTTTGGCTATCAGTCATGCCGCCTATGGTAAGTTTAACTCCATCTGTACCAACCGGCATGCTATACCCTGTCTCAATTGATTCCCACAGATTAGGATCTACTCCATTTAGGTATATCTTGAACCTTTGCTTCCATGGATAATCATCTAATGTTATGAGCTTAGGAGGCTTATTGTGATTCCCCACTTCATGTTCTAGAAGCAATAGATTCTGGATCCGTGAATCCCTACCTGCGGTGAATGCTAAGTACTGATATTCCATTTCTATTTACTTTGGATTTTAGAACAAAACTATTGTACTTGTGCGAATGAAAGAATGCGATTGGGCTATTCGTGCGATTGAACAAGGCAGATGGTTCAATCGTACGACTGAACTAATGCGGATGATTCAATCGGGTGATTGAACAGGTACGGATGAAGAATGCGAATAATGATCTTCAGTCGTGTGAATGGATGAACGACTGAGCCAATCGTGCGTATGAGTGGTGCGAATGGGTTCGGTCGTGCGTATGAGTGGTGCGAATGGATTCAATCGTGCGATTGAGTCAATCGTGCGACTGAAGGCTACTGTTTTTGCAAAAACGAAGGTTTTAAACACTTTGACGCAAAAACACGAATTTCTCATGAACCCTAATTGCCGTATGCCGAAAAACGTTAACTTTTTGACCTGGAGACGTCGAAAACACTGTTTGACACAAAAAAGATTAAGTTTTTGAGTGAAAAAGGTGATTTTTATACCAAAATCGATTGAATCACACGCAAATCAAGAGCCAAAGCTCTGATACCACTTGTTAGGACCGTTTAGGTACGGAGTACTAACTGATTTACATGTATACCAAACCAAATAGTGCAGAATCCTATTTGATTGGCGATTCAATCAGTGAGAACGCAAGTATAATCGATCTAAGAATGAATCTAAACATTAAGAATTATTGTAAGATGATTAGCTACGATCTATGAACTTAGAACAGGTTTCCTTGGGTCTCTGGATGGCTAGGGTACGATTTTGTGCGTGGGTATTTGAATTGTTTTTTTTTCACGAATTAAGTGGTATTTATAGGTTAGGGTTTTCCATTCATGCGATTGGACCATTTGCATGGTTCAGTCGTACGACTAAAGCATGCGGTTGATCCATTCGCACGACTGAAGGTCCAGTTGTGCGACTGAGTCAATCTCATGTCACAATCGTGCGACTGATCCAGTCTCCTGGTTCAGTTGTGTGACTGGTTCATTAGCATGAAGTATTCATGCGTATGGTCCATTAGCATGGTCCATTCGCATGAGAACTTCACACGATTAAGTTTAAGCACGTTTCTCAATCATTATTGACTAAGAACTATGTAAACAACCACAAGCTTGTATAGTTAGTTCAATATGCGTTATCACACAATAAACAATGAAATATTAAACATTATAAGCATCACAAACACATTAAATTTCATTCATACCCTTTCAATTACATATACGTAAAACATGAAAGACATTTTACATTTGAGCTCCTAAACTAGGTACACATGTATCTACAAAGTTAATCATGATTTAGTAGGTGATCTACAGAAGAGGAATTCAGCAACAAACAAACAAAAGCTTCACAAACCGGAAAAGAAAGAATCTACAAAGATGAAGAAGGATGAAAAACCTCAAAAGTTGGCAAACCATAAGAAAGTAAATGATTCTGGGAAAGAATTAGATGAGAAGTATTGCAAATGGTGTGACATGAAAAAGCATAATACTGAAGATTGTTACTTCAGTAACTACTGTTCTATTTGCAATATGAATAATCACATGACTGCTGATTGCTACTTCAACAAATTGTGCTATCTGCAACAAAAATAACAATTCCACTCAGGAATGTTATTTCAATAAAAAGAACAAGAAAAAAGGCACAAAGAAGAAAGAATCAGATAAGTCTGAATCAGACACTCAATCTACTGATTGTGAAAAGGGTTCAAAACTAAAGAAGTCTGAACAAAAATCAAAGTCAAATTCAAATGATAAAACATCCTCAAGTGCTCATCCTTCAAAGAAAAGATAAACTTTCCAGCAATCATAAATACCTCACAAAGTGTAGTTTTGACTGATAAGGAAACAAAGGATCATGATGTATTCTTTGATAATTTTGAAAAGGGAATTCATATACCTCTTTCAAAAACAAAATATTGTGAGACATTTAATCATAAAGTTTCATTATTAAAACCAAAGTCTCAAATGAACAAACATGAGCTGAATCAAGAAGAAATTAGGAAATAAGAACCTAGTTCATCAACATCCCCTTCAACAGAATCATCCTCATATAGAACAACTCAGAATGAATCAAGCAAAACTAAAACTGAAACTTCAAGACTTATTCATGAAGGAGTAACTATTTTAGACAATGCTGGCAAACCTAAGATCATTAAGGCTTGGGTTGTCAATTCTAACTAATTTACTTCTGAATGCATGAACAACATTGGAGAGCTGACAACAAGTGATATGTTGATAGTGGTTGTTCCAAGCATATGATAGGAAACTGTTCACTTCTCTATGATTTCAAACATAAAAATGCTTCTTATGTGGCATTTGGTGGGGATAAAAAGGGAGGTAAAATTGTTGGTGAAGGAATGGTAACAAATGGTGTGCTCAAGTTTGAGAAAGTAAATTATTGTGAAAATTTACAGTATAATTTACTGAGTGTGTCTCAAATTTGTTATCAAAATTATACCATATTATTTGATAATACTAACTGTTACATTCTTAAGCCAGGTTTTTCTATTCCAGAAGAATGGGTCCTTCTTAAAGCATCATGAAAAGAAAACACTTATGTTTTGGACATGAAAAACGCCCCACTCACAAAAAAATGAAACATGCCTTCTATCTAAGTTATCAGAAGATGTATCTAGATTGTGGCACAGAAGGCTTGTCCATTCTAACATGAAGAACGTGAACAAATTGGTAAAAAATGACTTAGTCATTGGAGTACCAAAGAAAGAGTTTCATTGCTCAACTCACTGTTCTTCTAGTTATAAAGGAAAACAACATATAGTGTCTCATAAATCCAAAATTATCAATACTAATACTACACCACTCAAATTGCTTCACATGGATCTGTTTGGTCCTACCAATGTGATGAGCATTGGAAAAAAGCACTATTGTTTGGTGATAGTGGATGATTTCACAAGATTTACATGGGTCTTTTTCTTAAAACAAAAGAGTGAAACATCAGTAACATTAATGGACTTTGTGATCAAGATTGAGAATCAACTTGATGCAAAAGTTAATTTCTTTAGGAGTGACAATGGTACTGAATTTGTCAGTTTTGAACTGGATTCATTTTGCAGCAGCAAAGGTATTGCAAGGCAATTCAGTGCACCAAAAACTCCACAACAAAATGAAGTTGCTGAAAGAAGAAACAGAACTCTCATTGAAGCAGCCAGAACAATGCTAGTTGATTCACAATTGCCTTTTAGGCTGAGGCAGTGAATACTGCATGCAATGTTCAAAACAGAACATTAATTGTCAAAGAACACAACAAAACTCCTTATGAGCTCTTATTTAAAAGAAAACCGTACATAGGATATCTTAGAGTTTTTGGATCTCATGTATCAGGTTTAAAAGTAAAAGAGTCATTGGGAAAATTTTTAGAAAAAGCATATGAAGGTTTTTTTGTTGGATATTCTTCAACATCTAAATCTTATAGGATCTATATTCCACAACATAATATTGTGGAAGAAACTCCTAATGTATCCTTTGATGAAACTTTATTTACTAAATCAGTTAAAGGTTCATCATGGTTGTTTGACATAGATGCTCTTACTGAATCATTTGACTATGATTAGTTAAACACTGTAGGATCTGATGAAGTATGTTATCCATTTGTTCCACCGCATATGAATGAAGTAACATTATCAGCTGATCCTCCAAGGATACACACATCCTCAAGTGGAAACACTTCAGCAGCAGAAGCTGACACTGCATGTGGAGATGAACACTATGCATCCAGAGATGTGAATGTTGTCCTTTCATCAGATCCATGCTCTCAAGTGAATACAACAAACATTGGAAATGTTTCAAGTCCTCACTTATCATCCGGAGAAGTTCCTGTAACTCATACGGAAGAGCTAAATGATTCCGGAGAAGTTCCTATAACTCCTTCGGAAGAGCAAACTGATTCTAGAGAAGCCCTTACAGCTCATGCAGAAGACAAACTTGATGGTGCTGAAGATCATTCAACACCACATGTTGAAGAATTTGACTACTTTCTAAACTCTCAACCTAGTTTGGATCAAACTACAACAATGGATATGACTAACTTGGAATCATCTATTCCAGTTGAATCAACTCCATCATCAAGAATCAATAAGACTCATCCAGTCAACAACATCATTGGAGATCTTACAAGAGAACTCCAAGAAGCCAAAGTGGTACTGCCAACATTTGTCTCATCAGTTGTTTTTTTCACAAGTAGTTCCTCCAAACATCAATGCTGCTTTAAAGGACAACAGCTGGATTGAAGCTATGCAAGAAGAGCTTCAATAATTTAGAAAACAAAAAGTATGGTCTCTAGTCGATTTATCTGAAGGCCAACATCCTATTGGAACAGGTGGCTATACAAAAACAAACTGGATGATAGAGGGGTTATGGTAAGAAATAAAGCAAGGTTGATTGCTCAAGGATACACAAAAGAAGAAGGAATAGACTATGATGAAGTTTTTGAAATAGTTGCAAGAATTGAAGTCATAAGAGTGTTCCTAGCTTATGCATCATATAAGAAGTTCACTGTGTATCAAATGGATGTTAAGTGTGCATTTCTATATGGGAAAATTGATGAGGAAGTTTATGTGTCAAAACCCCCTGGTTTTGAAGATCCTCATTATCCACATAGGGTATACAAGCTAGATAAAGCCTTGTATGGTCTTCACCAAGCACCAAGAAAGTGGTTTGAAACACTATCATCTTTCTTGCTCAAGCATGGCTACAAAAGAGGAACCATTGATCAGACTCTCTTTCTCAAACAAGAACATCAAGATCTCTTAGTTGTTCAAATATATATTGATGACATTATATTGGATCAACTAATAAGAGATTGTGTTTAAATTTTGAAAAACTGATGAAATCTAAATTTCAGATGAGCTCAATGGGAGAATTGACTTTCTTTCTTGGTCTTCAAGTTCATTAAAAGACAGATGGGATATTCATCAATCAAGAAAAATACATACATCAAATTTGAAGAAATACAATCTTGCTGATGTAACCTCATGCAAAACACCAGTATTAACAATTGAAAAGATTGTACCTGATCCTTCAGGAAAATCTATTGATCAAAGATTATATAGATCAACATTAGGATCTCTTATCTATTTAACTTCCATTAGACCTGACATTATGTTTGCTGTGTGTGTGTGTGTGCTAGGTACCAATCTGATCCAAAGGAGTCTCATATGAATGCTATGAAAATAATCTTCAGATATCTTAAAAGAAAACCAGGACTTGGTCTTTGGTATCCAAAAGATAGTGACTTCACACTCTACTCATATTCATATAGTGACTATGGTGGATGCAACAGCAACAGAAAATCCACAATTGGTGGATGTCAATTCATCGGACCAAGACTAGTATCATGCAGTGCAAGAAACAAACCAATGTATTTTTATCCACAGCTGAGACTGAGTAATAGCTGCTTCAACTGGTTGCTCTCAACTTCTTTGGTTGCAAAATCAATTGCTTGACTATGGTTACAACTTCCTACAAACTTCAATTTACATAGACAATCTACTGCTATTTTTATAACTACTAATCCTGTGCAACATAGTAAAACAAAACATATTGAGATAAGATATCATTTTCTGAGAGATTGCTCAGAAAAGGGTTTGATTAAGTTAGTCAAAGTGGATACAATAAATAAGCTTGTTGATTATTCACTAAAGCCTTTGATTCAATCAGATTTAATTTTCTAATTGACTCTCTGGGAATGATTAACTTAGATCAATCAATTAGAACAAACAAAGAAAAACAAATGATGCCTCGTGCATGACATATGCTTGGGAAATGATAGTACACTATATCTTTGTTTATTCCTGAATTCTTAAATATCATTAAATCTAAGCAAGTTTCTTGATATGTGAGTAGGTTCATCTTGAGTGGAAACTACACTTAGTGCATGCCAAACATAATGCAAAAGATTGATGTTGTGAGAAACTTCATTTTGAGGACACAAAGTGAGTCTTATTCTGATGTGATCAAATCACTCATCTAAGCACACTATGTACCACACTTTATAATATCTATCTTTGCAAATCATACTCCCTCTGTTTGGTAAACAAAGACCTGGGTCTATGATCATCATGTTGTATATTAGTATCCAAATGGTGAAAAGATCATGATCCTCATCATCCCTATGTTTGTGTAAACAAAGACTTGGGTTAAAGGCACCTATGTTTTACGTGAGTAAAGACCCAGTGACCTGATGATAATCATATCTAAGCTTTCAAAAGAATCCTATATGATCAATTGTATATTAATCTAGAGCTTTTACATCAATGCATTAATGAGATGTCGAATGTATCTCAAGATAGAACTTATAACTTAAAGTACATAGTTATTAAGTGTGAAAAAATGATGATTTGACTTGCAAGGGAGGACAAAATCTTTGTGAATTGAATGTGAAGCCCATAATAGTTATTTCCTAATCAATATGAAAACATGATAAACAACATGCCTAGTTGATACATTAGCTCTTGTATGGATTTAAGTGGACATTATACTTGCAACCAGAACTATGTTCAGGTATCAATTAAACAAAATAACTCATCAGGAAAAGGCTTAGCATTATAGTATGATCCCATCATATGCGTATATATGTTTGTGCATCATCATACAGTTACATATCACTCATGACATTCTGCTTAGAAATTTATGATAAATGCATTCTATCATCATTAATCACAAATTTAGGGGGAGTAGAATTCATGAAGATAAGTTAATCAATCAGTAGCTTTGTCTAGTTCATGAAGATAAGTTAATCACAAATTTATGATATTTAAAGGCGGGGAGAAGTTTAAGGTAAACAAAAACTTGATGTGTGAAAATTATATATATTAAATTATTATAAAAACATTTTTAACAAATTAGTTTTAAAAATTGGAAATTCTCAACTAAACTTCACACAAACGGCAAGTGTACCGGTCGTGATATAGTAAAGTTTAGGTAAGTCCGGATATCGAATCCGTGGACACTAATGGCGGCTCTCGATAATAAACCTTTGTCGACTTCTAACCTAATTAATTTTAATATTTAAGTAACTAATATAATAAACAAAACAAACAATTTAACTAAAATTAATTATTGGAAACACGACGAAAGAAATAATCAAATAAGAATTCAAACTTTGAAACTTGAATACGATCAATATGTTAAATAACTACCTAGGCAGGGATCCAACTAACATGTAATGACATAAAGGTAATGGCTCGTATGGCTATCTCTAAAAATACGGATCTAGGGTTAACTAGGTATGTTGCTACTCCCTAAGAAACCAAAGACACGTGTAAAGCACTAGATAGATTTATTAAAATATATAATGGAAAATCACCCCTAGGTTATCTACCATAATGTCTTTAAGATTATATTTTCTAACCCTAAGACAAAGGACAACTTGATTAAATCCAATTAAATACCCTAAAACACTAACACCACGAATGAAAGGCAAAACACGCTTTCACGAAATCTGAACCTAACAAGCAATGGGTAGGAGGTTTTAAGCAATATCTATCACCCCAGGTCCTAGATAAGGTAGCACATTGAAAAATACCATCAAATCACAACCAATGCTCCTAAGATTATCTCTAATCAAAGTTTAAAATTAAAAACACAAAGTAATTAATTTTAACGTGCAAACCTAATCTAGATGTCACACAATCAATCAAGATAAAACATACACGAGCAGGGCAATAACATTTAAGTATAAAACAATACACGGGTTCATATTCAATTGAAATAATAATCAAGTTCTAAGATTAATATACAAATATATGAAATCAAAACTAAATATTTGATCAAAACATGAGTAGTTTTCAACCAAACCTAGGTAGTACTAAAAACTTAGCCACTCATAATGTTCAAAAACATCAAGAACAATAATAAAGTTTTAAACTTTAGAAACATAAATAAGAGAATCGACAAAACAAATAAATAATAAAAAAAACAAATTGAAACCGAATGATTTTTAGTGCTAAACGATTGCTCTTTGATCTTGCTTCAACTCCAAAGTTGAATAAAAAAATTGTTTTCTTCTTTCTTTTCCGAATTTTGCCGTCGGCTTCTTTTTTTTATTAGGTTTTTCTTCTTCTCGTGGGAATCCCCCGTAGGTTTTTTTTCGCTTCTGCCGTCTTTTGCTATATTCACCTCCAAATCCTCTCATGGGCTTCTTTTTTGGACTTTAATATTTAGAACCAAATGATGAAATCCTGCTTTGGAACCCACGTGGACTAAAAGTTCATATATGAACAATTTCATTTATTTGTTTATTTATTTATTGTTTATTTGTTTTAGACAAATAGCTTAATATATTATACAAATTAGCATGAGATAGATATTCAGAATATTTTATTGGTCTTAAGTTTTATTAGAAATTATATTTTTAGAGTTTGTGATATCTTAAAACTTATAAAATATGAATTTGAACTAAATGTGAATGAAATTATATCAAAACTACTTAAAATTTACTAGATGTGTAGGGAATATTTATATTTACATGTATAATTTAGACAACATCAATATGTTTGTGCATCGTCATACAGTTACATATCACTCATGATATTCTGCTTAGAAATTATGATAAATGCATTCTGTCATCATTAATCAAAATTTTAGGGGGAGTAGAATTCATGAGGATAAGTTAATCAATTAGCAGCTTTGTCTATTTCATTATCAGTTTGAAGAAATTGGAACCTGAGCACCAACTTAGCTCCTAGATACATGAAGTTTTTCTTTTAATTACTTAAACTTTCTTGTGCTCAATTGTTATGAATACAAAGTCAACAAGGTCCAAAAGCAATAAATGGTTCTAAGCAGTGGACTTGGATCATACAACAAAATAAGTTTTACTTCATAAGTGCTCTATAAGCATTAACAAATGCTACAGCGCGTCTTAAGCATTAGCAGAAGCTATAGTGTGGAAAGTTTAAAATGTCTATCCGTAGATTGGTAAACTACGAATGAGCAAAGCTCATAAAGTAAAATCTAATTTCATAGTTGGTAATCTATGAAAATTTATGTTATACTTAATCAGCAGAAGCTTTTAATTCATCCGCAGATGATATATGGTATCTGTAGATAATATGCGGATGAACTGAGAACTGAGGAAAAGTTAAATAGTTGAGGGTCCCATATTATTAAATAAATAAAATTAATGTGTCTGAGAGAGTATAAATAATGTTCTTTGACTTTAATATTTATTACTACTTTTTCATAACACTTTTCAGACATAGAAAAACACGCTCTCAACAAACTTTTCCCCCCTTCTATAACATTAAAATAAATTGCCGAATCAAAACATCAAACAAACATATATTTCTACTCTTAGATCACTGTGTTCGAGGTAAAACATGTCATAATGACCGTTTGATTCTTGTCTAATCTCATAAATGTTCGTATTCTCATATCAATAATGTGTTTCTAACGAAATCTTCTATTCTCATGAACAGATGGATAATCGATTTGTGAAAGAGCATAATGTGTGTGCGTTCCTAAACTCGGACGACCGTGCTTCTGAAGGGTGTCAAGACATCATTCGGTATCTAAGAAGATCCAAGCTGTTCTATGCCTTATCTGCAGAACCCGTGATTCATCAATCGCACATCTCTGACTTCTGGAACTCAGCACATATAGAAAAGATGGAGAAGTTATTGTAGCAGAAGTAAAGAACCAAAGATTAAAAGTGACTGAGCAAACTATCAGGGGAATTTGGAGTTAGGAGAACAAGAGTTGGTCACCCTGATGTGTTTGAGAATGAATACATAGAGAAAGTGTTCTTACAAATGGGGTATGATGGTGATTTTGCCAAGAGGAGATAAAGAAAGGAAGATTATGCAGCCTTACAGATTCTTATGCCACACTTATCTTAAGTGCATATCCAACAGGAAGTCTGGGCTCGACAGATTCTCAAGGCACATATCATCAGGAATCATTGGCATCTTTGAAGGAAGAATATACAACTACTCAAAGTACATCTTCAACTGTCTGAGTAACCACATCAAAATTCAAAAGGATGACAAAATGTTCATGTTTCCAAGGTTCCTACAACTGATAATCAATGGTGAATTGCCTGGATTAGAAAGAGATGGAGATGTGTTGGTGCAAGCTCATTTGAGTAGATTTGTCTTGAACAAGATCAGTGGAAGGTATGAAAGGGGAGACATGCCCATGTTTGCTCATGTGGTTGATGCTACTACAAACATTCCTCGAGAGCTTGTGTGGGAAGATCAACAGGAGAACTCTCCAACCAACTCTGTACAAGCCACACACTCACCAAATCTATCACTCATTCACCATCAACTGCAATCTCCACAACCTCCTTCTCCTACAAGTCAAAATACTCAACCTATCTCACCTACTCACTTTGTTCACACCCAACAATCTCCCTCATCCACTCAAGAAACACAACCCATCTCTCCATTTACTCAGCAATTATCTGAGAGTGTGCATACTGAACCTATTTCTATTACTCAGTCTGTAAACTCAATCCACTCTGGTGAGACTGAGTTGATTTCTCAAGCAAGTACCATCCTTTTGTCACTGTCCAACTATGAAGAACCGGTTGCCTCCAATCAAACAGAGCCGTTAGTGCACAACATGAATCTTGAAGCACAACCTCATCATGATAAGCACGATCAATCAAAAAATGAATGCTCAAGCTCAGTAAGTGTGGCTGCCCATACTGAAGAACATAAAGATGAGATTGCTGGCAAACAAGAAGAAAAGAGAGATGAAGAAAAATATGAGGAATTTATTGCTTACAATGAACATGATCTGAGTGATAATGACATCCCATTAAGCAAAAGCTACCTGGTGGCTAAGTACAACAAGCTTGTAGTGAAGTCTAACTTCAGAAAGCAAAGGATTAAAGAACTGAAAGGGATAATAACAGAAAATGATAATCTTTTGATGTAGTTGGAAACAAGGATCAAATGCTTAAGAGAAGATGCTAAGTGCAACAATGAGGTGATTGATGCCCTACTTCAACAAGATTCTGAGCTCAAAGAATCAGTAGAGAAAGAGAAGAGTAAAAATGAGAAGCTAAGGCTGAAGGTTGATCAAATGAATGGCTCTTTCTATGATCAATCAACTCTGTTGAGAAGAAAAAAAAAGAGGTTGATCAGCTGAAAATGAAATTATGTGCTCTTGAATCAAATTAACGAAAGGAACCAACTGAATCTTCCAAGCCTTTGATTCTATACTCAAGGAAGAGGAAGTATTTGGGTTGCACAAAGAAACAAGTTATCAATATTGAAGATTTCCTAAAAGGTCAAGGCATACATCATCAGAGCACACTCTTTCTATGAATGTCTCAACATCAAAGCAAGCAACTCTTGATAAAGCTGAAAGTGATGCTGAATGGCAAGAAGTGACTGAAGAGGTGCCTAACAAAGAACAAGAAGACTTAAAGGATGATGATCTTCTAACAACAAAAGACATAATGGAAGAAAGGCCTGAGTCAACTATGTTTATGACCCTAATCAACCATGGATTTCCATATGACATGGTTGAAAGGATGAATATGACTGAGATGAAGAACATACTGAAAGAGTTTGAGCTTGCAAGATTTATAATTCCAAATTATGACTCTGAAGCATTCAATACTTTCTAAACTATTCAGAAAATCAAGAAAGATCTTGGCCACTGTGATACTACAAAACTGAGCAAGTACAATATGATATGTTGGCAATAGGGTCACAACTACAAGGCACATGAGCTTAAGGGAAGAAAAGTTGGCGAACTCAGGAGGATGATGGAGCATGTAATGGCGGATGAGCTTGACATAGGGGTGAGATTCAGAACTGAAGCTCCAAACTCATCCTATGAGCAATAAAGCAAACTTTCTACTAATCCTGTAACTGTTGAATCCAAAGATCAGCACAAAGGTAAAGACAAGCTAATAAGAGAGCCAAGGGCAGTGATTCCTAGTAAAGTATGGCCTCTAGGCACAACTGTTAGAGAAATCACTGAACAAAAATCAACACTGATAGAGCTGTATGATCACATCACAACTCCTAGTTCTGTGGAAGAAAACATGATTATGGCCTGGAAATATGATCCAGACTGGGATTGTGTAATTATCAAAAGAACCTCTGGAAGAATCCAGTACTTCCATGATACAGAAGCATTTTTGAGCCTTCATGAGAGAGATATCAAGGATCTGCAAAGTCTATAATGTCTAACTATCCAATTCACTCAAGGGGAAGAGATTTCTCTATGTTGGTGAGAAAGTTAAAGACAAAATTCAAAGATGATGTGATTAAAGAAGCAAAAGGAGAGGATGATGAGTAAAAAGAAGATTAGAAAGGAAGAAAATATCAAGCACTAACTCCCCCACATTAGTTGATGATGAATTCTTAAGGAGAGTTGGTTATACTAAGAGGAAAACACCTATCATAACTAAGTGGGGATATGTTGAGAAAAAAAAAGAAATGGTGCTACTGAGGAATGCTGATGGAAAGAAAGGTGAGAAGATAAGAATCTTCGACCCAGTAGAAATCAAAATGCTCCATCCAAGCTACACATCATTCTTACATGATAAATTCTTCCTAAAGCTGTCTGATGAAAAAGCTCAGAATGATTTATGCTTATACATACATTTAATACAGTGGTGGATAAGCTACATGTTAAAGCATACAAGAGAAGAAGGTATAATGCTAGGATGCTGAAGGGAGCCAACATTGAAGATATATCAGAACTGAGAATTTCAGAAGAAGATGAACTGGAAATTGTTAACAATCAATGTGTTGTGGAAACTCTCACCACAGAAGAAGATGTATTGGGGCTGAATTTTGAGACACTCCAAAGGATATGCAGAATGGAGATCAAGTACAAATACAATGATCAAAAGGATGCAGTATCATATTTCAACAAGAAAATGGTTTCAAGATTAAAGGAGCTTTTAGTTTTGAAGAGATGATTACAAGTATCTAAGCTTAAGGAGGAGTATTGTTAGGTCTAGGATAAGTAGATCTAGTTCATTTTGTAAGGATTAGTACTTAAATTAATATCTGTAATGAATGTTTGTAATTCATTATTGTGTATGTATTAAATGTATAGGTTAACCCATATATATGTGTGTTGATGTGACATCCGGTAAATTTACGTTACCAAACTCCGTTAGTTCCGTTAAGTCTTGTATACACGTGTCGTGACACACACTAGTTGTCGTTGAACGTTGGTGACCTAATAATAATGATTAATGTTAATTTGATGTGAATCTAAGTGATTATGTGATATTGGGTTATGTTATGTGTTTACACATTTATAATCGGTTAATTAAAGAATTTATCGCGTAACGCGGAAACGTGTCTGTTTATTCGTATGTCTTGTGTTTTTATAAAGATAAGATATATAATGAACTTTATAAGTTTATATCTTTATATCATGAAGTTAAAAACACTTTACAAAGAGTTTAAGTTTAGTTTTTATAAAATACCAAAACACAAGGGTTTAAAGGGTAAATATGTAAATAAATTAATTAAAACAAACCCTAATCTCCTAAACATCACCTTCGGCCAAAACCACCTCGAAACACCTCCCCATTCGAAATCAGCCTCAAAATTTAGCAAAACATCATTTAAGTAATCGATTTCAAGTGCTAGAAGACAATTGGATCTCCATTCACAAGTATACACGCGAATTAAAGGTTAGTTTGGGTTTGGTTCAAGTGATTCTTCTTGGCCGAGACTGTAGTTCGATTTTGATGTTATGGGTGCTGAATTTGGTAAATTGATGATGTTAATATCTTAGTTAGGTTGTATGCATGTTAGTTAACGTCGATTATGGAAGAAAGATTGGATTTTGATGCATTGTTCATAGACTTTAATCCTAGTCAAACCTAATTCGAATTCTAGTATGATTTTGTATGATTGATCATTGTTTGATGAATGTTTGATGATAATTGGGTTGTATGAATGTTAGAATACGTTGATTATGCAAGAAAGTTAGGATTTTGATGCATTGTTCATAGGTTACTAAGAATAGTAACTTTATTTGCATGTAGTAGTGATCTATTGATGGATTGATGTTATGGATGGGTTCATGATGATAATTAGATGCTAGATTGATATTATGAATGCTAGAAATCTTTAATTTGATGATGTTGATCATAGCTTGCCAAAAGTAGAAACTTTTGTTTATGAAGATTGTTGGATTGAGGTGTTTAGTGTTGTTGATCATGTCTAGATGTTAGTATGAGCTTGAATTGGTATATTATTGATGAATTCATGCATACCTTGGATGTTTGATAGACTTTGGATGTTCTTTCCCAAAAAGGAAACTTTTTGTGTAAATGTTGAAGTATGATGTTGTGATCATGTTTGAGATGATAGGAACTTGCTAATATGTTCAAGGATGGATCCTAGTGTAATAGAACGTGTTAAACTAGTTGTATGGCATGTTTGGATGATCATGGGTGATAATTGGAATTGGTAATCATGTATGGTTTGGATGTTGTGTAGTAGTAGGACATCATGCTTGGGTCTGGTAATTGATTGTTGTGATGTTGTGGATGCAATGTATATGCTTAAAGAATTTGGTTGTGATCATTATACACGCGTGCGGATCTGAGGCCCCTACTTAGTGGGATTGGCAGGGTTTAGGATGTGAAGTCGTGAGTGGCTTCACATGGCATGTGATGAATGGTTGAACCTTGTATGACATGTTAGTTGTATTGTAGCTAATGGTTATGTTAATGTCTAGATTCGCATGACTTGTATAGTAGTTGATTGTATGATGATCTATGTGATACACCGGGTTGATATAGCATATGTATGATACTGTTGAATGCTTATCATGTATGTTGTATGTGCTCATTGGCTTTGTTGAATTATAACTCATAATGTCACCAACGGGTCAAACGGGTCAACTAGGTCAAACGTGTCTATTTGTCTGGAAGCTTGAGTCTTTGATTTTGGTATGATTAGGGTTTCACATGTCTTTTATTTACACGTACTTATGTACTCACATGATCTAGGTAACCTGTGAAGGTTGGCTATCCTCTCGTTTCTCAAAATAAACCCTAAGTACTTTGCATACATCAGGTGAGTTCATGCCCCACTCTTTACTTAATATCTTTTGGGGGAGATAGCATACTGGTATTATACGAACGCTTTCACTATTTAAGTTGTGTATAATATTAATATAGTGTGTTTACCATGAGAAAAGTCCTCACACTTTTGAATTGTTAATATTTAATAGCGGGGAAACTTGGGTAGTACTACTGGGTCTGACGAGCCCCACCTGTGTGACTCGAGGTCAACCGGGTGCAATTTGTCCTATTGATCATTGTCACGACATGGTAAGTCGTGACAGGAGGCAACAACTATCACAGTCAGCTTCAATTGCAAAATCACTATGTATTAATATTTGTTGATAATAGACTAGCTATCTATTACCATACACTGCTTATATTTATCGCAACTGTTATATGTTTATTGAACTCAAACTCTTGAACTCACCAACCTATGTGTTGACATTTTAGTATGCTTTTCTCAGGTCCTTAACTTGCTTGCCATAGGAGCACTGCACGGTCACTTCATTTAAGACATTATGCTTCAAGACAATGTGACATTTTAACAATTATGGTTACTTTTGGTTTGGCACTTGTTTTGCCATGAGTTATACTTTATTGACTTGGGTTGTTTTCAAAAACGCTTCCGCATTATTTAACGTTGGTATTTGGTTGATTTTGTTATGTTATGGCATATAGAGTCGTTCTGAGTAACTATTGACTGTGATCCTGGTTTGTTCACACGCCTCGCGGTAAAACTCCGCAAGTGGATTTTGAGGGTGTGACAGATTGGTATCAGAGCCATTGGTTATAGGGAACTAGGTTGCATACACACTAGACTATAACCGCACAGTTAGTTAGTTACCTGTTTCTTGTTCCATCGACTGTACACTCATTGGCATACACATCACATTATCTGCAGCATGGCATCGTCTTCAAGAGCTCCGGGTAAACGACCCGAATCACCTACACGATCTGAATCCCCACCTCCCGCACCTGTACCTGATGATGGATTCGATTGGCCCAGACTGGCTTATCCCCGAGAGGAGATTGACTGGGATCAACCATTCGCGTTGATGAAGCGTGACCCTCCGCGTGACTGGCGTTCTTATCCTAGGTTTGTTGACCACATCATGTTTAGGGAACGCGTACCTGTCCTAAAGCCAAGGACTAGGAACAATGCCAATCAACCCATGTTTCACTCCCACGAACGGCGCAGTCCAACGAGCAACTGATTGCTGCACTAATGGCTGCACTGGATACTGAACAGCATCGTGTGAGACGACTCACGGGTGATGTCTGTACACTACAGCAAGAGGTGTACAACCTGAGACATCAATTGGACGAACTCAAGGAAGAACACGGGAAGACGCTGAACGGAACGGTTGTCACCATATGAGATGGTGTTATGGCACTCCAAGGACGCGTGACTGCTCGTGAACAGCGGGACGCCATAGCCGATAATAGGATTGCCACTTAGAAGCTCAACTAGCAGCACTCCAGATTGCTATAGCTCCTGCTCCTGCCGCAGACTCTGAGGATGAGGAGGATCCCGAGGAGGGACCCGAGGAAGAGGAACGGAGGAGATGGAGGATGATAGTGATGGGTCAGACATTGTCGATTGATTTCTTTATATGACTTAGACTACGTAGTGTTTTCTTTTTGAAACCTATGTGGGAAGGGTTGTTTCCCCACACGAACGACAAAACTTCAATTTTGACATTGCTAAATACATTGTGACTTATTGCAATTTATTTACTTGGTTATTATTTTGGTTAAGAATGTTGTGGTTGTGATGATATGTTATTTCTTTCATTTACTGTTTACTACGCTTCAATGAGTTAAATGTGTATGATGTTACTCATTATTGTATTGTGAATATAAAGTGAAAAGAATGGACGCTCGTGGACGTGGACGTGGACGTGGTCGTGGACGGACGTGGACGTGGCACCGGAGAACAGGGTGGTGGTGCTATTAACATGACTCCTGCGGAATTGGCTGCTCTAATTAATGAGCATGTTCAGGCGGCAGTGGCTGCTGCCCATGCGGGTCAACGGCAGGTAAACAATGATAGAAAAACAAATCTGATATCCTTTATAACTATAGGGGATGTTTGATTAATGTGTGTTGTGTTAAAACAGGACCACCAGTGTGTACATACAAGTCCTTCATGGACTGCAAACCACACACCTACAGCGGTACAGAGGGTGCTGTAGGGCTTGTACGCTGGTTTGAGAAGACTGAGTCCGTTTTCTCCAAATGTAACTGTCCACCGGCGGATCAAGTAAAGTATGCCACCGGGACTTTGGAGGGTGCTGCCCTGTCATGGTGGAACGCGCAAGTCCAGATGCTTGGACAAGCGATGGCAAATGGACTCCCCTGGAATGAGTTCAAGGATATGATGATCGAGGAGTACTGTCCTCGAAATGAGGTGCAAAAGTTGGAGATGGAATTCTGGCAGCTCAAGATGAAGGGTTCAGAAATTGAGGCTTATACAACCCGTACTCATGAGCTGGCCACATTGTGTCCAGGAATGGTTAATGAGACACATAAGAGAATCGAGCACTACATACGAGGTTGGTGCCTGAAATCCAAAGTATGGTAACGGCTTCTAACCCGACTACGATCAGCAGGCCATCCAGATTGCTCACAACTTACTGACAGGCGGTAGAGCAAGGGCGGTACCCAAACGGGGCGCTGTGGTGAGCGTGCCCGACAACAAAAGGAAGTGGGATGCTCCCAGCAACAGCAATAACAAATCATCATCATCATCGTCTGGCGGTCAACAACAATCCCAACAGCAGCAACAGCCAGTTCAGCAGCAACAGCGGCGGTTCGATAATAACCGCAATTTCAACCAAACTGCCCCAAATAACCAAGGACCCAGCGGTTACGGCGGCAGACATCCCAAATGCCCACGGTGTAACTACCATCACGTGGGACGGTGTGATAACTTCAAGTGTCAACGTTGTGGAAAGATTGGACACGCTGCGAAGGATTGCCGTGGTGAACTAATGAGGAGGCCACAACAACCTCAAGAAACTCCCAAGGGTTGTTTTGAGTGTGGGAAAGAAGGGCATTACAAACGAAACTGCCCACAACTAAGAAGGAACGGAAATGGCAACAACAACAACAACACCAATAATCATGGGAACAACAACAACAATGGCAATAATAACAACAATGGTGGAAATGGCACTGGAAATGGCGGCAATAGAGATGGAGCCAAAGGGAGAGCCTTCGTCATTGGCTCAGGTGAGGCTCTAAATGATCCCACAACTGTTACTGGTAGATTCCCTGTTAATGGTGTTTTGCTACGGTACTATTTGATACTGGAGCCGATAGGAGTTTTGTGTCCTTAAAATTCTGTAGTCTTTTAAGTGATATACCCTCTGCTTTAGAATCTAAGTACACTGTGGAATTAGCCGACGGTAAGCAAATCCATGTAACGCATATCCTTAAAGACTGTAGGATAGAACTTGCTGGTCATACTTTCGCTATAGATCTCATGCCTGTTACGCTGGGAAGTTTTGATGTTGTGATAGGCATGGATTGGCTCTCTAGCAAGCAAGCGGAAGTCATATGTCACGAGAAGATTATACGGATCCCGGTTGGTGATCAAATTCTTACTGTCAAAGGTGATAGGAGTGGTGCTGTGATAGGCATCATCTCGTATATGAAAGCTCAAAAGTTGTTACGAAAGGGCGCGTGGCTATCCTAGCACTTGTAACCGATAAGCAAAAGGAAGAAAAGAAAAGAGAATGGAGGATATTCCCGTAGTACGCGACTTTCCGGAGGTGTTCCCAGAAGATCTTCTGGATTACCACCGCACCGCCAAGTGGAATTCCAGATTGAGTTGACTCCCGGCGCAGCCGATTGCTAGAGCACCTTATCGATTAGCACCAAACGAACTACAGGAGTTGTCGTCACAACTTCAGGAGCTTCTGGATAAAGGTTTTATCCGACCTAGTACATCACCTTGGGGAGCCTGTACTCTTTGTTAAGAAGAAGGATGGCACATTCGGATGTGCATCGATTATCGAGAGTTAAACAAAGTAACAGTCAAGAACCGATACCCTTTACCTCGTATCGACGACTTGTTCGATCAGCTTCAAGGATCAAGCTATTACTCGAAGATTGACTTGAGATCTGGTTATCATCAACTCAGAGTTCGAGAGAAGAATTCCCAAGACTGCATTTCGTACTCGTTATGGTCATTATGAGTTCTTGGTCATGCCTTTTGGGTTGACTAATGCACCTGCTGTGTTCATGGACCTCATGAACCGTGTGTGCAAACCTTATCTTGATCAGTTTGTCATTGTGTTCATCGATGATATACTGATATACTCTAGGACCAAGGAGGAGCATGAAGAGCACTTACGAATGATCTTGGAACTGTTGAAAAATGAGCAGCTGTATGCTAAATTCTCAAAGTGTGACTTTTGGATAAGAGAGGTACAATTCCTAGGTCATATTGTTAATGAGAAAGGAATACACGTTGATCCTGCCAAAATTGAGGCGATAAAGAATTGGACTACACCCAAAACACCAAGTGAGATAAGACAATTTCTAGGATTAGCAGGATATTACCGCCGATTCATAGAAGGATTTTCTAAGATCGCACAACCTCTCACAGCCTTGACTCACAAAGGAACGACATACAAATGGGCTGAGAGTCAAGAATCAGCTTTCCAATTATTAAAACAAAAACTCTGTACTGCCCCGATATTAGCATTACCAGAGGGAACAGATGACTTTGTGGTGTATTGCGATGCATCCATTCAAGGATTGGGTTGTGTCTTGATGCAACGAGACAAGGTGATAGCTTACGCCTCGAGACAACTAAAGGTTCACGAGAAGAACTATACTACCCATGACTTAGAATTGGGCGCAGTAGTTTTTGCCTTAAAGATCTGGAGACATTATTTGTACGGTACCAAGTGCACAATCTACACCGATCACAAGAGTCTTCAACATATCTTTGAGCAAAAAGAGTTGAATATGAGGCAGCGACGTTGGGTGGAACTACTAAATGATTATGATTGCGCAATTAAGTATCATCCGGGAAAGGCGAACGTAGTTGCCGATGCTTTAAGCAGGAAGGAAACAGCTAAACCCCGACGGGTGCGAGCTTTACAGCTTACTATCAGTACCCAACTGCCCGAACAAGTTAAGGAGGCACAAATGGAAGCTTTAAAGGTGGAAAATATTGGTCTGAATTGTTAAGGGGAATGGATAAGCAGCTAGTGATGAAAGAGGATGGAATTCGATATTTCATGGATAGACTTTGGGTGCCTGTTCATGGAAATCTGAGAGATTTAGTTATGAGCGAGGCACACAAATCTAAGTATTCTATACATCCTGGATCCGACAAGATGTATCATGACCTAAAGGCTCACTATTGGTGGCCTAACATGAAAGCGGATGTAGCTACGTATGTGAGCAAGTGTTTGACCTGCTCAAAAGTAAAAGTGGAATATCAAAAACCATCTGGACTATTACAACAACCCGAGATTCCAATGTGGAAATGGGAACAAATCTCCATGGACTTTATTACTAAACTACCCGGACTAGTACTGGTTGTGACACGATATGGGTTATTGTGGATCGATTGACAAAGTCTGCTCATTTCCTTGCAATAAAGGAAACCGACAAGATGGAGAAGTTAACTCGCCTGTACCTCAAGGAGATCGTTTCGAGACACGGGGTACCGATCTCAATTATCTCTGACCGTGACGCTCGTTTCACGTCACATTTCTGGCAATCATTGCAGAAATCCTTGGGTACACGTTTGGATATGAGTACTGCATATATCCACAGACGGATGGTCAGAGTGAGCGTACTATACAGACGTTGGAGGATATGCTACGTGCTTGTGTGATTGACTTTGGGAATAACTGGGAAATCACCTGCCATTGGTGGAGTTTTCTTATAACAACAGTTATCACACTAGTATACAAGCAGCACCTTTCGAGGCGTTGTACGGGAGAAAATGTCGATCACCGGTTTGCTGGGCGGAAATTGGTGATAGTCAAATAACAGGTCCCGAGTTAATTCATGAGACGACTGAGAAAATTATACAGATACGGAACCGTATGGCTGCAGCGCGAGACAGGCAAAAGAGTTATGCTGACAAGAGACGGAAACCTTTAGAGTTTCAGGTTGGTGACAAGGTTTTGTTGAAAGTCTCACCATGGAAAGGCGTAGTTCGGTTTGGTAAACGAGGGAAACTAAATCCGAGGTACGTTGGACCATTTGAGATTGTGGAAAGAGTAGGTCCAGTAGCCTATCGATTAGCCCTACCTGATTCGCTAAGTGGAATTCATGATGTATTTCACGTGTCAAACTTGAAGAAGTGCATAACTGATGAAACGACGGTCGTACCACTAGAAGAAATTCAGGTGGATGAACAATTGCGTTTTATTGAGGAACCAGTGGAGGTGATGGACCGTGAGGTGAAAACACTTAAGCAAAGCAAAATACCCATTGTCAAGATCCGTTGGAATTCGCGACGTGGACCGGAATTCACAGGGAACGGGAAGATCAAATGAAGCTTAAGTACCCTCAACTATTCGAAGGAACGATGCCAGCAGACGAAGGTATTGATTAAATTCGGGACGAAATTTCTTTCAACATGGGGATGATGTGACAACTCATCCAAAACTCACACGATTTCGATTTCTGTGTGCCAATGCAGTAGACCAGTGATGGAAACCAGTGATGGAACACTCTCACCATGTAACGCAATTTTCGGGACGAAAATTCTTTCAACATGGGGATAATGTGACATCCGGTAAATTTCCGTTACCAAACTCCGTTAGTTCCGTTAAGTCTTGTATACACGTGTCGTGAGCACACACTAGTTGTCGTTGAACGTTGGTGACCTAATAATAATGATTAATGTTAATTTGATGTGAATCTAAGTGATTATGTGAATATTGGGTTATGTTTATGTGTTTACACATTTATAAACGGTTAATTAAAGAATTTATCGCGTAACGCGGAAACGTGTCTGTTTATTCGTATGTCTTGTGTTTTTATAAAGATAAGATATATAATGAACTTTATAAGTTTATATCTTTTATTATGAAGTTAAAAACACTTTACAAAGAGTTTAAAGTTTAGTTTTTATAAAATACCAAAACACAAGGGTTTAAAGGGTAAATATGTAAATTAAATTAATTAAAACAAACCCTAATCTCCTAACATCACCTTCGGCCGCAAACCACTCTCGAACACCCTCCCCATTCGAAATCAGCCTCAAAATTTAGCAAAACATCATTAAGTAATCGATTTCAAGTGCTAGAAGACAATTGGATCTCATTCACAGTATACACGCGTTTAAAGGTTAGTTTGGGTTTGGTTCAAGTGATTCTTCTTGCCGAGACTTGTAGTTCGTTTGATGTATGGGTCGAATTTTGGTGTTTGATGATGTTAATATGTTAGTTAGGTTGTATACATGTTAGTTAACGTCGATTATGGAAGAAAGATGGTTTTGATGGATTGATCATAGACTTTAATCCTAGCAAACCCTAATTCGAATTCTAGTATGATTTTGTATGTGATGATTGTTTGATGAATGTTGATGATAATTGGGTTGTATGAATGTTAGAATACGTTGATTATGCAAGAAGTTGGGATTTTGATGCATTGTTCATAGGTTACTAAGAATAGTAACTTTTTTTGCATGTAGTAGTGATCTATTGATGGATTGATGTTATGGATGGTTCATGATGATAATTAGATGCTAGATTGATATTATGAATGCTAGAAATCTTTATTTGATGATGTTGATCATAGCTTGCCAAAAGTAGAAACTTTTGTTTATGAAGATTGTGGATTGAGGTGTTTAGTGTTGTTGATCATGTCTAGATGTTAGTATGAGCTTGAATTGGTATATTATTGATGAATTCATGCATACCTTGGATGTTTGATAGATTTTGGATGTTCTTTCCCAAAAGGGAAACTTTATTTGTGTAAATGTTGAAGTATGATGTTGTGATCATGTTTGAGATGATAGGAACTTGCTAATATGTTCAAGGATGGATCCTAGTGTAATAGAACGTGTTAAATTAGTTGTATGGCATGTTTGGATGATCATGGGTGATAATTGGAATGGTAATCATGTATGGTTTGGATGTTGTGTAGTAGTAGGACATCATGCTTGGGTCTGGTAATTGATTGTTGTGATGTTGTGGATGCAATGTATATGCTTAAAGAATTTGGTTGTGATCATTATACACGCGTGCGGATCTGAGGCCCCTACTTAGTGGGATTGGCAGGGTTTAGGATGTGAAGTCGTGAGTGGCTTCACATGGCATGTGATGAATGGTTGAACCTTGTATGACATGTTAGTTGTATTGTAGCTAATGGTTATGTTAATGTGCTAGATTCGCATGACTTGTATAGTACTTGATTGTATGATGATCTATGTGATACACCTGGTTGATATAGCATATGTATGATACTGTTTGAATGTTATCATGTATGTTGTATGTGCTCATTGGCTTTATTTGAATTATAACTCATAATGTCACCAACGGGTCAAACGGGTCAACTAGGTCAAACGTGTCTATTTGTCTGGAAGCTTGAGTCTTTGATTTTGGTATGATTAGGGTTTCACATGTCTTTTATTTACACGTACTTATGTACTCACATGATCTAGGTAACCTGTGAAGGTTGGCTATCCTCTCGTTTCTCAAAATAAACCCTAAGTACCTTTGCATACATCAGGTGAGTTCATGCCCCACTCTTTACTTAATCTCTTTTGGGGGAGATAGCATACTGGTATTTATACGAACGCTTTCATTATTTAAGTTGTGTATAATATTAATATAGTGTTGTTTACCATGAGAAAAGTCCTCACACTTTTGAATTGTTAATATTTAATAGCGGGGAAACTTGGGTAGTACTACTGGGTCTGACGAGCCCCACCTGTGTGACTCGAGGTCAACCGGGTGCAATTTGTCCTATTGATCATTGTCACGACATGGTAAGTCGTGACAGGAGGCAACAACTATCACAGTCAGCTTCAATTGCAAAATCACTATGTATTAATATTTGTTGATAATAGACTAGCTATCTATTACCATACACTGCTTATATTTATCGCAACTGTTTACATGTTTATTGAACTCAAACTCTTGAACTCACCAACCTATGTGTTGACATTTTAGTATGCTTTTCTCAGGTCCTTAACTTGCTTGCCATAGGAGCACTGCACGGTTCACTTCATTTAAGACATTATGCTTCAAGACAATGTGACATTTTAACAATTATGGTTTACTTTTTGGTTTGGCACTTGTTTTGCCATAAGTTATACTTTATGACTTGGGTTGTTTTCAAAAACGCTTCCGCATTATTTAACGTTGGTATTTTGGTTGATTTGTTATGTTATGGCATATAGAGTCGTTCTGAGTAACTATTGACTGTGATCCTGGTTTGTTCACACGCCTCGCGGTAAAACTCCGCAAGTGGATTTTGAGGGTGTGACAGATTGGTATCAGAGCCATTGGTTATAGGGAACTAGGTTGCATACACACTAGACTATAACCGCACAGTTAGTTAGTTACCTGTTCTTGTTCCATCGACTGTACACTCATTGGCATACACATCACATTATCTGCAGCATGGCATCGTCTTCAAGAGCTCCGGGTAAACGACCCGAATCACCTACACGATCTGAATCCCCACCTCCCGCACCTGTACCTGATGATGGATTCGATTGGCCCAGACTGGCTTATCCCCGAGAGGAGATTGACTGGGATCAACCATTCGCGTTGATGAAGCGTGACCCTCCGCGTGACTGGCGTTCTTATCCTAGGTTTGTTGACCACATCATGTTTAGGGAACGCGTACCTGTCCTAAAGCCAAGGACTAGGAACAATGCCAATCAACCCATGCTTTCACTCCCACGAACGGCGCAGTCAACGAGCAACTGATTGCTGCACTAATGGCTGCATGGATACTGAACAGCATCGTGTAAGACGACTCACGGGTGATGTCTGTACACTACAGCAAGAGGTGTACAACCTGAGACATCAATTGGACGAACTCAAGGAAGAACACGGGAAGACGCTGAACGGTTGTCACCATATGCAAGATGGTGTTATGGCACTCCAAGGACGCGTGACTGCTCGTGAACAGCGGGACGCCATAGCCGATAATAGGATTGCCATTTAGAAGCTCAACTAGCAGCACTCCAGATTGCTATAGCTCCTGCTCCTGCCGCAGACTCTGAGGATGAGGAGGATCCCGAGGAGGGACCCGAGGAAGAGGAACCGGAGGAGATGGAGGATGATAGTGATGGGTCAGACATTGTCGATTGATTTCTTTATATGACTTAGACTACGTAGTGTTTTCTTTTTGAAACCTATGTGGGAAGGGTTGTTTCCCCACACGAACGACAAAACTTCAATTTTGACATTGCTAAATACATTGTGACTTATTGCAATTTATTTACTTTGGTTATTATTTTTGTTAGAATGTTGTGGTTGTGATGATACGTTATTTCTTTCATTTACTGTTTACTACGCTTCAATGAGTTAAATGTGTATGATGTTACTCATTATTGTATTGTGAATATAAAGTGAAAAGAATGGACGCTCGTGGACGTGGACGTGGACGTGGTCGTGGACGCGGACGTGGACGTGGCACCGGAGAACAGGGTGGTGGTGCTATTAACATGACTCCTGCGGAATTGGCTGCTCTAATTAATGAGCATGTTCAGGCGGCAGTGGCTGCTGCCCATGCGGGTCAACCGGCAGGTAAACAATGATAGAAAAACAAATCTGATATCTTTATAACTATAGGGGATGTTTGATTAAGTGTGTTGTGTTAAAACAGGACCACCAGTGTGTACATACAAGTCCTTCATGGACTGCAAACCACACACCTACAGCGGTACAGAGGGTGCTGTAGGGCTTGTACGCTGGTTTGAGAAGACTGAGTCCGTTTTCTCCAAATGTAACTGTCCACCGGCGGATCAAGTAAAGTATGCCACCGGGACTTTGGAGGGTGCTGCCCTGTCATGGTGGAACGCGCAAGTCCAGATGCTTGGACAAGCGATGGCAAATGGACTCCCCTGGAATGAGTTCAAGGATATGATGATCGAGGAGTACTGTCCTCGAAATGAGGTGCAAAAGTTGGAGATGGAATTCTGGCAGCTCAAGATGAAGGGTTCAGAAATTGAGGCTTATACAACCCGTACTCATGAGCTGGCCACATTGTGTCCAGGAATGGTTAATGAGACACATAAGAGAATCGAGCACTACATACGAGGGTTGGTGCCTGAAATCCAAAGTATGGTAACGGCTTCTAACCCGACTACGATCCAGCAGGCCATCCAGATTGCTCATAAACTTACTGACCAGGCGGTAGAGCAAGGGCGTCTACCCAAACGGGGCGCTGTGGTGAGCGTGCCCGACAACAAAAGGAAGTGGGATGCTCCCAGCAACAGCAATAACAAATCATCATCATCATCGTCTGGCGGTCAACAACAATCCCAACAGCAGCAACAGCCAGTTCAGCAGCCAGCGGCGGTTCGATAATAACCGCAATTTCAACCAAACTGCCCCAAATAACCAAGGACCCAGCGGTTACGGCGGCAGACATCCCAAATGCCCACGGTGTAACTACACATCACGTGGGACGGTGTGATAACTTCAAGTGTCAACGTTGTGGAAAGATTGGACACGCTGCGAAGGATTGCCGTGGTGAACTAATGAGGAGGCCACAACAACCTCAAGAAACTCCCAAGGGTTGTTTTGAGTGTGGGAAAGAAGGGCATTACAAACGAAACTGCCACACAAAGAAGGAACGGAAATGGCAACAACAACAACAACACCAACAATCATGGGAACAACAACAACAATGGCAATAATAACAACAATGGTGGAAATGGCACTGGAAATGGCGGCAATAGAGATGGAGCCAAAGGGAGAGCCTTCGTCATTGGCTCAGGTGAGGCTCTAAATGATCCCACAACTGTTACTGGTAGATTCCCTGTTAATGGTTGTTTTGCTACGGTACTATTTGATACTGGAGCCGATAGGAGTTTTGTGTCCTTAAAATTCTGTAGTCTTTTAAGTGATATACCCTCTGCTTTAGAATCTAAGTACACTGTGGAATTAGCCGACGGTAAACAAATCCATGTAACGCATATCCTTAAAGACTGTAGGATAGAACTTGCTGGTCATACTTTCGCTATAGATCTCATGCCTGTTACGCTGGGGAGTTTTGATGTTGTGATAGGCATGGATTGGCTCTCTAGCAAGCAAGCGGAAGTCATATGTCACGAGAAGATTATACGGATCCCGGTTGGTGATCAAATTCTTACTGTCAAAGGTGATAGGAGTGGTGCTGTGATAGGCATCATCTCGTATATGAAAGCTCAAAAGTTGTTACGAGAAGGGCCGCGTGGCTATCCTAGCACTTGTAACCGATAAGCAAAAGGAAGAAAAGAGAATGGAGGATATTCCCGTAGTACGCGACTTTCGGAGGTGTTCCCAGAAGATCTTCCTGGATTACCACCGCACCGCCAAGTGGAATTCCAGATTGAGTTGACTCCCGGCGCAGCTCCGATTGCTAGAGCACCTTATCGATTAGCACCAAACGAACTACAGGAGTTGTCGTCACAACTTCAGGAGCTTCTGGATAAGGTTTTATCCGACCTAGTACATCACCTTGGGGAGCTCCTGTACTCTTTGTTAAGAAGAAGGATGGCACATTCGGATGTGCATCGATTATCGAGAGTTAAACAAAGTAACAGTCAAGAACCGATACCCTTTACCTCGTATCGACGACTTGTTCGATCAGCTTCAAGGATCAAGCTATTACTCGAAGATTGACTTGAGATCTGGTTATCATCAACTCAGAGTTCGAGAAGAAGACATTCCCAAGACTGCATTTCGTACTCGTTATGGTCATTATGAGTTCTTGGTCATGCCTTTTGGGTTGACTAATGCACCTGCTGTGTTCATGGACCTCATGAACGCGTGTGCAAACCTTATCTTGATCAGTTTGTCATTGTGTTCATCGATGATATACTGATATACTCTAGGACCAAGGAGGAGCATGAAGAGCACTTACGAATGATCTTGGAACTGTTGAAAAATGAGCAGCTGTATGCTAAATTCTCAAAGTGTGACTTTTGGATAAGAGAGGTACAATTCCTAGGTCATATTGTTAATGAGAAAGGAATACACGTTGATCCTGCCAAAATTGAGGCGATAAAGAATTGGACTACACCCAAAACACCAAGTGAGATAAGACAATTTCTAGGATTAGCAGGATATTACCGCCGATTCATAGAAGGATTTTCTAAGATCGCACAACCTCTCACAGCCTTGACTCACAAAGGAACGACATACAAATGGGCTGAGAGTCAAGAATCAGCTTTCCAATTATTAAAACAAAAACTCTGTACTGCCCCGATATTAGCATTACCAGAGGGAACAGATGACTTTGTGGTGTATTGCGATGCATCCATTCAAGGATTGGGTTGTGTCTTGATGCAACGAGACAAGGTGATAGCTTACGCCTCGAGACAACTAAAGGTTCACGAGAAGAACTATACTACCCATGACTTAGAATTGGGCGCAGTAGTTTTTGCCTTAAAGATCTGGAGACATTATTTGTACGGTACCAAGTGCACAATCTACACCGATCACAAGAGTCTTCAACATATCTTTGAGCAAAAAGAGTTGAATATGAGGCAGCGACGTTGGGTGGAACTACTAAATGATTATGATTGCGCAATTAAGTATCATCCGGAAAGGCGAACGTAGTTGCCGATGCTTTAAGCAGGAAGGAAACAGCTAAACCCCGACGGGTGCGAGCTTTACAGCTTACTATCAGTACCCAACTGCCCGAACAAGTTAAGGAGGCACAAATGGAAGCTTTAAAGTGGAAAATATTGGTTCTGAATTGTTAAGGGGAATGGATAAGCAGCTAGTGATGAAAGAGGATGGAATTCGGTATTTCATGGATAGACTTTGGGTGCCTGTTCATGGAAATCTGAGAGATTTAGTTATGAGCGAGGCACACAAATCTAAGTATTCTATCCCTGGATCCGACAAGATGTATCATGACCTAAAGGCTCACTATGGTGGCCTAACATGAAAGCGGATGTAGCTACGTATGTGAGCAAGTGTTTGACCTGCTCGAAGGTAAAAGTGGAATATCAAAAACCATCCGGACTATTACAACAACCCGAGATTCCAATGTGGAAATGGGAACAAATCTCCATGGACTTTATTACTAAACTACCCGGACTAGTACTGGTTGTGACACGATATGGGTTATTGTGGATCGATTGACAAAGTCTGCTCATTTCCTTGCAATAAAGGAAACCGACAAGATGGAGAAGTTAACTCGCCTGTACCTCAAGGAGATCGTTTCGAGACAGGGTACCGATCTCAATTATCTCTGACCGTGACGCTCGTTTCACGTCACATTTCTGGCAATCATTGCAGAAATCCTTGGGTACACGTTTGGATATGAGTACTGCATATCATCCACAGACGGATGGTCAGAGTGAGCGTACTATACAGACGTTGGAGGATATGCTACGTGCTTGTGTGATTGACTTCGGGAATAACTGGGAAATTCACCTGCCATTGGTGGAGTTTTCTTATAACAACAGTTATCACACTAGTATACAAGCAGCACCTTTCGAGGCGTTGTACGGGAGAAAATGTCGATCACCGGTTTGCTGGGCGAAATTGGTGATAGTCAAATAACAGGTCCCGAGTTAATTCATGAGACGACTGAGAAAATTATACAGATACGGAACCGTATGGCTGCAGCGCGAGACAGGCAAAAGAGTTATGCTGACAAGAGACGGAAACCTTTAGAGTTTCAGGTTGGTGACAAGGTTTTGTTGAAAGTCTCACCATGGAAAGGCGTAGTTCGGTTTGGTAAACGAGGGAAACTAAATCCGAGGTACGTTGGACCATTTGAGATTGTGGAAAGAGTAGGTCCAGTAGCCTATCGATTAGCCCTACCTGATTCGCTAAGTGGAATTCATGATGTATTTCACGTGTCAAACTTGAAGAAGTGCATAACTGATGAAACGACGGTCGTACCACTAGAAGAAATTCAGGTGGATGAACAATTGCGTTTTATTGAGGAACCAGTGGAGGTGATGGACCGTGAGGTGAAAACACTTAAGCAAAGCAAAATACCATTGTAAAATCCGTTGGAATTCGCGACGTGGACCGGAATTCACATGGGAACGGGAAGATCAAATGAAGCTTAAGTACCCTCAACTATTCGAAGGAACGATGCCAGCAGACGAAGGTATTGATTTAAATTTCGGGACGAAATTTCTTTCAACATGGGGATGATGTGACAACTCATCCAAAACTCACACGATTTCGATTTCTGTGTGCCAATGCAGTAGACCAGTGATGGAAACCAGTGATGGAACACTCTCACCATGTAACGCAATTTTCGGGACGAAAATTCTTTCAACATGGGGATAATGTGACATCCGGTAAATTTCCGTTACCAAACTCCGTTAGTTCCGTTAAGTCTTGTATACACGTGTCGTGAGCACACTAGTTGTCGTTGAACGTTGGTGACCTAATAATAATGATTAATTTAATTTGATGTGAATCTAAGTGATTATGTGAATATTGGGTTATGTTTATGTGTTTACACATTTATAAACGGTTAATTAAAGAATTTATCGCGTAACGCGGAAACGTGTCTGTTATTCGTATGTCTTGTGTTTTTATAAAGATAAGATATATAATGAACTTTATAAGTTTATATCTTTATATTATGAAGTTAAAAACACTTTACAAAGAGTTTAAAGCTTAGTTTTTATAAAATACAAAACACAAGGGTTTAAAGGGTAAATATGTAAATTAAATTAATTAAAACAAACCTAAACCCTAAACATCACCTTCGGCCGCAAACCACCTTCCACACCCCTCCCCATTCGAAATCAGCCTCAAAATTTAGCAAAACATCATTTAAGTAATCGATTTCAAGTGCTAGACACAATTGGATCTCCATTCACAGTATCACGCGAATTAAAGGTTAGTTGGGTTTGGTTTCAAGTGATTCTCTTGGCCGAACTTGTAGTTCGAATTTGATGTATGGGTGCTGAATTTGGTAATTGATGATGTTAATATGTTAGTTAGGTTGTATACATGTTAGTTAACGTCGATTATGGAAGAAAGATATGTTTGATGGATTGATCATAGACTTGGTTTTAGCAAACCCTAATTCGAATTCTAGTATGTTTGTATGATTGATATTGTTTGATGAATGTTGATGATAATTGGTTGTATGAATGTTAGAATACATGATTATGCAAGAAAGTTGGGATTTTGATGCATTGTTCATAGGTTACTAAGAATAGTAACTTTATTTGCATGTAGTAGTGATCTATGATGGATGATGTTATGGATGGGTTCATGATGATAATTAGATGCTAGATTGATATTATGAATGCTAGAAATCTTTAATTTGATGATGTTGATCATAGCTTGCCAAAAGTAGAAACTTTTGTTTATGAAGATTGTTGGATTGAGGTGTTTAGTGTGTTGATCATGTCTAGATGTTAGTATGAGCTTGAATTGGTATATTATTGATGAATTCATGCATACCTTGGATGTTTGATAGATTTTGGATGTTCTTTCCCAAAAGGGAAACTTTATTTGTGTAAATGTTGAAGTATGATGTTGTGATCATGTTTGAGATGATAGGAACTTGCTATATGTTCAAGGATGGATTCTAGTGTAATAGAACGTGTTAAATTAGTTGTATGGCATGTTTGGATGATCATGGGTGATAATTGGAATTGGTAATCATGTATGGTTTGGATGTTGTGTAGTAGTAGGACATCATGCTTGGGTCTGGTAATTGATTGTTGTGATGTTGTGAATGCAATGTATATGCTTAAAGAATTGGTTGATCATTATACACGCGTGCGGATCTGAGGCCCCTACTTAGTGGGATTGGCAGGGTTTAGGATGTGAAGTCGTGAGTGGCTTCACATGGCATGTGATGAATGGTTGAACCTTGTATGACATGTTAGTTGTATTGTAGCTAATGGTTATGTTAATGTGCTAGATTCGCATGACTTGTATAGTACTTGATTGTATGATGATCTATGTGATACACCTGGTTGATATAGCATATGTATGATACTGTTTGAATGCTTATCATGTATGTTGTATGTGCTCATTGGCTTTATTTGAATTATAACTCATAATGTCACCAACGGGTCAAACGGGTCAACTAGGTCAAACGTGTCTATTTGTCTGGAAGCTTGAGTCTTTGATTTTGGTATGATTAGGGTTTCACATGTCTTTTATTTACACGTACTTATGTACTCACATGATCTAGGTAACCTGTGAAGGTTGGCTATCCTCTCGTTTCTCAAAATAAACCCTAAGTACTTTGCATACATCAGGTGAGTTCATGCCCCACTCTTTACTTAATCTCTTTTGGGAGATAGCATACTGGTATTTATACGAACGCTTTTATATTTAAGTTGTGTATAATATTAATATAGTGCTGTTTACCATGAGAAAAGTCCTCACACTTTTGAATTGTTAATATTTAATAGCGGGGAAACTTGGGTAGTACTACTGGGTCTGACGAGCCCCACCTGTGTGACTCGAGGTCAACCGGGTGCAATTTGTCCTATTGATCATTGTCACGACATGGTAAGTCGTGACAGGAGGCAACAACTATCACAGTCAGCTTCAATTGCAAAATCACTATGTATTAATTTGTTGATAATAGACTAGCTATCTATTACCATACACTGCTTATATTTATCGCAACTGTTTATATGTTTATTGAACTCAAACTCTTGAACTCACCAACCTATGTGTTGACATTTTAGTATGCTTTTCTCAGGTCCTTAACTTGCTTGCCATAGGAGCACTGCACGGTTCACTTCATTTAAGACATTATGCTTCAAGACAATGTGACATTTTAACAATTATGGTTTACTTTTGGTTTGGCACTTGTTTTGCCATAAGTTATACTTTATTGACTTGGGTTGTTTTCAAAAACGCTTCCGCATGTTTAACGTTGGTATTTTGGTTGATTTTTTATGTTATGGCATATAGAGTCGTTCTGAGTAACTATTGACTGTGATCCTGGTTTGTTCACACGCCTCGCGGTAAAACTCCGCAAGTGGATTTTGAGGGTGTGACAGGATTTATGATGTTGCCGGCAAAACATTAGAATTGGTAAATTTATGAAAAATTGACCAGTTGTGCAGAAAAATTACGGCATAACCATTTTGTTCTTCGTAGATATATTTTACAAGTAAAATACATCTGAAGATTTCATAGATGAACAACCAGATCTGAGGAACAAGTGCTTCGAACGACAAGGTTCCTCGGAAGAACAAGACTCCTGCGGAAGAACAATTATCTAACAGAAGGCATATTCTGCAGAGTACGAACAATTGTATTCAAACGATACAAGGTTCAATCACACACGTCTTTATCGCGAATCCTAAGAGCTCTCAAAGATTCCTAACTGAATCAATTTCAAATCTCAGGATCCGGTGTTTCTTTAACAAAAACATTATTATCGATAAATATGGATCCACTAGGTTTTCGAATCCATGATGATTGAGGCGACCATACGATGATTCCACAACGAAAAACATCACATTAAATCAAACAAACCAAACACTAGCAGCAGTCACATCATCAAACAAAAAATCAAATCGGTTCATGTTATGTGTAATCATTCGAATATGTTTCTAATGGAAATACATTTGGAATTTAATATGTGTGTCATTCATATTGTGTTTTTTTCAAGTGTTCTGATCTTTATTGATATGAGATTAATTAACAAACAATTAAACCAAGCCAACGTTGATTCAGGTCAAAATGTGACTGATTCAACCCAACACGATAATTCTGATGAGATCTTGGATTCAAGGAAATAATTTAAACATTGCACCCTTTGATAAAAATAGATTCACAGTTCTTATGTCGTACATCAAGTAACAGCTTAATCTTTTGTCTGTTACTTATGAAATTATCTGTCTTAAAATGCAGTTGAATGAGAGCCCACTTGAATGTTCATATACATATGAAATTAGTATATATTCTTAATGTTAATATCAATTTATAGGATGTCTCTTTTAGTAAAAGTATCCTCGCCCACACAAGATTTTACAAGATTTTATCCGCATGACTTTTATCTTTGGGTGTGTTCATATAAGTAAGTCACTTTATACTGTTCATATAGTCTTCACTCATATGACATATGATGATGAAAGCCCTTATGAGGGCGAGAAAACACATGATATGTCTTGTATGAAGCTTCAATTTGTTCTTTTAAGGGAAGTAACTCACCAGTTTTTTACCTTTTATTTAATTCTCTAATATGATTAATCATTGTAACTATTCTTTATAGGACCCGATCTCTACCTAGTATAACCATAATACATAAAAATGTGTTATTATCTATCTATTAGTTGTGTTCTTCTAATTTTTCTTTTTACAAGCAACAACTTGTCATTTTTTCTTCTCATCTTCTACATTTTTTTTTTACTTTATCTCCTAAAGAGTGATTTTAGTTATTAGTATATTTTAAGAAGTGATATTAGTAGTTTTCTCTTTCAGTTCTTCAATGCTTCATGTGAAGACTTGTTCAAAGTCATATTCTCCGAGGCCTAGAAAGCTAGCAAGAGATACTCTTTTAGGATCTTCTTCGATGCGATTCCAACTTCAACAATTAGTTCAGTAGAAGGAAGAGGATGAGTTGCTTCATCTGCAGAAGATTGATCAAAAGATCCACCTTCTATTTGAGGAAGTGACATCTTTTGTTTTGCCAAAACTGCTGCATCAAATTTTAGTTTGATGGAATCTGGTTTCTTGCATTCAGCTTTCATCATTCTCTTAGCATAAGATTCATTAATTTTGTTAATTCTTTTTGAAGCTACCTTTTCACAAAATGTATAGTAAGACTACATACATCATATCACAAAACTATCCGTCCCCTCTCAAACCCTGCTAAAATGAGAATTAAATCAAGTATCGGGTGCAAAAACATATATAATAGTTGTTTACCCTAAGAGCTAAAAACATATAATATATTACTTTCTTAAACTACTACACTCATTTAATATTGCTTTTAAAAAACATTCACTATAAGTTCTGTTTGTAGTCTCCTTAAAATAATTCTTTTCAATTTAGTTTTTAACGATTAAGAGCATTCACAGTAAATTCTTTATTTTTATCCATATAATTACATTAAAAATCACTATATTTTCTCTCTCCTTTTCAATTAAATAATATTTTTTATACCCTTATCATTACTTTTTTCTCTCTCCTCCACTCACAACCACTTAAAAAAATATTAAAAAATTTATAAGGATTGAACAGTGATTTTTCAAATATACCAATCCACAATAACATTTTCTCTCTTCTTTACTCACAACCACCCAAAACCACTCCATATTAGAGGTGGCCAAAAAAACCGGTTCGGGAACCGGTTCGGCCAAAAAAACTGGAACCGGTTTGAGGCCCAAACCGGTTTGGCCCAAACCGGTTTCAAACCGGGCTCGAACCGCCGGTTCTTGACCGGTTTAACACTTCCACGTTCCAAACCGGTTTCAAACCAAACCGGTTTCAAACCGGTTCCCAAACCGGTTTCAAACCGGTAACCCAACCGGTCACCCAAACCGGTCACCCAAACCGGTTTCAAACCGGTTTCAAACCGGTTACCGTTACCCAACGGCTATATAGCCGTTTTTTGCAATTTTTGACCGTTTTTTTGATGTTTTTTTTACCATTATACCCCCACTAGGTTACTATATATATGTATTTGATGTTTTGGTTGAATCACAACAACTTATAACACTCTCTACTCTCAAAAATCTCAAAAACGCTCTCCACAAATACTTTCGTTTAAAACGCTCTCAAAAACGCTCTCACAAAAATCTCTGAAATGGCTTCAACAAGTGCTCAATCATCCGTTGGTTGTGAAGCGTCTTTAAGCAACGTGGTGATAGCAATCCTTCCTACGAATAGGAACCCCGAAGTATGGTGCAATTACGATTTATGTCAAATGGCTAGCGGTCCAAACAAGGCTCGTTGTAAGTTTTGTCATAAGTTTTTCAAAAAAGATGCAAACACAACGTTGAAAAACCATATTGCAAATAAATATTGTAGAGCGTTAAAAGGTGAACCTTCTCAAGGTCAAGCTTCGATGACAAACGAAGGAAATATTTGGGCTTATAACGTTGATGCGGTTCGGGAGCAAATGGCGCAATTTGTAATTCAAGAAAGCTTGCCATTCAAACATTTCGACAACGAACGTTTAACTCGACTCATTCAAAGAACTCTCCAACCTCGTTACACCAATGTAAGTCGTGCTACTCTTCGAAGAGATTGTTTAAAAATGTGGAAAAAAGCTAAAAATGAATTAATATTTATTTTGAAAATTTACAAACCGGTGTTAACTTAACTAGTGATGTTTGGTCGACACCTCACGGTTCACCGGACTCGTACATTTGTGTCACCGCCCATTGGGTTGAACCCGATTCGTGGCAAATGATGAAACGTACGATTGCGTTTGAATTGTTTGATTATCCTCACACCGGCCAAAACATTTTTTATCTTATTGATAAAGTTATTCAAACGTATAAATTAGAAAACAAAATATTTTCTATATCTTTTGATAATGCTTCAAACAACACTCTTGCGATAGATCATTTGAAATTAAAATATAAACCAATATGTGAGGGTGTGTTTTTTCATAGTCGATGTGTTGCGCACATCATAAACTTAGCCGTGCAAGACGGTTTAAAAACGATTGAAACAATTAAAGATTGTTTTAAAAGAATGTTACGTGATATTTTTAGTAACAACCAAAGATATATTAAATATCGCAAGTTTTGTAAAGACGCAAATACTAAATGTTTAGGTCCGAATTGGGACGTACCAACACGATGGAATTCCACATGTAACATGTTTGAAAAGGCTATTGAACAAAAAGAAAGTTTAATAGCCTTTCATAATAATTTGATAAGTCGGGGAAAGACAAATTCTTACCATCCATCGGGTTGGACCATCATCGAAGAAGTAACAAAAATGCTTCAAGTTTTTAAAAATGCAACTACATGTTTTTCTGGAGTTTATTACCCAACGAGTCCATTGGTACTACACCAAATTTATTTAATGACTTCAAAATTAAATGAATTGTCGTGTAGGGGTAGACCTTATTCCGATATGATACCCCCAATGAAAGAAAAACTTAAAAAATATTTTGAAGAAATGCCTCCTGTTATTACATGTGCCGCTGCTTTAAACCCTTGTTTAAATTTGTCGGGGGTTGAAACTTTACTTGATAAAATTACTTTTAATTTGGATTTAGAAGTTGGTAAACCAATGTATAGTAAAACTTTAAAAGCGACTTTCAACAAACAATTACAACAAATGTATGATGTTTATTTATTAAAATACGGGGAAGCATCACAAATCCATGATGCTTTAAGGCATGCGGCAAATGCCGAATGTTCGAATGATCCAATGTTTGATTTATATAATACTTTAAGGGATGAATGTAATAAACGTCAACGTGGTAACACTCCGAGTAGTGAACTCGGGAGGTATGGTCTTACAACGTGGTAACACTCCGAGTATATTATATGGAGTCCATATAATATACCAAACACACTCATATAATTTTAAGGAATTCACTATGAATGCTCTAATAACAAACAAAATGCTCTAATAACAAACAAATAAACTTTTGTATTTTATAACATACGAGAGTTCCTGTAGCATCTTGTATAGAAGATTACTCTGGTTTATAACAACCAATAGAACATTTTCAAGTTATCATATGTGTTAAAAATCGCAAAACCAAAACTTGAAGGACTAAAATGTTGGCAAAGACATAATCTACACACCATCTTCCCCATATACAGAACGTAGGATAAGATAGCCTCTGTAAACAGATAGTGATAGCAGAGCTCCAACAATGGCGATGAGCTTATCGTGCGCCTCATCCTCCATCACCTCCATCTTCACCCGCAAAACCTCAGCCCCAACAACCACAACAACAATCACCTTCAATTTCCCCTCTATTTCACCCCCAATTTCACCTTCTTCCCTCAGATTCACCTCTTGCAACAGACCATCATACTCATCGTCAATGGTCCCTAAACTCTCGCAAACGGAAACCCCATCTGTCGAATCGGAAGCCGAACCCGAAGCGGTCGAGTTTGAGCAGTCGCAACCCGCCGAACAAACCCAGGTTGCTAATGAATCCAAAGGGAAGAAGTATTCGCTGTTGTTATGGTGAGTTGAAATTTGATGATACATTTGAGTTTTGACAACCCCTTATGGTTTTTGATTGAGAATTTTGTGCAAATTGGTATTGGCAATTGGGTGTGGTTTATACTGATTGTTGATGGTTGAAATTGAATTGGGTGAATGTGAGATTATTGTGTGGTTGAGCGTATGGTTATCTTGTTATGTGATTGTTTAGTTTTGATGATGGTTCTTTGATGGATGATTGATCGTTGTTTTGTTTATTGATATTGTTCAGGTTGGGGGCAGGCAGTATATAGTTTTTCCGGGGCGATTTCTGTACACACAGAGGCTCAAGGGTGCCAATGTTAATGATAAGGTAAGCGATTAAGCTCGATTTTGTGTGGATTGTTTGTGCTTATTCGTTGTGCTTTGATTAGGTCTTAATTTGAGTAGGGTGTCAAATGGGTCGAGTTTAGGGTCCTGAAACGAACCAGAACCTAAAATCATGTTGGGCGCATGAACCCAAACATCACAAGCACTTTTGCAGATTCATTTTTTTGCATATTAATAGGATACAGTTTCAAATTTGCAACCATAAATGCATTTGTATATAAAACAATTAGGTTTAAAGTACAAAGTTTGATGCTTGTTTCTCTTTTTATCTTCTAAATTATGAGACAATATACCCAATTAGTATAAGTTATGACGTTATGAAAAAGATTATGGAAACATAGAGGTCAAACCAGCAAACCTGCCTGGTCAACTTGAACCCAACTCGTTTAGCTAAGTGTGTTGGTGGGCCATTGCAAATTAACCCACACCCATTTAGACTGGGCCCAAACCAACGACTACTGAATTAGGTTCGTGGTGTGTCCGTAATTCACACCCCTACTACCTATGATGGAACAACATTTTCATTTTTGGTAATCAACTTTCTTTGTGTCATGACTGGAATGTGCTGGATAATATATATCAAATTAAGGTCACCACCTTACGATTTATTGCTCTTTTTATGTAATTACTAAGACTAAAATCAACTTACGTTTGACTTTATGTTCTCTTGCCTTCTAATTTCTGACACGAGTTGGCATATATAGATAATCCTGAACAAGGTGTTACTTGTTGGCACGAAAACCAGCGCATACATCGGGAAGCCACTGGTTCCTAATGCCGCTGTACACGCAGTAGTGGAGGAACAGGTACTTCATTTTTCTAAACATGGAGTATGTTTATTTCTACATTTCCTAGAGGCAATTTTCAACCCGCGTAGGACTGTGTAGATATAGGTTGTGTTTTATCTCTAAGGGGTCAATGGGGAAAAAAAATAAAACTTTCTTTGAAATGAAACATGTCAAATGACTTGAACAGGTCAGACATGTGACAAGTCTCCCAATGTGTATTTATAGATCTTACAACTTCCTAAATCTGTTTATTTAAGAGATCAAATTACATTTTTTCTTTAACTTTAAAAGAAGTGAACAAAACAGTATTTTGGATGATGTATCAACCCCTTTTCGGCTCGTACAAAACATAACACTTTTAGGCCTTACCCAACGCGTCCATTATGTAACCTTTAATATTCACTGGTCATATGCGGCTCACTGCTTCTATCATGTGCTGTGTAGGGGCTGGATCCAAAGGTGGTGGTCTTCAAGTACAAGAAGAAGAAGAATTACAGAAGGAATATTGGCCACAGACAGGTGATTCTAAACATGTGATTATCAACTTCATATTTTAATGAAATTCAAATTCATATAATTTGTTGAAAATCTTGATGTTTCATTGATATTTCTACACATAAGAGCATGTTTATGTTACATTTGTACATCCATCCTTTCACAAAATTATAAAAGAAAACACAACGAAATCAAAATCATAATCCTTTTGTAGAATGGTGAAGTCTACTTTGTATCTGATTGATTTTACTAAAACCGTGCAGCCAAACACTCGAATTCGGATCTTGGGCATCACAGGCTATCAGGACTCACCGGCATCTACTCTCCCTTGAAACATCGCCTACGTTCTATGATGTATCGTTTAGGAACTCTTGTTGTTCTTTTGCGGTTTGTTTTACATCTTTGTACTTGAGAAATATGTCAATCATGATTAGTCTAGTCTGTAATTTTTTCCTCGTTAATGGCACTGGTATAGTGATATTCCATCCTCTAATGAAGATTTGCAGCATGATCTGCGTGTTGCGTTATATGTCATAATCTACATTTACATTAAGTGTGTTGTTCTAAAAAATAATGTTGTAAACCATTTCTAGATACAGCTTTTGATGCTGATATACACACAAATCGATTTTAGGCCTAGATATCCCTAGCCAGTACGGCAGTAGGGGTATAAATTCCTATCACGACCTAGAAACGCGACATGAAATTAACAAAATTTCATGCCTTTTGCTCTAGTCAAGATGGGTTTGGATCAGTTTTGAGTTGAACCCGTGAACATGTTTAGCTAAACGTGTCATGTTCAGGTTAACTTGGTGGGTTTGCAGGCCACCCTGTTTAACCTGCTATGGATTTAGCTTTTGCTATCCATGGACTTTTTAAAACATTTCTTCATTTGGAGTTGGACCACTTCCATAGAATACGCACCACAAATGCTAACTACTAGTGTGTTTGTACCGTAGGATCAAGGTCAATCTTATGTCTTGACATGAAGCACTATCTCACACAAGCAAATCATTAAAGATAGTATTGTCTGACCTCCTGAAGAGATTGTATCTAGCCTGGATTCTAAAACCAAAGAGGTCTGACCTCTTGAGAGTGTAGAAAAAGCAAGTACAAGGGCTGTGCTACCTTCACTCCTCAATTGATCAAGAGGACAATAATATATGGATGAGAGCAGCTTGAAACAAAAAAAGTAAAGAAATTGATGATAAAGTGTATCAATTTGGTGACCTAAGTAGCTCACTGTGAATATGAAATTTAGTGATCCCTTGAATATGAGATCAATGTTTTGCAAGAAGAAAGAATGGAACTACAAGATGCAATCATTCTTGGTTTTAAATCCCACAAACTCTTAAAATTTCTCCTTTCGCTTTGGGTTTACGAATTACAACCTTTAGAAGTTCATTCCTCCTCTATTCTTGAATGCTCAATTAAAATTCAAAATGATGCTAAGAAACAAGGAAGACGATCTTAAAAAAGTTGGAGAAAGCACATGCACATTCCAAGGTAAACTACTGATACAAACCCCTCCTAAACTGGTTGTTTATTTTTTACTTGACAACTTTACACCAGTGCTTTTAGTTAAGGTAAAGCTCCTTGAGTATCTGGACATTCATTTTGTCAACAACGATTCAGATGCATCAAATGAAAAGGTGTTGAACTCAGAAGACGAACAAATGCTTAAAAAGGAAGCTCGAGTCATAGAGGAATTAGAGGATTCGAAAGAAGAACAATTTTCAGAATCAAAAGTTCAAGCAAAATTTAGATCGATAAAAAAGGAGATTATGAAACCATCAGAAGCAATTCTAGCTTTTATGGGTGAAAAAATGGATGTAGAAGAAGGCTTTACAATCTTCAAGGCAACTATTGAAAATCAATTAAGCATTTACTATTAAACAAGATTGCTCCAACATAACACAAGAAATAAAGTTCACAAACACGTCGCATCATGCGGGTTTTATGACTAGTTTCATCACAAAAACCAACATTAAGTCTTAAAGTATAGTTCAATATAAAACACATATAACCATAAAAACACAATTAATCCGAAAGTGGTAAGTGCGTATCTATAACTGATTTTAAACCTTTTTTGTTCTGATTTGGTCTAGAAAATATGCTGATCTTATATATTTTACCTTACCTTTTTAGCAGGTTAAATTTTTTTTATTTATATTGACTTGAACTTAATAATAGTTAATTAAAAAAGTTTATCTTCCAAAAAAAGACTTTGATTGAGTTTTCCAAAAGAAAAGGAATTTAAAAAATATGGTTTTTCAAGAGAAATCATTTAACTAGAAAAATAGCAGGTTTTAAAAGAAATTCAAATCAAACTTTTTCCAAAGCAAACTTGAACAAGTTAGGAAAATTCTAACTGTGGTTAAACTTTTTTTCAATTCATCTTATTTATAAACCAAATAAATATCCAAAACTCATAAACAAATTCGGAATTATATATGAATTTTAGATATTTATTTATTGAATTAGTTTAGTTTATAAATCGGATGAAATCGAATGAATTTAAACTTTTTTTAACATACTATTCGAAATTTACTGTTGTTCGAGATGGATAATTTGTTTTGGAAAATCATATATTTAAAATAAAAATGAGTCCTTTGGTTTTAAAAAACTTGAGCGATTTTTTTAAGAAAAACTTTGTTTTAATTAATAAATGTAAATTTGAAGTCAACAATGCAAGAAAAAGAGAAGGAAAACTAAAAAAACACTTGTTAAACAAGTAAACTATATAACACATTTCTTACGAGTTGAATGATTAAATCAGAAAAATAAAGATAAATGAGTTAATTAGAACCAATATGAAAGCTGATTATATTTATATGAAGTTTTCCTTTTTAGATAACGAAGTAACCACTTACTCTATTCGCCGCTTAGACATTTTTTTTAATAGATTTATTATTTGAATAAATAGACATGCTTAAATCAGAAATCAGATCTTATGATCCTAATTTGCACAAGCTACAAATTTCTTACGCTGGTTTACATCAAAGGGTTTTAAGTTCCAACAATATCATCATTCTTCTCTGAGATTCTGGATTGGTGCCCTCATAATCAGTGATTAGTAGCATAATCAAGCATAAACCTAGAGAAATCATCGAACAAACATGGAGAAATCGCCATCGTCTCCCTCGATTCCGACGCTAGAAGGATCGCCGGAGCTTCAATGCGTCGGTGAACTGGAAATCGTGAAAACAAAGCCAACAGTTGGTTTCCTCTGCGGCTCCATCCCTGTTACCGATAAACCGTTCACCGCCTTTGGTTCTGCTCTCGTTCCTTCAGCTTCAACGTAAGAACTAACAAATCCAATCGAATTGAACTTCAAGCTCGTTTTACAGACGTAATTGTGATTCTACTTTTGATTACTGTTGTTCATTGTTTTTTAGGGAAGGAGCACCGAGGTATCGAGTGATTCCTACCGAGACTAATCTGAATACGCTCCCGTTTAGACCAAATATACCGGAAAGGGTTCTTCCGATGGTTGCTGCTCATTCGAGGACCGGTGGAGGTAAAGTTTTTAATTTCTTTATGTGTGTTTAAACCTGTAGAGAGCATCGGAAACTGTTAGGATTATGTTTTTCAGATGATTGTGAAATAGGTTCTACACTCATTTCGTCCGTTAGGGTGGTTATTTGGCTGGTTTTTGGTGATTTATTAAGTTCATGGATGTATTAACATGTGGCACAAGTGAAGTTCCTGCACATGAATATGAATATGGTAAAACTTGTGCAGAAAGAAAAGAATGAAGATGCTGGTTAATTCATGTTTCTTGATTACCTTGCTGATTACTCTATAGTGAATTGTTTGGGATGGATAGAATCTTTCAGTTCGAGACAATATATCCCATCCTCAAAAATCTTTTTGGTTTGCTCACTGCAATTAGGAATATGTGGTAAACGTGGTAGATTTACCAATTGAAAACATCAGTGTTTGTAACTCTAGATCATCTCTTACATATTGCTGAACTCCACATTTATATAGAGTTTCTTAAAACTCAGGTGGTTGTTATCATATCAGCTATTTGGGTTTGGAATGATATGTCTGAATATGGTTGTATCATTTCTTGATATTATTTGATAGCGTTTGTTTGAAAGTAGCACTCACCTTGGACTCCCTTAAAAGCTTTAAATGTTTTTCCAACTTGTCTTCTTCAACATATAGAAGTTTTTCAAATACGAAGGTTTGAAAGTTACTTCTCTTATGCGGTTATGAAAAGATTACTTACTTGTATAATGAATCCAAATATCCTTTTAGTGAATTCAGATTCATATTCCGTTGTAAGATTCACTTCAATTTTATAAAAGTAACTAAACAGTTATATATGCACATACATTCAATAACAAAGGTGTAGTGGTGGATCCAATAATATTAACATGCTCTATCAAAAGGAACTAGTTTTATACCCATCCGGTGGTTGGGTAGTTAAATGTTATACTCTTAAAACTATCTTTCTTCACATTCTAAACAAAACAGTGTTTGTTTAAAACAAAACTATAACTCATTAACTTATGAGCAAAAAATTTACAGACTTCATAAAACACAAAGCAATATCAATATAATGCAATGTTAACTAAAATCAGTCTCAACAACATAAAATAGCATACAAAGCCGTCAATGCAATATGTCAAAATTCAAACATTGCAGTAAAGAAGCAGTAAAACCATTACGAGAAACTTCAAAAACCTTTACACTCATTAAAAATGCTATGTCTAGAGATTACTTGTTTTTTCTATTCTATGCTTAAATAACTTATGGATCCACAATCGTTTCCTTCCCTCTGTTCACCTTTGGTCATGCCTAAATATCTATAAACCAAACAAGAATCAAGATTAATCACATTAGTTAAATTTAAGTTCATGTTCCTGGTAAAGAAGTAGTTCAAAGTCTTTGGAGCTACTAAAGCGATGACTTCACTGAATTGTTTTAGACATTCAGACAATAATAATCATGTTTTGTTTATTTTGGTGGTGCCTGTCTATACTTCTGTTGATGCACTTGGTAGATGTACCTTATGGATGTGGGACGATTGCATCAAACCTTAGAAGGAAAGGAGAAGCCCTTGCTGTATCTGGTTTAACAGAGCATGAAGATGAAATCGATGTTATTGCTCCAGCTGACATTCTCAAGCAAATATTTAAAATCCCATATTCCAGGGCTCGCCTCTCGATTGCAGTACATCGGATCGGACAGTCTCTCATACTAAATACAGGGTAAATGCCATCTGCATAGGGTTGACTTGGTTTTTGCTGCTACATCTCTGTCAAATAGAGGTGTCAGTGTCAATCCATATGTTTATGAATGATTATTTTGAGCATCTGTAACGGGTAAAATAAGAAATTGGTTAATAAGGGAAGCAGCCCATATTATTTTTAATGTAGTCCTACGTCATTTCATCCAAAACTTATGTTATTACTGAAATGGTGTATTGGTATGAATATCTCTAATCATTTTGACACTCACTCACTACTTATCTATAAAAAAATGAAAGATTTTTTCAAAAAACGATTTTGAGTAAACCCAATCAGAACCAAAGCTCACGAGCCCATTTTGCATCCTTTACTATCAAATGTGTCAACACTTTTATGTACACTGCAGGCCGGATGTGGAAGAGGGAGAAAAATTGGTTAGACGACATAAACAACAACCACAATGTGCAGACAAATCCTTATTTTGGAATTTTGCTATGCACTCTGTTAGGATGGAGGCATGTGATCTTCCTTCAGCTCAAGTTCCAAGTCAGAGGAACGACACACATCTTTTCTAACCGGGAATAATGAAATTGATGAAAGGGAAGGAATTAAATACCCAAAACCAAAAGCAAAACATGATAGTATCTTTTTGGGAGTAAAGGATAACCAAAGAAACAAAGACCGTGATGCTGTTAAGAAGGTCTCAAAAGTCAAAGAAACGCCTAGACCCTCCATGCAAGAGTCAGATATGTACAGAAGAATGAACCGAGATGGATTCTTAAGGGTTCTCTTTTGGAAATTTAATAATTTGCGCATGTTTTTGGGGAGTGATTTGCTCATATTCAGTAATGACAAACATGTTGCAGTGAGCTTACACCTATGGGATGTTTCAAGACAGGTTAGTTTGCATAAATGCATGCTTATTTCCTTATAGGTGGCAATTTTGACATCTTTAATTATGAATGCGATGATTTGGGTGTTGTGTTATCTCAAACGGGTTATAAGGACTGGATAAAAAATTTAACTAGAAGGGAAAAAGTCAAATGGGTTGAAAGTCACCCAAAGGCTATATTAGTGTATAGCTTACAAACCTTCCAGATTGTTCTATTCGAAGGATTTAGATTTATGTAACAATTATTGTTTTTATAATTAATTTATGACACATTAATAACCTGTAATTGTTGTTTAGAAAAGACAACAAAAAGTTAATGGATCTGCTCCACCCAATGTGGCCTGTCTTGCCGGGTCAGGACTGAAAAATGATCAAACCTGTTACACAACCTACTACACACCCACCATGCCAATGTTTGTTTTTTATTTATATTTTTTTTCTTTCCTACATGCTTACTTTATCCTATCTATTATTTGGCAGGTTAGTCCATTAACTTGGCTTGAGGCTTGGTTGGATAATGTGATGGCAAGTGTACCTGAATTAGCCATCTGTTACCATGAAAACGGTGTTGTTCAGGGATATGAACTGCTGAAAACGGATGATATTTTTGTATCCAAGGGTGTATCAGATGATGGCACTCCTGCTTTTCATCCTCATATCGTCCGGAAAAATGGTCATTCTGTTTTGCGCTTCCTTCAAGAAAATTGCAAGCAAGACCCTGGAGCTTATTGGGTACTTCTTTTTCTTCTCTTTTTGTGCTGGTTAAGTCTTTTTTAGCTTTTTATTATGGTTGTTTCCTTTACTATTATAATGATTGTTTCCTGGGTATGCACAGCTCTACAAAAATGCTGGCGAGGATAACATTCAACTGTTTGATCTTTCTGTTATCCCAAAGAGTCATGCCACTAACAGTTGTGATGATGACTCTGCCTTTATACCTTCTCTAATTGATAGAGGGAGAAGCGATTCTCTACTCTCACTAGGAACCCTACTCTATCGTGTTGCTCACAGGCTTTCACTCTCAGTGGTGGGTTTTTATTCCATCTCTCTCTAAAGACACATAATAGTTATAGGTGGTCAAATGTGTAGGTCTGGCATGTTCGGTAACATGTCAAAACAGGGTCATGTTGGATTGGGTTGGTTTGCTAACCCTTTCTTGTCCTTATCTTGAGTTATATATATTTATATATAAACCAGTACATTAAGTGTAGTTAGAGAAGCTAATTATTTGAAGTTTTGAATTAAATGATTAAAGAAGTTATATGCACGTTGGGTGACATCCGAGTCATTTGAGCTAAAACATAAGTCATAACCAAAATTGATGAGTTTATTTATAAATGGTTGAACTTGCCAAATCTAGTAGTAGTGAATAGACAAACACTTGCATATTTCTAATACATGTTTTCTGCCTCAGTCTCCTCATGACAGGGCAAGGTGTGCAAGGTTGTTAAAGAAATGTCTTGATTTCCTTGATCGGCCAGATCAACTGGTATTCCACCCTGAAGCAACTCTTTCTTTGATAGATATTTATTGCTATTAGTTTCACATGGCATGCTAATTATTTATTACTGCATTGTGGATGTCCAATAGGTTGTACGTGCATTTGCTCATGAACAATTTGCAAGGCTACTTTTAGATTACGATGAAGATCTAGATTTGACAACAGAAGTACTCCCTCTGGACTCTAAAGATATTGTGGTTGATGCAGAAGATGAGTCAGATGAATGCTTGAATGGGATGTCTAATTTAATAATCCATGAAAGTATCAGCATGAATAGTGAGGATAATACACCCCGTTGCGTATCTAGAAAACTTCTGGTGTCAAATGAAGCTGAATCAGGAGATGTTGTAGTGCAGTCAACCTGTAACTCTGTGATGGAAGCTAATGTTGATCTCATATCCTCTAAACTGGCTGCTATACACCATGTCTCACAAGCTATTAAGTCTCTAAGGTGGAGACGGCAGCTACAAGGATCTGAAAGCTGTCTCGATGAACCTGATAATCATGCAGCAGGGTTGCCAATTGAGTTTTCTGTTTGTGCATGTGGTGATACTGATTGCATTGAAGTTTGTGACATTAGGAAGTGGCTCCCAACATCAAAACTAGATGACAAGTTATGGAAACTTGTTCTTTTGCTTGGAGAATCTTATCTAGCCCTTGGAGAAGCCTACATAGTTGATGGTCAGTCACACCAAGCCTTGAAAGTTGTTCGCCTAGCATGTTTGGTATATGGATCCATGCCGCAACATCTAAAAGATTCAAGATTTATCTCTTCAATGAGTCCGAGTTGGTCATCCTTTGAGATAGATATCAACGATACAAAATCCATCGTAGCTCATTATCTTTTTTGGGCTAAAGCATGGACACTGGTTGGAGATGTGTATGTTGAATTCCATTTGGAGAATCAAAAGGAGAAACCACATGTTGCTGGTCAAGAGGTAAAAATGTCGCCTCAGGTTGAGAAGGAGCTCCAAAGGCTCAAGAAAAAACTTGGGAAATTTAACCAGAGCTGCTCTTCTTGCTCATTGGTCAACTGTAGCTGCCAGAGTGACCGGGCCAGTAGCGGCAGTAGTGCAAGTAGTAGCAGTACCCGTAATACGCGTTTCAGCCGTGGAAAAAAGCAGACTGAAAAACCTGTTTCAAAAGTGATATCTGAAAATAGCATCAATGAAAATGAAGAGGCAAAATCATGTGAAGATAACGAATCTGATTCAATAGAGGCGAAAAAACTGTCGCATAATGGTGGGATTTTCAAGTACATTGATGGTTATGAGCATATCGACACAGATCATAATCTAACCAGTGCTCTTATTTGCTATAAAGAAGCCGTAAAATGTTTAGATGGTCATTCTGGTACATCATCTGAGTTGCATGCCCTTTTCAAGAAGAAAGGATGGGTCTGCAATGAGTTGGGTCGAAGGAGACTAGAAAGAAAAGAAATTAACAAAGCTGAAGAAGCTTTTTCTGAAGCTATCGCTTCATTCAAAAGGTTTCTGATCACACTAACATTATCTTAATAAACTTAAATTTGGGCCATGGAAGACGATCAGCAGCTGAGGAGATTGTATCACAAATGGAGCCATTTAGAAATCATCCCGTTTTCAAGAACACCTTCGACCAAAAGCTAGATGCTGCAAAATCTCAGTATTGTGAATCACTCAGATACTATAGAGCAGCAAAAAAGCAACTTGACGCCAGTGACACAATACTTAGTGATCTTAGCAATGATGTATATACACAATTTGCTCACACATATCTAAGGCTTGGAATGCTTTTAGCTAGAGAAAACACGACAGCGAAAGTCTATAAATCTAAAATGGAATTTGGGAAGTGTGATATTTCAGCTAGTGATGCAATTAGTGAGGCTTTGTGTATGTATGAGTTATTAGGGGATTTGAGGAAACAAGAGGCTGCATATGCATACTTTCAGCTTGCTTGCTACCAGAGAGATTGTGTTTTGAGGTTATTGGAGATGGATACGAAGAAAAGTAATTTATTGAAAGGTGAAAACAATATATTTCAAAGAGTTAAACAGTTCGCGTCATTGGCCGAGAGGAACTGGCAAAAGTCTATGCAGTTTTATGGGCCTAAAACACATTCAACAATGTATTTGACTATTTTGATAGAAAGGGCGGATTTGTCATGTAGCCTGTCAAAGTCATCTCATGCGTATGTGGTATGCATGACACACACCTCTGTTCTTGTTTTCACTTGCATTTTTCTTAATCTTTCCCTTTCCATTCTGGATTGAACTTTTAGATATTAATATTTTATTTGTGGCTCAAAAGAATCCTTTAATTTGAGTTGGCAAGATGAGCAAGTAAGGTGGTTTGGTAATGAGTCAAACAGATTCTTTTTACTAGTCGAACAGCAAAGCTTTGACCATTCTTATAGACAAGTAGCGAGTCATGTTTTCAACAATATTTATGAATATTTTGTTTAAACGATTTAGGAGATTGTGTGTGCATCAAAGATAGACTTCATGAGATTTTCAACCCATTTGACCCTTTTCCTTTATCTTTTTTGATCTGGCCTATTAAATAAACCGACTCATTCATAAGAAAATGGACAGAAAATTTCACTTGTAGACTTGTAGTATATTAGACTGCTTTTGGTGGATTTCAAATGTGGTATTTATTAATTTACTCTCTTTTAGCTGACGGTTTTTTTAACAAATTGCAGATGCTTGAATCTGCTCTGAATAGTTTGCTTGAAGGACGGCATGTGCCTGCAGATAGAATTACGTTACAAAAAGACGACAGCAGCGTGTATGAGAGATTTTGGGGTCGGCTGCAGATGACGTTAAAGAGTATCCTATCGGTGGCTCTCCCTAGTACGACAAACAAATCTCTTACTCCTTCCCAGCAGACTGAAGATGTCAACAAACTCAAGGACATGTACATGTTATCTTTGAAGGCTACAGACTTCAGTCAGTTGCATGCCATCTACAAGTTGTGGGTATCATAGCATAAACTCATTCTGCATTACAATTACAATTACAATTACAATTTACAACCACATTGCCTAAACACTTGTAGCATATGCATTTTGATTACCCCTTATGCTCTGTGTTTCTTTGTGTTAGAAGCCCAATTTATGCTATATATAGATTTGATAGGTTTATGCTTAATATATGTTTGATTATGACATTTGTGTTTAGTTTGCACCTGGAAACGTTGATACAGTGGTCATATGTTAAGTCATGTAAAAACTGATTATGAGTTGGTTAGCTTAGTTGTTATTTATTTATTCATTAATTTAATTTATTTATTAATTAATTATTTTTTAAATCTTGGTCAATTTGGTATGGTATGATATGTTATCGGCTCAACATCTTCTCTACTTTTTCATCTTTATCAAAATCAACCTGTAAATATATAAATGTAACCATTTTTTAGAAGTGGAAACAAAAGTTACTATGATCTAAAGCCGTCGTTTTGGATATTAATACACATATATCTCTTTATACATTATCTCTGAAGTCGATGATTATTCAAGAAGGCTCTTGAATACGCTCGACTGATATTTTAAACTGAAACATATGGTATTCTTCTTAACGTTAGGTAGCCTTGGAAAAAGATGGACCAAACTTCCATGTGTTATTTATGATTGTAGTTGTTGTACCTTTCACAAAAAGGCATATTCAAACATATTTCTTAATTTAAAAAATAATTTATGTATCCATGAAAATTAAAATGAACATGCATGAAGCTTTTCTAAACAAATGAAAGACCTCACAAATTGTAATTGAGCTATAGCTTATAAATGCTTATAAAGTCACTTAACTTTTAACAATGTTTCAATTTTGTATAATTTTGAATTCTTTAAAATCAATTTGAACTTGAAGGTAAAAGTTAAGAAATAATTTCATGAAATGATAATGAATTTTAATATATAAAATATCCAATATTGATGTATGTTTTACTTCTCCCTTAACAAAAAAAGAGTATACAAGATTGGAACAAATAATTAAAATTGAGTTACTTTAGAATAAAAAAACTAATCTGAGCAATTTGGTTTCTAATGTGTAATTTTTTTTTCTTGGCTGAAAGATATTTTTCTTATAAGGTGTATCTATATACACTATGGAATTAGTTGTTGGACGTAACTTGATATGATATTACCGTCTTTTAAGTTTATGTTCTATATAGTTATGTCCCACTAATACAAATTATTAAATTTTTTTTATATAACTTTTCAGATATAGTGGTTTATATAACCTAGAATATATAGTTATGGTATATTTATTGTTATCGTATATCAAAATACAAAAAAAAATAATCTTAACTGTATATTCATATTTATGTACTAGAAGTATAAAAGAAAAGCAAAATAGTAACTTCATTTAAAAAATTATAAAAGATTTGAAGAATAATAATGCCACATCAAAGGTGTAACCACTAATTTAATAATTTGTATTAGTGGGACCTAAATTTTTTTTTTTCTCCCGGCAATTAATAATCCTGGATGATTTCCGATTAAAAGATATTCTATCCAACCTTATATTAAGTAAAACTTAAAATGATCTGTTATAAAAGTTGGGTTGCATGTAAAAGATGCAGGCTAATGTAACTTAGGAAATAAGTTTATTTTTAAGTAGTCATTAAGCATTCTTAGCATAACTTGTTATCGATTTCTTGAATGTTTCATAATGTCCAAACGTGCAATTCTTGTTTTTGACTTGAAACACTTAAGTTGAGTTACACATTTTGTCTAGGTACGTACATCCATCATTCTTCTTCTATGTTCGATTCATATTGTATTTATATTAATATGATGATTCGGTTAGTGGTCAATTTTCTATAGTACACACAAGTAATGGTGGTGATTTGATAAGTGGTCTATTACATATATAATGCCTTCCAACTTAACTAAACGATGATGATTTTGTATAGTGGATAGTAGATTCAACTATATATGTTTATATAGGAATTAAGAATCATTAGTGTTTTAGTTATATATTTAAAACCTATTCAAATATGAACTTACACTAGTTTATATATTAACTTTAAACTAATGCTAATCAAATGTGTAAATCCATCATATAAATTCATATATGAATCACCATTAATTATAATAAGAAGCAAATACTAGTTTACGTATGAATCGACATTAACTTTTAACCATGTGAAAGCATTTAAAAACCCGGTAAATGTCGGTATATTCTCGTATGAATAAAGACAAATACATATGCATTAGTATGGGCACATTTGGTCATTCAAATTTTATTCATTTGTATAATCTTATCAAAAGCCTGTATTAGCTCTCTCATTCTTAATCTTTTAAATTTGCAATCGATCACTATTAATGGCCACTTAAATATTGTTTGCTAACTTGTAAGCAATTTGAGTTGTGAATGTGGTCCAATACCTATAATAAAATGGGTCTCACATGGGATATAATATGATTCTCACTGCACTTGCGATTTTGTAATTATGTACAACAATAATAACTTATCACATGCGTGATACTAAAATCACATTTTGTGTTATCAAATTCAAGGCAAAAGCATGCAAGCTATCATAAAAGGGTGCAATGTGGCCATTACTTATAAATTTAGAGTTTTAAATTATGTTGTTTAATTACTTTGATGAATAAGATATTAGTTTTCGTCTACTTGTGGAGACTAATTAAGTGGAATTAATAATATGCAAACGACAAGATAATCCACTTTTGTTTTTCTTTATAAATGTTTATTTTGTAAAATTGAAAATACAAGTTGAATAGAACATTGAAGCATCGTCATATAATGTTTAGCTTAACAAAATATTATTTATATTATATATAATCACTTTCGTCCCATCTTCTAATTCAAATATTTAACTTCGAAATTTGACTTGTGGTCTATATAATGTACTATTTTAAGCTTTTAAGTCAATTACTAACATTAAATTATAACAATATTTTTGTAGGTGTGTATGACGTATACCAATAGCATCCACAATAGCGAGAGTAGCTTATGCTCTTATCACAAAAATACTATGAGTTTAAATATATAAGAAAAAGTTAATAAAAGATGGAAGAACAAAAATTGTTCAAAAATAGTGAAAACTAACAATCATTTTAAATATTTATACATACGTTATTCTCATAATAATCATCTTAGCTTATGTATAGTTATCTTCTTTACCCAAGTTTGCCGACAATAATTAAATATTTATCAAAGGAAAACAACTATATATAAACATTTATAAAATTTATTTTTTAATATAGTTTTATTTTAAGAAAGTCGTTAAAAATATCTTTTAAAGGGTCTACCCAACCCAAATTTTACAATTGATGTATTGCTGAGCATCCCTCTTCGGGTCATGTTTAGTTTCAAAATTATAATTATTATTGACTTCAGAGAACATGCTGCGGTTAAATGATATGCCCCATAACCATAAAGTTTAGAGTTCAGTTTCTATATAATAGATGTGATATATTTGTTCAAGAAAAATTAGGATATTCTGAATTAAAAAACCTAATTATAATTATTAAATATTTTTAAAAACCTTCAAATTTAAGTGCCTTTAAAAACCCTTCTTTTTTATTTTTAAATATGATATACAGCCATATTATATATATATATATATATATATATATATAACTAATTACTAACTTCTTTTTTGTATAACAAGTTGTACTTTCAGCTTTAGTGATTTTTACTCACTTTCAGTTTTTTTATCTTTCTTTTTTTACGTTTAATCCTAATATTATTACATATTCTATATTCTAATCCTATCCATATACTTTCATCTTTTATAATTTTTTTTTGTTTTACTCTTTTGTCAAAATTTAACGAGTTAATATGTTGCAATGTTCGCGTGTGTTTAAACGTTTTTACACATATTTTTCCTGTTAAATGTCCTTGTCACTATGCATGAGTCCGAGATCGACTTAGTTATTATTTTTATATTTTACGTTTCACATGCGTAATTCAATGTTTTTACGTCTCCTTTACGTTTGGTTTTTACTTTTTGTTTTTTATTTCTTTTTTAATGCGAGTATTTCAGTTTGGTGGTTGTTTACAGTGGTGTGACATTGATGCTGCTTGGTATGGATTTACGCCTCTCGTCGTAACGTGAAAGGTATAAATGTATAATACTAGTTTCATATGAGGATGAACTGATATTTTCTTGCTATGGCCTATTATTTTTGAACGTGTAAATGGTATTGAGATTTAATCTCGGTGTAACCAAATGAAGTACATCTCGAGCTTATATTAAAACTCTTTTAATAGAAGAGTTTGATCGGCTCGAACTTTACATCTAGTTTGATTAATCTTGTCTAGCGTAATTAAGAACCTTATACAAGTTTATTATTTATATATGGTTTTTATGTAATTAATATACTATAATATTTTATATAAAATGGGTGAAAGGTTAGACTTAGAGGCTAATGATAAAATAAGAGTGTATGTAGGTTCTAATCTTATCAAAGATAAAAAGTAGATTAATTATTAAAAAAATAATCTATTTTATATATTTATAGTGAGAATAATTGAAGACGTATATTGTATATTAATATATATAACTATAAAAACATATGAAAATAATATTGAAGTAGATAAATAAAAAAATCAAAATAATAAACAAATAAATAATAAACTGAACCGCTTTGAGCTCAAGCCAGCAAATTTACTTCCGGTTTGATCTAGAGCTCTAGAAATAAAGCTCCAAGTTAAAACGCCAAATGAATTCAAGCTCAACTCGACTTGCTTTACGCCTATAGTGTTCACCAATATAGCTAAGAAAGAAGGTTTGATAGGTGAAACATATAAACAACCGATTTACAATGTGTTCAACATAAACTTAATTTTGTGTAAAATATATAATTAATTAATAATACTTGTATTGTATATTTGTATGGACAAATTAAAAAAAACTTGTTATTCCATGTTAATTTACTGTAGTATTTTTGTGATATGACATAAAAGTGCAAAATAGGTTGCACTAGACAAAGCTTTGATTCCTCTACTCTTCCAAATATAAAATTAATCTGAGACACAAAAACAAAATTATAACCAAAATAGTAAACTTTGTTCGTAGATCAGTAGTAACCCATGCATGCATGCATGCATGCGTGTGTGTGTATATATATATATATATATATATATATATATAGTTTCATAAAGCACAACCAACATCATATATGCATTGATGGTCCCTAATTAACATGACAGAAATGAATTCATCACATACACAACAAGTTGATGACAGTAGTCGATTTGAAACTTTACAAACGAAGCCTTCACCTGAGGAAGTAAGGCGTACGTGATCTGGGAACATAGAGCACAGACTCAGCCACTTCACACGCCCTCAAACACGAGCCATACAACCCCCCACTCGACCGCAGTTTCGACGCCTTGATCACCGCCTCATCGTCCTTGGAGCACTCCACAAACGCTGCAAAAACGGGTCCTCATGGAAACTCCCATCACCACCATTGTTACACCTTCTCATCCCCGCTGCTGCAGCATCTTTCCTCAAACACTTTCGGAACGCATGGCCCGACGGCGGTGGTAATGGGAGAAGATGCTGTGATGACGGCTGTTTGTGGGTGTTCTTTTGCTTTGGGATTCCGGGGAATTGCTCCCATGAGAAGGGGATTCCGGTGAACCGGAGTGGGCTCGCCGGAGACGGTGACTCGTACGGGAAGAAAGAGGCTGAAGAAGAAGAAGAAGAAGAAGAAGAAGAAGAAGAATAAGATGATGATGATGATGACGACGACGAGGGGTTCCGGCGAGAGGGTCGCCGGAGAGTTGTTGAAGTCATGGCCGGAGAGTAATGATAATGATAATAATATTATTGTTGTTGTTGGTGGTGGTGATGGAGAGGACCGACAGAGGGGCACTAAACTTTGGTTTTGGTTTTAATAGTGGACTGATATATATATATATATATACAAACACGTAGCTAGACATACACACATGTGTGCATTTTATATATTTATCTATATATAGCATTTGAAGAAGTAAAAATAAGATATGATGTGATATATATATATATATATATATATATATATATATATATATATATATATATATATTGGTGTATATATAGGAGAGTTTTTAGCAAGAGTAATTGTGAGGTGGTATGATTAATTTTGAAATTTTGGATTTAGATCGCGAGAAACGGTTTTTTGTATCAAGTGTAGGATAATGTTGTGTAAATTAGATCACAAAGGTGATCTGGCTATTGTATTCTTTACGAAGCTGAAGCTAAGTTGAACAAAAGATATGAAAGTTAATCGTGTATATGTTTATTGGACACATGATTGTAACTTGTTTGTAATCACCTTGAAATTGGATGCATTATTGCAATAGTTGAACACATCGTTGTAAAAAGTTAATTAATTTATTTTAAGCACATATGACTCTCCTTGACGACATGGTTTTTGCTCTTTTTCTTCCCGTGCGATTCAATACTATAAGATGACAGTCAAATAGTTATGCTCGTATCCTAAGGATATAACGTTCGTCACTACTTCATGTGATTCAATACTATAAGATGACAGTCAAGTAGGTTATGCTCGTATCCTAAGGATAGAACATTCGTCACTATTTCATGTGAATAGCGGATCATATTGTCACTAGCTAGAAGTGACCTATTCAAACACTAATTACTTAATTAGCATCGGATAAAATTCCTTACAGAAATAGTCTCATGACATACTACTAGAAAAAGGTGTATTTTTTAAGAAAATTCCCAGATAAAGTTTTGATGAAAATTCCCGATGAAAGTTTTTGATGCATTTTCTATGAAATGTTTAACTATTTATATAACCTTTAACATATTTTATGTTTCATCAGAAACTTTTAATTATTAATATAATAATCTTTCCTTTGTAGATCACACGAAACCATTAAGCGGGGAAAGTGAGAGATTTTTGATAAAAGTTTTGTTTTCTTTTTAAAGTTAAATGGTTTTGTTTTCTTTTTAAAGTTAAATACGTTTTTCATCCATAATTTTCATAAAAATTGATATTTGAATCCAAAAATTTAAATTTTACTATTTTCATTTAGATGTTTCATAAAGATTATCATTTGAGCCCATCTTTATAATCACCTTGAGAATTGGATATATTATTGCAAGTTGAACACATCATTTTAAAATGTTAAAACACCATTCCAGTTAGTTCAGACGTAATGTTGAAATAATTATAACACATATATCTATCCTCGATGGGGTGTGTTTTGCTCCCGTTTCTTTCTTGTGAAAACCGATGCTATAAGCTTATAATCGAGTGAATTAACGCTCATATACCGAGAATAGAATGTTCGCTACTACTTCGTGTCCTTTATAGATCATATTGTGGCTAGACATGATCAAAATCCAACAATAATTAGTCCCAAATAAAATTTTCTATAGAAATAATCTTTTTATATACCACTAGGAAAGGAATCTATTTTCTATAGAAATAGTCTTTTTATATATACTACTAGGAAAGGAATCTATTTTGAAAGAATGCCCATTTATGTCTTTTTAAACTTGTGAAATATTATACGTACCTAACAAGAATTAGATATCATATAAACTCAATTTAAATAAATATTTACTTTATGACTATTTTACTCCTATCAAATATATCATTTTTAACATACGTTTAATTTAAATCAAGATAAAAATTTTAGTATTCTCTATTTTACTTTTGTGGATCTTCATCAACAGCACCGTCGCACCATTGAATTGATTGAAATATCTTGATATACTATTTTCGTCCAAGTAGATATGTGTGAAAGAAGAGTACCTTCCTAATAATTCTTTGAATGATGAAGCCAATATAAATTCAGCATGTATTTAACTAATATGCGTTTTCCACAAATTTAATGTGCCAAACCCAAAATTGCTTCTATTATTTTTATAATACTATCTTAGGCCACATGTATTAAATGAGTTGAATAAATAAACCATATTAAAATCGTTAGTTTTATGAATATTTTATTTTTTAGATGTTATTATCAATTGGTGAATTAAAAATTAATGAATATTTAAACGGGTGATGGGTCATCTATATCCCTCGAAAGGGTCAACTGTATCCCTCGAAAGGGACAACTGTATCCCTCGAAAGGGTCAACTGTATCCCTCGAAAGGGTCAACTGTATCCCTCGAAAGGGTCAACTGTATCCCTCGAAAGGGTCAACTGTATCCCTCGAAAGGGTCAACTGTATCCCTCGAAAGGGTCAACTGTATCCCTCGAAAGGGTCAACTGTATCCCTCGAAAGGGTCAACTGTATCCCTCGAAAGGGTCAACTGTATCCCTCGAAAGGGTCAACTGTATCCCTCGAAAGGGTCAACTGTATCCCTCGAAAGGGTCAACTGTATCCCTCGAAAGGGTCAACTGTATCCCTCGAAAGGGTCAACTGTATCCCTCGAAAGGGTCAACTGTATCCCTCGAAAGGGTCAACTGTATCCCTCGAAAGGGTCAACTGTATCCTCGAAAGGGTCAACTGTATCCCTCGAAAGGGTCAACTGTATCCCTCGAAAGGGTCAACTGCATCCCTCGAAAGGGTCAACTGTATCCCTCGAAAGGGTCAACTGTATCCCTCGAAAGGGTCAACTGTATCCCTCGAAAGGGTCAACTGTATCCCTCGAAAGGTTCAACTGTATCCCTTGAAAGGGTTCTGTGTACTGTGTACAAGGCCGGCCAATCACCCAGGGCATGCTGCAAAGGTCCGCGTCTCGTGTGCAATATAGGGTAGCTAACCCGCACACGGTCGAGCTAACGACAACATGGCCGTGTCACTCCTATAAGCTTGCAAGAATTGTTAACATTTTATTAATGTTCCTCTTCTTTTCTTTACTGCTCTTTCACTTTATTACGACGATATACTTTACGTTACGATAATAAACATACCACGTAAAGTCACATACTATAAGTAATAATAATAATAATATCAATAATAATAATAAGGAACAATCATAAGTAATCATATCATGCATGAAACATCATCATTTGGGCGCATGAGCCCTGTTCAGGCGTTTCATCACTATGTAGGCGCATCTGCCAACACTTAATCATTTATCACTTTAGGTGCATGAACTATTTAGGCGCATGGGCACTATTTGTGCGTATGAACACTTAGTCGCATGGATAATTCGGACGCATGGACACTTAGACGCATGAGCCACTTGGGCGCATGGGCACTATTGGGGCGCATGGGCACTATTGGGGCGCATGACCCTACACTTAGTCGTCCGGCTAACATTTCTAGGCGCATGGACCACTGTTCAGGCGCATGGGCTGTACTTAAACATTTCTAAGATAATCTTAGGCGCATGGATTACACTTAAATCTTTCTAAGGTGGCAAATTCAGGCGCATGAGCCTTATCTAGGCACATGGACCTTCTGTTCAACATGTTTCCAGTATGTTTTCAAACCCAATCATCAAACCCATCTGTTCTAAGCTTAATGTGGCTATTCTAAACATGAACAACCTATAAGCATTCAAGAATCAACATCCAATCAAATCCATGGTGATGTGCTCCCACTTCCACTCCGGTATATCCAAAGGTTAGATCTTCCCATACGGCTTCTGATGTTCGGCCTTCACTTGCAAACAAGTAAGGCACTTACTCACATACTCCACCACGTCACGCTTCATACCCGGCCACCAATAATCTTTCTTCATATCTTGATACATCTTTGTGGCACCAGGATGAATGGAGTATCGAGTCTTGTGAGCTTCATCCAAAATCCTCACACGTAGATCCCCGAAATGAGGAATCCACACTCGTCCAAATCGAGTTGTAACACCAAGTGTGTTTTCACCCAATTCCCAAACCAGCCTCTTATTCTTTCAGAGTTTAGATGATCTTCTTTTAATGCCTTATCCTGAAACTCCTTGACTTACTTCATTACATCAGAGGTCATGATTAGTTGATATGCTTTCACCCGAATCGGCTTGGGCCTCTCCTTTCGGCTAAGGGCATCAGCCACCACGTTGACTTTGCCCGGATGGTAATGGATCTTGAGATCATAATCCTTTATAAGCTCCAACCATCGTCTCTGCCTCATGTTCAGATCCTTCTGCTCAAAGAAGTACTTGAAACTCTTGTGGTCAGTGAAAATGGTGCACCTCGCCCCACATGAACTTTACATCCTTACGGTTCAGCTTAGTCAATGGGGAGGCTATCTTGGAGAAGTCCGGAATGATCTTCGATACTACCCCACTATCCCCAAGAATCTACGAATCTCGGATGGCGTCTTTGGGGATTTCCATTGCGTCATAGCCTCCACCTTAGCAGGGTCTACCATAATCCCCTCGGGATTTACCACGTGACCTAAAAATTGAACTTCGTGCAACCAGAACACGCACTTGTAGAATTTGGCATACAACTTCTCCCTTCTTAAGGTCTCTAACACCTCTCGAATGTGATCGACATGCTCCTCCTCGCTCATCGAATAAATCAGGATATCATCAATAAACACAATCACTGATTTATCTAATATTGGCCGACCCACTTGATTCATCAAGTCCATAAAAGCAGCTGGTGCATTGGTCAGACCAAATGACATAACAAGGAATTCATAGTGACCATAGCGCGTGCGAAAAGCTGTCTTAGGGATATCCTGCTCCTTCACCTTCAGCTGATGGTAACCAGATCGAAGATCTATCCTTGAAAACCAACTGGCACCTTGGAGCTGGTCGAACAGATCATCTATTCTTGGTAGGGGGTATCGGTTCTTCACCGTCAACTTGTTCAACTCTTGGTAGTCAATGCACATCCTCATACTACCGTCTTTCTTCCTCACAAACAGGACTGGAGCACCCCAGGAAGACTTACTCGGCCTAATGAACCCCTTATCAAGCAGCTCTTGCAACTGTTCCATCAGTTCTTTCATTTCCGTGGGAGCTAACCGATACGGTGCTTTGGCAACGGGTTGAGCACCGGGTATCAAATCAATTTGGAACTCAATCTCATGCTTCGGTGACACGCTGGGTAGGCCTTCCGGGAATACGTCCGGGAAGTCACACACAACTGGTACATCAGATAGTTGCGGTGTTGGCGCATCCATATCCTTTACATAGGCCAAGTAGGCACTACATCCACGCCTCATGCACTTTCTTACCACCACCATCGAAATCATTTTCGGGATCGTCGTGACTCGATCACCATAAACTGTCACCTTATTCCCGTCAGGTGCTGTCAATCGGATCATCTTCTTGCGACACACGATGTTTTCTTCATAGGTTGCTAACCAGTCCGTCCCTAGTACTACGTCAAATCCTCCTAGGGGTATCACGTGTAACCTAGCAGCAAACCTATGACCCTCTAGTTCTATGGCACAATCCTTTATTACATCAGTAATTCTAGTGGACTTACTAATAGCGGTTTCTACATCGAATGGTTCACGGACATTTCTACTACTAACAGGCAACTTAGCATAGAAAGTAGTGGAAATATAACTCCTGCTAGCACCGGAATCAAACAATACAGGGGCATAAATTGGTTTACTAGAAACATACCTGACACGACATCGGGATCAGCTCTGGCTTCATCCGCGGGTCATGGTGTAAGCTCTGGTACCTGCTCTCTGCCATCCTTCCACCGGCTTCTTCTTCGCCCCAGAGCTCTCCGCCCTCAGCTTCTTGCAGTCCCTGCTCACGTGACCTTCTGCACCACAAGAATAGCACCGCCCCATACCGCAATTCTTCGCCACATGTCCGGTACTTCCACAACGAAAACAGACATTGCTCCCCAATCTACATTTCCCGGGGTGCCTGCGTCCACACTTGTCACACCTGTTCGACCCCGCAATTCTAGTCATCATCATTGTGCCAAAACTCTCGTCCCATGGCTTCTTACAGTCTCTAGCGATATGGCCAGGCTTACCACACCTGAAGCATACATTCATTCCAACCTTGCACTCACCGGTATGCTCCCTTCCACATCTGCCACACTTCCTTATCCCCGCACCGGATGAAGCTACACACCGGTTATCCGTCCTGGCAACCTTTATATATGGGGTGTGACCCCCACGTTCGACCCGCTCTCCGTTGCAGTTTTTGTCATTCCTGTACTCCTTGTTCGCTTCAATCACGGTCATCTCCTTCACCGTTCTAATTATCTCAGTCACTATACCCGGACGAATCGTCTGCATGGCCCCTTGAACTCCCTCGACAACAGCCTCTGTCAACATGGTCCTCAGACTAGCACTATCTTCACCGGCTTCCGGGTGATGGATCTCGGGCTCTTTGAGTGCTACTTCAGCAGCCCTAGCCATACTTCTTGTGACACGCGGTCCAGCACCACGTCCACTACAATCTTCACCTGACGAAACCTTCGAAGGTCTACCACCGACCATCCTCTAAACGCACGCTATAAGATTCAAACACCAACGCGGTCATTAAAGGTATACTCAGTTTATCTCAAGTATAGTAAGTCCCTAATTACAGTGGCCAGTTATGATTAGCCACTTACTTTACTCTTCATACCCCAAGCATCTCCAATCCTGACTTAATCAGTATCTAAATCTACTAAGAGCACATAATCAAACAGCATGCACACATAATACCGGTTAACATTTAGAAAAGACATACCTGATGGCACGTAGCTACTCGAGCTAACATCCCTCCATTTGTCCTATTTTTAGTTTAAGTTTAGGTTTTAAAAGTTTATTTAACCCAATTGTCTTAAACTTTGGCTCTGATACCAACTTGTAAGGCCCTGTTCCCGGAGACCTCACAGTTGGTCAATAACAACAGCTAAAACATTAAGCATTATATTTATGCAAACTTATGCAGCGAAAATAATTTATCAAAAGCCATTCATTTCATTTAAAACGCTGTTGTTAAGCAATACATCATCGTTAACTATTTACAAAAGAATTGTTTTAACGCATTACAATACAACAGTAACATAGAATACGAATGGATGTTAGTCTTTCCCTGCCGAGTAGCTTCACCCTCGTGCCATCCTCAGCAATAATTACCTGCCAATTGAAAATGTATAAAAGTCAGCGTTGCTGAGTGAGTTCTAGTCATAAAAGTAATAAAATACTTTCTATATGTTGTATATGAAAATACTCTTTTCTGTAAAATACAACTCTATACTGTATATACGAGCACGCATTAACTATGTGAACATATAATGTTAGTTCTCTTTACTGTATGCCTTGTTTGTTCTGTAAACTTTTATCTTTATCTTTCACTTTCTGTATGGACCAGCGAGCAATACCCCAACTATATGCGCGATGGAAAACGGGTGATGGGCCATCTATATCCCTCGAAAGGGTCAATTGTATCCCTCGAAAGGGTCAACTGTATCCCTTGAAAGGGTCAACTGTATCCCTCGAAAGGGTCAACTGTATCCCTCGAAAGGGTCAACTGTATCCCTCGAAAGGGTCAACTGTATCCCTCGAAAGGGTCAACTGTATCCCTCGAAAGAGTCAACTGTATCCCTCGAAAGGGTCAACTGTATCCCTCGAAAGAGTCAACTGTATCCCTCGAAAGGGTCAATTGTATCCATCGAAAGGGTCAACTGTATCCCTCGAAAGGGTCAACTATATCCCTCGAAAGGGTCAACTGTATCCTCGAAAGGGTCAACTGTATCCCTCGAAAGGGTCAACTGTATCCCTCGAAAGGGTCAACTGTATCTCTCGAAAGGGTCAACTGTATCCCTCGAAAGGGTCAACTGTATCCCTCGAAAGGGTCAACTGTATCCCTCGAAAGGTTCAACTGTATCCCTTGAAAGGGTTCTGTGTACTGTGTACAAGGCCGACCCATCACCCACGACATGCTGTAAAGGTCCGCGTCTCGTGTGCAATATAGGGTAGCTAACCCGCACACGGTCGAGCTAACGACAACATGGCCGTGTCACTCCTATAAGCTTGCAAGACTTGTTAACATTTTATTAATGTTCCTCTTCTTTTCTCTACCGCTCTTTCACTTTATTACAACGATATACTTTACGTTATGATAATAAACATACTACGTAAAGTCACACACTATAAGTAATAATAATAATAATGGCAATAATAATAATAAGGAATAATCATAGGTAATCATATCATGCATGAAACATCATTATTAATAAGCCCTTACTCAACCTTGGTCAAAACCCTAAAGCACAGACTCCTAGAAAATTCTGTAAAAATTTCTAAGTGCTTAGGCGCATGGGAACTATTTGGGCGCATGAGCCCTGTTCGGGCGTTTCATCACTATGTAGGCGCATCTACCAACACTTAATCATTTATCACTTTAGGCGCATGAACTATTCAGGCGCATGGGCACTATTTGTATGTATGAACACTTAGCGCATGGATAATTCGGACGCATGGACACTTAGACGCATGAGCCACTTGGGCACATGGGCACTATTGGGGCGCATGGCCGTACACTTAGTCGTTCGGCTAACATTTCTAGGCGCATGGACCACTGTTCAGGCGCATGGGCTGTACTTAAACATTTCTAAGGTAATCTTAGGGGCATGGGCTACTGTTTGGGCGCATGGATTACACTTAAATCTTTCTAAGGCAAATTCAGGCGCATGAGCCTTATCTAGGCGCATGGACCTTCTGTTCAACATATTTCCAGTATGTTTTCAAACCCAATCATCAAACCCATCTGTTCTAAGCTTAATGTGGCTATTCTAAACATGAACAACCTATAAGCATTCAAGAATCAACATCCAATCATGCACATTACATACGGGTAAACATACATAAGCTTTGAAAATCGTTTTAATACATTTTCAGCCCCAAAGATAGTTTAAAACAAGTAAAAATCAGGGTCTAGAACTCACCTGATACAACTTGGGTGTTTCTTCCTTTCTAACCCGCTTGCAATAAGTTCAAACACCTAAAAACAACACTAAACACACACACCCGAGCACATACACAAACACATAAGCACATAAACACATAACCGGGATAAAACCCATCATAAACACATAAAAATCACGAATTCTTACCTTGAATTCATTCACTTCTTCTTCTTCTACAAGCCGAGAGTTTTCCCTTGCTTTCTCTCTCTAAAACCGAAGAAATGTTGATGTGAAGTGAGGGTGGGCGGCCATGCCACCTTTACACCAACTTTTTCAAAGTTTTGTCCTTTTGGACACTTTTAGTCCCTCCACTTGGACTTAATTGCCTTTCTTTCTTTTTATTCCTCATATCTATCTTTTAAAAATAACCAGGTGTTACAAGTTCACCCCCCTTATATAGGTTTCATCCCCGAAACCTATTATTCCTCGAATAGATGAGGATAATGCTGCCTCATCTCCTCCTCAGTCTCCAAGGTAGACTTGGATCCCTTCTTGTGCTTCCACTGTACACGCACAAGAGGAACCACTTTATTTCTCAGCCTCTTCTCTTTATGATCGATGATTGCCACCGGTTGCTCCACATAATTGAGCCTTTCATCTTCTTCGATATCCTCCAATGAAACAATCATGTCTTCATCAACTAAACACTTTCTCAGATGAGATACATGGAATGTTGGGTGAATCCCACTTAATCCTTCTGGTAATTCCAACCTATAGGCCACCTTTCCTACTCGAGCAATGATTTGGAAAAGGCCTATATATCTGTTCCCCGAGCAATGGACAGGACCTCCATCATAGTTCTGAAACTGTTGTAGTAGAGATCTGTTCCCCGTCATGTGCCTGGAGCATCCACTATTTAGAATCCATACATTGTTGTTCCTGTCAAATGGATGTCCCTGCACATAAGATGAGATTATTAGTTTTGTATGGAATCCCAAGCCTTGTTGGTCTTGGGTTCTTCCAAGGATAATGACATAATTGAACCAAAAGTTATGCATGGGGTTCAGTAGAGGTCTTTGAAGAAGTGGTTCGGGCTGCAACATCTCCTTGATCTTCCAGTCCACCCTTTGGCTGACCTTGGAGGATGAGCTTGTTGAAGCTTTTGCAGCATGACCTTCTTCCGAAGCTTCTTTCTTTTCGGAAGAAGCCTTCACCATCTTTTCTTCCGAAGCAGTCTTCTTCTTGGATGGTTTCAAGGGAGCTTTCTTGTTCTTTCGAACCTTAGTAGCTCTAGCTTCCGATGCCATTTTCCCTTCGGAAGAAGAAGTTTCTTCCGAAAGCAACCTGGCTTCCGAGACTAGCTTCCCCTTTTTCATTACTTGAACCATTTGAAAAGGTCCAAATGTGAAACCTTCCTTGACTACTTCTTTCCTAACATTATTTGCATAATGTGTGCTTGCAGGATTGTAGTAACAATCTTTTGCCATGTGATTTTGCATAATGTTAGTCTTTTGAGAAAGTGAGGGTTGTTGTTCCTTGGGCTTCTTTTCTTCATCAGCAACTTTTCCCTTCAACTTCTGATCCTTTGGTAGGACAGGAATACTGGTATTACATTCCTTTCCTGAATCAAAAGTACCTATCACTTGGAATCCAGCTGAGATAAAGACACCCTTCTGATTGGGGTCAATCTTCAGTTTGGACTCAACCACCTTCTTGGCAGTTCTTCTAGCAGCTTTAGCTCTACTTCTTCTGGCTTTAGTGGATAAGATTTGATCTTCACAGGAGGAGATGGGTGCATCTACCTGTTCCTTCCTGTGGTGGCCACTATTGATGCCTCATCCTTCAACTCTGGAAATGAAAGGTCAGCAGTTGGAACCTCTTACTCTTCAGTACCACATCTAGGCTGTCTAATAGACTCATAGGAATATGGTGGAGCGATTTCATTGGTTCCCAACCTTTCATTGTTTTGATAACAGAGTTTGAGTGGGAGGATGATGCAAGAATAGCTTGGAAGTTCTGCTAAAAAATAGCATGCTTCCTGGCCTGAGCCTCAGCAGTGACAAGCTGGGCTTGAGCCTCAGACAATTTGGATATCAGATCCTTGATTTGAGTCTTATAGTTGGTGTGTTCATGTTTTAAAAGAGGGACAATTTTCTCTAACTTATCAATTTTCTTTTGATAGTCAGATTCAGCTCTTTTAAAATCAGATTTTAGAATATTTAAAGACTCAATATCAGATCTAATTTCCATATTGTAGTCCTGATAAGGTTTAACTTTAGCTATACAGGCTGGAGTACGGAGATGTTCATATACCTGGGCATCATCTGTTCCTGCCATGAGAGCTTGAGCAGGAGTCACATCCTGTACCATGAAGCTCCAGTCAACTTCTTGAGCCATTGCAGCTGTTTCAGTTGACCTCTCAGTGGGCTTTGAGGTTGAGGGATGTGTGGAGGCCTGTGGGGTTCCCGGATTGGTTTTGGGAGCCTTGCATTCCCTTTCAAAATGACACAGTTGGTTACAGTTGTAACACTTTGCCTTGGTCTTGTCGAACCCGAACTTGCTGGTAGTTGGGTTTTGAGGGAAATGCCTTCCAGTTCTCTTAAAGAACTTCTTCGCTCTATAAGTTAAGAGAGCCATCTGCTGGACAATGTCCATGTACTCTACATCATCTGGACTAAAACACTCAAGATAATCAAAACAGTATTTAAAATCTCCTAAGTGTCCACTTCCTGAAACAAAGGCACAACTTTCCTGGAAGGAGTTGGGTTGAGCCTGTTGAGACCTTGAAGTCTTAGGAAAGGTGATGTAAGATCCAGAAGAGCAGGATGGCTGCTGATAAGTCAGGAAATGCTGAGGTTGAGGGGTTAATGAGCCTTCAGCAACCATTAAAGCGTTGTTAGCAGGAAGACTCATGGGTCTGCTTGATGGGTGGCCTTTCTTACTCTCCATCTCTAGGAGATATCCATCAAGAATGCCGTAGAGTTCAGTCATGGAAAGAGTGTTCAAGTTTTCTGTTCTCTTGATAGAGACATAGTAGAATATCCACTCATTTGGAAGAGCACTCATGAACTTTCTGGTGAGATCTCTGAGTTCAGGAGTGATCTTCACAGACTGAAGGGAAGAGATAAGATCCATGTACCTGAAGTACTGCTGGCTGAGGGTCTCTCCAGCAATATGAGTGAAGTTCTAGAACTGCTGCTTCAGTGAGTCCTTCTTTGAGTCGTTGAAGCTTGAGTACATCTGAGCAAGTGCATCAAATAATTCTTTGGCAGTCTTGCAATGCTCGAACCCTACCATAATAGAGTTCGGTGTTGCAGTCATGAGAATAGTCATAGCATTACCGTCGATGTCCATTTTCTTTCTGTCTTCATCAGAATAGTCCTCGACAGCCTTCTCTATCATGACACCATTTCCACCAGGTGATGCCACCTTTGGCTTGTATGGTCCATTGACAATGGAGTTCCATAGTCTGCTGTCTTGATATCTAATGAAGCCTTTTATTCTTCTACTCCAAGACCTGAAGTTTTCAGGGGTAATGATGGGAGCTTTTGTCATTGTTCCCATCTCTACCTCAGATTTGTTAAGGGCCATTAGAGTGAATGAGTGGTAAGGAGGAGTAAAAACAGGTTGATTTGGATGGTAAGATCACACAATCAAGAGCCTGGGGAGCTCTGATACCAATTGCAGGATTGGTGTTTATCACTTAAACATAGTGTTTTCACTCAAACTCACCTACGACAGCACTCGGATATATGAAGAATCAATAAGAGTTGATCACAATATAGAAAGTAACTGAGAACACAGAAAGATAATTTTTAAGATACTTTTATATATTGATTCTCAATTCAAAATACAAGACTCTTACAAGCAGACGATCTCTGTCTTAATGAATTACAAGGAGAACCTATATATAATACTATCTACAGCAGGATATACTTTGATACCAGCTGGGATCCTATAGCTAAAGTCTATACTACAAGACTAAAGATTAAGGTATCTCGGATAAAGTCTTATCTGAGATTTGGTAGTCAGGACATGTCTCTGACTTACCTTTTGTCACCAACTAAAGTTAGTAACATGTACTATCATGAAAAGGTGAACAGTGGAATAAAGTCTGGTCAACAACATGGCTCTTTAGGAAGAAGCCATGCTGTATCAGAAGTCTGCAGCGGAGTGTCAGAGACCATACTCGTGTCCATAGGTTCATAGCAGTGTCTTCCGAAGGTTAAATGGCTTCGGAAGAGTAAGTACTTCCGAAGCCACTTATACTTTGAAAGAAGCTGCTTCTTCCAAGGCTTGGAAATTTCTTCTTTTCTTCATACTTCGGAAGTGGTCTTTACTTTATTCTTCTAAGTCTTGAGCTTCAGAAATATGCACTTATCTTCGGAAGTAGAGTTTTGTCTTCTGAAGTTGATCTTTCATTTTGCCTTCAGAAGAGCTTTACAACCTTCGGAAGTTCCATGTTAAGCTTTGGAAGCCTTTTGCATGCAGTACCAAAATAACTTAAGTGACAAAGTTTTGGTTGCATTAGCCTTCTTCTTGATCCAACAGATCGGATTTATTGGATTGATTCTCTCATTATATGAGTTTGACTGCATAGCGTTTTTTAAAAAAACCTATGTGGGAAGGGTTGTTTCCCACACAACCGAAAACCTTGAAATTTTGATATTGATTGGATATTTAGTGATTTACTTACAATTTGTCTATGATAAGTTATTATTTTGGTTATAAATTTTGTGGTTGTGACTGTACATTATTTCTTATTATTTACCATACCTCAATGAGATTAATATGTTGGATGTTACTCATTATTGTATTTGTGAATGTAAAGTGAAATATGGATAGCCGAGTAAGAGGATGTAGACATGGCCGTGGGTGTGGCGGTGAACATGGCACCGGAAATGTGGCTGCCTTAACCGAATACCTCTTCGGGAGTGACCCCAGCTGAATTAGCTGCTCTGATAAATCAGCATGTGCAGCTGACACTAAACACTCAACGTGCCCCGTTTGGAGGTAAACGGCGACTCTAGTCATCAATTTTACGAATATTCTATTAGGTGATTAATTATTTCGGTTTGATTAACCACCCTTATACGTTGATTACAGGACCGCGTGGATGCATGTACAAGGCATTCATGAACTGTAAGCCTTATACCAATAGTGAAGCTGAGGGAGCTATAGGGATTTTAAGGTGGTTTGAGAAGACTGAGTTGGTCTTCGCTAAATGTAACTATCCAGTGGCGGGCCAAGTGAAATATGCCATGTGGATGCGGGAGGGTGCAACACTCACGTGGTGGAATACTCAAGTACAAATTCTTGGCCATGCAATGGCAAACGCGCTGTTATGGGATGAATTCAAAACGATGATGATAAAGGAATTGTGTCCTTGTAATGATGTTCAAAAGCTGGAAACTGAGTTTTGGCAACTAAAGATGGAAGGATCTGACTTCGAGACTTACACTACTAGGTCTCATGAGCTAGCTACACTTTGTCCTAGCATGGTTGACCCACCAAGCCAACAAATTGAGCTATACTTACGTGGTTTAGTTCCGGAGATTTAGGTACGATGATTGTGCAAATCTCCCTACAAACAGGGTATCCGACTGGCTTACTGATTAGGCTATGGAGCAAGGAAAGTTACCCAAGCGGGGCATTATGGCAAGCATTCCCGAAAACAAACGCAAGTGGGAAAAAAATGTTAATAAAAGCTTATCGTCTGCTAACCAACCTCAGAAACACCAACCTCAATAGCAATAACATCATAGACGGTTTGATAACGATCACAACTTTAATCAATCATCTTTATCATCTTAAGGACCAAGTGGATACGTGGGGAAAAATCCTAAGTGCAACCGATGCAACTACCACCACACTGGTAGGTGTGATAGTTTTCGAAGCCAGAGTTGTGGGAAGGTTGGACACGCTGCAAAGGATTGCCGTGGGGAGTTGATGAAGAAGCCTCAGCCGCCCCATTAAACACCAAAGGGTTTCTTTGAGAGTGGAAAAGAGGGGTATTACAAGAGAAATTTCCCACAATTAAAAAGAAATGGGAATGGCAACGAGAATGGTGGCAACAACAATAATGGTGGAAATGGTGATAATAATCATGGCAACAATGGTGGAGCTAAAGGGAGAACCTTTGTCATGGGTTCAAGGGAGTCTCTAAATGATCCTACTACTATTATTGGTAAATTTCCAGTTAATGGTCGTTTTGCTTCTATACAGTTTGACACTAGAGCTGATAGGATTTTTTATCTCTACTAAGTTCTATAGTCTCCTAGGTGATATGACGTCTGCATTGGAATCTAAATATACTATAGAATTAGCTGATGGTAAGCAAATCTCTGTTTACGAACGTCCTTAAGGATTGCAAGATAGAACCTGCTGGTCATACCTTTGATAATCTTATGCTCGTTACTCTCGAAAGTTTCAAGTGGTCGTAGGCATGGATTGGTTGTCCGAGAAGCAAGCAGAGGTAATTTGTCATGAGAAGGTTATTCACATTCCTCTAGTAGATGAGGAAATTCTTTTGGTTAAGGGCGAGAAGAGTGGTGCTATGATAGACATCATATCATTCATGAAGGCTCAGAAGTGGCTACGCAAGGGTCACTTAGCCATATTATCCCTCCTCTCTGACAAGCAATAAGAGGAAAAGAAGATAGAGGATATTCCGGTGATTTGTAACTTTCTAGAGGATTTTCCTGGACTACTACCTCATCGTCAAGTTGAGTTTTAGATCGATTTGAATCCTGTGATTTATTATGTGAAATTTACGCGATAATGTGACAACATGTTATATATATTTCATTTGTTGTGTGTCTTACTATAAATGTCCATGGTTATTATTATTGAATAATAATAGTTATAACTTGTTAAAATTATTTAAAGAGTTAAAAAGATTAGTTTTTATAAAATATAAATAAAGGGGTTTACTTTGTAATTATTCTAAAAGCAAAACTTACCAAAATTACTACCCTAATCCCACCCTAACCCCCATTCGGCCGCATCACCATGCAGACACCCCATTCTTTGCGATTTTGATCCAAGAACACACATAGAAGTTGATTTTGATTATTTTCAAGGGATTACAAGGTGCTAGGAAGTGTAATTTTTGATTTCTACACATCTAAAGGTTAATTTTGATTAGTTTTTCATGGTTGTTGTTCATGATGAACCCTAGTTTCAAAAATGGTAATGAAAACATGAAATTGAAGATTGTTAGATGTTAATATGATGTTAGTTAGGTTGTATGAATGTTAGATTACGGAAATCCACAGATTGATCATGTAGTTCATACATTTCCTTAAGATGAAACTTTTTGTTCTTGGAATTCATGGTTTGATGATGATATGATGTTAGATGCAATGTTTGGATATTAGTTTAATTGAATTATGCAAGAAAGTTCATGAAATTGGTGTGTAGATCATAACTTACTAAAAGTAGTAACTTTTATGTATGATGATTAGGAATTCTGATAATTTAGTGATGATTATCATGTGAGAATGAATGTTATGAACTTGGTTAGATATAAAGTTGATGAAATGATGATTGAATTGGATGCTAGAATACTTTTGGGTGTTACTTTCCTAAAAGGAAAACTTTATTTTTATGGAATCTTAGATATGGTGATTTAGGAATGCTTATGATGTTAGGATCATGTTATAATGATTGTTGATGATGTTTAATATGATAGAATATGTTAATTGAGTTGTATGGATGCTTGGTTGATCATGTAAAGAATTTAGGTATTGGTGATCATACGTGATGTTGAATTGTGAATAATGATTAGGAAGTCATGTTTGAGATAGGAATTGATCATTATTGGGTATGTTGGTTGGAGTGAACCTTGTTGATGAAGGTGATTATGGTTGTCATACATACGTGCAAATATGAGGCCCCTACTTAGTAGGATTGGCAGGGGTTAGGATGTGAAGTCATGAGTGGCTTCACATGGCATGTAGTGCATGATTAAACTTCACATATGAATTATTGGTTGTGATGTATTTGTATTTGTGTTGAACATGTTGGTTGTTTGAGATTTGCATGAGTTGTATGATGATCTAATGTTGTATAATGACCTTGGTAGACTTGCATTGATGATGTGATACACGTTGATAACTTGTATGATGTTCATGTATGTAAGTTGATACTCTCGATTAAATTATATTTCAACTAATATGTCACCAATGGGTCAAACGGGTCAACTAGGTTAACTTAGAGTTGTTAAGTTTTCTGTGTACATGTACTTGCGGGACCATTTAAGAGATGGTCACTTACAATACAACACATAATAAGGAGAGTGAGTTGGAACACTTAACATATCAAATGGGGAACTAGAAACCAGTCATACTTTGATACTAAGAAAACACAAGTAATAAAGAGAAAGAACAATAACAATAACATAAGTGTTTGGTTTTCAAGAATGTTGTATATTGCTCTCTAGTTCCTTACAAGTGTTACAAAGTATTAAGAAAGATACTAGGGACCAGAGATACTTTATACTACATCCTACAGCTGGCGATACTTTGAAGGCTAGCTGGATACATGATCTAGACAATAACATAATAAATGTAGAGTTAAAAGGTAGATTTCCTTTTGACTAGTGATTATGACATGCCATAGCTCACATCTTAATATATTACAAAAAAGATAAAGTACATAAAGTAGAAAGAAACAGACTTAAGAACTCAAAGTATAGTTACCAAAAGCATGTACCTTTCACCAACCTATGAAAGTTGGTGAGTCAAGCAGAGTTACAGCGGAAAGGTGGTCTAGCTTTATGGTAAAGGTACATCAGATAAAGCATGTACTCAAAAGTCTTCGGCAAAAAATTTGTCTTCAAGTGTTGGCTTTGGAAGACTTTGTCTTTAAAGATTTTGAAGACTTCATGTTTGGCTTCAGAAGATATTGGTCTTGGCTTCGGAATATTTGACACTTAGAATATTTTCTAAGGCATAGTGTGAAACTTCCAAAGCATTCTACTCAGTACTTCTGTGCATGCATCCATGATAGACTATTTGGATGTTTTGAAGGCATCAGCCTTATACAAAACCTTACAAACTCCCCCTAGGCTAATGCTATCAAAACATTTGAAGACTTTAGATATTGACAGTCCTCATTATGATAATGACCTTGCCTTTCTTCATAAGATGGTCAGGATCATTCGAACTCTCAAAGTGTCTTCTCATCTCAAAGAGATCATGTAGAGGTAGATTAAACATGTCTTGCCATGTGTAGACATCTTCAACACCTTGATCTCTGATAACGTGCCATCTCTGTGGATTAGTAGAGTAAGTTCATGATAAGATGGGTCTTCTTAATTCCATAGGAGCTACTTGGATTGGAGTTGGTGGAGCTTCCCGTTATTGCACATCCTCAAGATGTTCTGACTCATCTTGAGGTTTGGAGATGGATGCCTCTTTCTTCTTCTTCTTAGACTTTGGTGGGGAGTGTAAGTCAACAAGTTCTCCTCTTTTAATCTTCTGCTTGATTACCCTAATGTGCGCATCCATAGTGGATAGAGACATAGGGCCAAGTCTCCTTCCGGAGAATTCATATAGCTTCAAGAAGCTCACCATTTCCTGCCTATCAGTAGACTTCTTTTGGCTTTTCTAGATGATGGCTCTTGTCTTGGCAGCTTCTTCCCTCATCTTCCTCTTTGTTGTCTTTCTTTCTTTGAGTACTTCAAGTTCAAGTTTTTTAAGATACTCAAACTAAATATACTCAAATGACAAGGGAAGAAGTGCATCTTCCTGATAGAGACCTGTGACACTAGGGTAGTTGATCATGTTGATCCTATCAGTTTTTTTGTCTACTTGAGGTTCTTGTGAAGCTAAAACCTCTTGTATAAGGATTTCTTGAACTGGAGAGAGGGTAGGAACATGTTTGTAGAGCCTTTTCAGTCTATTTTCTTCCTTAATCTGAATAAGCAATTTTGCAACCTTTACCTCCTTCCTTTCCTTTGACATTTCCATGTCAGGCAGTCAATTCAGTTGCTCTAAGGGGAGAGCAATTATCTAATCAATGTCATAGTTCCTAGTCTATAAGTAGTTTATCTTGACTACCCTCAACTCATCATTCTGAGTGTTTGGTATGGGGGCAACCCTGATTGCAGCTTCCATAAAGCCTGAAGACCCAGTTGAACTATCTCCCATTAGCTTCCTTTTCTTCTCTCTCTCTCTCCTCTCCCTTAATCTCCTTAGGAGTCATTTTCCTTTTTCCTTTGTCACTCACAAACCTTTATGACTCAGGGTGGAAAGAGCTTTGGCCTTCATTGCTTGGTGTAGCATCCAAGCTCTGGCCAGAGAGAGGTTGAGATACACCTTCACCAACAGGTGTCTCATCAAGGGAATGAATCTCTAACGTAGTTTTAGGTGTGACAAGACTCTTGGTTCTATCACTGTGCCTTCGGTCAAGGCTTTCCTTGTGAAGCTAATCTCAGAGTCTGTCTCAACATCTAGTTGACCAATGACGTTGCCTGACTGCCTTTGGCTCTTACTGAGGCTGAACTCTTCAGTGATCCTGTCTTGAATCCTTTAAGCCAACTTGTCAACTTGTCTGAATTTTCTTGGATTGACAAATGGCATGTTGATAAGGTTAAGACCTTTATAGTAGTTCAAGGTTTGTAAATGAAAGACCTCTTACTATCCTTGAACTTTGTGAAGAATGAGGGCTCTTTTGTTAGCATCATACCTCCACCCAATAATGTAGTTGGAAGATCCTTGAGGTGGGGATGCCATAGCCCTTGGAATACCTTGCTTAAAAAGACTCCTAATGAAGGAGTCTATAGAGTCCACATCAATGTGAACTTGAGAAAGTTGCTGAGCATGAACAATGCAAGTGAGGATGGTGAGTCCTCAAAGTCCATGCTCTGTGAAGAACTCCCAGGTTCTATGATTAGAATGACTTTCTCCCCCTTTTTGGTAGCATCACCCTCTTGCATAGGTGAGCTATTAGTTAGGTCAATCAAATCCACAAGTTCTTATGTTCCTGGTTGAGCTCTTCTTAAAGGTCTCCTATCTAGTTTATCCTTGAGATAAGATAGCTCAAGTTGCTGATCATTGACCCTATTTTGCAAGGTAGTCACTTGAGATTCCAAGTGATTAAATTTAGAGAGTAAATATGTGCATGTTTTTTTTATAGTTTTTGCACCTTTAGTCTTAGATTCCCTTCCTTTTTATAAGAAGATTCATTGCGGGATGAGATAATTGGACCAAAGTCCTCAATCTCACCACCATCATGATGTTCTTGGCTGCTGGTTTTCCTCTGCTCACCGACTAATTCAGATGGAGTATTAGTGGGCTGAGTTGCCATGGTTGAGGTCTTAAAGAAGTAATCACTTGCACAAGTGAGAGCCTCTTTCATATGGACCTCCTAAACAGATTCAGGGAGATCCACCTTAGTATTGGGTAGATAATGTGGGCTAGATATGGGAGAGTCAGTAGCACTTATCTCTCTATGAGTAGGGGAAGAGTAAAGAGACTCATGATACTCACTGAAACCCAGGTCTTCATTATCATAGAAGTCAAGGCTAGGAATTGGTTAGTTGAGATCTAACGGTTGGGGTTGGTAACTTTCCCCTGAAGGTTGTTGACTTGAGTGTTAAGGCTTAGAGTGAAGGCTTAAGGCTGTTGGGCTAATGAGCTCATCAGTCTGAGCATGAGGAACCTCAAGACTGATTGTTGAAATGGTCGGAGTGGTTTGCTCCTCAAGGGAAGTGGGAGCTCCAGTGTCCACTTCCTCATATGTGGGTAGTAGTGTGGGAGCCTGCACAGACTGAATAGCTTGTGCAGGAGTTTGTTTGGATCTTCTTGGTAGGTGCAAATGATTTGTGGCTGTTTTAGTGGTGGAGAGGTAGAAGGTGTGGGTTCAACACTAGCTTGTGTTACTAGGTTGTCACCTTGAGCAATGATGCTGATACATATGTCCCTAGTTTATATGCTTAATGTAAAAGTCTTTCATGTCTTACACATATGTAACGAATGGGTTAATTGAAATATAATATGTGGTTGATGTTTATAATGTTTAATATTCCATAGTATTAGTGTGTGTTAAAGTATAATGAACTTACTATATAGGTTTGAGATTGTTATGCATAGTTCTTAGTCAATAATGATTGAGAAATGTGTTCAAACTTAGTCGTACGACTCTTCATGTGAATGGACCATACTAATGGACCATATGCATGAATACATTATGCTAATGGACCAGTCGCATGACTGAACCAGGAGACTGGATCAGTCGCACGACTGAGACATAATATTGACTCAGTCGTACGACTGAACCTTCAGTCATGCGTATGGATCAATTGCATGATTCAGTTGCACGACTGAACCATCCTAATGGTTCAGTCATACGATTCGGAACCCATAACCTATAAATACCACTTAATTCATGGTAAAAGACTTGGAAAAACATATGAGAAACACTTGATACTCTTACGAACCCTAGCCGTCTAGAACGTCCAAGGAATCCTATCAACTTCATAGATCAATCTTGATCGATCTCTACTCGTTCATTATGTTTAGTTTCAATCTTATATCGATCGGGTAATTGTTCTCACTGATTGGATCGCCAATCAAATAGGATTCCGCACTATTTGATTTGGTGTAAACGCAGAATCTGTTAGTATTTCGTACGTACATGGTCCTGACAAATGAGCTCTAACATTTTGGAGACAAGGGCTGTTTCTACCCTAGAGAAGCTAACAGTTGGCTTCTTTAAGATTTTAAAGAGTTCGGGCTTCATATATCCTAATTTAAGAATATTATCTATTTCCCTTAATTGTGAGTCTAGTTCATAGTTAAGAATGCGTTGAACATATCTAGGAAACATATAATACTCTAAGGAGTCCAAGTTAGCAAGCAAATTTGTATAAACAAGTAGAGAGTACTGAACTTGACCCCTTGAACCATCCCACGCACTATGAAGGAGAGATATTCCAGAATCTGGTCCCAGCCCCCATGCTTGTTGGACAAGCTGTAGATGACCACATGAAGTAAGTACTTCCACTGGGAGGAGACCTTCCCTTTTCTAAAGGTCTTGAAAGAAAAATCTCCCTCATAGCCCATCTCCTCAAAGGAGTGGTTAACTTTTTTGGGAAACGACAATTCACCTTCCTCATCATCCAGCTAAAGATGGGTGTTAATAATGGCTGGAGTGATGAAGATTGTCCTTCCTTCACTGTGGCAGATAGTGCCTTTTCCCCATCCATGATGACCTCTTGACAGGTCATCCAAAAATCAAGCAGATAATGCTCATAATGAACATGATCAATGGTAAGGGAGGTGGAGTAGTTGGACAGAGCCAAAAATCAACAAACCTTTGAGAAATGAGGATCTTTCTCAGAGTGCAACATAGCAACCTGATTGTGTTGCATGTGTAACTGCATGAAGAAGTTTGGGTCATTTCTGCGGTTGAGGTTGGCCATTTCAGAAAGCTTCGAAGTGAAGGAAATGAAGAACAAAGGCGGTTTCAGAGAAAGTTTGGGAATTTAGGTCTGGGAGTAGATGAAGATGATAAAGAAAGAGGAGGAACCGTTAGATTTATATATGAAATGGATTTCAGGCAAAGTTAATGAAAGAGGATAAACTTTGAAATCTGGATGTCGGTCTCACATCTGAAAAGCTAGTTTGCTTTTTGCTCAAAAAGTAGTTTTCTTGGAAGTCGAAAATCTTTTGAAGGTAAATTGTCTTCGGAAGTTTTGATGAAAAGCTTCTGAAGGCAAAATGACTTTGGAAGATATTCCTGAGAGTTTTAAAAATTTTGCTTCGGAAGAAAATTAAGACTTGGATATTTTATTCAACTAATAATAAAGCTTCCGAGATTTAATTGTCTTCGGAAGAAAATTTTCCTTGAAAACATACAAGTACTTAAGAGAAGAATTAAGCTTCGGAAGATATTTTAGAAATTCTTACGAAGGCAATTTTACTTAGGCTTGTTTTAAAGGCATAAATTTCTTCTAAAGATAAATGCATATCTTCCGAAGGGTTAAAAGATCAAGATTTTCAAAAATCTAAGGATAGTCTTCTAAAAAGATTTTCTTCCAAAGAAAACAAGAGATTATGAATGTGATAAAATATACAACTTAGTACACATAGATTTAAGAAATAATATGAATTAGTTTTGAGAAAAAGCTACTCAAAGTTAATCATCCTAATAGCTGATATAAGATACTTAAATCTCTGCTCATCAAAAGCTTTGGTGAACAGATCAACATATTGTCCATTTGTGTTAACTTTGATTAGTTTGATTAATCCTTTCTCAAAATTATCTCTAATCAAATGATACCTGATATTGATGTGTTTTGTCCTTGAGTGCTGTATAAGATTCTCTATGATAGAAATGGCACTGTTGTTGTCTATGTGAATGGGAGTCTCCTTAAAGTTAAACCCATAGTCTAGTATATGAATCTAAATCTAAAGCACTTACGCACAACAACTTGCAACAACAATGTATTCAGCTACATCAGTTGATGCAGAGACACATGATTGCTTGTTGCATTGCCATGAGACAACTCTTCCACCAAAAAAATGACATCCCCCTGATGTCAACTTTGTAATCATATTGAAGCCACCATAATCAATATCTATATATGCATATAGATTAAACTTAGAATCTTTTGGATACCAAAGGCCAAGTGGTTGAGGCACCTTTGAATATCTTAGAATTCTCTTGACAGTGATAAGATGTGACATCCTGGGGTTGGCTTGATATCTTGCACAAACACATCCGGCAAACATGATATCAGGCTTGCTAGCTGTAAGGTACATAAGAGACCCAATCATAGCCCTGTAGAGGTGCTCATCCACACACTCGCCCTCAAGATCAGGCCCAAGGGAGTGGTTTCTTGCTATGGGTGTCTCAGCAATCTTACAATCAATCATTGTGAACCTTTTGAGTATGTCTTGAACATACTTTGACTGACTAATGAAGATGCCATCTTCAACTTGCTTCACTTGAATTCCAAGAAAGAAATTGAGTTCCCTCATGGCACTCATTTCAAATCGGTCCTCATCAGCTTCTCAAAGTCTTTGCAGAGCTTTGGATTAGTTGATCCAAAGATGATGTCATCTACATACACTTGAACTAGCATTATGTCATTTCCTTGTCCTTTGATAAAGAGAGTTCCATCTATAGTACCCTTTCTATATCCATGCTTGCAGAGATACTGAGATAGAGTCTCATACCACTTCCTTGGTGCTTGGTACAGCCCATAAAGAGCTTTATCAAGCTTGCAGACATAATCAGGATGAACATGATCTACAAAACTAGGTGGTTGTTTGACATACACCTCTTCATCAATCACCCCATAGAGAAAAGCACACTTGACATCAAGTTGGTAGACCTTGAAATTCTTGGATGCAGCAAAAGCTAAGAATATCCTAACAGTTTCCGGTCTTGCTACAGGAGCAAAGGCATCTTTGTAGTCAATTACTTCTTCTTGTGTGTACCCTTGAACAACTAGTCTTGCCTTGTTTTTGATGACAAGTCCTCTATCATCCTTTTTATTCCTAAAAACCTATTTGGTTCCTATAATAGTCTTCCCATGAGGAAGAGGACATAGGTTCCAAACCTTTTGCCTTTTGAATTGAAGCAACTCCTCTTACATAACTCCAACCCAACTTCCATCCTTCAGAGCCTCATCAATCTTCTTAGGCTCTATCTGATATAAGAAACAAGAGTGAAGACAAACATTTGCATCGTTGGTTTGTGCTCTTGTTCATACCCCTGAATCAACATCTCCAATAATGTTTGAGGTGGGATGAGATTTATGGATCCTTAGCTAAGGAATCACAACAAGTTGCTGAGAGAGATCTAAATTAGAGAAATTTAGATCTGGCATTGAGGTTTCTCCCACCACATCACCAATTTATCAAGTAAAACTTGATCCAATGAGTGTGTGACATCATTGATGTTGTCTTCAATGGTGTGGTTGTCAACATCAAGAAATTTTTTATCACTTTCACCACCACCGTAGTCTTCTACATTTGAAGTTTTTTTATCTGGTTGTTGAGCCTCTAAGCTGGAATTTAAAGGCATCTCAAGTGTATCAGCTGAATTTGTCATTGTTGTGCTGATAGAAACTTCATTTGCAGAGTTAGTTACAACTGGAGCTGAAGTTGTATAGCTTAAAGGACTTCTCAGCTAAAATCTTGAATCAGGATCACCTGTTGGTAAAATATCTGTAGACCTTGAAACATTTTCACAAGGTTTGTTAAAATAGTTGGTAACTAAATCAAGATCAAATAACCAATCAAGAGCAGAACCAGTTACACTGGGTAGTGTTCATTAAAAGTCACATTTATTGACAGCTCAACAATTTTGGTTTTGAGATTGTATACTCTATAAGCCTTAGCATAGGAAGAGTATCCAATGAAGTGTCCATCATTTGATTTCTCAGCAAACTTGGCAATTTGATCTTTGGTATTCAAGATGGTGCAAGGACATCCAAATTACCTGAGAAAACCAATGAAAGGTTTCCTCTTGTGCCAAAGTTCATAAGGAGTCTTACCATGTGTCTTAAACACTAAAACTTTGTTCTACACATAGCAAGTAGTGTTAACTGCCTCTGCCCAGAAGGTGATGGGCAACTTAGAGTTAGACAACATTGTTCTTGCAGCTTCAATCACTGTCATGTTTCTCCACTCAGCAACACCATTTTGCTGAGGAGTCCTGGGAGCACTATATTGTCTTGACATACCCTTTTCATTACAAAATGTATCAAGGATTTGATTTTTGAATTCAGCTCCTTGATCACATCTTATGGTTTTGACCTTGTGATCACATTGATTCTCAATCTTTAAGATGAAATTCTTTAGAATCTTAGGTGTCTCATCCTTAGTTCTAAGAAAGAAGACCCAAGTGAATCTTGTAAAGTCATCTGTGATCACTAAACAGTAAGAGGTCCTTCCAAGACTCATTACACTAGTGGGGCCAAAAAGATCCATATGTAACAAGTGTAGGGGAGTAATGATGGAGTTTCTTTCCTTTGGCTTGTGAGATACCTTGTGTTGCTTCCCTTTCAGGCATGCAAGCAATGGTCATCACTTGTAAACTATTTCTTTAGCATTCTAGTTAGCAAATCATTCTTAACTAGTTTATTCATGTTTTTAAAGTTTAGATGGAACATTATTTAATGCCAGAGAAAAGACTTATCACTATTTGATTTAGATAGAAAGCATGAAACTCCTCCTGAGGAAGATGCTTTTTGCAAATCCATGTTGTACATGTTTCCTTTCCTAGGGGCTCTGAGAAGGATATGCTTATAAGGAACGACCACTCCGGGCTTGAGAACAATGCATTCATGCTTAGTAAAGAGCATGTTATGACTCTAATCACAAAATTGAGATACACTGAGAAGATTGTATCTAAGCTCCTTGACAAAGTTTACCTTCTTAATACTGAGCTTACCATTTGTGATCTTGCCCCTTCCAGATATGTAACCACCTTCATCTCCTCCAAAAGCAACCGGAACTCCATCAATTCTCTCTAAGTTTTAAAGTAGTGACCTATTGCCTGTCATGTGTCTGGAACAACCACTAGCAATGATCCAGACATTCTTGTTTGTCTTGAGTTGTTCCTTCACAAAAGAGATGATTAGTTACATTTGGAAACCCAAGCCTTATTGGTCTTGGGTTCATTAAAGGAAGTTAAGGTAAAGAAATAGTAATACATCCTATAGTCATATTTTGAGGATCATTTGCTGTTGTTGATGGAGAACATTCAGTCACTTGGTCTTTCTTTGCCTTCCACACTATCTTTGGAAGCTTAGACTTGACTTTCAATACTTTAGAAGTTTCACTAACTTTGGAAGTTTTGATGAATAGACCTTCGAAAGATCTTGCTAGCACTGGAGCAGGCTTCAGTGCTTTAGAAGTATTCATTTCTTCTAAGACTAAATTTTCTTCCAAATGCAATTTTTGCACTTGCATTCATCTTCATTTTGGAGCTTTCGAAGGAAACAGATTTTCCTTCCGAAGCTTGTTTCTTCTTGGAACTCTTAGATGTCTCTTTCTTGATCATATGGAGAGTACCTTTTGGATTGTATGGATAGCCCTTAACAAGATGAGAAGTACTCCCACACATGATACAATCTAGTTTCTTCTTCCTAAGAGCCTTCTTTTGTGAACAAGACTTACTTTGATCACTTACCTTTCGAGCTGGATGGTTCAGGCTGTGTAGTAGTGGTGTAGCAGTGGTACACAGCTGATCAGCCTTTTTCTTGTTGCTGGGATGATTTGAAAAATGAACCAGAACTCTTGGTACTAGAATTCAGGTTGATGTCTTTAGTCTTAACCACTTCAAACCCTTCAGAGATAAAAACTTGTTTCAGCTTAGAGTTAAAAGTGGCCTTGATCTCTTGAGCCTTCTTTGCTTTTCTTTTGCTCTTTCTGATCAAATTCTTTCTTATATACTTGGTCATCATAGTTTTCTTACTCTCCTCCATAAGAATAGTGACCCTTCTTAGAATTATCTTTTTCACTCTTCTCAGAGGCATTATTCATTATCACTTTCTCATCCTTTTTAGTCAAGGGGTTTATAAGAGGAAGCTCATATTCACAAGTTTCATACCTAGGAGATCTTACAGACAAGATTGTGTGTGGAGGAGCTATCTCACTAGATCTCAGTTCCTGCTTATTCTGATAACAAACTTTTGCATGCAAGGATGAGAATATAATGTTCTTGAAGGTCTCTTCCTCAAGAACACATTTTCTACCCTGACTTTGCTGATCACAAGCTCAACCTGGCATTCAGTCAATTTGGTTATGAGATCTTTAATCTAAGTCCTATTGGTGTGTTCATGTTTAAAAACTGAAATAGTTTTATTTAATTCCTCTATTTTCAGTTTGTTGTCATTTTTAGATCTTTTGAAATCAGATTTTAAGGTATTCAAGGACTCAAGATCAGATCTCCTCTCTAAGTTGTAGGAACTGTATCTATTAACTTTCGTAGCACATTCAGGTGTATAGAGATGTTCCAATACCCTTGATTCATCATGGTCAGCCGTTAATGCTTGGTTTGGAGATGCATCTTCCACCTGAAAGCTCTAGTCTCTTCTTTAACAACAACTGCAGCTTGCTGCTTAGGCTTCTCATTTTGTGTGGCTTTCTCAGTGTAATTTTGGTCTGGTTTGTGCTTGGCCACCATTTGTCCTTGATGCCTTGCATTCCCTTGAAAAGTAGTCCATTTGGTTACAGTTGTAACACTTGACTTTGCTTTTATCCAGCCCAAACTTTCCACTGGTTGTATTGCTTGGAAACTTCCTTCTTGTCCTCTTGTAGAACTTCTTGGCTCTATGAGTAAAAAGAGCCATCTGCTGGACTATTTTCATGTACTCTAAATCATCTGGATGGATACAGTCCAGGTCTTCAAAGGTGAACAGAAAGTTGCCTGTGCTTTCATCAGAAGACACAAAGGCTTGTGAAGAGCTTGTCTCTTGAAATGGGCTTCCTTGAGTGTAGCTTTCTCTTGGTGTCTCTGGGAAGGTGATGAAAGGACCCTTTTGCGAGTTGTCAGGGTAGCATATAAGATGATATTGAGGTTCTATGCTATTCCTTTTAGTCACATGCAGGGCTGAACTCATTTGATTGCTGGAGTTACCAGATGAACCTTGCATGTTCATCTCCATCTAGTATCCACTAAGAATACCATACAACTCAGTCAGAGTGAGAGTCTTAAAGTTCTTAATTCTCTTGATAACAACATAGTATTATGTCCATTGCCTAGGAAAAAAGGACATAAACTTCCTTACAATGTCTCTGTTTTCAAGAGTCACTCCAACATCCACTAGAGTGTCCATAATCTTAACATACCTGAAGTATTGTTGAGTCATCGTTTCACCTGTTTTAATGGTGAAGTTTTCAAACTGTTGTTTCAGGAGATCCTTCTTATTCTCCTTGGGTTTAGTAAAACCCTCATACATTAGTTTCAATGAATCCCACAACTACTTAATTGTTTTGCATATTTTGAAACCTTTGTATACAGATTTTGGAAGAACAGTCTAAAGGGCTGTCATGGCTTTCTGATCAATCTTTACTCTCTTTCTGTTTTCATCAGAGTAGTCAGCCACAACCTTTGGAATCATACCACCCTCAATAGCAGCTGAAGAGGTACTTGGTATGTAAGGTCCCGAGACAACAGATTCCCATATCCTGGAGTCTTGTGACTTAATGAACCCTTCCATTCTTTGGCACCAAGTGTCAAAGTCTTTAGGAGTGATCAGTAGGGACTTTGTCATGGATCCAGTTTCCATATAAGCTTTAGTGAGAGCTACCATTTGAGATGTTAAATATTTTTATGTGTGAGAGGGATCTTAAGATGGTAAGATCTTACAATTAAGAGCCTAGAATGTTATGATACCAATTGCAGGATCGTTTAAGGGATGGTCACTTACAACATAACACACAATGAAGAGAGTGAGTTAGAACATTTAACGGATCAAATAAGGAACTAGAAACCAGTCACACTTTGATACTAAGAACACACAAGTAATAAAGAGACAAAACAAGAATAATAATACAAGTGTTTGGTTTTCAAGAATATTCTATATTGCTCTCTAGTTCCTTACAAGTGTTACAAAGTATTAAGAAAAATACAAGGGACCATAGATACTTTATACTACATCCTACAACCAACCATACTTTGAAGGCCAGTTGGATACATGATCTAGACAACAACAAAATCGATGTAGAGTCAAAATGCAGATTGCCTTTTGACTAGTGACTATGGCATGTCATAGCTCATATCCTAATATACTACAAAAAGGATAAAATACATAAAGTAGAAAGAAACAAACTCAAGACCTTAATGTACAGTTACCAAAAGCATGGACCTTTCACCAACTTGTAAGAGTTTGTGAGTCAAACAGAGTTGCAGCAGAAAGGTGGTCCAATTTATGGTAAAGGTACATTAGATAAAGCATGTACTCAAAAGTCTTCAGAAGAAATCTGTCTTCAAGTGTTGGCTTCGGAAGACTTTGTCTTTGAAGCTTTGGAAGACTTCATGTTTGGCTTCGGAAGATATTGGTCTTGGCTTCGGTAGATTTCACACTTATAGAATATTTTCTAAGGCATAGTGTGAAACTTCCGACGCATTCTACTCAGTACTTCTGTGCATGCATGCAAAATAGATTGTTTGGATGTTTTTGATGCATGAGCTTTATACAGAACCTTACAATACTTATGTACTTGCGTTCTAGGTAACCTTTGAAGGGTTGTCTTTCCATTCATCGTCAGTTTTCTTTGTTATGTTCGTTGCGCACCACGTGAGTTCATGCCCCACAGTTTTTATACACTCTCTTTTTGGGAAGATAGCATACTTGTTTAAAAACGCTATATTATTATTGTAAGTTGTGTATGTTTTAACATAATGCATAATACCTTGAAAGTCCTCACACTTTCGGATCGTTAGTAAAGGTAACTAGCGAGAAATCTTGGGTAGTACTACTAGGTTTGACAAGCCCCACCTGTGTGACTCGAGGTCAAACAAGTGCAATATTGTCCTAAGCATAACATCATCATGACCAGGTAAGTTGTGACGGGAGGCAACAAACGCAACACAACTCGATTGCAAAATCACTATGGTTATTACTTGTGAATATAGACAAGCTTTCTATTTCAGTGAACTTCTTATGTTTTACAATTATTATTGTTTATGTTTAACGTAAACTCTTGAACCCACCAACCATTGTGTTGACATTTTTAGTATGCTATTCTCTGGTCGTTAACTCAGGTTGTCATTAGGAGCACATCACGGGCCCAACATGCATTCTAAGACTTTATTTCCATTCATAACACTTGATTTTCAATTATGAGTTTTAAATATTGGGTTGGCGTGTGTTTTACCAAATATTGTATTTATATACTTTGGGTTTGTCTTATTTACAAAACGTGTCAGTATATTTTGTGGTTTTGTTTTAATGTGACATATAGGGTCATTCTGAGTAGCTAGTGACTATGATCCTGGTTTACTCACACGGCTCGTGGTAAAACTCCACATGTGGATTTTGAGAGTGTGACACGTGTAAACTAACACACATAAGTTTAGTTAACGATGTTATATTTATGTAGATAAAATATTAAATTTATATTGTTTTTCGAGAATAATAATGTAACAAAGAGGAACTCACACCAGATATTATCAGTTACTTGGGGAGAATACCCCCATCACAAGTTTAAAACATGTCTGATAGGGGAATGTATCCAGCCCTTATAAAGAGACTTTTGTTCCCCTTCCGACCGATGTGAGTGTGTTTTGCTCTCATTTCTTTCCTATGATATCAAATGCTATAAGATAATCGTCGAGTGGCTTTATACTCATATCTCGAGAATGGATTGTTCATAACTACTTCACGTCCTTCATAGATCATATTATGAGTAGATATGACAAATCAAACAATAATTAGTCCCACATAAGAGTTTCTGTAGAAATCTTCCTACTATAATAAAATAGTAATTTGATATAACATATGACATCACTATAATCATTCTCACCAAAATTTCTCTGCCTCTCAATTATATTAAATAATTACCTTAATTAATAATAATATTATTTAACACTTTTTTAGATTTAATAGCAGATATATTTATTAATGTTATTTCTAAATAAATAATTTTAAATTTTTCGAAAGCATAAAAATTTTAAAAAATACAAAATATGTTAAAATTGGTATTTTAAAAATTCAATTTTTTAAAAACAAAAAATAAATAAATTCAAAAGTTATAATAAGAAAATTTTTAAAAATGATATTTTATATGATTTGTTTTAGAACGGTGTTTAGTTTTTGTGGAAAAAAATTTAAAACAAAATTTTAAGAAGTTGATATCACTATTTTATTACTTAAAATCATTTATCATACGTAATTTAGTCATATCATATCTTAATTATTTTATAGTTAATAAATTCTATTATATTAATATTTTATTTATTTAATCTGTGTAATACAAGAATTTATTAAAACTAATAGTCTCTTTATAAATAACTAATTTTAAATAAATATATACTTTATAATTATTTTACCCTACCTAATATATCTTCTTAACCCATTTTAAATTATAGCAAGATCAAAAATTTGGCATTCACTATTTACCTTATGTGGTTCTTCATTGGCACCGTCGCACCCATGGATTGAGTCAATTTGATAATCGTTTGATTTACTATTCTAGTCCAAGAAGAAGATATGTGTGAAGAGCACCTTCCTAATAATTTTTTGAATCCATATGAAGCCAAAATAATTCAGCATGCATGTGACTTGTATGCATTTTCCACAAATTTAATGCACCGAACAAATTGCTTCTATTATTTTAATACTAGGTTACTATCTCGTATATTACACGGGTTGAATAAATAAAATAATTAGTAATAAAAGTTTATGAATTATAAAACCATGTTTGAAGATAAAATATGTTTATAATTGCATATGAATAGCTATTTCAAGTAAATAAACAATAGATAGGTTATAGATAGATAAATAGATAATCTAGAAACTCATTTATTAAACGGATTATAGTTAGTAATAAACACGAAAATTACAGTATGATATTCTAATATAAGATATGTATAAAATTATATATATGTACTTGTTCAAGAGATAAAATAATTATACTATTTTTAACTCTCTTATTTAAATAGTTTTATTTTTAAATATTTATTTTATGTAACACCCGGTTATTTTAAAAAGACAAGACATGAAGAATAAAAGAAAGAAAAAGCAATAAAGTCCAAGTGGAAGGACTAATAGTGTCCAAAAGGACAAATCTTTGAAAAGTTGGTGTAAAGGTGGACATGGCCGCCCACCCTCATTTCACATCACCATTTTCATTCGGTTTTAGAGAGAGAGAGCAGAGGAACTCTCGGCTGAAGAAAGAAAGAAGAAGAGAAGTCGAATTCAAGGTAATAATTCGTGGTTTTTAAGTGTTTATGACGGGTTCTATCCCGGTTATATGCTTATGTGCTTATGTGTTTGTGTATGTGCTCGGGTGCGTGTGTTTGGTGTTGTTTTTAGGTGTTTGAACTTATTTGCAAGCGGGTTAGAAAGAAAGAAACACCCAAGTTGCATCTGGTGAGTTTCTAGACCCCGGTTTTTACTTGTTTAAACTCTCTTTAGGGCTGAAAATGTATTAAAATGATTTTCAAAGTTTATGTATGTTTACCCGTATGTATTATGCTTGTTGGATGTTGATTCTTGAATGCTTATAGGTTATTCATGTTTAGAATAGCCATACTAAGCTTAGAGAAGATGGGTTTGATGATTGGGTTTGAAAACATTCTAGAAACATGTTACACAGAAGGTCCATGAGCTTAGATAAGGCTCATGCGCCTGGAAAATGCCTTAGAAGGATTTAAGTTTAATCCATGCGCCTGAACAGTAGCCCATGTGCCTAAGATTGCCTTAGAAATGCTTAAGTATAGCCCATGCGCCTGAACAATGGCCCATGCGCCTTGAAATATTAGTCTAATGACTAAGTGTAGGGCCATGCGCCCCAATAGTGCCCATGCGCCTGAATTGTTCATGCGCCTAAGAGTTAAAGCAGTTAAGTGTTGACAGATGCGGCTACATAGTGATGAAAAACCCAAACAGGGCTCATGTGCCCAAATAGTGTCAAAGCGCCTAAGCACTTAGAAATTTTTACGGAATTTTCTGGGAGTCTGTGCTTTTAGGGTTTTGATCGAGGTTGACTAGGGCTTATTTATGATGATGTTTCATGCATGGTTATGATTGTTCCTTAATATTGTTATTGCTAATATTATTATTACTTATAGTATGTGACTTTACGTGGTATGTTTATTATCGTAACGTAAAGTATATCGTAATAATAAAGAGAAAGAACAATAAAAAAAAGAAGAGGAACATTAATAAAAATGTGAACAAGTCTTGCAAGCTTACAGGAGGTACACGACCATATTGTCGTTAGCTCAACTGTGTTGCGGGTTAGCTACCCTATTATGTGCACATGGCCAATCAATTGAGATTGGCAGGACCTTTGCAGCGTGTCCTGGGTGATTGGGTTGGCCTTGTATACAGTATATAGTTGACCCTTTCGAGGGATACAGTTGACCCTTTCGAGGGATACAGTTGACCCTTTCGAGGGATACAGTTGACCCTGTTGAGTGATATAGTTGACCCTTTTGAGGGATACAGTTGACCCTTTCGAGGGATATAGATGGCCCATCACCCGTTTTCCATCGCGCATACAGTTGGGGTAAATTGCTCACTGGTCCATACAGAAAGTGAAAGATAAAGATAAAATTTTCCAGAACAGACAAGGCATACGTAAAGAGAATGAACATTATCTGTTCATATAGTTAATGCGTGCTCGCATACACAGTAAAGAGTTGTATTTCACAGAAAGAGTATTTTCATATACAACATACAGAAAGTATTTCATTACTTTTGAAACTAGAACTCACTCAGCAACGCTGACTTTTATACATTTTCAGTTGGCAGGTAATTATTGCTGAGGATGGCATGAGGGTGAAGCTACTCGGCAGGAAAAGACTGACATCCATTCGTATTCTATGTTGCTGTTGTTTTGTAATGCAGTAAAACAATTCTTTTGTAAACAGTTTATGATGATGTATTGCTTAACAGCAATGATTTAAAAGAAATTAATGGTTTTTGATAAATCATTTCCGCTGCTTAAGTTTGTATAATTATAATGTGTAGTGTTTTAACTGCTGTGATTGACCAACTGTGAGGTGCCCGGGAACGGGGCCTTACAAGTTGGTATCAGAGTCAAAGTTTAAGAGAATTCGGTTAAATAAACTTTTAAAACCTAAACTTAAACTGAAAATGGGACAAATGGAGGGATGTCAGCCCGAGTAGCTACGTGCCATCATGTATGTCTTTTCCTAATGTTAACCGGTATTATGTGCGCATGCTATTTGATTATGTGCTCTTAGTAGATTTAGATACTGATTAAGTTAGGATAGGAGATGCTTTTGGTATGAAGAGTAAAGTAAGTGGCTAATCACAACTGGCCACTGTAATTAGGGACTTACTATACTTGACATAAACTGAGTGTTACCTTGAATGACCGCGTTAGTGTTTGAATCTTATAGTGTGCTTTTAGAGGATGGCTAGCGGTAGATCTTCCAAAGTCTCTTGTGGTGGAGGTCCCGGTGCTGCTCCGCGACCCAAGAAAGGGAGACCCAGAGTTGAGAAAGTGGTTCATGAAGAACCAGAGACCCTCATCCGGAGGGTGGTGACGAGAGCACCAATCTGAGAGCCTCAGTAAAAGAGGCTGTAGTGGAAGAGGTTCATCAGGTCATGCAGACGATTCTACCATCTGTGGTGACCGAAGTGATCAAGGCAGTAAGGGAAGGGGAAAGAAAGGAAAGAAACAGGTCCTCGGGAGGACGGGAACAACCAGAGCCGGAAACGGTTCTCTCTGATGACGAGGAGGAAGAAGAAGAGCCTGCGTCGGAGGCGACCCGAGGCTATAACTATGGGGCGTTTATGAGATGCAAGCCCCCTACTTTTGATGGAAACGGCACTGCTGCAGCTGCTCACCGGTGGGTGAGGGAAATGGAGGCTGTCCTCGATATCAGTGAATGCCGTGAAGATCAGAAGGTGAAATTCGCTACCCACTCTTTTGTGGACTCGGCTTTGTGCTGGTGGAACAACATTGTCCAAGCCGAGGGTAGCAGGGCCATTGGGAGAATGAGATGGTCTGAACTGAAGAAGTTAGTGATTGAGGAATTCTATCCTCACAGAGAGATGGACAAGGTAGAAAGAGATTTCTTGCAGCTGGAGGCGGGAAAGATGATACACCAGGAGTACACCACTAAATTTAATGAAATGGCACGGCTGGTGCCTGATCAAGTGACACCACTGTCACGAAAAATTAAAAGATACATCCAAGGGCTGCCGGTTAGATATCCGTAGGCATATGATCGACGCCCGGCCGAGCACTTTTAGGTCGGCGGTTGATTTGGCTGGTAGATTATATGATGAGCACGAGGGGGTGGTGGCTGAGGTGAAGAAGACAAGTGGGGATGGAAGGAACAGTAATGGGAAGAGATTTAGACGTGGTGGTTTTACTTGAACAACAAGAAGGTGAAGGTGAACGACTGTGGAGTGTCGTCAAGATTAGGGCTGAGGAGGTGTGAAAAATATGAAAGGGAGCATACTGGTGAGTGCAGGATGGGGATGAACGTATGCTTCAGGTGTGGCCAGCCTGGTCACATCGCTAGAGAATGTAAGAAGCCGAGGGCAGAAAGCTCGAGAGTGGGAAATAAGAAGCCGAAGGAAGGAGGGCAGAGGGCAAGTGCTAGAGCTTACACTATGACCCGGGAGGAAGCCAGAGCTGATCCTGATGTTGTGTCAGGTATGTTTCTAGTAAACCAATTCTATGCCTCTGTATTGTTTGATTCCGGTGCTAGCAGGGTTTTATTTCCACTACTTTATGTGCTAAGTTGCATGTTAGTAGTAGAAAGGTCAGTACACCATTCGATGTAGAAACTGCTATTGATAAGTCCACTAGAATTACTGATGTGATAGAGGACTGTGCCATAGAACTAGAAAGTCATAGGTTTGCTGCTAGGTTACACGTGATACCCCTAGGTGGATTTGATGTAGTACTAGGGATGGACTGGTTAGCAACCTATGAAGCAAACATCGTGTGTCGTAAGAAGATGATCCGATTGACAGCGCCTGACGGGAATAAGGTGACGGTTTATGGTGATCGCGTCACGATGATCCCGAATTTGATTTCGATGGCGGTGGCGGGGAAGTGCATGAAACGTGGATGTAGTGCCTACTTGGCCTACGTAAAAGATGTGGATGCGTCGGTACCACAATTATCCGAGGTACCAGTGGTATGCGACTTTCAGGACGTATTCCTGGAAGACTTACCTAACATGCCACCGGATTGCAAGATTGAGTATCAAATTGATTTGATACCCGGTGCTCAACCTGTTGACAAAGCACCGTATCGGTTAGCTCCCACAAAAATTAAAGAACTGATGGAGCAGTTGCAAGAGCTTTTTGATAAGGGGTTCATTAGACAGAGTATCTCACCCTGGGGTGCTCCGGTCCTATTTGTGAAGAAGAAAGACAGTAGCATGAGGATGTGCATCGACTACCGTGAGCTGAACAAGCTGACAGTGAAGAACCGATACCCCATACCGAGGATTGATGATTTGTTTGATTAGCTTCAGGGTGCCAGTTGGTTTTCAAGGATAGATCTTCGATCTGGTTACCATCAGCTGAAGGTGAAGGAGCAGTATATCCCTAAAAAAGCTTTTCGCACGCGCTACGGTCATTATGAATTCCTTGTTATGTCATTTGGTCTGACCAATGCACCAGCTGCTTTTATGGACTTGATGAATCGAGTGTGTCAACCAGTGTTAGATAAATCAGTGATTGTGTTTATTGATGATATCTTGATTTATTCGAAGAGCGAGGAGGAGCATGCCGATCACATTCGAGAGGTGGTAGAGACGTTGAGAAGGGAGAAATTGTATGCAAAATTCTCCAAGTGCGCATTCTAGTTGCGCGAAGTTCAATTCTTAGGTCACGTGGTAAATCCTGAGGGGATTATGGTAGACCCTGGTAAGGTGGAGGCTGTGATGCAATGGAAGTCTCCAACGATGCCATCCGAAATTCGTAGTTTCTTGGGGTTAGCGGGATATTATCGAAGGTTCATTCAGGACTTCTCCAAGATAGCCTCCCCGTTGACTAAGCTGACCCGTAAGGATGTAAAGTTCGTGTGGGGTGAAGAGCAAGAAAGGGATTTTGAGGAGTTGAAGACCAGACTGACCCAAGCCCCTGTCTTGTCATTACCTGAAGGAAGCGAGGATTTGGTGGTATATTCAGATGCTTCTTACTCGGGGTTGGGGTGTGTATTAATGCAGAGAGGGAAAGTTATAGCCTATGCATCCCGACAGTTGAAAGTTCATGAGGTTAATTATCCCACTCATGACTTGGAGCTAGCAGCCGTGGTCTTTGCATTGAAGATTTGGAGGCACTATCTGTACGGGATGAAGTGCACCATTTTCACTGACCACAAGAGCTTGAAGTACTTCTTCGAGCAGAAGAATCTGAACATGAGGCAGAGACGATGGTTGGAGCTCATAAAGGATTATGATTGTGAGATCCATTACCATCCGGGCAAGGCCAATGTGGTGGCTGATGCTCTTAGTCGAAAGGAGAGGCCCGAGCCGATTCGGGTGAAAGCATATCAACTGATCATGACCTCTGATGTAATGAAGCAAGTCAAGGAGTTTCAAGATGAGGCATTAAAAGAAAATCATCTAAACTCTGAAAGAATGAGAGGTCTGGTTGGGGAATTGGGTGAAAACACACTTGGTGTTAAAACTCGATTTGGACGGGTGTGGATTCCTCGTTTCGGGGATCTACGTGTGAGGATTTTAGATGAAGCTCACAAGACTCGATACTCCATTCATCCTGGTGCCACAAAGATGTATCAAGATATGAAGAAAGATTATTGGTGGCCGGGTATGAAGTGTGACATGGTGGAGTATGTGAGTAAGTGCCTTACTTGTTTGCAAGTGAAAGCCAAACATCAAAAGCCGTATGGGAAGATCTAACCTTTGGATATACCGGAATGGAAGTGGGAGCACATCACCATGGATTTGATTACGAAGCTACCACGTACTCCGAAGGGGTACGATGCCATATGGGTGATTGTTGACTGTTTGACGAAGAGTGCTCACTTCCTACCGATCCGTGAGACATATTCATCCGAGAGGTTGGCTGACCTGTCATCAAGGAGATTGTAACTCTTCATGGTGTGCCGGTGTCCATTGTGTCTGATCGTGACACCCGGTTTACCTCTATATTCTGGAAGAAATTCCACGATGCCATGGGGACGAGATTACATATTAGCACGGCTTATCATCCCCAAACTGATGGTCAGTCAGAAATGACCATTCAGACACTGGAAGACATGCTTCGAGCATGTGTGATTGATTTTGGGGGAAGTTGGGATGACCACTTACCGTTAGCTGAATTCTCGTACAACAATAGCTATCATGCCAGCTTTGGCATGCCACCATACGAGATGCTATACGATAGGAGATGCAGAACACCCGTTTGTTGGGTTGATATTGGTTAGAAGGAATTGGGGAGCGTCGAGGTCATTGAGGCTACGACTGAGAAGCTTGAGAAGATTAAAGCCTTCATAAAGGCAGCTAAAGATAGGCAGAAGTCGTATGCCGATAGACGACGCAGACCGATCGAGTTCTAGGTGGGTGACCGGGTTATGTTGAAGGTCTCACCTTGGAAGGGTATTATCTGATTCAGGAAGCGGGGCAAGTTGAGCCCAAGATATATAGGCCCTTTCCGAATCATTGCTCGAGTAGGAGATGTGGCCTATAGATCGGAGTTGCCAGATGAGTTAAGTGGAATCCACCCGACATTCCATGTATCTCATTTGAGAAAGTGTTTAGCCGATGAAGACATGATTGTTCCACTGGAGGATATCGAAGTAGATGAAAGGCCCAATTATGTGGAGCAACCAGTGGCAATCATCGACAATAAAGAGAAGAGGCTAAGAAATAAAGTGGTTCCTCTTGTGCGTGTACATTGAAAGCACAGGAAGGGATCCTAGTCTACATGGGAGACCGAGGAGGAGATGAGGCAGCATTATCCACATCTGATCGAGGAATAACAGGTTTCAAGGATGAAACCTATATAATGGGGGTGGACTTGTAACACCGAGTTATTTTAAAAAGGTAAGACATGAAGAATAAAAGAAAGAAAAAGCAATAAAGTCCAAGTGGAAGGACTAAAAGTGTCCAAAAGGACAAATCTTTGAAAAGTTGGTGTAAAGGTGGGCATGGCCGCCCACCGTCACTTCACATCACCATTTTCTTTCGGTTTTAAAGAGAGAGAGCAGAGGAACTCTTGGCTGAAGAAAAAAACAAGAAGAGAAGTCGAATTCAAGGTAATAATTCGTGGTTTTTAAGTGTTTATGATGGGTTCTATCCCGGTTATATGCTTATGTGCTTATGGTTTGTGTATGTGCTTGGGTGTGTGTGTTTGGTGTTGTTTTTTGGTGTTTGAACTCATTTGCAAGCGGGTTAGAAAGGAAGAAACACCCAAGTTGCATCAGGTGAGTTTCTAGACCCCGGTTTTTACTTGTTTTAAACTCTCTTTAGGGCTGAAAATGTATTAAAATGATTTTCAAAGTTTATGTATGTTTACCCGTATGTATTATGCTTGTTGGATGTAGATTCTTGAATGATTATAGGTTATTTATGTTTAGAATAGCCATACCAAGCTCAGAACAGATGGGTTTGATGATTGGGTTTGAAAACATACTAGAAACATATCACACAGAAGGTCCATGCACCTAGATAAGGCTCATGCGCCTGGAAAATGCCTTAGAAAGATTAAGTGTAATCCATGTGCCTGAACAGTAGCCCATGCGCCTAAGATTGCCTAGAAATGTTTAAGTATAGCCCAAGCACTGAACAGTGGCCTATGCACCTAGAAATATTAGTCGGACGACTAAGTGTAGGGCCATGCGCCCCAATAGTGCCCATGCGCCCCAATAGTGCCCATGCGCCTGAATTGTTCATGCGGCTAAGAGTTAAAGCAGTTAAGTGTTGACAGATGCGCCTACATAGTCATGAAACACCCAAACAGGGCTCATGTGCCCAAATAGTGTCAAAGCACCTAAGCACTTAGAAATTTTTACAGAATTTTCTGGGAGTCTATGCTTTTAGGGTTTTGACCGAGGTTGACTAGGGTTTATTTATGATGATATTTCATGCATGGTTATGATTGTTCCTTAATATTGTTATTGCTAATATTATTATTACTTATAATATGTGACTTTACGTGGTATGTTTATTATCGTAACGTAAAGTATATTGTAATAATAAAGAGAAAGAGCAATAAAGAAAATAAGAGGAACATAATAAAAATGTTAACAAGTCTTGCAAGCTTACAGGATGACTAGAAACATTGCTAATAGCAGGAAAATGAATCGATCATTAAAATTAACGATCGATATTTACCGACATACCACGATATACGACTATTTGAAACCGCTACAAGTCAATTTCTCGACCCGTATCCCACATAAATCAAATTGAATTTTAGTCAATCGGTCTATAATGCACCAATTGTCATCATGATAGGTAAGATAAGAGGCACTTAGTGAATGAAAAGTTAAACAGGAGATTCATAGGATCACATGTTAGGTCTTGTCATATGTGAAGGTAAGACACTTGGATACATACCAAGTTACGTCTTTTCCTTTATGCCAACCCATGACTACAAGTTACGAAGGTTATGAACCTCCACGTCACAATGTAAGTAATAACGAGTCTCGTTAGTCAAAACCAAGATAGAGTTTTAAAGATTTCCAAGGTTAAGGGTTCAAAAGTGATTCAAGAGTAACGCAAACAATAAGACATGCATTTGTAACCATGTTTTGCAAGGTAACAAATTTCCAAATATAGATTGCATACGTAGTTCATCAAACCCATAAGTACAGTCGAGAACATTTGTATGACTAGAAAGACATAACCACAAGTTGATAATGTATTTATTTAGTAGAAAGATTTTTAAGAAGACTACCATCACACAATCATGTGTTGATGATCTCAAAATGAAAGTTGATAAGTAGGGAATAAATGGTTCGATATAGCTAGATCAAATCAAAACATAAGGATAAAGGGAAATAAATCATTTTAAGAATTTAAATGCTCCAAGCTTGGAATCAACATCAATCTAGAGCGATGGGTCTCCTTTCAAGTTCAGAGATCATGCTTGGCTTGATAGGTCGAAACACTAACATTGTTTCACCCTGCTAGTTAGTACATGTTTCTCGTCACTTGATTACAAACTTGGTAAGTTGAAGATCAAGAAATGAGAATATCATCAAGGTGTGGTTTTCACTCCTAACTTGATGGTGTCTTCCAAGGTATGACCTCTAACTTACCAATCAAAAAGCTCGATCCCAACTCATTATTGAGGATCCACAGAAATAAAACGAGGTAACTCACCATTAAGGTAAGGGACATCACTCCTATCTTAACGGTGAAGTTTTACAAAAACAAATATAACAAGATGAACTTCTTCATCAAAATCCAGAATTCACTCCTACTTTGATGAAGTCGTCTCATTGAACAAATACAATTCATAAAGATGATATTATCATCAAGGTATGGAATTCACGCCTATCTTGATGATTGAATTTCATAATAGCAAGAAAACAATCGAAGATTGACATTTGTCACCAAAGTATGGGTTTCAATCCTATTTTGGTGAGATCATGTCATTTGTGAAATGCCATTCCAAAGAAATAATTGAAGTCAATCCTCAAGATAAGGTAATCACCCCAATCCAGAGGATGAAATTTCATAAACCACGCGATGGAAACCATTTATCGAAACGAATAGAGAATCATCAAAGTAAGGGAATCACCCCTGTTTTGATGAGTTAGAATCATTTATGAGATACAAATGTTCTTAGTTATAGGTTGACTTACAAACTCTTGCATCTCCATGGTGCAAACGGTATGAATTTTGACATATCGGCGAAAAGAAAAAAGAATATCAATTAGAAATTCAGGAAATTTCAAGTTACATCACTGTAACAAAAGAGAAAATCATGTTTACGAGCTTAGGATCAAAGTTCGAGATAACAGAATTTGTTGTGGTGTTCAGATCTTGGATGGTTTCAATCGGGAAGACGAAATCAAGGGCAGGAATTATTCAACACCTCAATGAGATGTGAACATTCGATTCACAATCGAAAGGAAATACATGGACTTCTCAGGATATGAGGTCAACCATAGCCTTATTGAAGACATGCGTACTTATAAGTGATCACTCATCTCAAGGGTTTCGATTCAAGTAAATGGATTCAGTGATTGAGTCAAATCACCATTTACACTTTGCCTAGACAAAGTATCCCGAGATGTAGGAATTCCACCTACGCATTTCATGTTCTTAGTTATGGGACACATCCTTAAGAAGACTTGAGAACCATAAGTAACGGTTTAAATCTTTGAAGATCATTCGTTTAGATTCCCAATATCTTTGGATATATTAAGAGTCATGCACACATTGGTCAAGGTATAGAAATAGATACATGAAACGCCCAACGTGTAGCGATGTTTAAATGTAGGAGTTGAAATGTAGAATGGGTTCAATATTAACAGGAACATTATATATGTTAAAAATAAGAAGATATTGAAACTTTGGTGATAAACCAGTTCAAAAAAAAATCAAAGATTTTTAAGATACAAAGAGGATGGTTCCATTTGGTAATGCATTACCACTTGGAATCGTTGACACATCAAGGTAAATTGACCCATTTGCCTTAGAGATTTGTGTATATTGACCATAGTTTATCACTCATCCCCGAAATCCCCAAGTAAGCATAACTGGTCTCGCAATGAGATTTATACGATATGCTTGCCTTAGCCCGAAGGCCTTTTGCCAGGAAATCCAGAATACAGGTGTCTATGTGTCACACAAATTTCTTTGGTTTATGAAATCAAAACTTTGATGGGATTTTCATAGATTAGACATAGAGTTAAGGAATTGAACCCAGATGCTAAGTGTAGATTCCACATGTCGTTAAGAATAGGTTTAGGAAGTTCATTTGTCGGGGAGAATCAAAGTGTTAAAGTTAAGTTTAGGGAGACAAGTAACTAAGTTTAAGCATACATAAGGCAATCCTATGCTAAGGCATCAAGTTGCACAAAAGACATAGCATTATGTAGCATGCAAACAACATGTAAGCACAAAGGTATAAGGATCTTTCTATAAGGTTCATGCAACTATAGTCTAGGTCACCATTTTTAATAACCTAAATCCCTATAGTTATGGGCTCTGATACCAATCTGTCACACCCCAACCTTGACGGCGGAAACGTCGAGATGTGAGGGTTACGATTGTTCACAGCCACATAACGCTATTTATTAAATCCAAATATATTAAACATAAGATTCAATTGTAACATTACAAGCAAAAGTTTCAACAAATGATACATTATGTACAAACACTACAAATAACATGAACAACCATTTTATCTCTAGGTCCAATCCTAGATGTGATAAGCTTTAAAGAGTAGAACACATACTAGAGGTATTCCTGAAACATGTTAAAAAATAAAAGGGTCAACATAAAAATGTTGGTGAGCATTCCATAGTTTTCAATACACAGTATATAAAAGATGGCAATTCAAGTCATAAGTTAGTGAATAAAGTGATTAGGGATGTTATGAACAATGCAACAATCAAACCTCGACAAAAGTTTTACAAGTCTCAAACGTTAAAAGTATATACGATCAGCTAAGTGTACTCGGATCAACCAAGCAGGCTTGTCTTACCCATAGATCTATGACTTCGCTGGGCTAGCAATAGTTAATGATTGTACATATAACGCCATAACATGGTAACCACAAAAGTTCAACTAATCAAAACTTTGCATGATGAATTGCCATAAAGATTACAAGTCTCAAATATGTTTACAAGTGCAATGATAATAAGTTAACATGTTTCACCCCAAAGTGTGAAAATAAGCAAAAAGGGGTATGGAAATACTCACATTGATATATGCATTTCAAGATGATATAAAAGATTAAAAGATAATCCAAAGTATCCATCACAAGGCACCTAACATATGTATTACAAGTTTAAGGTTAATAATAAGGTTAACGTACTAACAAGGATTAGAGTTTGATAGAATTACGGGGGTTTTTAATAAGTAACAAGTTTATAAAGTAATTATTTATGTTTTGATTCAATTAAAAGAACTATATATGTATATTTAAGTATTCTAGAAATGAATTTGAGTATATATATTGATAAATTTCAATATAAATAAAGCTTTAAAATTAGTTGAAACATTTTGATTAATAACCAATTATTAATCTAAACCTTTAGTTAATACATTTTATAAGATTAATATTTGTAAATAATTTGTGAAATTATAAGATACATAATTTCTACAATTATCATGATAAAACTTTAATTAATATAATGCCCAATAATATTATAAAGATTTATTGTTTCAAGTCCATAATTATATAAATAGTTATTTTTAAGAGAAAACTCATTTAAATATATTAATTTATAATGTTTCAGAAATCTCCATTTAAAATAACGTGATTTAAACGCTAAATGACTAAAGGGAAAGTTCGGGTCTCTAATATTTTGTTATTATCTTTTTTTAAAATCCATATAAATAATCCATGAATAATCTTTAAAATGTTTTATTACAAAGGTTTTTAGTTATTTAAAACTTTAGAAATATTACCGAAATTTATTTGATGCCTTAAAAATATTTAAAGGTTATAAACACATTTTTTTTATTTACTAGGATTTTTCTAAAATTGAATTAAGGCTGAAAAAGCCATTTTAAAAGAATATGGGGTGGCCGGGTTTCGAACCCGAGACCTCCATTTTGACGCGGAAAGACTTAACCGGTGAACCAAGGCATACAGCCGCGGTATCACCCGGTTTTCAAATCTAAAGAACACAACCCCTATGAACTTCCCCCAAACCCATGAACCCTAAATTTGTTTGAACCAAAATTGACAACCAAATCATTGTTGTTAACACTGAAGATCATGGGCTTTTATTCCCCATGTTTAAACGACCCTAAAGATGTTTTTAATTACCCGAATAAAGATGACTCGAAGTCGAACACCACGATGAATGAGTCGCGACCAACGTGGAATCTGATTGTTGCTCAAATGATGAATAAAATCCAATTAACTTCGCGTGGAGCTTCTGAGAATGTTCACGACTCTAAGCCCTCTATCAATTTCGGTCTAAGACACCCAGATGATGGTGTTCAAGTGTAGCATGGGTCGCGACGTCGAATGATGATGAAATTCGATGATTGAGTTGATTTAGGTGAAATTGAGGGTTGAGTTAGATTAGAGGTAGATAGAAGTTTGATCAGATTGAATTAATTGAGTTGTTATTGTTGTTTTAGGCTCAAATGGCTAGAGGATTAAAGGCATCGGTTACCCATTCGATTGGGGTTTGTAACCGATGTTTAACTTCGTTTAATTGATGCTTTCAGGTTCGAAACGTGTGCTAGAAAGGTTTGGGACCGGGTTTGGGTTAAGGAAATGTCGAAATTCGAGGTTTAAGGTGGCCGGAGTGTCGGCCGCCGGTGGCCGGACTTACCACCGGAAAAACGGGTTAAAGAAAGGGGAGGGGGTTTGAGTTTTGTAAATTTACATAAATGGTCCCTGAGGTTTAAAAGTTGATATTTTATTTGCAAAATTTTTTTAAGGTTTCTAAAATGACAAAACAAACCCCTAACCTTATAAATTTTAAGTTTTAACATTTTTAAGTTTAGTAATTCTTTGCAAATTATTATTATTGTTATAATTTTTTGTTGTTATTATTATTAATATTGTTATTATTATTAAAATTTTATTATTATTATTATTAGTTATTAATTACTATTATTATTATTATCATAATCAATTTAATAGATAAACTATAATCTTTTTACATTAAAGAATTAAAGACTAACTAATAGATAAGCACAAATAGCCCACAAGTTTCATGAAAAGCATTAATAGTCCTTACAAGAATAAACGAGGTTAACTATTAGTTAACCAAAAATACAAGATGTTACAGGCCTTGTATACAGTATATAGTTGACCCTTTCGAGGGATACAGTTGATCCTTTCGAGGGATACAGTTGACCCTTTCGAGGGATACAGTTGACCCTTTCGAGGGATATAGATGGCCCATCACCCGTTTTCCATCGCGCATACAGTTGGGGTATTGCTCACTGGTCCATACAGAAAGTGAAAAATAAAGATAAAATTTTACAGAACAGACAAGGCATACAGTTAAGAGAACGAACATTATCTGTTCATATAGTTAATGCATGCTCGCATACACAGTAAATAGTTGTATTTCACAGAAAGAGTATTTTCATATACAACATACAGAAAGTATTTTATTACTTTTGAAAATAGAACTCACTCAGCAACGCTGACTTTTATACATTTTCAGTTGGCAGGTAATTATTGCTGAGGATGGCATGAGGGTGAAGCTACTCGGCAGGAAAAGACTAACATCCATTCGTATTCTATGTTGCTGTTGTTTTGTAATGCAGTAAAACACATTCTTTTGTAAATAGTTTATGATGATGTATTGCTTAACAACAGTGATTTAAATGAAATGAATGGTTTTTGATAAATCATTTCCGCTGTTTAAGTTTGTATAATTATAATGCGTAGTGTTTTAACTGATGTGATTGACCAACTGTGAGGTGCCCGAAATGGGGCCTTACATTTTATGATTTTCTTATAAAATTTTATTGTTTATTAAAAACTCAAGTTTCTAATTATTCTAGTTGTTTTAATAAAAATACATTTAGAAAATTCCATTTTTTAGTTATTCTAAAAAGGACTAATTTAAAATATTTTGATTCAAAAGGTTCAATGTTTTAAAAAATATATGAATTTTATTTTTCTTAATAAAAATTATTTTTAAAAATATAGTTTGATTTTAGAAAAATGGAGATGATAAAGAAAAATTTATCAATTGATCAAATTAATTTTTATGAATAGAGGAAAACTTTAAGTGTTTAAATTACTTCAATACCCTTTTGGAGGGAAAATAAAGTGATGATGTTTAAACGATTGACAAATGTTAAAAAGATGGTTTAAAAGATGACAAGTGACAAAAGAAACATTTTTATTAGTATGTATATATTTGATTTTCAATAGAAATCAAAATTAATTAGATTTTCACGAGCCTTTCGCCCTTTCAAATTCCTCTCTCATATATCTTAGCAAGATCTTGGCAGTATTAATGAATTGTACCGTAATGAATCTTCTATTCGCTCGCGTATTTTGTTTGAAATAGTAATGACATCAAGTAATATTTTGTATTTACTTACTAGCTATAGTAAATTTGTATGTTATCTGAGTTTAATAATAAAATATTAGTGACATCAAGTAATATTATTTTTTTGTTTTTAAAATTTTTATTTGTTAAAAATAATATTAACAAATAGATCTTTTTTTAATTTATTAAATTTAAAAAATTAGTAAATAATATTATTAGTAATTAGTGTAATTATTTAATAGGAGAAAGACTAGAAAATATTGTTGATAATGATTGTGGTGTTGACACGTGTTATTTCAAAATATCTTTTTATTATAATAGAAAGATTTTTTATTTTTTTATTTGAGCATTGTATTCAAATATACAATTATGGTGGCATTTTCTTATTGCGCTAACTTTCTATTTCTATTTCTATTTTTAGATTAAGGAAAGAGATTCAAACAATGATATATATTAAGTTTTTAAAATTAGGCTATGATGGTTATTTTTTGAATTGTGTTAAATGAAAGAGTTATTAGATTACAATAATCTTAACTTTTATTTATTAGTCGGGATTATTTCAAACTCAAGAAATATTTACAGACACTTCTAACTTTGAATTTATTTTCCTTTAATTATCTCTTACAAACTCATAGTTAACCATCGTTAGTTTTTTGATGAAATGAGGGCAACTTTAAGTCATTTTCAACACCAGCATCGTCTAGTTTAAATTATATCCGCTTTCCATTTTCTAACCTTCATCATCAACTTAAATTTACCTCCAACGAGTTCGGTGGTTTAAATCAGGAGGTGGAGATTGATGGGTTTTTGGATGCGGAAGTTTCAAATTGACGATCCTAATGATGGATTTCAACTTTTTGTTTAGTCTTTTGACCACAAAACCAGGCCACATTATCAAAAATTAACGGGGTTAACTCTCAGTTAGTAATTGATCGTTGGAGGAAAAGAAACTTAAAATTGGAAGTATTTGTAAACATTTACTAAATTGAGATTAATCCCAACCAATAAATAAAACTTGAAATTATTAAAATCCAATAACCCTAAATAAAATGATAAATACGATCATTAGATTGTTTTTAAGTACATATATAATATTTTAAGTTTGACTTTGATATATATGATGCTTCATAGTTTTTTGGAGGTATATATTAAATTCTTTCTTAATAGATGAAAATTTCCAGAAATTCATTATTATTATTTTTTTTTTTGTAAATTTGAGGAAATGATAGTCTAATTTAGGGACCAAAACCGACAAAAGCTATTCTTTTTGGAAAATACGGAAGTTTTTGAATGCATTTCCAATGAAAAGTGAAATTTTTATCGGAATTTTTTTAAACATATTTTAATATGAAAAATATTCAAATATAAAAGCTTTAAAACTACAAAGTGTAAAAAGTAATATCAACCATCAAATATACTTAATAAATGGTTGAGATCATAGACAAGTTTGTTAAAACAGTATTTTAGAAATAATCATTTTATTGACTTTTTGTAAGTTTCCATATTTTTTTAAAGTTTATAACTTTTATGTACGTCATCTTTTTTTCTATCTATAAAAATTACACAATAAAACGAGTGTTTTTTTATTTTTAAAATGAGTACAATATAGTTATATAAAAATATATAATTATTACCATTTTTTAAACACATATATCATCATGGAGTATTTAGTGTGGTTCATTATGTGTTTTTGCTAGTTATGTTTTTCTAAATAATGTTGTGTTTTTTGTAAATGATGAATTTAAAAAATACAATATTGCATAACATTGTTGTGTATATCTAACACGCATAAACACAATAAAAAACTAACGATTAATTAATCTAATAAGTTAAAAATGTGATTAAATAACAAAATGTTTCGTTATGTTTTTTTGATCATCATTGTGTTATTTTAAATATCATGAGTGTTAAAAAAAACATTGTCAAAATAACATAATTGTTTACTTCTAATTGTAAAATATAATGATAGATAACAACAAGTTTATGTAATATATAAAAAATGACTAAAATAACATATTATGTTATCTTCAATATTATGAGTTTTGAAAAATACATTGATGAAAATATGTCATTGTATACTTTTAATTGTAAAACACAATTAAAGATAACAAGTTTATATAATCTATAGAAATAATGATAAAAATAATACAAAATGAGTTGACGTATTTGACACAATAACTAAAATACCCTCATATTTAAAATAATAAAAAGATGTGTGTCAAGCCCACCCTACCTTTTTAATATATCACCATAAATTCATTTTAAACTTTATGTTTTGTATTTTTCTTATTTGTTAAATGTTATAGTAATACTTTTATTAGAGAAATGTTAAAATAAAAAGGTTTCTAAAACTAATAAAATGTAAGAAGTAATCTCAACCATCAATCTTCATAATCAATTGTTGATATCACATTATATGGAAAAGTTTGTTAAAGTGGTATACAAAAAAAGACACTTTTGTTGACTTTTACAAGTTCTTGCATCTTTTAAACGTTCATAACTTTTAAATATGATATTATCTTTTAATGAGATTACACCATAAAATGAGTGTTTTTTGTTTTTAAATTGAATGTTTTTTATCTTTAAAAGGAGTATAGTATTATTATATAAAAATAACATAATTCTTTTACTTTTTAAGCTAAGTAATCATACCGTATCTTTAATGTAGTTTATTGTGTATTTTTGTTAGTTATTTTATTTTTCTAAATACAATTATGTTATTCTAAAATGCTGATTTCTAATCTATACTACTATATAATACATCTCTTTAGATAGAGATGTAATTTTGCCAAAAATAAAAATTTTAAAGCAACATGTACAAATGAGTGTATCACATTTAAGAGGGGTAGAATAGGGATTTGATTAAAATTTTAAGACACTTTAGGGGTAATATGGTAAATTTATCCATTAAATTTAATAAAACTTAACATTTTTGCCCTTGTCTCTTCATGTATTTAATAAATATTATTAATATATTATTTAATAATATGATATTATTTAATTCACTTCATTAAATTTTATTTATTTATGATACTATAAATTGACATTTAATTTACATTTACTAATTATATTTTTATAACTAAATAATATTTTAATTAAAATATATTATTTTATTGAAATATTTAAGTATATAACTTATATAAATCTTCATATTTATAATAACTATAATACTAATATTTTCTAGAGGCATATTATTATAAGTTTAATATTTTAATAGTTATCTATATCTTTTATAATAAAAGTGAAGGATGATAGAATGATAATTTACATATGAATTAAGACACCCATATGAATTAAGACACCCATATGAAAAGTAATGCACAAATTTATTTTATTTATTTATGCCCTTACAATAAAGTATAATATATGATTGCTTATAATACAAATGCTAAAATATATACACGTGGTCAAACAAAATCGCCATTTACTTTCAATGTCGTTTATATATTGTAATTGAGCACTAATCCCTCTTCTCCTTTCATTTATCAGTTGTTAAAAACTCAATAACAATCAAAATGGTAATTTATGGTGATAATTTCTCCATTAACTTTCTTTGGTATATACAAATCACCACCAAAAGCTGACTCTAATGATTATACTCTAACCTACATTCATAAAATAAACCTCCATAAAATCTAGGTAATAAGTGATTTTCGACCATAAATACCACCCATGCTTTCACTATTCTTGTTGGGATAATATAATGGTTTTAAAAACTTTTGTAATATACGTAATTGTTTTCTTTTATTCAATTTTTTCAATAATTATATTTTGAACTTTTAATTTATGTCATAACGCACCAAGCCAATACTGACTAAAATCAAATTTCCAAAAAATCATGCAACAAACGTACCGCCGCAACGCGCAGGCATTTCTAACTAGTAACATATAATGGCGAATAACAATGTTATGTGTTTATAGTATGTAAAACATAATAATAACTTACCAATTAATTAATATAGTACATTAAAAACAATGACAAAATAACATAATGTCTCATTTTTTTTTTAATAGTCATTATGTTATCTTCAACACTATAAGTTTCGAAAAATATTTTAGTGAAATAACATAATTGTGTACTTATATTTGTAAAATAAATGACATGTAACAACAAGTTTATATCATCTATAAAAAATGCAATAACAAGAATAACACATTGTGCTATCTCCAACATTATAAGTTTTAAAAAACATAGATGAACATGTATCATTGTGTACATTTACTTGTAAAACATAATGCTAGATAATAAGTTTATATAATGTATAGAAACAATGACAAAATTAACATAAACTGATTTGAAATGTAAAACACAATGATGAATTCATATAACAAATGATACAAAATAAATGACACAGTAAACTGATATTTGACACAATAGACATATAAAACACAATGAATTGATGTATTTGTGTTGGATCAAGTAAGACTGGTGCAACCAAAACAAACATGTAGACAATTTTGGTGCAACCGATGAAAAACTCCGAATGCAAAAGTAGAGCTTCCGAGGTCAAGTCTGAAAGAGCTTCCGAAGAGGAACTCCAACTTCTGAAGACAAAGTCTTCCTTCTTTTGAAGTTCAACACTTAGAAGAATTCAAGACAATGACTTCTGAAGTATGAAGGCCTGAAGAATCTCTCAAGCCTTGGAAGAAGTAGCTTCTCCGAAGTATAAGTGGCTTCAGAATAACAAGTTCTTCCGAAGCCAATTATCCTTCGGAAGAACCTATTATGAACTAGTGGACATAAGTATGGTCCTTCTGACACTCCACTGCAAATCTCTGAGATATTGCATGATGCTTTTCCCACTCCCACGTAGTTGACCATACTTTATTCCACTATTTATTTTTTATCAGTTAGTACAGTTACTAACTGTAGTTGGTGGCAAAAGGTAAGTCATGGACATGTCATGACTATCAAATCTTAGATAGTATTTATCTAAGATACCTTACCTTTAGCAATATAGTATTTGCTTTACTCATAGATTTTCAGCTGGTATCAAAGTATATCCGGATGTAGTTAGTCGTATATATAGTTTCTCATTGTAACTCATGTAACATACTTGTAAGAGTCTTGTAATACTTTGAGTTGAGAAGTAATACATACAAGTATCTTGAAAATTATCTTTTTGAGCTTTGATTGCTTAGTATATTATTATCAACTTTTAGAGGGATGTAAGGCCCCGTTCCCGGAGACCTCATAGTTGGCCAACCACAACATTTAATACATTATAGATTATAAATATATAAAACTCAAGCAGCGGAATTATTAGAGCAAAAGCCATTCATTTCTTTTCAAAACACTGTTGTTGTGCAATACACTATTGTTTAACTGATTACAAAAGAATTGTTTAACTACATTACAAAACAATAGCAATATGAAATACGAATGGATGTCAGTCTTTCCCTACCGAGTAGCTTCACTCTCGTGCCATCCTCAGCAATAATTACCTGCTAACTGAAAATGTATAAAAGTCAGCGTTGCTAAGTGAGTTCTAGTTTTAAAAGTAATAAAATACTTTCTGTATGTTGTATATGAAAAATACTATTTATGTGAAACACAAATCTTTACTTTGTATGCGAGCACACATTAACTATATAAACAGATACTGTTCGTTCTCATTACTGTATGCCTTGATTACTCTGTATTCTTTTAACTTTATCTTTCACTATCTGTATGGACCAATGAGCAATACCCTAAATTGTATGCGCGGTGAAAACTGGTGATGGGCCATCTATATCCCTCAAAAGGGTTTTGTTTACCGTATACAAGGCCGGCCCAATCACCTAGGGTACACTGCAAAGGTCCTGCCAATCTCAATTGACTGGCCCTGTGTGCATAATAGGGTAGCTAACCCGCAACACAGTTGAGCTAACGACAACATGGTCGTGTACCTCCTATAAGCTTGCAAGATTTGTTAACATTTATTAATGTTCCTCTTCTTTTCTTTATTGCTCTTCCTCTTTATATTAAAATATACTTTACGTTACGATAATAACATACCACGGAAAGTCACACACTATAAGTAATAATAATAGCAATAATAATAAGGAACAATCATAAGGCAATCATAATCATGCATGAAACCCATCATTAATAAACCCTAGTCAAACCTCCGTCAAAACCCTAAGAGCAAAAACTCCCAAGAATTATGTAATAAATTCTAAGTGTTAGGCGCTTAGACACTATTTGGGCGCATGGGCCCTGTTTGGGCGCTTTATCACTATGTAGGCACATCAGCCAACACTTAGCTGTTTTAACATTTAGGCGCAGGAGCCATTCAGGCGCATGGACACTATTCAGGCGTATGACCCATTCGGACGCATGGACACTTAGACGCATGGGTTTATTCAGGCGTACGGAAACTTAGGCGCATGGGAATATTCAGACGCATGGGTACTATTGGGGCGCATGGGCCTACACTTATCATTTCTAAGGCAAATTTCAGGCGCATGGACCTTATTTAGATGCATGAACATTCTGTACAACATGTTTCTAGGATGTTTTCGAACCCAATCATCAAACCTATCTGTTCTAAGCTTACCAGGGCTATTCTAAACATGAAAAACCTATAAGCATCTAAGAATCATCATCCAACATGCATAATACATACGGGTATACATACATAAACATTGTAAAATCATTTTAATACATTTTCAGCCCCAAAGATAGTTTAAAACAAGTAAAAACCGGGGTCTAGAACTCACCTGGTGCAACTTGAGTGTATCTTCCTTCTAACCCTTTTTGCAAATGACTTTAAACACCCAAAAACACACCAAAACACACACACACGGACACACACAAGCATATAAGCACATAAGCATGTAACTGAGATAAAACCCGTCATAAACACTTAAAAACCTTGAATTCTTACCTTGAATCCAATCTCTTCTTTTTCTTCTTCTTCAACCGAGAGTGTTTCTCTGCTCTTTCTCTCTAAACCAAAGAAAAGTAGTGATGTGAAGTGAGGGTGGGCGGCCATACCCACCTTTACACCAACTTTTGTGTACTTTTGTCCTTTTTTCACGTTTAACCCCTCAACTTGTGTTTATTGACATTTCCTTTCTTTATTCTTCAACTATTAGTCTTTCTTTTCTTTTTAGGAGATAACCGGTGTTACAAGTCCATCCCCCTTAAATAGGTTTCGTTCCCGAATCCTGTTATTCCTCGAACAAACGAGGGTAATGCCACCTCATCTCCTCCTCAGTCTCCCATGTAGATTCGGATCCCTTCCTGTGCTTCCACTGTACACACACAAGAGGAACTACTTTATTTCTTAGCCTTTTCTCTTATGATCAATGATTGCACTAGTTGCTCCACATAATTGAGCCTTTCGTCTACTTCGATAACCTCCAGTGGAACAATCATGTCTTCATCAGCTAAACACTTTCTCAGATGAGATACATGGAATGTTGGGTGAATCCCACTTAACTCATCTGGTAACTCCAACCTATAGGCCACCTCTCCTACTCGAGCAATGATTCGGAAAGGGCCTATATGCCTTGGGCTCAACTTGCCCTGCTTCTGAATCAGATAATACCCTTCCAAGGTGAGAGCTTCAACATAACCCGGTCACCCACCTGGAACTCGATCGGTCTGCGTCGTTTATCGGCATACGACTATTGCGTATCTTTAGCTGCCTTCATGAAGGCTTTAATCTTCTCAAGCTTCTCGGTCGTAGCCTCGATTACCTTGACGCTCCCTAATTCCTTCTGACCAATATCACCCCAACAAACGGGTGTTTTGCATCTCCTACCGTAGAGCATCTCATATGGTGGCATACCAATGCTGGCATGATAGCTGTTGTTGTACGAGAATTCAGCTAACGGTAAGTCGGCATCCCAACTTCCCCCAAAATCAATCACACATGCCCGGAGTATGTCTTCCATGTCTGGATGGTCCTTTCTGACTGACCATCAGTTTGGGGATGATATGTCGTGTTAATATGTAACCTCGTCCCCATGGCGTCATGGAATTTCTTCCAAAATTTGAGGTAAACCGGGTGTCCCCATCAGATACAATAGACACCGGCACACCGTGACGAGTTACAATTTCCTTGATGAATAGATCTGCTAACCTCTCAGATGAATATGTCTCGCGGATCGGTAGGAAGTGAGCACTCTTCATCAGACGGTCAACCATCACCCATATCGCATCGTACCCTTTTGGAGTACGTGGCAACTTCGTAATGAAATCCATGGTGATGTGCTCCCACTTCCTTCGGTATATCCAAAGATTGGATCTTCCCATATGGCTTCTGATGCTCGGCCTTCACCTGTAAGCAAGTAAGGCACTTACTCACATACTCCACCACATCACGCTTCATACCCGGCCACCAATAATCTTTCTTCATATCAATACATTTTTGTGGCACCAGGATGAATGGAGTGCGAGTCTCGTGAGCTTCATCCATAATCCTCACACGTAGATCCCTGAAACGAGAATCCACACTCGTCCAAATCGAGTTTTAACACCAAGTGTGTTTTGATCCAATTCCCCAACCAGACCTCTCATCCTTTCAGAGTTAAGATGATCTTCTTTTAGTGCCTTATCTTGAAACTCTTTGACTTGCTTCATCACATGGAGGTCATGATCAGTTGATATGCTTTCACCCGAATTGGCTCGGGCCTTCCTTTCGGCTAAGAGCATCAGCCACCACGTTGGCTTTGCCCGGATGATAGTGGATCTCGCAATCATAATCTTTTATGAGCTCCAACCACCTCCTCTGCCTCATGTTTAGATCTTTTTGCTCAAAGAAGTACTTCAAGCTCTTGTGGTTAGTGAAAATGGTGCACTTCGTCCCGTAGAGATAGTGCCTCCAAATCTTCAATGCAAAGACCATGACTGCTAGCTCCAAGTCATGAGTGGGATAATTACCTCATGAACTTTCAACTGTCAGGATGCATAGGCTATAACCTTCCCTCTCTGCATTAACACGCACCCCAACCTTGAGTAGGAAGCATCTGAATAAACCACCAAATCCTCGCTTCCTTCGGGTAATGACAGAACAGGAGCTTGAGTCAACCTTGCCTTTAACTCCTCGAATGCTTGCTCTTGAGCATGACCCCATATAAACTTTACATCTTTTCGGGTCAACTTGGTTAGTGGAGAGCGATCTTGGAAAAGTCTTGAATGAACCTTCGATAATATCCGCCAACCCCAAGAAACTACAAATCTCGGATGGCGTTTTCGGAGACTTCCATTGCATCACTGCCTCCACCTTTGCCGGGTCCACCATGATTCCATCAGGATCACCACATGACCCAAGAATTGAACTTCGTGCAACCAGAACACACATTTGGAGAATTTGGCATACAACTTCTCCCTTCTTAATGTCTCCAACACCTCCCGAATGTGACCGGCATGCTCTTCTTCGCTCTTCGAGTAGATCAGAATATCATCAATGAACACAATCACTGATCTATCCAACATAGGCCAGCACACCCGATTCATCAAAACCATAAAGGCAGCAGGCGATTTAGTTAGACCAAAAGACATAACGAGGAACTCGTAGTGTCCATAACGCGTACAGAAAGCTATGTTAGGAATGTCTTGTTCTTTCACCTTCAATTGATGGTAGCCAGATCTTAGATCTATTCTCGAGAACCAACTAACACCTTGGAACTGGTCAAACAAGTCATCAATCCTTGGTAACGGGTACCGATTCTTCACCGTCAACTTGTTCAGCTCTCGATAGTCGATGCATATTCACATACTTCTGTCCTTCTTCTTTACAAACAATACCAGAGCACCCCACGGAGAGATACTCGGTTGAATGATCTCTTATCCATCAACTCCTGTAATTGGCTCATGAGTTCCTTCATCTCAGTAGGAGCTAATCGATATGGTGCTTTGGCAAGGGTTGAGCCCGAGTATCAAATCAATTTGAACTCAATCTCGCGATCCGGTGGCACACCGGGTAAGTCTTTCGGAATACATCCTGAAAGTCACACACCACTGGTACCTCGGATAATTGCGGTACCGACGCATCCACATCTTTCACGTATGCCAAGTAGGCACTACATCCATGTCTCATGCACTTCCTCGCCACCGCCATCGAAATCACCTTCGGGATCATAGTAACGCGATCTGCATAAATCGTAACCAAACTACCATCGGGCGCAACTAATCGAATCATCTTCTTGCAACATACAATGTTTGCTTCATAGGTTGCTAACCAGTCCATCCCTAGTACTACATCAAATCCACCTAGAGGCATCACGTGTACCTAGCAGCAAACCTATGACCTTCTAGTTCTATGGTACAGTCCTCTATCACCAGTAATTCTAGTGGACTTACCAATAGACGGTTTCTACATCGAATGGTTCATGACATTTCTACTACTAACAGATAACTTAGCACAGAAAGTATGGAAATAAAACTCCTACTAGCACCGGAATCAAACAATATATAGCACAAATTTGGTTTACTAGTAACACCCTGACACCGACAACGTCGGGTCAGCTCTGGCTTCCTCCCAGGTCATAGTGTAAGCTCTAGCACTTGCCCTCTGCCCCCTTCCTCCGGCTTCTTCTTCTCCACTCCAGAGCTCTCCGCCCTCGGCTTCTTACGTCTCTAGCATGTGGCCATGCTGCCACACCTGAAGCATACATTCATTCCCATCCTGCACTCACCGGTATGCTCCGTTCCACATTTGCCACACCTTCTCACCCGTGATCTTGACGACACCCCACGGTCATCCACCTTCACCTTCTTCTTGTTTAGAGTAAAACCACCACGTGCAAACCTCTTCCCATTCCAGTTCTTACCATCCCCACTCGTCTTCTTTAACCTCCACCAGGTCTCCCCTCGCTCATCATACAGCCTGCCTGCCAAATCCACCATCGATCGAAAGGTACCTGGCTGAGCAGCAATCAGGTGCCTACGAATATCAGCTGGCAGTTCTTGAATGTACCTCTTGATCTTCCTTGATACCGGCGTCACCTGATCCGGCACCAGCCTTGCCATCTCATTGAATTTAGTGGTGTACTGCTGGTGGGTCATGGTCCCGCTTTAAGTTGCAAGAACGCGCTCTCAACCTTGTCCATCTCCTGGAGGATAGGACTCCTCAATAACCAACTTCTTAAACTCCTCCCATCGCATCTTCCTGATGGCTCTGGCATCCTCAGCTTGGACAATATCGTCCCACCAACACAGCGCTGAATCAACGAAGAGTGAGTTGCGAACTTCACCTTCTGGTCTTCGCGACACTCACTGATTTCCAAGATGGCTTTCATCTCCCTCACTTAGCATGAGCGGTAGCAGCATTGCCATTGCCATCGAAGCGGGGGCTTACACCTTTGGAATGCCCCATAACTTCATCATCCAGACATCATCCTCCTCTTTTCAGACAACACAATCCCAGGCTCTAGTTGTTCCTCTTTCGTTCTACTTCCCTTGCCTGTTGATCTCTTTCTATTTTCCTTCTCCTTCCTCTCCTCGCTTCTCACAGCCCTGATGACTTCAGTCACTACAGACGGTAAGACTGTCTGCATGAGCTGGTGTACCTCATCAGCAATCGCCTCCCTAGCTGAGGCATTCAAGCTAGCATTCTCTTCTCTCTTCGCTCCGGCCATGGACCTCAGGGTTCTCATGGTCGTCTCAGGAGCCTTAGCCCTACTCCTAGTCACACGTGGATGGCCTCGGCCTCTAGGAGCCTTGGAAGATTTTCGTCCAACCATCCTCTAACACGCTATAAGATTCAAACACTAACATGGTCATTCAAGGTAACACTCAGTTTATGTCAAGTATAGTAAGTCCCTAATTACAGTGGCCAGTTATGATTAGCCACTTACTTTACTCTTCATACCCCAAGCATTTCCTATCCTGACTTAATCAGTATCTAAATCTACTAAGGGCACGCAAATCAATAGCATGCGCACATAATACCGGTTATCATTAAGAAAAGACATACCTGATGGCACGTAGCTACTCGGGCTGACATCCCTCATTTGTTCTATTTTCATTTTAAGTTTAGGTTTTAAAATTTTTATTTGACCCAATTCTCTTAAGCTTTGGCTCTGATACCAACTTGTAAGGCCTCGTTCCCGGAGACCTCATAGTTGGTCAACCACAACATTAATACATTATAGATTATAAATATACAAAACTCAAGCAGCAGAATTATTAGAGCAAAATCCATTCATTTATTTTCAAAACACTATTATTGTGCAATACACTATTGTATGACTGATTACAAAAGAATTGTTTAACTGTATTACAAAACAACAGCAATATGAAATACGAATGGATGTCAGTCTTTTCCTGCCGAGTAGCTTTACCCTCGTGCCATCCTCATCAATAATTACCTGCCAACTGAAAATGTATAAAAGTCAGTGTTGCTAAGTGAGTTCTAGTTTTAAAAGTAATAAAATACTTTCTGTATGTTGTATATGAAAAATACTATTTCTGTGAAACACAAATCTTTACTTTGTATGCGATCACGCATTAACTATATGAACAGATACTGTTCATTCTCATTACTGTATGCCGTGTTTACTCTGTATTCTTTTAACTTTATCTTTCACTATCTGTATGGACCAATGAGCAATACCCTAAACTGTATGCGCGGTGAAAACTGGTGATGGGTCATCTATATCCCTCAAAAGGGTTCTGTTTACTGTATACAAGGTCGACCCAATCACCTAGGGTACACTGCAAAGGTCCTGCCAATCTCAATTGACTGGCCCTGTGTGCATAATAGGGTAGCTAACCCGCAGCACAGTTGAGCTAACGACAACATGGTCGTGTACCTCCTGTAAGCTTGCAAGACTTGTTAACATTTATTAATGTTCATCTTCTCTTCTTTATTGCTCTTCCTCTTTATTATTACAATATTTTTTATGTTACGATAATAAACATACCACGTAAAGTCACACACTATAAGTAACAATAATAGCAATAATAATAAGGAACAATCATAAGACAATCATAATCATGCATGAAACCCATCATTAATAAACCCTAGTCAAACCTTGGTCAAAACCCTAAGAGCACAAACTCCCAAGAATTCTATAATAAATTCTAAGTGTTAGGCGCTTAGACACTATTTGGGCGCATGGGCCCTGTTTGAGCGCTTTATCACTATGCAGGCGCATTAGCCAACACTTAGCTGTTTTAACACTTAGGCGCATGAGCCATTCAGGCGCATGGACACTATTCGGGCGTATGACCCATTCGGACGCATGGACACTTAGACGCATGGGTTTATTCAGGCGTATGGAAACTTAGGCGCATGGGAATATTCAGACGCATTGGTACTATTGGGGCGCATGGGCCTACACTTATCATTTCTAAGGCAAATTTCAGGTGCATGGACCTTATTTTGGCGCATGAACCTTCTGTACAACATGTTTCTAGGATGTTTTCGAACCCAATCATCAAACCTATCTGTTCTAAGCTTACCAGGGCTATTCTAAACTTGTAAAACCTATAAGCATCTAAGAATCATCATCCAACATGCATAATACATACGAGTATACATACATAAACATTGTAAAATCATTTTAATACATTTTCAGCCCCAAAGAGAGTTTAAAACAAGTAAAAACCGGGGTCTAGAACTCACCTGGTGCAACTTGGGTATATCTTCCTTCTAACTCTTTTTGCAAATGAGTTCAAACACCCAAAAACACACCAAAACACACACACACGGACACACACACAAGCATATAAGCACATAAGCATGTAACCAAGATAAAACCCGTTATAAACACTTAAAAACCTTGAATTCTTACCTTGAATCCAATCTCTTCTTTTTCTTCTTCTTCAACTGAGAGTGTTTATCTACTCTTTCTCTCTAAACTAAAGAAAAGTAGTGATGTGAAGTGAGGGTGGGCGGCCATACCCACCTTTACACCAACTTTTGTGTACTTTTTTCCTTTTTACACGTTTGACCCCTCAACTTGTGTTTATTGACATTTCCTTTCTTTATTCTTCAACTATTAGTCTTTCTTTTCTTTTTAGGAGATAATCTGGTGTTACAGGGATCTTCATTATCTAACCAAGTGTGATTCAGTGAGTTTGAGACACAACATTAGTGTTGAGTGACAAAATCCGATCCTGTAATTTGACACAATAACCAAAATGTTACTCTTTTTAAAATTATAGAATGATACGTGTCAAGCCCACAATCATTCTTAAGATTTCTAGATTAAATACTCTTTTTACTCTAACCTTACCCTAATAATAATAATAATAATAATAACAATATCCTGTGCAGTTTATAGGAAATTTAGGTTATTAAATATGTAATGATCTATACTATAACTAAGTACCTCACACATGAGTCCTCTCATGTATGTTACATGCTTAGATAGAATTTTATGTGCTTTATATGCTTAGACATGATTATATGATTATATGCCTAACATAATATTTCTTTATACTTTGATTTCAATCAATACACACACGATTCTCAAACCATATTCTAAGGCATTATGCCTAAATCAAATGGTTTTCAAATTTCAAATATCGTCATGGTTTTCAAGTCTCGTTAAAGTTTATGTCCTACAACTAAAATATGTAATGCTAAAAGAATGAATCCCTATATCTCAAGGTGTTCTATCTAGGCAAGGTTTTCATATAAATCCAAATAAAACAATGGATACGTTTATGTTACCTGGGAACCCTTGAGGTTAGTGTCTGCTTATAGATATGTATGTCTTCAATAAGGTTGTGCTTGATCTAATACTTTGATAAGTCACGTATTCGTTTTGGTTTGAGAGCCGAACGCTTACACTTGAAATATCTCATTGTTATTCTAAATCATCTTATCATCAATTTTATATTTATGAAATTATAAAACCCATTATCCGATTCTCATAAAAGTTTTCCATAAACTTTTAGCATGTCTTCTTGTCAAAACCGATCCTGATCTGGAAACTCCGGCCACAAGATTGCTGCCATTATGGCACGTGAAGTTATTGCGGTCATCCCAACACTACTTACCAATTTGAACCAAGGCAACAACATTGTCCAAAATCAAGTTGCACCAAATCCTCCTTGAGCTTTGTTGGACCAAAAGAACCAATGAGCCAAGATCAGAAAACCTCTAAGTCCCACATGATATCACAACAACTGCTGAAGGCTTCATCAGCAGTTCGACCAGTGCTGAAAACTCCAATAGCTAAAGATCAAGTGCTGAAGATCAGAAATCCTGCTGGTTCTGGTCATCATTCACATCCTAGATCTCCTGCATACTTTGTTCCCCAGGGTCAAATGTCATATCCTTATCCCTGCTATTATATGCCTCAACCAAATCCTGTTCAAGCTCCAATTGCACAACAACCACAAGCATTGCCTGAACCACAACCTTCCCAATCTCATCAACAAACTCAACCTCAACAACACAGCTTCTTCACCCCAGGAGTTGTTGACTGGAGCAGTTTACCAGATGACTTGTCTGGTCATGAACAACTGTTCTCAGGTGCTGGTCAACATGGTGGTGAAAGTCCCTTTGGATATCTAGCTCTTATGGCTTTGGATTCTGCTGATACTTCATCCACTAATGCCTCTACACCAAAGGTATCACAGGTATCCTCTGAGGCAAAAGCCAAATTATGTTCTGAAACATGCATAGCAGCATTTGCATCTATTAGAGAAGCAAATGTAGCTTTAATCAACAAGAACATTGAGCTAGAACAAATAATTTCCAAAAGCAAAGCTGAATTTGAGTCTGTGCTTAATGATAAGAATGATGAGATTTACAAACTTAATTGCCAAATAACTGATGATAAGGCTAGGGAAGAGATACTTCTAGAGAAGTATAGAGATCTCAAAGAAACCCTTGCAGTCACCTAGGTAGAGTGTGATAGATGGGTACAATCATGCAAAGGTTTTGAAATGCTTCTTAGTAAGCAATCTGCTTCCAATGTGAAGTTTGGCATTGGTTACAATCACACTGCTCCACCTACAGATTTTACTCCCAGAGCAGAGGTAGAATCTGATGGTGAGAGTAATAACCAATCCATCTCATCATGTGATCTACTTTTTGATACAACACAATCAGAAGTAGAAGTCAGCAACAAGCCCTCTCAGAATCTATCAGCTGATGTTGATGGTTCCACTGCTGACACTCACATGATCAATGAGTTGATCAACTCAGGAGTTAGTTCTGAAAGTCCTGAAAGGACTAGAGAGCAGGATTTAACACCTGAAGTTCAAACTCCAACTACTGCCAGTACTGAAAAGAAGAAAACATCAGTAGAAAGAGTTTGAAGACTACTAAAGAGGAAGTCAAGAAAGCAAACAATGCTTCCAAAGCACTGAAGAGCAAGTCTTCAGTTGCTTCACCCTCTTTAGTTGATGATCAACCTAAGATGAAGAAGAAACCATGTGAAGTATGTGGTTTGTTCAATCATCTTACAGATGATTGCTGGTACAAAAGAGGTTCCAAACTCAAACATAAAGAAGAAATTAAGAGAAAATGGTAAAAATGAAAACTGAGTTTGAGACCACATTTGTATCAGCAACATCAAATCCTGTAACCCTTAAGTCCTCAAAGAAATCCAAAAAGGAAGGGGTTAAATAGGTGACAGCTGAGAGTGCTCAGAAGAAGAAGGTGCAACATAGGAACTTATCAAACTCCACTGGCAATGTGTCTGATGAGCTGAAAGCTTTATCACAAAATCAGACACAGCTGGTTATGATGGTTCAACATCTATTGGGAAGAGTTAACCAATTAGATGCTCCTATGTTGAAACCACAGAAAAGGAGATCCAAGCCAAAGGATTCCTCTTCTTCACCATCTTCTTCCTCTCAGGCTGTTATTTCTAATAAACTTGTTAGTTTACCATCTGTTGATGAGACCAGGCCCAAAACCAAAAAGGTTTGGGTCTCCAAAACTAACTGATTGTTTATTATTGCAGGGTTCTCCAACATGCCAAAGTAGCATCTGGTATGTAGACAGTGGGAGATCTATGCACATGACTGGGAACAGCTCTCTTCTTCATGACTACTCTCAAGGAAAGAAGGGGTTTGTTTCTTTTGGCAATGATGCTAGGGGTTACATCATTGGAAATGGCTTTGTCTCTAATGGAGAAATTAAGTTTGATGATGTTAATCATGTGGAAAATCTCAAGTACAATCTCTTGAGTGTCAGTCAAATGTGTGATAAAGGCCATGTTGCTCTTTTCACCAGTCAGAACTGTAGGATTCTGTCATCCAAAGTTCTGCATTTGATTGATAAGGTGTTGGATGAACACACTCTCCTGAGAGCCAACAGGACAGGAAGAGTGTATGCCTTAGATCTGTCCAAGAAAATAGATCTCAGAGGCAATCCTTGCCTATTTTCCAAAGCCTCTTCTCAAGAATCTAAACTGTGGCACAGAAGGCTGGGTCATGTTAATTTCAAAAACATGAATCAGCTTATCCACAAGTTTAGTTAGAGGCTTACCAATAAAGGAGTTCCACTGTGATGAAACCTGCACTGCTTGTTTAAAAGGAAAACACACAAAGTCTCATTCCCTCCTATTGAAGAGCCTAAGTCCACTGCCTGCTTGCAATTACTGCATATGGATCTATTTGGTCCTGTGAGAGTAATGAGCATGGCAAAGAAGAATATTGTCTGGTAATTGTGGATGATTACTCCAGATTTGTATGGACTTTCTTTCTACATTCAAAGGATGAGGTTGCTCAGAAGATTATTCACTTTGTGTTGTATATTGAGAAGCAGTATTCCCTTCCAGTCAAGTGTATTAGGAGTGACAATGGAACTGAATTCAGAAACCATACACTTGATGACTTCTATCTTTCAAAGGGAATCAAAAGGCAGTTTAGCATCCCAAGGACTCCAGAACAAAATGGAGTAGTGGAGAGAAAGAACAGGACCCTAATTGAAGCTGCAAGGTCCATGCTGGCTGACTCTGGTTTGCCACTAACCTTTTGGGCTGAAGCTGTTAACACAACTTGCTATGTGCAGAATAGAGTCTTAGTAAATCAGAGGTTGATGAAGACTCCATATGAAGTTCTCCATCACTTGGCTCCTCTAATTTCAATTTTCAAAGCATTTGGGTGTCCCTGTTTTATTCTCAACACAAAGGATCAACTCCATAAATTTGATCCTAAGGTGGATGCAGGGTATTTTGTTGGTTATTCATCTACTTGCAAGGCATACAGAGTCTTCAACTGCAGAACAAAGATAGTTGAAGAGACTTTGCATGTGAGGTTTAATGAATCTCCTTTGGACAAGATTCCACAAAACCCTGTGGAGTTGTTTGATTTGGACATACTGCAATATGTTCCTTATCAATCTCCAGCTATTGCAGATCATGTGGATAAATCATCTTCTGCAGCATGTCTTCCACCTGGTGGTATTGATGATGATGATGATAATATCAATACTCACCTATTCAAGTTTAGCGACCAACTGCCTGTGTCTGCTAAATTTGATGTTCCTGTAGCTTCAGCAGTTCCATCCACAACAAATGCTGATGAGATCTCTGTTTCCTCTACATCTTTTGAGTTACCATCTAATTCTTGGTTTCAAGAGTCTGCATCAACATCTGCTACTGCTGAAGTTCTACAAACACTTGCACAGATCTCATTGTTTATCAAGAACTGAAGAATCACCCCATGTCTCAGATTATTGGTGATATCAATGTTGGTTTTTCAACAAGAAGTCAATTGTCTAACTTCTGCTTCTATGCTCTCTTCATCAGTCAGCTAGAGCCAAAGAACTACCATGTTGCTTTGAGAGACAATGGATGGGTTGAAGCTATGCAGCTTGAGCTACTTCAGTTCAAGAAACACAAGTGTGGGAACTGGTTCCTCTTCCCCCAGGTAAGTGTGCAATAGGCACTAAAGGGGTTTAGGAATAAAACTGATGAAAATGGGCTTATTGTTAAGAACAAGGCTAGACTGGTTGTACAGGGGTTTTCACAAGAAGAAGGTATTGACTATGATGAAACCTTTGCCCCTGTAGCCAGACTAGAGGCAATCAGATTGTTTTTAGCCTATGCTGCATTCCACAATCTTAAAGTTTTTCAAATGGATGTCAAAAGTGCATTTTTATATGGTAAAATAAAGGAAGAAGTTTATGTGTGTCAACCACCAGGTTTTGAGGATAATAAACATCCTGAATGGGTGTATAAACTTGATAAGGCTTTATGGGTTGAAACAAGCTCCTAGAGCCTGGTATGAGACACTTTCTACTTTTCTTCTTAAGAATAATTTCACCAGAGGATCCATTGATAAAACTTTGTTTATTAGAGGTGGATCAGCATAAGCTACTTGTTCAGATTTATGTTGATGATATCATTTTTGCATCCTCTGATCCCCAGTTGTGTGATGATTTTACAACATTAATGAAAAAGAGGTTTGAAATGAGTGCAATGGGAGAATTACAGTTCTTTCTAGGCTTGCAAATTAAACAAAAGGCTGATGGAACCTTTATTCATCAGTCAAAATATACAAAAGATCTTTTGAATAAGTTTGATTTACAAAACTGTAAGCCTTGTTCTACTCCCATGTGCAACACCACACAACTGGATGCTGATCAGAAAGGTAAAGCTGTTGATGAAACACTTTACAGATGTATGATTGGGTCCTTGATGTATTTAACAGCTTCTAGACCAGATATTATGTTTGTTACATGTGTTTGTGCTAGATTTCAGGCTGCTCCTAAAGAGTCTCATTTGATTGTAGTCAAGAGAATCTTAGATATTTGCAAGGTACACAATCTCTGGGTTTATGGTATTCCACTGGACACTCTTGCAAATTAGTTGCTTTTTCAGATAGTGACTATGCAGGGTGCAAGTTAACTAGAAAGTCAAAATCTGGTGGTTGTCAATTCCTAGTCAACTGTTTGATTTCTTGGCAGAGTAAGAAACAAACATCTGTTGCTACATCAACTGCTGAGACCGAGTACATTGCTGCTGCAAGTTGTACTTCTCAGGTACTCTGGCTTCAGAACCAACTTCTGGGTTATGGCATTACAGAGATTAAGACTCCATTATTAATGGACAGTGCTTCAGCTCTGTGTATTGTCAAAAATCCAGTCCAGCACTCTAGGACCAAACATATAGAGATCAGACATCACTTTATTCGGGATTGTTTTGAAAAAGGTCTGATTGATCCTAAGTTTGTGCCTAGTGCTGATGAGCTTGCAGATATCTTTACTAGGCCTTTGGATAGTTCTACTTTCCAAAACCTTGTGTTAAGGCTTGGTATGCTGCAGCTAGAATAAGTGACAAATACTGATGCTTTCAGTAATAATTACTGGTGATCATTGGTAACCATGTCACATATAAGTACTATGAGTCCTTTCACCTTCAAAGTTTTTATAACTACTGACGGTTAAATGCCTCACAAGTACTGAAGTACTTTATCTGTTCCAAACTACTGATGTAGTTACAACTACTGATGTAGTTACAACTACTGAAATCAGTACAAACAGATAAGTACTGACGTCCTATGAAACACCTGAAAAGCAGATGCAAAGTCTGATGAGTAAGTGTTGAGGACAGTAGGAAACAGCTGAAAGGCTATGAATTGACGAAAACTACTGAAGAGAACTTTCTCTTCAGTTGTTTCTACAACTGCTGTTTCATTCTAAACAACTGAAGCAAAACCATGTCTTCAGTAGTTTTATAACTACTGATGACTAATACCAAGTCTTCAGCTGTTTACAACAACTGATGACAAAACCACTGTCTTCAGTAGTTTCACAACTACTGATGACAAACACCAAGTCCTCAGTTGTTTCATCATCTGAAGTCAAAACCATGACTTTCAGTAGTTTTCTAACTACTCATGTCTAAAACCACGACTTCAGCTGTTTCAACGTCTGAAAGGGTAATACCATGTCAACAGTCGTTTAAAACTACTGATGACTAACACCAAATCCTTCAGTCGTTTTCTAACCCGTACCCTATAAATATCCCTGACCTAATCCTTCAGAGCTTCATCTTCTTCAAACCTAACGTTCATCTCTCCAAAACTTCTCTCTTCTAAATGGCGTCCATGCAAATCAAACCGCGACACAACTGTGTAGCTTACCTCACCAAATCGCCATTCTGGGCTAAGTTCGATACTGCTATCGATCTTATGGTCCAGTCACCCTACAAAACGGCATTTCTTCTCAATCCAATCCTTCATGCCGAATCCCTCAAACAGTTTTGGATGAACGTCACCCTCACCACTGGGGAGAACAACACCGCGTCTCTCTGGTCGGTCGTCAACAACCACGAAGTGGTCATCACTCCAGAAATACTTCGTCAAACTCTACACCTGGATGATGCCACTTCTCCTGCTGGATATCCAAAGGGCACAACTGATTTATCCTTTGCCCACCATGGATATCAGGGCAACCTTAGTGCCTCCACTATACTGAAGAAACATTTCCATGACGCTGAACGTCTAATCTTTCACATGGTAAATGTCTGTTTGGCTCCTAAGACTTCGTCTTGGGATCAAATGTCTACAAAGTGGCAGCAGGTAATGTATTCTATTCTTGAGAAACAGCCTTTAAATTTTTCAGAAATAATATTTTCAGAGCTCAAGGATATGGCTCAAAAACTAATGCTAACCGTTGGATATTATATCCGCGGTTCATAATGGCCATAATTACAAACCAGCTTCACGCTAAGGGACTTGTTGGCCTGGGAGTCCCTGCTATGGCTGTTTTGCCTGAAGTATACTCCCGGCACAACTCTGACCAATCACTCAAACTGGCTGCCTAGCTGCGCAAACCCACGCAGCTGGAACCCACAGCCACCACCTCCAAATCAAAAGTCCCCACCAAACCCACTAAAAAGAAACCCAAAACGGCTACTCAGGGAAATGAGTCCCCTGAGGATGCCCCTGCAACACAAACACAGGCTATATCCACTAGTTATAACCCCCTAGTGGATATCAGGACTCTTCCAGCCATAGCCGCTCAGGATTCCTCTCAACAGGAGCCTGCAACAACCACACAAGGGGTACCCACACATCTGGGATCTTCCTCACTTGAGGAGATTGCCATTGAAGAGCACCTTCCTCCCCGGGTGCACACTGCTTCTACCCCATCACCCCATGCAACCGCCCCCCAAAGCCCTACATTGCTTGTTGCACAAGTGCTGACTCAGTTGCACTCCTCACCCCTCCCCAGATACCAATTACTACTGGGAACACCTCTACCATTGAGGGGGAGGACCAAAGTGCAGCTGAGAACCCACAGCATAGGGGTTACAATGTTCCTTCTTCTAGTGTAGCAATGGAGATTGGAACTTCTGGTGAGGCTTCCACTTCTCCTGCGTCAGCATATGATCAGGTTGTAGTTGGTACCATTACTAAGACCTTACCACAGCCACCACCTCCAAATCAAAAGTCCCCACCAAACCCACTAAAAAGAAACCCAAAATGGCTACTCAGGGAAATGAGTCCCCTGAGGATGCCCCTGCAACACAAACACAGGCTATATCCACTAGTTATAACCCCCTAGTGGATATCAGGACTCTTCCAGCCATAGCCGCTCAGGATTCCTCTCAACAAGAGCCTGCAACAACCACACAAGGGGTACCCACACATCTGGGATCTTCCTCACTTGAGGAGATTGCCATTGAAGAGCACCTTCCTCCCCGGTTGCACACTGCTTCTACCCCATCACCCCATGCAACCACCCCCCAAAGCCCTACATTGCTTGTTGCACAAGTGCTGACTCAGTTGCACTCCTCACCCCTCCCCAGATACCAATTACTACTGGGAACACCTCTACCATTGAGGGGGAGGACCAAAGTGCAGCTGAGAACCCACAGCATAGGGGTTACAATGTTTCTTCTCCTAGTGTAGCAATGGAGATTGGAACTTCTGGTGAGGCTTCCACTTCTCCTGCGTCAGCATATGATCAGGTTGTAGTTGGTACCATTACTAAGACCTTACCAGAGGCAACTGCTGATGACGGACATAGTCCTGAGGCAGAAAGTCCTCAGTACCAAGACAAAGGGGCACATGCTACAACTGAGCTACACTCAGTGCATGTTCATCATGATCCTATCAGGAGGTCAGGTGATTCAGTATCTACTGATGATGACCTGGGCTTCTTTTACGATGTAATCGCCCAAAACACCATCCTGGAGGAGGAGGTGAGCAGACTCAAAGAGCTGCTTGCCAAAACTTCTAAGGAACAAAGACCATCTGCCTCCACCAACCCACAGATGGCACCTTCAGTTGAAGGTTCCCCAAACACTTTACCCTCTCACTTCACAGAGCCTCAACTTCTGCTTTTGGCACTATCTCTCGGGACAAAACCCCCAGAGCAGATGGTTGCTGTATTCCAACAATCCATACCTCTCATCACTCCCATCATCAATGAAATTGTTACTAAAGCCATTGATGAGAGGATTTCCTCAACTCTACAACCACTGATTGATAATGTTGTGCTCAAGAAACTTTCTGAGGTACAAACCCCTGTCTCCAATGCATCCAAAAGGGGGGAGGTACTGCAGTAAAAGAAAAGAAGAGGAAAAGAACTGAGGATGAGAAGGCACAAGAGCAAATCCAGGAGTTGGAAAAAGAAAAGAAACAACAACTGATCACCTACAAAAGAAAGAAAAGTGCTGATGATCAACCTACTGCTGAAGAAAAATCCTTGGAAGAGCTGGTAAAAGATGCAGATGACACACACAGCCGATCCATGGATAAAATCATTGAGCAACTCTTCAAGCAAGTTTTGATACAGCCACATTAGATAGTGAGATCAGGAAGTTGGAAGTGGAGGAGATTCAAACCAGATGGGCTGGGTATGATGTACTGCAAAAGGAGAGATTGGAGATCATGATTCGTTTCATTGCCAAATACTTAGGAAGATCTTTAGACCAAAGACAGTATTCTGGCTATAGCCACCAGAATCTGTCTGTCTGAGCAATTCCATAAGGGGATTATCATTGAAGCCCTTGATGAGGCTGGGGCTGGAAAAAGGTTTGAAATGGCAAGAATAACAAAAGCTAAACTCACAACCAAAATGCTGGAAAACCTTCCTTTCACCCACTCAAAAACAGCCTACCCTCAAATCTCCAAACCAATCTCAAAGCCCAAATCCAAACTTCCTCAACCACAAAACCAACTCCCTTACCATCTAAACCAACAGCCGATGATGCACCTAAGAAGAAGAGAGAAGGGTGTTGAGGCTAGAAGAAGAAGAAGAAGAGGATGATGTGGAAGAAGATAGGCTGCCTCTGTCTGCAGTTCTAACATTGGCGAAAGCCAAACCCATGCCCATCACTCCCACCTCACAGATGGAAGCTGTGAGAGTAAAGATTGAAGAAGAACAGCAGCAAAAGCTTCATGATGATGAAATGCTGAAAAGCATTGACAAAACTTATGCTGCTTCGTCATCAATATTAGTATGAAGAAAGAAGCTCTGAGGTTGTACACTCTTGCCAACACATTTCAATATCAGAAGGAAAAGGTGAGAGTATGGCCTGATCCTAGGGTGGCTCACAGGATTGTAAAGAAAGACATTCCTTCGAGATACAAGGGCCAAGTCAAAAGGATCGTAGATGAAGAGATCACAGTGGCCCTTGTAGTATCACCCTGGGAGATTGTCGAAAACTTCAAGAAGGCCTATGAGACTAAACAACCACCCAAAAGATGTTAGAGAACAGAATTATTAAAAAGGGGTTAGTCTACAAGAGGCTTGAGAACTTCAAACAAAATAAGCTCAGTCTGTTACTTGAAGGGACTCATCCTGATGAGTTTGCATACAGACAGATTACAACAGTTGAGCTCAAAAATGGTAAACAGGCCAAGTACATCTCAGAGCTGTATGGGCGAGAAGGATTGTTTGATGGTGAAGCCGAGAACCTGACCATGGAAGAACAAATCATGTTTCTCAGAGCATACACCAGAGAATCCTACAGGCTTATACACGGGAAGTAGATCTCATGAATGGGATAACAACTCTGTGTCCAGTTCCCCAAAACAGAGTTCCCATTCATGTCTTGCCAAACAAATATCTGAGATTTCTTCCTAGGCCGGAGCTTATATGGGTCATCTTCTCTACTGATCAAGAAGGAAAAAAACCAACCTTTTGCCAACAATAAGTGGGAAAATAAATAAATTAGAGGTTTTCGCTGCATTGGTTCAGGGGGAGTTTGTTGGACCAAAAGAACCAATGAGCCAAGATCAGAAAACCTCTAAGTCCCACATGATATCACAACAACTGCTGAAGGCTTCATCAGCAGTTCGACAAGTGCTGAAAACTCCAACAGCTGAAGATCAAGTGCTGAAGACTTCAACAGCTGAAGACTAAAGTGCTGAAGTTCAACAGCTGAAGAACACAAGTGCTGAAGCTGAACAGCTGAAGAAGAACACAAGTGCTGAAGTTGAACAGCTGAAGAACACAAGTGCTGAAGCTGAACAGCTGAAGAACACAAGTGCTGAAGCTGATGACCAAAGTACTGAAGTACAACAGCTGAAGAGTTTACAAGTGCTGAAGATCAACAACTGATGTACAAAGTCTGAAGACAAAGACTGAAGACATCAGCTGATGATATCTACTGAAGTCATCAGCTGATGAAACGTCTGAAGTTCAAGTCTGAAGATCAAGTACTGAAGTTTCAGTAGTTTGTCACAACAGCTGAAGAGTACTTCTTCAGTAGTTGTGATATCAGTAGTTTTATGTTTTTACTTTCAGTAGTTTTGTAAAACGACTGAAGAGCTTGTTCTTCAGTCGTTGTAGTTTCAGTAGTTTTATGTTTTTCAGTAGTTATAATAACTGATAACACTTAGTATTTTTGTAAGGAGATGTCAGCTGTTTTGACATCTTCAGTAGTTGTGTTTCAGTTGAAATAATTCTGTTAGATGTCACTATCAAGTGACATCAGCAGACGTCACATCTCTTATATAAGAGGTGTCGACCTAATTGTAATTGTGACATTCCGTTACCACGAAAGCAAATATTGAATGAATATATTTGCAGAATTCTCTCTCTATAACCATCTTTGTTCTTCATTGAATATCGTTTCGTTCTTGTGAATTGGCTAATTCATTGTTAGAATTCCGCTGCGATACTCTCTAATCAATCAAACGTAGATCACTGATCCTAACAAGCTTGTACTTACAAGAACTTTAGTTCTTCTAATCCTACCAAGTTTAGCGGTACCGAAAAAGCCACTGGTCTTTTATAGTGGTTCAAGAATATCAAAAACACTTTCCTTAATTGTGAAGTCGCTAAGCGTGTTCTTGACGGAAGGATAAACAACCAAAATAAAGAGATAAAAAATAAACACGAACTATAATAAAACGGTTTCATTGATAAAACCTAATGATTACAAGCTCGTTACAACATAAGAATCAAGACTCTTGCCAAGGGGAGATCGAGCATGATCTCCCGTCTCATCCGGCAGCACCTAAGCCCCGGGCAGACTCCTCTCAAAACCCTTAATCTCTCTACACATTGAAACTTGTATATATAGGCCTCAGCCCATTCAGATGCGACTGGGCCCATTCGTGCGATTGGACCATGCGTATGGTTCAATCGTACGACTGGACCATGCGTATGGTTCAATCGTACGACTGGACCATACTTATGGTTCAGTCATACGAATGTCCCAATGGCATCTCTCAGACGCACGACTGGTCCATTAGCATGGCTCAGTCATACGACTGAGTCTCATTCGCATATGCTCCTGTGAATGACCCAGTTTTATGTGTTTACAACATATCAGGTGTATTACATTAAGCCTAGACTATTCGTCAAGAGACGAACACACTATATATGACAATATATGCTCCATAATTAATGGTGAGTGTCTTGAGAATCACAAGGTTCGCTATGCTACAAGTGTTCTTCAAAAGAGAACACGCATTTGGTGGAACAAGGAGAAACGAGCTCGTGGAACTGATGCTGCTATGGCATTGACTTGAAATGAAGTCAAAGAACTCATGAATCAGGAATTCTATGCAAGAAATGAAATAAAGAAACTGGAAGCTGAATTATGGTATTTATCCCAGGAAAGTGAAGGAAACCTAGCTTATACCAACATATTCCATGAACTAAGTTTGCTTGTTCCTCATATAGTCATTCCTCTATCTTGGGCCATTGAGAAATATAGCGGTGGTCTTCCTTTGAAGATTCAAGATATTGTATGGGGTAGAAATACTACATCCCTTGAAGACACTATCTGATTGGCTGCCCAAATAGCTGATAATCATGTCAAAGTTGGAACATTGACAAGTAATGGAAATAAAAAGGAAACTGAGAATTCTCTCACTGAAACGACCACTAAAGATGAACCTGAAACTTATAATAATAAGAGGAAGGTTAAGTCTCAAAACTTCGCTATGGTTACCCCTACCGTTCTAGTCAATCAAGTCGTACCAACTCATCCACCTATTTTTGTCAATCGATCCCGACCAAAAATCCATATACTTGACCTTTTCTTTAGTGCAACAAATGCAAGTATCACCATCCTACTCATGCATAGTGCCATCAATGCACCAATTGTGAAAATTTTGGTCATACTTTGAACACATGCAAAAATGTAGCTAAGGCTCAAGTTAATGCACCTACCATTCAATATCATCTTATAATTATGCAAGGTCATGTATGTTAACAATGTGGTGATCCAAATAATTTCCTCAACCAATGTCTTCAACTAGTCAATAATGTTCTCATGGCTCAAAGGGGTGCTTTTAACATCAATATCCATCAAGCTCAAAATAGTAGCAATATAGTGAATGCTATGTTCCCAATCAATAATCAATAAATTTTAGTCTTAATTGATATCGAAGCCAATAAAAGATTGTATCCTTAGGGTTTAAGTCATTTCTGTTAATGCAAAAACTGTATTTTTTCTTATGTCTTTCACATGTTCATCAAGTCGAGTTTGTATTAATTTTGTCGCTCATACTAATACGTGACAAAACCTTCCTATCGTCTTTAATAATTGAAATGGAAAAGCTTATCATCAAAAGTCCAATAAAATTGTAAGGCCCCGTTCCCGGAACGCTTACAGCTGGCAATCATCACACATAAAACATATATTTACATTTATACTTCATAAAACATCATAGCAGAACATTAACACACCCATTTCATTATAATCACTTTTGCAAAATAATACATTGTTGACTGGTTACAAAATAACATTGTTTGCATTACATCACAAAAAATTATATTTCTATCAAAAGGATGCTATCCAAAAATGCCAAGTAGCTGCCCCATGCCATCCTCAGCAATGCTCACCTGCCAACTGGAAAATGCATAAAAAGTCAGCGTTGTTGAGTGAGTTCTAGTTTTATAATAGAACATACTTTATCTTTTGTTTAAAACGTGCTTCACCTTCTTTCAAATCATACCAGGCTTTAAAACGTGATCACACATCGTACATACACATAGATAATAGTTATTATCTTCATCATCGTTCATTCGTACTTTTATTATCTTTCGTTTTCATCTAGGTCCTGCCATATGCTTAACCCCCTCTAGAGAACCAAGCAATTCATCTAGGGTTAAGCAACAAGGACCCCATACATATGGTCAATCACAAAGATTGAACCCCTGTGTGCCTCCTCATGGGGTATATAACCCGCACACAGTTGAGCTGACAATCTCTCATTGGGTGTGAACCTCCATTCATTTGCTTAATCACACGGATTAAGCCCAGTGTGCATCCTCATCGGGTAGCTAACCCGCACACGGTTGAGCTAACACTCTGCATTGAGTGTGAACCTCCATACATTTGCTTTCAAGACTTTCTTACATTCGTTCGTTCATTAATGCATGCATGCTTCATTTTGTTCCTCTTTTCATTATCTTCCACTTTACGTTACATAATACTTTTCATTTCATTCATTAACATACATTATGAAGCCATAGAAAGATAACATACAATAAAAGGAACATCATCATGAACAGAGCATCAACATTCATACATAACATACATCATGCATAATCATACATCATAGCTTGCCCATCATACCATCTATGACCTCAAAAAGTCAACTTACATAGCCCCCGGGAACCTCCCAAGTCAAAGCCTACATTTCCAATTTTCCCCAAAAAGTCAGAAAATACTCTAAGTGTTCATCTGCATTTCTGTTTTTGTTCATTCGTATTTCTTTTTGTTCATCCGTATTTCCTTTTGTTCATCCGCATTTCTTTTTGTTCATCCGCATTTCTTTTTGATCATCCGCATTTCTTTTTGTTCATCCACATTTCCTTTTGTTCATCCGCATTTCTTTTTTTGTTCATCCGCATTTCTTTTTGTTCATCCGCATTTCTTTTTGTTCATCCGCATTTCTTGTTGTTCATCCGCATTTCTTTTTACACTTAGGCAGTTTTCTAAATTCAGGGGTATGAACTACTGTTTGGGCGCATGAGCAGTCTAGGGCACACTTATCATCATAATTCGGTCCCCAAACACCATCTATCATGATCTAAGCTTAAACCATACATTCTAAGCCTTAGAAACACAACCATAACATCATCAAGCATGTACATAGATCAAAATCACACCATACTCGCAACATACACACATTCAACATACGGGTATGAAACCCAAGTTTTATAAAAAGTTCAATCATGCATCTCCAGCTCCAAAATCAGTTAAAAACATGTAAAAGAGGGGTTCTAGAACTCACCTTTATAGCTCTTGAGTATGGCTTCTCCCAAACTTGTTTGCAATTGAGTTCAACCGCCTAGAAACCCACTAAAAACACACACCCGAACACATACACAATACACATAAGCATACAACCGAGGCAAGGCCAGTTAAGAACACTTAAAAACCATGAATTTCTACCTTGAATTCAACTTTTCAGCTCTTGTTCTTCAAAATCCGAATCTACACTTTCTCTTTCTAAAAATTTGATGATTTGGGGTTGTAAGAAGATAATGGGCAGCCATGCCCACTTTACACCCACTTTTCCAACCTTTTGTCCTTTTTGACACTTTTTACCCCTCAAGTTGGGTAAAATATCTTTTCTTTCTTTCTTCACTTTTTCTTTCTTTCTTTCTTTAAGTTTAAAAAAATAACCAGGTGTTACAAGTCCACCCCCGTTAAACAGGTTTCGTCCCCGAAACCTGTTATTCCTCGAACAAACATGGGTAGTGCCGTCTCATTTCTTCTTCAGTCTCCCACATAGACTCGGATCTCTTTCTGTGCTTCCATTGTACACGCACAAGAGGAACCACTTTATTCCTCAACCTCTTCTCTTTTCAATCGATGATTGCCATTGGTTGCTCCACATATTTGATCCGTTCATCTACTTTGATATCCTCTAGTGGAACAATCATATCTTCATCTGCTAAACATTTTCTCAGATGTGATACATGGAATGTCTGGTGAATTCCACTTAACTCATCTGGTAGTTCCTGTCTATAGGCCACCTCTCCTACTCGAGCAACGATTCGGAAAGGCCCTATATACCTTGGGCTCAACTTGCCCCGCTTCCTGAATCGGATGATACCCTTCCAAGGTGAGACCTTCAACATAACCCGGTCACCCACCTTAAACTCAATCGGTCTGCGTCATTTATCAGCATACGACTTCTATCTATCTTTAGCTGCCTTCATGAAGGCCTTGATCCTTCAAGCTTCTCAGCCGTAGCCTCGATCACCTCGACACTCCCTTACTCTTTCTGACCAATCACCTCATCATACGGGTGTTTTGCATCTCCTACTGTATAGCATCTCATAAGGGGACATACCAATACTAGCATGATGACTATTGTTATATGAGAACTCAGCTAACGGTAAGTGGTCATCCCAACTTCCTCCAAAATCGATAACACATGCCCGAAGCATGTCTTCCAATGTTTGAATGGTCCTTTCTGACTGACCATCAGTCTGGGGATGATAAGCCGTATTGATGTGTAACCTCGTCCCCATCACGTCGTGGAATTTCTTCCAAAATTTGGATGTAAACCGGGTGTCACGATCCGACACAATAGACACCGATACACAATGACGAGTTACAATTTCCTTGATGAATAGATCAACCAACCTCTCGGATGAATATGTCTCGCGGATCGGTAGGAAGTAAGCACTCTTCGTCAAGTGGTCAATAATCACCCATATAGCATCATACCCTTTCGGGGTACGCAACAACTTCGTAATGAAATCCATGGTGATGTGCTCCCACTTCCATTCTGGTATATCCAAAGGTTGGATCTTCCCATACGGCTTTTGATGCTCGGCCTTCACCTGTAGACAAGTAAGGCATTTACTCACATACTCCACTACGTCATGTTTCATACCCGGCCACCAATAATCTTTCTTCATGTCCTGATACATCTTTGTGGCACCGGGATGAATAGAGTATCGAGTCTTATGAGCTTCATCCAAAATCTTCACCCGTAGGTCCCCAACATGAGGAATCCACATCCTCCCGAATCGAGTTCTAACACCAAGCGTGTTCTCACCCAATTCTGCGACCAGACCTCTCATTCTTTTAGAGTTAAGGTGATCTTCTTTCAATGCCTCATCTTGGAACTCCTTGACTTGCTTCATCACATCCGAGGTCATGATCAACTGATATGCTTTCACCCGAATCGGCTCGGGCCCTTCCTTTTTGCTAAGGCATCTGCCACCACGTTGGCTTGCCCGGATGGTAATGGATCTTGCAATAATAATATTTTATAAGCTCCAACCATCTCCTCTATCTCAAATTCAAATCCTTCTGCTCAAACAAGTACTTCAAGCTCTTGTGGTCAGTGAATATGGTGCACTTCGTCCGTAAAGGTAGTGCCTCCAAATATTTAGAGCAAAAACCACGGGTGCTAGCTCCAAGTCATGGGTAGGATAATTGACCTCATGAACATTCAACTGTCGGGATGCATAGGCTATAATATTCCCTCTCTTCATTAACACACACCCCAACCCAAAGTAGGAAGCGTCAGAATAAACCACCAGATCTTCACTTCCATCGGGGTAATGACAGAATAGGAGCTTGAGTCAATCTCGCCTTCAATTCTTCAAATGCCTTCTCTTGAGCTTGACCCCATACAAACTTCACATCTTTCCGGGTCAACTTAGTTAGTGGAGAAGCGATCTTAGAAAAGTCTTGAATAAATCTTCTGTAGTAGCCTGCCAAACCAAGAAACTACAAATCTCGGATGGTGTCTTTGGAGACTTCCATTGCATCACCGCCTCCACCTTTGCCGGGTCCACCATAATCCCGTCAGGATTCACCACATGACCGAAGAACTGAACCTCTCGCAACCAGAAAGCACACTTGGAGAACTTAGCGTACAACTTCTCCTTTCTCAACATCTCCTAAACCTCCGAATGTGACCGGCATGCTCAATCTCGCTCTTCGAATAAATCAGAATATCATCAATGAACACAATCACCGATTTATCCAACATTAGCCGAAACACTCGATTCATTAGATCCATAAAACCAGTTGGCGCGTTGGTCAAACCAAATGATATCACACCCCAACCTTCACAGCGGAAACGTCAAGGAGTGAGAGTTAAGATCGTTCACAGCCACATAACACTATTATTAAATACAATATATTATTCATAAGTTTGAAAGGTACATTACAAGCATAGCCTCAAATAAGAACACAATATAAAATATATAACAAGCTCATTCATTAAGTTAACTAGGTCCATTCCTAGGTGTGAACAACTTCGAAAAACGCGATCAAGCTTGAGTATTTTCTGAAACATGTTAAAGATAAAAAGTCAACAATTATGTTGGTGATATTTCCATATTTTTCAATACATAAGTATATAAAAGATGGCAATTCATGTTGTAAGTTAGAGAACAAAGTAAACTAGGGATGTAAGACAGAATGCACAATCAAACCTCGACAAAGTTTTACAAGTCTCAAACGTTTAAAAGTATATACGATTAGCTAAGTGTACTTGGATCAACCAAGCAGGCTTGTCAGACCCATAGATCTATGATGTTGCCAGGCTAGCAATAGTTAATGATTGTACATATATTCGACATTACATGGTAGCTACAAAGTTCAACTAGCCACAACACACAAGTAAATTGCCATAAGTTTACAAGAATCAAATATTTACAAGTGTAAAGGTTATAAAGTAACATGTTTCATCCCAATGTGTGAAAATATGAAAAATGGGTATAGAAATACTCACTTGATATATACAAGGTGACGATAAGAATTTAAACGAGGTTCCAACGATTTCTTTTACAAGTTACCTAGATGTATAGATTCTAATATTAAGTTCGATAATAAGCTCAACGATTAGACGCGAACTAGGGTTTCAATTGGAATTTGGGGGTTTAAATAGTTAATTAAAAAAAATAATGAATCGTTTACGTTTTGATTTAATAACGATAATATAAATCAATTAAGTTTATGATTAATAACAAAAATGTCACAATAATTTAAGTTATTGATTTAATAGAAATTAAGTATAATATGTGAAAAGAAATAATTAATTTAATAATTAATTATTTAAAACTTGATAAAAAGAATTAATTAAATACGTATTTAAATGACTTAAAATTATTTAAAATTATTTTATAAAGTTTGAGCTTTTAACATGATTTATCATAAAGGTTTTATCATACAAAACCTAAAAAATAAGAATAGAACAAATTATATTGTTTTATAAATTTCAAGAATTTAACTAAAAGTTAACGAATAATTTATTAATTGATTATGATACAACATGTTTAAATGATTAGACGAATAATTAATTATTTAAATAATTATTTCAAATATTTAAAGTTTATTTTTGTAAAATTAACTAATTATAACATTGTTAATAATATTTTGTATAAAAATTGCTCAAGTTCTAAAAATAATAATTTAACAGAAAATAATCAACTAACTTCTAAAATAGACAAAATTTACAAAACTGATTTTTATAATTTTAAAGAATTTTTAGTAAAATTTTTAAAAGACAAAACCCATTAAAAAACGCATGAGGGTGCCCGGGTTCGAACCCGGGACCTCATGGATGAAGAGTCGTGTCTTAACCATGAACCAAGGCTCTCAGCCGCGGTTCATTTGGGTTGTTAGTTATTAATATACATATTCAAACAGACCCCCAATTTCTCACATGAACCCTAGAACATTTAGATCACAACTGAACATTAAATCGATATTAGTAACCAAATTAACCATGGGGCTCTTGTTCCCCATGCTTAAACGCACATAAAAATGTATCTAATTACCCGTTTTGAAATGTAAACCGCAAGAACAGATGATGAACAGGTCGCGACGAGCGTATTGTTTGATTGATGCTCAAATGATGATTATAACCAAATTAATTGCACAGGAGGCTTCTAATTGTCTTAGAGATGGAAAGCCCTCTGTCAATTTCTGTTTATGATGCTTGAACAAGGGTTTGATTGAGTTGCAGGTTCGCGATGGAAAGTGAATCGAATGAAAGGTTCCAGTATGTTTCAGGTGGAATTGAGTTCGGTAGAAGCTTAGGATTAGTTAACGTTCGATTAGGATCCATTTACTTTGATTATTATTAAGTTTAAATGATTGAACGGCTCGAATATTAAAGGTATTGGTTATGTAATCGATTGAGCTTAGTAACCGGCGTTTAAATGTAATTATTTGATGTATACCGGTTCGAAACATGTGTTAGAACGGTTTGGGAATGGTTTTGGATCCAGAAAGCGTCGGGTTTTGATGGTTTTGGGTGGCCGGAGAGCCGCCGGAGGTTGGCCGGAAAGCGGGGATAAAGGGTGGTTTTGAAAATGTTACATTTTGATCCCTTGAAGTTTGTTTTGTTATTATTTTATGCACAAACATTAGTGTTAAAGTTTCTAAATTAACAAAATGGCCCCTTAAATTTAATCGAACTTTAAGTTTTATATACTTTAACTTTCTAACTGGTAAAATTTATATTATTATTATATTATTATTATTATTATTATTATTTATTATATAAAAATTATCATTATAATCTTTCGAGTTTAAAGATTTAAAAGACAAATTAAAGTAATGAGCATAAGTAACCCACGAGTTCCATAGTAGGCAACAATAGTCCTTACAAGATTAAACGACATTAACTTTTAATTATGTAAAAATACAGGATGTTACAAATGACATAACAAGGAACTCATAATGACCATAAGGCATGCGAAAAGCTGTTTTAGGGATATCCTGCTCCTTCACTTTCAACTGATGGTAACCAGAATGAAGGTCTATCCTTGAAAACCAACTGGCACCTTGAAGCAGATCGAACAAGTCGTCTATTCTCGTTAAGGGGTATCGGTTCTTTATCATCAACTTATTCAGCTCACGGTAGTCAATACACATCCTCATACTACTGTCTTTCTTCTTCACGAATAAGACCGGAGCAACCCAAGGAGAGATATTCGGTCTAATAAACCCCTTATCAAGCAACTCTTACAACTACTCCATCAGCTCTTTCATCTCAGTCGGAGCCAACCGATACGGTACCTTGGCAACAGGTTGGGCACCCGGTATCAGATCGATCTGGAATTTGATCTCTCTGTCAGGTGGCACTCCTGATAAGTCTTCTCGAAACACTTCTGGAAAGTCACACACAACCGGTACATCAGACAGTTGTGGTGCTGGCGTATCCACATCCTTTATATAGGCCAAGTAGGCACTACATCCACACCTCATGCACTTTCCTGCCACCGCCATTGAGATCACTTTCGGAATCGTCGTGACCCGATCACCATAAACCGTTACCAAACTTCCGTCAGGCGCTGTCAATCGAATCATCTTCTTGCGACACACAATGTTCGTCTCGTAGTCCGCCAACCAATCCATCCAAAGAACCAAATTGAATCCACCTAAGGTCATCACAAATGGTCTAACCGGAAACTTATGACCTTCCAATTCCCCATCACAACCCTCTAACATCTCCGAAACTCTGGTAGACTTACCTATAGCAGTTTCTATATCAAAGGGCGCATCAACACGTCTACTACTAACAGGCAGCTTAGCACAGAAAGCAGCAGAAATAAACTTTTACTGGCACTAGAATCAAATAAACAGAAGCTAAAGTTTGGTTCACTAGAAACGTACCGGACACAACATCAGGATCCGTCCTAGCCTCCTCCTATGTCACAGTGAATGCCCTGGCGCTCCCCCTTGGTCCTTCACTTCCCATCTTCTTCACCCCAGAACCCTCAGCCCTTGGCTTCTTACAATCCCTCCTCGTATGACCACTTTCCCCACAATTAAAACACCTCATACCCCTATAGTCTCTAGCCATATGACCAGGCTTACCTCACTTAAAACAGATGTTTGATCCCCACTTGCATTCCCCCGAATGCTCTTTCCCATATTTGCCACACTCTTCGATCCTGCCCCTTATGTGACCACACGGCGATCATCCACCCGTGCCTTCTTGTTAGCCGTCGAGGCATCACCCCGACCAAACCTCTTCCCCTTCCAGTTCTTGTCGCCACCACCCTTCTTGTTCACTTCAACCCCCACCACCTCTCGCTCGTCATACAATCTTCCGCCAAATCAACTGCCGACCTAAACATGCTCGGTCGGGCAACGATCATGTGCCTACGGATATCCGCCGGCAAGCCCTGAACATACCGCTTGATTTTTTGTGACATGGGTGTCACTTGGTCCAGCACCAGTCATGCCATCTTATTGAACTTGGTAGTATACTGATGAGCGTCAGTTCCCGCCTCCAGCTACAAGAACTATTTTTCAACCTTATTATCTCTCTATGAGGACAAAACTCCTTAATCCCCAGCTTCTTCAGTTCCGACCATCTCATTCTCCTAGTTGCCCGACTACCCTCGTCTTGGACTATATTATCGCACCAACACAGAGCCGAGTCCACAAAAGAGTGGGCATCAAACTTTACCTTCTGGATCCTCCCGGCACTCGCTGATATTTAAAACAGCTTCCATTTCCCTCACCCACCTGTGAGCAGCAACAACAGTTCAGTTACCATCAAAAGTAGGGGGCTTGCATCGTTGAAACGCCCCTAGTTGCAGCCTCGTGCCATCTCTGAAGCAGTCTCTTCTTATTCCTTTCCTTCACCATCAGAGAGAACCGTTTTAGGCTCTGGATGCTCCAGTCCTCCCGAGGATCTATTCCTCTCTTTCCTTTCCCCTTCATGTACAACCTTGATAACTTCGGTCACCACAAATGGTAAGATTGTCTGCATGACCTGATGAACTTCTTCCACAACAACCTCCTTTACTAAGGCTCTCAAATTGGCACTCTCATCACCACCCTCTGGGTGAGGGGTCTCTAGTTCTTCAAGAACCACCTTTTCAACTCTGGGTCTTCCCAATTTAGGTCGCGGTTCAACACCATGACCTCCACCCCGTGACGCTTTCGAAGATCTACCACCGGCCATTCACACACACGCTGAAAGATTCAAACACCAACACGGTCATTCAAGGAAACAACTCTATTTATGTCAAGTATAGTAAGTATCTAATTATAGTGGCCAATTGTGATTAGCCACTGTAACACCCGGATATTTATTATTTTGAAGCCGGTGGCGAAAGAAAAGAAAATAAAGTCCAAAAGTCGAGGGACCAAACTCGCCAACGAAGAAAAGTTGGGAAAATGCGGTGATATATGTAGGGAGAGGGCAGCCCACTCTCCCCACACTCACATTTCAGCTTACAAAGAGAAGAATAGAGGGAAAGGAGGAAAAAAAGAGGAAAAAGTGCCGGTTCGAGTCGGTTCGGGTCGCCAAATTGTCGTGAAGCAAGCCGAATCGAAGCTCTTGTCATTGTGCTCGTTTAGGTGAGTTCTAGGACCCCTCGTTTACATGTTTTTGAATGATTTTGGGGCTGGAACACATCTGAAAACACTTTTTCGCGTTTTGGGTGAAGACCCGTATGTATGCGTGTATGTATGCGTAGGACCCGTTTGGGGCTTGATTTCTTGCTTGGTTGTGCTTGATTAATGTTATGGTATGCATCCCTAAGGTTTAGGATGGTCGATTTAGGCTTAAAATGGGTTTAGATGAGTTTGGAGGCCGAAAACCCTCGGCTGCAGTCGGGTTGAACTGCATTCTGCATCAGTTAGGGCTAGGCGACCGACTGGAGCCGAATGGAGGCCATACGGCCGATTAGGGTGTGATTGGGGTTCATTCGCACGACTGGAGGGCCAGTCGCATGGGGGTCATGCGACTGAAGGTTCATTCGCATGACTGAAGGTCAGTCGCATAGGTGTTCATCCGCATTGTCCATTCGCACGACTGGATGTTCATTCGCATAGGTGTTCATCCGTATTAGTTCAATCGCATGATGTTCAGTCGCATGGAGGCCATGCGACTGAAGGGTGTCCATACGCCCGAATAGGGCTGTTGAACCCGAGGAAGGTGTAGATTGACTTCTGACTTTCGGGGGAAAGTGCAGATGTAAGTTTTGATGTAAAGGTTCCCATAGAGTTTGTAAGATGACGATCGAGGTCTTTGAAAACATGTTGGGCATGATGAGGGTGATGATGTTGTTATGTAGTATGTATGATGTTGCCTGTATGATGTGATGTTGATGCATGTTAATGTTCCTTAGTGTGATGTATAATTCTTTCCTATGGCATTACTTTTATGATGAATTAACGAAGTATTATGTAACGTAAAGTGAAAGATAAGAAAGAGGAACATGATGAATGAATGCATGTATTAATGAACGAATGAAACGTCTTGCACACATCGGATACCGGGTCCTTCTTGGTGATTGACCCTGAATGTAGAACCTCTACCGCTCACCCCTAGTACTGTGGCATACGTTTAGCTGTTCATTGTTGACTTGGCCCAGTAGCTAAGACTGATGGTTACTCCTAGTACCGTGGCATACGTTTAGCTGTTCATTTGTTGACTTCGGCCGGTAGCTACGACTAACCGGGGTGTAGCACATGGTATTGGTATGGATGATGTCCGATGCGCAAGTAAGGTAATGAAAGAACGAATGAAGAAGATAATAATGATATTATCTATGTGTACGTATGATGTGTGATTATGTAAAAGTAACGAACGGTTTTATATGAAAGTAAAGTATGTTTTATTTATAAAACTAGAACTCACTCAGCAACGCTGACTTTGATGTGTTTCCAGTTGGCAGGTAATGGTTGCTGAGGATGGCACAGGCGATCTCAGCTCTTTTGGGGATGGCATTCTTTGATTAATGTTTTTGCATTGTAATGCGAACAAAATATTTTTGTAATGAATGTTGTATTAGTTTGCAAAAGCATTTACATGGAAATGAAAGTTGTTTTAGTTTTCCGCTGCGATTTATTAAATACAAATGTAATTATATGTTTTATGTTGTGATGAGAACGCAGCTGTAAGCGTCCCGGGAACGGGGCCTTACAAGTTGGTATCAGAGCCAAAGTTCAAGTGAAATGGGTAAATCTTCAAAATAAACCTTTACTTAAACTGAGAATGGGACGGAAGGGAATGGATGCCAATCTGAGTAGCTGCGTGCCATCAGGTATTTTCGTAAAGTTATCGGTTTATGTGCGCATGGTATGTGTTATGTGTTGTATGTAGATTTAAATACTGATGTAGTCAGGACAGGTAATGCTTGGGGTGTGAAGAGTAAAGTAAGTGGCTAATCACACAATGGCCACTGTAATTAGGGACTTACTATACTTGACATAAACTGAGCTGTTCCCTGAATGACCGTGTTGGTGTTTGAATCTTTCAGTGTGCGTGTGATGGCCGGAGGTAGATCTTCGAAAGCTTCTAGGGGTGGAGGTCATGGTGTTGAACCGCGACCCAGAGAGGGAGACCCAGAGTTGAGAGGGTGGTTCATGAAGAACCAGAGACCCCTCATCCGGAGGGTGGCGATGAAAGCGCCAATCTGAGAGCCTCAGTAAAAGAGGCTGTTGTAGAAGAAGTCCATCAAGTCATGCAGACAATCTTACCGTCTGTGGTGACCGAAGTTATTAAGGCTGTACGAGAAGGGGAAAAAAGAAAGAAACAGATCCTCTGGAGAACGGGAACAACCAGAGCCGGAAACGGTTCTGTCTGATGATGAAGAGGAAGAAGAAGAGCCTGTGCCAGAGGCAGTGCGAGGATGTAACTATGGGGCTTTTATGAGATGCAAGCCCCCTACTTTTGATGGAAACAGCACAGCTGCAGCTGCTCACCGGTGGGTGAGGGAAATGGAAGCTGTTCTCGATATCAGCGAGTGCCGAGAGGACCAAAAGGTGAAGTTTGCTACTCACTCTTTTGTGGATTCAGCTCTGTGCTGGTGGGACAACATTGTCCAAGCTAAGGGTAGTAGGGCCATTGGGAAAATGAAATGGCCTGAGCTGAGAAGGTTGGTGATTGAGGAATTTTGTCCTCATCGGGAAAGGACAAGTTGGAAAAGGAGTTTTTACAGTTGGAGGCTGGAACCATGACACACCAGCAGTATACCACCAAGTTTAATGAAATGGCACGGCTTGTGCCTGATCAGGTGACGCCTCTGTCTCGGAAAATCAAGAGGTACATTCAGGGTTTACGGTGGATGTTCGCCGGCATATGATCGCCGCCCGGCCAAGCACGTTTAGGGCGGCGTTGATTTGGCAGGGAGGCTGTATGGTGAGCGGGAGGTGGTGATGACTGAAGCAAGTAAGAAGGGTGGTGGTGATCGGAGCTGGAGCGGGAAACGGTTTGGTCGGGGTGATGCCCCGATGGGTAATAAAAAGGCACGGGTGGATGAACGCCGTGTGGTCACACCAAGTGCGGGGTCGAAAAGGTGTGGCAAGTGTGGAAGGGAGCACAGCGGGGAATGTAGGTTTGGGTCAAAATTGTGCTTCAAGTGTGGGAAGACAGGGCATATGGCGAAGGATTGCCTGTCGGGCAAATGTTTTAACTGGGGGAAACTGGTCATATAAGCAGAGATTGTAAGAAGTCGAGGACTGAGGGTTCAGGGGTGAAGAAGACGGGAAGTGATGGACCGAGGGCGAGCGCCAGGGCGTTCACCATGACACAGGAGGAGGCTAGGACGGACCCTGACGTTGTGTCCGGTACGTTTCTAGTGAACCAGACTTTAGCTTCTGTGTTATTTGATTCTGGTGCTAGTAGGAGTTTTATTTCTGCTGCTTTCTATGCTAAGCTGCCTGTTAGTAGTAGAGTGTTGATGCGCCCTTCGATGTAGAAACGGCCATAGGTAAGTCTACCAGGATTTCTGAGATGATAGAGAATTGTGATGTGGAACTTGAGGGTCATAAGTTCCTGTTAGACCGTTTGTGATGACCTTGGGTGGTTTCGATTTGGTTCTTGGGATGGATTGGTTGGGGGATTTCGAGGCGAACATTGTGTGTTGTAAGAAAATGGTTCGGTTGACAGCGCCTGACGGATGTTCGGTAACGGTTTATGGTGATCGGGTTACTACAATCCCGAAGGTGATCTCAATGGCGGTGGCGGGAAAGTGTATGAGGCGTGGATGTAGTGCTTACTGGCCTATGTAAAAGATGTGGATACACCAACACCACAACTAGCCGATGTACCGGTTGTGTGTGTGACTTCCAGACGTGTTCCCAGAAGACTTATAAGGAGTGCCACCTGACAGAGAGATTGAATTTCAGATTGATCTGATACCGGGTGCCCAACCTGTTGCCAAGGCACCATATAGGTTGGCTCCAACGAGATGAAAGAGTTGAGGGAGCAGTTGCGAGAGCTGCTTGATAAGGGGTTCATTAGACCGAGAGTATCTCTCCTTGGGGTGCTCCGGTCCTATTTGTAAAGAAGAAGGATGGTAGTATGAGGATGTGCATTGACTACCGCGAACTGAACAAGTTGACAGTGAAGAACCGCTACCCCTTACCGAGGATAGATGATTTGTTCGACCAGCTTCAGGGTGCTAGTTGGTTCTCGAGGATAGATCTTCGATTTGGTTATCATCAGTTGAAGGTGAAGGAGCAAGATATCCCTAAAAAGCTTTCCGTACGCGCTATGGTCATTACGAGTTTCTTGTCATGTCTTTGGTTTGACCAACGCGCCAGCTGCTTTTATGGATCTGATGAATCGTGTGTGTCGGCCTATGTTGGATAAATCAGTGATTGTGTTTTATTGATGATATCCTGATTTATTCGAAGAGCGAGATTGAGCATGCGGTCACATTCGGGAGGTTCTAGAGACGTTGAGAAGGGAGAAATTGTATGCTAAATTCTCCAAGTGCGCGTTCTGGTTGCGCGAAGTTCAGTTTTTGGGTCATGTGGTGAATCCTGACGGGATTATGGTGGACCGGCGAAGGTGGAGGCGGTTATGCAATGGAAGTCACCAAAGACGCCATCCGAGATCCGTAGTTTCTTGGGCTTGGCGGGCTACTATAGAAGATTCATCCAAGACTTCTCTAAGATTGCTTCTCCACTAACTAAGTTGACCCGAAAGGATGTGAAATTGTATGGGGTCGAGCTCAAGAGAAGGCGTTCGAAGAGCTGAAGGCAAGACTGACTCAAGCTCCTGTTCTGTCATTACCCGATGGAAGTGAAGATCTAGTGGTTTATTCTGATGCTTTCTACTCAGGGTTGGGGTGTGTGTTAATGCAGAGAGGGAAGGTTATAGCCTATGCATCCTGACAATTGAAAGTCCATGAGGTTAATTATCCCACTCATGACTTGGAGCTAGCAGCCGTGGTCTTTGCATTGAAGATCTGGAGGCACTATCTCTACGGGACGAAGTGCACCATATTCACCGATCATAAGAGCTTGAAGTACTTCTTCGAGCAAAAGGATCTGAACATGAGGCAGAGGAGATGTTGGAACTTATAAAGGATTATGATTGCGAGATCCATTACCATCCAGGCAAAGCTAATGTGGTGGCGGATGCCCTTAGCCGAAAAGAGAGGCCCGAGCGATTCGGGTGAAAGCTTATCAACTAATCATGACCTCTGATGTGATGAAGCAAGTTAAGGAGTTTCAAGATGGCATTGAAGGAAGATCATCTTAACTCGGAAAGAATGAGAGGTCTGGTTGGGGAATTGGGTGAAAACACACTCGGTGTTAGAACTCGATTCGGTCGTGTGTGGATTCCTCGTTTTGGGGATCTACGAGTGAAGATAATGGATTAAGCCCACAAGACTCGATACTCCATTCATCCGGGTGCCACGAAAATGTACCATGACATGAAGAAAGATTATTGGTGGGGGTATGAAGCATGACGTCGTGGAGTATGTGAGTAAGTGCCTTACTTGCTTACAAGTGAAGGCCGAACACCAAAAGCCGTATGGGAAGATCCAACCTTTGGATATACCGGAATGGAAGTGGGAGCACATCACCATGGACTTCATTACGAAGCTGCCACGTCCGAAAGGGTATGATGCCATATGGGTGATAGTTGATCGTCTGACGAAGAGCGCTCATTTTCTACGATCCGCGAGACGTATTCATCTGAGAGGTTGGCTGATCTGTTCATCAAGGAAATTGTAGCTCGTCATGATGTGCCGGTGTCTATTGTGTCTGATCGTGACACTCGGTTTACATCTAAATTTTGGAAGAAATTCCACGACGTTATGGGGACGAGGTTACATATTAGCACGGCTTATCATCCCCAGACTGATGGTCAGTCAGAAAGGACCATTCAGACACTGGAAGACATGCTCCGGGCATGTGTGATCGATTTTGGTGGAAGTTGGGATGACCACTTACCGTTAGCCGAATTCTCATACAACAACAGCTATCATGCCAGCATTGGTATGCCACCATATGATATGCTATACGGTAGGAGATGCAGAACACCCGTTTATTGGGGTGATATTGGTCAGAAGGAATTGGGGAGCGTCGAGGTAATCGAGGCTACGACAGAGAAGCTTGAAAAGATTAAAGCCTTTATGAAGGCAGCCAAAGATAGACAGATGTCGTATGCTGATAAACGACGTAGGCCAATTGAGTTCCAGGCGGGTGACCGGGTTATGTTGAAGGTCTCACCTTGGAAGGGTATTATCAGATTCAGAAAGCGAGGCAAGTTGAGCCCAAGATATATAGGCCCTTTCCAAATCATTGCTCGAGTAGGGGAGGTGGCCTATAGATTGGAGTTGCCAGATGAGTTAAGTGGGATTCACCCAACATTCCATGTATCTCATCTGAGAAAGTGTATAGCTGATGAAGACATGATTATTCCACTGGAGGACATTGAAATAGATGAAGGCTCAATTATGTGGAGCAACCGGTGGCAATCATCGATCGTAAAGAAAAGAGGCTAAGGAATAAAGTGGTTCTTTTGTGCGTGTACAGTGGAAGCACAGGAAGGGATCCGAGACAACGTGGGAGACTGAGGAAGAAATGAGACAGCATTATCCACGTTTGTTCGACGAATAACAGGTTTCAGGGATGAAACCTATTTAAGGGGGGGTGGACTTGTAACACCCGGATATTTATTATTTTGAAGCCGGTGGCGAAAGAAAAGAATAAAGTCCAAAAGTCGAGGGACCAAACTCGCCAACGAAGACAAGTTGGGAAAATACGGTGATATATGTAGGGAGAGGGCAGCCCACTCTCCCCACACTCACATTTCAGCTTACAAAGAGAAGAATAGAGGGAAAGAGGAGAAAAAGAGGAAAAAGTGCCGGTTCGAGTCGGTTCGGGTCGCCAAAATTGTCGTGAAGCAAGCCGAATCGAAGCTCTTGTCGTTGTGCTCGTTTAGGTGAGTTCTAGGACCCCTCTTTTACATGTTTTTGAATGATTTTGGGGCTGGAACACATCTGAAAACCATTTTTCGCGTTTTTGGGTGAAGACCCGTATGTATGCGTGTATGTATGCGTAGGACCCGTTTGGGGCTTGATTTCTTGCTTGGTTGTGCTTGATTAGTGTTATGGTATGCATCCCTAAGGTTTAGGATGGTCGATTTAGGCTTAAAATGGGTTTAGATGAGTTTGGAGGCCGAAAACCCTCGGCTGCAGTCGGGTGAACTGCATTCTGCATCAGTTAGGGCTAGGCGACCGACTGGAGGCCGAATGGAGGCCATACGGCGATTAGGGTGCGATTGGGGTTCATTCGCACGACTGGAGGGCCAGTCGCATGGGGGTCATGCGACTGAAGGTTCATTCGCACGACTGAAGGTCCAGTCGCATAGGTGTTCATCCGCATTGTCCATTCGCACGACTGGATGTTCATTCGCATAGGTGTTCATCCGTATTAGTTCAATCGCATGATGTTCAGTCGCATGGAGGCATGCGACTGAAGGGTGTCCATACGCCCGAATAGGGCTGTTGAACCCGAGGAAGGTGTAGATTGACTTCTGACTTTCGGGGGAAAGTGCAGATGTAAGTTTTGATGTAAAGGTTCCCATAGAGTTTGTAAGATGATATCGAGGTCTTTGAAAGCATGTTGGGCATGATGAGGGTGATGATGTTGTATGTTATGTATGTATGATGTTGCCCTGTATGATGTGATGTTGATGCATGTTAATGTTCCTTAGTGTGATGTATAATATCTTTCCTATGGCATTACCTGTTATGATGAATGAACGAAGTATTATGTAACGTAAAGTGAAAGATAAAGAAAGAGGAACATGATGAATGAATGCATGTATTAATGAACGAATGAAACGTCTTGCACACATGGATACCGGGTCCTTCTTGGTGATTGACCCTGAATGTAGAACCTCTACCGCTCACCCCTAGTACTGTGGCATACGTTTAGCTGTTCATTTGTTGACTTCGGCCCAGTAGCTAAGACTGATGGTTACTCCTAGTACCGTGGCATACGTTTAGCTGTTCATTTGTTGACTTCGGCCCGGTAGCTACGACTAACCGGGGTGTAGCACATGGTATTGGTATGGATGATGTCCGATGCGCAAGTAAGGTAATGAAAGAACGAATGAACGAATGAAGAAGATAATAATGATATTATCTATGTGTACGTACGATGTGTGATCATGTAAAAGTAACGAACGGTTTTATATGAAAGTAAAGTATGTTTTATTTATAAAACTAGAACTCACTCAGCAACGCTGACTTTGATGTGTTTCCAGTTGGCAGGTAATGGTTGCTGAGGATGGCACAGGCGACTACTCAGCTCTTTTGGGGATGGCATTCTTTGATTAATGTTTTTGCATTGTAATGCGAACAAACTATTTTTGTAATGAATGTTGTATTAGTTTGCAAAAGCATTTACATGGAAATGAAAGTTTGTTTTAGTTTTCCGCTGCGATTTATTAAATACAAATGTAATTATATGTTTTATGTGTGATGAGAACCCAGCTGTAAGCGTCCCGGGAACAGGGCCTTACAGCCACTTACTTTACTCTTCATACCCCGAGCATTACCTATCCTGACTATATTAGTATCTAAATCTACAAACAACACATAAGTCACATAACATACGCACCTAATACCAGTTAACACTACGAAAATACCTGATGGCACGAAGCTACTCAGACTTGCATTCCTTCCCTTTTCGTCCCATTTTCAGTTTAAGTTTAGGTTTATTTTGAAAATTTACCCGTGTCACTTAAACTTTGGCTCTGATACCAACTTGTAAGGCCCCGTTCCCGGGACGCTTACAGCTGGCCAATCATCGCACATAAAACATATATTTACATTTATACTTCATAAAACATCGCAACGGAACATTAACACACCCATTTCATTATAATCACTTTTGTAAAATAATACATTGTTGACTGGTTACAAATAGCATTGTTTGCATTACATCACAAAAATGTCATATTTCTATCAAAAGAATGCCATCCAATAATGCCAAGTAGCTGCCCCATCCCATCCTCAGCAATGCTCACCTGTCAACTGGAAAATACATAAAAAGTCAACGTTGCTGAGTGAGTTCTACTTTTATAATAAAACATACTTTATCTTTCATTTAAAACTGTGCTTCACCTTCTTTCAAATCATACCAGGCTTTAAAACATGATCATACATCGTACGTACACATAAATAATAGTTATTATCTTCATCATCGTTCATTTCATACTTTTATTATCTTTTGTTTTCATCTAGGTCCTGTCATATGCTTAACCCCCCTCTAGAGCACCAAGCAATTCATATAGGATTAAGCGACAAGGATCCCATACATATGGTCAATCACAAAGATTGAACCCCTGTGTGCCTCCTCATGGGGTATATAACCCGCACACAGTTAAGCTGACAACCTCTCATTGGGTGTGAACCTCCATTCATTTGCTTAATCACACGGATTAAGCCCCATTGTTCATCCTCATGGGGTAGCTAACCCGCACACAATTGAGCTAACACTCCGTATTGAGTGTGAACCTCCATACATTTGTTTGCAAGACTTTCTTACGTTCGTTCGTTCATTAATGCATGCATTCTTCATTTCGTTCCTCTTTTCATTATCTTCCACTTTATGTTACATAATACTTTTTATTTCATTCATTAACATACATTGTGAAGCCATAGAAAGATAACATACAATAAAAGTAACATCATCATGAACAGAGCATCAACATTCATACATAACATACATCATGCATAATCATACATCATATCATGCCCATCATACCATCTATGACCTCAAAAAGTCAACTTACATAGCCCCCGGGAACCTCCCAAGTCAAAGCCTACATTTACAATTTTCCCCAAAAAGTCAGAAAATATTCTAAGTGTTCATCCGCATTTCCCTTTTTGTTCATCCGCATTTCTTTTTTTCATCGCATTTCCTTTGGTTCATCTGCATTTCTTTTTGTTCTTCCGCATTTCTTTTTGTTCATCTGCATTTCTTTTTGTTCAGCCGCATTTCCTTTTGTTCATCCGCATTTCTTTTTTTGTTCATCGGCATTTCTTTTTGTTCATCCACATTTCTTTTTACACTAGGCAGTTTTCTAAATTCAAGCGTATGAACTACTTTTTGGGCGCATGAGCAGTCTAGGGCACACTTATCATCATAATTCGATCCCCAAACACCATCTATCATGCTCTAAGCTTAAACCATATATTCTAAGCCTTAGAAACACAACCATAACATCATCAAGCATGAACACAAATCAAAATCTCATCATACTCGCAACATACACACATTCAACATACGGGTATGAAACCCAAGTTTTATAAAAAGTTCAATCATGCATCTCCAGCCCCAAAATCAATTAAAAACATGTAAAAGAGGGGTTCTAGAACTCACCTTTGCGGCTCTAGAGTATGGCTTCTCCCAAACTCATTTGCAATTGAGTTCAATCACCTAGAAACCCACTAAAAACACACACCCGAACACACACACACAACACACATAAGCATACAACCGAGACAAGGCCAGTTAAGAACACTTAAAAACCATGAATTTCTTACCTTGAATTCGACTTTTCAGCTCTTGTTCTACAAAATCCGAATGTGCACTTTCTCTTTCTAAAAATCAAATGATTTGAGGTTGTAAGAAAAGAGTGGGCAGCCATGCCCACTTTACACCCACGTTTTCAACATTTTGTCCTTTTTGACACTTTTTACCCCTCAACTTGAGTAAAATATCTTTTCTTTCTTTCTTTCTTTAAGTTTAAAAAAAATAACCAGGTGTTACAAAAATTAATGATTTCATGTACTTTGTTGAGAAACCATTGAAAATCATTGATCGGGAAATCAAATGACTCGGTCATAGTCGTACATCGATAGTTAATGCTCATTGAAAGACTAAACATACCCAGAGTTCACTTTAAAATATAAGAACAAATGAAATCCAAGTTTCCTTATACCTTTGAATCAGCCTTCTCGTGATTAACTTTCAGGACTAATTTTCTAAAGTATGGGAGACTGTAACATCTGACTCATTTTCAAACTATAAACCCAAATCCGAATCCATTTTGATCTTTTATACAATAAAAAAATAATTCATTATTAAATATTCTATTGATGATTCGAAAGCAATAAATATGTTATGTAACTAATTTTGTGAATTGTATTATTCAATTTTCATTTATTATATCATTTAATCAATTTATAATAATTTTATAATTTATAAAATAATATTTATAAATTTATAAAGTTTTATTTATCATTTATGAGTTTTAACTATTAAATTAAAATAAATAATTTAATTTCAAAGTTTAACAAATTAATAAAGATTATAAATGTTTTATAAATAAGTTATGATATTTTAAAGTTCAGAGTTTTATAAAGTTTGGGTTAAAAGTATAATTTACAAAACTTAATTTCAAAGTTTTAACATAAAAATCATAACTTTTCAAACTACAGGGACTAGTATGTAAATATTGTAAAAGACCCAAACCCCATTTACCCTCACTGTCGACCACATTCCTCTGGACATCATTCCGCCAGCACCCAAAAGCTCACAATTCGATCAATCTAACCCAATTAAACTGTCCCCTTTAATTCACGAGTATGATTTAAACGTAGCACGCAAGTCAATTGGAATTAATCACTCATAACTTGAAACTGATTATGTACTTAAATCCAATGAAATTTCGAGTCAAAATGTGATCAAATGATCGAAACAAATGGATTAAAACGTCTCAAAGAACATTGCACACATAAACATTCAATTAATTTAGTTGAAACATCTTAATGAAAACCTTAAATTCGTTTGACTTGAGATAGATAAAATTTGTGCTATATAATAAAGGGAAGTCATTCTAAACACTTGGGTTGATCTATTCGAACACTCAGTTATACCTATCAAACACACTCGCTATACCATCGATCACCACCTTCATCGCCACCTGCAACTCTATCAAAATTAACCGTCTGAGCATCCTAAAACACAATTGATAGAGAGCTTTGAATCATAATCATCCTCATAATCATCCTTAGAAGCTTCATACAAAATTAAGTTAATTATCATCATTATTCACATCATGAATCAATATCATCATTGTCATAGTCATACGTTTTCTTGTTATCATCAAAATACACTTTAATTTAGGTTGAACCGTAAGAAACTTTTGGTGTCAAGTCTAGCATTTTATTATTTTCAAATCGATTACAATTATCAACTGAGTATTCATAGCCCTTTTCATGTGTTTTCTATTTGGGAAAATCATGTGATTCAATATTCAATCATTGATATTCAATGTTATGCTATTTAAAACTCAATTTATGGCATGCTATGTTATTACTTGTAATTATTGTTCATAATTAGATAAACTTGATGAGAACACAATCATTAATTCATGCAACTATGGTAACAATGATAGATATATTGGTTTGACAAACCCACCATATTTGTTTAGTCGCGTGGTGATTGGAACCATAATCATTCATTCTATAAGGCTTCGTCTGTGAATTGAGTCAATTCAGTCATTAGGTTTGATTGTGTTGGTTTGTCTTTTATAAGTCTTGATATTACCATGTAAATTGAAATTGTTTTCAATCATTGTAATCAATCAATATATATGTATGCAAATATGTGTTTACTTACTGGCTAATTCGTTAGCTGACTTATTACTTGTTACATAATTTCAGGAATGCAAATTAATGGGCTTCTATATGCATATTTAGGACTTGAACTTGGCTATAATGAGTTTTTATTTGATTGCAATGTATTATTTGATTAGTATTATTCAATGAAAATAACATTTAATATTATTTCAACTTATTTAATTCCATGTGCAATGAATAATTGATTCTCATTCGTATGCCCATGATTCTACCATCGGTCGTGGCTGGTGTGCCAGCGAGAACGCTGGTCTACCAAGTAGGGGAGGATGTAACATTTCACATCAGTTGGAAAGGGAAACAAAAGTTTCTTTATAAGGGTCTGGATACCTTCCCCTATCGAGCGCGTTTTAAACCCATGATGGGGTATCCTCCCTAAGTAGTGGACAATATCTAGTGCGGTTTTCTACTTGTTACATATGTAACTATCGTGTGTCCCCAACAACAACGACAAAAACTTGATGTGTGCTAATGGTATATATATTTAGATAAATATTTTTTGAACAAATTAAATTTTAAATGGTTTTACTTAAACTAAACTAGACATATAAAAGGCAAGTATACCAATCACGTGAGAATATAGTGTTGATAAAAACCGAGTATCAAATTTGGTTTTAGGAAAATGATTAGTTGCTTTAAGGTACTGTTTTTTTAATTTTTCAAAAATACTAATTTAAATAAATTAAAAAGTAAAGTTTTAGACTTTTAGTGATATTTCAGGGAATTAAGGCTTTCATCTTAATGGACCACAATTATTTAACAATGATGAATTGCGTGGTGTGGTTGAAGATATAGGTTTAAGTAGTTACGTAACACAAGAAAGTGTGAATTTCTCATAAACCAGCTCCATGGTAACAAGGAAAGTCGTATCGAGTAAGTTACAACACAACCACTAAACCCCTTGTGATGTAGGTAATAATTGTGCATTTTTTTAATATACTAATTCTGAAAACATAACTTAATATTAAAAGAAAAGTTGATCAAGTTTTTTAACATACAATTAATAAAATCATAATAATTAATGTAGATTTCTCATACTAATAAAAAGGAACTTGTAAATAACGGGAATGTTAAGTGATATGATTTCTAATAGCTATTTCTAGTTTATTAGCCATGGATTTATTATAAGGACCGGTTCACGAATAAAAGTTAATTTATATGTTTTTCAACTGTGTATAACATTTACAATTACAAACCGTAAGTTTATAACTTTTTGCTGAAATGTCGATGCTATCAATAAAATGTTTACCCATGATTACCATACCATTATCATAACATAAACCACACGATTATTTAGTTTGTTATAATTTTCCACTATATATGTACATGGTTTTAATAAAATATTTATTAGAGTAGGGTTATACAAAAATAATATTCAATCTAGAAAGCTTTAAAAAGATTGTGGGCTTGACACATTTGCTTTTATTGTTTCAAAAATAGGGGTATGTTTGTTATTAAGTCAAATAAATCAACTCATTATGTCTTATATGTTTATTGTATCAAATATCAGTTCATTGTCATCATTTGCTATATGTATCTATCATTGTGTTTTACATTTTAGATTATTTTGTGTTCTTTTTTATTGTTTCTATAGATGAGATAAAGTTATAATCAATCATTGTGTTTTACAATTAGAAATACATAATGATATGCTTTCATCAATATATTTTTTAAAACTCATAGTGTTGAAGTTAACACAATTTGTTATTTTTATTATTATTTTTTATAGATTACATAACTTGTTATCTGTCATCGTATTTTACAATTAGAAGTACATAATAAATTATTTCAGATCTGTATTTTTTAAAACTCATAATGTTTAAAATGAAACAATGACAATCAAAAAACACATACATTATGTTATTTTATCATTCTTTTTATTGTATTGTTAATTAATTGTTAATTTATTATTATGTTTTACATATTAAAGATATATAAAAATTTTATTTCACTATTATATTATTCTAAAATTTATCATTTTAGAAAAAAACACAATAGCATTAGAAAAACACAATAACTAACAAAAAGACGTAAGGAACTGCACTAAAAATACAATGACATATATAAGCTTAAAAACATAAAAATATAATTATCTTTTTATATAATGATATTGTACTGGTTTTAAAGATTAAAAAACACTCATTTTATGGTGTAATTTAAAAAAATAATGTTACACAAAAAGTTATAAACGCTTAAAATAAAGGGGGAATTTGCAAAAATTTAACAAAATGGTTGTTTCTAAAATACTCTTTTAAGAAACGTTTTCCAAAAATATGATCTTAACCATTGATTAAACATATTGATGGTTGAGATTATATTTTTACACTTTTTAATTTTAGTAGCCTTTTTAATTTTAATCTTACCCTAATAATCAAGAGAGATTATTCAAATCTTGTGTGCTTTCATTATATCCGTTACCATATACCCATACAATGTTCTCAATTAAGTTACACATGGATTATTTTTATTCAATTGCATGTTATGATAAACATAGTTAACAATAAAGTTAAATCGAATTTCAAAGTGACGTGATCAAAAGAATGTTTAATTAATCTTGACTACATGAAAAGAACAAGGATGATAGTCTTCTATTTTACTCATGTTACTCTATAAACAAATTTCTATACTCATCTTCCTTTGCAAACTTGAATAGAAGAGGATAATTTCTATCAACATTTTGGTGGGGATATATCTCCATCATATCATTGTGAAAAAACATATTATTACACCTTGTGACCCCACAATGAAAATAATATCTGATCAACAATTTATTACATTAACCCATGATACTCTCCAACCTTTATTTCATGTAATGTCGATCTACTATGATCATCTTGAAATTAAATGATGTTTCATCGTCATTGTTAGATACATATGAGCTTGGCTGTAATCGATTTTTGTTGATACTAGCATATGGTACACTTGAAGCGATAAGTGACACAATATTACTCTAATTGAATTGCTTTTAAAATACATACTAGTGGATTTCCTACCGTAATGTGACGATGATACACTAGTAAATCTTATGAGTGTTGACATGTCTTGATTTTGAATAAATTTGATATTGAACGCATGGCTTTAGTTGATACAACGTATGATATACCTGAAATGATAAGTTGATGCAATATTTTGCTAACTGAAATGCTTTTTAAATATATACAAGTGAAATTCCTAATATGATACGGTTAACTTTAAGAGCATTGAACAACTTGGTTTTGAATAAAATTAATTTTAAAAAGTAAGAAAAATATGACTACGGTGATATTATATTCAGAAATTATTAGACTTTAAAATTAATTTCAAAAAGTAAGTAAAAACATGAGTACCGCAATATTATATTCAGAAATTCATAGACTTTATATACCTAAAGTCATATAAGAAAACTTAATTTTTAACTAGCCATGTTTCAATTAAAATTCACATCAAACAGTGGATAAAGTTAGGCAATTAAGTCACAATGATATATTTGAAATTTTATAAAAAAAATTTGAAAGCTATCAGAGGAAAACACAATATGTTAAAGTTTAATATTAATATTAACATATTTAAGAAAATTAACAAACTTAAAAAACTCATTCGTACAGTTGTTGTGCATCGATAATTTATAAATTATTAAACATAAATTTAGTTTTACTGTGTGATAAGACAATTATTCTTTCAGTAGAGATGAACTCCATCAACAATTATGATATGTGATCATGGCATTGAACCTAATAATATCGGTGATATAAAAAATTTTCTAGTTTAAATCTTTATATATATAAGTTAATTAGGTATTATATAAAAGTAAAATTTGTTTATTAAATAAATAATAACAATATACACATACATAAAAAAAGTGGATTCGCATGATTAAAATTTAATATTTTGGAACCTTTATTCACTAATTAACTAAATAATTAAAATTATGTTGTATGGCTTATGTACTATTTGTAGAATCTTTAATACATTATATATTGTTTTCAATATGTATGAATTGATGAATACATGTATTAGAAAATAGGTAAGATGCTCCGTAATAGTTCATACACTTATAAAATATGAATATGCATTGACAAATCTATTAATCATTCAAGTACTGAGCACGTATCTAAAATGCACTAATAAGTTTATCTACTTTACCATAATATAATCAAATTCTATTCATATTATGTATTATTAATAACTCTCAACGTTATAAAAAACAAAACTACTCGAGTAATTCAAGATAACAATGAATCTTAAATCAACTGTTTTAAAAATATACATCACTAGCGTTTTCTATTTTCACGGGCGTATGTGACATTTCACCAATAGATTTACCCGGGTGACCGGGCTTAAAATTTATTCATTGATGATACGAAAATTAATTGAAATTTTTATAAGGACTCAAAATGTCATATAATGATTAGTTGGGATATTATTTTCAAGGAAATAAATCTTGGTGTGACATTATCATTATGCTGTCTTTAGTGGGGTTGAAGTTGGTTAACTACCCACTTCGTGGTCTCGAATCATGCATAGTTGCATACTATTCTCAAGATTCTAAGTGTTGAAATTTTTGATAGACGAGTTACATCAACCATTAGGAAATACCAATTATATCTGGTAGATCATATTTAATAGTGGTATTTAATGCGGTTGGTAAATAAATGAATATAAATATATATGTGATAAAAGGTTAATATTCGGAAAGAAGTTAGGTAACAAAAAGAAGAGGTTGAAAAACCAAAAACAAGCAAACCTAACAAATAATAAGTCGAAACTCCAAGTGTCAACCAATTGAATAATCGGGATAGAAGATCGTCTGTTGTTTGCTATTCAACATTCATAGGATATAATCCGTAAGTAGATCATGTATACTTGTCTAGTGGTTCAAGGCCCGGTTCATAGAGATCTAGACGTCGCTGCCTTGGGCATGGAGCCTAGTAATTACCGTTAATGATGGGATAGAGTTTGGGGCTTGTGGCAAGCTCGGTACATACTTATGGTAAACAAACCCTAGGACGACGACAAATATCGTCGGAATTGGTGATCAAATTTCAACAACTAGTCATCACCATAGGCTTAGTTAGTAGTCATAGATTTGTCGATGTAGATCCCTTTCAATTTCTTGTCGTGCCATAAAGTTTGTCATCAGAGAGAGATATATGCCAATGACTTGTCATCACAAAGATATATCCCTAAATTTTTTAATATTTATTTTTTAATTAAAAATATAATAAAATGTTTATGGCGACAGCACGTCGTCACAATAGGTTTAGCAGAAATTTTATTATAAGTTATAAAAAAATTCTTTTTAAAAAATCTTGGGAAACTTTATAAATCCTCTCGTTTTAATTTTTTACATTTTCTTGTTTTCCTTGTATTATAGCTTTTAATACAAATTCATACAATCAAACGAACACTAATATTACAAATACTTAAATGAAATCAATACGATTCGAGTTATATACCAAAGAAAACGAAACTACCAATGTAAACAACTTTTAAATTTTTACAAACTAAACAAATTAACTATCTAATTTCCACCATCTTTATAATTATCTGGATTTGATGTTCTTGTTTTAAATTCATTTATTTTTTCTTGTATTTTACGCATATGTCGGCTTAGTGCTTTCATTTTTTCACCCCGATATGATGATAACCCACTTGATGGTTCTTAATAAGAGATGTTTTTGTTCTACTTTGGCCCGACATCTCTCATATAGCACCGCCTTTACCCTAAGGCAAGCTCCAAACATTCCATCTCATTTCCATTATTCGTCGCCATAAAATTTTTATAATGACTTATACCCTCCAACTTCTTTCAAACAAAAAAAATGTTTTTACCTATAATAATGACATAAGTAATAGAAAACTTTTTCGCCACATGTGTCACTCGTTGACTTGACACCTAGACGACCACTGGGGATTCTAAACTTACCTCGTTAGGGGTTCTAAACTTTTTCTTGTAATTGAAAACATTTTCACCTAACCATAAACATTTTCATTACTAGTTCTCTATATAGAAGATCATAATATGATTATTAATAACTTGAAAAACCTGAGATTCACAAGTTTGCTTTTAGATTAAAACTATTGGGATTTACAACAAATGTTTAGACATAACATTATTAATTGAAAAGGGAAAACGAAGTATGATTTTTGTGTTAAAAACATGAACTAGAAGAGAAGCAAAAAAATCAAACTAAAGAATTGTCTATTCAAATTTAAAATCTTGGAAGGATGAGGTAAGTACCTTCAACGATTATCATGTTCAAATTTCACTATTTTAACCCTCAAGTTTCATATGTGAAATTTCGAGACAAATTTCATATGTGAAACTCAGCTCAACCCCAACCAAAGATTCTGCCTCTAAGACTCCACTAGGGACTGCGCACCGTCTCTTGGACCCGCTACCAGGGGCATTGCCCCGAACCCTCACCAAGGGGGCAACGCCCCCTTGAAAAGGCCCATTGTTTAATTAGGGGGTTCATCCATAAACATGTTTCTTCAAATAAACTCAAACAGGTATGCATTCTGCACCTCTTGCTTGTTTGATGGATGTTATGATCATATTGTTAATTAGTCAATTCACTTACGCTAATATATATAATAGTATATGGGACTGAAAGATAAAAAACAATACAATAGTCTACCCTTCTAAATTGGTTATTGGGACTTCAATACTCTTGAACATACATACACTCTACACCTTCTAACTTGTAATGATGAAATACTCTAATTTCACTTTGATCTTGAAGAAAAGCATTTACACTAACGTGATATTAATGACACTAAAATTACAATGATATTGATTACGGTAAAATAATCAACGAAAATGAAATGGCCATTTGTAGGAAATTTCAAATAATCATATTGGATAATTTGAGAGTCGTGAAAATTATTTTCAGATCGAAATTATTCGGTGGTTAACCCGAATACCTCAATCGGATACAACTCAGAATTAAGAACATAGTATCTGTTTTTGTGCATGTTTCGGGAACCAAAGAAATACATAATGACCAAAAAATGTTTTCACCCCAACCAAAGGCTTTGTCCCTTCGACCTTGCCCCCTTGAAAACCCCATTGCTTAGGAGTTTCGCTCCTAGGAAGATTTTCAATTTCGAATATCACAATAAACTCTAATAAGTGTACACTCCGCACCTACTGATTTGTTTGATGGATATTATAATCAAATTGATCATTAATTAATTTAATTACACTAAAATGTTATTGTTATTATTTAAGAATCTTCTGATGAAGTAGTGTTTACTTCGTTATCCAAAAACAACTTTTAAGATGAAGGTCACAGGAAGTAATCAAGTATTCAAGTGACGGTGTAGTAACGGCGGTGGTGAAAACTAATAGTTTTGCTTCAAGTGGAAGCTGTCGGTGTGTGCTTCCTAAGGGACAAGATCGGTATGGACTATAATCATATACTTAAAATATTTGTAAATAGTCATAGTTATAATATTAAAAATATCTATAAATATAGTAAACGTAACTATCGAATCATGTACTATCTTTTTTTCAACGACGATGTTGACGGTGATGAATTACGTCCACAATATCTACCTACGGCTACGATTGAAGAACGTTTTTATTAAATGTTTTCCCCATTTGGTGTCAAATCATCATCTATACAAAACACGAAATGATGAAAGAAACTTTACTATAGTTCTATACAAGTTTAATCATATATTCAATTAAATGCAGTATATTAATATTGAATAAAATTTATAATATTATATAATCATATTACTAGGATAATGGGCATGATCGATAGTCAAATGCATTGCTAAATACGTTAAATGTTGATGGTAACAACATTTAGCAATAGAACTATAAGGGTTTGTAACTTCCTATCATACTATACAAAATGTAGCAACCGAATTCTAATTCCGTTGTTATCATACAATAATTATTATAAATTTAATTACCACACTTGAAAATGAAGATCCTCGTATTCGCGGAAGTAAATTAGTAGACATGCTAAGAAGATTTTGTTAGTAGAGTCCATCGATATTAGGTTGGATTTAGCAACAACCGTGGTATTTGTACCAAAAGGATTTAGACACTGAATTTGTATCCAATGTCAATTTATTATTAAGAGCAAAGATATTTTATAGCATACGCACCATCCATCTTTAAATAAAGACAAGACATTTTACCATCAAAACATCTCTTAGGGATGAGAACTATGTGTATTTTCTTTTATTAGGTTAATGTCGTGTATTACATGGGTTGAACAAATATAATATTAAATAACTAGTAATGGAAAATTATTAATTATGAAACGATATTTTTGAGATAAAATATGATTAAAATGACATGCATGCAAAGAGTATAAGTAATAAGACAATGATATTAATATTTTTAAACTTTTGTATTTTAACTTTTTTATCACAAACAAATGTTTTAAAGTAAACTTTTGTATTTCAAATTCTGACATTCGTTGTGTGTATGTGCTATGTTCGTGTATCGTTTTTTATTACAACTTTGGGCATGGGCGATGGTGGTTGTTCGTGTGTAGGCTATATTGTTTTTTATGTGCCTTGATTTAGAGATAAGATTGAGTTGTATGCATTCACTAGAGGTTTAAAATACTATTAACCCTAACAATGAAATTTATCTAACCTCTAGGCTTAAAACATTATTATGTTTGGAAAATGTTGAACTAGACAGACATGAACACAAATAAGTTTTCAATTTATTAAAACAAATAAAATAACTAAAACCATATTGCTCAATATACACTGATACATGGTCTATCCACCTTTTATTCCTAACCCTAGGAAGCTAGTGTAATCGATCATTTAAAGAAGCTAGATAAGGATTAATATTATATTTTTTACTTTTCGATTGGATTTATACATCTAGATCTGTATCTACAACAGTTAAAAGAAAAAAGAATGGCATGAGATTCAATGGCTTAGATAGATGTTAGCATATCCACTTATGGTTGTGTTTGATATGCCTCGGTTAGCCGCTGACCGTTGACTGGCTGACTTGGTCAACTGGTCAGCATGTTTGATTTGCGTGGAAAGGAGGCCCGACCAGGTTTGAACGTATGACCTAGATAAAATCGGGTTCCCTAACTAGAATGAAGGCACCCGCTCCGCCCCCTCTTCCCACCCCTCTACGCGACCCCAACTTTCACTGTTGGTACCGAGTACGTACAGAGTACTAACGGATTCTGCGTGATACCAGATCAATAGTACGTAATCCTATTTGATTGGCGATCCAATCAGTGAGAACGATAACCCGATCGATTTAACTATAAAACAATTAAGAATGAGTAGAAATCGATCAGGAACGAATAATGAGGTTGGATTAGGTTTTCTGGACGCTCTGGATGGCTAGGGTTTATGTATGTTCGAAGTATTTCTCAAAGTGTTATGTTTTTCCACGAATTAAGTGGTATTTATAGGTTTACAGTTTCCATTCGTACGACTAAACCATTAGCATGGTTCAGTCGTGCGACTGAGTCATGCGATTGAGTCATACGCATGACTGAAAATTCAGTCGCGCAACTGAGTCAATCTTATGTCTCACTCATATGACTGATCTAGTGTCCTGGTTTAGTCGTGTGACTGATTCATTAGTATGACTTATTCATGCGTATGGTCCATAAGTATGGTCCATTAGCATGAATAATCACCCGACTATGTTGAACACATTTCTCAATCATCATTGACTAAGAACTATGTACAATAACCTCAAACCTATATATGAAGTTCATACATATGAAATAATCAAAGATAAGTAAACATCAAATGCATATCATATTTCATTGAATAATTACATTACAATGTGTAAGAAATGAAAGACTTTTACAATTAAGAACATAAAATAGAAACATGATGTATCAACAAACTCCCCCTTGGACCTAGTTTACCCTATTGTCTGACAAGCTTTTCTCCAAGTTCTTCTATCTCTCTTTTGCTGTTGCTCTAGTGCTTTTCTCCAAGTTCTTCTGTCTCTCGTTTGTTGTTGCTCTAGTGCTTTTCTCCAAGTTCTTCTGTCTCTCTTTTGCTATTGCTCTAGTGCTTTTCTCCAAGTTCTTCTGTCTCTCTTTTGGTGTTGCTCTTATGGCATGTAGTTGCTCCAATATTGAGACTAAATCAGACTAAATTTATCAAACTGCAGATGCACTAGGAGCTTAGTTTCAACTTCAAGGTCATCACCTTCTTCTAGGATCTTTAGTACTTCTTCAGCAAGCTTTTGGCTTTGTTGTGGATCAATCTGTTGTTCATAAGCTTGGGGAATCTTCCTCTGAAGCAAGTACGTTTAGTCTATTTTCTAACATTCTTCACATGTTTTTGAAATTTCTTTTACTTCTCTTCTCTTGTGACTCCTGCGTGTATCTCGAATGCGAAGCAGAGTCGTATAACATGTTGGAACTGTAGATCTTGTACAATATCTTGTGTGTCATAGAACAGTGGCCACTTGTATAAAGTATAAACATCATCAGCAGACAAGTTGGTAAGCCACATTGGGTCAAATACCCTGATAGTCTCTATCTTCCCATCTTTGTTTAAAACTATGACCGTTTCACCCGTCCTCCAATCATAATACCACCACTTGAAGTGTGGAGTGAAGTCCTGAGGCATCTCTCGTAAAGGAATCTTAGACATTGTGCTTGGGGGGACTCCACTTCAATACTACTTTAGGCCTTCCAGATATTGGTTGTTGAGGTCTGAAGTTTACCCATCTAGTGTGGTATTCTTTCTTCAATGCTACCTCAAACCATCCTGACATCTTTCTCGGGTTGGCATACAACAGATCTAAGCATGCCGATCGGTTGAGCTCAAAACCAAGAAGAGTCTTCAGATCATGTGGATATCTAATGTACTCAATCCCTTCTCCCTTTTAACAGCATAGACTTCCTAAGTCTTCAAAATATGCCCACGCAATAATCTTTCCTGACACTTTCTGATGTCTCTTGACTCTGTAAAGTTTGGTGTAGGCATTTTGCTTTGGGGTTACGTGATAGGCTTTCATTTCAGCAAAACAAGCTGCCCATTCTGCCTTCTTAATATCAACATTAGCATCCGAAGCTTGGGCTTTACTTTTATCTTTATCCTTTTCTTTCTCCATCTCCTCCAGCTTATCAAAAGTATCACTGCCAAAAGTTTCACCCAAGTTAGGGATAACATTGCCCTCAGGGTCAGTGTACTCAGGATAGTGATCAGCTGTGACATCTTCAATCTCTATTTCATCCACATCCTGTAGCTCCTCATCACTTAGGACATCAACTTTCAGAGCATCTTTGACAATATCATCTGGATTTAATCTGAATATATCAGCCAGCTACTCATCTGTTAGATCATGGATGATCTCTTCGTCTCCAGGTGTATAGCTCACAGACCTTCTTACTATCCCTTGCAAATCAAGAATCATAGTGAGCTGAGTCTTGACTTGCTGAAGGGGAATAACATCATAGTCCTTAGGATGTTGAGCATCACCGTTTCCTTGTTCCGGAGTTTTTTCAGCTGGAACTGCAGACGACGAGGTTCTTTTTGAGCGCCTCTCCCGTGCAGCTTGACTTGAGGTTGATACAGATGCATCACCTTCTTGATCATCCTCATCGTCGTCATCATCTCTTTGTCTTTCCCACTTCCTCCAACTTCCTCTTTATCATCATCTTATTTTGACTTATCATCAGACGTCTCATCATCATCATCTCCTCATCATCACCATTTCCTTTGATCTTTAGGGGCTCCCCCTTTCTCCCTTTCAACCTTAGTATAATCCTCTTGTTATTCTTCTCCAACCTTCAATCCTTTTCACAGAAGCCATCACCAATTCATTTTGACTCTTTAGTGCATGGTGAGCTCGACCTAATGCTCTCTCATAAATAGCGTTCTTCTCGGTGAACTGAGTTATATGCTTGGACTGAGCGGCATTGACTACCATCAGCTGGTTTATATGATTCGCTCTCAGATCATATCTTAAGAGCAGCTTTAGTACAAGTCAGTTTAGGGTCCCCAGCTGTTCCTCTAACCCGATAGTGGGTAGAGTTGAACCAGGTGTAATTGGGGATTGGGTGGATGTACCAGCTTGGTGAGTGGTGGTTGTTGTGGTGGATGTGGTGAAGATGGGAGGAGGAATGAGAGTGGATTGTGGTGGAGTTTTGTAGGGTATTTTAGGTGAGGTGGATGTAGGAGTATGAGTGGTGGTGGTTGTATTGGTGGCAGTGGACATGGTAGTGGGTGTGGTTGTGGTAGTGGTGGTGGTTGTGGTAGTTGTGGTGGCTGTGTTGGTGGAAGAAGTAATCAACGTAAACCTCGGTCTTTTACTCTTCTTTCCTGGGGTTGGGCCATCCTCTTCTTCCTTAAGCCCTTGGAGACCGGGGCTTCCCCTGAGCAGACTGGCTAGTCGGGTGTGTATGTTGGATTAGTGAAATCAGTATCACCACCCTTAGACCCAGCTTGGCATCCACCAAACACCTCTTTCCCTTTCTCAGTAGCCACAACTCGACTACCGACCTACTTGACTAGAGGCTCATCCTCAGATTTTGCTTCTTCATCTAACAAGAAGTCTTGGTGGAAGGCAGACTGCTCAGACCCACCAGGTGCATCAGAAGTACCATGTGGAGATGGTCAAGATATAGTAGACATGTTGGTGGCCCTTGATTGGCTGGGACCTGCATCTCCACCACCTTGACCGTCATCAAGGTCATCATCATCATCGTCCTCTTCGTCAGTGGGTACCACAATAGGCTCAACATCGGAATCACTATCATCGTGACGCCATTTCTTACGAGAAGGTGCCACATAGTCTTCATTGGCCAGATTTCCAAACAATCTCCTGACCGGGGGCTTTACTTGCTTTCCCTGGTATACTTTCATCATGCCCAAGGTGGTATCATCCATCACCTCAAGCACCACTGCATCATCTCTCTCTTTAGGCAGCATAGGAAGCTTCTCATCTATGATGATCTGTAAGAAAAGTGGATACATACAGAAGCCTTCCTTGCCTTTGGCTTCAAGTTTCTCGATCAAATAAGAGAAGAGCATGCGTGAGATACTGAATGGGTGGTTCAGTACTGGTGCAACATATGCATTCTGGATTTGGTCCGACATCTCATCAAATCCTCCCTGCCTGGAGGCTATACACTTTAGGATCACATGTGCCAAGTATTTGAATTGCAGACACATGTTGCTTTTGTTCAGTACTTGATGTATTGATGTCTCCGGCATACTTGATCCTCAGAAAGCAACCACGAACAGTCAGTGGATGCAGTTTAGTTGGATGGGCTCCGTCTTCCCCCAAGTCTAAGACTCTCCTCAGGTCTTCTTCACGGATCTTAATGTCTTGTCCGAAGATAGAGCACTAGATACAGTTAGGCTCCACAAATCGGTCAATTAAGGCACTTTCCCAGAAGGTCTGCTGAAGAGATCTGTATGGTGTGCATGGAGTTCAGATGGCCTTGTAGATCCTCGATCGATGTAGCAAAGCAATAATCCCAGTGACCTCAGAGGCGTTCCGGGAAGTAGCATCGAGATGAGCACAGATGTTGTGCTTGGTGCTCATCGTCCATCTTTCAGCCATGTTCCTGCAACACAAGAAATATATACATTAGATTGGTCGTAAGAGTTAACAGTTGAATTTTGAATGATTTAGATCAACTGGTTCAAGAGTGCGATTGAACCATACAACTGAGTTCAGTCGTACGATTGAGCCTGCGACTGAGCTTAGTCGCATACTGAGCCATGCGGTTGAGTCAGTCATGTGACTGGACTCACATGCATGATTCACTCATGCGATTAAATCATGCACCTGGCGTAATTTGGCGACTGAAGTTCATGAGCATGTCCATTCACATATCTCACTGTTGAACACCATAGATTTGAATCTTTGTCAAGACGTGACAATACACTTAGTGTTTAGATTCATTTGGACTGTAGAGACTCGAATAACACTTAGTATTGTTTAAATCACCATTAGTGTCCATTTAATAGGTCTATATTAAGAGTTTAGTTCCGGTTATTGATCTTAACAATTGCGGTCATTTAGGGTTCGATTAAACCATTCATTTAGGTTGATTTCAGTTGCACAGTACATGTAGATAAGTAGGAAACACATTAGTATGACAATTAAGCGGTAATTCAGTAAACATTTATTTGCAGAGTGTAGTCATATGCGTGGTTTTTGAGAGTTTTGAAGGGCGGTAAAGAATACGACTGGCTAACCCCCTTATTTATACTGCTTTTAAGATTCAGTCGTGCGACTGCACACATATGCATTTGTCAAACATGCGACTGGGGTTCAGTCGTGCGGTTGGCTCATACTCCTTCAACCAGTCATATGATTGGTTCAGTCTTGTGATCCAGTCACATAGCTGATCCATACTCATGGTCCAATCGTGTGACTTGTTCATACTTATGGTCCATATGTACGATTGTCTCATACTTATGGTTCAATCGTACGATTGACTCATACTTATGAGTTTGGCATCATACACTTCCAAACACTTAAGATTTAACCTCTGATATATAACATTATGAACAACGGTCATCTCAGACATGACCTTCTTAATTGAAAACTGTTTGATCACCTCAGACGTGATCCTTTTAATTTAAAACCATTTGACCACCTCATACGTGATCCTTTTACTTTGTTGTTCACAATGTTCATCTAGTTACTTAGTCTGACATTTACGCAAAGCAAAAAAAACAAAAACAGAAAGACGACTTTAATTAAAACAAAGAGACATATTTTTTTGTGATTTTGGTTTGCGTGGATTGAAACCTCTCAGACATTATCTAACAGGTTTTTCCTTTTGAGCAGAACAACTTCAATTAACTTTATCATTTCTGGAAAGATTCTTATGGAATCATACATGTATATCATAATCATTTGGGATCCTTTTATAAGTACTTTGATACTAGGTTCTCATTTGTCTAAGAGTCAATAGCACTTTCAAGAAATCATATTAGAGCTATAAGGTGCACACAATGATTTTGACTGTCAAGAGTTGCAGCCACAATGATTGTCAGTATGTTTGTCCACTTAAATCCATACACAAATTTTTGACTCACATTGGTGATAAGTTAGGTTATTTTATTTCAATAAGCATTTGTGGATTCCACACTTATATGGTAATCAACATTTCTTAGGAGATTTTTGAGCGGTCTACGGGTATTTGACAAGAAGAAACTATTCTAAGAGCTTTCAAAAAGATGCCAGGCCCCCAGGTCAGTGCCATCGCATAGCAGAGAGGCGCAAATATCAATGAATTCTAGAATATTTAGGTTATACTGATCCTCAGGTCAGTGCCATCGCACATCAGAGAGGCACACAACCTATCTTCTTGTTAGAGCATTTTTTTCTTTTTTTCTGTACATAACGCACCAACAACTTTAGTCATTAGCTTGATTGCGCTTAACAAATTTTTCATGTTCTTTACTCATATTTATGGTCATCCACACACATCTGTGTCGTTTAATTTGCTTGTCACACCTTATTGGAAATGCGTTGATTGTGTTAACCAGGGATAAGTTGAGAACCCACAACAAGTTGAACAAATTAGTTTGAATTTGATTCACCAACAAAGTCTACTCGTCTATTGTGTTGAATCTACCAACACATCATATAATGAACTAGCAGCCTCTTGGTCTACTTTCTCTGTGTTACCTCAGTAGCATACCAGTGTACTATCATTTTCCTTAATGTTGCTTAGACTTCCCGGACTTGTAATTTGAACATAGCATTCTGAACAATTTAGTCCTTTTGATGTCCCAAACAATTTGTTCTCTATGTACTATTATTTTCCATAAATTTTAAATCAAAATCACAGATATGATTTCTTTGCTCTCAGCCTATCTTCCCTCCCCACTCGTTTTTATAAGTAATTAAATACTGAAACTAAACAATTCTCCCCCTAAAATTTGAAAACCGAAACTCTTTTGTTGTTTTTGGATTTTAAAGACAAAAAAATAAAATAAAATAAATAAATATGAACATAACAAATAAATAATAAAACTTGTCCGACTAAGAATTCTATTATTCTTAAATCACATCATTTTTTTTTCACCACCGTTAACCTCTAAAAGATATAAAAACCGAGGTTTGTCAAACGCTTTTGTGTAGAGGTCAGCGCATTGAAATCAATATAATACAACATCGATTAATTTCTTTTTAAAACAGTCACGTATAAAGTGATATTTAATACCGATGTGTTTAATTTTTGGGTGTTGGACTGGATTTTTAGTGACAGCAATTGTAGCAGAATTATTACAAAGATAGGGGTGTTAGAAAATTGCAAACCATAGTCTCGCATTTGCTGTTGAATCCAAATGATTTGGAAGCAGCAGCTTGCAGCAGCAACATATTCAACTTCACATGTTGATAGAGCAACATATGTCTGCTTCTTACACTGCAAAGTGACTAGTCGTCTTCCAAAGAACTAACATCCCGCTGATGTTGACTTGTAATTCATCTTGCAACCACCATAATCCGAGTCACTATAAGTTGTATGCTCAAAGTCATCATCAGGAGGATACCACAATCCGAGTGTTGGAGTACCCTTCAGATAATGAAAGATCCTTTTAACCCCAATTAGATGATTTACTTTCGGTTTAGCCTGATATCTGGAACAAAGACACATGGCATACATAATATCAGGACAAGAAGCTATGAAATATATTAGAGATCCGACCATTCCTCTGTACATAGTGGCATCTACTAGGTCACCATTTTCACCAGGTACCACATCGTGGTTTGTGGCAAGTGGAGTTCCAGCAGCAGTTGCATTCTCCATGTCGAACCGACTGAGGATATCCCCTACATATTTGGACTGATGCAGGACAATTCCGTTTGGTGTCTGATCCACCTGTAACCCAAGAAAGAACTTCATCTCTCCCATGGCACTCATCTTAAACTCAGCTTTCATTACCGATTCAAATTCTTTACACAATTCTTCATTTTTGGAACCAAAGATTATGTCATCCACATATATCTGTACCAGTTGTAAATCACCATCTTTTTCTTTGATGAACAACGTGTAGTCAATAATCCCTCTGTGAAATCCATGTTTCACTAGATGAGTAAAGAGATTTTTCATACAAGGCTCGTGGAGCTTAATGAAGCCCGTAGAGAGCCTTGTCCAGTTTGTAAACTCTATCCTGATTATAAGGATCCTCAAATCCTTTGGGTTGACTGACGTACATTGTTTCATGGTGTTCACCATGAAGGAATGCACTTTTCACATCCAATTGATATACTTTGATCTTCATGTAGGGTGCACAGGCTAAGAATATACGTATTGCTTCCATCCTTTCCATAGGTGCAAACACTTTATTATAGTCAATGCCCTCTAATTGTCTAAACCATTGAACGACAAGCCGAGCCTTGTTTCTGATTATGACCCCTTGGTCATCTTTCTTGCACTTAAGAACCCATTTAGTTCCAATCACTTTAACACCTTTGGGTCTATCCACAAGAGTCCATACTCCTAACTTCTTGAACTGAAGGAGTTTTTCTTGCATAGCATACCCATGCCTCATCATTTAAGGCTTCACTTACATATTTTGGCTCAAATTGAGACACAAAACATTGATACGCACCATCGTGTAGATAACCTTTTTCCATGAATGCGGCATAATCAGTTGAGTATAGCTGATTTCGTGTCCTAACTCCTGATAGAACATCCCCAATGATGTTGTCAGGGGATGATACACACATAATTCGAGATCCGGGAGTGGTGGGAACAACTACCTCAGTATCTAGATTTTGAATCACAGGTTCAGTATCTGTGGTTGTTGGTGTATGAGGTTCAAACGTGTTAGTGGCATCTAGATCAGATGCTTGGGTACTTTCATTAGTGGGACCCTGTTCCCCTGGTCCACATTTGCAATCTCACTGCCTCATCATTAGAGGAAGACTCACTTACTTCAAGCTCTCCCCTAAGGGCTAGAAGTATCATCTAATGGAGCCGTTGATGTCGAGTCTGGTGGAGGAGTGTTCAGAACATCGTACATCATTGTAGCTGACAACTCGTAATCAGGATGAGAAGGCGGTAGATTGAAGGACTTAAAAAATCCATCATAGTCAAAGAAGAAGGAAGGTCCTTTTCTAGAAGGGGGTGGTGTATCTTTGGACATCAACATTGCACCACACTTCTAGCTGCCCCATTGAGTTGTTATAAACTCTCTTGTCTGGTATACTATATCCGAGAAAGATACCTTCTTCTGCCTTCTCACAAAACTTTCCAGTCTGAGTCTTCTTTAACCAAAATGCACAATGCACCAAATGGTTCTAGATACTCCAAGTTGGGTTTACGTCGCTGGAGCAATTCATAACATGTTTCCCATGTTGTTTGACCACTAAGACTTGATTTAGAGTGTAGCATGCATTAGCTACTGCCTTATTCCAGAATTGAATAGGCAGTTTAGAGTCGACTAGCATTATCCTGGCTGTCTCTATCAAGCTCCGATTTTTCCTTTCAGCAACCCCATTCATCTGTGGAGTGTAAGCAAAAGTAAATTGATGTACAATTCCTTTTTCTCTACAGTATGCCTCCATCCACTGATTCTTGAACTCTGTGCCGTTGTCTAATCGAATCTTTTGTACTTTCAGGTTATAGAGTGATTCCAATGTAGTGACTAGATGCTTGAAGGAATCAAATGTCTCTGACTTGGCTTTCAGAAACATCACCCAAGAGAATCTGAGTAATCATCAGTTACTAGAAAGCAGTATAGATCTCTAGGAATGCTCTTGTGCTGATAGGTCCAAACAGATCCGTGTGTAGAAGCTTGAGAGGGATATCAATAGAGTTAACTTTCTTGCTTTGTGAGGCTTCTTGGTCTGTTTCCCTTTCTTACATGCTATGCAAAAATCTGGGAGCTGGAAATTCTTAACTGTAACTCTATTCACCAGATCATTCTAAACCAAATGATTCATCTTCCTTGGATTAATGTGTCCCATTCTCCTATGCCATGAGACTGAATCCCTCTCCGTTGCCTTTGACAAGAAGCATTTGACAGTGGACTCTATTGTGGAGGCTTTCGATAGATCCAATTATCCAAGACATACAAATCGTTATATCTTGAAGCTGACATTAGAACTTTATCCTCCTCAATCACATAATCCTTCTTCAACATATAGCACTTCTTGTTGTCAAACACAACTTTGAATCCTTTATCGCAGATCTGGGAGACAGAAAGCAAGTTGTTTTGTAGTTCTTGAACGTAGTTGACCTTGTCAAACTTCACTTTCTCGTTTCCCACTTCGCCTTGAGCGGTGATGTACCCTCCTTTATTCCCCACGAATGATATGTGTCCCCCTTTAATTTGTTTTATGTTGAAAAAGAGAGACGAATTCCTGGTCATGTGCCTGGACGCCTCACTATCAATAATCCAGGTATTAGTGATAGCGCTATAGAGAGGAATTGATTAGTTTAGTTTGGGACGCAATCCTTAACTGGCTTGGGTGACCCAGAGTAATCACACATCATGAATTCAATCCACTATCATTTAAAGGATGAGGGCATATTTTTCTACTTCTTTTCCTCACTATTCAACACTATACTTGATTTTTCTTTCCATAAACCAGTTTTATGTAAGGCCTGTTTGTGGTAAACTGATGACTGGCTTATGGTTTGAACTTTTGGTTCACTAATACTCAGAGGTGGATTATTAGATCAAACTTTAAAAAATCATGGTTTTTCATTAAAAGTTCAATTTTGTTTTTCGATGTCTGATAGTAAGGACAACCAGAAGAGATATGTCCTCGTTTTCCATAACTGTAGCATGATCTCCCTTCTACAAATTGAGGAACAGTTTGAGATGGGGTTAAGTTCGGTAGAGATCTGAGATGTGTCCCGTTGGGTTGTCTCACTTCTCTTTTAGATGTTTCGTCTGCTTTAACAAAATTGACTGTTTTAACATTTTGAACATCATTCAACTCATTTTTATTTGGACCTTGATGAGTAACACATTTATGGTTAATTAGATTAGTCATTTTGGGTTCTGAGATAGACATTTGTGAACCTATCCCAAAATTAACATTTTCAATTTTATCATCCAAATTCTCAACAGACATCTTTTCTTTTGATTTCAAAGTAAAATCCTTCTGTTTAATGACAGATTTCACAGGTTTACCCATAGAATCAGGATCACTAACCAAAGGAGTGGACGCCAGACGATCCTTTACAGGGTTATTATTAATTAGTCTACATTTAGTGTTCAGAAGGATTTCATGTGGTGGCGATACTACCTTATAACCCAACCTTCCCCGCTATTTCGATCTTTCACTAAATTTTGAACTATGTGAGAAGAACTCACCAAACTGTGCAGTTTTTGTTTTAACGAATCAACCTCGACTTCCAAAACTGCTTTTTCCTTTTTAGTTTCCTCCAAAGAGTTTAAATAAAAATTGATGTAATTTGATTGATTTAAGGCAACAACCTCGGTTTCCCTTAGTTGTTTCCCCAAAAGTTCTATCTTTTCTTTGAAGCTGCACTCATTTTGTTTTAAAATACAATTTGCTTCAGTGCAGAGTAGTAAATCATTTACTAGATTATCATTATGTTCTAATAACCAGAAAATTTCAAATCAATGCTTTCTCTAAATATGTCACATTCAATACAAGCATGCTTTTCAAATATTGGTCTTTAGAACTTACCTGTGAGGAATAAGATGAATCAGCCATCAAAGCAGAGTCAGACACCCTTCGGTGACTGGAGATTCTGAATTTGTGGCTCTTAGTTCTTCATCAACCAGATGATCAACAACATCCATAGCTTCTTCGATATCTGAAAGTTGTTCAGCTATGATGTCTCCTTCACTGGCAGATCCATCTTCCAATGCATCAACAAAAGCGATGTTTAGATCACCCTCAGAGACAAATCTGAAAGACCAGTCTTGACCTTCATCACCTTGAGCAGTCAAAGCCTTTGTCTCTTTACTTGAGGATGAAGTTCCAATCTTATCCTTGTCTTGACGGTTGAATGTAGGAAACGGATTTCCATTCCCATTTCTTTGGCTTTACATACTCACGTTTAAAGTGCCCCTTTTAACCATAGTTGAAGCATGTGACTTTGGTTTTGTCAAACCCAAATTTGTATCTTTGGTGGCAACTAGATTTTGCCCTATCATCTTCACAAACTTCTTGGCTCTTCTGACAGCACTAGCCAAGGCCCTATTATATCCATTCTTTCTAGTTCATTTTTATCAACTTGCTCGTAGTCCTCATCAGCAAGATGAAAATTTCCAATCTTACCAGCAACTAAACCATCATAAGATTGTACAACAGCCACTAGAAGGTCCATGTGCTCTTTAGAAACTTCCACTGTGACATTTCCGAGATTTTCGGTCTTCAACTTTGTAGTGTTTGCCTCAGAAACTATGTATTGGGTTCTAGATGAACCTGACATTTCAGTTCTTGATGCACTGCTTTGGGAAGGAGCAGAAGAGCTAGACACAAACGCCATTTGTAACGGTGCTCCTGAAACAGCCAGAGTTGGAACTGAGTTGTATAGTGAAGGATTCTGAACATAGGATCCTTTCTTTGACTTGTACTTCATATGTAGTTCTTCCTCCCTTAACTTCAAGATGAAATCAATTATGTTTAAAGTTGCAAGAAATTTGTTTTGTCGCAGATTAGACACAAATGGATTCCATTTATCAGGCAGACCATCAGCAAAGCTAGAAACTTTATCTTCCATGGATGTGGTCACACCATGATTGTGCCGCTCACTCATCAGATGATAGAATCAATCGATGATATCATCCAAGCTTTCATTCCCAATTAAAGAAAAATTGTCAAACTCCTTTTTAAGAGCTTTTTCCTTTAGTGCCTTCAGAATTGCATTTTCATCATATCTTTTTTCTAATGCCTCCCATAACTTCTTAGCCTGCTTGCTCTCAGAGAACTGATGAAAAATATCCTTAGGTATAGACTGATTTAACAAGGCATATACTTTCTTTTCAGTATTAAATTGAATTTTCTGGGTTTTGCTCATTCCTCCCAAGGTCAACTGACTCCATTAGCACTGACTAGTACCGTGTAACCAGTATCAATGGATGTCCAAAGATTTGGGTCAACTCCATTTAAGTAGATTTCAAACCGTTGTTTCCACTGTGGGTATTCATCCAACATTTGTTATGGTTTCCAATCTCATTCTCCAGTAGTAGAAGGTTCTGGATGCGTGAGTCCTTTCCAGCAGTAAAGGCAAGAAATTGGTCTTCCATTGCTTTAAACTTGATAAACTTAGAACAGGATAGTTTCACTCGTGTGAATGGCTATGTGAATGGGTGACTCGTGCGAATGAAGGATGCGAATGAATTCGAGATTGGATTCAGTTGTGCGTATGAACAGGCGATTGGACTAAACGATTAAAGTTGTTCAAACATGCGAATGAGGGATGTGACTAAGTTTAGTCGTGTGAATGGAGTACACGACTGAGTTCAATCGTACGAATGGGCTAAACATGCGACTGAAGGCTGTTGTTTTTGTAAAATCAAATATTTTTGACACTTTGACACAAATATGAGTTTTCCAGGAACCCTAATTTGTTGTATGACTAAAAAACCAAAACTTTAATGCATGCAGACGTAGAAAACAACTTTTTGACGCAAAGTGGTGACTCTTTTGATGCAAAAACGTAGGTTTTAACACTAAAACTAATCGAATCCACATAAAATCAAGAGCCAAAGCTCTAATACCACTTGTTGGGACCGAGTACACACGGAGTACTAACAGATTCTACGTGATACTAGGTCAAATAGTGCGGAATCCTATTTGGTTGGCGATCCAATCAGTGAGAACGATAACCCGATCGATCTAACTATAAAACAAACATTAAGAATGAGTAGAAATCGATCTAACCTTCTGATGTTTCTTGACTTTGCAGTGTTTGGTGTAGGCATTTTGCTTTGGAATTATGTGCTGGGCTCTTATTGCAGCAAAACAAGCTGCCCATTCAGCCTTCTTGATATCAACGTTTGCATCCGAGGCTTGGGCTTGGTGTTCATCCTTTTCCTCTTTCTCCATGCCGTCCAGCTTCTCAAATGTAGCACTGCCAAAAGTATCACCCAAGTTGGGTATCACATTTCCCTCGCGGTCAGTGTACTCTGGATAATGTTCTGTTGTAACATCCTCAATCTTAATCTCATCAACATCCTATAGCTCCTCATCACTTAAAACATTAACTTCTGGAGCATTTTTAACATTTTCGCTCGGATTGAGTCGGAACATTTCAGCTAGCTGCTTGTCGGTCAGATCATGTCTCATTTCTCCTTCTTCGGGAGTGTAGCTCACTGACCTTTTGACGATCCCTTGCAAATCAAGAATCATAGTGAATTGAGACTTGATTTGCTGAAGGGGAGCAACATCGTATTCATCCTGCTATGGATTTTTATTTTTGTCTTGAATCGTAGGTTCTTCAGCAGAAGGAGCGGAGGAGGAGGCTCCTTTGTCTTGACTTCGTTTGGTCCGCTTCTCTTGACCTCGAGGAGAGGCTGATGCTGATGCATCACCTTCCTAATCATCATCCTCATCGTCATCTTTTTGGCTCGGTCCTCCCTCCTCAACATCTTCTTTACTATCATCTTCCTCCTCATTATCATCATCATCATCTCCATCATCACCATTACCGTCCTTAATCTTCAGAGGCTCACTCTTTGACCCTTTCAGCTTTAGCATAATCTTCTTATTTTTCTTTTCCAGCTCCTCAATCCTCTTTACCGACTCCAGCACCAGCTTATTTTGACTTGTAAGTGCTTGGTGGGCTCGGCTTAGAGCTCTCTCATATAGGTCACTCTTTTCACTAAGCTCCTTGATCTCCTGAGCTTGAACTACATTCACCTCCATCAGCTGGATGAGCTGTGTGTCACACCCCAACCTTGACGGCGGAAACATCGAGGAGTGAGAGTTAAGATCGTTCACAACCACATACGCTATTAATAACCCAAATATAAATTATACATGAAGTTCAATTGTATCATTACAAGCTTAAGTCTCAAAGAAACAAACAAAATAACATAAAAGATACAAGTCTTTAATTCACTACTTAATCTAGGTCCATTCCTAGATATGAAAGCTTCAATGTGTAGGAATCAAACTTGGGCGTTTCCTGAAACATGTTAAAAATAAAGAGGTCAACAATGATGTTGGTGAGCATTCCATAGGTTTAAGTACATAGGTTATATAAAAGATGGCAAGTCAAGTCATAAGTTAGTGAATAAAGTGATTAAGGATGTTATGAACAATGCAACAATCAAACCTCGACAAAGTTTTACAAGTCTCAAACGTTTACAAGATTATACGATCAGCTAAGTGTACTTGGATCAACCAAAGCAGGCTTGTCTTGCCCATAGATCTATGACTTCGCTGGGATAGCAATAGTTAATGATTGTACATATAACGCCATAACATGGTAACCACGAAAGTTCAACTAACCACAACTTTACAAGGTGAAATGCCATAAGTTACAAGTCTCAAATAAGTTTACAAGTGCAATTGTATAAGTTAACATGTTTCACCCCAAAGTGCGAAAATAGGAAAAAGGGGTATAGAATACTCACATGATCAAATAATATATATTGTTGATTAAATGAATAATAATAAACAACGCTTCAACGTAGACTTTCACAATGCACCTAAAACAAATATATATTTACAAGGTTACAATTTAATAATATATTTAATGGTTAAACGAGACTAGGATTTCAATTTGGTATTTAAGGTTTTTAATTATATGACGTTGATTAGAGAGATCATATATATGTTTTAGTTCAAGAAAAAATATCATGTAAAGAATTTTAAAGAAATAACAGCCTTTATAACAATTTTGTAAAATTAACTTATAAAATATATAATTTTCTATAGTAGCCATGATTGATCTATAAATATAAAATGTTTAGTGTCCAAATAATCATTAAATGATTTCAAAGAAAATATTATATAAGTTTATTTTTACATGATTAAACTAGGAAAAATATTTGTTAAAATTTTATTTTTATAAGAAAATTGTTAAGGTAATTGTAGAAAATGATAGAATAACTTTAAGATTTATAAAGTTTACAAAACTACTTTTTATAATTTTCAGAAAATTTTCAATATTTTTTAAAGGCTGAAAAAGCCTAAAAAATATGTTGAGGGTGCCCGGGTTCGAACCCGGGACCTCTAAGTTAGAATGTGAAGTGTGAACCGGTGAACCAAGGCTCTCAGCCGCGGTATAACCCGGTTCCAATTTGTTTTATCTTTAATCGACCAAACACTCCCAATCCAAGAACCCTAATTTCGATTGGATTCAAATGACCGTCAAATCGATTGTGTTAATGGATACAAACATGGGGCTTTGATTCCCCGTGTAAATACGAACAAAATAATGTGTCTAATACCCGTTTTGATAAAGAATTGAAGATGAACAATATGAGGATCGAGTCGCGACGAGCCTGGTTTCAATATGTGAGCAAACGACTAAGAAAACCAAATTAACTTGTGTGAAGCTTCGTATAGCGATCTTGATGCAAAGCCCTCTATCAATTGATGGTTAGGAGGCTCGGATGTGATCAACGAGTGGATGACAGTTTGCGATGAAAGTGCTAAACGAGTTCTAAGTTTGTATTTGATTCGGGTGAAATTGAGAGATGTAAACGATTAAGATTGCTTAGATGATTGATTAGGGTGTTTAACTACGTTATTATTACGATTTAAGGGACGAACAGTTGTGTCATTGAAGGTTTCGGTTATAGAAATTGTTTGAGGTTGTAACCGGTGTTTGAAGATGATTAATTGATGAGCATAAGTTTGAAACGTTCAAACGAACCGATTGGAATGATTTTGGTACCAAAATTCAAGGGTTTCGGGTGGATTTGGGGGTCACCGGCGCCGCGCCGGACCTTGCCGGCCGGCGGCCGGAAATATGGGGAAAGAGAGAAAGGAGGGGTTTGGTTTAGTTAATTTACACCATTAGTCCTTGCGGTTTCCAGTTTGTTATTTCGTGCCCAAACTTTCTTTTCAATGTTTCTAAATTGACAAAAGGTCCCTTGAACTAAGTTTAATGCTTAAACATTTTCAAGTTTAGAAATTTTCATTTCACCTTTAACGTTCTTATTATTATTATTATTATTGTTATTAGTAACATAATTATTATTACTCTTATAATTTGTTATTATTATTATCATTATTATTACATAATCATTATAACTTTACAAATTTAAAAGAGCAATTAAGGTAACATTCATAAGCAACCCATAAGTTTCATGAATAACACAATTAGCCCATGCAAGAATTTAACAAGGCTAACTTTAAATTAACCCAAATTACAAGATGTTATAGTCTCCCCAACTTAAAAGAATTTCGTCCCGAAATTAAGAATAAAGCTAAGAGAACAAATGCGGGTATCTCTCCTTCATATGATTCTCACGCTCCCAAGTGAATTCAGCTCCACGTTTGTTTTCCCAACGAACTTTAACGATAGGTGTGGTAGTTGTTCGGGTCTTCTTCAGGGTGCGATCCATAATCTCAACAGGCTTCTCGACGAAGTGCAATGACTCATCAATTTGAATTTCCTCTAATGGAACATGCAAATTTTCATCAGCCAAGCACTTCCTCAGGTTTGAGAAATGGAAGACAGGATGAACTCCGTTAAGTTCAGAAGGTAGCTCCAGTTTGTAAGCCGCTTTTCCAATCCTTTTCAGAATCTTGAAGGGTCCTACAAAACGTGGGGCTAACTTACCCTTCTTCCCAAAACGTACAACATCCTTCCATGGAGAGACCTTAAGAAGAACCATGTCGTCGACTTGAAACTCCAACGGTTTACGTCTTTTATCGGCATAACTCTTTTGGCGACTTCTAGCCACCTCGAGATTATTTCGAATTTTGGAAATTTTGTCGGTTTTTTCTTGAATAAGTTCCGGACCAGTGATAAGATCTTCCCCAATGTCAGTCCAACAGATTGGGGAACGGCATTTACGACCATACAAAGCCTCGAATGGTGCCATTTTGATGCTTGAGTGGTAACTATTGTTATACGAAAATTCCGCGAGCGGTAAATGCGTATCCCAATCGCCACCAAAATCAAGGACACAAAGACGTAGTAAATCCTCGAGGGTTTGGATTGTTCGTTCGGTTTGACCATCGGTTTGAGGATGGTAAGCCGTACTTAAATCCAATTGTGTACCCAAGAGTTCTTGCATCGAAAACCAAAAGTGCAAAGTGAAACGAGCATCTCGATCGGAAATAATGTGCAACGGCACGCCATGACGACTCACAATTTCGTCAACATAGATTCGAGCCAACCTTGAAACCTTGTACGTATCTCGTATGGGTATTAAATGTGCTATCTTGGTCAAACGGTCAACAATGACCCATATGCTATCATGACCACGAGGTGTACGGGGTAACTTGGTTACGAAATCCATGGATATATGTTCCCATTTCCACATAGGGATTTCAGGTTGCTCAAGTAAACCACTTGGTTGTTGATGTTCGGCTTTGACCCTTGCACACGTGAGACACTTGGAAACATAAGACGCGATATCTTTCTTCATTCCAGGCCACCAATATTGACCATGCAGGTCCATGTACATCTTATCGGAGCCAGGATGAACGGAATATCGGGTTTGATGTGCTTCGTTCATAATGAAGTGCCGAAGGTTGTCACGATTCGGATCCAAAGTCGATTCAAGAAGTACCACATGCCGTTCGGTTTTGTCTCCAATTGTGACCGAACGTTAGACATCAAATCGTCATCTTTTCCTTCGTCGGTTAGTGCCGCTTGTTGAGCCTCGCGAATGCATAACTCGAGATCACTATCGATCCTTATGTTTTGAAGCATGATAGTAGCCTCATTGACATCCACATGAATCTTGGTATCAAATTCTCCTAACGTATCAAACCATTGCCTTCGATCTCGAATTTCTTGAAGCGAGACAATCTTGTTGTGGACCTTGCGACTAGCGCGTCGGCTACAACATTCGCCTTTCCCGGTGATAGCGAATGTCGCAGTCGTAGTCGCTAATCAACTCAATCCAATGTCTTTGTCTCATGTTGAGATCCTTTTGATTGAACACGTGTTGGAGACTCTTATGATCGGTGTAGACTATGCATTGCGTCCCATATAAATAGTGTCGCCAAATCTTCAATGCGAAAACCACAGCACCAAGTTCAAGATCATGAGTTGTGTAGTTCACTTCATGAACCTTCAATTGCCTCGACGCGTATGCTATAACTTTACCTCGTTGCATGAGGACACAACCAAGACCTTGATTAAAGCGTCACAATATATAGTAAGTCGTCATTACCATCGGGAAGTGTGAGAATAGGAGCGTTACACAACTTGCGTTTCAATGTCTCGAAAGCCTCTTCTTGCGTGGGTCCCCAGTCAAAGAGTCGATTCTTTTGGGTTAGCGCCGTTAACGGTTTAGCAATCTTCGAGAAATTTGCTATGAACCTACGGTAATATCCCGCTAAACCTAGAAAAGAACGAACCTCGGTTGGGGTTGTGGGAACACACCAATTCTTCACAGCTTCAATTTTAGCAGGATCCACGTGAATTCCTTGGCTATTCACCACATGCCCTAAGAATTGAACTTCTTCCAACCAAATTCACACTTGAAAACTTAGCGTACAATTGCTCTTTCTTCAAAAGTTCAAGAACTTGTCGCAAGTGTGCCTCATGATCGACTTTCGTCTTGGAATAGATAAGAAGTCATCAATGAACACAATTACGAACTTATCCAAATATGGTTTACATACTCGATTCATGAGATCCATGAACACGGCAGGTGCATTGGTCAAGCCAAAAGGCATAACCATGAACTCGTAGTGTCCATATCGAGTACGAAAAGCGGTTTTTGGAATGTCATCATCATGAACACGTAGTTGATGATACCCAGAACGTAGATCGATCTTTGAGAATTGAGTTGCTCCTTGAAGTTGGTCGAAGAGATCATCGATTCGAGGAAGAGGGTATCGGTTTTTGATAGTAAGCTTGTTGAGTTCTCGGTAATCGATGCACATACGAAATGAACCATCCTTTTTCTTCACAAATAGTACAGGTGCACCCCACGGTGATGAACTAGGGCGAATAAAACCCTTATCAGTCAATTCTTGCAATTGACTAGCGAGTTCTTGCATTTCAGAAGGTGCAAGACGATAAGGCGATTTAGCCACAGGGTTTGCACCAGGGATTAAATCAATCTTGAACTCAACTTCTCGCATGGGAGGTAACCCTTTAAGATCCTCGGGAAAAACTTCGGGAAAGTCTCGAACAACAGGAATGTCTTTCAACTCCTTACCCTTGGCTTTCGTATTAACTACATATGCCATGAAAGCCATGTAATTTTTACTCAAGCATTTACGGGCCTTGATGCAAGACATGAGTTTGAGTCTTTGGGATGATTTCTCCCTAAAGACCTTCAAAGTATCACCAGTCGGTAACGGAATTCGGATACACTTCTCGAAACATAGAATTTCCACACGGTTCTTGGCTAACCAATCCATGCCAATGATAACGTCAAAGCTTCCCAATTGCATAGGAATAAGGTCGACAAAGAACTTGTGTTCGTTAAGGCTTAAAGTGCAATCGCGTATCACCATGTCAACGACAATAGATTTCCCATCGGCAACCTCGACCGTGAAGAATCTATCCAGTTTAGCACGCGGTTTAGAAAGTAAAGGCTCGAATTCCAGAGACACGAAACTCCTATCGGCACCCGAATCAAACAATACAGAAGCATAATGACTATTTACAAGATACATACCTGTTTGGTAAGAATCTATTATTGGTATGATGAACACATATAGGAATTTTTATAAGACAATAGACGATTTAAAAAGAGTTCGACGACGTACCATTCACCACGTCGTTGTTGGCTTGAGCTTGGTTAGCATTGATGTTGAAAGCCCTTCCACGAGCCGGTGGCACAGTTCCCGCATTGCGAGGACATTGTGGACGAATATGACCACGCTCGCCACAGTTATAGCAGGTTCGATTAGTAAGCATGGCCGTGTTGTTTGGCGCATGAAGGCAAGTAGTTACCAAGTGGCCATACTTCCCACACAATGAGCAGACTCGGCATGGAATGTTGCTTGAATGATGGTACTTACACGTGTTACACATAGGGTGTGGACCAGCATAAGCTTTAGCCATGGGAGCTTGATTTGCAACCACCATTTGTTTTTGAGGGGCATTTGGTGCGGTCACAGCGTAGTTACGTGTCGGGGTGAACTTACGCTTCTTGTTTTGAGAAGATGACTTGGCCTTTACCTCCTTTGTTGCCTCGGGTGTCACCTTCGCCATAGCCTTGGAACCCTTTGCCAACATCGTGCCAGCTCTTATATGATTCTTGGTGAGCTGTGCAGTGATAGTAATCGCTTCCTCCAAAGTTGTGGGCCTACTACCCACCACAGCATCTTGAATTTGAGGTGGCACCCCCTTGATAAATTTCTTGATGTTACGGGGCACGGTGTCCACCATGTGTGGTAGAAGCATACTCAACTCATGATGCCGGTGGAATAAGCCAAGTGATTCCCACCATCTTGTTTAAGGTTCCAGAACTCCTCCTCCAGCTTTTGTAACTCGCTTCTTGGGCAGAACTTTTGGATCATAATATCTTTGAATTCCTCCCAGGGCATCGCCATTGCAACCTCAGTTCCCCGGTTTCTCTTTTTACTATTCCACCAAGTTAGCGCTCGTTGTTGAAGAACACTTGTGGCATAGCGAACCTTGAGCTCGTCGGGGCACTCGCTAATAATAAATGTGTTCTCCATACTCTCAAACCACTCGAGAAGTCCAGTGGCTCCTTCTTTTCCACTAAAACTAGTGGGTTTGCACGAGTTGAAGTGTTTGAAAGTGCAAGTACGATTGTTCCCTTGTTGATTATTCCCGTTTTGATTGTTGCTATTGTCTCCATTAGCACCACTATTGTTCCCATTGGTATTGTTGTTGCTATTAGCCATTAGTGTGCTATTAAGTTCAGCAACCATAGTCGGAAGAACGGCCGCTATTTGTCGGGCAATCATGGCAGCTAGCTTACGGTCGGAACTTCCACGCTTTCCATGGTGACGAGACATTCTGGAATATGCAAGATGAGTTAGACATGAGAAATAGAAATACAAGGATTATAATTTAACAAGGATAAGGCAAGAGTTGCAAGGTACTTGGAATGGTTCCATTTGGTAACGCATTACCATTTGGAAACGTTGACACGTCAAGGTAAGTTGACCCATTCCCCTTAGAAGTTTGTGCATGTTGACCATAGTTTATCACTCATCCCGGAAATCCCCAGGTAAGCATAACTAGTCCCGTAGGATTTATGCGATATGCTTGCCTTAGCCCAGGGCCTTTTGCCAGGAAGTCCAGAATACAGGTGTCTATGTGTCACACAAATTTCTTAGGTTCATGATATCAAAACCTTGATGAGATTTATATAGATTAGACATAACGTCTAAAGATCCAAGTCATAACATCAGTATAATTCCACATGTCGACAAGAATAAGGTTAAGAGATTTCATGTTCGAGGAGAGTCAAGAGTCAAAGCTAAGTTTAGGGAGACAAGTAACAATGCTTAGGCAATCCTATGCTAAGGCATCAAATTGCACATAAGTGGGCATAACATTATGTAGCTTGCAATTAAGTTCATATTTCTATAAGGTTCATGCATACTATAGTCTAGGTCACCATTTCTAATAACCTAGATCCCTATAGTTATGGGCTCTGATACCAATCTGTCACACCCCAACCTTGACGGCGGAAACATCGAGGAGTGAGTGTTAAGATCGTTCACAGCCACATAACGCTATTAATAACCCAAATATAAATTATACATGAAGTTCAATTCTATCATTACAAGCTTAAGTCTCAAAGAAACAAACAAAATAACATAAAAGACAACAACTCTTTAATTCACTACTTAATCTAGGTCCATTCCTAGATATGAAGCTTCAATGTGTAGGAATCAAACTTGGGCGTTTCCTGAAACATGTTAAAAATAAAGAGGTCAAAATGATGTTGGTGAGCATTCCATAGGTTTAAGTACATAGGTTATATAAAAGATGGCAAGTCAAGTCATAAGTTAGTGAATAAAGTGATTAGGGATGTTATGAACAATGCAACAATCAAACCTCGGCAAAGTTTTACAAGTCTCAAACGTTTACAAGATTATACGATCAGCTAAGTGTACTTGGATCAACCAAAGCAGGCTTGTCTTGCCATAGATCTATGACTTCGCTGGGCTAGCAATAGTTAATGATTGTACATATAACGCCATAACATGGTAACCACGAAAGTTCAACTAACCACAACTTTACAAGGTGAAATGCCATAAGTTTACAAGTCTCAAATAAGTTTACAAGTGCAATTGTATAAGTTAACATGTTTCACCCCAAAGTGCGAAAATAGGAAAAAGGGGTATAGAATACTCACATGATCAAATAATATATATTTGTTGATTAAATGAATAATAATAAACAACGCTTCGACGTAGACTTTCACAATGCACCTAAAACAAATATATATTTACAAGGTTACAATTTAATAATATATTTAATGGTTAAACGAGACTAGGATTTCAATTTGGTATTTAAGGATTTTAATTAGATGACGTTGATTAGAGAGATCATATATATGTTTTAGTTCAAGAAAAAATATCATGTAAAGAATTTTAAAGAAATAACAGCCTTTATAACAATTTTGTAAAATTTAACTTATAAAATACATAATTTTCTATAGTAGCCATGATTGATCTATAAATATAAAATGTTTAGTGTCCAAATAATCATTAAATGATTTCAAAGAAAATATTATATAAAGTTTACTTTTACATGATTAAACTAGGAAAAATATTTGTTAAATTTTTATTTTTATAAGATAATTGTAGAAAATGATAGAATAACTTTAAGAATTTATAAAGTTTACAAAACTACTTTTTATAATTTTCAGAAAATTTTCAATATTTTTTAAAGGCTGAAAAAGCCTAAAAAAATATGTTGAGGGTGCCCGGGTTCGAACCCGGGACCTCTAAGTTAGAATGTGAAGTGTGAACCGGTGAACCAAGGCTCTCAGCCGCGGTATAACCCGGTTCCAATTTGTTTTATCTTTAATCGACCGAACACTCCCAAATCCAAGAACCCTAATTTCGATTGGATTCAAATTGACCGTCAAATCGATTGTGTTAATGGATACAAACATGGGGCTTTGATTCCCCGTGTAAATACGAACAAAATAATGTGTCTAATTACCCGTTTCGATAAAGAATTGAAGATGAACAATATGAGGATCGAGTCGCGACCGAGCCTGGTTTCAATATGTGAGCAAACGACTAAGAAAACCAAATTAAACTTGTGTGAAGCTTCGTATAGCGATCTTGATGCAAAGCCCTCTATCAATTGATGGTTAGGAGGCTCGGAATGTGATCAACGAGTGGATGACAGTTTGCGAAGAAAGTGCTAAACGAGTTCTAAGTTTGTGTTTGATTCAGGTGAAATTGAGAGATGTAAACGATTAAGATTGCTTAAATGATTGATTAGGTGTGTTTAATTACTTTATTATTACGATTTAAGGGACGAACGGTTGTGTCATTGAAGGTTTCGGTTATAGAAATTGTTTGAGGTTGTAACTGGTGTTTGAAGATGATTAATTGATGAGCATAAGTTCGAAACGTTCAAACGAACCGATTGGAATGATTTTGGTACCAAAATTCAAGGTTTCGGGTGGATTTGGGGGTCACCGGCGCCGCGCCGGACCTTGCTGGCCGGCGGCCGGAAATACGGGGAAAGAGAGAAAGGAGGGGTTTGGGTTTAGTTAATTTACACCATTAGTCCTTGCGGTTTCCAGTTTGTTATTTCGTGCCCAAACTTTCTTTTCAATGTTTCTAAATTGACAAAAAGGTCCCTTGAACTAAGTTTAATGCTTAAACATTTTCAAGTTTAGAAATTTTCATTTCACCTTTAATGTTCTTATTATTATTATTATTATTATATTATTGTTATTAGTAACATAACTATTATTACTCTTATAATTTGTTATTATTATCATCATTATTATTACATAATCATTATAACTTTACAAATTTAAAAGAGCAATTAAGGTAATATTCATAAGCAACCCATAAGTTTCATGAATAACACAATTAGCCCATGCAAGAATTTAACAAGGCTAACTTTAAATTAACCCAAAATTACAAGATGTTACACTATACACCTCTTTGCTCATCAGTAGCCAATAGCTTTAGAACAATATGGTTGAGGTTGGCTAGCTGTTCCTTTAACCCGATGTGGGGTAGGGAGGGTCCAGCGGTGAAGTGAGTGTGAGTGGACGGACCGGCTCGGTGAGTGGTGGTGGTAGTAGTGGATGTGTTGAATATGGGAGGTGGATGTGTGTGGGATGTGGCAGAGTGGTTGTGGTAGTGGTGGTGGGAAGAGGGATAATAGTAGTGGGAGGAGTGGTGATGGTAGTGGTGGTGGGAGGTGTGGTGATGGTAGTGGTGGTGGGAGGTGTGGTGATGGTTAGTGGTGGTGGGAGGTGTGGTAGAGGTGGTGGGATGTGTGGTAGTGGTGGTGGGATGTGTGAAGTGGTGGTGGTAGGTATGGTAGAGGTTGTAATAAGGGTGATCCTCCGTTTCTTTCTCTTTAGGCCCTTGGGTTGAGCCATTTGCTTCTTCCTCGAGCCTTTAGAAGAAGATGCTCCCCCTGGGCTGATGGGCTGGTCAGGGTGTATGAAGGATCAGTAACATCAGCAGCGACACCCCTTGACTCACCCTTGCATCCACCAACCGCCGCGATTCCTCTCTCAGTAGCCATAACCCGGCTTCCCACTGTCCTTACCAGTGGCTCTTCATCTAGCTCCTCTTATTCCCGATCAACCACGAAGTCTTGGCGGAAGGAAGCCCCTTTAGTTTCACCAGGAGCGTCACCACCTTGACCTTGGTCATCATCGTCGTCGTCATCGTCGGATGGTAGCTCAATTGGCTCAACATTCAAGTCATTCTCATCGGGACGACACTTTTTGTAAGAAGGCACCACATACTCAACACTTTCCAAGTGCCTGAACAGTCTCCTGACAGGGGGCTTCACCTGCTTCCCCCAGTATACCTTCATCCTACCCAAGGTGGTATCATCCATCACCTCGAGTATCATAGCATCTTCTTTCTCCTTTGGCAAAGACGGAATCTTCTCATCAATAATAAGTTGTAAGAACCGAGGGTACATGCAAAAACCCTCCTTTCCCTTAGCCTCTAGGTTCTCTATCAAGTAAGAGAAAATCAAGTTGGAGAAGCTGAAAGGATGGTTCAGCACCAATGCAACGTATGCATTCTAGATTTGGTCAGATAAATCATCAAATCCTCCTCTCCTTGATGTTATGCACTTCAGAATGACATGGGCCAGGTACTTGAACTGGGGACATAGGTTGCTTTTGTTGAGCACACCTAAGTTGATGTTCCTAGTGTACTTCATCCGGAGAAACAGCCCCTTACTGTCAGAGGATGTAACTTGGTCGGGTGGGCATCATCATCACCCAGGTCCAGTACCCATCTTAGATCTATTGCAGTAACTTCAATCTCTTGGCCAAAAATGGAGCTCCTTATACAGTAAGGCTCAGCAGATCTGTCAACTGAAGCACCTTCCCAGAAGGCCTGCTATAGAGATTGGTAGGGTGTGCGAGGAGCAGAGATAGCCTTGTAGATCCTCGACCTACGTAGAAAAGCTATAATCACAGCGAACTCAGCGGCGTTCCTGGAGGTAGCGTCAAAATGAGTACAGATGTTGTGCTTGGTGTTGATAGTCCACCTATCAGCCATGTTTCTGTAACACAAGACACATATATGTTAGATTTGAGCATAACAGAAGACAGTTGAAATTAAACTGTTTTGAGATCAACCTGGTTCAACTGTGCGATTGAACCATACGACTGAGTTCAGTCATGCGATTGAGCATGCGGCTGAGTTCAGTCGTGCGATTGAGCATGCGGCTGAGTTCAGTCGTGCGATTGAGCTTGCGACTATACTTAGTCGTGTGTTAGGCCATGCGGTTGAGTCAATCGTGCGACTAAACTCATACTCTTGGTTCATTCGTTCAATTGAGTCATACGCCCAGCTCAAGCATGCAATTGAAGTTCATTCGGAGTGTCTATTCGCATAACTCTCTGTTCGACACTCTAATCCAATTCTTGGTCAAAAGCTTGATGTTAGCCGTTGTGTATTGGCTCATTAGACTCGCAATCACTCTAAATAACACCTAACATTCTTTAAATCAACGATTATGTCTATTTAGGTGGTTTATTTGAAGGGTTTTACTAATTTCTTGATTTTAACCAATTTGATCAGTTAGGGTTTGATTTCACCGAGCATTTTGTTCGATTTTGGTTTCACATTACTTGTATACGTAGAAAGTAAACGTTAGAATCACAATCAAGATGCTAAATCAATCAAACAAAATTTGGGCAGAGTCTCAGTACTTTCGGGCGACTAATGGCGATTGAGGGGTGATGAGACTCCCTGTAACCGACTCCCTGCTATTTATACTAAGTTAACATTCAGTCGTGCGACTGGACTCATACGTATGGTTTAATCGTGCGATGGCTCAGACTTGTGATCCAATCATGCGACTGGTCCATACTTATGGTCCAGTCGTGCGATTGGCCCATACTTATGGTCCAGTCGTGCGATTGGCCCATACTTATGGTCCAGTCGTGCGATTGGCCCATACTTATGGTCCAGTCGTGCGATTGGCCCATACTTATGGTCCAGTCGTGCGATTGGCCCATACTTATGGTCCAGTCGTGCGATTGGCCCATACTTATGGTCCAGTCATGCGATTTGCCCATACTTATGGTCCAGTCGTGCCATTGGCCCATACTTATGGTCCAGTCGTGCGATTGGTCCATACTTATGAGTTTGACCTCTTTCACATTCAAACATACACGTTTAACTATAGGTAAGATGTTATGACTAATGATCATTTCAGACATGAACTTTTTAACTGAAAAACTGTTTGATCACCTCAGACGTTATCCTTTTAATTCATAAACCCGATTGGTCACCTCAGACGTGACCCCTTTTAGTGAGTGATTCACAGATTGAATCCATATGTATAGTCCAAATTTTACCTAACAAAGAACTAAAAGTTAAATAAAACAACTTGAAATTTAAAACGAAACAATATATATTTTTGTATTTTTGATTGGAGATGGATTTAAACCTATTAGAGTACTTCTAACTGATTTTACTTCCTGGAAAGCACAGCTTCAAGTTACGTTTATCATTTCTGGAACGATTCATTATGGAATCATACAAGTATATCAGAATCATTTTGGACATTTTAATAAACCATTTTGATGCTAGATTCTTGTTTTGACCGAGAGTCAATTGCAATTTTAGGAAATCATACTAGAGCTATAAGACGCACACATTGATTTTGACTTTCAAGAACTACAGCTCACGATGATTGTCAGTATACTTGTCCTCTTAAATCCATACATAGATTTTTGACACACACTGGTGATGAGTTACGGTTTAATTATTTCAACGAGCATTTGTGGATCCCACACTTATATGGTAATCAACATTCCTCAGGAAATTTTTGAGCGGTCTATGGGTATATTTCAAGAAGAAACTATTCTAAGAGCTTTCAAAGAGATGCCAAGCCTCAGGTCAGTGCCATCGCACAGCAGAGAGGCGCAAACAACAATGAATTCTAGAATATTTAGGTTATGCTTATCCTCAGGTCAGTGCGAGCGCACAACAAAGAGGCACGCAACCTGTCTTCTTGTTAGAGCATTTATTTTCTTTTTTCACCTAATGCACCAACAACATAACTTATTAGCTTGATTGCATTTTGCATTTTTCCATGTGCTTTGCTCATTTTTATGGTCTTCCGCACACATATGTGGCGTTTATTGTGCTCTTCACCCCTTATTGGAACTACATTGATTGTGTTAACCAGGGATAAGATGGGAACCCACAACAAGTTGAACAACTTAGTTTGAATTTTAAACCACCAATGAGGTCTACTCATCTATTGTGTTGAATCAACCGACATATCATATAATAAACTAGCAACCTCTAGGTCTACTTTCTCTATGTTACCTCAGTAGCATACTTGTTTTACTATCATTTTCTATTTTATTTTGCTTAGACTTCTCAGACTTATACTTTGAATTTTGCATCTTAATCATTTAAAATCTTTTAAAGTCCCAAACAATTTGTTCCCTGTGTACTATCATTTCCATAAACATTGAATCAGACTCACAGATTTGATTTCATTCCTTTTAGCAAAGCTATCCTTCTCCCTCATTTTTTTAAGTAATTAAATACTGACGAATTTAATACTAATTTAACCTATTCTCCCCCTAAAATTCTAAAACCGAAAATATTTTTGTGTTTTTGGATTTTTAATAGACAGAAAAATAAGTAAAATAAAATAAAATAAAAAATTAACTATACTAGTCGGACTACGAACTTTCGTCTTCTGGAATCACTTCACATTTCTTTTTCACGTCACTGACCTCTAACAGATTTAAAAACCTTGGTTTATCAAATGCTTTAGTGTAGAGGTCGATGCATTGAAAATCCGTATTTATTTTAACCACATCGATTAAGTGCTTTTCAAAATAGTCACGTATAAAGTGATACTTAATACTGATGTGTTTAGTTTTAGGATGTTGGACCGGATTTTTTGTTATAGCTATAGCAGTAGAATTATCAACAAAAATAGGAGTGTTAGAAAATTGCAAACCGTAGTCGTGCATTTGCTGTTGAATCCAGATGATTTGCGAAGCAACTTGCAGTAGCAACGTATTCAGCTTCACATGTTGACAGAGCAACGAAGGTCTACTTCTTACACTGCCAGGTGACTAACCGTCTACCAAAGAACTAACATCCTACTAATGTTGACTTGTAATTCATTTTGCAACCGCCATAATCCGAGTCACTATACGCTGTAAGCTCAAAGTCATCGTCATGAGGATACCACAACCCGAGTGTTGGAGTACCCTTCAGATAACGAAAAATCCTTTTGACGCCTATGAGATGGTTGACTTTTGGTTTCGCTTGATATCTAGACAGAGACACATCGCGTACATGATATCAGGTCGTGAGGCTGCGAGATACATGAGAGATCCGATCATTCCTCTGTACATAGTGGCATCAACCAGATCACCATTTTCGTCGGGCGCCACGTCATGATTTGTAGCAAGTGGAGTTACAGCTGCAGAAGCATTCTCCATATCGAACCGACTGAGGATATCACCTACATACTTGGTCTGATGTAGAAATATTACCTTTGGTGTCTGATCCACCTGTAACCCGAGAAAGAACTTCATCTCTCCCATGGCACTCATCTCAAATTCTGCTTTGATTACAGATTCAAATTCTTTACATAAATCTTCGTTTTTGGAACCGAATATTATGTCATCAACATAAATCTGTACCAGCAGTAAGTCGCCATCTTTTTCTTTGATGAACAGTATATAGTCAATAACTCCTTTGCGAAAACCGTGTTTCACCAGATGAGTTGAGAGATTCTCATACCATGCTCTAGGGGCTTGATGGAGCCCGTAGAGAGCCTTATCTAGCTTGTAAACTCTATCCCGATGATAAGGATCCTCAAATCCTTCGGGTTGACTGACATACACTGTCTCACGGATTTTAACATGAAGGAATGCACTCTTGACATCTAGTTGATAGACTTTGATCTTCATGTTGGATGCATAAGCTAGAAATATACATATTGCTTCCATCCTTGCCACTAGTGCAAACACTTCATTATAATCTATGCCTTTGACTTGTCGAAATCCTTGAACTACAAGTCGGGCCTTATTCCTGATTATTACCCCTTGGTCATCTTTCTTGCATTTCAGTATCCATTTAGTGCCAATCACTTTAGCACCTTTTGGTTTGTCCACAAGGGTCCACACTCCTAATTTCTTGAACTGTAGGAGTTCTTCTTGCATTACATTGACTCATGCCTCATCGTTTAACACTTCACTAACGTATTTTGGCTCAAATTGAGACACAAAACATCGATATTCTCCATAGTGAAGGTATCCCTTTTCCATTACCGAGGTATAATCAGCTGTGTATAGCTGATTTTTGATCTATACTCCCGATCTAACATCCCCAATGACATTGTCCAAAGGATGATAAACATTTAACCGAGATCCGAGAGTGGTGGGAACAACTACTTCCTGATCCAGATTTTGAATACCAGGTTCAGTATCTGTAGCTGTTGGAGTATGAGGTTCTGAAATGTTAGAGGCATCACGATTTGATGCTTGTGTACTTGCAGTAGTAGGCACCTGTTCTTTATGATCCACATGTTCAGTCTTCACTTCTTCATCATCAGAGGAGGAATCGCTTACATCAAGTGCTCCCCCTAAAGGCTTAAAAGATTCACCTTGTGAAGTTCATGCTATCGGGTCTAGTGGCGGTGTGTCTAGGACATCGGACATCATTCTGGTCATTAACTCATCATCAGGAAGGGAGATAGGTATGTTGAAGGACTTAATGAATCCATCATAGTCGAAGAAGAATGAAGGGCCCTTTCTAGCGGGGGGGGGGGGTGTATCTCTGAACATCAACATTGCACCACATTTCTACCTGGCCCGTTGAGTTATTATAAACTCTCTTGTTCGGTATATTGTATCCAAGAAAGATCCTTTCTTTAGCCTTCTCACTGAATTTCCCTGACTGAGTTTTCTTCAATAGCATACATGGTGCACCAAATGGTTTGAGATACTCCAGGTTAGGTTTACATCGCTGGAGCAACTCATAACATGTTTTACCATGACGTTTGACCACCAAGACCCGATTAAGGTGTAACATGCACTGGCCACTGCCTTGTTCCAAAATTAGATAGGCAGTTTCGAGTCGGCTAGCATCGTTCTTGCTGTCTCTATCAAACTCCGATTCTTTCGCTCAGCAACTCCATTCATTTATGGGGTGTAGGCAAACGTAAATTGATGTACAATCCCTTTTTCTTTACAAAATGCCTTCATCCACTGGTTCTTGAATTCTGTGTTGTTGTCTGATCGAATCTGTCTAACTTTCAGCTTATAGAGTAATTCCAAAGTAGTTACCAGCTGTTTGAATGATTCAAATGTCTCTGATTTGGATTTCAAAAACATCACCCAAGAAAATCTTGAGTAATCATCCATAACTACACAGCAGTACAAATCACCAGCAATACTTTTAGTGCTAACAGGACAAAACAGATCCATGTGTAGAAGCTTGAGCGGCAGGTCAATGGAATTGACTTTCTTTGCCTTATGAGACTTGTTGGTCTGTTTGCCTTTCTTACATGCTACACAAAAATCCGGAAACTGGAAGTTCTTGACATTCACTCCATTCACTAGATCATTTTGTATCAAGTGATTCATCTTTCATGGATTTATGTGTCCCATTCTCCTATGCCAAGAATTGAGTCCCTCTCTGTTGCCTTTGACAAGAAGCATTGGACTTTCTGATCAGTTGTGGAGGCTTTTGATAGATCCAAGATATATAAACTGTTATATCTTGAAGCTGACATTAAGACTTTGTCCTCCGGGATAATGTAATCGTTTTTCAGCACATAGCACTTCTTGTTGTCAAACACAACTTTGAAACCCTTGTCACAGATCTAGGAGACTAAAAGCAAGTTGTTCTGTACTTGTTGAACGTAGTTGACCTTATCAAACTACACTTTTCGGTTTCCCACTTCGCCCTGAGCAGTGATATATCCTCCTTTATTCCCAGCAAATAATACATGTCCACCTTTAATTTGTTTGACATTGAAAAGGAGAGACAAGTTCCCGGTCATGTGCCTAGACGCCCCACTATCAACAATCTCGGTATTTGTGATAGCACTGTAGCGGACCCCCTGCACATTCAAAAGAAGTGATCAGTTTAGGTTTGGGACCCAAGCCTTAACTGGCTTGGGGACCCAGAGGAATCACACATTATAAACTCAACCCACTATCCACTTGAGGATGATGGCATATCATTCTTCTTATTGTTCTCATTATCAGACAATTTACTTGACTTCTCTTTTCATAAGCGAGTTTTGTGTAAGGCATGTTTGTGATAAACAGAGGACTGGCTTATAATTTGAACTTTAGATTCATTAGTTCTCTTCGAAGGAGTAATAGAACTCCCTTTAGAAGAACTTTTTTTAGTGTCATAAAGTTCAATTTTCTTTCTATGAGTCTGATAATAAGGACAATTAGAGGAAATATGTCATCTCTTTCCACAACTGTAGCATGATCTCCCTTCTACATATTGAGGAAACCGTTTATGTGGGGTGGTATGTGATACAAGTGTGGCATGAGTCTGCTTGGGTTTAATCACTTCTTGTTTAGATGTATCACCTTTATTAACAAAATTAATTGTTTTGATGTTTTGAACATCTTTAACATGCCTGTTGGTTAGACTTTGATGACTAACACGTGTGTGGTTAACTGGTTTAGTCAGTTTGGGTTCTGAAATAGACTTTGGTGAACCTGACCTTACATTAACCCTTTTAAATGCATCATCTAAATTCTCAACGTGCATCTTGCCTTTTGATTTCATAGTAGCTTCCTTCTGTTTGGTGATAGAGTTCACCGGTTTATCTGTGGAATCAGGATCACTAACCAAAGGAGTGGACACCACATGATCCTTTACTGGTTGTTATTTATAGGTCTACATTTTTTATTTAAAAGGGTCTCATGTGGTGGTGGAACTACTTTGTAACCCAACCCTTTCCTATTATAGGTCTACTTCAGCACTTGGTCTTCAGACTTGAACTTCAGACGTTTCATCAGCTGATGACTTCAGTAGATGTCATCAGCTGATGTCTTCAGTCTTTGTCTTCAGACTTTGTACATCAGTTGTTGATCTTCAGCACTTGTGGACTCTTCAGCTGTTGAACTTCAATACTTTGGTCTTCAGCTTCAGCACTTGTATTCTTCAGCTGTTGAACTTCAGTACTTTGGTCTTCAGCTTCAGCACTTGTGTTCTTCAGCTGTTGGACTTCAACACTTTAGTCTTCAGCTTCAGCACTTGTGTTCTTCAGCTGTTGGACTTCAGCACTTTAGTCTTTAGCTTCAGCACTTGTGTTCTTCAGCTGTTGAGCTTCAGCACTTTAGTCTTCAGCTGTTGAAGTCTTCAGTACTTGATCTTCAGCTGTTGAAGTCTTCAGCACTTGTCGAACTGCTGATGAAGCCTTCAGCAGTTGTTGTGATATCATGTGGGACTTAGAGGTTTTCTGATCTTGGCTCATTGGTTCTTTTGGTCTAACAAACTCCCCCTGAACCAATGCAGCCAAAACCTCTAATTGATTTATTTTCCCACTTATTGTTGGTAGAATGGTTGGTCTTTTTCCTTCTTGATCAGTTGAGAAGATGACCCATATAAGCACTAGCCTGGGAATGAGTCTCTGATGATTTGGTTGGCAATGTATGGATGGGAGCTCTGTATTGGGGAATTGGACACTTAGTTGTTCCCCCATCCATCAGACTCACTTCCCAACTATGAGCTTGTAGGATTCCCTGGTGTAGGCCTCCAAAAATACAATTTGTTCCTCCATGGTGAGCTCCTCTGCCTCACCATCGAAGAATCCTTCTGGCCCATAGTACTCAGACAGGAATTTGACCTGTTTTCCATTTTTGAGTACCACTGTTGTAATCTGTCTGTAAGCAAATTCATCAGGATGATGACCTTCTAACAGCAGTGGTAACTCATCCTTTCTGATCTCATTCAACCTCTTATACACCAGCCCCTTTTTGATCATTCTGTTCTCCAGCATCTTTTGTGGGGGCATGTTTGAGGTGTAGGCCTTTTTGAAATCTTCCAGGATTTCCCAGGGTGAGACTACAAGGGCTAAGGAGATCACTTCATCTACAATCTTTTTCACTTGCCCATTGTATCTCTGAGGGATATTTTTCTTTTGTATTCTATGAGCCACCCTGGGATCAGGCCAAATTCTTACTCTTTCTTTCACATACTGAAAAGTATGTCTAAGAGTATAAATCCTCTGAGCTTGTTTTTTCATATTAATGATGGAGGAAGTGGCTGCATATGCTTTATCTACTCTCCTCAATAACTCTTCATCGTGCAATCTGTGTTGTTCTTCTTCTTCCAATTTCACTTTGATTGCATCTCTTTGTTGCTCAGGAGTTATTGCAAGAGAGAGATCTTTGGCCTTAGGCAACTGCAGAACAGCTGAGATCGGCAGCCTGTCTTCATCATCATCTTCTTCTTCTTCCAGCCTCAACACCTTTCTCTTCTTCAGCTTAGGTGCATCATCGGCTGTTGGTTTTGAGGGTAAGGGAGTTGGTTTTGTGGGTTATGGTTGTGGTTGTTTTGGAGAGGGAATGTTGACAGGCTGAGTTAGCATTTTGGAGGTGAGTGTGGCTTTTGAGTGTTTGGCTAGCTCGTCCTGCTCCCTGCTCCTGCTTCATTCAAAGCTTCTATTACTAATCCCTTAGTATATGCCTCAGACAAACAGATCTTGGAGGTTATGGCCAAGATGTTGTCCCTGGTCCATGATTTTATTTCGATCAATGATCTCCCAAGGTATTTGCTAATAAATCTGATCATGATCTCAAGTCTTTCTCTATCCATTGTGCTGTAGCTGGCCCATCTTTGTTGAATCTCTTTGATCTCTAATCTTTTTATTTCAGAGTCCAGCTTTTCAGTATTGAAACCTTGCCTAAACAGCTGATCAATGATATTGTCCATTGATCTGTTGTGTTCAGCATCAGCCTCTTTAACCATTTCATTCAAGTTTTTCTCTTTTTCATGAAAGTCCTTTTGACTTTCATGTACTTTCTCCTTTTCAGCTCCCTTCTCATTCTCATTCTCCATCTCTTTCTCGGTCTCATACACACAGTCCTTCTCTATTTCCACTTCTTTGTCCTTCTCTTTCTCTTTCTCCTTCTCCATCCTCTTTCTTTTAGCTTTCACTGCTGGAATCTCCCCCTTTTTGGGTGCATTGGTTTTAAGGGTTTGATCAGCAGAAAGCTTTTGGCTCAGTACATCCTCCACCATAGGTTGTAAGACAGAAGAAAGTCTCTCATCAACAGTTTTAATGACAAGTTCAGTTATCTGCGGTGTGATGAGAGATAGGAGATTTTGAGGGATAGCATCCATTTGCTCAGGGGGGTTTTGGTCCTGAGAAATGGTGCCAGAAACAGAGGCAGGTGGCTGAGATTCTTTGAGTGGCTGTGTGTATAAGTGACCTTCAGAGGAAGGTGCCATCTGTTGGGTTGATGTGGTGGCAGATGGTCTTTTTCCCTGAGAGAGTTGGTCAAGTAGTTTTTGCAGCCTACTGACTTCCTCCTCTAGGATTATGTTTTGGGCAAGAACATCATAAAAGAAGCCCAGGTCATCATCAGCAGATGCTGAATCACCTGACCTCCTGCTTGTAGCAGGATGTACATGCACTGGGTGTAGACCAGATGTAGCATGTGCCCCTTTGTCTTGGAACTGGGGACTTCCAGCCGCAGGACTTTGTCCATCATCAGCTGTTGCCTCTGGTGAGGTCTTAGTTATGTTACCAACCTCAGTCTGATCATATGCTGATTCAGAAGAGGTGGCAGCCTCACCAGATGTTCTGATCTCCATATCCACACCAGGAGATAGAAAATTTAAACCCCGGTACTGTGGGCTGTCAGAAGCATGTGTATCCTCTTCCTCAATTGTTGTTGTTCTCCCCTTTGTTGGTGGTTGTAGGGGAGGAGGAGAGGCATGCAGCTGAGTCAGCACATTAGCAATTATAATGGTTGGACTTTGGGGGGCATTTGCATGGGGAGAGGGGATAGAAGCTGATTGCATCCGGGGAGAGGGATGCTCTTCAATGATAACCTCCTTAAGTGAGAGAGGTCTCAGTAATGTGGTTTCCCCTGAAGTGGTTGCAACAGGATCCTTTTGAGAGGATACCTGTGCGGCTGTTGCTGGTTGAGTCTTTAACACTACTGGAGGGTTTGAACCAGTAGGTTAATCCTGTTTGGGTGGTACAGGAGCATCATCAGGGGACTCATCTCCCTGATTAGCTTGTTTGGGTTTGGATTTTGGCTTGGTGGGGACTTTGGATCTGGCAGTTGAAGCTGTGGGTTCCCTTTGCTTGGGTTTGAGCAAACGGGCAGCTTCTTTGAGAGATTGGTCGGAGTTATGCCTAGAGTATACCTCAGCTAGAACAGCTGGTGCAGGGACTCCAAGGCCAACAAGGCCATCAGTTTGTAATTCATTTAAAATTATGGCCATCAGAAACCTAGGATATAATAGCCATCTGTTTCCCACAGGTTTTTGTGCCAGATCTTTGATTTCTATAAACACAATTTGTGAAAAATTTAAAGGTTGGTGTTCTAGAATTGAATATAATACTTGTTGCCACCGGGAAGACATTTGATCCCATGAGGATGTCTTTGAGGCTAAGCAAACATTCACCATATGAAATATCAGTCTTTCAGCATCAGGGAAGTTCTTCTTCAGTATGGTAGCAGCTCCAAGATTTCCGTCGTACCCATTGTTGATGAAGGACATATCAGTTGTGCCCTTCGGGTACTCAGTCACAGCAGTAGCATCTTGTAAATTTAGTACTCGACGAATGCTATCAGGTGTAACCTCTACTTGTTTTTGGTTGACCAATGACCGAACAGAAATTTGGTCGGAAGGCACATCAGTGTGAACGTAGGCATTGGACCAAAACTGACTTAGTGACTCTGGGTAGATGGTCGAGTTTAAGAGCAGAGCAGTACTATACTAAGAATTAGCCATTAGGTCTATGGCGTGATCAAACTTTGTCCAGAAGGCTGATTTCGTGAGGTAGGCGACACAATTATGTCTGGGTTTTAGACTCATGGTTGCCATTTTTGAGAGTATGAAGGTCAGAAGAACGGCTAATGGAACGTTTGAGAAGAAGACATGTATTTATAGGGTTGGGATAGGAAAAGGCTGAAAGAAAACTACTGAAGGTTTTGGTGTGGTCATCAGCTGTTTGAAACTACTGATGACGTGGTATTAACCTTCAGAGGTTTAAAACGACTGACAGTGGTGGTGTTGTCATCAGGTGTTATAAAACAACTGAAGACTTGGTTTTGACCATCAGACGTTGAAACAGCTGAAGTCTTGGTGTTAACCATCAGTATTTATGAAACTACTCAAGGTCGTGGTTTTGACTTCATATGATGTAAACAACTGAGGTCTTGGTGTTTGTCATCAGTAGTTGTGAAACTACTGAAGATAGTGGTTTTGCCATCAGTTGTTGTAAACAACTGAAGACTTGGTATTAGTTATCAGTAGTTGTGAAACTATTGAAGACTGTGGTCTTGCTTCAGTTGTTTAGAAACAGCAGTTGTAGAAACAACTGAAGAGAAATTACTCATCAGCTGTTTTCGTCAATTCTTAGCTTTTCAGCTGTTTCATACTGTCCTCACACTTACTCATCAGACTTTTCATCTGCTTTTCAGGTGTTTCATAGGACGTCAGTACTTATCTGTTTTTACTGATTTCAGTAGTTGTAACTACATCAGTAGTTGTAACTACATCAGTAGTTTAGAACAGATAAAGTACTTCAGTACTTGTGAGGCATTTAGCCTTCAGTAGTTATAAAAACTACTGAGGGTAAAAGAACTCATCAGTACTTATATGTGACATGGTTACCAATGATCATCAGTACTTATTACTGAGATCATCAGTAGTTGTCACTTATTCTAGCTGCAGCATACCAAGCCTTAACACCAGGTTGTGGAAAGTTGAACTATCCAAAGGCTTAATAAAAATGCCTGCAAGCTCATCAGCACTAGGCACAAACATAGGATTAATTAGACCCTTTTCAAAACAATCTCTTATAAAATTATGTCTAATTTCTATATGTTTGGTCCTAGAGTGCTGGACTGGATTTTTGACAATGCAAAGAGCTGAAGCACTATCCATTAATAACGGAGTCTTAGTCTCTGTAATGCCATAATCCAAAAGTTGATTCTGAAGCCAGAGTACTTAGGATGTACAACTTGCAGCAGCAATGTACTCGGCTTCAGCAGTGGATGTAGCAACAGATGTTTGTTTCTTACTCTGCCAAGAAATCAAACAGTTGCCTAGGAATTGACATCCACCAGAAGTTGATTTCCTGGTTAACTTACACCCTGCATAGTCACTATCAGAGAAAACAACTCATTTGCAAGAGTGCCCAGTGGAATACCATAAACCTAGAGATTGTGTACCTTGCAAATATCTAAAGATCCTCTTGACTGCAATCAGATGAGACTCTTTAGGTGTAGCTTGAAATCTAGCACAAACATATGTAGCAAACATAATATCTGGTCTAGAAGCTGTTAAATACATCAAGGACCCAATCATACATCTGTAAAGCGTTTCATCAACAGCTTTACCTTTCTGATCAATATCCAATTGCGTGGTGTTGCACATGGGAGTAGAACAGGGCTTACAGTTTTGTAAATCAAACTTATTTAAAAGATCTTTTGTATATTTAGACTGATGAATGAAAATTCCATCAGCTTTTTGTTTGATTTGCAAGCCTAGAAAGAACTGTAATTCTCCCATTGCACTCATTTCAAACTTCCTTTGCATTAATTTTGTAAAATCATCACACAATTGGGGATCAGAGGATGCAAATATAATATCATCAACATAAATTTGAACAAGTAGCTTATGCTAATCCACCTTCTTAATAAATAAGGTTTTATCTATGGAGCCTCTAGTGAAATTATTTTGCAGAAGAAAGTTAGATAATGTCTCATACCAGGCTCTAGGAGCTTGTTTCAACCGATAAAGAGCCTTATCAAGCTTGTATACCCATTCTGGGTGTTTATTATCCTCAAAACCTGGTGGTTGACACACATAAACTTCTTCTTTCATTTTACCATATAAAAATGCACTTTTAACATCCATTTGAAAAACTTTAAGATTGTGGAGTGCAGCATAGGCTAAGAACAATCTAATTGCCTACAGGGGCAAAGGTTTCATCATAATCAATACCTTCTTCTTGTGCAAACCCCTAAACAACCAGTCTGGCCTTGTTCTTAACAATAAGTCCATTTTCATCTGTTTTATTCCTAAACACCCATTTAGTGCCTATTGCACACTTACCTGGGGGAAGAGGAACAAGCTCCCACACTTGCTGCTTTTTGAACTGAAGAAGCTCAAGCTGCATTGCTTCAACCCAGCCATTGTCTCTAAGTGCAACATGATAATTCTTTGGCTCTAGCTAACTGATGAAGAGAGCATAGAAGCATAAATTGGACAATTGACTTCTAGTTGAAACTCTAGCATTGATATCACCAATGATTTGAGACATTGGGTGATTCTTCAGCTCTTGATAAACAATGAGATCACTACAAGTGTTTGTAGAACCTTCAGCAGCAACAGATGTTGATGTAGACTCTTGAAACCATGTAGATGGTGGCAACTCAAATGAAGTTGAAGATGCAGAAATCTCATCAGCACTTGTTGTGGATGAAGCTACTGAAGCTATTGAAGCATAGATTGTCATTATTACACCCAGTAAACTGGCTATCAACACTCACAAACGCAGAATCAGAAGTGTTTGAGGAGAAATCAATATGCTCATCATACTGGCATTCAGATGAAGCATATTCTGACTCATGACCAACTGGTACAAAGTCTTCAGTGAGCTTACCAGATGAAGCCAGTTTCCTTTTCTTCTCTATCTCTCTTTCAAATGTAAGCAGTTTCCCATGAAGTTGGGTGAGAGATAGACTATCCAGATTTGCACTGGAGCGTAGGACAATTGTTTATGTGTCCCATCTCTCAGGCAGTGATCTGAGGAATCTGTGGTTCATTTGGCTTTTGGTATATTCATGTTTAACCATTTTCAACTCAGAGATTAAACATGAAAACCGCTCAAACTGCTAAGTCAGAGTCTCACCCTTTCTATGAGCAAAAGTCTCATACTGTTGGGCGAGGATTTCCCTGTTGTTTGCTAAGACCTCATCAGTGCCACCAAATTGTTCTTTCAGTGCATTCCAAAGGTCATGAGCAGTTTCATGATGCATAAGCCCGGAATAGATTTCATTAGGCAGTGCCATGGCCAGAATTCCATGGGCTTTAGCATCAATCTCAAACAACTTCTTGTCCTCATCAGAGTATTGTTCCTTCTTCTTCGGAATCAACTGATTTGTTTCCGGATGATTACCATTGGCTTATGTGGTCCATGTACCACGGATGTCCAACAACCTGAACTATTGACAGACAGGTGATGGAGCATTCTTCGTTGCCAAATGTTATACTCATTCCTAACCAGCATCCGAGGCTTGGTTGAGGAACCAGTATTGTGTGGATCATTAGAAGGTGTAGTCATTTTCGAAAATTCAGACAAATTCAAGATAAGCAAAACAAATTTAGCTCAAAACCACTAAGAACCTCAATTAAAATAGCCAAAAGCGACAGAACTTCAATCTCTATAACAGATTCGTGCGAATTTGCTAGTTCGATCAAACTTAGAGCAAATGAGCAGTTTCAATGATCAATTGTTAGATCGATCAATGATTAACCAGCTCTGATACCATTTGATAGGATCTCAGCATCTAGTTTGATCGATTCGAATGATTTCAGCAGCGGAATAGAGTACCAACTAGCACAATTCGAGCAAGAATACCAAAGATATAGCAATGAACAGAATTAGTTATAGAGAGAGAAAGTTTCTGCAAAAGGAATATTTCATTCAATCACACGCTTTGGCATGGCTTTCGCAAAATTACAATTTAGGTCATTCTTCATTATATAAGGAAAGATGACGTAGGCTGATGTCACTTGATAGTGACATCTAACCGTTATTTAACAAACTACTGAAACACTAAAACTACTGAAGATGTCAAGCAGCTGACATCTTCTTACAAGAAGCTAAGTGTTTACTTATTACAAAACTACTGATAAGAAACTACTGAAACTACAACGACTGAAGAACAAGCTCTTCAGTCGTTTTACAAAACTACTGAAAGTAAAAACATAAAACTACTGATAAACACAACTACTAAAGAAGTAATCTTCAGCTGTTGTGACAAACTACTGAAACTTCAGCACTTGGTCTTCAGACTTGAACTTCAGACGTTTCATCAGCTGATGACTTCAGTAGATGTCATCAGCTGATGTCTTCAGACTTTGTACATCAGTTGTTGATCTTCAGCACTTGTGGACTCTTCAGCTGTTGAACTTCAGTACTTTGGTCTTCAGCTTCAGCACTCGTATTCTTCAGCTGTTGAACTTCAGTACTTTGGTCTTCAGCTTCAGCACTTGTGTTCTTCAGCTGTTGGACTTCAGCACTTTAGTCTTCAGCTTCAGCACTTGTGTTCTTCAGCTGTTGGACTTCAGCACTTTAGTCTTCAGCTTCAGCATTTGTGTTCTTCAGCTGTTGAGCTTCAGCACTTTAGTCTTCAGCTGTTGAAGTCTTCAGTACTTGATCTTCAGCTGTTGAAGTCTTCAGCACTTGTCGAACTGCTGATGAAGCCTTCAGCAGTTGTTGTGATATCATGTGGGACTTAGAGGTTTTTTGATCTTGGCTCATTGGTTCTTTTGGTCCAACAAATGCAGAGTTAGACTCTTCGGATGCTAGAGATTCTGATATTGTTGCTTTGAGCTCTTCCTCACCCAAGTGATGTACCACGTTCACAGTTTCTTTAGTATCTGAAATTACTTGCTCACCTGTGATCTCACCTTCACTTGTAGAACCATCATCCAGTCCCTCAACACTAGCAATGTTTGATTCACCCAGAGACACAAACCGGAAGGTCTAATCTTGCCCTTCATCACCTTGAGCGGTCAAGGCCTTTGTCTTTTTGCTTGAAGAGGTAGCTCCACTCGTGGGTTTGTCTTGACGGTTGAAGGTGGAAAATGGATTTCCATTTCCATTCTTCTTGGGCTTTACGCATTCACATTTAAAATAACCCTTTTCACCACAATTAAAGCAAGTGACTTTGGTTTTGTCATAGCCAAACGTTGTGTCCTTTATGGCTACTAAATTCTGCCCCATCTTCTTAGTGAACTTTTTGGCTCGTCTAACTGCACTTGCAAGAGCCCATATGATATCCATCCTTTCCAGTTCGTTCTCATCAACCTACTCATAGTCTTCATCTGCAAGATGACAATTTCTGATCTTCCCAGCAACTAGACCATCATACGATTGTACCACTACTGCTAGAAGATCCATATGCTCCTTTGCAACCTCCACTGTTATATTACCATGATTCTCGGTCTTCAACTTCGTAGTATTCGCTTTAGGCACTATGTATTGAGTCGATGATGACCCAAACGTTTCTAGTCCTGAAGCAGTGGATTGTGAGGGAGCCGCAGAACTGGACACCAATGTTGTTTGCAGTGGTGCTCCTGAACTAGTTGGAGTGGGGAATGAGTTATAAAGTGAAGGAATCTGATCATAGGATCCTTTCTGTGACCTGTACTTCATTCTCAGTTCCTCTTCTTGTAATTTCAGGATGAAGTCATTTATGTCTAACTTTGCAAGAATATCATTTTGTCTAAGATTAGACATAAACGAATCCCATTTCTCCGGCAAACCATCTGCAAAACTTGACACTTTGTCTTCCATTGACGTTGTTACACCATGAGTGTGCAGCTCACTCAGCAAATGGTAGAACATGTCAATAATGTCATACATGCTATCCTTCCCTATTGAAGACAAGTTATCAAACTCCTTTTTGAGAGCCTTAGCCTTCAGAGCCTTTAATGTTGCATAACCGTCGTATCTCTTTTCCAATGCTTCCCATAACTTTTTCGCCTATTTGTGCTCAAAGAACTGAGGAAAGATATCATTTGGTATCGACTGAATCAACAGGGCATAGACTTTTTTTCTACATTGTACTTAACCTTCTGGCTATCATTCATTCCTCCCAGAGTCAGCTTTACTCCAACAGCATCGACAGGCATAGTGTAACATGTCTCAATTGATGCCCAAAGATTGAGGTCAACTCCATTTAGATAGATCTCAAACCTCTGCTTCCATTGTGGATTATCATCTAACGTTATAAGCTTAGGTGGTTTATTACGATTCCCAATTTCATTTTCCAGAAGCAGAAGGTTCTGGATCCGAGAGTCCCTTCCTGCAGTAAAGGCAGTGAATTAATCTTCCATTTGTAAAAACTTTGAACTTTAAAACAAGACTGGTTCACTAGTGTGAATGGACAAATGCGAATGAGTTAATCATGTGATTAGACAATGCGGATGACTCAATGTGGATGACTCAGTTGTGCGATTGGACAATGTAGATAGCCAATGCGGATGACTCAGTGGTGTGATTGGACAAATGCGGATGACCAATGTGGATGACTCAGTTGTGCGATTAGACAATGCGAATGGCCAATGCTGATAGCTCAGTCTTATGAATGAACAAATACGGATGACTAATGCGGATGGCTTAGTCGTACAAATGGACAATGTGAATGACTAAATCGTACGAATGAGCTATTCGTGCGACTGAAGGCTGATGTGTTTGAAAATTTTCGAATTTTGACACTTTGACACGAATTATGATTTACCCAGAAACCCTAAAATGTCGTATGATGAAAAACTTCAACTTTAATGCCTGTAAACATCATAAAACACCTGTGGACCCAAAAAATATGACTCTTTTGAGTTAAAACGGGAGGTTTGACACAATTCTAATTGAATCAAACGCAAAATCAAGAGCCAAACCTCTGATACCACTTCTCAGGACTGTGTACGTACGGAGTACTAACAGATTCTGCATTTATACCGAATCAAATAGTGCGGAATCCTATTTGATTGGCAATCCAATTAGTGAGAACAATTACCTGATCGATTTAAGATTGAAACTAAACGTTATGAATGAGTAGAGATCGATCAGGATTGATATATGAAGTTGGACATGCTTCCTTGGACATTCTAGATGGCTAGGGTTCGTAAGAGTATCAAGTGTTTCTCAAGTGTTTCCAATTCTCTATTTTTCTACGAATTAGGTGGTATTTATAGGTTATGGGTTTCCAATTGTACGACTGAACCATTAGCATGGTTCAATCGTGCGACTGAATCATGTGATTGATCCATACGTATGACTGAAGGTTCAGTCGTGCGATTGAGTCAATCTTATGTCTCAGTCATGCGACTGATCCAGTCACCTGGTTCAGTCGTGCGACTGGTCCATTATCATGATGTATTCATGCGTATGGTCCATATGCATGATCCATTCGCATGAAGAATCATACGACTAAGTTTGAACACATTTCTCAATCATTATTGACTAAGAACTATGCATAACAACCTCAAACCTATATAGTAAGTTCATTATACTTTAACACACAATAATACTATGAAATATTAAACATTATAAACATCAACCACCAATTATATTTCATTTAACCCATTCATTACATATGTGTAAGACATGACAGACTTCTACATTAAGCACATAAACTAGGGACATATGTATCAACAACAATAACAACAACAATAACAACAACAATAACAACAACGATGGTAATGGTGACAACAATGGCAGCAATAATGGTGGAGCCAAAGGGAGAGCCTTTGTCATGGGTTCAGGTGAGGCTCTAAATGATCCTAGTACTATTACTGGTAAATTTCCTGTTAATGGTCATTTTTCTTCTGTACTTTTTGACATTGGAGCCGATAGGAGTTTTATCTATACTAAGTTTTATAGCCTCTAAAGGGATATGCCCTCTGTATTGGAGTCTAAGTATATTGTAGAATTGGTTGATGGTAAGCAAATCTCCGTTACGCACATCCATAAGAATTGCAAGATAGAACTTACTCGTCATACCTTTGACATTGATCTTATGCACGTACTCTTGGAAGCTTTGATGTGGTCGTAGGCATGGATTGGCTGTCATAGAAGCAGGCAAAGGTGATTTGCCATGAGAAGGTCATTCGTATTCCCGTGGTAGACGGGGAAATGCTTTTGGTTAAGGGCGAGAAGAGTGGTGTTGTGATAGGCATCATATTGTTCATGAAGGCTCATAAGTGGCTACAGAAGGGCCACTTGGCCATATTAGCTCTCGTCTCTAACCAGCAACAAGAGGAAAAGAAGATAGAAGACATTTCGATGGTTCATGACTTTCCGGGTGTGTTTCCATAGGATCTTCCTGGACTACCACCTCATTGGAAAGTTGAGTTTCAGATCGATTTGACACCCTGAGCTACTCCGATTGCAAGAGCACCTTACCGGTTAGCACCGAACGAACTGAAGGAATTATCTACATAACTCCAGGAGCTGTTGGATAAAGGGTTTTTTCGACCGAGCTCATCATCATGGGGAGCACCTGTTCTCTTTGTTAAGAATAAAGATGGCACATTCCGAATGTGCATCGACTACAAAGAGTTGAACAAGGTCACGGTTAAGAACCGATACCCTTTACCACGTATCAACGACTTGTTTGATCAGCTTCAGGGATCAAGCTATTATACGAAGATTGATTTGAGATCTAGTTATCATCAACTGAGAGTTCATGAAGAAGACATATCTAAAAAATCAATCTATACTCGTTATGGCCACTACGAGTTCTTGGTCATGCCTTTTGGGTTGACAAATGTACCAGCTGTGTTCATGGATCTCATGAACCGTGTGTGCAAACCCTACCTTGATCAGTTTGTTATCGTGTTTATTGAAGACATGTTGATTTATTCTAGGACCAGTAAGGAACATGAGGAGCACCTATGTTTAATCCTGGAATTACTTAGAAAGGAACAGTTGTACACCAAGTTTTCTAAGTATGATTTCAGGATTCGTGAGGTGTAGTTCTTGGGTCACATTGTTAGTGAGAAGGGAATACATGTGGATCCCGCAAAGATTGAGGCTATAAAGAATTGGTCGGTACCCAAAAAGCCTAGTAAGATAAGGCATTTCTTAGACTGGTAGGATACTATCAGCTTTTCATTGAGAGATTTTCAAAATCGCTCAACCTCACACAACTTTGACACATAAAGGAACAACCTATAAATAGGGTGGGAGTCAAGAAGCTTCTTTTCAGTTGTTGAAGCAGAAACTTTGTAGTGCATCGATATTAGCATTACCTGAAGGAAGTGATGATTTTGTGATTTAGTGTGATGCTTCTATCCAAGGACATGGTTGTGTCCTGATGCAACGTGACAAAGTAATTGCTTATGCCTCGGGACAACTGAAGGTACATGAAAAGAACTACACAACTCATGACTTGGAGTTAGGAGCGGTGGTCTTTACCTTGAAGATTTGGAGACATTACTTGTACGGTACCAAGTGCACAATTTACACCGATCACAAGAGTCTTCAACATATCTTTGAGCAGAAAGAGCTTAACCTAAGGCAACGACGCTAGGTGGAATTATTAAACGATTATGACTGTGCTATTAAATACCACCCGGGAAAGTCGAATGTAGTCGTTGATGCTTTAAGTAGAAAGGAAATAGCTAAACCCCGACGAGTGCGTGCCCTACAATTGATGATTAGCACTTACTTGCCTGAACAAATTAAGGAAGCCCAGATAGAAGCCTTGAATGGTGAGAACGTTAGATCTGAATCTTTACACGAAATGGATAAACAGTTAGAAGTCAAATCCGATGAAATACGGTATTTCATTGATAGACTTTGGGTACCTTTGCATGGGAATCTAAGAGACTTGGTTATGAGTGAAGCACATAAGTCTAAGTATTCCATACATCCTGGCACTGACAAAATGTATCATGACCTGAATGCGCACTACTAGTGGCCTAACATGAAGGCAGATGTAGCTACATACGTGAGCAAATGCCTGACATGTTCTAAGGTTAAAGTGGAATATCAGAAACCATTTGGGTTAGTACAAAAACCTAAAATTCCCTTGTGGAAGTGGGAACAAATCTCTATGGACACCATTACTAAGTTGCCCAGAACTCCTAGTGGTTGTGACACAATATGGGTTATCGCGAATCAACTCACTAAGTCAGCTCACTTCTTGGCAATCAAGGAGACTGACAAAATGGACAAGTTAACTCAAATTTACCTAAAGGAAGTAGTGTCGAGGCATGGTGTGCTGATCTCGATTGTTTCTAATCGTGATGCTCGTTTTACGTCCCATTTCTAGAAATCGTTACAAAAATCATTGGGTACGCGTTTGGACATGAGTATTGCCTATCATCTGTAGACTGATGGGCAAAGTAAACGTACTGTTTATACTTTAGAAGACATGTTGTGTGCTTGTGCGATCAATTTTGGGAATAATTGGGAAGCTCATTTACCGTTGGTTGAGTTTTCTTACAACAATAGTTATCATACTAGCATAAAGCAGCACCATTTTAGGCTTTATATGGGCAAAAGTGTAGATCACCAGTTTGTTGGGCAAAGTTGGGGATAGTCATTTGATTGGTCCTGAATTGATACATGAGACCACAGAGAAGATAGTACAGATACAAAACCGCATGGCTGCGGCGCGAGACAGACAGAAGAGTTACGCAGACAAACGACAGAAACCTTTGGAGTTTCAAATCGATGATAAAGTCTTGCTGAAAGTTCCGCCATGGAAAGGTGTAATTAGGTTTGGTAAGTAAGGCAAGCTTAATCCAAGATATGTTGAACCATTTGAGATTTTGGAAAGAATAGGTTCGGTGGCGTATCGATTGGACTTGCCTGATTCACTGAGTGGCGTTCACAATGTATTTCACGTCTCAAATCTAAAGAAGTGGCTATCTGACGAGATGCTGATTGTACCACTCGAGGAAGTACACGTAGATGACCAATTATGATTTGTGAAAGAGCCCGTTGAAGTAATGGATCGTGAGGTCAAGACCCTTAAGCAAAGCAAGATACCTATAAATAAAGTTCATTGCAACTCAAAACATTGACCGGAATTCACATGGGAACGCAAGGATCTGATGAAGCTCAAGTATCCTCATCTGTTCGAAACGATGGTAACAGCCGGGGAAGGTACTGATTAAATTTCGGGATGAAATTTCTTTCAACATGGGGATGATGTGATAACTCACTCGATTTCGTTATGCCAATGCAATAAACCAAGGATGTAGCACAACCATGTAACGTAATTTACGGGATGTAAATTCTTTCAACATGGGGATAATGTGACATCCGGTAATTTTCTATTACCAAACTCCGTTAGTTTCGTTAAGTCTTACATACACGTGTCATGAGCACACAATAGTTGTCGTTGAATGTTGGTGACTTAATAACTCTAATCTATGACAAACAATAATAATCTAATTAATAATGTTGTTTATTAGTTGTGATTATGTGATGCATGAATTTATAGAATTTTAAATGTTTGTTTTATAAATTTGACGCGATAACGTGACAACGTGTTATATATATATTTTATGTGTTGTGTGACTTGTTGTAAATTTTATGATTATTATTGTTGGTTAATAATACTTATAAATTGTAATTGTTTAAAAAGGGTTCAAAGGGTTAGTTTTATAAAATAAATTAAAGGGATTATTTTGCAATTATTTTTTAATCAAATATTACCAAAATTAAACCCAATCCTAACCCCCAAACCCCATTTGCGGATGAAATCCCCAACCCCCCCTTCTCATGTTGTGATTTTGATCAAGAAACAACTAGAACAATTCGATTTTGTTGATGTTACAAGGTGTTTTACAAGTCCAATTGTTGATTTCTACACATAAAGGTATGTTTTATCATGTTGTTCATAGTTTTTGATTCTTGATAAACCCTAGTTAGAAACTGATGATGATAATATGAATTTGATGATTGTTAGAATATTATATGATGTTAGTTAGGTTGTATGAATGCTAGATTATGTTGATTGTGCAAGAAAGCTATGGTTTGATCATCTAGTTCATACATTACCTTAAGAGGAAACTTTTTGTTCTTGGAATTCATGATTTGTTGATGTTATGATGCTAGATACACTGTTTGGATGTTAGTTTAATTGAATTGTGCAAGAAAATCTATGAATTAGAAATGTTGATCATAACTTACTAAAAGTAGAGACTTTTATGTATGATGAATTGGAATTTTGATGTTTTGGTGGTGATTAACATGTTAGAATGAATGTTATGAACTTGATTAGGTATAATATTGATGAAATTATGATTGAATTGTATGCTAGATTACTTTTGGGTGTTAGTTTCCCAAAAGGGAAACTTTATTTTTGTGAAACATTGGATATGATGAATTGGGCATGCTTGAAATGTTATGATCATGTTAGAATGATTGTTGATGAGGTTTAAAGTGATGGAATGTGAATTTTGGGTCATATGGATGCTTGGCTGATCATGTAAGGAATTTAGGTTTGATGATCATACATGGTAATGAATAGTAGTTAGTGGTTAGGGGATCATGATTGGGATTGGGATTGGTTGTCACTATGTATGCTAGTAATATGATTATGAATTTCATACACGCATGCGAATCTGAGGCCCCTACTTAGTAGGATTGGCAGGGTTTAGGATGTGAGGTCGTGGGTGGCTTCACATGGCATGTAATGCATGATTAGACTTCACGTATGAATTGTTTGATGTGATGTATTTGTATTGGTGTTGAGCATAATGGTTGTTTGAGATTTGCATGAGTGTATGATTATCTAATGTGGTATAATGACCTAGGTAGAACTTGGTTGATGATGTGATGCACGTGGATAACTTACATGATTTTCATGTATGATAAGTTGATATGCATGATTAAACAATATTTTAATAAATATGTCACCAACGGGTCAACTAGGTTAACTTAGAGTTGTTAAGATTTTGTGTACACATACTTATGTACTTGTATGTTCTAGGTAACCTTTAAAGGGTTGTCTTTGCACCAATCACCAGTCTCTTTATTCATTATCTTAGCACACCAAGTGAGTTTCATGCCCCTCTATTTTATAAACTCTCTTCTGGAGGAGGTAGCATACTTGTACTCAAACGCTATTTTATTATTATAAGCTGTGTATGTTTTAACATAGTGCTTAATACCTTGAAATTCCTCACACTTTCGAATCGTTAGTAATGGTAACTAGTAGAAAATCTTGGGTAGTACTACTAGGTCTGACGAGCCCCACCTGTGCGACTCGAGGTCAACGAGTGCAATATTGTCCTAAACACAAACATCATCACGACCTGGTAAGTCATGATGGGAGCCAACACACGAAACACAGTCAGCTTCGATCGCGAAATCACTATTGTTATTACTTGTGAATATAGAATAGCTATCTATTTCAATACACTTTTTATGTTATATAACTGTTAATATTTATGATAAACGTAAACTCTTGAACTCACCAACCATTGTGTTGACATTTTTAGTATGCTATTCCCAGGTCATTAGCTCTGCTTGCTATTAGGAGCACAACACAGGTCTAGCATGCATTTTAAGACTTTATTTCATAGACATATTTGTTGTCTTTCATTTATGGGTTTTAAACATTGGGTTGGCATGTGTTTTGCCATATTATGCATTTTATTACTTTGGGTTTGTCATTTTATAAAATGCTTCCTCATGATTTTAGACGTTTGAACTTTGGTTGATTTTTTGAATGTGGCATATAGTGTCGTTCTGAGTAAATAGTGTCTGTGATCCTAGTTTGTACACACGCCTCGCGGTAAAACTCCGCACATGGAATTTGATGTGTGACATGAAGAATGGGAAGCAGAGGCAAAGTTATTGTTTTAATATGAAAACATTTTTAATAAGATTAATTTTTGTTAGCATCTTGTGTAACATCTTGTATTTTTTTGTAAACTAAAAGTTATCTTCGTTTATTCTTATATGGGTCATTGTTGTCGTTATGAAACTTATGGGTTAATTACGCTTATTTATTGGTTGTCTTTAATTCTTTTTAGTATAGGTGTGCTTAATAATAAATTATAATAATATTACTAATAACAATAATAATAATAACAATAACTAAGTTAATGATAAAGATAATAATAATAATAATTTATAAAAATTATTAAACTTAAGATGATTAAAAATTAAAGTAATTAAGTATAAGGGTTGTTTTGTCATTTTAGAAACTTCATAAGGAAGTTAATTACATAAAATAATAAAACTTGAAAACATTAGGGACTTAAGTACAACATTTAAAAAAAACCAACCCCCCCCCTTTGTCCCGTTTTCCCGGTCGCCGGCTGACGAAGCTCCGACGCGGCACCAGTGGACCCTGAGACCACCCGAACGCTTAAAATCTTGACCCATTCGACCGTAATCACTTCACATGACCCGTTTCGAACTCTTAATGTGTTTTAATTGAAGTTCAAAGCTGGATAGGTGAACGTTTGAGATCGGTAACCGCTCACCATCAACCTTCGAACCGATCGGCAATTAAAACCTATTGATAACCTAATTAATTGGAACCTAAACAAACGTTTAACTAATCCTGAACCTTTACCAAGCTCAATTTTATCCAAATCACATTTGATCATTTCAAACAACCCACGCATTCATCGCGACCCACACCCGTTGTGTTCATCAACATTAGCTCAATCTTAGGTGGAATTGTTAGAGGGCTTTCAATCATCAAGATCCTTAGAAGCTTCCTGTGTCACAAATTTGAATATCATCAATCATTGCATCAGGAACAGTACGAGACTTTGGTCGCGGCTATTCTTCAGGTTGTGACATCGAAATCAAACAAATACCGGGTAATTGAACATACATATATACACGAAATTATATGGGGAATCAAAGCCCCATATGTATTTCTTAAACATTTTCAATTTGGTGTTTGATTTGGGATCAAGATCAAACTAGGGTTCATAGGATTTGGGGAAAATCTTATTAGTTGTCTTCTATAATTTAAAAACGGTTACCAATTGCGGTTGAGGCCTTGGGTTTACTGGTAAGGGTGTGGGCAGTGTGGGTTTGAGGTCCCGGGTTCGAACCCGGGGACCCTCAATCCATTTTTTTAATGTTTTTCAAGTCTTTTAAAATGTGTAAAAATTTCTTAAATTATTAAAGGTAGTTTATAAACTTTATGTATTTTTAAAATCACTTTATTTCTATAAATTTATTTTCTAAAGGATTTAAACATTTCATAAAACAATAGTTATATTTAGTTTATTTTTCTTCGTATATAGTGGACTCTAAATAATGATTTAAAACCCTAAATTATTATAGACTCGAACATTATCTATATGCGATTTAATCATAAGTATTTTAAAACAAAATTTATAAAAGATTATTTAAACTTATATTTAGACTTTACTACCCATGATTTTATTCATTGCCTTATAATAAAATACTAGAATATTATATTTTCACTAAATCAAAACATAATCAACTGTATCATTTTATTTAATTTAACCCCCTAAATATCAATTGAAGCCCTAGCTCTCGTTGAATCGTTAAACTCATTAGTACACTTAAGCTTATAATGTATATATTGTTAGGTTCCTTGTGAAGGATTTACGTTAGAACGACGTCTATTATTATTCTTATTAGTCGTCCTACTTATACTTGTTTGTCATGTGAGTTTTCTTGCCCCTTTTTATATTATTTCACACCATTTTGGGGTGAAACATGTTAAACTTATCAACTTACACTTGTAACCCTTTTGATAGTTGTAAAGAAGATGCAATTCATACTTTTATTTTGTCATGGTTATTTGTGTTATTGTAAGTCTTATATGAGATACATATTATGTTAACAATCATTAACTATTGCTAGCCTGGAGACGTCATAGATCTATGGGCCTGAGAAGCCTATTGGTGCTAATGCTGATGTATTGTCGGCTCCTGATGACGTATGACTTGTTCATCATGGGAACCAAGTACACTTAGCCAATCATATAAACTTGTAATTAAGTCGAGGTATGATTGTAGCTATATGTGTTCTATAAACTTGCTTAACTCATAACTTATGACATGAATCGCTACTTGAACCTTTGATATATTATGTATATAAAACACTTGGGAACTCACCAACTTCATAGTTTACCTTTTATTTTTAACATGTTTCAGGAAACGCGCATGTTTGAGGTCATCTTTTGAAGTTTGCTTAAATCCAGGATTTGGACCTAGAATAATGAATAAAAAACTTTGTTTTTTGTTTTATGTTTTGATTTATTTCATGTTGAGATTTATGGTTGTATTTGCATTTGAAACTTATAATAATATTTACATTTAAAGATAGCGTTATGTGGTTGTGAACAATCTTAACCCTCATATCTCAACGATTCTGCCGTCAAGGTTGGGGTGTGACAGATTGGTATCAGAACCCATAACTATAGGGATTTAGGTTATTAGAAATGGTGACCCAGACTATAGTTTAAGCATGAACCTTATAGAATAATATTTATATTCTTGTAAATATATATATTATTTTCATCCTATATAATGTTATGCCTTCTTATGTGCAACTTGATGCCTTAGCATACGATTACCTTATGAATGCTTAAACTTTGTTGCTTGTCTCCCCAAACTTATCTTTGACTCTTTGATTCTCCCTGACAAATGAAACTTCCTAAACTTATTCTCGATGACATGTGGAATCTACGCTTATTATCGTAGGTTTAATTCCTTAGACTCTATGTCTAATCTATGAAAATCTCATCAAGGTTTTGATTTCATGAACCTAAGAAATTGTGTGACACTAGACACCTGTATTGTGGTTTTCCTGGCAAAAGGCCTTCGGGCTAAGGTAAGCATTTCGCATAAATCCTACAGGACTAGTTATGCTTACTTGGAGATTTCTGGGATGAGTGATAAACTATGGTCAACATACACAACTTTCCAAGGCAAATGGGTCAATTTACCTTGACATGTCAATGTTTCCAAATGGTAATGTGTTACCAAATAGAACCATTCCATGTGCCTTATAACTCTTGACTTACTCTTGTTTAAATTACCATCCTTTGTTATTCTCATTCCCGTGTCTAACTCATTTTGTATATCCAGCATGTCTCGTCACCATGAAAAGCATGGAATTTCCGACTGTAAGCTAGCCACCATGATTGCTCGACAAATGGTTGTCGTCATCTCGACCATGGTTGCTGAACTCAATGGCACCTTGTTGACCAATTCAAGCAACAATAGAAATGGTCAAGGGGAAAACAGTGTGAACCAAGAGCATAATAACCAAACCTATACCTTCAAGCACTTTAGTTCTTGCAAGCCCACTAGCTATAGTGGCAAGGAAGGAGCCACTAGTCTTCTTGAGTGGTTCAAGAGCATGGAGAATACCTTCGTCAATTGTGAGTTTCCCGAGGCACTCAAGGTTTGTTATGCCACTAGTATGCTCCAACAAAGAGCACTTACTTGGTGGAATAGCGAGAAGAGGAATCGAGGTGTCGATGCTATGTTGGCACTCACTTGGGATGAGTTCAAGAACATTACCATCGCAAAGTTCTGCCCGATGAGTGAGCTACAAAACTAGAGGAGGAATTTCGGAACCTGAAACAAGATGGTGGTGACCATTTGGTTTACTCAACTAGGCATCATGAGTGAGTATATTGTTGCCCCATATGGTAGACACTGTCCCTCGCAACATCGAGAAGTTCATCAAGGGTGTACCACCCCAAATCCAAGATGTCGTGGTGGGTAGTCGACCTGCAACTTTGGAAGAAGCCATCACTATCACTGCTCAACTCACCGAGAATCATATACGAGCGGGCACCATGTCTGTGAAGGGTGCAAAGAAGGTGGAAAAGACAACTACCGAGGCTGTTAGGAGACCAAAGCCGAACCGTCTTAAAACAACAACAACAACAAGCGCAAGTTCACACCGGCGCGTAACTATGTTGTGGTTGCACCCAAACCACCTCAAAGACAACGTGTACATGCGGTTGCACCTGTGGCATAAGTGCATGTGGCTAGGGTCTATGCTGGTCCTCAAACTATGTGCAACATTTGTAGGTATCATCATCCGGGGAACGCTCTGTGTCACATCTATACGTTACGTTGTGCGGTAAATATGGACACTTGGTGGCGATTTGTCATCGTGCTCCAAACAATGCCGTGATGGTCACAAACCGTGTTTGCTACAATTGTGGGGAAGCTGGACACATCCGCCCATAATGTCCTCGTCTTGTGGGTAATGTTCCACAAGCCCGAGGACGTGCTTTCAACATCAATGCTAACCAAGCACAAGCAAACAACGATGTGGTGAACGGTATGCTAAACCCAACCTTAACTTTTATAATCTAAGTCTTTTCATGCATTACCTGTATCGTTAAATACCTTTAAAACTGCACAGGTATGTTCCTTATTAATAACACTTATGCCTACATCCTATTTGATTCTGGAGCCGATAAGATTTTTGTATCGTTAGAGTTTGAATCCGTTCTTGCTAAGCCACATACGAAACTAGAAAGACCTCTCACCGTTGAAGTCATCGATGGAGAACCGATCACTGTTGATATCGTTATCCGCGATTGTATCTTGAGTCTCAACGCACATGAATTCTTTATCGACCTCATCCCTATGAAACTTGGAAGCTTTGACGTCATCATTGGTATGAATTGGTTAGCCAAACACCATGCCGAGATCATTTGTTTCGAGAAGTGTATTCCAATTCTGTTGCCTTCTGGGGATACATTACATTGAAGGTGTTCGGTGAAAAATCCTCCAAAGGACTTAAATTCATGTCTTGCACCCAAGCCTGAAAATGCTTAAGCAAGGACTATATGGATTTCTTAGCTTACGTGGTTAACACGAAAGTCAAAGGGAAAGATCTTAAGGATGTCCCGATTGTACGAGACTTTCCTAAGTATTTCCCGATGACCTTAGTGGTCTACCTCCCGTGCATGAAGTCGAGTTTAAGATCGATTTAATACCGGGACCAAAACCCATGGCTAAGTCACCATATCAACTTGCACCATCAGAAATGCAAGAACTCTCTAGTCAACTTCAAGAACTATCCGAGAAGGGCTTCATCCGTCCTAGCTCTTCTCCTTGGGGTGAACCTGTTCTGTTCATAAAGAAGAAAGATGGGTCGTTTCGTATGTGCATTGACTATCGTGAGCTTAACAAGCTTACCATCAAGAACCGCTACCCTCCTCCTCGTATCGATGACCTTTTTGACCAACTTCAGGAGTTGTTATTTTCTCGAAGATCATTTACGTTCTGGTTATCATCAATTGCGAGTCCATGACGATGATATCCCAAAGACTCCATTCTGTACTCAATACGGGCACTATGAGTTCATGGTTATGTCTTTTGGTTTAACAAATGCTCCTGCTGTTTTCATGGATCTCATGAATCGAGTATGCAAGCCTTATCTAGACAAGTTTGTGATCATCTTCATTAATGACATACTTATCTATTCCAAGTCCCACACTGATCATGAGCTACATCTGTGACAAGTTCTTGAGTTGTTGAAGAAAGAACGACTGTACATGAAATTCTCGAAATGTGAATTTTGGCTCGAGGAAGTTCAATTTCTAGGACACGTGATGAATAGCCAAGAAATTCACGTTGACCCTACAATGGTGGAAGCTATGAAGAATTGGTGAGTTCTCACAACTCCAACCAAAGTTCGTTCTTGCCTTGGTCTTGTTGGTTATTACGATGATTTATTGCCAACTTTTCAAGAATCGCGAAGCCGCTCACTTCTTTCACTCAAAAGAACAAACCATTCGAGTGGGAGTCTAAGCAAAAGAAAGCCTTTGAAGCGTTAAAGCACAAGTTGTGAAATGCTCCTATCTTGACCCTACCCGATGGAAACAACGATTTCATCGTGTATTGTGATGCATCTTAACAAGGCCTTGGTTGTGTTCTTATGCAACGAGAAAAGGTCATAGCTTATGCATCAAGACAATTGAAGGTCCACGAGATGAATTACATAACACACGATCTTGAGTTGGTGCTGTTGCTTTTGCTTTGAAGATTTGGAGACATTACCTGTATGGAACATAATGCATTGTCTACACCAATCACAAAAGCCTTCAACATATTTTTAATCAAAAAGATCTTAATATGAGACAACATCATTAGGTGGAGTTAATTAGTGACTATGATTGTGACATTCATTACCATCCTGGTAAGGCAAATGTTGTAGCCAATACTCTAACCCAAAAGGTTCATAACAAGATGGTCTCATTCCAAGAAATTCGTGATCGACGACAATGGTTTGATACTTTGGGAGAGTTCGATATTAAGATCCGACTAGATGTCAACAAGACTACCGTACTGCTACAAAATTTGAGAATAGATAGTGACATTGAGTCTAGTATCCTAGAGGCTCAACAAGCGGTTCAACAAGAAGAAAGAATGAAGAATGAACTAGAGCATAACTTTCTAACTCAATTGGAAACGAAACCCAATGGGTTGATGTGTTTCGCGAATCGAATCTGGGTTCCAAATCGTGATAATCTTCGTACCTTTATCATGAACGAAGCTCATCAAACTTGTAATTCTATTCATCCTGGCTCCGATAAGATGTACATGGACCTACGTGGTTGATGTGCTCCAAATTATACATAAAGATCCTATCAAAAGCACATCAATTATTCCTTAATATCTTCCTTAAAATGATGAATATATACTTAAAATGTTAAATTATGTTTTCGGGGGTTTAAAAGGGCAAGATGAACAAAAGAAGCATATTTAGCAAGAAATTGAAGTAATCCGAGCTTTGGAGTCCAAGCATGGGGTCGTGCCTCCCTAAGCACGCCCCCATGCTAAATTAACACACCCCCGTGTTTGGACATCTGACAGGACAAAAAGTATTGTCCCCCAAAAGTTGACACGGGGCCATCCCCATGATGCACGGGGTCGTGCCCCACCTCCAACACAGGGTCATGCCCCATTTAGCACGGGGCCGTGCCCGACACAACCTGCATGTACAAGCCAACCAACTTTCGTAAGTATTGTACTAGCACGGGGGCCGTGCTTAAACACTCCAGAAAGCCTATAAATAGAAGCCTAAGTTCATCATTTTTGGCAAGCTTTGGTGGGAGAGTTACTCTACAGAATTCTCTCGAGACTCAAGACTTCAAGGTCATTTGGAGGCTCGGGAGGTGCATACATCACTTAGAAGAAGCTCGGGATCGTCTAAACATCATCCATTGTGGATTATCGGTTTGATTGTTCCGTTTCACCGATGATTACATGTCTATCTTCTTTGTTATCTGTTGTATGTTCAAGCTTATTATGAGCTAAACTCCTTTTTATCATCCTAATCGGATGAAACTTATGTAATTTGTGATGAACTAATGGTGTGATAAATATTATGTTAATGTTATGGTGGTCTTGGGAAAACTATTGATGGGTAGCATCTACATTTGAACGGAAAGTTATAAATTTATGGTTTGTGATTGTGATTGTCATACAAGGTTAAAAACCGTATGATTAACTTTCATTCGTAAAACCAGTCTTCATAATAAATCGATAGCCAACGACTCAAGAATACTTCTTCAAGCTACATGAACTTATCAAGCAATTGACTGAAATGAACCTCGCTGCGTCCCAACGCTTAGCTGAACTTATCCAAAAAGTTCAACAGATAGGCGAGGACTCATTTCCATTAACCGTCAGCTTGCGGAATTAAGCAACCGCACTTCTCACTATCCATCCCGAACCTTCCACATTAAATGTGTGACGCTTCATTTAGAAGCATTTCGTGATATGCTAAGTGCGGTTATGTGCGTTAAAGAGTCTGGTTTTGTTGTTTCAGATTCTCATCTTTTAACGTATCGTGTAACCATAGGACCCTAGGAAATGTAATTTTCAATTTGGCTTGTGTTATTTAACTCTAGGACTATTTTCGTATCTTTTCTGATGATTTGGAAGTGATAAAACTTAACCGGGAAAATTGCGTAACGCGTGAAACTGAAAAACGAAACAACAAAAAACTAAAACCGAACAACATCACACGAGCACGCCCCCATGCTCGACAGAATATGACACCACCTGACAATTTTCAGCCTTTTATCTTGTTCCCCATCACTTTTTCATGTTAAAAACCGAGTTCTTTGCCTGCAAAGTTCGTATCCCACTTCCATTTTCACCTTATTTTCCATTTTTCTTTCATCTTTTCAAGAGTATTTGATCAAGAGTTAGTATGCTAATCCTATGTTTATGATAGTCATTTACATGTGGTTGGTGATTAGGTCTCTAACACCGAAATCCTAGCAATTATGTGTAAAGACTTGTTCTTAAGCGTATTATGGAATGATGAATGCTTTTAACCTACTTGTTCATGTTTATTCTTGTAGTAGATTAGTGTTATTTCGTATGTTTAGTTAGTTCATTAGTTGTTTTCTTTTATTGTTAAACATACTACCTTCATATTTCGTAGTGAATCTTGTTAATCATGTTCAAGTTACAGAATTCACAGTGGTGTTAAACACTATATATATTTTTTGAGTATCTTGATTTATTAACAAGTGATTAAAATTAAATGTATAATATTTTTATTTAAAGCAAGAGAATGTTAAACCCATGCTTAATCAAGGTTTACAAACAAAACCACGCGTGCTCGAGTCAAGATTTTATGACTAATCATGTTAACCGCACCCCACAATTTTTTCCTTGGATGATAAATATTCAACTATTTTTTAACATGAGTTGAATCATTATGATGTTATGTCTTAAAAACACATGGTTTTCAATACCATCATGAAACTGTTCAAGAAATTTGTTTTGTATAGATTAACTTATTTTTAAAATTTCAGGATCATGAATCATCCTTACTTGCAATTTGAAGGGAGCCGCGAGAGATGGTGTCATGATAGACTTCAAAGACTACTACAAAGGGTCGAAGATCCCACTTACAAGCAGATGAAAAACACTAGCGGCTGTCGGACAGCTAGAAAGATATAATAAATTATTGAGTGTGCAGTGGAAGCGTTTATTCTCACAAAATTACCTTCCATTTATGAACTAACTCTTGAATTTTTAGCATCTTTCATATTTAGCATGAAACACTCTAACCCTTGGGATATAGTGCAGTTTCATTCAAACTTGCTGGACATTGGCATATAACATCTATTGCCTTGTTCGGTGTCTATCTCAAAATCTAACGGAACAAGAAATGGAGGAGGAAGCAATATCTGGAATGCTGCATACCATACCTTCCCGGACAAGGAAAGTAAAGACGCGGAAAGTGGTGCAATGAGGAAAGCATTTTGGGAGCGGATTGGAACCAAAGGGTTCAACTCGAGTAAAACAAAAAGCAGTCAGATACGAGACCCGCTGCTGCAATACATTCATCGGTTACTTAGTCATTCCATAACAGCTCATGGTCAAAGCGAGGTAGTTGTTAGTTTGAGGGACTTGTTCATTTTATATTGTATGGTTAATCTGTTGCCATGTAATATTGGTTATTTTTTTTGTAATCTTTTTGCGAGGAATGCGATTGCACGTGCTCCAACACCCATGTTTGGAGGAAGTTGGATTTTGAACTTATACCAGAGCTATGGTTGTAACACTGAGGGAACTAAAGGAGTGATGCCAGGACTGTTAGACTTGAGCATTTGCACAGGTATATACATGGTGACAAGCCTACCAAATGGGCAGCCAAGATTCATGGACAAGAAGGGTCAAATCTCGGATCCGGCGGATCCCGAAGAATTAATTATGGACCTCGACATGCCGATACAGCCGGAAGGAGACGGAGCTGGATCTTCAAGTTCATGTACAAGGGAATTCCCAACCATGTTAGACCTTTATGAGTCAATCCAAACCACCAGCGACGAGTCGAAAATGCCCAACATGCCTTCAACCGAGTCGAAAATCTGCATTCCCGAGTCGATGACCTGAGCAACGATGTTACGTACATCAGGAGCTAAATGTGCCATGAGTGGGGGGTATCCCACCACAAAGCCCTTGAAAACCGTATCATTTTTCAGGGCCCCGGCACAGTTGTTTCGTGCCAATCAATCATCTAATTTATGTCGTTTTGTTTTTATTTTGTTTGTTAAGGATTTTAATGCTTTCAATAAATTGGTGACATTTCAGGTGATCCTGAAGATTCTACCAACTCAAGGGCAAACACGACACAAAGTGACAAATTCCTCATTTTTAGGGGAGTTATTTCATTACCCTTTCTCGATCTTGAATTCGATAATCACATTAAGGACAATGTGAATTTTAAGTGTGGGGATGGGAGTAATGCATTTGACTTTGCTAAAAAGGTCCAAATTTAAATTTTAGAAAAGATCACTTAACAAGTAATTTTTATGACAAGAAACCAAAATTTTAATATAATTTTTGATAAACCAAATTATAAATATTTATTTTTCCGGAAATAAAGAGTAAATTCATGACGTCTAAATAAAATGAAAATTTTTTTGTGATATCCTTAAAAGCAATAATCTAGTAAAATATTTAATCATGTAAAATGAAACACTTTTACCCAATTCCATCCATATGTGAGTTTATTTTTGAGCCTTAAACTGTTTTTGCAAATTGCAATTCTACTTTTATCCTGGATTTAATTGAGGGTGTCATATGATACGTGTGATTAGAACTTTCCTTGGGTATGCATTTCAAGACTTTAATTAGTATTTTGTTGCAAAAATGAGTTAGGCACTAGGTAACCTTAACCATTCGAGCCCCAACCATTTTCTTTCATTTTCCTTACCGAACGTCAACCCTAGTTAGCCCCGTTGAGCTTAAACGTTTTTATCTTTCAATCACCCGAACCACCAAGTCACTTAACCAAAAAGCCTTCAACAAAACCCGTTTTCATTAAAGACATGTTTTTGGCTTATAAAAAAATTTGGTCCTTTACCGGCAAACCTTAAAGAACTGGAATGCATTCTTTTGATATCAATTTGCTTTGTTGCCTTCATCACGCAAAACCGGGACTTCCCCCGGAAATCCGAGAACAATTTTCAATCTCACGTTCGACGCAAGAAAGAAATGGCCAAAAAAGGAACAAGTTTTGCCATTTTGTGGGATTTCAAAAAGTGCTATAAAGAGAAAAGCAAAAAGATATGAAAGATGCCCGAACTGTGGAAATTGGTCCCACAATGGAAAATGCAAAAAGAATCAAACTGAATCTCAATACGAATACATAGAACTAATCCGATTGAGTGCTATTAGCTTCAACCCGAACGATCCTGAGAAAGGAAAGTTTTGTGTATTAGCGGGTAAAAGATGAAGTACGGTTCTTGAAAGCAAAATATGGTCTTGACAATCTGACCATAAACGAGTCCTCAAGTTACATATCCCTTCTAGCTTGAAGTCTTGTATAGGTAACCATTTATTGCTTTCCTTGTAGTTTATATTAGAAAATAAGCCAAGACCGTCGTCTTTAGCAATTAGCCACTTTTTCCAAATATTCCATACCCGAGCCCGAGCCAAGTTACAGCCCGTCAAAGACCTAATGATTTATGCAAGTAAATATCTAAGTAGACGGAGATTTGATCCCTTAACAAGCATATGATTTCACACGTATTCATACTAGGCAATTGAGTGTATTGGTCATACTTAATCTTTATTATGACTCCATATATTTAGCCGAGTGTGAGTGCATCTTGTGAGAAGTGTGGATTTTTACATGCTAATAATCTTTACTAACCAATCTATTGCTTGCTAGGATATCTTGTGACATATGCTTAGAATATTTATATTGGATGAAAATAATGTTTACTTGCGTATTTCTCGAAAGACATGTTATAATATGATTTATTTGGTTGGTTTTGATGGATTTGTCGTTTTAAGTGATTTTTGCTTGAGGACAAGCAAGTTCAAGTGTGGGGATGTTTGATGTGCTCCAAATTATACATAAAAATACTATCAAAAGCACATCAATTATTCTTTAATATCTTCCTTAAATGATGAAAATATACTTAAATGATAAATTGTTTTTCAGGTGTTTAAAATGGCAAGATGGACAAAAGAAGCATATTAGCAAGAAAGTAATCCGAGCTTTGGAGTCCAAGCATGGGGCCGTGCCTCATTAAGCATGCCCCCATGCTTTGCCAAAAACACACCCCCGTGTTAAATTAACACACCTCCGTGTTTGGACATCTGACAGGACAAAAAGTACTATCCCCCAAAAGTTGACACGGGTCGTGCCCCATGAGGCACGTGGCCATGCCCCACCTCCAACACGGGGTCGTGCCCTATTTAGAACGGGGCCATTCCCGACACAACCTGCATGTACGAGCCGACCAACTTTCGTAAGCATTGTACTGGCACGGGGTCATGCCTTTTGGGCATCGGGTCGTGCTTAAACACTCTAAAAAGCCTATAAATAGAAGCCTAAGTTCACCATTTTGGAAAGCTTTGGTGGAAGAGTTACTCTGTAGAATTCTATTGGGAATCAAGACTTCAAGGTCATTTGCATGCTTGGGAGGTGCATACAACACTTGGAAGAAGCTTGGGATCGTCTATACATCATCCATGTGGATTATCGGCTTGCTTGTTCCATTTCACCAATGATTACATATCTATCTTCTTTGTTATCTATTGTTATGTTCAAGCTCATTATGAGCTAAACTCTTTTTTATCATCCTAATCGGATGAAACTTATGTAATTTGTGATGAACCAATAGTGTAATAAATATTATGTTAATGTTATGGAGGTCTTGGGAAAACTATTGATGGGTAGCATCTACATTTGAATGGAAGTTATAAATTTATGGTTTGTGATTGTGATTGTCATACAAGGTTGAAAACCGTATGATTAACTTTCATTCGCGAAACCGGTCTTCATAATAAATCCATGGCTAATGAACTAGAAATGGTTATTAGAAATCATATAACTTTCGGATCATTTGTGGGTTCCCTTTTATTAGTTTGAGAAATCTTCAATAATTGTTATGGTTTTCTAAAATTAGTGGTATGTTAGAAAGGAACTTGATCAACTCTATTTTTAATATTAAGTTATATTTTCATAAATCATATGTCAATTAGGTCATAAAAGATTTACCTACATTACTAGGGCTTTGATCTAAGCAGTAAAACTCAACCTGACATGATCCTAGTCACTATGGCAGCAGGATAATGAGAAATCGCGCCAGCTAATCTTTATAAACATTAACATAATTACATTAATCCATATCTTTAAATCACACCACCATTCATCACAGTTACATAAGTGGAGTCTAATTAGGATGATAACTTTTATTTCCTGGTTTTAAATCCAAACCCTTCAAATCTTAGTTTACTTTATTTTTATCATTGTTTTTAACCCTAAAAATCTTTCCAATGCAACTTATCATTTTCTTTAACGAAAACCATTTCTGATAGTTACGTCAAGTTTGTTGAGTAGTCTAGGTGTGTCCACAGATTGATACTCGGTTCTTACCAACACTATATTACCACACGACAGTACACTTGCCTTTTGTGTGTGTGGTTTAGTACTTGTAATAACCAATTAAAACTGGATATGTGCGTAAAATATTTGTCAAAATATATATACTATCCTCACCCATCAGTGGTCAATATTGGTGGCCTGGAATGAAGAAAAACATAGCGACTTATGTAGCTAAGTGCCTTACATGTACGAAGGTTAAAGCCGAACATCAACGTCCAAGTGGATTACTTGAGAAACCCGAGATTCCTATGTGGAAGTGGTAACACATATCCATGGACTTCATAACCAATTACCTCATACCCCTCCTGGTCATGATAGCATATGGGTTATCGTCAACCGATTGACTAAGTCGGCACATTTTAAACCCATACATGACACTTACAAGACATCAAGGTTGGCTTGTGATGAAATTGTAAGTCGTCATAGGGTACCTCTACGCATCATATTCGACCGAGATGCTCGTTTCACTTCGCACTTTTGGTCATCTATGCAAGAACTCTTGGGTACTCAATTGGATCTAAGCACGGCTTACCATCCTCAAACTGATGGTCAAACCGAGCGAACCATCCAAACCTTAAAGGATTTGCTACGCCTTTGTGTCCTTGACTTTGGTGGTGATTGGGATACACATTTACCGCTCGCAGATTTTTCGTATAACAATAGTTACCACTCGAGTATCAAGATGGTACCATTCGAAGCACTTTATGGTCGTAAATGTCGTTCACCGATATTGGTGAAAACTTCATCACCGGTCCTGAACTTATACAAGAAACGACCGATAAAGTCTCTATAATCCACAAGAACCTTGAAGTGGCAAGAAATTGACAAAGAGATATGCCGATAAGAGACGCAAACCATTGGAGTTCCAAGTTAGGGATATGGTTCTTCTAAAGGTCTCACCGTGGAAAGGTGTTGTTCACTTTGAAAGAAAGGTAAACTGGCTCCAAGATTTGTAAGACCTTTTAAAATTCTGAAAAGGATCGGGTAAGTGGCATACAAATTGGAATTACCTTCCAACCTTAGTGGAGTTCATCCTGTTTTCCACATCTCAAATTTAAGAAAGTGCTTGGCTGACGAAAGTCTGCATGTTCCACTGGAAGACATCCAGATCGACGAGTCATTGCACTTTGTTGAGAAACCTGTTGAAATTATGGATCTCATTATGAAGAAGACTAGAACCACAACTACCACAATAGTCAAGGTTCGTTGAGAGAATAAGCGTGGAGCTGAGTTCACTTGGGAACGTGAAGAACATATGAAGAAGAAATACCCGCACTTGTTCGTATAGTTTCATTCTTATTTCGGGATGAAATTCTTTTAAGTTGGGGAGACTGTAACATCTTGTATTTTTTGTTAACTAAAATTTATCTTCGTTTATTCTTATATGGGTCATTGTTGTCGTTTATGAAACTTATGGGTTAATTACACTTATTTATTGGTTGTCTTTATTCTTTTTAGTTAGGTGTGCTTAATAATAAATTATAATAATATTACTAATAACAACAACAACAACAAAAATAATAATAATAATAATAATAATAATAATAACTAAGTTAATGGTAAGATAATAATAATAATGATTTATAAAACTTATTAAACTTAAGATGATTAAAACTTAAAGTAATTAAGTATAAGGGTTGTTTTGTCATTTTAGAAACTTCAAAGGAAGTTAATTACATAAAATAATAAAACTTGAAAACATTAGGGACTTAAGTGCAACATTTAAAAAAAAACAACACCCCCCCTGTCCTGTTTTCCCGGTCGTCGGTCGGCGAAGCTCCGGCGCGGCACTGGTGGACCCTGAGACCACCCGAAACGCTTAAAATCTTGACCCATTTAACCGTGATCGCTTCGCATGACCCGTTTCAAACTCTTAATGTGTTTTAATTGAAGTTTAAAGTTGGATAGGTGAACGTTTGAGCTCGGTAACCACTCACCATCAACCTTCGAACCGATCGGCAATTAAAACCTATTGATAACCTAATTAATTGGAACCTAAACAAATGTTTAACTAGTCCTGAACCTTTACCAAGCTCAATTTTATCTGAATCACATTTGATCATTCCAAACAACCACGCATTCATCGCGACCCACACCCGTTGTGTTCATCAACATTAGCTCGATCTTAGGTTGAATTGTTAGAGGGCTTTCAATCATCAAGATCCTTGGAAGCTTCATGTGTCACGAATTTGAATATCATCAACCATTGCATCGCGAAAAGTACGAGACTTTGGTCATGGCTATTCTTCAGGTTGTGACATCGAAATCAAACAATTACCGGGTAATTGAACATACATTAATACTCAAAATACATGGGGAATCAAAGCCCCATGTCTATTTCTGTAAACGTATTCGATTTGGTGTTTGATTTGGGATCAAGATCAAACTAGGGTTCATAGGATTTGGGGGAAATCTTATTAGTTGTGTTTTATAATTTAAAAATGATTACCTATCGCGGCTGAGGCCTTGGGTTTACTGGTAAGGGTGTGGGTAGTGTGGGTTTGGGGTCTCGGGTTCGAACCCGGGGACCCTCAATCCATTTTTTTAATGTTTTTGAAGTGTTTTAGATGTGTAAACTCTATCATTTTATTTAATTTAACCCCCTAAATATCAATTGAAGCCCTAGCTCCCGTTGAATCGTTAAACTCATTAGTACACTTAAGCTTATAATGTATATATTATTAGGTAACTTGTGAAGGATATACGTTGAAACGACGCCTATTATTATTCTTATTAGTCGTCCTACTTATACTTGTTTGCCATGTGAATTTTCTTGCCCCTTTTTATATTATTTCACACCATTTTGGGGTGAAACATGTTAAACTTATCAACTTACACTTGTGGCCCTTTTGATACTTGTAAAGCACTTGCAATTCATACTTTTATTTTGTCATGGTTATATATGTTATTGTAAGTCTTATGTGAGATACATATTATGTTGACAATCATTAATTATTGCTAGCCTAGCGACGTCATAGATCTATGGGCCTAACAAGCCTATTTGGTGCTAAAGCCAATGTATTTCCGGCTCCTGATGATGTTTGACTTGTTCATCATGGCAACCAAGTACACTTAGCCAATCATATAAACTTGTAATTAAGTCGAGGTATGATTGTAGCTATATGTGTTCTATAAATATGCCTAGCTCATAACCTATGACATGAATTGCTACTTGTAACCATTGATATATTATGTATATAAAACCCTTGAGAACTCACCTACTATATAGTTGACCTTTTATTTTTAACATGTTTCAGGAAACGCGCATGTTTGATGTCATCTTTTGAAGTTTGCTTAAATCTAGGATTTGGACCTAGAATAATGAATAAAAAGCTTTGGATCCTTTTTTTTATGTTTTGATTTATTCATGTTCAGACTTATGGTTGTATTTGCATTTGAAACTCATGATAATAATATTTACATTTAAAGATAATGTTATGTGGCAGTGAACAATCTTAACCCTCAAATCTCGACGATTTTGCCGTCAAGGTTGGGGTGTGACAGCTTGATTATATCTATAAAAATTTTCAAAGAATTAAACAAGTTGTGGAAAAGTTGAGAAATGCGCCCTTCCTTACCCTGATCTTTGTATCAAACTGTTTGAGGGGTGACCGCAACTGACATTCACAGTTAGGAGCCATCTTCAACAATTTCTCATCCAGCTAAAGGATTCTCTAAGCATGATTTGGATGATGTTCAGTGCGCTTAGATAGAAACAGAGCCCCAACATGTAAGTGAAGAATCCTCTGGCCAGTCAAGATGCAAGACAAGTACTAAAACTAGCAAAGAAGTTCATTGAAAAACAATAGATGGCGACTTAAGAGATGTTGGAAATGAAATTATCAATGTTGCGAAGATGTTGGTGGAAAAAATAATTTTGAGAATGAAATGGATGCATGCATGGATAAACTGGAAAAAATGAAATGAGGGGAGAATATCCGAGATACAAGACAACTCTTTTGCTATTCGGTGAAAGTGCTGATATTAGAAAAGTTTGGTTTCATCTTAAGTCGGTGAGTTGCGAGTCATGGTGAGAAATGTTGGGAGAAAGTTTGGATTATTCGGTTGACTTTTGTGTTTTGCGTATGACTTTTAAATGATTTATGTAAGACTTTAGTATAACTACTGTATGACTTGCATATAACTTTTGCATGATTAATGTATGACTTTCGTAAGACTTTAGTAAAATGTTTTGAATGACTTTTAACAGGTCAAATATGTATACGGATGGTGAAATTTATCTTTTTTATACTTTCATGGCATTCGATGAAGTTGGCCCGAAAAAGGACACGAGATGGTAGAATTGAAAGAATAAGAGATTATGATTCGGCTTTGACAAAGCATGCATATACACATGAATTACTACATGGATCTTCTACACAATATCAAGAAATGATGAGACTTTCATGAGAAGAATTTGTATTATTATGAAATCATTTTACACAACGAAATTGGTTGCAAGCTAGTAGGACAATAAGCAATGAAGAAAAGATGGCTATGTTCTTACATATTATACGGAATAATGAACGTTTTCGAGTGGTTAAATGACGATTTCAACACTGTAATCAAACAGTTCAAAATGTTTCCATGAGGTTCTGGTTGCAATGATGTGTTCTGCTAAAGAAATTGTTAGGACTGTTTAGGTACGGAGTACTAACTGATTATGCGCGTATACCAAATCAAATAGTACGGAATCCTATTTGATTGGCGATCCAATCAAGGAGAACACAGTTAAGATCAATCTAATGATTAATGAAATGTTATGAATGATTAGAACACGATCAACTGTGATCTATGAAGTTGGAACAGGTTTTCTTGAGTCTCTGGATGGCTAGGGTACGATTATGTGCGTAGGTATTCGAATTGTTAAGTTTTTCCACGAATTAGGTGGTATTTATAGGTTAGGGTTTTCCATTCGTACGACTGAACCATTAGCATGCTTTAGTCATGCGATTGAAGCATGCGATTGATCCATCCGCACGACTGAAGGTCCAGTCGTGCGACTGAGTCAATCTTATGTCTCAATCGTGCGACTGATCCAGTCTCCTGGTTCAATCGTGCGACTGGTCTATTAGTATAAAGTATCCATGCGTATGGTCCATTAGCATGGTCCATTTGCATGAGAACTTCACACGATTAAGTTTGAACATGTTCCTCAATCATTATTGACTAAGAATTTTGTAAACAACAACAAACCTATATAGTTAGTTCAATATGCGTTATCACACAATAACCAATGAAATATTAAACATTATATGCATCAACCACACATTGTATTTCATTCATACCCATTCAATTACATATATGTAAGACATGAAAGACATTTTACATTAAGCTCCTAAACTAGGTACACATGTATCTACAAACTTCCCCTTGGTCACTGTCTAACATTCTTTATCAGCTCTTCAAACTTCTTATACTTCTCCTCTCTTGTAGCTCCGGCATGTATCTCAAATGCAAAACAGAGCCTTATAACATTTTGAAACTAGAGGGCTTGTACAATGTCTTGTGAATCATAGAATAGTGGCCACTTGTACAAAGTATAAACATCATCAACAGACAAGTTAGTTAACCATATAGGGTCAAATACCCGGATAGTATCCATTTGGCTCTCCTTTTGTAGGACTATGACCGCTTCACCTGTTCTCCAATCGTGGTACCACCACTTGAAGTGTGGAGTGAAGTCTTGTGGCATTTCCCTTAGAGGGATTCTGGACATTGTGCGTGGAGGACTCCACTTCAGCACTATTTTAGGCTTTCCTGTAATGGGATCAACTTCAGACCGTCTGATGTACCTTGTCGGTTATTGAGGTCTGAAGTTTACCCACCTAGTATGGTGCTCTTTCCTCAATGCAGCCTCACCCAGTCTGACATTTTCTTTGGATTAGCATATAGCAATTTTAGGCGTGCCAGCTGGTTGAGCTCAAAACCAGGGAGAATCTTTAGATCGTGTGGGAATCTAAAGTACTCTGTGCCCTTTTCTCTCTTCACAACATACACATTCAAATCCTCAAAATAAGCCCATGCGATGATCTTGCCTGACACGTTTAAGTGTTTCTTGACTTTGTATAACTTGGTGTAGACATTGGGCTTCTCTGCAATACGCATGGCTCGGATCCCAGCAAAATAGGCCGCCCATTCAGCCTTTTTGATGTTGACATCAGCGTCTAAGGCTTGGGCTTGACCCTCATTCTTCTTGGACTCTTTCTCCATCCGATCCAGCTTTTCAAATGTATCACTGATGAGAGTATCACCCAAATTGAGGACTACATTTTCCTCTCTATCAACATACTCTGGATAATGATCAGCGGTGATGTCCTCGATCTCGATTTCATCTATGTCATTAAGCTCATCGTCACTTGTAACTTCAAAAGTAGGAGCGTCCTTGACAATCTCGTCCGGGTTGAGCTGAAACATCTCAGCAAGTTGTTCATTAGTAAGGTCATGAATGATTTCTCCTTCTTCAGGAGTATAGCTTACAGACCTTCTGACTATCCCTTGCAATCAAGATCATTGTAAGTTGAGACTTGATTTGCTGAAGGGAGTAACGTCATACTCATCTTGCTGAGATGATTGATCTACTTGCTTTAAACATGTAACACATCAATTGTTAGTAATTAATCAAGACAATCACACATTTGATAAAGATATATAAACATTAATTACATAATATTATACATGATTCAAGTACAAAAGTTTTCAAATACATAAATATCTAACCATTACTTTTGCCCTGAATAGCAGGCGCGTCAGTAGGTGGGGCAGAAGATGAAGCTCCTTGGTCTTGATTTCTCTTGGTGCGTCTCTCTTGACCCTGGACTGAGGTAGATGCAGCTACATCTCCTTCTTCATCATCATCATCATCATTCTGCCTTTCCCTTGTCTCTACATCATCACTGGCCTCATCATCATCACTATCATCATCTTCATCATCATCATCACCATCATCTTTTCTCTTATCTTAAGTGGCTCATCCTTTGATCCCTTGAGCTTGAGCATGATGGTCTTGTTAGATGCTTCCAACTCCCCAATCCTCTTAGCTGATTGGTCATTTTGCTCCTTAAGTTGGACAATTTGCTAAGCTTGCTATGAGATCTACTGTGCTTGGTAGCATTTAGCTTCACAAGCTGACGTAGTTGGCAGCCTTCTCTTCATTAGTAGCTAACAGCTTTAGCACCATACGGTTGAATACTGACAGCTGTTCCTCTACCCCAATGGGGGGTAGAGATTGTCTTGTAGTGGATTTCGGGTGGGATGACGGTCCGGCTTGGTGGCTGGTGGTGGTACTGGTGGCAGTGGTGAATATGGGTGGTGGTATATGAGTGGGTGGTGAAGGGTAGGCTGTAGTGGTGGTGGATGGGAGTGTGGTAGTGATAGTGGTATGGTAGTGGTGGTTGTGTGGTAGTTATTGTAGATGTGGATGTGGTGGTGGTGGTTGTAGTGGTGGTGGCTGTGACAGTAGTGGAGGTCAATGTAAATCTCTGCCTCTTCCCCTTTTTACCATAGGGTGAGCCATTCTCTTCCTCCTCAAGCCCTTAGACATAGTGGCTCCCCTTGGCTGATGGGTGAGTCTGGGGTGTAAGATGGATCAATAGTAGCCTCCCCAGACTCACCCTAGCGTCCACCTACCGCCCTGATCCCTCGCTCGGTGGCAACCACCCTGCTGGCCACCGTCCGAACTAATGGTTCCTCGTCATCCTCCTCCTCCTCATCAGGACAGAAGTCCTGATGGAATCCTGCCGTATCCACTCCTCCATGAGTGGATGGTGGAGGTGTAACTTCTGTGGTAGTGGCCCTAGATTGGGTGGGGACAGTGTCTCCACCATCACCACTATCATCATCAGAGTCATCAGATGGTAGAGCAATCTGCTCAACGTCCGAGTCACTATTATCATGGTGCCACTTCCTCCTTGTCAGCACCACGTAATCATCCTGGGCCAGATGCCCAAATAACCTACTTACAGGGGGCTTCACCTACTTGCCCCTGAAAACCTTCATCCTCCCAAGGGTGGTGTCATCCATGACCTCGAGAAGACTGCATCATGACTCTTCTTAGGCAGTAGAGGAAGCTTCTCATCTATAATCAGCTATAAGAACCAAGGGTACATACAAAAGCCCTCTTTCCCTTTAGCCTATAGGTTCTCAATCATGTATGCAAAGATCTTTTGGAGAAGTTGAAGGGGTTGTTTAATACTAGTGCCACGTAGGCCTTCTGGATTTGGTCAGAGAGGTCATCGAATTCACCCCTCCTTGATGCAATGCACTTGAGAATGACGTGTGCTAAGTACTTCAGCTAGGGACATAGGTTGTTTTTGTTCAACACCCCTACGCTGATATCCCTACGGTACTTCATCCTGAGGAAGCATCCCCAAAGAGTTAAGGGGTTAACCAGTTGGTGGAGCAGCATCATCACCCAAATCCAGAACTCGTAGGAGGTCTGCTGCTGTTACCTCTATCTCATGCCCAAAAATGGTGTTTGCGTATACAGTAAGGCTCAGTGGATCGGTCGACTGATGCACTTCCCAAAAGGCCTGCTATATAGACCGGTAGGGTGTGCATGGTGCAAATATAGCCTTGTAGATCCTTCATCTCCTCAGAAACGCAATGATATCAGCAAAATCTGTAGCATTCCTGGTAGTGGCATCCAGATGAGCACAATGTTGTGCTTTGTGTTGATGATCCACTTCTCTGCCATGTTTATGTAACACAATACACATAAACATGAATTTGTCCATAACAGAAACTGTTGACCTTAAACTATATTGAATCACTCTGTTTCAATCATGCGATTGAACCATACGACTGAGTTCAGTCGGGTGACTGAGTATGCGACTGACTTCAATTGGGCGACTAAGCTTGCGTCTGAGTTCAATCGAGCGACTAAGCATTCAGCTAAGTTCAATCGGGTGATTGTGCTCATACGCCTAGTTCATTCAGCCGATTGTGTCATTCGCCCAATTCAATTGTGCAATTGAAGTTCATTCAGAGTGACCAGTCGTATACGTCTCTGTACGACACTTTAACCCTGAATCTAGGTAAAAAACTTGAAGCTAAACATTGTGGTTAGGTTCTTAAGACTCGCAGGAACCCTATTGCTGCAGTATGTCTTTAATTTTAACCAGTTTTCACGTTTATACGATCTGTTTGTTGGTTATTACTCATTTCTTGATTTTAAACACTTAGGGCTGTTAGGGTTTATTTTCGTCACGCATTTCGTGCGATTTGGGTTGGTAATTACCTGCAGATGATGTAACAACTCGTCACTAAACCACTGGTGAAGAGAAATCGATTTAATCAAATTTGGCAGAGTGTAGCTACGTTCGGGCGATTTTAGGGCGATTGAGGGGTGATGAAAATATGCAACCGACTTTAGCCCTATTTATACTGAGTTTGCCTTCAATCGGGCGACTGGATCCATTCACACTCTTCATTCGTGCGATTGGAGCTTAGTCGTACGATTGGCTCTATCGGTCACCTTCAGTCGCCCGACTAGGTTTCAGTTGTGCGACTGACTCATTCGGTCACCTCCATTTGTGCGAGTGGTTCATTCTGATGATCCAATCGTGCGAATGGGTCATACTCATGCCCATTCATGTGATGACTCTGACTTGTTATTTGACATTACACACTTAAAACCTTTTACTATGCATATGACATTTTGACCATTTATCATCTCAGACATGACCATCTTAACTTAGAAAACTGTTGATCACCTCAGACGTGATCTGTTTGACAACAAGAACTTTGTCACCTCAGACGTGACCCTTTTACATTTAAAAACCCCATTGGTCACCTCAGACGTGACCTTTTAATGAGTGATTCCCATATTGACTTCCAATGCGTATTCCGACATTTACCTACTAAATTACGGAAATTAATAGAATTAAACAACTATACATAAACAAGCTAAAAACACATATTTGTATTTTTGCGTGAGGTTAAACTCCTATATAAGTATCTACCAGATTTTTCTTCCTGGACAGTATAGTGCAAGTTACTTTGATTATAACTGGAACGATTCATTATGGAATCATAACAGGTTTATCAATCAATTTTGACAGTTTACCAAAATCTTTAAACACCCTTGGTGATAATTTAAGGTTTAATTATTTCAAAAGCATTTGTGGATCCCATCTTATTGGTAATCACGTTCCCATAGATTTTTTTGAGCGTTCTACGGGTAGTATTCAAGAGAAACTATTCTAGAGAGTTCACAGAATCTAAGCCTTATTTCATTGCCAACCGCACATGAGAGAGGCGCAAACCCACAATGAATTCGAGAATATTTTAGGTTAGCTTATCCTCAGGTCATGTCCAGCCAAGAGGCACCCAAACCTATCTTCTGTTTGAGCAATTATATTCTTTTTTGCAAACGAATGTGCCTTCTTTTAATTTGTTTTGGCGTTTGAGAGGAGAGACAGGGTCCAGCATGTGCCTTGATGCTCCGCTATCACTACCAAGTATTTGTATTAGCACTATAGCGAACACCCTGCACATACAAAGGATTGATGTTTTAGGTTAGACCCAATGCCTTAACTAGCTTTGGGTGACCCATCACACATCATAATTCGACCCTTGTCCATTTGAGGGTGAAGGGCAGAGCATCTTCTTCTTGTTCCTCATTTTCAACATGTGACTTGAATTTGTCTTTCCATAAGCCAGTTTTGTGTAGGCCTGTTTGTGATAAACACACGACTGGCTGCTGGTTTTTGAACTTATGTTCACTAGTCCTTTTTGGCGGAGTAATAGAGCTGTTAGGATCAGTGATCTATGTTTGATTGATTGAAGAGTATTGCAGCGGAATTCAAACAATGAATTAGTCGATTCACAGAACAAAACGATATTCAATGAAGAACAAAGACGGTTATAGAGAGAGAGAATATCTGCAAATATATTTCATTCAATATTCGCTTTCGTGGTAACAGAATGTCACAATTAAGATTAGGTCGACACCTCTTATATAAGAGATGTGACGTCTGCTGATGTCACTTGATAGTGACATCTAACAGATTTATTACAACTGAAACACAACTACTGAAGATGTCAAAACAGCTGACATCTTCTTACAAAAGTTCTAAGTGTTATCATTGTTATAACTACTGAAATATAAAACTACTGAAACTACAACGACTGAAGAACAAGCTCTTCAGTCGTTTTACAAAACTACTGAAACTAGAAATATAAAACTACTGATATCACAACTACTGAAGAAGTACTCTTCAGCAGTTGTGACAAACTACTGAGGCTTCAGTACTTGATCTTCAGACTTTGACCTTCAGATGTTTCATCAGCTGATGACTTCAGTAGATATCATCAGCTGATGTCTTCAGTCTTTGTCTTCAGACTTTGTACATCAGTTGTTGATCTTCAGCACTTGTAAACTCTTCAGCTGTTGTACTTCAGTACTTTGGTCTTTCAGCTTCAGCACTTGTGTTCTTCAGCTGTTCAGCTTCAGTACTTGTGTTCTTCAGCTGTTCAGCTTCAGTACTTGTGTTCTTCAGCTGTTGTACTTCAGCACTTTAGTTCTTCAGCTGTTGAAGTCTTCAGCACTTGATCTTCAGCTGTTGAAGTCTTCAGCACTTGTCAAACTGCTGATGAAGCTTTCAGCAGTTGTTGTGATACCATGTGGGACTTAGAGGTTTTCTGATCTTGGCTCATTGGTTCTTTTGGTCCAACAAACTCCCCCTGAACCAATGCAGCCAAAACCTCTAATTATTTATTATCCCACTTATTGTTGGCAAAATGTTGGTCTTTTTCCTTCTTGATCAGTAGAGAAGATGACCCATGTAAGCTCCGGCCTGGGAAGAAATCTCAGATATTTGTTTGGCAAGGTATTAATGGGAACTCTGTTTTGGGGAACTGGACACAGAGTTGTTATCCCATTCATGAGATTTACTTCCCCATAATGAGTCTGTATGACTCTCGAACATAGGCCTCAAGGAGAACAACTTGTTCCTCCTTGAGAGTTCTTCTACTCCTCCTTCGAAGAAGAACTCTGGACCATAGTACTCAGATAAGTACTTCATGGTCCTGCCATTTTTCAGCTCCACTGTAGTTACCTCCCTATAGACAAATTCATCAGGATGGGCCTTCAAGGAGTAACTGGAGCTCATTCTTCTGGATGTCTTCAAGCTTTTTATATAACAACCCCTTTTTAATCATCTTGTTTTCTAGTAAGGCTTGAGGGTCATCTTTGCTTGATGAGCTTTCTTGAATTCATCAATGATTTCCCAGGGTGTGACTACAATGGCCAACATGATGGTAGAATCTATTGTTTTTTCTAACCTGGCCATTGTATCTGTGTGGAATAGTTCTTTTATGGATTCTAGAACTCACCCTGGGGTCTGGCCATACTCTCACTCTCTCCTTCTGATACTGAAAAGTGTGCCTGAGAGTGTACAGCCTCTGAGCATGCCCTTTCATGGCTTGATAGATGATGACTGAGGAAATTCCTTGTCAACCATCTTCAGTAGTTGCTCATCATGCTGTTTCTGCTGTTCTTCATCTTCTATCTTGACTCTGACCATTTCCCTTTGAGAGTCAGGTGTGATCATGGGTTGACTTCTGGGTTTTGGTAGCTTTAGAACAGCAGAGAGTGGCAGACTATCATCTTCATCCTCTTCTTCTTCTTCTTCTTCCATCCTCAGCACCCTTCTCCTCCTTCTAGGTGCATCACTGGATGATGGTTGGGTTGGTAAAGGAATTGGTTTTGAAGAAGAGGATGTTTGGATTTTGGCTTAGAGATTGGTTTGGAGATTTGAGGGGTAGGCTGTGTTTGAGTGGGTGGAAGGGAAGGTTGATCCAGCATCTTTGTAGTAAGTTTCGCCTTTGTAAGTTTAGCCATTTCCAACCTTTTACCAGCCCCAGCCTCATCAAGGGCTTCACAATAATCCCCTTGTGAATTGCTCAGACAGACAGATTCTGGTGGCTATAGCCAGAATACTGTCCCTGGTCCACGCGCGAATCTCCATTAAAGATCTTCCTAAGTATTTTGCAATGAAGCGGATCATGATCTCCAATCTCTCTTTAAGAGCATCATACCCAGCCCATCGGGTTTGAATCTCTTGCACTTCCAACCTTCTGATCTCACTATCCAATGTGGCTGTATCAAACCCTTGCCTGAAGAGTTGTTCAATTATTTTATCCATGGATCGGCTGTGTGTAGTATCAGCTTCTTTTACCAGCTCTTCCAAGGATTTGTCTTCAGCAGTATGATCATCAGCACTTTTCTTTCGCTTGTAAGTGAGCAGTGGTTGCTTTTCTTTCTCCTCCTCTTGGGCTTGCTTCTCTTCCTTCTCTTCCTCTGTTCTTTTCCTCTCTTTTCTTTCATTCACTGCAGTACTCTCCCCCTTTTTGGATGCATTGGAGGAAGGGTTTGTACCGCAGAAAGTGTCTTTTGCACAGCAGCATCAATCAAGGTTGTAAAGTTGAGGAAAGCCTCTCATCAATGGCTTTAGTCACAATATCAGTGATTATGGGTGTGATGAGAGGGAGGGAATTTTGAAGTACAGCACCTATTTGCTCAGGAGGGTTCTGTTCCTGAGAAATAGGCCTGAAGCAGAGGCAGGTGGTTGAGTTTGGAGTGGCTCAGTGTTTGGGAACCTTCAACTGAAGGTGCCATCTGTGGGTTGGTGGAGGCAGATGGTCTTTCTCCTTGTGAGAGTTGGTCAAGTAGGTTTTGCAGCCTACTGACTTTCTCTTCAAGGATTGTGTTCTGGGCAAGAACATCGTAGAAAAAGCCCAGGTCATCATCAGCCGAAGCTGAATCATCTGACCTCCTGCTTGGAGCAGGATTTACATGCACTGGGTGTAGACCAGTTGCATGTGCCCCTTTTTCTTGGTACTGGGGACTTCCAGCCTCAGGACAATGTCCATCATCAGCTGTTGCCTCTAGTGAGGTCTTAGCAATGTTACCAGCCTCATTCTGATCATGTGCTGATTCAGAAGAGGTGGCAGCCTCACTAGATATTCTAATCTCCTTATCTACACCAGGATAGAAGTGGTAAACCCCTGTGCTGTGGGTTCTCAATGCACTGTGTTCCTCCCCCTCAATTGTAGAGGTGTTCCCAGTAGTAAGTGGTTTCTGGGGAGGGGGTGAGGAGTGCAGTTGAGTCAGCACTTGTGCAACTATTAAAGTTGGGCTGTGGGGGCGGTTGTATGGGGTGAAGGGATAGAAGCAGTGTGCACCTGGGGAGGTTGGTGCTCTTCAATGGCAATCCCTCAAGTGAGGAAGATCCCAGATGTGTAGGTACCCCTTTTGTGGTTGCTGCAGGCTCCTGTTGAGAGGAATCCTGAGCGGCTATGGCTGGAAGAGTCCTTATATCCACTAGGGGGTTTGGACCAGTGGATATCTCCTGCGTTTGTGTTGCAGGGGCATCCTCAGGGGACTCAATTCCCTGAGTAGCCGTTTTGGGTTTCTTTTTGGTGGGTTTGGTGGGGACTTTTGATTTGGAGGTGGTGGCTGTGGGTTCCAGCTGCGTGGGTTTGCGCAGCTTGGCAGCCAATTTGAGTGTCTGGTCAGAGTTGTGCCGGGAGTATACTTCCGGCAGAACAGCCGTAGCAGGGACTCCCAAGCCAACAAGTCCCTCAGCATTAAGCTGGTTTGTAATGATGGCCATTATGAACCGTGGATATAGTATCCAACGGTTAGCAGTTAGTTTTTGAGCCATATCCTTGAGCTCCGAAAATATTATTTCTGAAAAGTTTAACGGTTGTTGCTCAAGAATAGAATACATTACCTGCTGCCACTTTGTCGACATTTGATCCCAAGACGAAGTCTTAGGAGCCAAACATACATTCACCATGTGAAAAATTAGGCGTTCGGCGTCATGGAAGTTTTCTTCATGATAGTGGAGGCACTGAGATTGCCTTGATATCCATGTTGGGCAAAGGATAGATCTGTGGTGCCCTTGGGATATCCAGCAGGAGATAGCATCATCCAGATGAAGAATTTGGCGGATTATTGCAGGAGTGATGACCACTTCTTTGTTGTTGACGACCGACTGGAGAGATGGTGTGTTGTTCTCCCCAGTGGTAATAGTAACGTTCATCCAAAACTGTTGGAGGGATTCGGCATGTAGAATGGGATTCAGAAGAAATGCCGTTTTGTATTGGGACTGAACCATAAGATCGATAGCAGTATCGAACTTAGCCCAGACAGCGATTTAGTAAGGTAGGCAACACAGTTGTGTCGCGGTTTAATTTGCATGGACGCCATTGAGAAGAGAGAAGTTTTGGAGAGGAACGTTAGGTTTGAAGAAGATGAAGCATTGAAGGATTAGGTCAGGGATATTTATAGGGTACGGGTAAGAAAACGACTGAAGGATGTGGTGTTAGTCATCAGTAGTTTTAAACGACTGTTGACATGGTATTATCCTTTCAGACGTTGAAACAGCTGAAGTCGTGGTGTTAGGCATCAGAAGTTAGAAAACTACTGAAGACCGTGGTTTTGACTTCAGATGATTGAAACAACTGAGGACTTGGTGTTTGTCATCAGTAGTTGTGAAACTACTGAAGACAGTGGTTTTGTCATCAGCTGTTGTAAACAACTGAAGACTTGGTATTAGTCATCAGTAGTTATAAAACTACTGAAGACATGGTTTTGCTTCAGTTGTTTAGAATGAAACAGCAGTTGTTGAAACAACTGAAGAGAAGTTCTCTTCAGTAGTTGTCGTCAATTCATAGCCTTTCAGCTGTTTCATGCTGTCCTCAACACTTACTCATCAGACTTTGCATCTGATTTTCAGGTGTTTCATAGGACATCAGTACTTATCTGTTTTCTACTGATTTCACTTCAGTAGTTTTAACTACATCAGTAGTTTGGAACAGATAAAGTACTTCAGTACTTGTGAGGCATTTAGCCATCAGTAGTTATAAAAACTACTGAAGGGAAAAGGACTCATCAGTACTTATATGTGACATGGGTACCAATGATCACCAGTAATTACTACTGAAATCATCAGTAGTTGTCACTTATTCTAGCTGCAGCATACCAAGCCTTAACACAAGTTTTTGGAAAGTAGAACTATCCAAAGGCTTAGTAAAAATATCTGCAAGCTCATCAGCACTAGGCACAAACTTAGGATCAATCAGACCTTTTTCAAAACAATCCCGAATAAAGATGTCTGATCTCTATATGTTTGGTCCTAGAGTGCTGGACTGGATTTTTGACAATACACAGAGCTGAAGCACTATCCATTAACAATGGAGTCTTAGTCTCTGTAATGCCATAATCCAGAAGTTGGTCTGAAGCCAGAGTACCTGAGAGGTGCAACTTGCAGCAGCAATGTACTCGGCCTCAGCAGTTGATGTAGCAACAGATGTTTGTTTCTTACTCTGCCAAGAAATCAAACAGTTGCCTAGGAATTGACAACCACCAGAAGTTGACTTTCTAGTTAACTTGCACCCTGCATAGTCACTATCTGAAAAAGCAACTAATTTGCAAGAGTGTCCAGTGGAATACCATAAACCCAGAGATTGTGTACCTTGCAAATATCTAAAGATTCTCTTGACTGCAATCAAATGAGACTCTTTAGGAGCAGCCTGAAATCTAGCACAAACACATGTAGCAAACATAATATCTGGTCTAGAAGCTGTTAGATACATCAAGGACCCAATCATACATCTGTAAAGCGTTTCATCAACAGCTTTACCTTTCTGATCAGCATCCAGTTGTGTGGTGTTGCACATGGGAGTAGAACAGGGCTTACAGTTTTGTAAATCAAACTTATTCAAAAGATCTTTTGTATATTTTGACTGATGAATAAAGGTTCCATCAGCCTTTTGTTTGATTTGCAAGCCTAGAAAGAACTGTAATTCTCCCATTGCACTCATTTCAAACCTCTTTTTCATTAATGTTGTAAAATCATCACACAACTGGGGATCAGAGGATGCAAAAATAATATCATCAACATAAATCTGAACAAGTAGCTTATGCTGATCCACCTTCTTAATAAACAAGTTTTATCAATGGAGCCTCTAGTGAAATTATTCTTAAGAAGAAAAGTAGAGAGTGTCTCATACCAGGCTCTAGGAGCTTGTTTCAACCCATAAAGAGCCTTATCAAGTTTGTACACCCATTCAGGATGTTTATTATCCTCAAAGCCTGGTGGTTGACACACATAAACTTCTTCCTTTATTTTACCATATAAAATGCACTTTTAACATCCATTTGAAAAACTTTAAGATTGTGGAATGCAGCATAGGCTAAGAACAATCTGATTGCCTCTAGTCTGGCTACAGGGCAAAGGTTTCATCATAGTCAATACCTTCTTCTTGTGAAAACCCCTGTACAACCAGTCTAGGCTTGTTCCTAACAATAAGCCCATTTTCATCGGTTTTATTCCTAAACACCCATTTAGTGCCTATTGCACACTTACCTGGGGGAAGAGGAACAAGTTCCCACACTTGCTGTTTCTTGAACTGAAGTAGCTCAAGCTGCATAGCTTCAACCCATCCATTGTCTCTCAAAGCAACATGGTAGTTCTTTGGCTCTAGCTGACTGATGAAGAGCATAGAAGCAGAAGTTAGACAATTGACTTCTGGTTGAAACACCAGCATTGATATCACCAATAATCTGAGACATGGGGTGATTCTTCAGTTCTTGATAAACAATGAGATCTGTGCAAGTGTTTGTAGAACCTTCAGCAGCAGCAGATGTTGATGTAGACTCTTGAAACCAAGAATTTGATGGTAACTCAAAAGATGTAGAGGAAACAGAGATCTCATCAGCATTTGTTGTGGATGGAACTGCTGAAGCTACAGGAACATCAAGTTTAGCAGACACAGGCAGTTGGTCACTAAACTTGAATAGGTGAGTATTGATATTATCATCATCATCATCAATACCACCAGGTGGAAGACATGCTGCAGAAGATGATTGAGCCACAGGATCTGCAACAGCTGGAGGTTGATAAGGAACATATTGCAGTATGTCCAAATCAAACAACTCCACAGGGTTTTGTGGAATCTTGTCCAAAGGAGATTCATTAAACTTCACATGCAAGTCTCTTCAACTATCTTTGTTCTGCAGTTGAAGACTCTGTATGCCTTGCAAGTAGATGAATAACCAACAAAATACCCAGCATCCACCTTAGGATCAAATTTATGGAGTTGATCCTTTGTGTTGAGAATAAAACAGGGACATCCAAATGCTTTGAAAAATGAAATCAGAGGAGCCAAATGATGGAGAACTTCATATGGAGTCTTCATCAACCTCTGATTTACTAAAACTCTATTCTGCACATAGCAAGCTGTGTTGACAGCTTCAGCCCAAAAGGTCAGTGGCAAACCAGAGTCAGCCAGCATGGACCTTGCAGCTTCAATGAGGGTCCTGTTCTTTCTCTCCACTACTCCATTTTGTTCTGGAGTCCTTGGGATGCTAAACTGCCTTTTGATTCCCTTTGAGAGATAGAATTCATCAAGTGTATGATTCCTGAATTCAGTTCCATTATCACTCCTGATACACTTGACTGGAAGGGAATACTGCTTCTCAATATACAACACAAAGTTAATAACCTTCTGAGCAACCTCATCCTTTGAATGTAGAAAGAAAGTCCATACAAATCTGGAGTAATCATCCACAATTACCAGACAGTATTTCTTCTTGCCATGCTCATCACTCTCACAGGACCAAATAGATCCATATGCAGTAATTGCAAGCAGGCAGTGGACTTAGGCTCTTCAATAGGAGGGAATGAGACTTTGTGTTGTTTTCCTTTTAAACAAGCAGTGCAGGTTTCATCACAGTGGAACTCCTTTATTGGTAAGCCTCTGACTAAACTATTGTGGATAAGCTGATTCATGTTTTTGAAATTAACATGACCCAGCCTTCTGTGCCACAGTTTAGATTCTTGAGAAGAGGCTTTGGAAAATAGGCAAGGATTGCCTTTGAGATCTATTTTCTTGGAAAGATCTAAGGCATACACTCTTCCTGTCCTGTTGGCTCTCAGGAGAGTGTGATCATCCAACACCTTGTCAATCAAGTGCAAAACTTTGGATGACAGAATCCTACAGTTCTGACTGGTGAAAAGAGCAACATGGCCTTTATCACACATTTGACTGACACTCAAGAGATTGTACTTGAGATTTTCCACATGATTAACATCATCAAATTTGATTTCTCCATTGGAGACAAAGCCATTACCAATGATGTAACCCCTAGCATCATTGCCAAAAGAAACAAATCCCTTCTTTCCTTGAGAGTAGTCATGAAGAAGAGAGCTGTTCCCAGTCATGTGCATAGATCCCCCACTGTCTACATACCAGATGCTACTTTGGCATGTTGGAGAACCCTGCAAAAATAAACAATCAGTTAGTTTTAGAGACCCAAACCTTTTTGGTTTTGGGCCTGGTCTCATCAATAGATGGTAAACTAACAGGTTTATTTGAAACAACAGCCTGAGAGGAAGAAGATGGTGAAGAAGAGGAATCCTTTGGCTTGGATCTCCTTTTCTGTGGTTTCAACATAGGAGCATCTAGTTGGTTAACTCTACCCAACAGATGTTGAACCATCATAACCAGCTGTGTCTGATTTTGTGATAAAGCTTTCAGCTCATCAGACACATTGCCAGTGGAGTTTGATAAGTTCCTATGTTGCACCTTCTTCTTCTGAGCACTCTCAGCTGTCACCTGTTTAACCCCTTCCTTTTTGGATTTCTTTGAGGACTTAAGGGTTACAGGATTTGATGTTGCTGATACAAATGTGGTCTCAAACTCAGTTTTCATTTTTACCATTTTCTCTTTAATTTCTTCTTTTTGTTTGAGTTTGGAACCTCTTTTGTACCAGCAATCATCTGTAAGATGATTGAACAAACCACATACTTCACATGGTTTCTTCTTCATCTTAGGTTGATCATCAACTAAAGAGGGTGAAGCAACTGAGACTTGCTCTTCAATGCTTTGGAAGCATTGTTTGCTTTCTTGACTGCCTCTTTAGTAGTCTTCAAACTCTTTCTACTGACAGTTTTCTTCTCTTCAGTACTGACAGCAGTTGGAGTTTGAACTTCAGGTGTTAAATCCTGCTCTCTAGTCCTTTCAGGACTTTCAGAATTAACTCCTGAGTTGATCAACTCATTGATCATGTGAGTGTCAGCATTTGAACCATCAACATCAGCTGATAGGTTCAGAGAGGGCTTGATGCTGACTTCTACTTCTGATTGTGCTGTATCAGAAAGTAGATCACATGATGATGATGGATTGGTTATCACTCTCACCATCAGATTCTACCTCTGCTCTTGGAGTAAAATCTGTAGGTGGAGCAGTGTGATTGTAACCAATGCCAAACTTCACATTGGAAGCAGATTGCTTACTAAGAAGCATTTCAAAACCTTTGCATGATTGTACCCATCTATCACACTCTACCTGGGTAACTGCAAGGGTTTCTTTGAGATCTTTATACTTCTCTAGAAGTATCTCTTCCCTAGCCTTATCATCAGTTATTTGGCATTTCAGTTTGTAAATCTCATCATTTTTATCATTAAGCACAGACTCAAATTCAGCTTTGTTTTTGGAAATTATTTGTTCTAGCTCAATGTTCTTGTTGATTAAAGCTACATTTGCTTCTCTAATAGATGCAAATGCTGCTATGCATGTGTCAGAACATAATTTGGCTTTTGCCTCAGAGGATACCTGTGATACCTTTGGTGTAGAGGCATTAGATGAAGTATCAGCAGAATCCAAAGCCATAAGAGCTAGATTTCCAAATGGACTTCACCACCATGTTGACCAGCACCTGAGAACAGTTGTTCATGACCAGACATGTCATCTGGTAAACTGCTCCAGTCAACAACTCCTGGGGTGAAGAAGCTGTGTTGTTGAGGTTGAGTTTGTTGATGAGATTGGGAAGGCTGTGGTTCAGGCAATGCTTGTGGTTGTTGTGCAATTGGAGCTTGAACAGAATTTGGTTGAGGCACATAATAGCAGGGATAAGGATATGACATTTGACCCTGGGGAACAAGTATGCAGGAGATCTAGGATGTGAATAATGACCAGAACCAGCAGGATGTTGCCCTCTGTTTTGTGGACTAGTACTAGGAAAAGTCACAAAGGGTGCAGAAGAGTTAGATCCAGTTGATCTACACTCTCTTGCAAAGTGTCCTAGCCTTTGGCATTTGTGACACCTCAACTTACTCTTGTCAAAACCAACTTTGGTTTTGCCAGAGAGTCCAGGAAATTTCCTGCCAGTTCTCTTGTAGAACTTCTGAGATCTGATATTAATCAGTGCCATCTGGCTCAGAATATCCATCTCTTCTAGATCATCATCAGCTATTCCTTTCAGATCATCCATGATGAAGCATAAATTGTCACTATTACTGCCAGAATGACTCTCAATACCAACAAATGCATGATCAGAACTATTTGAAGAGAAATCTATATGCTCATCATAATTGCTTTCAGATGCAGCATATTCTGACTCATGACCAACCAAGGCAGTATTGCCTGGTACAAAGTCATCAGTGAGCTTTCCTGATGAGGACAGTTTCCTCTTCTGCTCTATCTCTCTTTCAAATGTAAGCAGTTTCCCATGAAGTTGGGTGAGAGATAGGCCTTCTAGATTTGCACTGGAGCGTAGGACAATAGTGTATGTGTCCCATCTCTCAGGCAGTGATCTGAGGAATCTGTTGTTCATCTGGCTATTGGTGTATTCCTGTTTCACCATTTTCAGCTCAGATATCAAGCAGGAAAGCGCTCAAACTGTTGAGTCAGTGTCTCACCCTTTCTATGAGAGAATGTCTCATATTGTTGGGCAAGGATCTCTCTATTGTTTGCTAAGACCTCATCAGTGCCACCGAATTGTTCCTTCAGGGCATTCCAGAGATCATGAGCAGTTTCATGATGCATAAGCCCTGAATAGATTTCATTAGGCAGTGCCATGGCCAGAATTCCATGGGCTTTAGCATCAATCTCAAATAGTTTCCGATCTTCATCAGAGTATTGTTCCTTCTTCTTCGGAACCATTTGATTGGTTTCCGGATTGTTCACCATAGGCTTATGTGGTCCATGTACCACAGATGTCCAACAACCTGAACTGTTAACAGACAGGTGATGAAGCATTCTTCGTTGCCATATGTTATACTCGGTCCTAACCAGCATCGGAGGCTTGGTTGAGGAACCGGTATTGTGAGGATCATTAGAAGGAGTCGTCATCTCGGATTCAATCAAATTCGGTTAAGCTAAAACAGATTTAGAACAAAACGCAACAACCAATTGAACCAGAAGATCTCAAATAAATGAACGAAAGCGGCAGAAATTCAATAATCTATAACCAGTTCTTGCAAATACGCTAATTCAATCAAACACAGATATCAATTAGCAGTTTCAATGATCAATTGTTAGATCGATCAATGATTAACCTTGCTCTGATACCACTTGTTAGGATCAGTGATCTATGTTTGATTGATTGACGAGTATTGCAGCGGAATTCAAACAATGAATTAGTCGATTCACAAGAACAAAACGATATTCAATGAAGAACAAAGACGGTTATAGAGAGAGAGAATATCTGCAAATATATTTCATTCAATATTCGCTTTCGTGGTAACAGAATGTCACAATTATGATTAGGTCGACACCTCTTATATAAGAGATGTGACGTCTGCTGATGTCACTTGATAGTGACATCTAACAGATTTATTACAACTGAAACACAACTACTGAAGATGTCAAAACAGCTGACATCTTCTTACAAAAGTTCTAAGTGTTATCAGTTGTTATAACTACTGAAATATAAAACTACTGAAACTACAACGACTGAAGAACAAGCTCTTCAGTCGTTTTACAAAACTACTGAAACTAGAATATAAAACTACTGATATCACAACTACTGAAGAGTACTCTTCAGCAGTTGTGACAAACTACTGACGCTTCAGTACTTGATCTTCAGACTTTGACCTTCAGATGTTTCATCAGCTGATGACTTCAGTAGATATCATCAGCTGATGTCTTCAGTCTTTGTCTTCAGACTTTGTACATCAGTTGTTGATCTTCAGCACTTGTAAACTCTTCAGCTGTTGTACTTCAGTACTTTGGTCTTTCAGCTTCAGCACTTGTGTTCTTCAGCTGTTCAGCTTCAGTACTTGTGTTCTTCAGCTGTTCAGCTTCAGTACTTGTGTTCTTCAGCTGTTGTACTTCAGCACTTTAGTTCTTCAGCTGTTGAAGTCTTCAGCACTTGATCTTCAGCTGTTGAAGTCTTCAGCACTTGTCAAACTGCTAATGAAGCTTTCAGCAGTTGTTGTGATACCATGTGGGACTTAGAGGTTTTCTGATCTTGGCTCATTGGTTCTTTTGGTCCAACAAGAGCTTTGTTTCGAAGAACTTGGTTTTGTGTCATGAGTTCAACTTTCTTCCTTGTGTCTTATAATAAGACAGGTAGAAGCAATTTGTCCTACTTTTTCCGGTTGTAGCATGATCGCTACTTTCTATACGATTGGTGGAACGGTTCTGTGAGGAAAGTGGTGACCGATGTGACTTAGTCTGTTTGGGTTTTGGACACTTCTTGTTTAGATGCTTAAATTCTTTAACAAATTCAGTGTTTACAAATTTTAACATCTTCCCTTTGGTGTATTTGGACTAATACATGGTGCCACGGTTTGATTACGGTTTGGTCTTTTGGGTTCACACTAGATATGTACAGACATGCCTCACCTTAACCTTTCAATTGCTCATTCAAATTACCATGGCATCTTACCTATAGACTTAAATGGCCTCCTTCTGTTTGGTGTAGATTCCACCCATTTACTTGTGGAATTTGGATCCTAACTAAGGAGTGTCACATAGCACGATCCTTGACAGATTGTTATTTACTTACTGGTCCTACATTTAGCATTTAACACTATCTCATGTGTGTGTGTAACCCTTTTGTAAATCACACCCCCCCTTCTCATTGTTTTCGTTCTATCACACAGTGTAGGACATTGAGAAAGAATTTGTCCAACTGTGCAGTTATTGTTTTGAATGATTACTTCGACTTCCAAAACTTTTTTTTCTTGCTTGGTTTCTTCTAGGGAGTTTAAATAGAACTTTTGTCATTTGCTTGGTTAACAAGCACAACTTCGGTTTCCTTATTGTTTCTTAAAAGCTTTATTGCTCTTTATACCTGTGCTCATTTGTTTTAAATCCTATTAGCTTTTTGCAATAGTTTGTAAGTCTTACTAAGTTCATTGTGACTATAACCTAGCAAATTTTGATCTATGTTTGTCTCTAAATTTATTACATTTATCACAAACTGATTATCAAAAAGTGGGTCATGGTACTTACCTGTGAAGACCGGTTGAATCACCACAGTGCAGAGTTTGAATTCTCAGTTGCTGGAGATTCTGAAACTATAGTTCTGGATCCTCTTCATCAGGTGAGTGACCTATTATATATCTTCATGATGTCTAAACATTACTAGTTTCAACTGCTATATCCCCTCACTTGCAGTGTCACATCCAAAACTTCAACATTTTAATGTTGACTCACCCGGGGATACAACACGAAAGGTCCATCTTGGCCTTCGTCATCTTGTGCAATCAAAGCCTTAGGATTTTTTCTTGATGATGCAGCTTCACGTGTGGGTTTCTCTTTACGGTTAAATGATGAGAAAGATTACCGTTACCTGTCTTCTTTGGCTTCACACATTCATGTTTGAAGTGCCCCTTTTCTTAACATTGAAACAGGTTACTTTGGTTTTGTCGAAACCAAAAGTTTATCCTTTGTAGCTATCAAGTTCTGTCCAGTTTTCCTCACAACTTCTTCTCGCCTGACAGCACTTGCCAACGCCCATAATGTCCATTCTTTCATTCATTCTCGTCCACCTGCTCGTATCCTCATCCAGGTGGCAATTTCCGATATTTCCTACAACAAGACCATCATAAATGAACACCGCAGCTAAGAGGTCCATATGCTTCTTTGCAACCTCCAGTGATATTCCCGATATTCTCGTCTTCAACTTCATAGCGTTTGATTCAGGTATTATATATTGGGTGTTAGATGACCCTGACGTTTCAGATCCTGAAGTAGAGGCTTGCGGAGGAGCTACTAAACTTGACACGAATGCAGTTTGAAGTGGTGCTCCTGAGCTTTTTGAGGTGGAAGTTGAATTATACAGTGATGACATCTGATCGTAAGTTCCTTTTTAGACCTGTACTTCATCCTCAGTTCCTCCTCCCTTAGTTTCAGGATGAAGTTGTTATGTCTAATTTTGTCAGTATATTGTTCTGTCTCAATTAGACACAAACACGTCCCACTTCTCAGGTAGACCATCGGCAAAGCTTGATACCTATCTTCCATTTATGTGTAACCCCATGAGTATGCAACTCACTCATTAAATGGTAGAATCAGTCTATGACATCATCCAAGCTATCCTTACCCATCGATGAGAAATTATCGAACTCCTTCTTCAAAGCTTTAGCCTTTAGAGCTTTAGCGATGCATTCCCGTCGTATCATTTTCTAGAGCCTCCTATAATTTCTTTGCCTGTTTATTCTCAGGAAATTGGTGGAATATATCCTTAGGAATCGACTGAGTCAACAAAGCATACACCTTTTTCTCAGCATTATACTTCACTTTGGCTATTAGTCATGCCGCCTAGAGTAAGTTTGACACCATCAGCACCTACCGGCATACTATAACCAGTCTCGATTATTCCCACAGATTGGGATCAACACCATTTAGATAAATTTCAAATCTTTGCTTCCATTGTAGGTAATCGTCTAACGTGATAAGCTTAGGCGGCTTGTTGTGATTTCCAATCTCATTTTCCAGAAGCAACAAGTTCTGGATATGCGAGTCCTTACCTGCAGTAAATGCCGAGTACTGATCTTCCATTTCTTTATACTTTGAGAGTTTGAACAAAACTGTTTCAATGGTGCGAATGGAGATGTGCGATTAGGTCAATCGTGTGGATGGACCAGTGCGGATGAATCAATCGTGCGATTGAATCAACGGGATGAATTAATCGTGCGATTGACTCAACACGATGAGTCAATCGTGTGATTGAGCAAGTGCGGATGAACATGCGAATGGGGTGTTCAGTCGTATGAATGGATGGGCGATTGAGTTCAATCGTGCATATGGGAGGTGCGATTGAGTTCAGTCGTGCGATTGAGCCAATCGTGCGACTGAGGCTGCTAGATTTGATAATTCAAAGATTTTGGTACTTTGACGCCAAAATACGATTTTTCACAAACCCTAATCTCCATAAGCCGAAAAACATGAACTTTTTAATCTGGAGACATGAAAACACTATTTTACTCAAAAGATGGTGTTTTTTGAATGAAAAACGTGAGATTTACACCGAAACGATTGAATCACACGCAAAATCATGAGCCAAAGCTCTGATACCACTTGTCAGACCGTTTAGGTACGTAGTACTAACTGATCTACACGTATACCAACTCAATAGTGCGGAATCCTATTTGATTGGTGATCCAATCAGGGAGAACACAGTTAAGATCAACCTAAAGATTAATTAAATGTTATGAATGATTAGAACACGATCAACTGTGATCTATGAAGTTGGAACAGTTTTCTTGAGTATCTGGACGACTAGGGTATGATTATGTGCGTAGGTATTCGAATTGTTAAGTTTTTCCACGAATTAGGTGGTATTTATAGGTTAGGGTTTTCCATTCGTACGACTGAACCATTAGCATAGTTCAGTCGTGCGACTAAATCATGCGATTGATCCATCCGCACGACTGAAGGTCCAGTCATGCGACTGAGTCAATCTTATGTCTCAATCGTGCGACTGATCTAGTCTCATGGTTCAGTCGTGCAACTAGTCCATTAGTATGAAGTATTCATGTGTATGGTTCATTAGCATAGTCCATTCACATGAGAATTCACACGATTAAGTTTGAACATGTTCCTCAATCATTATTGACTAAGAATTATGTAAACAACCACAAACCTATATAGTTAGTTCAATATGCGTTATCACACAATACAATGAAATATTAACATTATATGCATCAACCACACATTGTATTTTCATTCATACCCATTCAATTACATATATGTAAGACATGAAAGGCATTTTACATTAGCTTCTAAACTAGGTACACATGTATCTACAGAAATTATAGTCCCAACGTCTTTAACAAAACTACATATACCTCGAAATGTCTTCAAAGGTTAAAATGAATTTTTCCCGAAGCAATAGTTCTTTAGATGGAACTCTTGTACATATAGTTGTGCCCGCTAATCAACAAACTTGTTTTAGGAGAAGAGGAAAAGTTAATGTTATCAAATATGTTAGGAATATGTGATTTTTGATATGATATTCACCTTTGTATGGGTTGATGGGAAGCGTAGCACGTGATTCACGAGTTTTGACAAAAGTTGCATTTCATCCAACATCTGGATTTTGATTCCCTCCACGGGTTTATAATATAATTTAACTTTATTATTAAATATATTATTTATATTCTTTATATCGTAGATGCCACACCGCAATACTAGGTATTGGTAGACGGTTTTTTACGGCATAGGTCGTTAGCTAAGGAAGAAATATTTATCATGCTCATGCTTACCTTAGAGTTGTTATTGAGCGTGATTATGGTGTATTGAAGGCAAGATTCCCAATCTTAAAACAAATGGCCATTTATCCTTTTCCAGTGCAAAGGACGTAGTCATTGCTTGTTTTGCAATGCATAAGTTTAAAGGAAATACAATATTCGATGAGTTATTTACAACTTTGAAGAGATACTATGGTTACCACTGATGGTGAAGGTGAAGGAAGTGAGGGTCGAAAAACACAAGGCTTAGAGTGGGGTTCAGAACCATTTAATATATGGCTATTTTGTGTGATCAAATTGCTAATCAACTGCTTTTATATGCTTCAAGTTAGATTTGTATGAAAACGCTTGTAATATATTTGAAACTCGATGTGTTTATTTGAATTATGTATGATTTATGTTTAACTTGTATTTTGTATGACATTTTGAATTTTAAGTTATTATGTTATTTTTAAAAACTGGCTATTTTTGTTGATTACACAACACCAGTTAAATGCAAACTCGTCAGAACTTCGGGGCAATATGGTTCTTTTTATCGCTCAGCAGAGTTAGTCAGATACTTAATCAAACAGTCAAGTTTCAGTCAGATGCAGACTCATTCAAAACTTCTAACTGAGTCAGCTTCTAACTCAACCAGATCTTACTGAGTCAATGGTTTTCTTATTTACTTGTTTCCAAGAATGGGTAGAGATTACCGCATATAAGCTTATATGTAATTTGGTAGGGATCGACCAAAGCTACTCCATAAATTTTTGATACACTTGTAGTTGGAAAACTATTGATGAAAGGGATCATGTCTACAATGTATTAGTAAAACTCTATCAGAAAATATAACCATGGTAATTTGTTAATCTAATGTAGACAGGTGTACCCGAGAGATCACAAGGCAGACAAACAGTGACAAAGTTTCAATGGATTATGGTGATTATTTCCGTAACATTACACTAGTGGATTAACGATGACATATTCACCAACGGATTACAAATGAAAGTTAAGCACATATTAGCAACAAAATTTTCAATCGATTATAAATTTATGTTAATAAAACAGAAACTCCATCCATAATTAAATTTTAGAGTATATTACATGATTCATCATTTATGTATACTATCAATTATAGATTAGGTCCTTTACCTATTATGAAGAACAATCGTTAGTTTAATGATTTGTATGGATCTCATCCATTAACTTAATCATTTTTAATTAAGAAGGTTAAATCAAATACATGAGCGTAGAACAATGTATTTCCAATCTTACCTTTTAGAATAAATCTCTCATTTTAAGATAGACCAAATTATCGTTTTTTATTTCATTTATTTTTACATAGAAGATGTATATGTTTGAAGGTACTCACAAACATAATTTTGACAAATATATCTTAATTTTCTCCCTAGTTCAGAAATTTTAAAGATTACAACCCTTAGGGCTCTATTAACGAGAACTAAAAGAGTCATAATGGTGTATGACCATTTTAAAATCAGACCTTGCCAAGTTGATTACAATATCAATGATTTTATGGTTGATTTCTATCACACCCCCTGCTACAAAGAAAATACCGAGGGGCCTATGAAATTGAATCATAACACAAGGATAAAGAGTACTTAATAAAATTAGTTATTAAAATATAATAGTTAATTACATCCAATTCTTAAAACAAATAAACCAAACAATAAATAAATATTTATTTTATTCAAAGTCTAACTAGATCCAACTAAAACATATCCTTGAAACCTAGCATGAGCAAAACAACGAACTTAATTTTCATTACCTGAAAACATGCTAAAATATGTCAAAAAAAAAGTTGTAAGAACATAGGTTTAGAAGTATACATATAGTAGATAACAATGTACAAACCAATAAATAATTTTTCAAATACAAGTAATTAAACTATTACACATGAGTCAATAACCAACCTAGCGATCGAATTCCCTCCCGTCATTTCCATGACACAAGAGGTTAGACTAATAGTATGTTTGTCTAGTATGTAGTTTCTAAGCATTCGACTCCTTCCAAGTCAAAAATAATACGCTAACTCAAAGGACGTTTAGTATTGATTGGCATGTATCGACCCAAGTACCAAATGGGGTTATTAGGTCAATAGATCTATCTATGTACTCATGTGGTTTCTTTAAAGTTAATGGTTGTGTAGAATTTAGAAAAATAGAGGGACTCTGTAGTAAAAAATGTAATAAAATATAGCACAATGTTTGAGGTATAGCACATGGCATTGGTCCGAAATAAAAGTAAAATTTAATGATGAATGTACGAAACATACGATATGAATGATAACAAATGATGTACGATGATGAACGATGATGGAAAATAATAACAAATATTATCTATGTGTATGTATGATGTATGATCACGAATGGAAGTAAAGAAAGGTTTTAAACAAAAGTAAAGAATTTTTATTTTAAACTAAAACTCAATCAACAAACTGACTTTTATGCATTTTCAGTTGGTATGTAATTGTTGCTGAGAATGACATGGGATGAACCTACTTGGAAAATTGTGGATGGCATCCATTTCATGTAATAATGATTTTTTTTGTGTTGTAACGCAACCAAACAATATTTTGTAATGTTAACAATGGTGTATTATTTGAAAAAAGCAATTATTAATACATGAAATGGTTTTTTGTTAAATCTTTCCGTTGCAATGTTTTTAGTAAATCTTAATGTGTTAAAAATATTATGTGTGATGAATATCCAACTGTGAGTGTTACAGGAACAGGCCTTACACTTTACATTATATTCATGAATGTGTATTGGAAATTTGCAAAATTTAGGGTTTTGATAGCTTTGGATAGATTCGCGCACTAAACTTACACGAGCTGTTTGAGGGGTCAATTAGTGAGTTAGAAGACGTTCTTTATATGGTTAGAAGATAAAACTTTGAATTCAACTTTGAAATAAATATCATCGAAAATGGATTTATTATGAGGGAGATATGTCTGTCCGAAGTTGGCCCTATAAATCTGTTAAAATCCAAAATTTAAGTTTGATGTGTTTAAATAAAGTTTTGATGATTTAATGTTTATTTGATGTTTTGAGCCCACTTAAATCTATTATTACTACACATAAGTGTTATATAATCATAGATGCAAGCTAGTTATGATTGAATTTTGATAAAACAAAATTGGAAAGTTATGAACACGAAGAACATGAAGAACACAAAAAAAAAGAAGAACACTAAAACTTACTCGATGGTAAAAGCTTCTTGGATCTTCAAGAGAGTTTTGATGGATGAGATTTGTTTGCTACGAGATCTCTAGATTTATAGTGTGGTGTTAAAAATATTAAGAATAACACCTCATATTGTAGTTGAAAATTTTGTGTTTTGGTTTCAATTTGGATAGGTTTTTCTTAATATTATTAATAATAAAAGTCAAATATTTTAGTAGGATGGGGATGAACAAATTTGTGATATTTTAGAGTTAGAATAAGTTTGGTTTATTATTTGTTAACTTTCGAATAATTACTAGTTAGTTATTTATTAGTTTATTAGATATATATAAAAGAATAATACATATAATTTATAATTATCCATGCATATATAATATATATATATATATATATATATATATATATATATATATTATATATATATATATATATGTGTGTGTGTGGTGTGTGTGTATCATAAAACTTAATTTAATTAATTAAATCTTTATTCTTTTAACAAAAGTTACATATGTAACCCTAAGTTAAACATATGTGAATTTTTGCCTTTATAGTTATATGTTTCACTTATGTTGTAATTTAACGTGTTTTAGAACTTGGTTAATATTAGGGCACTTCCATGTTACTGTTTATTACAAGACCTAATGTTACGCACGTATTATCATAGAATTATGCTAACATGTAATAGCTTCTTCATGAATCATGATGCAGAAAACATGAGATAGTTTTCATAAAATAAGTTCTTAAATTCAATCAATTGTTACATTGAAATACTAGAATCATCAAAAGGTTAAGCGTTAAAAGTCAAAGATGTTACAATTTCATATGACATCAATGAGGAGTGTTCATCAGCCATCCAAATTGTTCAAACAAGCAAAATAAAGGCTTGTTTGACGGTTTGACACATTTAAAATATATAGTTCAAATCTCATAAAGTTAACCTCTCAAACCATAGACATTGGCTTATTGTTATGAGATGTGGAACTAACCACGTAAACCGGACCAGCTATCTACAAGTTTACATAACATGTGGGTATATATATGTATATGCATCTAGGTTTAGATTTCGTTTTGATAATGTATTATAAACAAATTCATTTTAAGTTATGTTTTAATAATATTGCTTGATGCCTCGATGGTTCATATTTGTTAAATAATCTTCAAATTAGTTAAACAAAGATTTATTCTAAAAGATAGTGCACAGGAGAAAGAATAATTTGGTTTATCTTTACCAGCAAAGATTTATTCTAAAAGCTAGAAGGGCCGGGATTTTACTATTCTAGCTCATGTGATATGCACATAGGTTTGATTTAACCCATTTAATTAACAACTATTAACTAAAAGAATGAGATTGTTACAATTATTAAACTAAATGATATTCTAATTCTCTGTAATTGATAATAACAATAAATGATCTAATCTATAACTACAATTATACATAATAGTAAACTATAATAACTTTTTGTTAAAAGGTATGCAAAACAATGATTTATTCCTCCGTCAAGACAATATTGCATATTACTTTTAGTCGCATACAACGACAACAAAAATGAATACTGCTATGTGTACTTCACTCGATCATAGAACCGCCATTTATGTTATTTTTCACGTTTTAATATATTGTACTACAACTTCTAATATATGTGTCATAGCTTAAATTATAAGGACCACGCGTAAATCGGTTGCAAAATGTAAATTAAATTATAAGGACCTATCATAACAAGACTGCAAATGTAAGAAAAATAAAACTAAAATAAAAACTAATTTTGTTGCAATTCATTTGTAAAAATAAAAAGATTAATTAATTAATAATCAAGACTAGGTGTAAACTATACAAATTCGTAAGACAAGTTAAATTAATTCCAAAACAATTTGCTTGAAAATGAGTGAAAAAAATAAGCAAGGTAACTGAAAATAAAATAATATACATAATAATAAAAGAAGATTTTTGGATGACACATATCACAATTTAAAACCTTTTAATTTTATTTACTATTTCTTTATTACTAAATAATTACGTTAAGTACAAATTATATCTTTTAATTTTTAAAATTAAAAAATAGTTTAATAAATTACAAAATATATCTTTCTATACTCCGAAATCTCTCCTCAGTCCTGCGGACTAGCATAGAATAATTATATCTCTAAGACAATAACTTTTTTAAATATGAAATATTTTAAATCCTATGTTTTTTAAAAAGTAAATGTTCACAAAAAAAAAATTAATTAAAAATTAAATTTATAATAAAGAAAGTTTTAAATACGAAATTGTTTTAAAATGATTTTTTTAACACAAAATGTTTTAAAAAAAACAACTTTAATAAAAAAAACATCCACAACTTAAAAATGAAAGTTTTAAAAATAATATCATCATTTTATTACGTGAAATATTTAATCATAAGAAATTTTAGTCATATATTATCTCAAATATTATTTAATAAATTGTAAATTTTCTTACAAATTATTTAATATTTTGTTAATTCAATAAGTGTAATACATAAAATACTAACCAAGTATATAAATAATATAAAATAATAATTTCGTCAAAAATCGATCAACAAAATAATATACTTTATAAGTAAAATATAAATGTATGTCCCAAAACGATTCTAAACATTGTTAAAAATTAGAGAAATGATTAAATGAAAAGGGTTATAAAATAAAAAAACGTAACAAGTAATCTCAACTATCAATCTATTTAATATATGGATGAGATCAAGTTGTAAGAAAAAGTTTGTTAGGATAATATTTTAGTAATATCTATTTTTGTAGACTTTTTAAAAGTTCTTCATTTTTCTAAACGCTTATAACTTTTAGGTATAATATTATTTTGTTATAAAAATTACATCAGAAAAACGAGCGTCTTTATCTTTACAATGAGTACAATATTATTACATAAAAGATAAGAAATTTATTTATATTTTTAAGCTCATGTCATTTTGTTATTTAGTAGAATTCATTGTGTATTTTTGTTAGTTATTGTATTTTTCTAAATACTTTTGTGTTTTTTTAAATTGTTGAATTTAAAAATATATATATATAATGGTGGAATAATATTGTTGTGTATATCGATTATGTAAAACACAATAATTCATTAACAGCTAAATAATATAATACATTAAAAACAATGACAAAATAATACAATGTCTCGTAGTATTTTTTTATCGTCATTATGTTATCTCTGTGACAAAACAACACAATGTTAGTATTGTTGCCAAAGCTATTTTCATATGTAGATTCATTGCGAGCCATTCTGTACAATAAACCAGTCCAATATCAGTAACTATGTTCTAGCATAAATGGGAATTAACTACGTTTTTCCTACAAATGAATGGCAATATTTTAATCTAAGTTGTTATAGTCGGCCTGAGATTATTTGCGTTTGAATAGATAAGTAGATAACATGCTAAACATAAAAAGTGGTGCTACCACGAATATGCATGTAATGTCCATGTAGCTACCAAGATAAGTATAAACATGCCAAAAACAAAAATGACGTTAGGGAGTTCCTTAACTTGCGTTTGCAAAAACTTAGATCCCATATGATTTTCAAAGAGGCGCACACGCATGGATATTTATAACCTGCATAACACAATACATATATATGCAGTAGGATTTGTTACCATGTTATAGACTATGATTGTTAGGTAAAAGTAACTTCATCTGCACTTATGACATAATGTTGATTATTAGAACTGTACAAAATCATAAATGTTATGTTCTTATCTTGGTTAGGGCAAAACAATATTGTCATATCAGAACTATGGAGTGTGTATATTTATATATCAAACCAATAAGTTGGTCTTTATATGGCTAAAGTCTAGTTTGACCTAGAAATTTGTTGGTGCAAAAGTATTACCAGCTCACATAGATGCTCTTGGTTAGTATGACTGTATGAGTGTGTTCCGTGTGAATATAAGGTCTTGTAGATGGGTAGGCAGGTATGTATTACCTGCAGTCCTTCAATGTCATTGTCATGAACAGTTTTTTCGGCCCTCATGTTGTTATCATTCATCTTTTGTAACATGCCTATATAGTCTGTAATGATGGTAATCGATGATATGTTGTTACTAATGATGTTAATAGTATTGCTTATAGTTGGTCTTACTTAAAACCCCTATTTGTTCTTTTTTATGTCTTTTTGCTTTCTTCGTATAGACACTCGAGCCTTTCTCAAGTGATGAACTCAAAGTACTCATGTGGAAACTCAGGTGTGTTAGAGATCGGGGTGATGACAAAAGCTGCTCTGATTCACATGTAAGTTGGATGAGAGAGTGTTTATGTGTATTTGTCTAGGTCTGTGCATGCATGCCTCTTAATTTTGTATAACATTGTACATTAAGTTTTGAGGCGTTTGATCAATGGTCCTTTGCTTTAACTACAGCATGTATCCCCATTCCCTGTCGTATAATAGTTTTGTGTCATTTATGTCACCGGGACATCGCATGCAATTTTAAGGCTTTAGTAAAATGCATAATATATATATATATATTCATTTTGAATGTATGCATGTTTGTCTACACACATAACAAGTTTACAAGTTTCGGGGACGAAACCTATATAAGAAGGGTGGATTTGTAACACCCGGTTATTTTTAAAAGACTCAAACGAATGAATAAAGCGAAGAAAAAGAAGGAAAAGATATATTACCCAAGTTAAGGGGTAAAAAGTGTGAAAAGATACAAAATTTATTTTATTTTGTACAAAAGTAGCATGGCCGCCCATGTCATGCCACTTTTCACCTTTTCTGCCGATTGTTGAGAGAGAAAGAAGCATAGCAGAAAGCTCTCGGGTTTTGAAGAAGAACAAAAAGAAAGTTTGAATTCAAGGTAAGAATTCGTGAGTTTATGATGTTCTTAACTGTTTTTATCCTCGTTTTATGCTTATGTGTTGGATCAAGAAGAAGGCTAATGCAACCAAAACTAGATCACTTAAGTTATTTTGGTGCTGCATGCAAAGGCTTCCGAAGCTTGTCATGAACTTCCGAAGGTTGTAGAGTTCTTCCGAAGACAAAGGGAAAGTCCAACTTCCGAAGACAGAATTCTACTTCCGAAGACAAATGCATAGTTCCGAAGTTCAAGACTTAGATGAATAAAGTAAAGACCACTTCCGAAGTATGATGGAAAGAAGAAGTCTCCAAGCCTTAGAAGAAGCAGCCTCTTCCAAGTATAAAGTGGCTTCGGAAGTACTTACTCTTCCGAAGCCATTTAACCTTCGGAAGACACTGCTATAACCATGGACACAAGTATGGTCTCTGACACTCCGCTGCAGACTTCTGATACAGCATGGCTTCTTCCTAAAGAACCATGTTGTTGACCATACTTTATTCCACTGTTTATCTTTTCATGATAGTACAGTTGCCATCTTTAGTTGGTGACAAAAGGTAAGTCAGGGACATGTCCTGACTACCAAATCTCAGATAAGACTTTATCTGAGATACCTTAACTATAGTCTTGTAGTATAGGCTTTAGCTAAAGGATCCCAGCTGGTATCAAAGTATATCCGGCTGTAGATAGTATTATATATAGGTTCTCCTCGTAACTCATAGAGGTAAGATTATCATCTGCTTGTAAGAGTCTTTGTATCTTGAGTTGAGAATCATATATAAAAGTATCTTGAAAATTATCTTTCTGTGTTCTTAGTTACTTTTCATATTGTGATCAACTCTTATTGATTCTTACCCAGTGTGATTCTAGGTGAATTTGAGAGAAAACCTTTGTGTTTAAGTGACAAACACCGATCCTGCAATTGGTATCAAAGCTTCTCAGGATCTTGATTGCATGATCTAACCATCCAAATCAACCTGTTTTCACTCCTCCCTACCACCCACTCACTCAATGGCCCTCAACAAATCTGAAGTAGAGATGGACGATGACCAAAGCACCAATCATCACCCCTGAAAACTTCAGGTCTTGGAGTAGAAGAATGGAAGGCTTCATTAGATACCAAGACAGCAAAATGTGGAACTCTATTGCCAATGGACCGTACAAGCCAAAGGTGGCTTCACCTGATGAAACGGTGCCATGATAGAAAAAGCGTCGAGGACTATTCTGATGAAGACAGAAAGAAGATGGACATTGATAGCAATGCTATGACTATTCTCATGACTGCAATACCAAACTCTATTATGGTGGGGTTCGAGCATTGCAAGACTGCCAAAGAATTGTTTGATGCACTTGCTCAGATGTATTCTTGCTCCAATGACTCAAAGAAGGACTCACTGAAGCAGCAGTTCGAGAACTTCTGGAGAGACCCTCAGCCAGCAGTACTTTAGGTACATGGATCTTATCTCTTCCCTTCAGTGTGTAAAGATCACTCCTGAACTTAGAGATCTCACCAGAAAGTTCATGAGTGCTCTTCCAAATGAGTGGACATTCTACTGTGTCTCTATCAAGAGAACAGAAAACTTGAACACTCTTTCCATGACTGAGCTCTATGGCATCCTTGATGGATACCGTCTAAAGATGGAGAGTAAGAAGGGCCACCAAACAAGCAGATCTATGAGTCTTCCTGCTAGCAACACTTTAATGGTTGATGAAGGCTCATTAACCCCTCAACCTCAGCACTTCCTGACTTATCAGCACCATCCTGCTCTTCTGGTCCCTACATCACTTATCCTGAGACTCCAAGGTCTCAACAGGCTCAACACAATCCCTTCCAGGAAAGTTGTGCCTTTGTTTCAAGAGTGGACACTCAGGAGATTTTCAATACTGCTTTGATGATCTTGAGTGTTTTAGCCCAGTTGACGTAGAGTACGTGGACATTGTCCAGAAAATGGCTCTCTTAACTTACAGAGCAAAGAGATCTTTAAGAGAACTGGAAGGCATTTCCCTCAAAACCCAACTACCAGCAAGTTTGGGTTCGACAAGACCAAGGCAAAGTGTTACAATTGTAACCAACTGGTCATTTTGCAAGGGAATCCAAGGCTCCCAAGACCAATCCGGGAACCCCACAGGCTCCACACATCCCTCAACCTCAAAGCCCACTGAGAAGTCAACTGAAACAAGCCGCAGTGGCTCAAGAAGTTGACTGGAGCTTCATGGTACAGGATGTGACTCCTGCTCAAGCTCTCATGGTCGGAACAGATGATGCCCAAGTATATGAACATCTCTGCACTCCAGCCTATATAGCTAAAGTTAACTCTATCAGGATCACAATATGGAAATCAGATCTGACATTGAGTCTTTAAATATTATAAAATCTAATTTTAAAAGAGTTGAATCTGACTATCAAAAGAAAATTGATGAGTTAGAGAAAACTGTATCTCTTTTGAAACATGAACACACCAACTACAAGACTTAATCAAGGATCTGATATCCAAATTGTCTGAGGCTCAAGCCTAGCTTATCACTGCTGAGGCTCAGGCCAGAGAAGATGCTATCTCTGAGCAGAACTCCAAGCTATTCTTGCATCATCCTCCATTTCCAAACTTTGTTATCAGAACACAAGAGGGTGGGAACCAATGAAATTGCTCCACCACATTCCTATGAGTCTTTAGACAACCTGATGTGGTACTGAAGAGCAAGAGGTTTCAATTGCTAACCCTTTCTTCCAAAGTTAAAGGATGAGGCACCAATAGTGGCCACCACAGGAAGGAACAGGTAGATATACCCATCGCCTCCTGTGATGATCAAATCCTAACCACTAAAGCCAGAAGAAGCAGAGCTAAAGCTGCTAGGAGAACTGCTAAGAAAGTGGTTGAATCCAACTAAAAATTGACCCCAAATAGAAGGTGTGTCTTGTCTCAGCGGATTCCAAGTGTTAGGTACTTCTGATTTAGGAAAGGAATGTATACCAGCATTCCTGTCAACCTAAGGAACATAAGTTAAAGGGAAAAAGTTGCTGACGAAGAAAAGAAAACCAAGAAACAGCAACCCTCACTTCCCAAAAGACTAACATTGCATGCATCATGTGGGCCTACAAAATCACATGGCAAAAGATTGTTACTACAATCCTGCAAGCACACATTATGCAAATAATGTTAGAAAAAAGGAGTCAGGGAAGGTTTCACATTTGGACCCTTCCATACAGTTCAAGAGTTGAAAAGGGAAAGCTAGTTTCCAAGCCAAGTTGCTTTCGGAAGAAACTCCTTCCGAAGGGAAAATGGCTTCGGAAGCAAAGCTACTAAGGTTTAAGGAAGAACAAAAAGCTCCCTTGAACCATCCCAGAAGAAGACTGCTTCGGAAGAAAAGATTGGAGGACTTCTTCCGAAAAGAAAGAAGCTTCGGAAGAAGACCATGCTGCAAAAGCTTCAACAAGCTCATCCTCCAAGATCAGCCAAAGGGTGGACTGGAAGATCAAGGAAGATGTTGCAGACCAAACCTCTTCTTCAAAGACCTCTATTGAACCCACATGCATATCATTGGTTCACTCATGTGTTATCTTTAGAAAAACCCAAGACCATAAAGCTTGGGTTTCCAAACAAAACTGAAATCTCATCTTATGTGCAGGAACATCCATTTGACAAGAACAACAATGTATAGATTGTAGATAGTGGATGCTCTAGGCACATGACAGGGAACAGATCTCTCCTTCAACAATTTCAACATTATGATGGAGGTCCTGTCCAGTTTGGAGGTGAGGCCGAATGATATATTTCTGGCAGAGGGAGTATATCCAATGGTATGTTAACCGTTGACAAAGTTAACTTTGTCAAACAGCTTGAACACAACCTGTTAAGTGTTTCTAAATTCTGTGATCAAAATCTCAAATGGTTTTCACAGAACATGAGTGCATTATCCTCAAACCAGGGATGACAATTCCTCTAGAATTGGTGCTTCTTAGATCTCCCAGGAAAGGGGATATTTACAAGCTTGATATGAACAATGCTTCCCCAATGGGTGAAGTATCATGCTTTCTTTCCAAAGCTGATAGTGATGAGTCAACACTGTGGCATAAAATATGTGTCATGTAATTTTAAGATAAAATAATGGCTAAAAATACTTGGTACATGGTTTGTCTAAAAAGGAGTTTTTCAAAAGACAACTATGTTGCATGCCTGAAAGGGAAAACAACACAGGACGTCTCATAAATCCAAAATGTTTTAACTCTATCACTACTCCATTGCACTTATTGCACATGGATCTTTTGGTCACACAAGTATAATGAGCATTGGAAGTAAATCATATTGCCTTGTGATAGTTGATGATTTTACAAGATTCACATGGGTTCTTTTTAAGAACTAAAGTGAAACTGCTAAAACATTAAAATCTTTTATTCTTAAAATAGAAAATCAATTGATCACAAGGTTAAAATAATCAGGTGTGATCAAGGGACTGAGTTTAAGAACTTCGTTCTTGACTCATTCTGTACTCAAAAGGGATTGCCAGACAATATAGTGCTCCCAGAACTCCTCAACAAAACGGTGTTGCTGAGAGGAGGAACAGGAACTTATTAAGGTTGCTCGACCATGTTAGCCGATTCAAAGCTACCTCTAACATTCTGGGTAGAGGCAGTCAGCACTGCATGCTATGTGCAGAATAGAGTTCTTATGTAGTTAAGCCCCATGGAAAAACCCCTTATGAGCTATGGAAAAGAGGCCACCGTTCAGTAGCTTTCTAAGGTCCTTTGACAGCAGGTGTACCATACTTAACACAAAGGACAATTTAGCAAAATTTTGCTGAAAAGTCAGATGATGCTATCTTTGTTGGATACTCTTCTAGCTCCCAAGCTTACAGAGTATACAATATTAGGAATCAACAATTTGAGGAGTCATCCAATATAGTTGTTAATGAGCACACTCCTTGTGTTAAGGGGAATGGACCTGATCACATCTTTGATTTAGAATTGTTCCAAACTATTCTAAACCCTCTTGTGAGAATGTTTCAGCTGGAATAGGTGCTCAAAATGATGCTGATGCTGCTGCTAATGATCAACTGTTTGAGCTTCCCAGACCTAGACCAAATTCTCCAAGTGCTGCAATACATCAAGCTTCCACTATTCACAAATCCAATAGTTTAACTATATCAAGGAATAGTGAAGCTTCAACAAGTAAGTCACCTACTAAGCCTCAAAACTCATCGGGTGATCCATTACAACACCAGGAAGAAGGAGGTAGTATTTTGAAGGAACAAGCAACTATTAATACTACTTCACAGCCAACTATTGATGATGTTTCTCATTCATACAATCAGTCCATTGAATGACTTTGAAAACAGCAACTGGACAGAGTGTTCTAGGCCTAAGCAGAATATGTCTAATGGATCTATCTCTTCAACTGGAAGTGATCCTCGTCTTAGGATTCACAACACTCATCCAACTGAGAACATCATAGGGAATGTCTCTGAGGGTGTGAAAACAAGAGGAAAACTCATAAAGGGAATGTCTTGTGACTCAGGTCTATCTCAGATGAACCCAAGAAGGTAGAAGATGCCTTGAAAGATAGTAGTTGGATTGAATCGATGCAAGAGGAGCTGCTTCAATTCAAGAGACAGAAGGTATGGAACCTATGTCCGCTACCATCTGGTCAAGTACCTATAGGCACCCAAATGGGTTTTCAGAAAACAAGAGAGATGATAGAGGCTTAATCATCAAGAATAAGGCAAGACTTTGGTTCAAGGATACACTCAAGAGGAAGGAATCGATTATTGATGTCTTTGCACCAGTTGCAAGACTTGAGGCAGTTAGGATCTTCCTTGCTTATGCTGCATCCAAGGACTTCACAGTATACCAACTTGATATCAAGTGTGATTTTTCTATATGGGGATATATAGACGGGAAGTCTATGTATGCCAACCTCCAGGATTTGAAGATCCACAGCACCCCAACTAGTGTGCAAATTGGATAAAGCTCTATATGGGCTGCACCAAGCACCTAGGCTGTGATATGAGACTCTGTCTCAGTTTCTTCTGAAGAATGGCTATACTAGAGGTACCATTGATAAGACTCTCTTCATCAGAAAGTCTGGAGAGGACATTTTGCTTTACAAGTCTATGTTGATGACATCATATTTGGTTCCTCAAATGACCAATGTGCAAGGACTTTGAGAGCATTATGAGAAGAAGTTTGAGATGAGCTCCATGGGAAAAATGGACTTTTCCTTGGAATTCAAGTAAAGCAACTGAAGGAAGGGTTCTTCATTAATCAATCTAAATATGTCTCTGACATCTTAGAAAGATTCGAGATGAAGGATTGTAAGCCTACCAAGACACCCATACCCAGAAACCATAATCTTTGTCCTGACCTCGAGGGGGAGATACTGATCACATCAGTATAGGGCAATTATTGGTTCTCTGATGTATCTACAGCAGTAGACCTGATAATCATGTTTGCTACTTGCATTTGTGGAAGATATCAGGCTGCTCCTAAGGTGTGTCACCTAGCTGCTGTTAAGAGAATCCTCAGATACCTCAAAGGAGCACTAAACTAGGTCTGGTATCCCGGAAACAAGGATTTCATCTTTATGGATACTCTGACAGTGACTATGAGGCTGCAATATGACAAGAAATAACATCAGGAGGATGTCAATTTCTTGGTGGAAGGATCATCTCATGGCAATGCAAGAAGCAATCCTGTGTCTCTACATCAACTGCTGAAGCTGAATACATTGCTGCTGCTAGCTGCTGTGCTCAACTGCTATGGATTCAAAATCAGATGTTGGAGATGGTATGGATAACTTTATGAGTATTCCTATCCATATTGACAACAACATGCTATCTCCATACTGAAAATCCGTGAAGCACTCCAAGACTAAGCACATTGACATCAGGTATCATTTCATTAGAGATGTTCATGAGAAAAATTAATCAAGTAATCAAAGTTGATTCAAATGAACAATATGCTAATCTGTTTACCAAAGCTTTTGATGAACATAGGTTTAAGTATCTCATAACAGCTATTGGTATGATAAACATTAATTAATCTGCTCTCTTTTGAAAACCTTTTTAATATGTAAGTCTTGTGTCAATACAATTTAAGCCCATTACAAGAAAATTCTCTTTTAACTTTTCTAAGTGTAAATTCCTTCCGAAGAGAAATAACCTTCGGAAGACATCTCATATCTTCTGAATCAAAATTCTCAAAGGATAACTTTCTTCTCGGAAGAATTTTTGGTCTCGGAAGAATTTTTGGTCTCGGAAGAAGCGATGATTGTACATCAGATCTACTTCCGAAACTTACAAATTCTCTATTCGGAAGCAACTCTAACCTTCGGAAGCAAAGATTTGGCTTCGGAAGTAAGAATTGCCTTCGGAAGACAAGTTACCTTCGGAAATGTTTTACACTCGGAAGAGAGATTTCACTGTGTAACGTAAATTTCTTGGGCCCCACACTGTAAAAAGCAAAGATTTTGTTAATGATGTCGGATTATTAACTGATTTTTAACCTTACCGCCACTGTCATTTCATCCACTAAACCATCATCACCTTATCCTAACCCCCATTACCGCCATTCCACAATCTTTTAAATAATCTCGACTATTCACTTTCACTCTCTTACTTGCAAATCTTTACAGCCCTAGAAATTTCTCCTACTCAACTTTACCCAGCTCAAATCATCCCCATTCACCTTTCCAAATGGCCTTCAACACTCAGCACAACCAAGTCGCACTTCTTGATTCTTCAAAAGATGCTGACTTCTCAGATATCATCTCCTTTCTAATCCAATCTTCTTATTACACCGCTCTGACTGTAAACCCACAATTTACTCAAACCATATGTCTGAATTTGGGCAAATGGTCAGATTGAAACCCTAAATGGGTTCGTGTCATTCGATCGAGCATCTGTGGCCAGAGTTAGTCATTTCTGAACAAATCATCAGGGAGCATCTAGAGCTTCATGATGAGGGCGCTCCAACGGAATTCCCCAAAGCAGATTTGGACAATTCTTATCTCCAAATGGGATATAGAGGAGACGTTAGCAGGTCAACTGTCTACAAATTTAACTTCTCATACAAATTGAAGTTCTGCTACATGTGGTCCTTCACTGCTTGTCGAATAAATCTGGGGGATGGGATCAAATCCCATATGAACTTGGGTGCCTTGTTCATGGGTTGGTGAAACTCCTCCGCTTCAACTATTTAAGATTTATGCTGACTAACCTCATGGGAAATCTTTAGAAGGACACATTCTTCATGTATCCCAGGTTTCTCCAGCACATAATCAACTGCGAACTGGAGCAGAGTAAGCTTGTCTGTGCAGCTGCTCTGACTGCTCCTCAAATAGGCCAACCATCTTCAAGACTTTGAAGAGAGTGTCCACCAACTTCACAGGAAGAGATACTGCACTTCTTCCAGGTATGACTAAGCCAACGGCCTGGGACATCCTGTTTACCCCACAGGTGATGAACCCACACCAGCAACTACCCCCACAATGCCAACACTACCTTCTCCACCCATCACCATCACTTATCAGATACGCCCCAAACGACCCTTGTTCATCTACTTTGATTAGCCCTGTCTCAAGCCAACCTGAAGGAAACATGAGAGTGGAGGTCCACTCAGTCAGAGGTCTCTCCATCCTTCTCTTTTGACCTCAATTTGGGTCTTGAGTCTCCTCAGTCTTAGATCCATGAGCCCACAACCCAAGCTGAAAGCCCTCAGGTGAGTCTCTATACTCCCCTGAGCAGCCAACAAGGGACAGTCCCACCAGAGGCTCAATGCCTATAGACATTGACCAAAGTCCCGGTATAGTTTTTACCCATCCTATCTTTCACTGACCTTTTGTTTAAAACTAATAAAGAGATAACATCTCTCCATGGTAATGAAGTTGATCTACAACACCCTCTCCAAGATCAAGAGAGCCTGGAGAAATCCCTTATCTCTAGCCCCCATCAGCAACGAACAACTGAGGTGAGTCCCACTGATATGGAGGGAACTCATGTAGATTCAGCTGCCACTATAGAAGGTGCCTCAATGGACCTTGTGGACAGTGGTAACATTTCTCAGACTGAATCTACGGAAACCGAGCCCTTTGATGACTCTGAAAGAGACATCATTGAGCATGGGAAACCAGGGTGCCAAGAAACCACATCTGGTGGTGAGGCTAAACATACTAGGTAGTTACCTCATCTCCCCGTGATTCTTCAAAAGAAGATGAGGGAAGCATGCAACTCCTCATTCAAGATCTTCTTTCTAAAGTTTCAAACCTGGAATCCGGTTAGGACTTTAGAGGCAAGATCTGCCACTCAGCAACTTGAGATTGACAATCTCAAGGCTTAACTAGCTGAGAAATAGACAGAGAGGTCTGTTAGGCATGTACCTATTCAGTGTTCCCTGACTTCCTCCTCCAGCTCATCTAGCTCTCAAGATGATGCTACCAAAAAGGGGGAGAATGTTCAAAGACAAACACACAAGGAATCACAGAGCCAGCCTTCCACTTCAACATCTTCCTCTCCCATCATCTCTGCGCCTGAAACATCTCAAGTCACTCTTCAGATTGATCTAAGGATGCTCAATGATCTCTACAGACTCTTCACCAAGTTTCTGTTAAGATCTTCCTTTGAGCAGCCAAGCCATGATGCTGCAATGATCTACTTGGAGCAGAAGAGCTTCAAAGGTTGACTGCACCTTCTTCCACTATGGAAGAAGTTGGTCAACCTAAGGTCCTCATGGAACCTAAGATTCAATTCGAAGGGGAAATGGGAATTGATGGCCCAGCAACTGAAACAGTTGGGACAGAATTTGCATCTCCTTTACTTCCGAAGCTAAGTTAAAGCCTCGGAAGAACAAGCTGAATCTTCCGAAGCTAAATGGAAGCTGCGGAAGGACTGTTCAAAGTGTCCGAGGAACTGATCATCACAGATGCTATCCTGGAAATGGCATCTGAAATAAGCAGTGAGGACTTTCCAATCGCACCTCCATCTCAGACACCATCTCTGACTCTCTCATAATCAGAAACCTCTCTCCAAGAACCACCACAGTCAAAATCTTCAAAGGATAAAGGAAAAAGGAAGATGACCGCGAAAGAGATTCAGGAAGAGGAGAAGATTGAGAAACTTAAGAAGAAAGGAAGACTTCAGACTGAAAAGTTGCTAGCTGCCAGCACAAAAGCAGTTGCTTCCAATCAGAGGTTGTCATCAATAAGAAGAGAGCAGATCATTGACCAGCTCATTGAAATAGGAGCTGCCAATGAAGAAACACTCCTGCTATCATTAGAGAGTTTGGTGGATCTAGAGAAGGCAACCAGGCTGAGACTTGAAGAAGAAGCCAGGTTGGCCTTAGAGGTAAAGGAAAAGAAACAAAAGGAGGCTAAATTGCAGTTGAGGAGAGACAGGATAAACTTCCTACTCACCAGAGGCTTTGATCTTCAAGAACTCTCTCCACGCAACGATGATACGATCCTCTGGCTCTACAACAAAGAGCAGGATCAAATGGAGAAAGAAAGAAAGAAGGTTGCAAAAGAAAAGGCCAGAGAGAAGAAGAACTATCTTCAGGCTCATGCTTCTCTGGTAGGCAGGTGGGTCCTATGTTTGAAAGGACACTCCAATGGATTGTCAGTGAAATTAAGGCTGACATCCGGTGGGAAAAGGAAAGAGATGTATAGAAGGGTAAAAGGGATGACCTTCACTGCTTCTATCCAACCACAACTTGAACCTCACCCTCACCATTCACCATTAAACCTGAACTTCACCCCTGAACCCACATCACTACCTATTACTACTCCCTCACCTCAATCACCCAAACTTCCCATTATCCAACCCAAAACACTAGCCAGAACCTCTGAACCTAAACCTACCCAATCACCCTCCAAACCATCCATTCAGCCTTCTTAACATCTCTCCCTTGAGGAGTTTAAGGCAATCAAGATGAAGCTCACTAATTGCATTACTTTGAGTGAAGTCTCCTGTGTAGAAATTCTGTTAACATTACCTATGTAGACGGATCTTCAAGTTCCCTCACAAGAGACAGATTCCTTGATTTGCCTAGAGGAACTTTGGACCAGGCTGCAAGACTTTTGGGCCTCAATTCAGACTCCTTAATGAGGAAGAAAAGAAGCTCAGAAGAAACTGGTGACTCTGCTGGATACAAGAGAGGACAAGATTCCTAGTCAGTCTCTTGTGCCTAGAAGGAAGATAATCCAGTGGAGGTTCGATGAACCTTCTCACAACTTTGTTTGTGAAGAGAGAATGGTGAAGTCAACAGACTCAATGCAACCTCTCTGTTACACTCCAGCAGATTCGACATTGCTGAGTTAGCAGAGAGCCATTCTCCAACCCCTCCAACTTTGAAATTGCTGCACTCGTCAGAAATCATCTCAGCAGTCTTCATTTAGCTGAGTTAACTGCAAAAGCAAAGATTGAAGAAGAGTTGAAGTTGAGAAGACAGAAAGACAAGGAAAGATCTCCCACCAAAGGTGCTTCCTTTCTACAGATGGTGAAAGGTCCTGAATTGGAACCTATAGTTTGATGGGAATATGATTACAGTTCCCATCAACTAACTCTTTTCAGAGGGCAACAACAAAGGGTACATGTTATCCAAGGTGACAGACTGGATTTCCTGTCTACCAAGGATCTATACAAGCTTCTCAGCACCACATCAGGGAAGAACAAGGAGACAGACAAATATTTGCTCTCTTTGGTGCTGAAAATTTTAAGAAGTCGAGATAAGTGAAGTTTTGGTAGCATCAGCCTAGGGGGAGTTTGTTGGATCAAGAAGAAGGCTAATGCAACCAAAACTAGATCACTTAAGTTATTTTGGTGCTGCATGCAAAGGCTTCCAAAGCTTGTCATGAAACTTCCGAAGGTTGTAGAGTTCTTCCGAAGACAAAGGGAAAGTCCAACTTCCGAAGACAGAATTCTACTTCCGAAGACAAATGCATACTTCCGAAGTTCAAGACTTAGAAGAATAAAGTAAAGACCACTTCCGAAGTATGATGAAAGAAGAAGTCCTCCAAGCCTTGGAAGAAGCAGCCTCTTCCGAAGTATAAAGTGGCTTCGGAAGTACTTACTCTTCCGAAGCCATTTAACCTTCGGAAGACACTGCTATAACCAATGGACACAAGTATGGTCTCTGAGACTCCGCTATAGACTTCTGATACAGCATGGCTTCTTCCTAAAGAACCATGTTGTTGACCATACTTTATTCCACTGTTTACCTTTTCATGATAGTACAGTTGCCATCTTTAGTTGGTGACAAAAGGTAAGTCAAGGACATGTCCTGACTACCAAATCTCAGATAAGACTTTATCTGAGATACCTTAACTATAGTCTTGTAGTATAGGCTTTAGCTAAAGGATCCTAGCTGGTATCAAAGTATATCCGGCTGTAGATAGTATTATATACGTTAATGAATGAAATGAAAAGTATTATGTAACGTAAAGTGGAAGATAATGAAAAGAGAAACGTAATAAAAGAATGCATGCATTAATAAATGAATGAAAGTAAGAAAGGCTTGCAAGCAAGGTATGAGAGGGTCACACCCAATGAAGTTGTGCTCACCTGTGTGCGGGTTAGCTTCCCCAGAAGGATGCGCACTGGGGTCCAGTCCTTGTGATTGACCATATGTATGGGATCCTTTCCCCGCTTGCCCCAGGTACTAGAGTCAGCTTCATGCACAATGTCGGGTCTTTGAAAGACCTCAGGCCCAGTAACCAGCTTCGCGCATAATGTTCGGGGTAAAGCATATGCATTGTTCAGGAATGAAAGAAAAGAATAAGTGTGAATGTACTTGCCCTAGGTACTGGTCAGCTTCGTGCATAATGTTCGAGGTCTTTGAAAAACCTCAGGCCCAGTAACCAGCTTCGTGCATAATTCGAGGTATTTACTGTCAGTCCCCGAATGTAATGAATGAACGAACAAAAGTAAGAAAGTATGAATGAAAGTAACGAAAGTGAATGATAATGACGTACGAAGAATGAAAGAAAGTTAACGAATGAATGATGAAGATAATAATGTTATTATCTATGTGTACTTACGATGTGTGATCATGTGCAAAGGTATAGTATGATTTTGAAAGTAAAGAATGGTTTTACACGAAAGCAAAGTATGTTTTATTTTAAAACTAGAACTCATTCAGCAACGCTGACTTTTATGTGTTTCCAATTGGCAGGTAAAGGTTGCTGAGGATGGCACGGGGCGTCTACTTGGCTCTTTTCGGATGGCATCCATTTTTATAATGCTTTTGTGATGTAATGCAACATGTATTTTGTAACTTGAAAACGATGTATTATTTTGCAAAACCTTTATAATGAAATGAATGTCGTTTTTAATGTTTCCGCTGCAATGTTTATCTAAGTAATGTAAATATAGTTTTATGTGCGAGGATCGACCAGCTGTGAGCGTCCCGGGAACGGGGCCTTACACAGTTTCGCTGCCAATTTCGCCCAACTTTCGTTGGAAATCATATCTACGAAAGTACCTGCGAAACTATAGTTTCACAGGAAGTCTTCATAGTTTCACTGGACGACTACATAATTTCGCTAGGTGAACACCTAGTTTAACAAAACGGGTTGAAATTTCGAACCAACCCATTTTTGACCCAAAACTTCAATCTTTTACACCCAAAACCTTAGTTTATCACCCAAGAAGCTATATCTAATCTTTCTACATGTTTTCTTACATAAAAACGTGAGTTTTGGGGATTCTTTACCACTTTCAAAAAACCCCAAGCCCTAGAATCCGGGTTTAAATCAAAAAGAAAGATTAAATGATGTTTCTTACATGGATTTTTGGTCTTTTCTTGTTGTTTGGATGCCCACGAATACTGATTTTCAATCTCTTGATCAACCGAGCCTTGAATCACCACTTTGTCTCTCTACACTCTCTCTCTAGAAGTGGGGTATTAAGTTGCAAATGAGAGTGGCTCAAGCTGATCCGTTTAATATATCGGGCGTTCCCAGGACCTTAAACTCGCCGAACACATAACCCCCGAGTTCTACTTGGTCCATACTCCATTTTTCACTTATATCCTTCAAATAATCCCGGCTAAGCCCATTATTATTAAATGGCTCATTTCGACTTTATTCTGGGTGTTACAGTAAGCCTATTTGCAACCTCATTCTCACCATCATATATGTACATTGTAAAAACCTTGTTGATTGCCTGGTAGTTGACATAAAGAACCTAACCAATAGCAAACTTGACTAGTAACTCTAAAAACATACGGAGCCCAACCTCGATTCACATAATGATCGACGGTAACACCAATTATTAGATATAAGATAACAATAGCACATGCCCAAATTAATCTCAAGTGAAAACGACTATAAAACCTTATCACCACAAAACACACAACATACTTGCACACCCGTGCAATCTAAAAAATGACATAAAAACAGAAGAAAATTGACAGCAAAATCATATAGAAGATAAGGTTATTGGACGCCGAACACATACGTTAGGACAACCAAGGAGGCATATCTACATACGGTTGTAAAGAACAGGCAGACCAATCCTTTTCTGAAAACAACAAAATAAACGTTCATATTTCATACATCTACCTAAAATTCCTAAAAATAAGATCAAAAGAAAAAAACCATACAAACAACAACACACAAAGGTAAATATACAAAATAGACATGTAAAACATGACAAAAGTCATCACATAAAAATGGTTAATTGACTCTACCTATGTACAAAGATCACAAACAACATTAAAAGCAGACCCTAAAATATGCGTCAACAAACAAGAACATAATTTAAACACACAAATAGGCAACTACACACTACAAATGGACAAGAACAATCTGAGGGTGAAGATAAAACTCACAACATAACGATATCACAGCAATTAGCAAAATTAAATGCTCAATCACAAAAATAATTTTGGGCAACAACGACAATCATGCACATGAATAGTCAACTGCTTTATACCTACCTAACACATCCATCAATCCATTTCATTGAACTTTCACATGTGCCAAATTTCATAGAACTTTCACATATGTTATAACACCCAATAAACCAAAAAGACACATTAATCGACGTCTATACTAACCATCGACAGAACCGTAAAGGTAAATTGAACAATCACCACCATCAATGTAGCAAATAAAGCTAAGAAAAATACTCGTTAAGAACAAACCAAAGAAGAAAGCACAAATAACCGAATACACGCACATGCAGGCCCCAATATGCATATCGATAGAAGAAAGACCCGAATAGAAATGTCAATACATACGCCAGCACAACAACAAAGACAATTACGAAGAAACCGGTTTTGAGGGACATACTGCAGTATGAAGAAGACGACAACAACAACTCGAAATAGAAGCAGAGAACAACTCTAGCAGGGAAGAAAGACATAAAATCAAAAAAGAATAAACACGCAATCTCAAAAATTAAACACAATGATTTGGTTTTCATTTAGAGTTTTTAAAGGGCATCAACTGCTTCATAAATTGTCAAAACCAAATCATTTCAACTTCGCAAATGATTTTAAGAAGTTTTTGAATATCTCATGTCACTAACAAGTATATCGTTTGGTATATACAAACTTTGGTTGTAAATAGTTATTAAATGCTTCACGAGTATCGTGATAACAATTAATTGCTTCATAATATTTTGTAATTACAAAAATGTTCTTATATTTTTAACGCTTTGAATTCAAATATGCTTCTCAATGTTGTACTCATAAAAAATCAAACAATGAGGTCGTGTTGGTTCATATTATTCTGGGTTGGATTCAAATTGGAAAGTTTCCTAACAAAAATTATGTTTGGTTCGCTCATGATGTACTTGGAATTAGAAAACAAATTTGTACTTAATGGAATTTTTTTCCTTACCATATTTGAGGAATTCTAAATATTCCTGTAAAATGTTTATAAAACACCAAAATACCCTACTTAACATTTTATTAAAATTAAAACTCCAAATGAATCAAACATAGCTGAAATCGAAATATTAAATTCAAAATCCAAAATCCAAAGAACCAAACAAAACAAGGTAGAAATTGATGAGCTGGAACAGAAATCCAACCAATGATGTAAAAGATGAACACTAAAGATGGTGGAGGCTAACATTCTAACAACAAAGATGACTATAGGAACCGTTCATATAAAATAAACACTCAAACAATTTTATCAATATACTCAATACAAGAGAACATAAATAAGCGATTATTAATTCTTTTACAATGGACAATTTACAGAATAGAAGAAACAGAAATGTAAAAGCTGAGGATCGTGTTCAACACGAGGCCCTTAAAACAAATTCCGAGCCTTCCAGGAGAACTCGTTTTGTTTTCCAGGGTACAACAGCCGAAGCAGTTTGTACTGCCGGGGTTCATTAAGAACCCGAACCTGTTTGTAGAAGAGAATCCAGAGAAATAGAGAACCTGTTTTGCTGCAGGTTTCGAGTTGTGTTGGTGTATCTTTCTACTGAGCTACACTCAGTATATATAGTGGAACTCAAATCATAACAGTCACCCAGCCATTACTCAGTCACTAATCCGAAATCGTAACTGCTCATTTAATTCGTCATTAACAGTCGTCGGTTTCAGTCAACGTGTAACGGAAGCTTTTACGATTACAGCTCTGACCTCGCACCAAGGTCAGTCGCACCTCATCAGACCCTTGAACCAACCTTCAAAAACACAAAGGTGGCTCTCAAGCGGCTCGTGGTGATGCGAGTGTGCGAAGTGCAAAGTGCGCCGTCAAAGCGCCACATTGCGCCCACATACCCACGCCGCGCGCGCGCGTGCGAGTGCGAGTTAAGGGTGCTTCGCACCCTTCGCGAATCCACTTAGTGTGACACCTTAGGAAACAATATAGACAAGAGGTTATAGAATATAAACTATTTTATATTCTATATTCTTTTTCTCCTCCAATGTGAGACGACTTCCCACACTATTAATTCCTAATGTCATTAACCACATTAATTTTCATTCAACACATTAATTTATTGATTAAATATTAATAACCATATTAATATTATCAATAAATTTCAAATAATCCCCCACATGAATGAAAATCACTTCTCCAAAAAATTCAGCAGTCAAGTGTTGCAGGATAGGTAGGTCTTCCCTTTGAACCTTCCTTTATGATGTATACTTAGTCTCCTAGTGTGTGTAGACACGATGTCTTTGAACAGACCTTGTTTTATGTAGACGACAATACACAATCACACAACACTCTTCCTGGTTGATCAACCCCTTATTATCGTGTCCGTTAATGGTCATGGAACACTTTCCTGGTTCTGTGAGAGCTCTAGGATTTGCGCCTCCCCACAAATCCATTCGAAGCGACCCCACTTCTCTCTAACATAGGTGATTTGATGAATCATTAAAAGCATCATATTTATATTGATTCCACGAATCGTCTAACCTCAATATGCTTAACCTCACTTTGGTCACTTGTTTAGGGTACTCCCCCAGAGTGAATGGACAAGGAAGTTCGTCACTCCCTTTAAGTTTTAGGGTACTCCCCTATAGTGACTCTGTTGGTCATATGATTAGTTATCCTATTGAACCCAGATCTTGGGATCTCCAGTCAACTAGGTTAGGTTCCTCATATTCCCTTTTTTTGTGGGCTTTAGTCCCATTCCTCTTGACAACTATTAAACCATTTTTGTGCTTAAGCCTTTTGTTAACGGGTCTGCTATGTTATATTTTGACTTGACATGGTCAATCATGATAACACCCATTGATATTAGTTGTGATATTGAGTTATGTCTACGCCTGATGTGCCTTGATTTGCCATTGTACATTGAGCTTTTGGCTCTACAATTTCCGACTCACTATCACAATGTATGTAGATAGCCGATAACGGCTTTGGCCATCTTGGAATGTCTTCCATAAATTAACGTAGCCATTCAGCCTCTTCTCCGGCTTTATCTAAAGCGATAAATTCCGATTCCATTATGGATCAAGCTATAATGGTTTGCTTGGATGATCTCCAAGATATTGCTGCTCACCAAGTAAGAACACATACCCACTGTTCATTCGGAATCTTTTATATCCGATATCCAGTTTGCATCAGTATACCCTTCAATCATAGCTGGATGACGGGTATAATGCAATCCATAGTCTCTTGTGTATCTTATGTATCTCAGCACCCTCATTATACTCTTCCAATGTTCTGAGCTTGGATTACTAGTATATCTACTTAGCCTACTCACCGCGTATGCTAAGTCGGGTCTAGTACATGTCATTAGATACATTAAGCTACCAATGATTCTTGAATACCCTAACTGAGCAACACCCTCAACTCTATTTTTCTTTAAATGTTAGGTGGTATCAACAGGAGAATGTGCTACACGCGTGTCCCGAGTTAAATTTTTCAAGAATCTTGTCCACATAATGAGCTTGACTTAACACAAGACCATCTTGGGTTCGAATAATTTTCACTCCTAAAATTACATCCGCTAACCCATATCTTCATGTCAAATCTTCCTTTCAACATGTCCTTAGTAGATTTTATTATTTTATCATTACTTCCAATGATAAGCATATCATCTACATAAAGACACAAAATTACATAACCTCCTAGTGTATCTTTCACATATACACATTTGTCACACTCATTTACTTTGAAACCGTTGTCAATCATGACACGATCAAAATTTTGGTGCCATTGTTTTGGAGCTTGCTTTAAGCCATACGATGACTTGACCAATTTACATACTTACCTCTTGACCATGGGCGAGAAAACCCTCAGGTTGCTCCATGTAAATCTCTTCTTCTAAATCGCCATTTAAAAATGCGGTTTTGACATCCATTGATGTACTTCAAATTTCTTAATGCCACAATAGCAAGAACCATTGGTATGGAGGTTATGCGAGTCACAGGTGAGTAAGTATCAAAATAGTCTAGACCTTCCTTTTGTCTAAAACCTTTGACTACTAGCCTTGTTTTGTATTTATCAATACTACCATCGGCTTTCATCTCTTTTTTGAATATCTAACGATATCCAAGCGGTTTACAATCAGGAGGAAGATCTACTAGCTCCCAAGTATGGTTGTGAAGAATTGAATCAATTTCATTCTTTATTACCTCTTTCCATTGAGGTCCTTCTGAAGAAGATACCGCTTCACGGTAGGTATTAGGCTCACCATCAACCATATAACTTACGAAGTCTGGACCAAAGGATTTCTCAATCCTTTCCCTTTTACTTCGTCTAATTTCTCCTCTCTTCAACCTCGAGTCGTTCATGTTGACTATCATGAACTATGTCATCAATTTGTGTTGATGAACTTTCACCTCTATCATCAACCACGATGATGAAGATGCATGTGTTTGTCCTCGCATGGAAACACATTTTCAAAATATGAAGCATTCTCGGCCTTATCTCCATGATAGTGTTCTTTGTACATCGGGATTCTTGGACTCATGTACAAGAAATCTATGTGAATTATTGTTTTGAGCATATCCAATGAATATGCAATCAACAGTTTTGGGTCCTAGCTTTTGAGCTTTAGGTGGTGGTACAATCATCTTAGCTAGGCACCCCCACACTTTGAGATAATTATATGATGATTTTCTACCCATCCATAATTCATAGGGGTTACATCCCTTTTCTTTGGTGGTATTTTATTAAAAAGATAATTGGCCGCGAGGATTGCTTCACCCCACATGTCATGGCTCATCCCAGAACTTATCAACATGGCATTCATCATCTCTTTTAAAGTGTGGTTATTCCGTTCCGCAATGCCATTTAATTGTGGTGAGTAAGGTGCCGTACATTCAAGTATTATACCACTTTTTGCACATAAATCGGCAAAAGGTGCAACATATTCACCACCTCTATCACTTCGCACGACTTTAATTGTCTTGTTTAGTTTATTCTCAACTTCATTTTTATACAATATAAATTTGTCAATTGCCTCATACTTACTTTTAAGTAAGTATACATAGCAATATTTAGTGCAATCGTCAATAAAAGTGATGAAATATTTGTTGCCAACTCTTGTTGGGTGTGCTTTTAAATCACATATATCGGTGTGAATTAACCAACGGTTTCGGTTATTCTTTCTACGGTTTAAATGATGATCTTGTAAGTTTTGCCTCAATGTATGTTTCACATTTAGAGTTGTGTCAATATGGAATGTAGGTATATATTTTAAATTTATTAAACGACGAATAGAATTATAATTTACATGTCCTAGTCTACCATGCCAAACATTTGAAGACTCAATCATATAAATAGAAATAGTAGTCTTATTCATTTCACTTTTGATAATGGTTACATTCATTTTAAACATACCATTGAGGGCATAACCCTTTCCTACATACATTCCATGTTTAGTAAGGACAAACTTGTCCGACTCAAACACTAAATGAAAACCAAACTTATTAAGCAACCATCCCGAAACAAGATTCTTGCGAATCTTTGGGACATACAAGGTGTTGCTCAAGGTGAGTTCCTTCCTGGAAGTCATCTTCAAATTACATTTCCTTCACCTTTGATGTCGGGCGTAGCTTTATTACCATATAAAGTTTCATCACCCTTAACCTCTTTAAAAGTACTAAAGAGGGTATTGTCACCCACACATGACGGGTAGCTCCCGTATCAATGAACCAACCATGCGGTTGTCTCCCACGAGGTTGACTTCTTCCACCTTGCTGATAACTCAGTGATCATTGCCATTAACGGTTCACCGTCTTTATCCACCATATGTGCACACTCATGCTTTGGTTGCTTGCATTGATTAGCACTGTGTCCCATCTCATTGCAATTGTATCAAATACCTTGGAAAGGAGGAGGTGGAGGTTTCTTTTTCACAACTCCTTTCTTTGGTCCAAGGTTCACCTTTGGTTTCCCAATTGCCTTTTCCCTTTATCTTGATAACCCCTTGACGATTGCCCATGCTCAACCATATTTGCCTTTGCCATCGGTTCCACACGGGTGCCTTTTTAAGCCATTTTGTTGTCTTCTTCAATTCGAAGATGAACATAAGTTCATCCATAGTCATCTCCTTTTATTTGAGCTTAAGGTAGTTCTTAAACTCTATCCAACTTGGAGGCAACTTTTCAATCATGGCTGCAACTGGAAGGTGTCATTGAGAGGCATCCCCTCAGCATGAATTTCATGAAGTATAACTTGTAATTCTTGAATTTGGCTAATCACAGTCTTGTTATCAACCCTTTTAAAATTCAAGAACCGAGCCACAATGAATTTCTTGCTACCGGCATCCTCGGTTTTATACTTCTTGTCTAAAGATTCCCATAGTTCTTTGGCAGTCTTTATGTTCCAATACACGTTATACAATGAATCATAAAGACCATTCAAAACGTAGTTGCAATGAAGAAATTCCGAATGCTTCGAAGCATTAATGGCACTCAAGGCTTGAGCATCATCCCCTTCTTTAGGTAGGGAGCAGTTTTCTCCAAGAACTGTGCTAAGTTCAAGGTTGTCAAGTAGAAGAACATCTTCTATTGCCATCTTTTAAAATGGACACCCGTGAACTTTTCGGGTTTCTCGGTTGCCACAGTGGTCGCTCCCACAGTGGTTGCAACTAAAGGGGCTGATAAAGAGGAACTCATAGCATATGAAGACATGTTGTTTGTTGTTTTACAAAAACAGTTTAAGTTAGAACAATTTCCAACAAATCGAAATAACTACAAAAATTGAAAAAATAACTCAAACTATTTTCATAATTCTAAAAATTCAACAAGAGATGTTCTAAGTCCAACTTTGAAGATCACTCGTGAATAAGAAAGCTAAAAGTTATAACCACAAACGAATTTGAAAAAAAAATTACTTTCAGAATTCAACGATAGATGTTCTAAGTCTAACTTTAAAGATCACTCGTGAATAAGAAAGCCGAAACAATTTAAAGAAAAATTAACCTTTTAAAACACAGATTAATATATGAACGGTGTTTTTAAAATTTGTTTTAAGTTTGTAGGAACCATTCATATAAAATAAACATTCAAACAATTTTATTAATATACTCGATACAAGAGAACATAAATAAACGATTATCAACTCTTTTACAATGGACAATGTACAGAAATAGAAGAAACAGAAATGTAAAAGCTAAGGATCGTGTTCAACACGGGGCCCTTAAAATAAATTCCGAGCCTCCCAGGAGAACTCGTTTTGTTTCGCAGGGTTTGCACTGCCGAGGTTGATCTAGAACTCGAACTTGTTTGTAGAAGAGAATCCAGAGAGATAGAGAACCTGTTTTGCTGCAGGTTTCGAGTTGTGTTGGTGTATCTTTCTACTGAGCTACACTTAGTATTTATAGTGGAATTTGAATCATAACAGTCATCCAGCCATTAATCCAAACTCGTAATTGCTCATTTAATTCGTCATTAAAAGTGCGCCATCAAAGCGGCACATTGCGCCCACATGCCCACGCCGCGCGCGCCCGTGTGCGAGTGCGAGTGCGAGTTAAGGGTGCTTCGCACCCTTCGCGAATCCACTTAGTGTGACACCTTAGGAAACAATATAGACAAGAGGTTATAGAATATAAACTATTTTATATTTTTTCTCTTCTTCAATACGGGACGACTTCCCACACTATGAATTCCTAATGTCATTAACCACATTAATTTTCATTCAACACATTAATTTATTGATTAAATATAAATAACCATATTAATATTATCAAAAATTTCCAACAATGACCACATGGAGGTTCGATCAAAACCTGGTCTCATCTTAAAAACAATTTTGGCAATTTTGGTGTAGATGATGATCCTGATGAACAATTATTTTGTTGTAGGATAATCAAAAACCCATTCATCTTTTGGAAAAACTTTGTTTCAATCGAGTTGTGTTTGAATCAAGAATTTTAGTTGCAGGGAAACGAGATTTAATCGATCCGCTTGAAGCTTTGATGGACGGAGGCTTCAAGAGTAACAATGGAGATTAGGGTTGGGGAAGTGAATGACTAGCAATTGTTGGTATAATCAAAGGTATTTTTGTCATTTTCTTCTACTAGTAATATTCCAATTCCTTTTTAATATTACCAACCAAACATCATAAAAAATTTAAAATATATTTAATTATCAAACGGCCATAAGTTTGATTTAGCCCACCAACCCTCAACCTATCAACATGACATAATTTTATCTGTGCAAATAAGATCATTGATTGTTAATTGAGGCAATTGTAGCTATATATGAGTTGGTATGTAGCTATAATGATGTAGCTACTGGTTCGAGTCTCGTCTAAAACGAGGTGTTGTAATCTAGTTGTGTTTTAGCTAAGAGTAAAATAATATTCGCCGTTCAAAAAAAAGTTATTAAAATATAATTTTGCATGTTTTCTTTAACGATAAAAGGTGTGATTAATGAACCATAACGCACCACTAGGCGTATGGACCATGAGAACAAACTGAGATTTTAATTACTCATCATTAATGATTGTGATGGTGTATACTTTGACTAATCGCGGCTAGATATCAACTTGTTGAAATCTTTGGCAATAAGCTACGAATTCTGTTAAAACATAAATCAATTCGTAGTGTATATTTATAATAGTGTTTAATACTCATTTATTAACCATCTATACAGGTACCTTACTATATTTAAAAACTCTTAACTTTTTCAATGGAATGGAGGCCACTCACCTCATAATGTCCCCTTAAGATCACAACGATAGCTAATTTACAAGGGTCATACTTCCTGTAGCTCATGAAATGGTACAACTCAAACATGAGATGAATACACTTGCGGTGTATGTTGAGATCTGTGAAGTAGGGTTCAAGATTTGAATGTTCTGCAAAAAGTCAAACTTGATTAGAGAATAGTCCAAGTAGGGTTCAAGATTTGAATGTTCTGCAAAAAGTCAAACTTGATTAGAGAATAGTCAAAGGGACTATCTTTTTAATGAATAAACATACATAATAAAGTGTTAAGTAATGGACGTACTTGTAAAATGTGTTTATCATCTATACGTTGGTAATTTTTGTTTTGTCTGCCATGCATATTCTTAAGGAACTACATTGGTCCAAAAGGTTTTTTTATTAAAATAAAATAAGAACAACTTATTATTAACCACTTATAATTTTATCTCCGGGGATTTAAACTCTCGAATTTCTGGATAGATTTTTTATATGTTTAACCCTCTTTGTATTCCCTTAACATTGTTAACCGGGTTCTATATTGATATTGAAAACCGTTTGTGTTCACTTTTTTGTTTTTAATTAAACACAAAAGCACAGTCAATACAAGTGGTTTTCCAGATATAAAAATCAATTGCATCCTCATTTTTTTTGAGAACTCCAAACATCAATCCTGCTCTTTGGCAACGATCTCTTACTTATCTTATGAGCAAGGTTCTAAATAACTAGCCCTTTGAATTGAATAAGCGAGGCTTTCCCGATAGAAAGATTTGCGTGTGACAAAGATCCCAATTCCATGTACCCGGTTAAGCTAAGCATGGGTGACGTGTGATTTTAAGTGAAGGTCATTCTCGTGATAAATGCAAGGTCAATATTATGCATTAGATGTCAGTTAAACTTATACTCGCTATTGTACGTATATGCTTAGTTTATCTAGTATCATACAATACTCTGTTGATAGTTTCGACACCCCAACTTTTATGGAATGGAATTTGGACGTTTATAAATGTTATGTGTTTTGCAAAGTAATATACAAATATGGTATCAAGTTCCTACTATTTTCTTGTTATTATGTTTTCCTCGTTAGATGAATAAAAGCTAGGTTGGTTATGAATTATGGTTATCCAAGTAGTTTTTAATTCATGTTTAAGACAAATATGCAATCCTTATATTTTATAAGATAGAGATAATGTGCTCTCATCTCACTATTATTTAATCTTTTAGTTGAATGAGATTTAGTTACTTGGTATTTTATTTTGTTTTGGTATTTTAGGTTGGTGGCCAATGGACATTTGGTCCAAGCTGGTGTGAATAAGAACTATGTAGCAATAAGATCACAAGTTCGAATCTTATTTCAACGCAAAAAAATGCAACCATTAATTGGAGTTTCCGATGAGCTCTCCAAGCATATGCAAGTCCGAGTGTTTTACGAACTAGTTAGTTTCCTACTAAAAGAGGTCGGTGCTTTCTCAAGCGTCAAACTAACGATAAAGTAAGAACATAACCGTGCTATAAAATGGCATGTCGCTGAGCCCGATTCGTTATCGCTGCTCAAAAATAATAAATAAGATTAGTGGAAGAACCGTAGAAGGGGACTAGTGGACTAGGCCTGTCCTAGGCCCAAAACAAGACCAACGGATAGAAAATAGTAATCTGAGTCTTGATAGAAGTAACATTGGTCCTTCTTTAAACTTTAAAAGACATAATTCCTTATAGTTGTCTACTTATCTAGCCCCAATCAAAGACACTTTCAAGTTTATTTTGTTTTGACTTTCGAGTGACACTATTTCTTATTTCGTTTCCAATAATAATTTATCTATGAGTTGGAATTTTCTTGTTTTCTAATTACTATTTGATAGTCCTTAGTTACAAAAATTCAAATTTTGTATGTTATCATTTAACTTAACTAATTTAAATCATTGTTAAAATAAAGTTATTGTTTAGGTTAATTACTTGTCCAAATAGACCAAATTGTGCAACAGATTACGACAACCACAATATCATTCGTTAATTAAAATTAATGATCAATCATCAAATTCTTAGTTTGATATAAATTCATAGAGTAAATTACATAAATAAACCTTCATTTTTGTAACTAATTTCTGTTTCAACATTTATCTTTATTAACTATGCTAGACAACCCTTACATACATACTTTATTTCATAATTGGTTATTTAGTCTAATGGTATTTAGCTTGAATCGTTAAGTTAAATCACAAGGTTATCACATGAGGGTAGATTTGTTAAAAAAAACATTACGCGGCATAATCTAAAACAAATCGATGTATTATAAAAATATGATGAAGAAAATGTTAAGACCGATGAGTTATATTTCACACCAGTTATATATATTCTATTATCATTTCTATAAGCTAGTTTTATAAGAAAAAATTAAATGGATCATATGTTTTATCAACAATAAACTCAATACATTCTACTTGCAATACAATACAAACTCATAACTGAATGAAAATTGATTCATAATAAGACAAATAAAATATGACTATGCCAACACGACCTTCTGTCTAATTAATTTAAATAAATAAAACAAAACTATAAGTTGAAAATCATGATGAAATTTGGTTATTCGAAAGTCATATGATAATGTGACATACACATGCTACATTTAGACCAAACAATTAAAACAAAAGCAAATTACACGAATAGTCATCATCTTAAAGTCATATTGTAAGTTTGATTAATTTATTTAAAACCAAATATATAATAATCATTTATTCGTATTTGGTCCCTTCTACTAACAACATTAAATTTAGGTTAAATAATTGTAAGTCATAGTTAAGAAAAACATATTAGAGACTAAAGAAGAATTACATATATCTCCTTATAAACTTGCTATGTTACATATTCTCTTAAAATAAAAGTTTTCAAATGCATAATTGACAATAATCTTCGTAATACCCCTTCCTCTTATTCTTTTATCTTTCGGCAGAGAACATAGCTTCCATGGCCCTCTCATTTTGTTACTCTCTCCATTATGTCATGTATGTGTAATATTAATTATACATACAGATTTTCAACTAACTCATGATTCGCAACTCATTGAGTCGTATTAGTTTGGGAACGTCAACCTAGTTGGCTCATATAAAAACATTAGAGTTGAAGGTAGCTCGCTTATTAAACTGAATTTCATGTTCTTCGTGTTTATTAAATCTAATTATTCAAATTCTAGAATTGTCGTAACTTGATCTTTAACTCAATTCTAATACGAGCATTTGCATTCATACAAATTCAAGTTAATTTGATTCAGTTTAAATCTATAGTTAAAATTTAGTTAAACTTAAAAATATCATCTAAGCTTTCCTTTTTACAACCTGTCCAAGCTAGCTAGAATTTCTTTAGAAATTGAAATAAATACATTTATAAAAAAAACAAGTCTTTGAAATTAGAAAAATAAATTACAAAAATCCAAAATTGCAACATCCAAATACAAATTAGTCAAAGTTCAAAATTAGTATGCTAACAAGTGATAATGCAACATCAAATAGCCGTTTAAAGAAAAAAAGGAAAAACAAACAATTCATAATGTAAGTCCTCATGTACAAGACACAACTAGCAATGCAAGACTTTTGTTTTTCTTTTTATTAATGTACATTAAACACCCTGAAAAGTTGTATTTTTTCCCTCAAGTTTAGTTATGGTTACACTTTATATTGCACATTTATATATATACGTTTTTTATCACATTCATAATTTTTTGTTTTCTTATAAATTTAGAAATCTAACATTTCACCAATTTGGAATATACCATTACGAAACGTTGTTTTATTCATGTTTCGGTGTATATTTCATTAAAAATGGAATTAGACGTCATATAAAATTTAAAATTGTACGTGCATATTTTTATCAAAGTTAATGCTTCTAACTATTTAGTTATTTCCGTGACAGCCTTGCCTCAACCATGGGTTTGGAATGATTTTATTTTTTTTATATATATTTTTTATTGTTATGAACGGACTTTTAGGTTTCATTTTCGTTATCTTTAAAAACTTGTGTGTTCACGGTAACGTATTAACGTTAGTCTTTCAATATTTTATGCCCCCGACAATACGGAGTTCTTGATACTACTTCAAAATAAAGTAGGAACATTCAACTTAAAACTTCGTCTATGGAAATGAAACAACAAAACTTATTGAAAAAGTCCATAAAAAGCATTTAAAAGTTCATGTTTTAGAGTTATATACATACAATACAACTAGAAATGATATATACACTTTGAATTCAAATGGAATCAAAAACTATGCCATTGGGATGCTAAATTAATTCAACTAACATTTGAATTTTGCACGTTAGTTGTATGGTTCTTTTGTAACAGAGAGATAATCTTTCTATTCTAAGATTTTTGATCTTGTGTCCCATTACCAATTGATAATCTTTTAACCAGTGATTTTGAAGAAGATGACAGTGGTAGCTCACAAGAAGACTTTAATATAATCACAATAGAATAAAAGTAATAGAAAAGTTAGAGTTAAGTTAACTTGTAGAAATAATATCTATGAAGAAAAATTGGTCCAACTATTCTTTATTAATTATCATATACAAATATCTTATAAACATAATATTATAAACATGTCAAAACTCATCAAGGCATGATTCAAAAAAAAGAAACTAATAGGAAAAATGAAGTGGGGGCTTTTGTGCAAATTATTAAAGATTAATGATTAATTTGGGAAAACCTAAAAGTACATCGTGCAAACCGACATACACATTTAATATTATATATAATATTCTATTAGCAAACACAAAATTTAAATATGAATGCATTTTGAATCAAATTTCAAGTTTTGAAGTCGGTTTCGAACCCTAAACACTCCTAGATCACTCGTTAACACAATCAAAATAACTTTTTCTCTTAATTTACATTCTATACTGTTATTTTCGGTATCATGTAGCTACCGTGGTTGTTGTCAACAAATTTTCTCTGTTTCGCCGATCGGTATTTAAGAATTACTATTATATGGTTACTAACTTATTGTTTAAATTTTGTATGAAATAAAATACAAAATCATCAAACAACTGTTAAGAAACAGCTTACTCGAGTCGGATATGAGCCAAAATCAACTCAACTTTCAACAAGGATTGAATATTACGAGCCAAACCAATTTAAAATTTCACTAGCATATAGTTATGAGCTCGAGCTCAAATTAATACCAAATCGACTAAGCTCTCTAAGCGGCTATTATTAGTGCCACCAATCACAATCTAAGAGAGAATGAAAAATCAAAAGTCTACTTACCGATGATTCCGGCATCAAATGTGGTTCACGACTAACTCATGATAGTGACATCAAGAACCTCATCTTCGACTTTACCTTCAAGTCTTTGAACCCACCCTTTTCCAATCATTATAATAAAATAAATTATCTAGCTTATAAAATGTATTAGATTATTTAATATTTCTTAGTTTCATTGCCAACCGGCATCATCAAAACCTACTTCTAATTAAATTCTTAATATTTGTAACTTTTATACACGTACACCAAGTAACAAGAAATAAACTAAAATAATGGCTTAAACTTAACACGTGTACCTTTCTCACATTTTTTGAATTTTCTATGGTTTATGCTATAAAGTAAGTTATAATATATTACGTCGTCACGAAATTACATCACTAAAAAAGACATAAGATTGATTTTTTGAATTTTCTATGGTTTATGCTATAAAGGAAAGAAAGCGTTATTAGTTAATAATCGTTATGTGTTCTTCTGTTTCTAATTACTATATTTATATTCCTTATTTATGTAAAATATATTTATTGAATGATATTTAGAAGAAGTTGATTAATGTTAAACTTGTATATAAAAGTTTGATACATGATGACACCTGTTGCCAGAGATCTTTCAACAAGCATCAGATTGTAATTTCACTCCTGACCACAAAAGATTAGCTGGAACCCTAAAGTTATTCAGAAACAATCTTTAGGCGAAACAGTTAACTTGATGGAACCTATTTGACCTAACAAAACTCTTCATCGAACTCTCGTTAGACATAGAATCCGCCATAAGTTGGCCTAGCGCGCTAGAGGATCTTACCGAGAAGTTACCCGAACTGTCATCGATCCATCTCAAGCGTCCCCTACTTCTTTGAAAGTAAAACTCTCCAAAAAGTTTGTCGATCGATACAATATTAACCCATAATCACCATTGCTATTTTACAAATATATATAATTAAAAAAAACATTAATAGAGCATTAGAGCTTAAACCACCAACACTTAAACCACCTTGTTGTTTCGATTAAACCATATTTTACAAAGCAATTTGATGTGTCTTCTTATCATTTTCATTCCCATCCCAAAGAAAGTTTTTTATAGTTAATCTTTTCCAATGCCTCAATTTTCTTAGGACTTTTTTAACATGGAGAAGTAATATCTATAATTGTAAAGTAGTGAGAACCGATTTTATTAAAGTAAGGGGACCTCCAAATTATAGATTTTGTTGCCTTCATTGCGTTTATTGTTTTAATATCTGAAACATAACTTCCTCAAATTTTGAACCGCTTGAGAGGTAAATACTTAGTCTCCATTTATTATGTTTGGTATAGGGTAATAAAATGGATAAATGAATGAAATTGATTATTATAATCTTATTGTCATGCTTTATTATCATGTATAAACGAAATAAATTACTACTTTATGTTGTTTGATAGGTAGTAAAAGATGAAAAAATTACAATGCAATGGTGGTGGTGGTGGTGGTGGTGGTGGTGATGAAAACGAATGACTAAAGAGGGAATACCAGAATAACAAAAAAAGGGTGAATGAATGATTTTGAATTGTTAAAAGTGAATAGTAATCCTTGTGTAATTGGTGATTTCTAAAACTTGTTATTTTTATTTTTAAATAATAGTTCATCCTATTTTGTCTTTCATTTTTCTCTATCAAACACAACTTATTTTAAAATACGTCACAATCAACGTGAAGTTTAAAAGCGTTATTGTATATATCAAACTTAGGTTAAATAAGTTTTTTAATATAGAAGTAATAGGCTATAAGCATATTGGTTTTTTATATGATTTTAATAATTTTTTACAGAACCATTTCCACTAAAAATCACCATATCAACGAATATTTAGATAAATGTTATCCGTGTGCGTAAAACACTAAAAATTTAAAGATTCAAATTGTCTTCCAACCAAGATGGATTTTAAAGCAGATCACGAGTAATTCAAAAAGAAATTAAATTCGCCTTGGTTTGGTCCCACTACCACTTAATAGAAAAATAAGAAGAAAAATAAGAAGAAAACAATGGTCCTCATGGAAGTTGAACTAAATGTACCCCAAAACAAAACATCATATAAACAACCAAAACAAACTTTCTAACCAAACATACATCCCATACAACCACTGATCCTCATGGCCGGAGAACACGACGTCGACGACGACTTCAGCTTCCCGACCACCACATGCCCGCCACCGCGGTTCATCGGGTCCCCTCGGCTATGGCGTTCGTCGTCACATTCTCATAATTATATCCTCAAAACCAAACACACCAAACAAGAACAAGAACAAGAACATGAACATGAACATAAAGATGAATGCAAGCTGACGTTGGATGATCGAAAGGCGATAAACGTGTTATCGTATATCAGGAGGAAGGATGGTGAGGGGAGTGGGGAGAACATGGATGTGATTTGGGAGGATTTGAATATGAAGAGGAGATTGGTGGTGTTAGAAGGAGGAGTGGCCGTGTGTCGTGTGATTTCGGTCGCGAGTTGCCCGAGTGGGGGAGAAGGACGGTGGGGTTACGGTGGCGTGTGGCGGAGGAAGGAGGCGGACCATGGTGCTGTTGGTTAATGTGTTGAAGAAGATATTGTTGCTTCATCACTCTGAACGTAGACGAACAACAGCTTAGATATGGGTTTTTTTTTTGTTTATGAATGTAATTTTCTGATGTTGTAATTGTATGTAAAAAGAACCTAGTGATTTAAATTTAATCACGAAGCAATAGGTTTTAAATTTTTCCTTATCTGTGAATTCGGAAATGACAACAATTGGTATTAAAGCCAGCCACTTATTTGATGCTGATTTTTCTTGATAGACAACAAGGGCGAATCAATCCCTGCACCTTCAAGAGGGTGGCATGATGGTAAGCATTTGAGCCCCTTAGCTTAATGTTATAATCCAAATCTTATTGATTTTTTTAACTCTTTGTGAGTAATTTGTCTAGCGTAAGCTAATTTGCTTTATTCTTTCTAGCATAAAACGGTACAACAAGAGTACAAGGCCTTTAGAACAGTTAAGTATATATGATCGGAATTTGGAATATATGCCTAGCATAACTTTGTAAAAATCTTAGATAAATTAACGAATCTTGTAGAACCAAGTCAACTTGTAAATAATTGTAAAGTGAAAAGTTGCGGAAAGTGGAAACAATTGTAAGTTTCCCAAGACACTTCAAATAAAGGTTACAAAACAGGAGTAGGTGAGTAACCCTATATCATTATTAGGAGATTTTTCCGATTTATAAAGTGAATTTTTATGAGTTATCGACCCTAGAGGGAAAAAGGGTCGTAGAGACGATTTTGAAACTGGTTTGACAAGAACCACGCTATTAGGAACCAACTCGAACCACAGGATACATATTGTTTTGTAACCTTATAGCTTGAAACTAGTTTGTATCCGGTTAAACCCAAACCGAACGGGTTATCAAATTTTCAAACCAGTTAAAAATCCCTACAAGAGTTTTGTGGGTATTATTTGGACTTTTATTGGACCGGTCAAGGGCCCAAGCCCGTTTGTGCAATCCAAAATCCAGATTCCAGATGACTTTTTTCTTATAAAAGGTTTATAAATTATGTAAAAGGACTCTTAATAGAATTGGTGAAAGCATTCTAAACTTTGCACTACATTAAGGCGAGAAATATGCAGCAGCAGCTATATGGGAGAGATTGAGAACTTAAAACTCCAGTGGATAGGATAGGGTTGCAAACGAACTGAACGTTCAGCAAACAGTTCGTGAACTTTTCGGCATGAAGTTCGTTTATGTTTGTTCATTTAGTTATTGAACAAACACGAACAAGAAAATTATGTTCGTTTAGTTAAATAAACGAACATGAACACAAGCCATGTTCGTTCATTTATGTTCGTAAACGTTCGATAATGTGTTCGCTTATGTTCGTTAATGTGTCCGTTTATATTCTTATTTTTTATGACACTATTATATCAAGTATTTCTTTTATATTTATGTTAAGTACTTATTTATTTTTGATTGATTTTGTGTAATGTTTGCTATAAAAATATAAATTTTATTCTAAAATTAATCAATAATCATTTGTATTCGTTTGTGTTCGTGAGTTTTTTTATGTTTCTTATGTTCATAAACAATTGTTTGTGTTCGTTTGCTTTTATTTGAGTTCATCTGCGTTCAATAAGTGTTCGTGAACAATTCATGAGCATATTTATTTTCTTAATAAACAAACACGAACAAAAAATCTCATTTGCTAAGTGTTCGTGAACAGTTCATGAACAATATTATTTTTTAACGAACGAACACGAACAAAGCTTTGTTCGCGTTCGTTTTTCGTTTGCATCCCTACTTATGGGTCATTTCTTTTAACAAAATATAAAGTATAATGATAATTGAATATTTCTCTCTCAAAGTAATTAATTAGTTATCTCTCCCCTCTCATATTTTATCTTTTACGCATATAAACATGTAGCTATATTGTTAATAGTGTGTTTGAGTTTTTACTATGCATCATCAATTGTATAATAAATTATCATCAATTGTATAATAAATGGTAACAGGGGAAATATCCCCTATAACAAAATACATAATAGCCACCATTATTCTCTCATTTACTCCTAGGTGGTTACAAATTTGACTACATTAACTAGCTTTGTATATATGTATGTAGTTACTCCATGTATTGTACACTTGAATAATAAACCTAGTATTCTTAATATCTTGTTTTCTAACACAGATAATAAATTTTATTCGATTTCTTTTAGCCTAGTTTAATAAGAGCAAATGGTGTTGTGCTCAGGTGTGGCAGGAAAAATCCGATCCCAGGTGGGAATACCCCCCCCCCCCCCCCCAAACACACACACACCCCCCAGGATTCGAGAATAAATTTAAGGCTACTAATCAGTGAAAACTCACCGGGTACTAACGTGTTCTCCTCTTCCATCCTTTTTCTTTGACCTTTTGCAAATTTAAAAAAAGGAAATGGGGAAAAACAAGGTTGACACCCTATATAACAATAAAAATTAGAGAAAATAGGAAAGGTTGGCGTGGTGCTGATGTGTTTTCCATGGGAAAACAGGGAGAATGTGATGATTGACGACTGTCGGTGGCCAATTAGCAAGGTTTCACATCCGTCATTGGTTTAGTTCATTTTCAACTTCCATCCCTGTAAACACAAAAGCTAAGGCCAATACCAATCGTCTTGATTTCTCTATTTTTCCGGTTTTTCCTGTGTAACACATTAGCGTTGCGTTCAATTTGTCTAAGTTTTTCTTCATTTTACAGGGTGTTGTCTCAATTTGTCCATGTTTCCTCATTTTAAATTAGCAAATGATCAAAGAAGCAAAGACAAGTACTCTGTGAATTTTCACGAGGTAGTGGCCTTAAATTTATCCTTGGGTGTCAGGATGTTGTTCCCACCCGAGGCCAGGTTTTTTGAGTCACACCCTAGGCATGACACCATCTGCTTTAAAATATGTTTATAAAGATATTGTTGTATTTTCTAACACAAATAAGGGGTTGTTTAGTAGCCTCTTAATGGTTCAGACCTCTTAATAATTCAATGCTTAATGGTTCAGACCTCTTATTGGTTTAGCACTTAATCATTCAGAAGTTGCCAAACAACCCCTAAATATGCGATAAATCATATAAAATTCACCAGTCAATTAGATTGGACTGTTTGGACCGTGGTTCACATGGTGATACAGTGCAATATGAGGAGTTCATATGCCAAGACTCTCACCATTTTTTCTCTCCACTTCTAATGCAATTGTTCAAACCATCGGATGCGAGCAATGTACTAGGTATAGGCCCTATGCTTTTCTGCCATGAATACATGTAGCTACGTTATTGAATAAGTCATGCCTTATATTAATACATGTAGTAATATCTTACTACGCCCAATAAAGATAGATACTATTAAGTAATCCTTAATCACCAACCTAGTCAAACTATTTTACTTTACTTTTGTGTGAAACCTAGTAATAAACCCCTAAGCGTCGCACCGAAAACACGAATCAATTAATGAACTTTGATGTAAACCCACACGAGGAGTGTTGATAATATTCGAAACATGATATTAAATAATAAATCGTTAAAAAAATATCAGTAAAAGAAATGATGATATTAAAACATTGATAAAAATAACAAAGTCACACCGCGAAAGGCTTGAAGAATTTAAATCAAACTTAAATAACAACCCAAAGACTAATTAGGTGGTTCTTTGTGTTTGTACCCTTTGACCATTCATATGTATGATAAGAATAAAGTGATGGTTTGAGCATTTGGCCATAATATTGCACCAGCTACGACACATATAATTAATAGAATTCCAAGTTAAATGGATTTTCAACCTATAAAAACCAATGTATCGGACGACGAACCGGTCATCTTATTGGTCGACTGATCAACTGGTCAGACCGGATTTAAGAGCCGGATGATATCATGATTATATTTAGTATAGTTTACACTTATATATTCAATATCAATATTTTATGTGTAGTTTACACTTCTATATAAAAATTCAATAATAATATTATGTTAAACATCTTAATTTATAGTTTGAATCACACGTTAAACTCACTAAAATCCAAAAAACTAGAATAAAATATACAATTGCGCATATAACAAAATACATAATAGCCACCATTATTCTCTCATTTACTCCTAGGTGGTTACAAATTTGACTATATTAACTAGCTCTGTATATATGTATTGTATGTACTTACTCCATGTATTGTACACTTGAATAATAAACCTACTACTCTTAATATCTTGTTTTCTAACACAAAAAATAAATTGTATTCATTTTCTTTTATCCTACCTGCAGGACCGTTAGAAGTGGTGGTGCACTTTTACAACACAACAACACAATTGAAGAGAGTTATTTAGAACACTTAACAGATCAATTAGGAAACTGGTTAACTAGATGCTAAGAACACAACTAAATGATAGACAGAACTAGATAGCAAAAACAACACAAGTATTTGGTTTTTCAAGAATGTTGTATATTGCTTTTCAAGTTCAATTACAAAGTGTTATAAAGCATTATGGAAAGTTACAAGTACTTGAGATACATATATTACATCCTACAGCCGACCATACTTTGAAAGTCAGCTGGATATATAAAACTAGACAACAAAATCAAATGTAGAGTCAAAAGACAAATTGTCTTTTGACTTGTGACTATGACATATCATAGCTCACATCCTAATATATTACAAAAATGATAAAGTACATAAAGTAGAAAGCTTAGACTCAAGACCTCAATGTACAATTTACCAAAAGTATGAACCTTTTCACCAACTTGTAAAAGTTGGTGAGTCAAACAAAGTTGCATCGGAAAGGTGGTCCAGCTTTATGGAAAAGTACATCAGATAATAGCATGTACATAAAAGTCTTCGGAAGAAATCTGTCTTCATAAACTTGGCTTCGGAAGACTTTTTCTTTGAAGCTTCGGAAGACTTCATATTTGGCTTCGGAAGACTTCATATTTAGTTTCCGAAGACTTCATATTTGGCTTCGGAAGACTTCATATTTGGCTTCGGAAGACTTCATATTTCGTTTCGGAAGATATTGGCCTTGGCTTCGGAAGATTTTACACTTAGGATATTTCTCAAGTAAGATGTAAAAATTCCGAAGCATTTCTACTTCAATACTTCAGTGCATGCATGCAGAGAGACTTTGGATGCTTTGAATGTTTTGACTGCATCAGACTTACTGGAATCCTTACACTACTTTAGTAAGAGCATATGGTGTCGTGTTCAGGTGTGGCAGGAAAAACCCAATCCCAAGTGGAAATACCCCCCACCCACCCCATGATTTGAGAATAATTTAAGGCTACTGATAGGTGAAAACTCATTGGGTACCAACGCGTCCTCCCCCCTCCTCTTTTTTAACCGTTTGCAAATTTAAAAAGAGAAAATATGGAAAAACTAGGTTGACACCCTATAAAACAATAAAAATTAGAGAAAATAAGAAAGGGTGTCATGGTGCTGATATGTTTTCCACCGGAAAACGGGAGAACGAGACTACTAACGATTTTCGGCGGCCTATTAGCAAGGTTACACATCCGTCACTGGTTTAGTTCATTTTCAACTTCCATCCATGTAAACACAAAAGCTAAGGCCAATACCAGCCCTCTTGTTTTCCCGGATATCCCTATGTAACACATTAGCACTATGTTCAATTTGCCTCATTTTTTCTTCATTTTACAAGGTGTCGTCTCAATTTTTTCATCTTTCCTTGTTTTAAATTTACAAATGATCAAAGAAATAGGGATAAGACTCAATGGTACTCGGTGAATTTTCACCAAGCAAAGGTAATGGCCTTAAATTTATCCTTGGGCGTGGGGTTGGCGTTCCCACCGGAGAACAGGTTTTTCAAGTCACACCCTAGACACGACACATCTGCTCTAACAAAACCAATATGTTTATAAAATATCTTTGTATTTTCTAACACACTTAATAATTCATATAAAAATTCATCAATCAATTATATTGGATTGTTTAGACTATTGTTCCTATGATGATATAATGCAATATGAGTACAAGACTCCCACCTTTTTTCATCTCCACTTCTAATGTAATTGTTCAAACCATGAGAAAAGAGCACTATACAAGGTATAGGCCCCGTGCTTTTTTGCCATGAATACATGTAGCTAAGTTGTTGCATAAGTCATGCCATATATTAAGATGTGTAGTAATATCTTACTACGTAGTGGCGGAGCTTGAACAATCTCATAAAAGGCCGGGGGCGAAATTAAATTTTCTTACGTGGGGGGGGGGGCAAACTCGTTATACGTATAAAAATTTAAACTCCAAAAATTGACACTATCGACAAAAAAAAGTGAGGGCCCCCCTGGCCCCTATTCACCTTCGCCATTGTTACTACGCCCAATAAAGCTAGATACTATTAAGTAATCCTTAATCACCAACCTAGTCAAAGTACCTTACTTCACTTTAGTGTAAACCTAGTAATCAAGCCCTCTAACGCCGCGCCGAAAACACGAATCAGTTAACGAACTTTGATGTAAACCCACACGAGGGGTGTTGATTCGAAACATGATATTAAATAATGAAACCGTTAAGAAAAATACCAGTCAAAAAATGATATTAAAACATTGATAAAAATAACAAAGTCGCACTGCAAAAGTTTTGAAGAATTTAAATCAAAATTAAATAACAACCCACAGATTAATTAGGTGGGTCTTTGTGTTTGTACCCTTTGACCATTCATATGTATGATAAGAATAAAATGATGGTTTGAGCATTTGGCCATGATGTTGCACCAACTTTGACACATATAATTAATAAAATTCCGAGTTAAACGCATCTCTTTATTTCAACCTATAAAAACCAATGTATTGAACGACGAACCGGTGTCGATTGGTTGAACCGGATTTAAAAACCATTTGATGTCATGATTATATATATTGTAGTTTACAATTATGTATTCAATATAAATATTTTATATATGTAGTTTACACATATATAAAAATTTAATAATAATATTATGTCAAACACTTTAATTTATAGTTTGAACTACACGTTAAGCTCACTAAAATCCAAAAAACTAGAATAAAATAAATAAAAACTTCAAATTCCGGTCCAACCGGGTTCCCGGTCCGACCAGCAAACCAGTTCGAACCGGCCGGTTCCTTGAAAACAAAACTATTAAGGGTGGATCGGACTGGTTCGACCGGCAGGTCGGATCCAAGTCTGAAAACGATGATAAAAACTCGTGTCAAAAACGATTTTCAAATTCGTGTCCTGTCGAAACTCGTGTCATGTCTAGGTTCGACCCGTGACCCGTCAACCCGTAAACTATCACCCATTAATAAAGAAACGGGTTTTCAACCATAAGTTGGTTGAAAGAGTCGTTGCTCTTATTCCACATAACAATTTTTTCCACACGTCATTCAAATATATCCCCACCTCCGGTCGTCTTCTCCGTCAACTCCCTTGACTCGCTTATGTAAGTAATCAAACCCACACGATACTCACATCTCCACTAAACTTATTATCATTATTATTATTATTGTTGTTGTTTTTCCTTCATCCACCATCACTGAAACTTCAAACACCTGTAAAATGATCAGTTGTTATACACCCATAGTCCCCCTCTTCTTCTTCTTCTTCTTCTTCATCAACTATGCTTCTTCTCAGTTACCATCTGCTCAATTGACCACCATGAACAACCTCCATGACCTCATTAAGACCACCACCAACAATTCCAAATGGAACTCATCAAACCCATGTTCATGGGTTGGTGTTTTCTGCAGTGGAAATGATTCGTCCATCACCAAGCTTTCGCTCTCCGGTTTCTCCCTTTTGGACGTCGTTAATGGTTCTTCATGGGCTTCACTCGTTTGCGAGATCGACACTTTGGAGGATCTTGATCTCTCCAACAATCAGCTCACTTCTATCCCACCTCCATTGATGTCTTCCTGCAGTGGTTTGAAGGTTTTGAACTTCAGTAACAATGGATTGACGGGCGTGTTACCGAGCTTTCGTGATAGTTTTCCATCGTTAGAGGTGTTGGATATCTCTCGTAACATGTTTGGTGCAGTCTCCATTGGTTCACAGTTTGATGGTTTGAAGGAGCTCAAGAGTTTGAACATTAGCCACAACAATTTCATAGGGCCTGTTCCTGATAATCTTGGTGGATCAGTCGCGCTTCAGGAGCTTCAGCTTTCGATGAATTCGTTCGAGGGTGTCATCCCCGATCGGATTACAGAATATCGTAATCTTTCTTTTCTTGATCTGAGTTATAATCGCCTCAGCGGGTCGATTCCTGCTGATATGGGTCAACTGTCCAGTTTGCAACAGTTGATTCTCTCTGCTAATAACCTCACTGGTGAAATCCCACGGTCCATCGCGCTAATCACTACTTTAAAGCGTTTTTCTGCGAACCAGAACGGTTTTACTGGTGTAATACCACAGGGGATTACTAGTTATGTTAGTTATTTAGACTTAAGTTATAATAAGTTACATGGGTCAATCGCGAGTGACCTTCTGTCGCAGCCGAATCTGTTAACTGTTGATTTATCTTTTAATAACTTAGAGGGTTCTATACCTCTAAACGCGTCGAAAAGTTTGTTAAGAGTGAGGCTAGGTAGCAACCGGTTAACTGGGAATATACCAGTGTGGTCCTTCGGGGATCATGCTCCGTCGTTAGCTTATCTAGAAATTGGTAACAACAGCTTGACCGGGATGATCCCACCTGAGTTGAGAGTATACAAGAATCTTTCACTTTTGGACTTGTCACGTAATAGTCTATTGGGTTACATTCCTTCAGAGTTGGGTGATCTTAACAAGTTGCAAGTTGTTCTGCTTGAACACAACACTTTGTCAGGAGATATCCCGACCGAAATCAGTGGTTTACAGATTCTTGTGAGGCTAAACATGAGTTATAATTCACTGAGTGGTTCCATACCACCATCGCTTTCAATGTTGTTGAAGCTCACGAATCTTGACTTACAAGTCAACAACCTGAGTGGTCGGATTCCTGACTCATTTGCTAACATGAGTTCGCTGTTGGAGCTTCAACTTGGGAACAACAAACTTGGTGGTGTTATAAGGTCTCTCCCCACTAACTTGCAGATTGAGTTAAATCTTAGTAGCAACAACTTTGAAGGACGTATACCCGATTCGCTATCCAGATTGCAAGCGCTTGAAGTCCTCGATCTTTCAAACAATCGGTTCTCGGGTGAGATTCCAAGTTCCTTGACCCAAATGGGAAGTTTGACAGAGATACTACTTTCCAATAATTCGCTTACAGGGTTTGTTCCTCGGTTTAAATCAAATGTAATGATATCCATTGGCGGGAATAAGAATTTGTCATTTGCGCAATCAGACCCGTCTGCAGACTGGAAGGGGAAGAAGACAGTGTCTGTGGGAATTGTTGCAGCTTCTATTGCAGCTGTTGTTGCACTTGTGATATTTTCAGTTATGGCGGTTATAGTTTCCAGGAAGATTAATAGGGTCGGTGATGAGGAAAGTCGTCATTTGTCTCAGCTCGAGGTGATCAAAAGCAAGCTTTTGACTTTGAATGTGATTCATAGAACGAATCTTGACTTCAGCAAGGCGATGGAGTGTGTGGGTCGTGCCTCTAGTATTGTTTCAAAGACACGGTTGTCTACTTATTACAAGGCGGTCATGCCATCGGGTATGACTTACTTTGTTAAGAAGGTTAACTGTAGTGTCCAAATATTCCAACTCGGTAGCCATGATTTGATTGAACAAGAGCTTGAAACCGTTGGGAGGATGAGAAATTCAAGTGTCATGATCCCACTCGCGTATGCCTTGACTACCGATAGTGTGTATCTTTTCTATGAATTCACTGAGAAAGGAACTCTTTTTGATGTTCTTCATGGAAGCTTAGGAAATTGTTTAGACTGGACCAGTCGATACGGTATCGCGTTAGGAGTTGCTAACGGGCTGGCTTTTCTCCACAGCTGCCCCTCGGGTCCAATCATCCTCCTTGATCTTTCCAGTAAAGCCATTATGCTAAAGTCTTTGAACGAGCCCCAGATCGGAGATATAGAGCTTTCTAAAGTGATTGATCCGTCAAAAAGTATTGGGAACCTTTCTGATGTTGCGGGTTCTGTTGGTTATGTTCCTCCAGGTATCGTTTCTTAGAACAAAGATACACTTTACATGAATCGTTGATGCATATTCGTACACATCAAACATAGAGATAGAAGTTTTGACCCGTTTAGTTATGAATGGGTCAGTTTGCTTTTTTTCTATAAAACAGGTAAAATCCTAACATCCAACTGTGTTTTTGGGTTTCAGAATATGCTTACGCAATGAGAGTGACAACGGCTGGAAATGTGTATAGTTTTGGGGTGATATTGCTTGAACTATTGACAGGGAAGACCGCGGTTAGTGAAGGATCTGAATTAGCTAAGTGGGTGTCTACCAAGTCGAAAGAGAAACACAAATTTCACCAAATACTCGACTCCAATGTTAGTCGAACATCATCAGCCATTCGAAACCAGATGTTGGCAGTCCTAAAGGTTGCTTTAGCCTGTGTCAATGTCTCCCCCGAAGCAAGACCCAATATGAGGAGTGTGTTGCCTATGCTCCTTAACGCGAGAAATTAAGGCCAAGCGTTTCTTGTTTTCAAACTTTTTCTCTATAGGGATGACCTGGTATGTTCTTGGAGTGAAGAAAGCATGTCAAAGTGACTTAGTTAACGGCTTCTCATCCCGCTCTCTTTTCTATATGTCACAGTTAAAGCAAATTTACACATGTTTATGCAGCCCATCGCAGTTTTATACTTACAAATTGGTTTTGTAATAAAAGGCTCTATGTATATGTGTATGTAGCATTACACCCCATCCCCGAAACTATCAAAGAATACTTGTATTTATAGGTAGTTCGCATTGAAAAATACGCTAATTTTTTGCTGGTACAGTAATTTAGACTGAACCGGCTAAAAACATGTTCCCAGTGGATTCATCCTAAACAACTAATTACTAACTAACTTCAACCCGCCAAACATAAGTACATAACAGCTTTCCCATATAACACAAATGGAGTTGTCATTTTCATCATCATAATAATGAACAAGAAGCAAAAATGAAAAATTAAGCCTCATTAAAGATATGATTATAACGAAATGCAATTAGTCTGAAATTTCACAAGACAGAGTTTGGGATTCTTGAAAAATCTGCTCATGTTGATTCTAAGAAAGTTTAGGATTCTTGAAAAATCTGCTCATGTTGATTCTACGAAACTTGAAATAAGAACCAATCCAAGTTTAACTAGAATGTCAGGTCTTTAGGATCCTCAATGATCTTTGCTAATGTCTGCAAGAACTGAGCGAGATCCGCCCCGTATATTACACGATGATCAGCTGTAATATTTACCTGTATAAACACCCATGTAAGCAATACATTTTGCCCATACATACACATAACTATACATCACTCTGTTAGGTGGTAATTTTGACCCATTTACTTAAAAAAGGTTGACTCAGGTCAAGTAACATCTCTACCAGGTCAAAAGGGTAAAACATAAATAAACTAGCACACAAAGAAATGGATAAAATGGGTCGAACGAGTCAAAGGTTGAAAATAGTGCTAAAGTGTACTGTAGTGAAATAATATAGTACTTTCTTTACCATATTTGGCTCGCTATGTATAAATTATTTGGGCCAAAGCATATTGGGTTAACCTGACTTTTCAATACGTACCAAAAGAGTGTTTGAACAAAAAACCGATTTTGAAATGTTACATAACACAACCAACCTGCCCATTTCCCACCTCTATCTGGCGGGATTCTACAAAAGATGATCAGAAACAGTAGTATGGAAGTAATTGAGACGATACATACCTGCATTTGGGTCTTCATGCCGATTCGGCCATCCTTGGTGGCAACAACTGTGGGCTCAGATGCCCCAACAGCCATGATTGCACCCTGCACAAACATCATCACAAATTGGTTAAAATAAATTCTTCCAAAGAGTTTGCATGATTGAATATGAGATAACTCACAGTTCCTGGTGGCAAGATGGCATCAAAGCGATCAACACCAAACATTCCAAGGTTGGAAAGAGTAAATGTACCTGCAAGATATTCAAATTTAATATCGTTCTTTTGAAGCGGAGTTAATAAAACCATAAAGGGAGAGTATTCGACGAAAATTACATCCTCCATGAGAATAACAAGCCTACTTCAGTTTATGACTTCCTTAACAAGTCTATTTATGCCCTGACTTCTCTATAGATTAAAATATAAGCTACTTGTGGTTCTAGTTTCATCATAAATTCAGAAGTGCAGAATTTGCGCTGAAAAAAAATCCAGTATATGGCTCATATACTTCATAAAATCGGATCCCCTTCCCGAGAGTCCGAGACCTCTCAAGTCTCATGTCTAGGGATTTCCTCTAATAGAGGTCTCAAGTTCAAATCTAGCTTTCACAGGTTTCTGCCCCTAAAGGCCACCTACCCCTTTAAATGGGACACGTGTGGTTTTTTAAACCACCTCTCTTTCTCTTTCCCACTACATGTGATTTATCTATAATGCACTACGTACAGATGCTTGTGCAGTTTTCACAGTTCCCTACTTAATATTGGTTTTGTAATGACTCACAAAATGCCTCAAAGTTGCAAGTCAAATGGATACAAGTTGAAAGGATGATAAAATCGACCAACCAACTCTTTTTTGTCCACTTCGTTTCTTTCCAAAGAGTAATTAAGATGTTCAAATAAAATCACAATGACAATTTAGTATAGGTAACTTTTACACCTTTGACCATCAACCCCAATTGACCTATTTTCATATAGATGGGTTGGGGGTGCCACCTCTACTTAAAACCAATAATAAAGCATCTAATGACCACACAACCTTAAGTCTAGTGATAAATAAGATACCCTCTAGCCTCAACATCAAATACAAATTGTGAACACAACAAATCCAACCAAAACTTTCATAACACGAAAGGGCGCTAAAGCAAATGTGCCTTTTGTTACAATGTAAATACAAGATTAGGCCCAATACTGTAATGGCCGTGTAGGACTTCACTTGAATTAGGGTTGATGTTAGACTTATGCAAGCCCAATGTGATTTAAAATGTAGCATCTCATTTTGTCCTAATTATTGTGTTACTCACTATCCATTAAGGGAACGGATTAATGGTAAATGACAGGGTGCACTAAGGCATGGGATCTACTATCAAAATAAACTGTACACCGTCACATCATAAAGTGCTTATTGATGCCTTTTACGATGGCAACACTATGAACATGCAATCTATTACACGTTATTGTCTCTTTATCGGAGGCAATCTTGTATCTTCCAATAGAAAGAAACAAAGTGTGTTGTAATTTGTATATCATTCAAGTGCAAAGTCTGAATACAGGCTATGACAAACAACTTGTGAACTTATATGAATTTGAATTCTACTTGGTGGGTTGGAAAAAAGCACAGTAAGTACGGTCCAAATATCAATTATCATGAAGTTGACAGAAAGAATACCTGTGCTGTATTCATGGGGCTGCAGCTGCTTTGCCCGGGCCTTATCCACTAGCTCTTTCCACTTTCTCGACAGTGAATAAATATCAAGCTTAACAAAACAATAAAACATAAAAGTTTACCTTATCAGCATGACTACCATCAACTCAAACTAATTAATACTGCAGTATAGAAATTTACCTTATCAGCATTCTGAAGAACTGGAGTGATCAAGCCACCGTCTATCGCCACTGCAACAGCAATGTTGATGTTACTGTTGTATGTAAAGCTCTTTCCATCTCTACAACTCGAGTTAACAACAGGGTGTTTAGCCAATGCAAGCGCGGTGGCCTTTGCCAACAGTGCAGTCATTGTCACTCCCTTTGGCTTAATCTAACAAATTCACACATATATATAATCACATGGTAAAACACTAAAACACCAAAACATAAAGATTTCATACAACACAAAACCCAAATGAACAATTGCATAAACTAACACGCAATCAAATATACGATAAAAAGGCTACCTTTTTGTAGAGAGCATCAAGAGCATCAGTAGTAATGGTATAACCCACTCTAAACGTAGGCACTTGAAGACTCTCAACCATGTTCCTACTAACAGCACTCTGCATCGTAGTAAACGGAACAGACCCCGATTCCACAGCAGGCGGTGCCGCCACGGGCGGCTCAGCCACCGCAAGCGCAGCCGCAACGGCTGCAGCCTCAACATCCTTAGCCACAATCCTCCCCATCGGCCCACTACCCACCACACCACTCAAATCAACACCCAACTCCTTCCAAGCTTCTTCGCATACGGCGACGCGACAACCCTCTTCCCACCGTCCGACGCCGGGTGCGTCGACGCCACTGCCACCGCCGCCGTATTCGCCGCCGGAGCAGGGGCCAATTTAGGCGCCTCGGATTCCACCGCCGGTGAACTTTCCACCGGAGCAGCTGAAGAAGACGACGAAGACGATTGATCTTTCGCCTTTGATACAGCTTGCGCAATTTCATCCTCCGTCTCTGCAAGAAGCGCGATGGCGGAGCCCACGGCGGCGACGCCGCCTTCCTCGACCATGATGGCGGCCAAATAGCCATCGTAAAACGTCTCAACATCCATATCGGCTTTATCGGACTCCACAACGACAACGGATTCACCTTTAGAGAGCTTATCGCCTTCCGATTTGACCCACGAGACGATCTTTCCCTCGGTCATTGTGGAGCTCAATGCGGGCATGAAGATCTCGCGGATCTTGGCGTGAATTTGGGTGGATTTGGTCCGGTGGGTGGAGGCGAGTGACGGAGAGTGACGGCGGATGGTGGTGGCGGGAGTGAAGGTGGAGTTGAGGAGGTGAGCCATTGGTGGTGATTCGATCGGTGGTGTTTCGATCGGTGGTGTTTCGATCGGTGGTGTTTCGATCGGTGGTGTTTCGATCGGTGGTGTTTGGAGGTTGAAGATGATCCAGAGGTGGAGGTTGAAGAATGAGGGTTTTAATGGTGGAAGGGGACCTCGGGTATATCGACAATGGGCGGAGGTCTCAACTACCTTACCGGTGGGATGGTGATGAAATGTAGGTTTGTGTTTTCATTAACCCCTTAATGTTTTTGGTTGGAACGTCACACTAGTGATGTAACAAAGATTATCGAGTAAATTTAGCATAATGTCCCTTAATTTTGCTTAAATGTTACGGGTATAGAAAAACTACAAATTTAATCCTAATGTTTGGAAAAAAAATAGCACGTTTCCTTTATGGGTCTAACGATCATTAATTAATTTCATTTATTCATCATTCAACCCCATCTCAATCACCACCACCACTCCATTACCACCTCCACCATAAGCCACCGCCACACACCACCATCTTTGGAGATGTCGAAGCACAGAACACGCTGTTGTTAAGGTTTGTTCTCACAAACACCCTATAATAATCTATAATCATACACAAATTAAAGACGAATCTTTACCAAAGTTTGAAAAACACAATTAGGGTGGCGAAAACAATATTCCGATGAAACACAACACAAAACCACCATCATCTGCATAATGTCGCCTTCATCTTCATCACCTTTATCTTCGTCGATGGAATCACTCATCCTCCAACTCCATGAAATCTTCGTTGTCAAGTTCGGTAACTTCAAGCTGAAATCTGGCTCTCCTCCCCCATCTACATCGACCTCCGCTTACCATCATCTCCACCCTCCCTCTATCGACCCACTACGATGTCGCCTGTGACGTCCCCTACATCGGCCTCCCCTCGGCACTGTCATCTCCACCACCTCTGACATCCCCATGTTCATGTGTCGTAAGGAGATCAAAGACTACGGTACCTCATAGTGGTGTGTGGTGGTGGCTTGTGGCGGAGGTGGTAGTATGGTGGTAGCGGTTTGAGATGATGTTTGAATGAGAAGGAAGAAGGACAAAATGGTTATTTTGCAGCCAGTTAAGGGAATTAATTAACGGCCTTAGACTCAAGGAAAAAACTTGTTCTTTTTTTTAAACCTATAATTTTTTAATCCCAGTGATGAAAAATAAAATTTGAGCAAACCTTAGGGACGATCCGTGTAATTTACTCTAGATTGTTTGTTTGTGATTTAAATTGATGCATTCTTTTTTAGGCTGTGGAACGTTTTTCTATGATACGTTAGTGTTTTATCATAGTTTATTTTTTGTAATTGACTAAGAAAACACATATCTCTCTCTTCACTCTGCATGCTCTTTTTCTTAAGAGAAATTATATAAGTGATTTTTTTAGTTGTATGTTTGGTTTTCACGATTTAAAAGTTGCATAGATAGTCCAAAGTTTTAAGAGTTGTTGCATAAATGGTTATCACTGTTGTATGGTTTTTGTGTTCAGGGTTAAGTAGGGGTAAACTTATCACTTTACTTCTTTAAAGTAGGGTTAACTATGTAATTCCCAAATCACACAATTTCGACAATTAGAGAATTCTTCAACAAGTCACGCCTCAATGGGACATTAGAATTGTCTCGGAGAACCTTATTGTTGGGTTTATACTATAGCGATTGTCTCGTGTGGAGATGGACTGTGAGACGTCAAAAGAGTAGGCTTGAGGATGGTGTTAAGGGTTTTAATATTTCACGTTTAAACTTCAAACAATTTAATCCGGTAAGGGGTTTTCGTTGCGATGCAACAAGGTATGTTTGGACTTTCTCACCGAGATGGTTTAAAATGTAATACAAAAATACACCTTAATCTTTAGATTGTCTTGTGTAAAAAACTAGTGTTTTAAACTATTATAAATCAACAGAGTTAAAGACTACCTCATGTAGAAATAGTTATTACTTCAAAACTATTGTGAGTCCATTGAGGTTCATTGATTGTCTCGAGCAGATAGTCATTAAAATGCTATAAAAACACATTTTTTACTATTTAACCTACGCGAGGAGTAGGGTGAAAACTTTTACATAAATATGTTTTCAAAGTGTATTTTGAACCCCTATTCATAAACTCACCCATGTAAGCTTTATCCAAAATTATTCTAGGCATATCCTAGGTGCCAATTAATATAGGATTGGCGGGCAAAACTACAAAGTTACGTTGGGTAAACTGAAATAGTTGGAGATTTTAATGGTCTAAGGAACTAGATCTCTAGTTCTAATTTTGTATGTTATGTACGATTGAAAAGTTTTAGAAACTCTTATACATGACTTTTGAATGTTAATAAAGATAGTTTGTTCCTTTATGCTATTCCGGTATTGATTGGTAAGTATAATTGTTTCCTTTATGCTATTCCGGTATTGATTGGTAAGCATAACTCATACCAAAGATGAGTGTCTAATGAGCAATATTTATTTGGTTAAGTTGTGACTTGAAGTCTATATTATTTGATTTATTTTACCCAATTTAAAGCAACTATCACATCCTAACGACACAAACATAGGAAGAATGCTCAAAATACTTGTTATAAGCATCTAAAGGTTCTTACCGATTTCATGCTTGTGAAACAAGCTACGCTGATATATAAAAAAATATTCTCTTTGATGTTTAGTTTGAAAGATTTTCTATTGATAATGCATGCATGCAAAGAATATGTAATTAGGTGCTTTTGTTAATTTTTTCTTTAAAAGATTTTGAGCAGCTCTGTTCTTTATTTTTCGAGGTAAATCATGATATTCTACTATTCTATTTATTTTATATATATGCTATATAGAGTTTTATATATAAAGTATTGTTTATATTATTAGTATACATTATTAGTTGTGGTATTTTTTTTATTGTAGGTCATGTTTTGCTAGTATGGTATGAGGATATATTGTACTTGCTAATAGTAGAACAATTGGTTGTTGTGCAAACACATTTTCTATGTGTTAAGGTATTGTGGTATGATAAAACTTCTAAAAGATATATGCGCTTAGATGATAGAAGAGAAAAGTAATATCGAATAGTTCAAACCATGAAACTATTTATTGTGGATTTTATACATAAGGAGATAAGGGTGCTAAAGCTATTATTCTTGAGATAATGTTTGCAAAAGAGTACTCTTAATCTTATTTGTAACATGTGTGAGCTTTCTCTTTATAAAGACTATGTATAAAGTTACATTCTCGAAGACTAATGAAATTCATATTGTTGCACCACCTCCCAATAAAAGGGACAAGATTGTTGAGTTGATTGAACATACTAGATATACTAAACATCTCGTGTTGAGATAGGGAATAAATGTGTTAAGTTGCATAAACGATTGTAATCTAAACAAGAAGATGTTATTAGAAAAGCATACAAAAATCAAGGCAATGATATTCTCAGTTTTCTCGATATTTCTAGATTAAAATCTAAACATGAAGAAGTAATTAGTAAAATAGACAGAAAATCAAGGAAATGTTTACCAGTTTGCCCACATGTCTTTTTATTGGTATTAAGTTGCACAAATAGTTGAAATGTAAACAATAAGAGGCCATTAGCAAAGCAGGCAATAAATCAATGCAATGTTTAGATAGTAAGTTTTCTCGATACTAGTTTGTCCACATACCATGATTTTTCATTGCATCCATCCGTAAAAACAACAAAAAATACTCCTTGCTCATCAATAATTTCATCTTCAAACAATTACATTCTTTTTCTTAATCTATGAGTCAACATAAAGTTATAAACCTTCACAACAAGAGCTTTGATGAAACTTCATAAACATGTTTTTAAATGAGCTTAGTAAAAACTTCATTAATGAAAAACATTAGTAATCTTAAAATTGGTCCATTTGTGCACACATGTTATATGTGAATCTAGAGTTCAAGTTATTGATACTCATGCATTCATAACATGTTCAGTTATTGATACTCATGCATTCATAACATGTTCAAGTTATTGATACTCATGCATTCATAACATGTTCAAGTTATTGATACTCATGCATTCATAACATGTTCAAGTTATTGATACTCATGCATTCATAACATGTTCAAGTTAAAATCCATATACTATAGCTTACTGATAAAAAATAAAACTATAAAATTATAAGCTTAAAGCATAAAGAATAAGCAAGTATTCCATGGTCTTACAACGTCTATTGACAATTGTTATCAAATTTGATGAAGAATCATAAAAAATTTTGAACCGTTGACGCAATCCTAAAAAATCTAGAATTGTTGTTAAAAAGTTACAACAATTAATAACACATATCGTTAATCTTTAAATGTTAATATGACCCAAGGATTTAGGGGATCAAGTATGGACATATGTGGCAAGAGATAGGTAACGCTGCGGCTGAATACACATCAAGTTGTTTAATACTAACGTTACAAATATTCATTCTATGCTTCGAAAACTTGAAGTTTTCCCAATTGATTTGAGATAATTTACCATTATGAAGCACCAAATGACACAATAGAACATGACACAATAGAAATAGAGTAATTCAATTGTTGAATGTTAATCACAAATGAATATACATGAGAATTGTTAATGCATTATCTATTAGATTCTCATTTCAGAGGACACTTACGACAAGTGAGTGAGATGAACAACTGTGTTGGTGGATCTAGTATCGTAGCAATGACTTATAAACTAGATCTCTAATCACGAGATAAATTTTAGGATTGAATGATGATTCATCGAAAAATAAACACATCAAATGTAATTAAAATAATATATATTCTTCAAAAAAATAAAGTCTGTAGTTAGAAAAAAGAAAAAAAACACTAAACTTTTCATTAACCTTCTTATTTGAACGGACAAGATTAAAAAAATAACTTGATCAACCCAAAACATGATTAACCTGTTGGTTCGTCACTAATATAACATGATATTATTCCAAAATTATAAATATGAAATTACCCTTTTCAGTTTCAATTCTCATTGTTACTTATCCAAAGTGCTCCAAAGTCTAAACCCACAGAATCTGCAGCAGTTGCAGCTGCAACAGGGTGATCGTGAATTCATGATGATGGTGGACGCCATTGAAGTTCCTACAGTCATGGGTATGTTCATGGGTGCTCACAATCGCCCCACCCTTCGCTCATCCTCTTCTTCATGGTGCACAAAGCTCCGGCCCAAACCCATTCTACCATCATCGCTTCATCTTCTTGTTCGACAGAACGTCGAACAGTTGGTAGGCACGTTGTGCAAGCAAAACACGTCCTAAAAGAAGAATCAAAGAGAGGCAATGGTGATGCTGATGTTGGGGTAGATGATAATTACATCATGAACAAGAAGAAGGTGAAGAAAAGGGTGTTCTTTTTGGATGTGAATTCGATTTGTTACAACGGTAGCACCCCCAGTTTGCATTCTTTTGCACAATGGATTTCGCTTTTCTTCTCTGAAGTCAGCCTTACAGACCCTGTTATTGCGGTAAGCTCACTGTCTATCTCACGCGTACACACACACACACATAAAGCTGTAATTTTGTTTGTTCGATGGTGTTGTAGTATGAGGAGTAAGTTAATTTAGATGTACAAAGGGAGATTGATTGTGGGTTATGTGAACAAACTCAAAATTTAGGTTTTTTGATGTATCAGTCAACCACGGTTCTCCTCTTTATATATAGGTGTGTAATCGAATTACAAGGTGTGGAGATATTGGTAACATCTTAATAATCATCCTAATATTTAAACTAGCAAGAGCAATACCATAACCATAACCAAACCTAGTAAAGTTACTAACATATTGATAGGGTGAGATGTAAGCAAACCTTACTTTTGTCCATAAGGATAGAGAGTTTTTGGTTTCTAGAGACTAGAAAAAGAATAACCACTTAGAAACAACTTAAGAGATAAATGATGATCAAATACTAATAACTATAATAGATTATAAACCCACATGGCTAACACAAACAAGGCTATAATGGTTATGGCATCTCTTCTTGCCAACTGTGATCTTTGAGCTATGCCATCCGCTTAGTGTAATTCATTATTCATCCATATGTCCTACTTATTATGGTTAGTATTTGTAGTAAATATGTTTGGGTTCTTCTTCTTTCTATAGACAATAGATTAGGGAGATTCAATCCGATCCAGCGTTTACCTTTGAAAGGCCGATCTATCTTAGAGACTGGCTAGGTGCAGTAAAAAATGAAAGATTAAGGTCGTTCCTCTCTAGGCGCGATTGACAATTTGGCGACATGAGGAGTTGTATGATTTCGTTGTGCTCCTACCAATGAAGTTAAAATTGAAGAATGAAGACCTGGTGATTCTTCTATTAAGGGAATAATGGAAGGAGAGGCAACTCCAACGTCTACAGCAACGACTCGAGTCCTAATCGCTTGTGTTGTACCACATCGCCTCCATCGTCTATTAAACTTAACACTTCATGAAATAGTTATTAAGAGCAACCTTCTAGTAACCGAAAAAAAACGTAGTTTGCATAATAAGTATGTGGAAACTAAAGTCATGTTTAAAGACATTCAGAAGAATAGAAGTGAATAGAAGTATTGTGATCGCCATCGGAGTTGCATGGCATCCATATTTTGTATACCCTTTTTGTGAATACACGATATATATATATATTAATTTTTGCAAAAGTTAGTCCCAAAGTTTAAAAAAAATGACATAACGTACATGATTTAAAGAAGTTCAATAAGTTTTTATATATAATAACAAGCTTGTATAAAACATTTCAATCCATTCATGAGGCTTATATATTATTTCTTGCCATGGTAAAGTGCATTACACGAATGTATACCCCACACACATGTTAGCAAATCATCAAAGCACCTATGTATTCCAATTACATAGTTTGGGATTCTTCATCAAAGCACACATGTCTGTGTAATCTAGTTACATGTTCATACATTTCGTAAATCATACTTTTTGCATTTTCTTGCAGGTATTCGATGGAGAAGGAGCTCATGAGCAGAGGAGACAGATATTGCCTTCATATAAATCACACAGAAGAAGATTCTCACCATGGATATCTGCCTCCCGGGAAGCAGCAAAGAGTCCAGTAGGAAGATCACATCGACTCATTTCAGATTTCCTTACCAAATGTAATGTGCCGGTTAGTAAATCTTTCAATATTACTTTCACTTCTTTCATATGCACTCTATTATATTCTGTTCTAACAACATAAAAGGAGTAATATAATCTAATCTAGGCTTTAGATATGGTGAATAGTTATAAAGGTTAAATAAAAAACAACTGAAGGAAAAGGATGTTAATAAGCTTGCTAAGACACTAGATAAGAAAACTAGGGACTTAAGTCAAATTAAATGGATGGGAGGATGAGAGTCGTAGACTATTATGAAAGTTTCCTATTAGATAATGATGAAAAAGGATCTATAAGCCATCAATGGTGATCATAAGAGGAGAATTAGTGAATCTTTTGTACTAATTGAAGGGTTTGCTTCTAGAATTAGAATATTGAAATTCATGAAAGCTTTAAGAATGATAAGTTGTACGGCTATGGAGGCCATTTAATGTTAGCCAGACGTGCTGATTTCTACTCTTTGCCTAAAACTAGATTAATTTAAGCTGTATTTTATCTCCAGCAGGTCAATGGAGTAGAATTTTAAGACCTAGCTAAAATGGAAACAAATGAAATGGGTCACAAGTCACCTTAACTGTTTTCATATGCATTTAACCTTCTAAGTCACTTTATTAACAAAAATTATTACTCCCCCTGTCCAAAATGACTGTACACTTGACAAAAACACAGTTTAAGAAATTATAATTATTACAACATTTATTTATCTGAATGCCCGTTTTACCCTGTGACCAATTATTAAATGTTTTCTTTGAATTTTCTGATGCAAATTTTAACTAGGGGAAATCTAGGAAACTTAATCAATCATGCCTTTACTTTTTTAGAAGTGGACAATTATTTTGATTTTATTTAATACAGTACTTGTTCATATACTAATTAAACATGGACAGAAAGATGTTAATAGGTCGTATGGTCTAGTTATAAAATTACCCTTTCGTCCTGTTACCCATCCCGCCTGCCCAATTTCCACATCTTAAATTCACACAAAGGTTGCAGATGTCATAGCAAAATAGCCATCTAGTGTGGATGGCCTCAATTTATTAGTAGTTCTTAAGAATATATGAATCGTGGAAGAGCAGCATGGTCTCAATCTATGATTTCCAACATATATTTGTTACAAAAACAAATTAAACATTAATAGCCACAGATTGAAAGCATAGGAGCTGGTCACCATGAGTTAGATATTTATAGTAACAAAGTCAAATTTCTTTATACTAAAGAGTAGAGAGAAGATATCATTAGTATATGACATGACAATTTATCCTTTATATTTTGTTAATACTCTTGTTGAACCTTAGCAGTTGCTCTAAAGCTCACACTAGAATGCATCTTAATCTAACTTTACATTGAATATTTAAGGAAATCCTTATAATTAGAGAGTTTTAATAAAGCAGTGATGTTTATATATGTAAGAAGATATGCAGGTTGTGAAGATTCCAGCTCAAGAAGCAGATGATGTTGTGGCAACACTGGTTGACCAAGTTGTTGAAAAGGGATACCGTGCTGTTATTGCTTCTCCTGACAAAGATTTCAAGCAACTTATATGCGAAGATGTGCAGCTAGTTATGCCACTCCCAGAATTAAAAAGATGGTCATTTTATACCTTGGACCACTACATAACTCAGTACAAGTGTGACCCCTTTCTGATTTAAGTCTCAGTAAGCATACAGTTTTAAATATATCTGCCTCCTGCATTTCCAGTACTTGAAATCTTGGTGGGGGTTGATTTAAGCTGTAACGTACAGTGTTCTAAAAGTTACCTTACAAGTGAAACAAGTGGGTCAAAGTGATTGAAACTTGAAAGTCGCCTATAGTGTTATTCAATCTTCTAAATTGACTTATTTAAGCAGGGCATACCCAGACTCATTTTGCCATCTCTAATCATAAGTATTAAGTTGAAATGCTTTGATATGATGTTTAACTGTTTAAGTAGCACAACTATTTCAATTTCTGCCAGGGAAACAATAGGTGATACTGGGCTGGTGTTAAAATTCATGAACTCATTTTACATTTAAAATTCTAATGACCGCTGGTGTGTGAAGGGTGCATTGTGGGTGATGAAGCCGATGGTATTCCTGGAATTCAGCATTTGGTACCTGGTTTCGGCATGAAAACTGCCCTGAAACTTCTAAAGAAGCATGGTTCAATAGAAAATCTGCTTAATGCTGCAGCTACAAGAACTGTCGGCAAACCTTATGTCCAAGATGCCCTTACAAAGCATGCTAGCCACTTCCGAAGAAATTATGAGCTTCTTTCCTTGAGGAGGTAACTTTTCATGTGTATTTATGATATTATACTACATAGATTTGGGTAAAAACATGTCATTAAACTATTTTGGTGGGTTATTCTGTTTATTTTGAATTCATTATAATATGTATTAGAGGCAGTTCTAAGATGTATTATTTGTTGCTAAAAAATAATAGTTTGTAGCATCCACAAATATATAACCATTTACAGTGAGGATGTAATGGACTTATGTGTCAGAACACAGAAGTACATAAAGCGGCAACCTCTCGTAATTCATTCTCTTAATTTTGGCTCATTTGAACATGTTTTTCCTGAAAATATCAAAAGAAAACCCAAATTGTTGCCCCTTGTCATATTTATGATCCATTCTTCGTGACATTTATGGCTTTTATGCATCTCATGTGTAGGGATGTTGACATTAGGCTGCAGGAAGACTGGTTGCATAAGAGATGCATGGATAATGATTTGGAAACTATATCAGACTTTCTTGGTTTGTTAGGGGGAACTCAAAAGTGGAAGAGACCTTACGCAAGTGGTTAAGCTTCCAACTGTAAGTAAAATATATTTCATTTATTACTGGAAAAACGCCTGATTGAACCTTCGGATGCAAGGGAGTCGAGTCTTAACAACCCAGTGCCTTCTCGGCGGTCCAAACATTGGCATGTCTTGATGTATGTGGGTCCATGCATAAGCAAGTTTGGATATAGGGAAGTCCATATAAGGGCTACTCCTTCATGTCTTCCTTAGTTCAGCATGTACAATTTACTTGAGACATTGTTGGACTCAGAACATTTGTATCCAGTCGTAACACTCACATTTTAAGGAAATTTATCATGCGGGTGATCACGATACGCCAATTGTCTTGTTGCTTCCCAAAGTAGTGTAGTCAGTAGTCACACATGTTTCATGTCATGTGATATAGTCAGATTGAATTTCAATTTTTAAATGTTGCCTGTAGTATCAAAGTTTTCTTATAAAAAGGAGGCAATGTCTTCATTTCATCTCACGAGCAAATCGCTTTCCTCTATTACACGAGCAAGGTAATAGTTTTGTTTCAATATCAGAAACTTTTCAAATCTATGAAAGATATATTTTATTTGAAGGTTAATCCTGGTTTAAAAGAATATAAATGGTAATAGTTTTGGTTTCAATATCAGAAACATTTCAAATCTATGAAATATATATTTTATTTGAAGGTTAATCCTAGCTTAAAAAATATAAATTAAAGTTATTAGTTTTTCGGTCTCATTATAACACATGTTCCTTACGAGACTCGAATACTTTATATTACAAGATTTTATGTTGTGTGTACAATAATAAGAAGCATATAAGCTTCTATATGTGCACCTTGTGATTGCAAACGTGTGTGCATATATACATATTTTATAGTTTCAAATTCACTCTTTATTATATTCAAAATATGCTTTTAACTCTTTTTTTTCTTTTGTTTTTTTAATAAAATTTGTTCATAATCTTAAAAAAAGTTTAACATGTGGTTGTGATTGTTTATTTCTTCGTCGACGCCAAGGCATAAACTTTTTTTAAAAATTGAGACGTATTTATAATAGAATATTTTTTGAGTGTCATAAGTTTATCGACTTATGGTAACGTGTTGATACTTTAACAGACAAAACCAATATCGGTCGAATAACACAGTATCGTTATCTATATAAATATATATATAACAAAAGTCAATGTTGATTTCACCTGAAAATACCAATCACATGTACAAATTACTTTATACACAATAATGTTATGCTCGTATTCCTAAATATAAAGTGATGTTTGAAATCAAAATTCTCATTAAACTGCAGGCCTGTAACGTTTTTTCATAATACCCATTAAATATGGTTAAAAGGACTTGAGGCAGTGGCGAATCTAGATGATTTTTTAACGGGGACAGATTTTTTTAGGGTCATGTGGCTATCGCAATATAACATATTTTTTGGTACGGTTCGAGTCAGATCTGGTTGGGTTGGTTCATTGACAAAAAGGTCGTTAAAACAATTCCCAAACTCAATGCATATATGTGTATATAACAAGAACCATATTGAAGCAATTATACTTATGAAAATGATGAAATATGATGTTTGAAGCAATTATATTTGTAAAATTGGTGATATGTTCAACAAGTTTGAGAACCATGTTGGATAGTAATAATAACATTTGATCCCTACTATGTTGAAACTAATTTAAATTCAATTAGTTTTTATTGCCAAAAATGTTTATTTTAATATAACTTTTTTTCTTTTTTTCTTCCTACTAACTGCAGGATTAGAAGGTGAAATTCCAATTCGATTACAAACCCGCTTAGTCAGAAAATATGATTCGTCGGCATGTTGGGAGATCATCTTACCCCTCAGACCCCATTGTAGTTTTGCTTCCGATAATGTGTTTAAGAAAATCTTGCTCTTTTTTAGTTTCAAAAGTTTAAAAGAGACAATTGCAAAATTTTATGAGGGGCGGTCAGGATTTTCACGTATTTATCACACACTAACCGATGATGAAAACATCAGAGCGCGAAAAGTTGTAGATTGTTCAAAGACATAGCACTAAAGTGATAACATATTAAGATTTAATTTTATTGTCATTCATCAACATAACGTTATAATGTTCAAAGTTAACGTATAACAATTTTGGGAAAATACAAGTTTAAAACAAACATAACAAATGATAGATTAAGTCTGTTTCTAAGTCTACCTAATTGAATTTTGATGATAAAACTTCAAGTATTTTCTCCAACATGTGTTAAATATTAGTCAACATATAAATTTTTATTTACAAATTAAATAATTTTTATTTGAGCGGCTTGCAAAGCTAAACGATTTTTTTTGTATATAATTTTTATTTACAAATTAAATATATATAAATATATATTTTCATAACCATATTATTGTATATATATATATGATTATGATAAAAAACAATTTAATAATATATGTTGTGTTATATATAAACGTATGATTATACATATATATAGAAGTTATTATACAAAATATATTTACTGAGCTAGAGTTTGAATTTTTTTTAACAAGCTAAGCTCGAGTTATAAAAATAATATTACAAACAAACTAAACTCAAACTCAAACTCAAGTTTTTTAAAATCAAAACGAGTTCGGTTCGACTTGACTCGGTGTAGTTAAGGACCTCAAATAAACTATCAAAGAAAAGCATACAACTATCGACAAAGAACGATAAATTCGTACGACCCAAGTTATCAACCCCCACCAAAGGGGTATTACAGGAATTTCCCATTCCCGAACCATACGCTAGGGCAAAACCGACCTCATCCGCCTATAAATACACCCCTCCGCCCTCAGTCATCCCTGATGCAACATTTCTCAATCGATCTCGAGAGCAAACCAAACCACACCTCTCTGGATCGACAGTGAAACAGCGACACTCATGATCAATCTATCGATCACTCCACAACTCTTAATTCAAATCCACACATCAAATTAACTCCTTAATTCACAATTTCAATCGCTCAATCATTTCGCAGCATCTCAGTGCCCTAATTTGTTCGTTTGACGATTACTCCGATCTGCGTGTATAGCAACGGTGATGGATATACGGTTCCCGTACTCGCCGGCGGAGGTCGCAAAAGTCCGGCTGGTTCAGTTCGGCATCCTCAGTCCCGATGAAATCGTAATGAACTGTTTCTCCTCTTTTCGTTGCTGTTTTTTGCCCTTGTGGATGAAATTCGACCAGCTGTTTGGTTCTCTCTTGGTGTTTTGTTTGTGGATGTTGTAGTGGATGCCCTTTGTTCGGTTTGAGAGAATTTTTTTAGAAATTTGGAGCTTATTTTAGTTAGAGACTGTCGAATAGGTGTATATCGCTTTTGACATTTTAGGTATCTTTAGGTATAACACGTTGGTGTTAATGATTCCGGTTCTCTGCTGGTGTTTTGTCCGTTGACGTTGAAAGGATGCTATTTGTTTGGATGTAGAGTTTTCATGGTTTCTAGTTAGAGAAATGTCCAGTAGGTGTGTATGGCTTTTGACATGTTAGGTGTCTTTAGTAACAAAATTTGACTTGATCTGAAGGCTTGAGTGAGTAAATGGAGCTTTTTGCACTTGTTTATGTGGAAATGATGGTTTGTGGATACTGAATGTTGTGCGAGTAGGACATCTTTGGAATTTATGTTGGCTGATTTTGTTTGGTTTTGTTGTTGCAGAGGCAAATGTCTGTTGTGCATATAGAGCATGGTGAAACGACTGAGCGGGGGAAGCCAAAGGTAGCAGGACTTAGTGACCCGAGGCTTGGGACTATTGATAGGAAGATGAAATGTGAGACATGTACAGCTAATATGGCTGAGTGCCCTGGTCATTTTGGGCATCTTGAGCTTGCTAAACCTATGTTTCATATTGGATTTATGAAGACTGTACTCAGTATAATGCGGTGTGTATGCTTCAATTGCTCGAAGATCCTTGCAGATGAGGTACTCTATATGGAAGTGATCTTGATTTCTTGAGTTATGTGGCTGATAACAAAGATCGATGAAGCTTTAATAACATGTGCATCATTTTGATGTTTGATTCATAACTTGAATTGAGACATCAGTTTTGTTGTAATCTCAGTACAATGAACTTACTGTGCGAGTACTACTAGCCCTTGACTGCTTGAAGCTATGCTAATGTCTACTCTGTTATCTAGTTTTTACTTTTTTTCGTTGTGCTTGTAAGTTGTACCTATTTCATGTGGGCTAGGTATGTTCCCGAGGATCGAGTTTCAGGCCAGTTTAAAGTGAAACCAGTGTTTAGATAGTATAAAATGAAACATTGTTGCAATTCTAGATATAAGTTCTAGCTCTTACCATGTTTGGATGAGCAGCATTGATTACATTATTTATACGGCTCGTCCTGTAAACAAATCATGGATGTTAAGTAGTTTATAGTTATTTTTAGTAGGCACATAAGTTCAGAAATATCAAGCACATCTGTGATGGAGCAAAAAACTTTTTACCCTTTACAAGTGAAAAATAAATAGGGGAAGAAGCTTTGTATAGTTATTTTTGTGTTGTGGCTATGTTATATTATAGTAATAAACTTTTTCTAGATATTCAATTCTATTATTTTTACAATCATCAATCCACATTTGACGTGTCAGGCGTACATTTGTTGTTTGATTAAATGTATAGTTATTTTGATGTTGTGGCTATATTGTACTTTAGTAATCAATGCTTTCTATATATACAGTTCTATTATATTACAATCATCAATCCGCATCTGACGTGTCAGGCCTACATTTGTCGTTTAATTGAATGTTGATTCTCTTGCTGGATTGCTGCTTTGTTGACTCACATTGAACCTAGTATCAAGCGTAAATAGATTTTTACTCCTAACAATCAACGTACAAGCTTTTGTTTTTATATCTTTTCATATAAAAGATGGCAAGGGAAGATGTTAAAACCTTCAACACAAGCTGAACAATGTCCACATGACTTTTTTTTGCATCAAAACATAACTTGCTGAGAAAAATGGCGTTAGCGTAGTAACACATTGATCTTTTTTCTCTCTCTCTTTTCAAGAGTCTATATCTATCCTTGGATTTTCTGAAATCTGTTAACACCAGGTGGATTAAGAAGAAGTAGATAGCTTCTTAAGTTGAGATTATCTTTTGATATTAAATATGTGCATGCTATTTGATCTTGTCTAGGTTGCATGCTCTCACAATTTCACCAGCTACTTATCTAACTTCTTACTTGCTGACCACTTGCATGTGTACATGCTTTGTTGGATGTTAGAAATTTCATGCATGTAACCTAACCCTTACTGATTCTACAGGAGGACCATAAATTCAAGCAAGCTCAAAAAATAAGAAACCCTAAAAATAGGCTCAAAAAGATCTTAGACGCATGTAAGAGCAAAACTAAATGTGAAGGTGGTGATGAGATTGATTCCCAAAACCAGGATGGTGATGAGCCAGTTAAGAAGAGCCGAGGGGGATGTGGGCCCAACAGCCCAAGATCACTATTGAAGGTATGAAAATGGTTGCAGAATACAAGCTTCAGAAAAAGAAAAACGATGACTCCGAACAGCTTCCTGAGCCAGCTGAAAGAAAACAGCAGCTTTCTGCAGAAAGAGTATCATTCTAGAACTTATCAAATATTATTTTTACACATTCTCATGCTGTGTTTCTTTCTTTGTAAAGGCTTTTAAGTATCACCTTTCTCTAGGTTCTAAGTGTATTAAAGCGTATAAGTGATGAAGACTGCATGTTGCTGGGCTTGAACCCGAAATACGCTCGTCCAGATTGGATGATCCTGCAGGTCCTTCCAATACCACCACCTCCAGTAAGACCATCTGTGATGATGGACACTTCAGCTCGGAGTGAGGTGAGTTTTTTGATTATGTTCACATGACTATTACCACCATGCCCCCCCAACTCTCATCTCTCCCCCTCTCCAAAATAACAAATGACAAAAAAGATAAAAGGAAAACAGGAAAAAAGTAAATAAATACAAATCTTTGAACACATTGTCAGACCTCATCTCACTATGAGTGTACCTTGTGCTCATTTCTGAAACAGGATGATTTAACTCATCAGTTGGCCATGATAATCAGACACAATGAGAATCTGAGGAGGCAAGAGAGGAATGGAGCTCCTGCTCACATAATCTCTGAATTTGCCCAGTTACTGCAGTTTCATGTTGCTACGTATTTTGACAATGAGCTTCCGGGTCAGCCAAGGGTATGGATATGTCTCTATTCATACCGAACTAGACACGGAGTGTAGTATTGCTACATCTTCATGACATAGAATTTTGGTTATCCCACAGGCTACACAGCGTTCAGGTCGTCCCATCAAATCAATATGCAGCAGGCTCAAGGCAAAGGAGGGTCGGATCAGGGGCAACCTGATGGGGAAACGTGTTGATTTTTCAGCACGTACAGTTATCACTCCAGATCCAACCATTAACATTGATCAATTGGGTGTACCATGGAGTATTGCTCTTAATCTTACTTATCCTGAGACGGTCACTCCTTATAACATAGAAAGGTCAGCATACACATTTCTGATACTCTTCTAATTTCTAGTTCGTTCATTTGGTTTTGGTTGTTGACTTCTGATTTCAATTTATATTAGGTTAAAGGAGCTTGTTGAGTATGGTCCCCATCCCCCTCCTGGTAAAACTGGAGCTAATATATTATTAGGGAAGATGGTCAAAGGCTTGATCTTCGTTACTTGAAGAAAAGCAGCGATCATCATCTGGAGTTGGATACAAGGCATGTACCTTCTTTGTATTTTTGGTCCTAGTTTTGATGTAGTGATACCACTTCTCTATGATCTCTTTGAATTTTATTGCATGTTCCATCTGAACATCTAATGTAGTCATCCTTAATAATCATGTAATTGTACAGGTGGAGCGACACTTGAATGATGGCGATTTTGTTCTTTTTAATCGACAACCAAGTCTGCATAAGATGTCCATAATGGGGCATAGGATTAAGATCATGCCTTATTCCACCTTCCGATTAAATTTATCAGTCACTTCACCATATAATGCTGATTTTGATGGAGATGAAATGAACATGCATGTACCTCAGTCGTTTGAAACAAGAGCAGAGGTTCTGGAGTTGATGATGGTACCTAAATGCATCGTCTCGCCACAAGCAAATCGCCCAGTTATGGGTATTGTGCAGGATACACTCTTAGGTTGCCGGAAAATCACAAAGAGAGATACCTTCATCGAGAAGGTGAGAATTACAGGGTTGATAATGTTTGGTTTGGTTTACGTATGTGGGTCTTAGACAACAGGGTTGATACCCATAAAATGTGGAATCATGTATAACTAACGCACCTAAAGGTTGTGTTTAGAACTCCATTTCCATTCCCACTCATCAAACCAATACCCATAGTGATTCTTGATTGGAAACCAAATACAACCCAAGTGTGCTTGTTTGTTCATGATATATTTAGTGATTTACTTCTCTCTATGTATGCAGGATGTTTTTATGAACATATTGATGTGGTGGGAGGATTTTGATGGAAAAGTACCAACACCTACCATTTTGAAACCTAGACCTCTATGGACAGGAAAACAGGTGTTCAACCTCATTATTCCAAAGCAGATCAATCTCATTAGAACAGCGGCTTGGCATTCAGAAACTGAAACTGGACATTTGACGCCTGGTGACACTCAAGTTCGTATAGAGAAAGGAGAGGTTATCACTGGCACTCTTTGTAAAAAAACCCTCGGAGCATCTACAGGAAGTCTTATACATGTCATCTGGTTTGTTTTCTGGAATGCTATCATATATCTATGTTAACTTAACTAGTAGGCATGCATGTAATTGTGGCTTGAATATTGCAGGGAGGAGGTTGGTCCAGATGCTGCTCGTAAGTTTCTTGGGCATACCCAGTGGCTTGTTAACTACTGGCTTTTGCAACAAGGGTTCAGTATTGGCATTGGAGACACAATTGCTGATGCATCCACTATGGAAACGATTAATGAAACTATTTCCAAAGCCAAGAATGAGGTGAAGGAGCTTATTAGGGCGGCTCAAGATAAACAGTTGGAAGCTGAGCCTGGTCGGACAATGATGGAGTCATTCGAAAACAGAGTCAATCAGGTATTTAATCATGCTATATGATTATGATAGCAGTCCATTATGTTTTGACCCGGACGATTGGGTTATCGTATCATAGTGACTGAGGTGGGGAGTGTACATGCGCCACATCAAGGTGGGCACTTTTCTGTGTCTTCTTGAAGAAGTGTGCCTTTGTGCATCGAGGTGCTTCTTTTATAAATGGGTTTTTTAGTAAAAAAAGAATGGGGGAGTCTTTATTCACTCTTTTACCATAATCTTAAAAGATAAATGAATAAATGAAACAAAAGTACCTAATCTTTTTGCATGTGATTTGAGAATTCCATAGAACAATTTGAGTCTCAAGGATTTTCTGATCTTATCACTTGTTGCCTTGTTGGTACAACATCAGTCCATGATATTATAGTTCTTTTTTCCATCCAAAACTCTTGAATCTTCAGTTAAATGTTCCTCCCCATAATTTTTCATGACTACCCGGTCCTAGTCGCTTGTGGTCGTTCGCCTCTTGCCTTGGTTCTGGAGACGGTATAGCCTCATAGTGCCCAGGCATTTTAAAACATAGCCTGGAGTACCCTGCTTCTTTTAAAACTAAGGCCACATCTTATATATATTTTTAAGTCTATTAACATGGTTTTGCTTTCAGGTGCTGAACAAGGCTCGTGATGATGCAGGAAGTAGCGCCCAGAAAAGTTTATCCGAAAGCAACAATCTCAAGGCTATGGTCACAGCAGGTTCTAAAGGAAGTTTCATCAATATATCACAAATGACTGCTTGTGTGGGACAGCAGAATGTGGAGGGTAAGCGAATTCCGTATGGCTTCATAGATCGGACACTTCCTCATTTCACAAAGGATGACTACGGACCCGAGAGTCGTGGGTTTGTGGAGAATTCTATCTACGAGGGTTGACACCCCAAGAGTTCTTCTTTCATGCCATGGGTGGTAGAGAAGGGTTGATTGATACTGCAGTGAAAACATCTGAAACTGGTTATATCCAGAGGCGACTGGTAAAAGCTATGGAAGATATCATGGTGAAGTATGATGGTACAGTCAGGAACTCCCTTGGGGATGTTATCCAGTTTCTGTATGGGGAAGATGGTATGGATGCTGTTTGGATTGAGAGTCAGAAACTTGATTCTTTGAAAATTAAGAAAAAGGAGTTTGATCGGCTTTTTAAATATGAGATTGATGACGAGAACTGGAATCCAAGTTACATGTTGCCAGAACATGTTGAGGATCTGAAAACTATTCGGGAGTTCCGGAACGTGTTTGATGCTGAAGTACAAAAACTTGAAGCGGATCGAATTCAGCTCGGAACTGAGATTGCAACAACAGGTGATAACTCATGGCCAATGCCTGTGAACCTTAAACGTCTTATATGGAATGCTCAGAAGACATTTAAGGTGGATTTAAGGCGACCTTCAGATAGCACCCTATGGAAATTGTAGAGGCTGTTGATAAGCTTCAAGAGAGACTGCGGGTTGTTCCAGGTGATGATTTGTTGAGCATAGAAGCTCAAAAGAATGCAACTCTGTTCTTCAACATTCTTCTTCGTAGCACATTTGCTAGTAAGAGGGTGTTGAGTGAGTATAGGCTTACTCGTGAGGCATTTGAGTGGGTTATTGGTGAGATAGAGTCGAGGTTTTTACAGTCTCTTGTTGCACCTGGAGAAATGATTGGATGTGTAGCGGCGCAGTCCATTGGTGAGCCAGCCACACAAATGACTCTAAACACTTTCCATTATGCTGGTGTGAGTGCCAAGAATGTGACCCTTGGTGTTCCCCGTTTGAGAGAGATTATTAATGTTGCTAAAAAGATCAAAACCCCTTCGTTGTCTGTGTATTTGAAACCTGATGTCAGCAAGACAAAGGATAGGGCCAAGAATGTTCAGTGTGCTCTTGAGTACACAACACTGCGAAGTGTGACTCAAGCTACTGAAGTATGGTATGACCCAGATCCTATGAGCACAATTATAGAAGAGGATGTTGATTTTGTGAAATCATATTATGAAATGCCTGATGAAGAAATCGATCCAGATAAGATATCTCCTTGGCTACTCCGTATCGAGTTGAATCGGGAGATGATGGTTGATAAGAAGTTGAGCATGGCCGATATTGCCGAGAAGATTAATCTTGAGTTTGATGATGATCTAACCTGTATATTCAATGATGACAATGCTGAGAAGTTGATTCTGCGTATACGCATCATGAATGATGAGGCTCCCAAAGGTGAGTTGCAAGATGAGTCTGCTGAAGATGATGTCTTCCTCAAGAAAATCGAAAGTAATATGCTGACGGAAATGGCCCTACGTGGGATTCCTGACATCAACAAGGTGTTCATTAAATCAGGCAAAGTTAACAAATTTGATGAGAATGAAGGGTTCAAGCCTGAAGTTGAATGGATGCTTGATACTGAAGGTGTAAATCTGTTGGCTGTTATGTGTCATGAGGATGTTGATGCCTTGAGAACAACTAGTAATCATTTGATTGAGGTGATTGAAGTCCTTGGAATAGAAGCTGTTAGGAGGTCTTTACTGGATGAGCTTCGAGTGGTCATCTCCTTTGACGGGTCATATGTAAATTACAGGCATTTGGCTATATTATGTGATACTATGACTTATCGTGGTCACCTTATGGCCATAACACGTCACGGGATTAATAGGAATGATACTGGGCCCATGATGAGATGCTCATTTGAAGAAACAGTAGACATTCTCCTTGATGCTGCGGTCTATGCAGAGACCGATTACCTACGGGGAGTTACCGAAAATATAATGTTGGGCCAGCTTGCTCCAATAGGAACAGGAGATTGTGCTCTGTTATTAAACGAGCAGATGCTACAGCAAGCTATTGATGTTCAGCTCCCTAGTTATATGGACGGTCTTGACATTGGAATGACACCTGGCCGCTCCCCAATTACTCCTTATCATGACGGGATGATGTCGCCTACTAATTATCTTCTCAGCCCGAATCTAAGATTGTCACCGTTCAATGATGCACAGTTTTCACCTTATGTTGGCGGTATGGGCTTTTCTCCGGCATCATCACCTGGCTACAGTCCCTCTTCTCCTGGTTACAGCCCCTCGTCTCCTGGCTATAGTCCTACCTCACCGGGCTATAGCCCTACCTCACCTGGCTATAGCCCTACATCACTGGTTATAGTCCCACTTCACCAACATACAGTCCAAGTTCCCCTGGCTATAGTCCAACCAGTCCTACTTACTCCCCCACCTCTCCGAGCTACTCTCCCACCTCACCTAGCTACTCACCCACCTCACCTAGCTATTCCCCCACCTCCCCCAGTTACTCACCCACATCACCTAGTTACAGCCCCACATCTCCTGCCTATAGCCCCACCTCGCCTGCATACAGCCCCACATCTCCGGCATACAGCCCAACCTCACCATCCTACAGTCCAACCTCCCCGTCATACAGCCCCACCTCCCCGTCCTACAGCCCCACCTCTCCGTCCTACAGCCCTACCTCTCCGTCCTATAGCCCCACTTCACCTGCTTACAGTCCTACTTCTCCTGGCTACAGTCCTACATCACCAAGTTATAGCCCAACTTCCCCTAGCTACAGCCCAACCTCACCAAGTTACAATCCGTCATCAGCTAGGTACAGCCCGTCTTTGGCTTATTCCCCTAGCAGTCCAAGACTGTCCCCTTCAAGTCCATATAGCCCCACATCACCTAGCTACAGGTACCAATGGCACACTCTCTGAAGCTTATTATTTTTTATGGGTTCCATGAGTGGTCACTTTTCTTTGTTTTCTACAATGGAGCTTGTATTTGATGCAATTAAGGGTTCTTCCTGCTTTATGTTTAATTGCTTTGCATTTTCTTATTGCAGTCCAACATCTCCGTCATATTCTCCAACATCTCCATCTTACTCGCCATCAAGTCCTACGTACAGTCCCAGCAGGTATGTGTAATACATCTTGTGTTCCTCGAGTATCCTTTTAAAGTACTGATAACTCTTTAATTTCATGGGGTTCATAAAGCCTGGTTTTTGACCCTGTTGCTCATGGGTCCATAAATGCCTGCTTGACATGGCATGCGAAAAACTTTATGCCTTAAGGCCTGAAGGTGGCCCTCGAAAGAGGTGGATAATATTATTGACAGTCGAACATGGGATTTCTGAGGCGTTAGGCACTGATGATTGTGTGCTAGGCCAACCCATTAGAGTCGTTTAGCAGCATATATAGTTGAGTCTAGTTCGACACATTTACATGAGTAAAAGAAGTTAGCTAAAAGTAAACTTGTAAAACAGGGCAAACAGGTCAATGATGCCCAAGGGTGTATTCAACGTGTACATATTATTGTCTGAGTAATATAAATTTGTAATCATTTTTAACACTAATAACTGGGTAGAATTCTGTAAAGGCTTTATTGGGGTTTTCTTTTCAGCTCTCGTGTTTAGTACAAAATATTTAGTGTGGACCTTGATATTTCTGTTTTTCTGCAGTCCTTACAACTCTGGTGTGGGTCCTGACTACAGCCCAAGCTCACCACAATACAGGTGAATTCTCATCCTATCTTTCGGTTTTAACTTTGGCTTAGCGTCTGGGCCTGGGTATAGGTAGGCTTGGCCTGTTGGGCCTGATTCTGGTCCACAACTCCACATCATGTCATCACCTGGCTTCTAAGCAACTTCTTGAAACACCATTTTAAATCTTAAAAATCTGATCTTTAAATTTTTGTAACAAATTTTGCTTTTAATAACAAGTTTATTCATATTATTAAAAGTGTTTCTGTGTTTATTTCAGTCCAAGCGCTGGATACTCGCCTAGTGCACCTGGATATTCGCCATCATCGACAAGTCATGATGGGTCGAGGTCGTAATGGATGTTTTCAGTTTGTTAGATGATGGTATAACATATGGTTTTTGGAGACTTTGACTTGTTTGGTATAAAGTAAGACCAGACTATTGTTGTTTCTCAGTATGAAACAGTCAAATTGTATCATGGTACAATACTTGTTAAATCATATGGTATTTGTTTTGTAAATAAAGGTAAAAAGACCATCTTTGGCATCATAATTCATTCGACATAATTCTGTTACAAAATCTTTATATGTTTTTTTATTTGACTACGTATTTACAGTACTATATTTTTGTATTATAAAAGGTATATTACTAGTTTAAGAGATGCGTTTCGTTTATAATTTTTATAGACATTATTTTTTAGAAAAATTATACCATAAAAATAAGCATTTTTTAATCTTTAAAATAAGTATAATATTGCTATAGAAAATGTAATAATTTTTTATGTTTATAGTTTATATCTTGTCATTATGTTTTAGTGTAGTTTATTGTATTTTTTTGTTAGTTATTATGTTCTTTCAAATACTATTATGTTTTTCTAAAATGATGAATTTTAAAAATTAAATGGTAGAATAATGTTAGTGTATCTTTAATATGTAAAACAAAATAATAATCAATATCTAATTAATGTAATATATTAAAAATAATAACAAAATGACACAATATCTCCTTATGTTTAATGATCATTATTATGTTATTTTGAATATTAGTAGTAATAAAAAATATATGATTAATAAGATCACTGTGTACTTTTCATTGTAAAATACAATGTTAGATAAACAAGTTCATATAATCAATAAAAAACAATGATAAAAATAACATCTTGTTTTTTATTTTAAATACTATGATTTTTGAAATATATCTTGATGAAAGTATATCATTGTGATTTCTATGTGTAAAACACAATGTTAGGCAACAAATTTATAGAACCTATAAAGATTATGACAAAAATAACACAAAATAATTCAAAACATAAAACATAATAATGTATACATATAATAAATGATGTAAAATATATGACACGATAAATTGATATTACACAATAAATGTTTAAAACATAATGTTAGGCACAAATTTATAGAACCTATAAAGATTATGACAAAAATAACACAAAATATTCAAAACATAAAACATAATAATGTATACATATAATAAATGATGTAAAATATATGACACGATAAATTGATATTTGACACAATAAATGTTTAAAACATAATGTTAGGCAACAAATTTATAGAACCTATAAAGATTATGACAAAAATAACACAAAATAATTCAAAACATAAAACATAATAATGTTACATATAATAAATGATGTAAAATATATGACACGATAAATTGATATTTGACACAATAAATGTTTAAAACATAATGTTAGGCAACAAATTATAGAACCTATAAAGATTATGACAAAAATAACACAAAATAATTCAAAACATAAAACATAATAATGTATACATATAATAAATGATGTAAAATATATGACACGATAAATTGATATTTGACACAATAAATGTTTAAAACATAATGTTAGACAACAAATTTATAGAACCTATAAAGATTATGACAAAAATAACACAAAATAATTCAAAACATAAAACATAATAATGTATACATATAATAAATGATGTAAAATATATGACACGATAAATTGATATTTGACACAATAAATGTTTAAAACATAATGTTAGGCAACAAATTTATATAACCTATAAAGATTATGACAAAAATAACATAAAATAATTCAAAACATAAAACATAATAATGTATACATATAATAAATAATGTAAAAATTGATATTTGACACAAAATGTTTAAAACATAATGTTAGGCAACAAATTTATATAACCTATAAGTTATGACAAAAATAACATAAAATAATTCAAAACATAAAACATAATAATGTATATATATAATAAACGATGTAAAATACATGACATGATGATTGATATTTGACACAATAAATGTCTAAGACAAAATAAGCTAATATATTTGACAGAGTGACAAAAATTCCATACTTTTTAAAACAATAGAAGAACGCGTGCAAAGCCCACAATCAATTTTAGACTTTTTAGATTATATAAATTTTTTTACTATAACCCTACCCTTATTTAGGCTAGTGAGAATAAAAATAATTATTGGTTCGATAACGTAATTGTAAATGTTCGTGATACTAAACTTCAAATGAAAAAGAATACTTAAGATTGTATGAAATTATAATACATATTAAAAGGCTTTGGTCGGAAAGCTTTTACATTTACCACCAAAGTTTTATAATTAGCAGAAGACAAATCATGTTTTTATTAAAGAGTAAGAAATAAAGAGAGAAAGATAGATGATCATGAGCAGCCATGCTTATCGAAAACAACCGCATCAGCGCTAGTCAATTGATGGTGGTTAACAGCTTGAGCCAAAACACATTAAGAATCAAAGAAACCTACAATTTATGTCATTTGATATTTGATTTCGCAATCTTTTTCAGCTAATCGCACCTTGAGTTTGGAGTTAAAGTTCAATTCTGTATGTGAATATTTGTTTGTATGTGACACGACGAAGACGAGGTTCATCCCACAAATCTCAGCAGGAGATTTAAATAAATGGTTGAAATCATCTATAAATTCGTAATTGGGTTCTAAGTATTATTCTGTAAGTATTCTAAGATTCTAGTTTGATTTAAACATATTGTAACCTCCTACCTTCTACATGTCTAATTTCATTGTTTTGTTTATATAATTTCAAAACAATTGTCTCGATGAAATTTGATTAAATGAAAGCATGCATGAGAAAAGTTTATTACTAGCATCCTGCTTCATCTAATATTAATACATGCACATTGTTTGTTTGTGGTTTGACTTTGAAGTAGATAAATATGTCTTTTTACTAGAATTGTTGAGGGTCAAACCTATTTGGATTGGAGGTACAGTTTAGTAACAAGTTTGATATTGAATAACAAAATCTAAGAAATCTATGTTCGTAAGCAGATTTGATCGTTCTGTTGAGATTTGTGGGATAAACCCACTTACATATTGAGTAATTTGTCTTAGCAGAAGATTTCTATAAAGAATTGAATCTTCGCAAACTTACTCTGTAATGAGAACAGTTTGCTTGTATTATTGTAATTGATTAGTTGTAGTACTATTTTGCTTCAAGTCATGTTTCGGTCAGCTGTACCTTTTTTAATATTATTTCCAATCGATAAGAATGATATTGTTGGATTAATCGTGTTTTGTTCACGGGCCATTGTGTGGTAGATTACGGGTCGGTAATTTAGTTTGTTTTATTTAATGATTAAATAAAGGAGGTTTGTTGAGGTTTGACCAAGTCTAAATGAAAGTGTACGTTAGGTGCATAGTTAAATAGAAAAATGGGTTATACCTTGTACCGGATCTTTAGTTGAAGTGGGTAGTATCTTTAGGATTATTTTAGTGGTATTTTATGAACCCACGTTTCATTTGTATGGCTGTTTATAGCCTTAGCTTTGTTGGATAAAATAAGTGAGTTTTTCTTCTGTTAATTACTCTCACTCACATATATACGTGAGTGTGTACTGGGTGTATGTGTTTTCAAGGGGCCTGAACCAACAGATATAGCATAACTGAAACACACGACATCTTCACGTATATTCCTTTAGGGAGCCTTTGGTAAATTATGTTTGAGTGAACAATTGAAAGTAAACCCAAGGGAATGTTTCACCTCAAATTCTCTTGGTTGTAGGATTCAAAATCCTTTCACCTAGAGAGGGAATTTGAAATTCCACAACCAAGGGAATTTGAGGTGAAATATTTCATTGGATTTACATTTCTTTACCCACTCAAACATAATTTTACTTGAAAACTAAACTAGTTTTTCAATTCAATTCCATTCCATTCCATTCCTTCCAACCAAACTGTAAGGAATACATGTTAAGGCTGATGCAACTCCAAACACTTCAAGTCTCCTGCATGCTGCACAAGTACATTGAAGAAGAATGCTTCGGAAGTTTCACACAAACAACAGAAATATTCTAAGTGTGAAATCTTCCGAAGACAAGACCAATATCTTCCGAAGCCAAAGATGAAGTCTTCCGAAGCTTCAGAAGACAAAGTCGAGACAAAGTCTTCCAAAGCCAACACTTGAAGACAAATTTCTTCCAAAGACTTTTAGTATACATGCTTTATCTGATGTACTTTACATAAAGCTAGACCCCTTTTCGCTGTAACTCTGTAAAGTCACCAACTTGCATGAGTTGGAGATGAACATGCAAGGTTCATCTGGAAACTCCAACAATCAAATGGGTTCAGCCCTTCATGTGGTTGAAATGGATAGTATAGAACCCCAACATCATCTCATATGCTACCCTAAAAACTCACAAAAGGGTCCTTTCATCACCTTCCCTGAGACACCAAGGGAGAACTACACTCAAGAAAGCCCATTCTAAGAGACAAGTTCTTCTTAAGCCTTTGTGTCTTCTGATGAAAGTTGTGGCAACTCTCTTTTCACCCTTGAAGACCTAGACTGTATCCATCCAGATGATCTGGAGTACATGGAAATAGTCCATCAGATGGCTTTTCTCACTCATAGAGCCAAGAAGTTCTACAAGCGGACTGGAAGGAAGTTCCCCAGCAATGAAACCAGTGGAAAGTTTGGACTGGACAAAAGCAAAGTCAAGTGTTACAACTATAACTTGATGGGCCACTTTGCCAGGGAGTGTAAGGCACCAAGAACAAGTGGTGGCCAAACAAAATCCAGACCAAACTACACTGACAAGGCTACCCAGAATGATAAGCCAAAGCAGCAGGCTGCAGTTGTTGTTGAAGAAGGAGGCTTTGACTAGAGCTTTCAGGTGGAAGATGCTTCTCCAAACCAAGCACTAATGGCAGATCATGATGAAGCCAAGGTATTGGAACATCTTGTACCCCTGAATGCATTGCTAAAGTTAACAGATATAGGTCCTATAACTTAGAAATGAGATCTGATCTTGAGTCCTTAAACATCTTGAAAGCTGATTTTAGAAAGTCTGAAAATGATTATAAACTAAGATAGAGGACTTAGAGAAAACTATTTCAGTTCTAAAACATGAGCATACTAATTTTAGGACTCTAATCAAGGATCTCATAACTAAGCTAACTGAGTGTCAGGCTGAGCTTGTGATCAGCAAAGCCAGGGCAGAAAAGTGTGTTCTTGAAGAGAGACCTTCAAGAACATGATATCCTCTTCCCTGCATAACAAGGTGTGCTATCAAAACAAGCAGAGACTGGGTTCTAATGAGATAGCTCCTCCATGCATAATCTTGTCTGTAAGATCACCTAGGTGTGGAACTTGTGAAGATGAGCTTCCTCTCATAGATCCTTTGAGTGAAGAGGATGAAGAAGTGATAGTGAAGAATTCTTCTGAGAAGAGTGAAGAGGAGGATTCTAAGAAGGGCCACTATCCTTTTGAGGAGAAGTGTGATGACCAAGTCTATGAGGAAGAACTTGATCAGAAAGAGCAAAAGAAAAGCAAGAAAGGCTCAAGAGATCAAGGCTACTTTTGACTCCAAGCAGAAACAAGTTTTTATCTCTGTAGGGTTTGAAGTAGTGAAGATTGAAGATATCAACCTAAACTCTTCTGCTAAGAGTTCTGGTTCATGTTCAAATCATCTCAGAACCAAGAAGAAGACTGATCTGTTGTGTACCACTGCTACACAACCTGGACCATCCAACTCTAAGAACAGTCCTCAGCCGAAAAGGACTGTCTCAGTATCTGCAAAGATTAAGATGGAGAAGAGATATGATCAAAGTCAGTCTTATTCTCAGCAGAAGGCTCTTGGGAAGAAGAAAATGGAGTGTGTCATGTGTGAAAGTACTGCTCATCTTGCTAAGGATTGTCCATACAATCCTAAAGGTACTCTTCACATGACCAAGACAAGGACTTCCAAGAGTTCCAAGAAGATTCAAGCTTCGGAAGGAAAATCTGTTTCCTTCGGAAGCTCCAAAACTAAGAGGAAGGCAAGTGGAAAATTGCATTCGGAAGAAAATTTGGTCTCAGAAGGAAGGAATACTTCCGAAGCACTGAAGTCTGTTGTAGTGTCTACAAAATCTTCTGAGACCAGTCATCAAAACTTCCGAAGCCTCAAAAGATTCCAAAGTGTTGAAGGTCAAGTCCAAACTTCCAAAGGTGGTGTGGAAGTCAAAGAAAGACCAAGTGACTGGAAGTTCTACATCAACAACAGTTCAAGATCCTCCAAGCACTACTATAGGATTTATCACTGTTACATTACCTTCTATTTTTCTTAGTGAGCCCAAGACAAGTAAGGCTTGGGTTTCCAAATGTAACTAATCATTTTCTTTGTGTAGGGATATCTCAAGACAAACAAAAATGTTTGGATCATTGACAGTGGCTGTTCCAGGCACATGACAGACAATAGGTCACTACTCTAGAACTTTGAAAGGATTGATGGAGGGCGAGTTGCTTTTGGAGGAGATGTAGGTGGTTACATTTCTGGAAGGGGCAAGGTCATAAATGGTAAGCTCAGCATTGAAAATGTAAACTTTGTTAAGGAGCTTGGGTACAATCTTCTGAGTGTATCCTAATTTTGTGATCAGAGTCATAACATGCTCTTTCAGAGCATGAGTGCATTGTTCTCAAGCCCGGGGTGGTCATTCCTCATGAGCATATTCTGCTTTGAGCCCCCAGGAAAGGAAACATGTATAAGATGGACTTGGAAGAAACATCTCCCTATGGAGAAGTTTCATGCTTTCTGTCTAAAGCCAATAGTGATGAATCTTTCCTATGACATAAAAGAATATTCCATGTAAACTTTAAGAACATGAATAAGCTTTCTTAATCTTTCCTATAACATCTCCCTATGGAGAAGTTTCATGCTTTCTTAATAAGCTTATTAAGAATAATTTGGTAACTGGATTGCCAAGGAAAGAGTTTACAAGTGATGACCATTGTGTTGCATGCCTGAAAGGGAAGCACATAAGGTATCTCACAAGCCTAAGGAAAGGAACTCAATCACTACACCCCTACACTTGTTACATATGGATCTCTTTGGCCCTACCAGTGTAATGAGTCTAGGAAGGACCTCTTATTGTTTAGTGATCACAGATGACTTTACAAGATTCACTTGGGTCTTCTTCCTTCGAATTAAGGATGAGACTCCTGAGATTCTGAAGAATTTCATCCTAAGGATTGAGAATCAATCTGATCACAAGGTCAAAACCATAAGATGTGATCAAGGAACTGAATTCAAGAACCAAATCCTTGATACATTTTGTGATGAAAAGGGTATTACAAAACAATACAGTGCTCTCAGGACTCCTCAGCAGAATGGTGTAGCTGAGAGGAGAAACAAGACACTGATTGAAGTTGCAAGAACCATGTTGTCTGACTCTAAGCTGCCCATCACCTTCTAGGCAGAGGCAGTCAACACTGCCTACAATGTGCAGAACAAAGTTTTAGTGGTTAAAACTCATGGCAAGACTCCTTATGAACTTTGACACAAGAGGAAACCTTTCATTGGTTTTCTCAGGTCATTTGGATGTCCTTGCACCATCTTGAATACCAAAGATCAAATTGCCAAATTTGCTGAGGAATAGATGATGGACACTTTATTAGATACTCTTCCCAAGCTAAGGCTTATAGAGTATACAATCTCAAAACTAGAATTATAGAGGAGTCAGCCAATGTGACTTTCAATGAACACACACCCTGTGTGGCTGGTTCTGGTTCTGATTGGCTGTTTGATCTTGATTTAGTTACCAACTGTTTTAACAAATCTTGTGAGACTGTTTCAGGATCTGCAGATATCATATCAACATGTGATCCTGATCCAATATTTGAGCTGAGAAGACCTTCAAGTAACACATCTTCAGCTGCAGTTGGAACTACTTCGGCAAATGAAGTGTCTATCAACAACACAATGACAAACTCAGCTGATACATCTGGGATGCCTTCAAATTCTAGCTCAGAGGCTCCACAACTAGATAAAGATGCTTCAAATGAAGAAGAGAATAATGGAGGTGGTGACAGTGATCATGAATTTCTTGATGCTGATAACCACTCCATAGATGATAACATCAATGATGTCACACACTCATTGGATCAAGTCTCTCTTGATAAGTGTGCTGATGTGATGGGAGAAACATCTATGCCAGATCTAAATTTCTTTAATTTGTATCTCTCTTAGCAACTTGCTATGATCCCTCAACTAAGGATCCACAAGTCTCACCCCACCACAAACATCATTGGAGATGTTGACACAGGGGTAAGAACAAGAGGAAAAACCCTTGAAGCAAATGTTTGTCTTCACTCTTGTTTCTTATCCCAGATATAGCCAAAGAAAGTTGATGAGGCTCTAAAGGATGGAAGTTGGGTTGAAGCCATGCAATAGGAGTTACTTCAATTCAAAAGACAGAAAGTTTGGAACCTTTGTCCTCTTCCTCATGGGAAGACTACCATTGGAACCAAATGGGTGTTTAGGAACAAGAAGGATGATAGAGGCATTATCATCAAGAATAAAGCTAGACTAGTTGTTCAAGGATACACACAAGAAGAAGGGATTGACTACACTGATGTCTTTGCTCCTGCAGCAAGACTAGAAGCTGTTAGGATATTCCTGGCATTTGCTGCATCCAAGAACTTCAAGGTCTATAAACTTGATGTAAAGTGTGCTTTTCTTTATGGAGTAATTGATGAAGAGGTGTATGTCAAAAACCACCTGGTTTTGTAGATCCTGATCATCCTGATTAAGTCTGCAAGCTTGACAAAGCTCTTTATGGGATGCATTAGGCACCCAGGAAGTGGTATGAGACTCTATCTCAGTATCTTTGCAAACATGGATACAGGAGAGGTACTATAGATGGAACTCTCTCCATCAAAGGATAGGGAAATGACATACGACTAGTTTAAGTATATATAGATGACATCATCTTTGGTTCAACTAATCCAAGGCTCTGCAAAGACTTTGAGAAGCTGATGAAGGACATATTTGAAATGAGTGCCATGGGGGAACTCAATTTCTTTCTGGGAATTCAAGTGAAGCAAGTTGAAGATGACATCTTCATTAGTCAGTCAAAGTATGTTCAAGACATACTTAAGAAGTTCAACATGACTGATTGTAAGATTGCTAAGACACACATAGCAAGAAACCACTCCCTTGGACCTAATCTTGAGGAGGAGTGTATGGATGAACACCTTTACAGGGCTATGATTGGGTCTCTTATGTATCTTACTACTAGCAGGCCTGATATCATGTTTGCTACATGAATTTGTGCAAGATATCAAGCCAACCTAAGATGTCTCATCTTGTCACCGTTAAAAGAATTCTAAGATACCTCAAAGGTGCTTCAACACTTGGTCTATGGTATCCCAAGAATTCTAAATTCAATCTGTATGCTTATACAGATAGTGATTATGGTGGTTGCAGCATGACTACAAAGTCTACATCTGGGGGATGTCAGTTTCTTGGTGGAAGGGTTGTCTCATGGTGATCCAAGAAACAATCCTGTGTCTCTACATCAACTGTTGAAGCTGAATACATTGCTGCTGTAAGCTGCTGTGCTCAAATGCTTGGGATTCAAAATCAGATGCTTGACTATGGATTAAACTTCAAGGAGACTCCCATTCACATAGACAACAACAGTGCTATCTCAATCACAGAGAATCCTATGCAGCACTCAAGGACCAAACATATCAACATCAGGTATCATTTAATAAGAGATAATTATGAAAATGGATTAATTAAACTAGTCAAAGTCCACACAAATGAACAATATGCTGATCTGTTTAAAAACTTTTGATGAGCAGAGATTTAAATATCTTGTATCAGCTATTGGGATGATAAACTTTGAGTAGTTTTTTCTTAAAACTAATTCTTATTATTTCTTAAAATCTGTGTCCTAAGTTGTCTAGTTCATCAATTCCATAAGCTTTTGTTTTCTTTAGATGAAAATCTTTTTGAAGACTTTTCTTAGATTTCTGAAAATTTTGACCCTTTGGAAGATATGCTTTTACCTTCGAAAGAAAATCATGCCTTCAAAACAAATAATTGTCTAAGAAATTTACCTTCAGAAGAAAATTTTGAAATATCTTCCGAAGCTTAATACTTGTCTCAGACACTTATGCGTTTTCAAGGACTATTTTCTTCCGAAGCAAAATTTTCACAACTCCTAGGAAAATCTTCCGAAGTTATTTTAGCTTCGGAAGCTTTTTCATTAAAACTTTCGAGGATAATTTACCTTCGGAAGCTTTTTGACTTCCAAGAAAACTACTTTTTTAGCAAAAGTAAACTACTTTTTCAGAGGTGAGATCGACATTTGGATTTCAAAGTTTATCCTCTTTCATTAAACTTTATCTGAAATCCTTTTCACGTATAAACCCAACGATTTTCCCCTCTTTCTATCACCTCCTTCTTCCTCCAGACCGAAAACCCCAAATTTCTCTCTGAAATTTCTTTCTTCCTTCTTTCTTCATCCTGAAGCTTCCTCAAAATGGCCAACCTTAACCACAGAAATGATCCGAACTTTTCCATGAAGTTACACATGCAACATAACCAAGTTGCTCTGTTACACTCTGAGAAAGATTGTCATTTCTCATAGGTTTGTCGATTCTTAGCTCTATAAAACTACTTCACCTCCCTTACTATTGATCCTACTCTTTATGAGGATCAACTGTTAGAATTTTAGAAGACCTGCCAAGAGGTCATCATGGATGGGGAGAAGGCCCTGTCTGCCACAGTGCAGGGGAGAACAGCGTCATCACTCCAGCTATCATCAACATGCATCTTTAGCTGGATAATGAAGAAGGTGAGGTGTTCTTTCCTAAAGAAGCTGTTAACCAGTCATTTGAGAAGATGGGCTATGAGGGAGATTTTCTGTCAAGACCTTCAGGAAAGGGAAGGTCTCATACAAATAGAAATTCTTGCTCTATATGGTTATCCACAGCTTATCAAACAAGCATGGTGGATGGGACCAGATTCCTGAGGATCTCTCCTTCATTGTTCATGGGATGGTTCAGGGAGTCAAGTTTAGGTACTCTTAGTTTGTTTATACTAATCTGCTTGCAAACTTGGACTCCTTAGGGTACTATATGTTCCCTAGATATGTTCAACACATTCTTAACTATGAACTGGGCTCAGAGTTAAGGGGAACAGGTAATACTCTTAAATTAGGACAGATGAAGCCTGACATCTTTAAAATACTAAGAAAGCCCACAGTTGGCTTCTCTGGGGTAGAAACAGCCCTTGCCCAAAAATATTAGAGCTCATTGCTCAAGGTGACAACCTAGCAACACTAACTAGTGTTGAACCCACACCTTCTACATCCCAACCACCTCAACAACCACAAATTACCCTCACCTACCACAGAAAACATAAACGAACCCCTACACAGACTATTCAGTCTATGCAGGTCCCCATATGCTCACCCACACAGGAAGAAGTGGACATTACAGCTCCCACTTCTCCTAAGGAGCAAACCACTCCCATTTCTTCAATGATCAGTGCTACGGTTCCTCATGCTCAGCCTGATGAGTTCATAAGCCCAAATGCCTTCAGCCATCACTCTGAGTCTCAACACTCAAGTGATCAACCTTCAAGGGACAGTTACCATCCCCAACCTTTGGACTTAAACCAACCAATCCCCAACCTTGACTTCTATACTGATGAAGATCTAGGTTTTAATGAGTACCATGATTCTCTCTTCTTTTTGCCTACTCAAAGAAAGATGAGTGCTCCTGAGTCTCCTACTTCTAGCCCACATCAGTCACCTACTACTGAGGTGGATACTTCTGAACTTGTTCAGGATGTCCATATGAAAGAGGCTCTCACTTTTGCAAGTGATTCCATCATTAAGACCTCAACCATGGCAACTCAGCCCACTGACATCTCAACTAAGGCTGTCAGTGAGCAAAGGAAATCCGGTAGCCAAGAACCTGAAGCTGGTGGCGAGAGAGAGGCTCTGGTCCAATCATCTCATCCCCCAATGATTCTTCTGATGAAGATAAGGGGAATTTAAGACTAAAGGTGCAAAAACTATCCAAAACATGCACCTATTTAGTCTCTAAGGTTAGTCATCTTGAATCTCAAGTGACTACCTTTCAAAACAGGGTCAATGATAAACAACTTGAGATTTCTTATCTTAAGGAAAAACTAGCTGGGAGACCTTTAAGAGGAGCTCAACCAGGAACACAAGAAGCTGTGGATGTGATTGACCTAACTCCTGGCTCACCTATGCAAGTTGGTGATGCTACCAAAAAGGGAGAGAAAGTCATTACAATCACAGATGATGGGAGTTCTTCAGAGAGTATGGACACTAAGGACTCACCATCCTCACTTGTAATTATGCATACTCAACAACCTCCTCAAGTTCACATTGATGTGGACTACATAGACTCCTTCATACAGAGTCTGTTTGAGGAAGGGATACCAAGGGCTATGTCATCTCCACCATCTTCCAATCATATCATTAGGTGGAGGTATGACAGCAACAGAAGAACCCTAATCATCATTAGAGTTCAAAGATAGCAGGAGATCTTCAACTTTCAGACCTTGAACTTCTATGATAGTCTGGATTTAGTCAGCATGCCACTTGTCAATCCAAGTCAATCAAGCCAAGCTGTCAAGTTGGCCTAAAGAATCCAAGACCGGATCACTACAGAGTTCAGCCTTTGAAGAAGACTATGGCAATCAGGCAATGTCACTGGTCAACTGGATGTTGAGGCAGACCCTAAGATTGGTTTTATAGGGGAACCCTTGACTGAAGGCCCAGTGACAGAACCTGAGAGCCTTGTCTTATAACCAATAACTGCTGCAGAGATCAATTCCCTTTTTGAGACACCTGCTGGTGAAGGTGCTTCTCAACCTCTCTCTGGCCAGAGCTTGGAAGCTACACCAAGCAATGAAGGCCAAAGCTCTCTCCACCCTGAGTCACAAAGGTCTGTGAGTGACAAAGGGAAAAGAAAAATTAACTTATGAGGAGATTGAGGAGGAGAAGAGAGAGGAAAAGGAAGCTGAGGGGAGAAAGTTCCTCTTCTGAGTCAGCAAGACTCATGGAGTCTGCTATCAGGGCTGCCCGCAGACCAGATACTCAAAATGATAAGTTAAGGGCAGTCAGGAAAAACTACCTGCAGACAAGGAACTATGACATAGACAATTTCATCTCTCTCCCCTTGGAGGAACTCAATGAACTGGTTGACTGGAAAGGTTAAGGGAGAAGAAAGAGGCAGAAGATACAAAGATACTAGTACAAATCAAAGAAGACAGAAGAAAGAAAAGATTGTACAAGCATGTGCCTACTCTCTCCCCAGTTCAAGAAAGTCCAGCACATGAGGATGTGGTTCAACAAGAACCTTAGGTTGATAAAGAAGAAGAAAGGATCAAGATGATCAACTACTTGAGTGCCACAAGCCTCTATCAGGCAGAAGCACTTCTTCCCTTATCCTTTGACTATATTGAGTTTGAGTATCTCAAACAACTTGAACTTGAGATAGTCAAGGAAATAAAGACAACCAAAAGAAAGCTAAGCGAAGAAGCTGCTAAGTCAAGAGCCATCATCCAGAAAAGTATGAAGAAGTCTACAGACAGGCAGAGGATGATGAGCTTCTTGAAGCTGTATGGATTCTACGGAAGAAGACTTGGCCCTAAGTCTCTATCCACTATGGATGAGCATATCAGGGTGATCAAGAAGAAGATAAAGAGTGGAGAGCTAATTGACTTACATTCCCCTCCAAGTCAAGCTCCACCTGAAGTGGAGGTTAAGGTTGAACAACCAGAGACAACACAAGCTGGACCTCCTGCTGAATCTCAGCAAGCTTCATCTTCTGATCCACATCAGGGTCAACCTCACTCTCAATCTAAACCTATGAGAGTGGAAGACCCACTGAGAAAGACAATGAAGATCAATCTGGTACCGCAGGCTAGTCTTCTCAGTTAAAAGGTGTAAAGAGAAAGAAAAGGATGGCTTCAAAGTCAAAGCCAAAGAAGAAAAGTAGACTGCATCCTTTTCTGAACCTTAGGATGAGTCAAGACATCCTGAGGATGTGCAACCAGAGGATGCTCCATCATCTCCCATTCCAAAAAGGGGAGAAATTCATTACAATCATAGAACCTAGGAGTTCTTCAGAGAGTATGGACATTGAGGACTCACCATCCTCACTTGCAATTGTGCATACTCAGGAACTTCCTCAAGATCACATTGATGTGGACTCTATAGACTCCTACATGCAGAGTCTATTTTAGGAAGGAATACCAAGGGCTATGTCATCTCCACCAACTTCAAATTACATCATTGGGTAGAAGTATGACAACAACAGAAGTGCCCTCATCATTCATAGAGTTCAAGGGTCACAAGAGGTCTTCAATTTTCAGACCTTGAACTTCTATGAAGGTATGGATCTAGTCAACATGCCACTTGTCAACCGAAGCCAATCAAGACAAGCTGATAGTCTAGCTCAAAGAATCCAAGACGGGATCACTGCTGAGTTCAGCTTCAGAAAGAGACTAAGGCAATCAGGCAATGTCATCGGTCAACTGGATGTTAAGGCAGGCCCTAAGATTAGTTTCATAGGGGAAACCTTGACTGAAGGCCTAGTGGCAGAACCTGATAGCCCTGTCTTATCATCATCAATTGCTGCAAAGAGCTCTCTCCACCCTGAGTCACAAAGGTTTGTGAGTGACAAAGGGAAAAGAAAGATGACATCCAAGGAGATTAAGGAGGAGGGTAGAGAGAGGAAAAGGAATTTGAGGGGAGAAAGTTCCTCTTCTGGGTCTACAAGGCTTATGGAAACTGCTATCAGGGCTGCCCCCAGACCAAACACTCAAGATGATGAGTTGAGGGCAGTCAGGATCAACTACTTGCAGACCAGGAACTATGACATTGACAATGTCATTTCTTTCCCCTTAGAAGAGTTAAATGAACTGGTTGATAGAGAAAGGTCAAAGGAGAAGAAAGAGGCAGAAGATACTGAACTACTGGTACAAATGAAAGAAGAAAGAAGAAAGAAAAGATTGTATAAGTATGTGCGTACTCTCTCCCCAGTTCAAGAAAGTCCCGCACATGAGGATGTGGTTCAACAAGAACCTCAGGTAGACAAAGAAGAAGACAGGATCAAGACGATCAACTACCTGAGTGCCACAGGCCTCTGTCAGGCAGATGCACTTCTTCCTTTATCCTATGACTATGTTGAGTTTGATTATCTCAAACAACTTGAACTTGGGATAATCAAGGAAAGAAAGACAACTAAAAGGAAGCTAAGGGAAGAAGCTGCTAAGTCAAGAGCCATCATCTAGAAGAGCATGAAGAAGTCTATATAGATAGGCAGAGGATGATGAGCTTCTTGAAGCTGTATGAATTCTTTGGAAAGAGACTTGGCCCTATGTCTCTCTCCACCATGGATGAGCATATCAGGGCAATCAAGCAAAAGATCAAGAGTGGAGAGCTGATTGACTTACACTCCCCTCCAAGTCAAGCTCCACCTGAAGTGGAGGTTAAGGTTGAACAACCAGAGACAACACAACCTGGATCTCCTGCTGAATCTCAGCAAGATTCATCTTCTGATCCGTAGTAGGGTCAGACTCCCTCTCCTTCTGAACCTATAAGAGAGGAAGACCTAACTGAGAAAGACAAAGAAGATCAATCAGGTGCTGCAGGCCAGTCTTCTCTATTAAAAGGAACAAAGAGAAAGAAAAGGATGGATTCAAAGCCAAAGCCAAAGAAGAAGAAAGATACATCCTTTTCTGAACCTCAGGATAAGTCAGAACATCCTGAGGATGTGCAGCTAGAGGATGCTACATCAACTCCTAATCAAGCAACTCCTCTAGCAGCAGAAAGACCCATCTTGTCTTGGACATACACCACAAATCGGAAAGATGGCATGTCATGAGATATCAAGGCATTGAGGATGTCTACCCATGGTAGGACATGTTCAATCTGCCTTTGCATGATATCTTTGACATGAGAAGACATTTTAAGAGTTTGAGTGATCCTGATCATCTCATGAAGAAAGGGATGGTCATCATCATAATGAGGACTGTTGATATCTGAAGTCTTCAAAGAGTTTTGGTAGCATTAGCCTAGGGAGAGTTTGTAAGGAATACATGTTAAGGCTGATGCAACTCCAAACACTTCAAGTCTCCTGAATGCTGCACAAGTACATTGAAGAAGAATTCTTTGGAAGTTTCACACAAGCAACATAAATATTCTAAGTGTGAAATCTTTCGAAGCCAAGACCAATATCTTCCGAAGCCAAAGATGAAGTCTTTCGAAGCTTCAGAAGATAAAGTCTTCTGAAACCAACACTTGAAGACAGATTTCTTCTAAAGACTTTTAGTATACATGCTTTATCTGATGTACTTTACATAAAGCTAGACCCCTTTCCGTTGTACTCTGTAAAGTCACTAACTTGCATGAGTTGGTGAAAAGGTCCTTGCTTTTAGTAACTGTACATTGAGATCTTGAGTCTGTAACTTTTTACTTCATGTATTTTATCCTTTTTGTAATATATTAGGATGTGAGCTATGGCATGTCATAGTCACAAGTCAAAAGGCAATCTGCCTTTTGACTCTACTATTGATTTTGTGTTGTGTCTAGTCAATTGTATCCAGCTGGCCTTCAAAGTATGGCTGGCTGTAGGATGTAGTATATGTATCTCAAGTACTTGTAAATTTCCTTTATGCTTTGTAACACTTGTAAAAGCTCTTGAGAAGGCAATATACTGCAATCTTGAAAACCATCTCCTTGTGTATTTTGCTATCTTGTTCTGTCTCTTATTTGTTCTTTGTACATCTCTTGTGGTTAATCCAGTCTTACTATTTGATTAGTCTAGTTAATCTCCTCTTTGTGTTGTTGTGTTGTAAGTGACCACCCTTCACCGGTCCTGCACAAACTCTCCCTTGGTACTTTACTCATGACTCCACTACACTTCTATCCAAATTTGTACGCTTAGAGGTATTAAGATAATGACTTTTGTGCTATATAATGTTGATATGATCCACTCTTACATAGAGTTATTATATTATTGGTATCCCGGACTTAATGTTTAAGATGTTTATAGTCACTATTGCTTTATAAATCTATCTCTTCAAAGTACTCATACATGTAACTATATAGATCAGTTTTCATCTCAAAGTTTGTATCACTTTTTATCTCAAAGATCTATTGCAGTTAATTAGCTTATTTAAAGTTAAAATGCATGGGAAATTCTATAGCTTTAGACTATAAAATTTGAAGGATTAGTTAATTTACCTAAAAACTTGACCGGTAATAACTTTTCTTTTCATGGTCAATATAACTCAAATAGTCTAAGAATATTTTGGCCTTTTTATAAAAAGTATACAAAAACTTTAACCCATTCGAGTGAAATGTACCCAATTATAAGCATTAGGTGAAAATAGACACCTATAATTTATTATAGGAATAAATTGCAAACTAATTTTTGATGTTTTTTTAGGTTGAATGATGTTAGGAATTAGGAGGATGAAATACGAATAAAGAGGGTGGCTTGGTCGAATAGGGTTAGCCACCTCAGATTGCACTGGAATGGTTTGGTTGATTTGATGTTCATCAACCTTCATGAGATAGGTGGATAAAGATCGAAATCTTGGACAATGAAGATAATCACAAGGTCACAAAAGGATCTTGGATGAGGAAGATAATCACAAGGTTACAAAAGAACCCGCGGCAATGTGTGGGGTTCAAATTCTAGTTTAAATTAGTCTAACTTAGCTATCTCATTAAACTTGAAAATAAATTTGTTAAGTCTTATAATCATCTAATATCAAGCCTAATATACAATATTGGAACATGATTTATTAAGAGAATACAACGAATTCCTATCACATACGTTTAAAGCATACAATCGTACTTAGACACTACAACAAAACATAAGAAATAAAAGAATGGTGAAAAGAAAACTAAAAGGAACCGCCCCCACCAAGGATCAAACCCATGTCATTGAAATTTATAGAGCGCACACAAAGACAAATATGTAACACATGTTTTGTAATGATGTCAAATTTGAGGAAAGAAACTAGTGGTCTTTTATCGGATCGTCACGTGTCTAGGCGACCAACCTACTCACTTCGCTCCCGTTTGAGACTATTTATCCCCTTATAAAATCATATAAAGTTAATTATATGAAAACATACCCTACCATTTTAAATATGTTCAAAATTACCTTCATTGATCCATATGTCTACTGGTGTTAAACATAGTGTTCGAGGGTCTAACGTGACATAGACACAAAAATGTAACATCCTTGATTTTTCATGCTTAACTTACTTTCTTAACTTTTTAATGATTTTATAATTTGATACAATGTAAAATCCTTGATTTTTCATGCTTAACTTACTTTCTTAATTTTTTAATGATTCTATAATTTGATACAATGTACATCCTTGATTTTTCATGCTTAACTTACTTTCTTAATTCTTTAATGATTCTATTACTTCTATGGGTAACTAGTAATTGAATTAAGAACCTATTTGTGAAAACTATCTCATGTTCTATACGATTATGATTCATTTTGAAGCTATTGAATGTTAGTGTGATTCAATGATAACATTTGTGTAAATACTAGGTATTGTTTGTGACAACCTACATATATCCCACATCGGCCATGGACAAGAGAGATTCTTGCTTCATAAGGAATGTCTGGTCTCTAATATCAACAACGCGTTTTGGGCGTGTTGGCTATGGATGAGAGGAGAACTCCACAGTTAAGCGTGCTCAGGTGAGAGCAATCCAGGGATGGATGACCTCCGTGGGAAGTTTTCACCCGGACAACCAAAAGCAATTCCGTGAGCTCCTCTTGGGCAAAGCGGACAATAATTTTTGTGTGAGGGGACGGGTGTTACATTGTTATATATAGTAACTTGAAGTGTCCTAACATTAGTCAAATACTAAAACAATGCTAAGTTACAACATAGGTGAAACATATATAACTATAAGGGAAAAAAAATTATATATGTGTAACTTAAGATTACATATGTAACTTTTATTAAAAGGTTAAAGATTTAATTAATAAATTAAGTCTTATAATTATCTAAACATATATATATATATATACACACATATATATACATATATATATACATATATATATACATATATATATATTACTATTAATCATTTAAGTGATGTATATCTAATAAACTAATAAACAATTAACTAGTAATTATCCTAAATCTACAAATAGTAAACCAAACTTGTCCTAACTCTAAAATATCACAAAAAATTTATTCATCTCCATCCCTACTAAAATACATGATTTTTATTAAATAAAAGATTAAGAAAATCAACCCTAATTGAAACCTAAAACCCTACTTTTCCAAATGTAAAGAGCGGGTCTTACTCATATTATTTTTCACACAAAACTCTAAATTTATAGTTCCCGCAACTACAAATCTTTACCTATATAATCTCTATTGAAGATCCAAGAAGCTTTTCCTATCTAGTAAGTTTTAGTGTTCTTAGTGTTCATGCCTTCCCAATTTGTTATATCAAAATTCAATCATAACTATCTTGGATATATGATTAAATAACATGTATGTGTAGTAATCATAGATCTAAGATGGATTAAAGCATAAAGTAAATACGCAATCATTAAATCTTTGTTTAAACCTATCAAACTTGTATTTTTGGATTTTGATAGATTCATGAGGGGAACTTTGGATAGCCACATCTCCCTCGTAACAAATCATTTTCTCGATGATTCTTTTTTTCAAAATTAAATTCAGAGTCTTGTCTTTCTAAACATATAAAGAACGTTTTATAACTCACCGATTTGACCCTTCAAACAACTAGTGCAAGCTTACTGGTTGATTTGTCCAAAGCAATATAAACATGTTTTAAACAATAAAAATACAAACTTTAATGATTCTTATGATTATCTATCAACTTTGAATCTTGTTTGTAGTAAAATTCTTCATATTTTCAATTGTAACCTTATAGTACACAACTTATTCATTCCCATCCTTTCTATACTTATATTAACAATTGTTTCCTATACTTTACAAACATACCAAACACACTTTTGACCTGGTCTAGTATACATTTGGAATTGTTTCATCCGGTATGTAGTTATATGGCAATGTAAAGGTTCTGACTAAGAAAAGACGGGTACTTAAGTGGTGAAAATCCAATAAATCTTTTCTGGGAATCCTTTTGTTAAATGTTCTAATCTAGAATGGCATTTATCTAGTGTACGACCATTCTTAAACTTTTTACAATAACAACCCTTAGCTATCCACAAATACATTAAACTAACTAAATAAGCTTACATAAGGCAATCCTCACTCCAAGTTACAACAAGTCACATAATCAACCCATCTATTTTACAAGGTGAGTTCATAGCACTTTTTTCTTTTGTATTATGGAGTGGAAACATGCTCTCTACATCAAATGGGAATTCAAATTCTTAACTTAAGAAGATAGTCTTTGAAAACTCAATGTCAAAATTTCTTATACTAGTAAAACTGAACTGGTTATATATGTGTTGGATCAATTAAGGCTGGTGCAACCAAAACAAAAACTTAGAGAATTTTGGTGCAAAGGACGAAGGACTTTCGAAGGCAAATGCTGAACTTCCAAAGGTCAAGTCTGATAGAGCTTCCGAAGAGAAACTCCAACTTTCGAAGACAAAGTCTTCTTTCTTCCGAAGTTCAACACTTAGAAGAATTCAAGACAAATGACTTCCGAATTATGAAGGCCTGAAGAATGTCTGAAGCCTAGGAAGAAGTAGCCTTGTAGATACATATGTACCTAGTTTATGAGTTTAATGTAAAATTCTTTCATGTCTTACATATATGTAAATGGATGGTTGAATGAAATACAATTTGTGGTTTGTGCTTATGATGTTTACTATTTCATTGGTTATTGTGTATTAACGCTTATTGAACTAAGTATATAGGTTTGTGGTTGTTTGAATAGATCTAAGTCAAATAATGATTGTGAAACATATTCAAACTTAATCATATGAAGTTCTCATCCGAATGGCCCATGCTAATGGACCATACACATGAACAACTTCATGCTAATGAACTAGTCGCACGACTGAACCAGGAGACTGGATCAGTCGCATGATTGTAACATGAGATTGACTCAGTCATACGACTGAACACTCAGTCCTGCGAATGGATCTACCGCATGACTCAATCGCACGACTGAACCATGCTAATGGTTCAGTCGCCCGAATGAGAAACCCTAACCTATAAATACCACTTAAATCGTGAAAACACAGAACACTTTGAAAACCTACGTACTAAATCGTACCCTAGCCGTCCAGAGACTTCCAAGAACTATTCCAAGTTCATAGATTGCACTAGATCGATTACCAATCGTTCTTAACATTCAGATTCAGTCTACAATTGTTTCTACGTGCGTTCTCACTGATTGGATCGCCAATCAACTAGGATTCCGCACTATTTGACTTGGTATACACGTATATCAGTTAGTATTTCATTCAATACACGATACTAACAAGTGGTATCAGAGTAGGCTTCTGCTGGAATGATCTAACAATCATTCTAGCAACCCAAGCTCTTGATTTCTGGATCGATTTCAGGTTCTTTGACGTTAAACCCACTTTGTGTTCTTCGTGTTTTGCTAAGATCTGGTTACGTGTGGTGTTTCTATGTTAAAATCGAACTTGAAACCACGTTCCTGTCACCCCTGCGAATCTTATGATGTCTATTTGGGTTTGGTTCATGTAAAAGTCGTAAGATTAGGGGTTTTGGCGACTGCAAATCCAAAAATCTGCGTGTAGAATGGTTCATGCGACTGGACCAGTCTTATGTCTAGTCGTGAGACTGGACCAGTCTTATGTCCAGTCGTGCGACTGGACCAGTCTTATGTCCATTCATACAACTGGACCATGAGACTGGACCAGTCTTATGTCCGGTCGTGAGACTGGACTAGTCTTATGTCTAGTCGTGAAGTCTTATGTCCAGTCGTGAGACTGGACCAGTCTTATGTCCAGTCATGCTACTGGACCAGTCTTATGTCCAGTCACACGAATATATCATTCGTATCATTTATTCACACGAATGTGATATTTTTCCTCCATGTCATACGAAGAAAGGTGTTCCAGACAAAAAATAAAATAATAAAAATAAATCTAGAACTATCTTTTGCACAGATTTGAGGATGAGCAAAGCACATTCACCCTGAGGTTCTTTTGTCAAATAAGTTCGATGGATACCCCATTATTTGTTGGACTTCCAGAATAGTTGATTGTAGTTAGAACACAAAAGAGAGGAGAGAAGATGTCAACAGTTGAAGCTGATTTTGTGGGATAGTGAGGAGCATCTGACTACTTAGGGCCAATCAAGTTATATTTATCCTCACAGAGAGGATTCTAATTCTTAGGGGGAATCCATGTATAGAGAAATTGAAGACGCAATCAGAAAGTGATGATGTGAGCAGGTTTCGGATGATGAATCTACGTGCATGCTGATTTGTTTGATATTGTCAGCTATGGATTGGAACCTTCAACCTTTGGCCCAATACACCGTATGAAGACGCCAGGAGAACACAATGTTTATATATTGGGATATGCTGAATGTGAGGGGGAATTTCTATAGTTGTTAATGTTAATTAGGTTAGACTGTGTGAAGATTGAAGCAATGGAAAACTGTTCATGTCATTATCTCGAAAATTAAGTCATATGGGGAATCTTGCTGCTATGATGGGTTTCTGCAAAGTAAACGAAAGCTATTGTGCCTTAATATATTTTCAGGGATACAGTAGCAACCTGGCGGATCGGTAACGTTGGCTAATATGGTTGTTCGTTTGATTCTATTGGAAACCGGAGCAAATATTGACTGAAGATTGTAAGAGGTGTTATCTACTTTTCGCAAGCAACGTCCAAAGGGGAATTTGTTGGAGAATATATTGTCATATATAGTGTGTCCGTCACTTGACGAATAGTCTAGGATTAATGTATTACACCTGATATGTTGTAAACACATGAAACTAGGTCACTCGCAGGAGCATATACGAATGAGACTCAGTCGTACGACTGAGCCATGCTAATGGACCAGTCGTGCGACTGAGAGATGCGATTGGGACATTCGTAAGACTGAGCCATAAGTATGGTCCAGTCGTACGATTGAACCATACGCATGGTCCAGTCATACGATTGAACCATACGCATGGTCCAATCTCACAAATGGGCCCAGTCGCATCTAATATGGGCCAAGGCCTATATTTACTAGTTTCAATGTGTAGAGAGATTAAGGATTTTGAGAGGAGTTTTCCCGGAGCCTAGGTGCTGCCGGATGAGAGGGGAGATCATGCTCGATCTCCCCTTGCCAAGAGTCTTGATTCTTATGTTGTAATGAGCTTGTAATCGTTAGGTTTTATCAATGAAACCAATTTTTGATAGTTCGTGTTATAGATTTGAATTTTGGTTTTGGTTGTTTATCCTTCCATCAAGAACACGCTTGGATATCTACTGATCCAGCGACTTCACAAGCTTCTTCCAAAGTATAAGTGGTGTTGATACATATGTACCTAGTTTAGGAGCTTAATGTAAAATGTCTATCATGTCTTACATATATGTAATGAATGGGTATGAATGAAATACAATATATGTGATTGATACTTATAATGTTAGTGTTTCTTTGTTTATTGTGTGATAAATTATAGTGAACTAACTATATAGGTTTGTGGTTGTTGTACATAATTCTTAGTCAATAATGATTGAGAAACGTGTTCAAACTTAATCGTATGAAGTCCTCATACGAATGGACCATGCTAATGGACCATACGCATGAATACTTCATGCTGATGGACCAGTCGCATGACTGAACCGGGAGACTGGATTAGTGGCATGATTGAGACATAAGATTGACTTAGTCGCACGACTGAACCTTCAGTCATGCGGATGGGTCAATCGCATGATTCAGTCGCACGACTGAACCATGAAATGGTTCAGTGGTATGATTGGAAGATCCCAACCTATAAATACCACCTAATTCATGGAAAAATGTAACAATTTGAATACGTATGCACATAATCGTACCCTAGCCGTCAAGTGACTCAAGAACCCTGTTCCAAGTTCATAGATCGCAGTTGGTCTTGTTCTAATCATTCTTAACGTTTCTTTAATCGTTAGATTGATCTAAACTGCGTCCTCACTGATTGGATCGCCAATCAAATAGGATTCCGTACATAAACGGTCCTAACAAGTGCTTCGGAAGGACTTGTTCTTTCGAAGCCAATTAACCTTTGAATAACCTACTATGAACTAGCAGACATAAGTATGGCCCTTCTAACACTCCACTACAAATCTCTGAGATAGTACATGGTGCTTTCTACACCAATTTAGTTGACCATACTTTATTCTACTGTTCATTCCTTATCAGTTAGTATAGTTACCAACTTTAGTTGGTGACAAAAGGTAAATCATGGACATGTCATGACTACCAAATCTTAGATATTATTTTATCTAAGATACCTTACCTTTAGCAATATAGTATTTGCTTTAGTCATAGGTTTCCAGCTGGTATCATAGTATATCCGACTGTAGGTAGTCGTATATATAGTTTCTCATTATAACTTATGTAATATGCTTGTAAGAGTCTTGTAATACTTTGATTTGAGAAGTAATATATACAAGTATCTTGAAAATTATCTTCTTGTGCTTTGATTACTTTGTATATTATTATCAACTCTTAGAGGGATTCTGCATTATCAAACCGAGTGTAATTTAGTGTGTTTAAGAGACTAAATTAGTGTTGAGTGACCAAAACTGATACTGCAATTGGTATCAGAGCTTCTTAGGCTCTTGATTATGAGATCTTACCATCCAAAGCAACATTTTATTCACTCATTCTTTCACTACACTGAAAATGGCCCTCAATCAGAAATCCTCTGAAGGTGAAATGGGTCTAATGTCTAAAGCACCCATCATCACCCCTGAGAATTTTTGATCTTGAAGCAGATGGATTAAAGGTTTCATTAGGTATCAAGACAACATGATATGGACATCTATCACCAATGGCCCTTACAAGCTAAAGGTTGCAGCACCGACTGGAAATGGTGCCATGATAGAGAAGGCCGTTGAAGCCTATTCTAATGAAGACCAGAAGCGACTAGAGATTGATAGAAAAGCAATGACTATTCTTATGAATTCTATACCTAACTCCATCTTGGTGGGTTTTGAGTATTGTTAGTTAGCCAAAGAACTATTTGATGCTTTGTCTTAGATGTATGCCAACTCTAATGACTCCAAGAAAGATTCCCTTCCAGAAATACTTCAGGTATATGGATCTTATCTCTTCCCTTCACTCTGTGGGAATAGCTCTTGAATTAAGAGATCTCTCAAGAAAATTCATGAGTGCACTCCCAAATGGGTGGACGTTTTACTATGTCTCTATCAAGAGGACAGAAAACCTAAACTCCCTCACCATGACTGAACTATATGGCATCCTTGATGGACACCATGTAGAGATGGAAAACAAGAGAGGCCACCTGGTGAAAAGACCCTTAAGCCTTCCTACTAGCAACACTTTAATGCTTGCTGAAGGCTCAAGACCCCCCAACCTCAGCAGTACCTGACTTACTCCAACATCCATCCTGTTCTTATGGATCATACATCACCTTTCTTGACACTCCAAGGTCTCAACAGGCTCAGGCGAGTCCTTTCCAAGATAGCTGTGCCTTCGTCTCAGGAAATGAGCATTCTAATGATTTTCCGTTTTGCTTTGATGATTTAGAATGTTTCAGCCCAGATGATGTCGAGTGCATGGACATTGTCCAACAGATGGATTTGTTAACTTATAGGGCAAAGAAATTCTTCAAGAGAACTATAAGGCAGTTTCCCCAAAACCCAACTAGCAATAAGTTTGGGTTTGACAAGACAAAGTCCAAATGTTAAACTGTAACCAACTTGGTCACTTTGCAAGGGCATGCAAGGCTCCTAAATCAAATCCGAGAACCTCTCAAGCCTCCATACATCCCACTACACCTAAAGCCTCCAGGAAGTCAATTGAGCAACATACAACTGCTGTAGCTCAAGAAGTTGATTGGAGCTTCATGGTAGAGGATATGACCCCTGCTCAAGCATTAATGGTTGGAATTGATAACAACAAGGTATTTGAACACCTCTGTACTCCAGCTTGTTTTGCTAGAGTAAAACAATATCAGGACTACAATATAGAAATAAATTTAATATTGAGTCTTTAAATATCCTTAAGAGTGATTTTAAAAAGGCTGAATCTAACTATAAAATGAAAATAGAAGAGTTAGAGAAAACTGTGGCCTTTTTAAAACATAAACATACCAACTATAAGACTCAAGTCAAAGATTTAATTTCCAAATTGAGTGAGGCTCAAGCCCAGCTAGTCACGGTTGAGGCTTAAGCAAGAAAGCATGCTACTTCTGAGCAAAACTTCCAAGCCATTCTTACATCATCCTCCCACTCAAAAATCTATATCAAAATAAAGGTGTGTTTGGAACCAATGAAATTGCTCCACCACACTCTTATGAGTCTATTAGACAACCAAGATGTAGGATTGAAGAGCAAGGGGTTCTATCTACTGACCCACCTTCCCATGAGTTGAAGAGTGATGCAATTATGGAGACCATCACATGGAAGAACAAGGTAAGTCAACCCTCATCCATAAGTGATGATCAACCCCTAACCACCAAAGCTAGAAGAAACAGGGCTAAGGAAGCTAGAAAAACTGCTAAGAAGTGGCTGAGTCCAAGTTGAAATTAGACCCAAAAACAAAAGGGCGTGTTTATTTCAACTGGATTCCAAGTGGTTGGAAACTCTGATTCTAAAAAGGTGTGTAGTACCAACACACTGGTCCTGCAGAAGGATCAGAAGTTAAAAGGAAAGACTGTTGATGAGGACAAGAAAAGTAAGAAACAACACTCCTTAAATTCCTAAAAGATTAACATTGCATGCATAATGTGTGGTCTGCAAAACCATATGTCTAAAGATTGTTACTACAATCTTGCAAGCACACATTATGAAAATAATATTAAGAAAGAAGGAGTCAAGGAGGGTTTCACATTTGGACCTTATCACATGGTCCAACTGATGAGAAAAGGAAAGCCTGTTTCTGAAGCAAAGTTGCTTTCAGAATAAATTCATTATTTCGAATGGAAATAGCTTCGGAAGATAAGGCAAAGAAAATTCAAAAGAAAAAGAGAGTTCCTTTGAAGCCTTTCGAGAAAAAGACTACTTTGGAAGAAAGGGTGGTGAAGGTTACCTCCGAGAAAAGAGAAGCTTTAGAAGAATGCCATGCTGCTCAAGCTTCAACAAGCTCATCTACATTGATCAACCAAGGGATGGAATTGAAGATCAAAGAAGATGCTGCAGCCCAAACCTCTTCTTCACAAACATCTATTGAACCCCATGCATAGATATTGGTTCAATTAAATCCTCATCATTGGAAAAACCCAAGAACAATAAGGTTTGAGTTTCTAATAAAGACTAACTATTTCACCTTATATGCAGGGACATCCACATAACAAAAATGATAATGTGTGGATTATGGATAGTGGATGCTTGAGGCACATGACTAGGAACATATCTCTTCTTCAATAATTTCAACATTTTGATGGAGGTCCTATTCAATTTGGAGGTGAGGCTGGAGGATACATTTCTGGCAGAGGGAGTGTATCCAATGACAAGTTAAAAGTCGACAATGTAAACTTTGTCAAATAACTTGAACACAATTTGTTAAGTGTTTTTCAATTTCGTGATCAAAAGCACCAAATGCTTTTCACTGAACATGAGTGGATTATCCTCAAACCCGGGATGACAATTTCTAAAAAAATAGTGGTTCTTAGATCTCCCAAGAAAGGGGATATGTACAAGCTGGATATAAACAATGCTTTTCCATTGGGTGAAGTATCATGCTTTCTTTCCAAAGTTGATGGTGATATAAAAGAATGTGTTATGTTAATTTTAAAACATGAATAATTGGTTAAAAATAACTTGGTATGTGATTTTCCTAAAAATAAATTTTTCTACAAAAGATAACTATGTTTCATGTCTAAAAGGAAAGCAATATAAAGCATCTCATAAATCTAAAGTAGTTAACTCTATCACCACTCCATTACACTTATTGCACATGGATATATTTGGTCCCATAAGTATAATGAGAATTGGAAGGAAATCATATTGCCTTGTGATTTTTGATGATTTTACTAGATTCATATGGGTATTCTTTTTAAGAACTAAAGATGAAACTACTGAAACTTTGAAATATTTTATTCTTAAAATAGAAAATCAAATTGATCACAAGGTTAAGATAATTAGAAGTGATCAAGGGACCAAGTTTAAGACAATTTAGTGCTCCTAGAACTTCTTAACATAATGGTGTTGCTGAGGGGAGAAACATGACACTTATTGAGCCTGCTTGAATTATGTTAGCTGATTCAAAGCTGTCTCTAACATTCTGGGCAGAGGCAGTCAGCACTGCATGCTATGTGCAGTACAGAGCTCTTGTAGTTAAGCCGCATGGAAAAACCCTTTATGAGCTATGGAACAAGAGGCCACCGTTCATTGGCTTTCTTAGGTCCTTCGACAGCAGGTGTACCATACTTAACACAAAAGACAGTTTGGCAAAATTTACTTAAAAGTCAGATGACGCTATCTTTGTTGGATATTCCTTCAACTCTATTGCCTATAGAGTTTAGCACATTAAGAATTAAAAATTTGAGGAATCATCTAACATTGTTGTCAATAAGCACACTCCTTGTGTTAGGGGGAATGACCCTAATCATATTTTTGATTTAGAATTGTTTCCAAACTATTCTTAATATTCTTATGAGAATGTTTTAGCTGGAACAGGTACTCAAAGTGATTCTGATGATGATCAATTGTTTGAGTTACCCAAACCTCTTCCAAGTTCTCCAAGAGTTACCAGAAATCAAGCTTCCTTAATTATCAGATCTATTAGCACAACTACCTCAAATGATAGTGGAGCTTCAAAAAGTTGTCAAATTAGTGACCCTCAAAACTTATCAGGTGACAATGCATAACACCAAGCCGATGGAAGTAGCATTCTGAAGGGACAAGAAACTGTCAATGCTGCCCCACAGTCAACTGAAACTGATGATGTTTCTGATTCATTCAATCAGTCCTCATTGAATGAGTATGAAACAACAGCTGGTCCAAGTTTTCAAGTTCTAGAGCAAAACATGTCCAATTTGGATCTGTCTTTGCAACTGGATGTGATCCCTAGGCTTAGGATTTACAACACTCATCCAGCTGAGAACATCATTGGAGATGTCTATGAAGGTGTGAGAATAAGGGGACAAACTCATAATGGGAATGTTTTCTTGTACTCATGCTTCTTATCTTAGATGGAACCCAAGAAAGTAAAAGAAGCCTTGAAAGATAGTAGCTGCATTGAATCAATACAAGAGTAATTTCTTCAATTCAAAAGGCAAAAGGTTTGGAACCTATGTCCACTACCATCCGGTCAAGTACCAATAGGCACCAAATGGGTTTTTAGGAACAAGAGAGATGATAGAGGCTTGATTATCAAGAACAAGACAAGACTGGTAGTTCAAGGATACACTCAAGAGGAAGGAATTGATTACACTGATGTCTTTGCACCTATTGCAAGACTTGAGGCAGTGAGGATCTTTCTTGCTTATGTTGTATCCAAGAATTTTATTGTCTACCAACTTGATGTCAAGTGTGCTTTTTCTATATGGGAATATCCAAGAATTTTAATGGTATTGATTTTGGTATATGGGTATAGGTACCGATACCGTACCATGTCTAGGGATGAGCTCGGTACACCTGTACCGATTCCAAAAATACCCAGTCCTGAATTTTATAAAAAACAAGTAGCGCTACCAGTACCGATTTTGGTATATGGATATAGGTACCATACCGGTATTTCGGTACCCAATACCTCTTTGGTACTCGTTATCTCCATAACATTGTTTTTAGGCTTGCTATATGATTCATGTTTGATTACGGTACATAGTACTTGTTTTTGTACCTATTACCCTGTACATGTTTGGTACCCGATACCTCTAAAAGTTTATAATAACTAAGAAAAATGAAATATCAAAAAAACATCCACATGACTAACCAAAATAATACATAGACTTGACCATACATTCTAAATATCAATAATTTAACACATGTTTACCACTCATCAGTTATGAAGAAACACTTACTCAAAAAATAGTAAATTATTATTGCTTCATGGTGATGAGTTTCACCTCAAAATAACAAACACCAATAAGATCAATACCGATATCAAAAGTTTCAAAATATCAAAGAAAGTTAATCTTCGATTTGATCACTATATTGTTCATCCTTTTTCAAAATAGGTTCTTCGTATTCAAATACTATCGGGTATCATACGAGACTTTTGGGTAAAGTACCAGTACCAGTACCAGTACCAGCCAATACCGATCCCGAAATATAGAAAATCAAGTACCGATGCCGGTATGTTATACAAACTTTCGGTACCAGCTGGGTACCGGTATCAGTACGGTACGGGTACTGGGTACCAAATGCTCATCCCCAATCATGTTTACAATGTAATAACATTTAGGGGACACACTAGACACCATTTATACTATAAACTTACAAATAGAAAACTATCTATTTCCTAGAAAAATATTTGACATAATTACGACGAACGTAATGTCCACCAAATAGCGATAATGATCTGACAAAATAAATAAACAAAACACAATCCATAGTTTCCCCTCAAACTTCTAACAGTTAGCGACAAACTTAGACTTTGCTAATATTTTGTCTCTAAATTATAGAAAATTGCCACTATTTACCAACAAATTCCCGTCAAGTTTATTTTCCTCCAATGATCTCTTACTGTTAGTTTTTTTGATGATATAGACTACTTATATAGCCAACACATTAAGTAGAAAGTTGAAATCAACCATAAGGTTTGTCAATCTAAAACTTCTCCGTCGTGAAATCGGTCGATCTCCACTTCTTGATCTGAACCACTTGACTCATTGGAGGTTGATTTCAGGTGTCGCTACAAGCTAGACACCAAAAATATCTTGAAAGAGGCTGGGCGGCGACAGAGTTGAAAAATGGTTCAAAAGTGGCCCCATTCCATTAAAAACCAAGGGAGTTGAAAGAGGTTAGGCGGTGGCAGCCAACTGTTGGATTGGGTTGTTGGAAAAAAATGTTAGCAAAGTGTTTCAAGGGACATATTAGACAAATACCACATCCTCTATTGGGATGGTGGGGCAAACTCATCAAGGATCATGACTCTAACGAGGGGATGCTTTTGACACCCTAGGCAAATCATACAACGATTATGGACACGAAAGATGTTGGGTTCAAAAAGAATGTCCTACCTTTAATATTATCTATGCGTTTTAGGTGTATTGCCTGTGGATGAGAGTAGAATTCTATAGTTAATCGTGCTCTGGTGGAACTAATCTACAGATGGGTAAGCCCATGGGAAGTATTCACCAGGGCAACCAAAAGTAAATTTGTGAGCTACTTGTGAGGAAAGAGGACAAAATTGGTGGTATCAAGGATCAGATGTTACACTACGAGTGTCAAAAAAGAAAAGGATGCTAGACGTGGACATATATTAAACATCAAAATGTCAAAAGAGAAGTTAGATGGGGATCTAGTCATTTGAGAGAATGTTAGGAACTACCGAGAAATAGGATCTTCGATTACTGCAATTCTTTGATGAAGCACACGATTATTTGGTGAATTACTAAGATATTCATGGTTTTGTAGTTGGTGATTACTATCTTTATTTAGTTCATCACTATTAGGTTTTAGAAGGATAAAAGGTAGCAGAAGAATGTTAGAACTTTCATTCGTTTAGGGTTTTAAAATAAGGAAGAAGATGCATTAGGAACTGGAACTTTGCAATTTTGATATTGACAAACTATTAAACAGGCATTTGAAATTGAGAAAGCAAAACATATCTTCTTTGCAGCTATACATCAAAATTATATCATTAAGTACTCATTTAAAAATTATATGCGGTGTCATAGTATATTAATGAATTTTATCTAGATGTTTTTATTATTTATATTTTAATTATATTATCTTATTTTAAAATCCGGTTTAGCCGGTCCAATCAATCTGACCAATGAACCCCTAGGGCAATCGGTTCGGTTATTCTAACATTGAAATTGACTATTGTATAATATAAATAGAAATGGAAATGTTTATTAAATATTACAGGTTAATTGTTTAATGGTTGGGATTATACTTGGCAAGATGGGCGGGTCGGGTTGGGTTGGGTGCCAAGTCAGAATGGGTTCGGGTCAAGATGGATTTGGGTTAAGAATGTACTAATTTAAAAATGGGTTAGAATGGATTCGGGTCAGATGGGTTGAGTCAGGATGGGTCGGGTCAAAATAGGTTTAGACTAAAAAAACCACATTGATTAACAATTCCATACATAGATCAAGCCTTATACACTAAAACTAAGTATTACTCTAATACCTTAAGGTAGTGTTGTTCAATCCGCTCAACGTTCGGCTCGAAAAATATTTGTTCGAATTTTTGCTCGAAAAATGCTTGTTCAAAATTTTGCTCGGTTGTAAATGAGCCGAATGCTTGTTCAAAATTTTGCTCGGTTGTAAACGAGCCGACCAGCTTGGATCGGTTTGTAACCAAGCCAAGCACGAGCAAAGGTTCGCTTGGTTCGGTTCGGTTCGGTTCAGATTGAATTAATATGTACATATAGTTTATACGTAACATTCTAGTAGATTTGACCATTTTATACAAATATATAATTATATTTATGCATAATTGATCAATCAACCTTAACTTCATCGTCAACCACAACGTATTGTCATTTATGAGAATATATGCAATGAAATTTGGCTGGTTTTTCAGTCATTAACCTTTTGATGTGTATAAATCGTATGAGACACAAATTAGTTGGGTTGTAAATTGTTCGCCGCTCATTCGAAAATTTACCGCTCAAAAAATGCTCGTTCGATTTCAGCTAGTTGTAAATGAGCTGATTGGCTCGATTCGGTTTGAAAACAAGCCAAGCACGAGAAAAGCTCCGTTCGGTTCGGCTCGATTTGGCTCGTGAACAGTCCTACCTTAAGGTACAACTAAACAAGCACATTTAAAATAAACTTTAAGCAAATAGCTATAAAATAAAATAAAAAACGATAAACTGCATGGTGATAATAGACATGGGTTGTGTAGTTATATTGTGGTCTTTTACCCCCATCATGCAGCTCTAGTTTATGACGCCCAGTTGCCGAACCGTTCATCTTATATGACCCGTAAACCGATCTTGATCCATTTATAAAACCAACATATTATCGCATTATATAGATGTGAGACTATGTATAGGTTTTGAGAAAAGATGAGGTGGAGAAAGATGGGTTATGAGAAAATCTAATCAACCCATCCTGACCCAATCCTTGTTTTCTTATGACCCATCTTGACCCGTTTTTAACTTTTCCTTGTTTCAAAGTTACCCAACTTGAACCTCTTAAAAATATAACTTAACCCAATCTAAACCGTTACTTTATTTATTATCCTAATCAACCCAAATATACCCACTTGGGTCCAAATTGCTAGGTCTAGTTGGGATAATGGAGTGAAGATTTATTTTTAAATTAGTTATTAGATATTTAAGTAAGTGGATTAATAAAAATTAATGGAGTAATGGTTTTAACTATTTATAAAAACTTGTAATATATGTTTTAGTTCGTTTATAATAGGATTGTATTTGTACAATGTAAGGCCTTGTTCCCGGGACGCTTGCAGCGGAAACACTTTAAAAAACATTTCATTTCCTTTTTAATAAACAATTTTGCAAAATAATACATCGTTCGTCACAAAATATCGTTCGTTTGTATTACAATGCAAAACGTTAAACAAAGGAATGACATCCAAAAGAGCCAAGTAGCCGCCCCGTGCCATCCTCAGCAACATTTAACACATAAAAGTCAACGTTGTTGAGTGAGTTCTAGTTTTACAAAAACATTATATTACCTTCCATTCATTAAAACATTTTCTTTACTATCGCATGTGACCACACATTATACATACATCAAGGTAATAATTATTATCTTCATCATCGTTCATTTCATACACTTCACACGTTTCACACATTTCGTACTTATCGCACTTTTCGTAAATTTGTTATCTTTCACTTCTATCTAGGTTCTGTACTTAACCCCCCCTCTTGAGCACAAAGCTATATCATCTAGGGTTAAGCGGCAAGGACCCCATATCACACATATCGCACGTATCGCACGGATGGAGTAGTCACATAGACTAACTCCCCCTATGTGTGAACCCTTAAGGGTTAGCAAGATCGCACGCTATAAACACACAGTTGAGCTAACAACTCTCAACGAGTTGTGAACCTCCTTTCATTTACTTGCAAGACTTTTCATTCGTTCATTATGTTCCACTTTCATTATCTTAAATCTTTCACTTCATTAAGATAATACTTTACCTTTATCATATAATCACACCACGTAAAGTCATGTCATCATACGTAATAAGGAACATAACATACAATCATACATAATCATCAAACATCATCAATCACACATCCTCATGCATAAGAATCAATCGCACAAATCACATCATACATCACCCATCACATCAACTATGACTTCAAAACGTCAACTTACATAGCCCCCGAGAACCTCCCAAGTCAAAACCTACTTTTTACAATTTTCACCAAAATCAGAAAATATATCTAAGTCTTTAGGTGCATGGGCACTATGCAGGCGCATGAGCACTATGCAGGCGCATGGCCTTTCAGACGCACGGGGAACACTTAGGCGCATGAGGAACCTTCAGGTGCATTGGCACTATTGGGGCACATGGGCACACTTAGTCGTTTCTGGCAGTTTTAGGCGCATGGGCACTATGCAGGTGCATGAGCTGTTGGGTGTTTGGACACTTAGAAAATTTCAGCCTATTTCTAGGCGCATGAGTACTATTCAGGCCCATGAGGTTTGGGGTGCATGGCACACTTAGGCATTATTTTCAGTTGGGCGCATGAGCCACTATTTAGGCACATGAGCCACTATTTAGGCGCATGAGCAGTCTAAATCCTCCTAAACATCATAATCAGTCCCCAAACATCATATAACCTGTTCTAAGCTTAAATCTTACATTCTAAGCCTTAGAAACATAATTATAACATCATCAAAAACATACATAGCCCAAATCAAATCCCACCCGCAAACACACACATACACACATACGGGTACAAAACCCAACTTTTATAAAAACGTACATACATGCATTTCCAGCCCCAAAATAGTTTAAACAAGTAAAAGGGGGTCCTAGAACTCACCTTAGCAGCCTATTGGGTATGACTTCTTCCAAACCCATTTGCAATTGAGTTCAACCGCTTAGAACCCTACCCAAACCACACACAACCGAACACACAACACACATAAGCAAAAACGAGGCTAAGGCCAGTTAAGAACTTCTTAAAATCATGAATTCTTACCTTGAATTCGATCTTCTGCTCTTGTTCCTCTTCAAACCGAGAGTTTTTGCTCTCCTTCACTTTCTCTCTCTAAAAATATCCGAATGATAGGATGTGTGAAGAGAGTGTGGGCGGCCATGCCACCTTTTACCCCCACTTTTAAACTTTTTTGACCTTTTGTCACTTATTACCCCTCAACTTGGGTAGAATGGTTTTTTCCTTCTTTTTCTTCACTTCATTCTTTCTTTAATAGCTTTAAAAGAATAATCGGGTGTTACAAGTCCACCCCCTTATATAGGTTTCGCCCTTGAAACCTGTTATTCCTCAAACAATCGTGGGTAATGCTGTCTCATTTCCATCTTCATCTCCCATATAGACTCAGATCCCTTCCTGTGCTTCCACTGTACACGCACAAGAGGAACCACTTTATTCCTTAACCTCTTCTCCTTTCGATCTATGATTGCCATTGGTTGCTCCATATAATTGAACCGTTCATCTACCTCGATGTCCTCTAGTGGTACAATCATATCCATATCTGCTAAACACTTTCTCAGACGAGATACATGGAATGTCAGGTAAATTCACTTAACTCATCTAGTACTCTAGCCTATGGCCACCTTTCCTACTCGAGCAATGATTCAGAAAGGCCCTCATACCTTGGGCTCAACTTGCCCGCCTTTCTGAACCGAATGATGCCTTTCCAAGGTGAGACCTTCAACATTACTCTATCACCCACCTGGAACTCAATTGGTCTACATCTCTTATCGGCATACGACCGCCTATCTTTAGCTGCCTTCATAAAGGCCTTGATCCTTTCCAGCTTCTCAGTCGTAGCCTCGACCACCTCGATGCTCCCTAACTCTTTATGGCCAATATCACCCCAACAAACGGGTGTTCTACATCTCCTACCATATAGCATCTCATAAGGGGGCATACTAATGCTGGCATGATAACTGTCGTTATATGAGAACTCAGCTAACGGTAAGTGGTCATCCCAACTTCCTCCAAAGTCAAAAACGCATGCCCGAAGCATATCTTCCAACGTCTGAATGGTCCTTTCTCACTGACCATCTGTCTGGGGATGATAAACCATGCTAATATGTAACCTCGTCCCCATCGCATCGTGGCATTTCTTCCAAATTTAGATGTAAAACGAGTGTCACAATCAGACACAATCGACACCGGCACACCATGGCGAGTTACAATCTCCTTGATGAACAGATCCGCCAACCTCTCGGATGAATATGTCTCGCAATCGGTAGGAAGTGAGCACTCTTTGTCAAACGATCAACTATCACCCATATGGCATCAAACCCTCGCGCGGAGTATGCAGTGGCTTCGTTATAAAGTCCATGGTGATGTGCTCCCACTTCCACTCCGGTATATCCAACGGTTGGACCTTTCCATACGGCTTTTGGTGCTCTGCCTTTATTTGCAAGCAAGTAAGGCATTTACTCACATACTCCCCTACATCACACTTCATACCCGACCACCAATAATCTTTCTTCATATCTTGGTACATCTTCATAGCACCAGGATGAATAGAGTATCGAGTTTTATGAGTTCATCCATAATCTTCACGCATAGATCACCAAAACGTGGAATCCACATCCGTCCGAATCGGGTCCTAACATCGAGTGTGTTTTCACCCAACTCCGTGACCAGACCTCTTATGATTTCAAAGTTAAGATGATCTTCCTTCAATGCCTCATCTTGAAACTCTTTGACCTGTTTCATCACATCAGATGTCATCCAACTGGTAAGCCTTCACCTGAATTGGCTCGGGTCTCTCCTTTCGGCTAAGGGAATCCGCCACCATGTTGGCTTTGCCCGGATGGTAATGGATCTCGCAATCATAATCTTTCATGAGCTCCAACCATCTCCTTTGCCTGATATTCAAATCTTTCTACTCGAAAAAGTACTTCAAGCTCTTGTGGTCAGTGCATATGGTGCACTTCGTCCCGTATAAGTAGTGCCTCCATATCTTTAGTGCAAAACCACGGCTGCTAGCTCCAAGTCATGAGTGGGATAATTGACCTCATGAACTTTCAACTATCGGGATGCATAGGCTAAACCTTTCCCTTTGCATCACACACATCCCAACCCCGAGTAGGATCATCTGAATAAACCACCAAATCCTTGCTTCCTCGGGTAAGACAAGACAGGAGCTTGAGTCAACCCGCTGCTTTAACTCCTCGAACGCCTCTCTGAGCTTTAACCCCAACAACTTACAACTTACATCTTTCCGGGTCAACTTGGTTAGTGAAGAAGTGATCTTAGAGAAGTCTTGGATGAATCTTCTGTAATAGCCCCCCAAACCCAAGAAACTACGAATCTCGGATGGCGTCTTTGGAGACTTCCCATTGCATCACCGCCTCCACCTTTGCCGGGTCCACCATAATCCCTCGGGATTCACCATCGGACCCAAGAACTAAACCTCACGTAGCTAGAATGCGTACTTGGAGAACTGGGCATACAACTTCTCCCTTCTTAACTTCTCCAACACCTCTCGAATGTGACCGGCATGCTTATTCTCGCTCTTTGAGTAAATCAGGATATCATCAATAAACACACATCACTGATTTATCTAACACCGGCCAACACACTCGATTCATTAAGTCCATAAAAACAGCTGGCGTATTGGTCAAACCAAAAGACATAACGAGAAACTTGTAGCGTCCGTAATGCGAGCGAAAATCTGTTTTAGGAACATCTTGTTCCTTAACCTTCAGCTGATTGTAGCTAGATCGAAGGTCTATCCTCGAGAACCAACTAGCACCTTGGAGCTAATCAAACAAATCATCCATTCTCGGTAATAGGTACCGATTCTTCACCGTCAACTTGTTCATTCACGGTAGTCTATACACATCCTCATAGTACTGTCTTTCTTCTTCACGAATAAGACCGGAGCACCCGAAGGAGAGATACTCGGCTTACAGGTGGATCAAACACCAAAGGGAATCTTCCTGCATCAGACCAAATATGTAGGAGATATCCTCAGTCGATTCGACATGGAGAATGCTTCAGCAGCCGAAACTCCACTCGCCACGAACCATGATGTGGCACCTGACGAAAATGTGATCTGGTTGATGCCATCATGTACAGAGGAATGATCGGATCTCTCATGTATCTCACAGACTCGCATCCTGATATCATGTATGCCACGTGTCTTTGCTCCGGATATCAGGCGAAACCAAAAGTAAATCATCTCATCGGGGTTAAAAGGATCTCGTTATCTGATGGGTACTCCAACTCTCGGTTGTGTTATCTCATGACATGATTTTGAGCTTGCAGCGTATAGTGACTCGGATTATGGTGGTTGCAAGATGAATTACAGTCAACATCTACGGGATGTCAGTTCTTTGGTAGATGATCAGTCACCTGGCAGTGTAAGAAGCAGACTTCAGTTGCTCTGTCAACATGTGAAGCTGAATACGTTACTGCTGCAAGTTGCTGCTCATAAATCATTTGGATTCAACAGCAAATGCGTGACTACGGTTTGCAATTTTCTAACCCCTATTTTTGTTGATAACTCTGCTGCAATAGCTGTAACAAAAATCAGGTCCAACGTCCTAAAACTACACATCGGTATTAAATATCACTTTATACATGACTGTTTTGAAAAAAAATTAATCGATGTTGTTAAAATTAATACGGATTTTCAACGCACCGACCTCTACACAAAAGCATTTGATAAACCGAGGTTTTTATATATTTTAGAGGTTAATGGCGTGAAAAAGAAAAGTGATGTGATTCTAGAAGAAGAAAGTTCGTAGTCCGACACGTTTTCTTAATTTCTCTTTTTTATTTTATTTTATTTTATTTTCCTATCTATTAAAAATCCAAAACACAAAAAGATTTTCGGTTTAAGACTTTTAGGGGGAAATAGTTTAGTCTAATATCTAATTCATGCAGTATTTAATTACTTAAAAAAACGAGGGAGGAGGGAAACTTAGCTAATAGAAATGAAATCAAATCTGTGATTCTGATTCAAAGTCTATGAAAAATGATAGTACACAGGAAACAAATTGTTTGGGACTTCAAAAGAACTTAAATGATTAAGATGCAAAATTCAAAATATAAGTCTGAGAAGTCTAAGCAAAATAAAAGGAAAAATTATAGTAAAACTAGTCTGCTACTGAGATAACATAGAGAAAGTAGACCTAGAGGTTGCTAGTCCATTATATGATATGTCAGTAGATTCAACACAATAGATGAGTAGACCTCATTGTTGACTTAAATTCAAACTAAGTTGTTCAACTTGCTGTGGGTTTCCATCTTATAACTGGTAACACAATCACACATTTCCAATAAGGGTGATGAGCAAAATAAACACCACAAATGTGTGCGGATCGCCATAAAAAATGAACAAAGCACATGGAAAAATGCTAAAAGCAATCAAGCTAATAACATATGTTGTTGGTGCGTTATGTGCAAAAAGAAAAACAAATGCTCTAACAAGAAGATAGGTTGTGTGCCTCTCTGCTGTGCGGTGGCACTGATCTGATGATAAGCATAACCTAAATATTCTAGAATTCATTGTTGTTTGCGCCTCTCTGCTGTGCGATGGCACTGACCCAAGGCTTGGCATCTCTTTGAAAGCTCTCAGAATAGTCTCTTCTTGTCCAATACCCGTAGACCGCTCAAAAATCTCTTGAGGAATGTTGATTACCTTATAAGTGTGAGATCCATAAATACTTGTTGAAATCATTAAACCTAATTCATCCCCAATGTAAGTCAAAAATCTATGTATGGATTTAAGTGGACAAACATACTAAAAATCATCGTGACTGCAATTCTTGAAAGTCAAAATCATTGTGTGCATCTATAGCTCTAGTATGATTTCCTAAAATTGCTATTGACTCTCGGTCAAAACAAGAATGTAGCATCAAAATGTTTTATCAAAATGTCCCAAATGATTATGATACACCTGTATGATTCCATTATGAATCGTTCCAGAAATGATCAAATTAACTTGAAGCTGTGCTATTCAGGTAGAAAAAATCTGTTAGAGGTTTTCTAAAAGATTTCAATCCATCTCTAATAAAACACAAAAATTGTTCTGTTTTGTCTTTAATTCAAGTCGTTTTTATATTTTTCTAGTCTTTTGTTAGGTAAAGTCAAACTATACAACTAGATCTAATCTATGAATCACTCACTAAAAAGGGTCACGTCTGAGGTGACAAATCAGTTAAATTAAAATGATCACGTCTGAGGTGATCAATCAGTTTTAAACTAAAAGGATCACGTCTGAGGTGATCAAAATGGTGTTAAAAGGTCATAATGTTTATCGAAGGTTAACATTTTAAAGGATTGAAAATGTATTAGGTCAAACTCATGAGTATGAGCCAATCGTACGATTAGATCATAAGAATGAGCCAATCGGATGATTGAACCATAAGTATGAGCCAGTCACACGATTGGACCATGAGTATGGAACAACCATGCGATTGGACCATAAGGATGAACCAATCATACGATTGGATGAAGAAGTAGGAGCCAGTCGCACGACTGAACCCCAGTCACATGAATGAAGCATGCGTATGGGTCCAGTCGTACGACTGAACATTAAGACGGTATAAAAGGAGGGGTGAGTCGGTCACATTTCTCACCACCCTTCAAAGCATTCAAAAAACTCTCATACGTAGACACCCTGCCCAAATTTTGTTTTACCTTGATTCCTTGCTGATTGTGTTCCTAACCGATTTGTCATTCATCTACAGGTATTGTGAGACTGAAATCGACAAAATAACTAGTGAAATCAAAACCTAACTGACTTAATCGACTAATATCAAGAATTCAGTGAAACTCCTCAAATAGACCACTTAAATGGACATAATTGTTGATTTAAAGGACATTAGGTGCTATTTAGAGTGTTTGCAAGTCAAATGAGTCTAAGCATGACGTCGAACATCAAGATTTGACCAAGATTCGAGGTCGGAGCGTCAAACAGAACTATATGCGAATGGACACTCCGAATGAACCTCAGTCACACAATTGAGCTAGGTGCAAGATTCAATCGCACGATTGAATCATTCGGTGACTCAGCCACACGACTGACTCAACCGCATGGCTTAACACAAAACTAAGTTCAGTCGCAAGCTCAATCGCACGACTGAACTCAGCCGTAGGATCAATTGCACGACTGAACTCAGTCGCATGGTTCAATCACACGATTGAACCAGTATGATCAAAACAACTTAAGTTTCAATTGTCATCTCCTATACACAACTCTAATGTTTATGTTCTGTGTGTTATAGTAGCATGGCTGATAGATGGACGATGAGCCCCAAGCACAACATCTGTGCTAATCTAGATGCTTCTACTCGGAATGCTTCCGAGTTTGCAGGGATCATTGCCTTTCTCAGGAGATCGAGGATCTTCAAGGCCATATCTACACCTTGCACTCCATATAGATCACTAAAACAGACCTTCTGGGAAAGGGCTACTTTTGATAGGTCCCCTGAGCCGTAAAGTATCCGGAGCTCAATCTTCGGACAGTAGATCAGTGTTACTGCAGCCGATCTTAGGCAAGTCCTGGAGTTGGGTGAGGATGGTGACCACCCGACCAAGCTACACCCTCTGATAGTTAGGGGATGTTTCCTATGGATGAAGTACACTGGGGACATCAACACAGGTGTGCTCAATAAAAGCAACCTGTGGCCCCAGTTTAAGTACTTAGCTCACATCATCCTCAAGTGCATTGCTTTAAGGAGAGGAGGATTTGATGAGATGTCACATCAAATACAGAACGCCTATGTTGCTCTGGTGCTGAACCACCTGTTTAGTTTTCTCCCAGATGATATTCTCCTACATGTTCGAGAACATAAAGGCAAATGGGAAGGAGGGGTTCTACATGTACCCAAGATTTCTACAGATGATCATTGATCAGAAGGTCCCTTCACTGCCTAAAGAGAGGGAGGATGCGGTTGTTTTGGAGGTGATGAATGATACGACATTGGGTCGGATGAAGGTCTACCGGGGGAAGCAGGTGAAGCCCCCGGTGAGGAGACTGTTTGGTCACTTGGCCAACGGGGAGTATGTGGCACCATCTTGCAAGAAGTGGCGTCACGATGACAGTGACTCCGATGTAAGCCCATCATGGCACCCACAGACGGAAGATGATAATGATGACGACCATGATCAGGGTCATGGTGGTGAGGCACCTGGTGGAATCGAAGGGACTGCCTTCCACCAAGACTTCTTGATAGATGAGGATGAAGAGTCGGATGATGAGCCTCCAGTGAGGACTGTTGGGAGCCGGGTTGTGGCCATAGAAAAAGGATAGAGGCGGTTGGCGGGTGCTAGGCTGAGTCGAGGGGTACTGCTGATGATGTTACTGATCCTACTTACACCCATGACCAGCCCAACAGCGAAGGGGGAGCGCCTATTGCAAAGGGCTCCAGGAAGAAGAGAATGGCCCATCCCCACGAGAAGAAGAGCAAGAGGTCTAGGTTTACTTTAATCACATCTTCTTCCACTACCACAGCCACCATCACTCACTGCCACAACCACCACCACGACCACATCTCCTTCACCACCAACACATCTACTACCACCACCACTCCTCCCACTACCACTATCACTCATCCCACCACCACTACCACAGCCATTCCACCACACCCACCCACTCCAATTCCACCTCCATATTCACCACATCCACTACTACCAGCACCAGTCACCAAGCAGGTCCCTCCACCCACTCTACATTTATAACTGGACCCACTCTACCCAACATCGGGTTAGAGGAACAACTTGCTAACCTTAACAGCATTATGCTAAGGCTGCTTGCCACCAATGAGCTAAGAGCTACTCAGCTGTACAAGGTGATGGAGGTGAATGCAGCTCAGGAAAAGAAGATCGTGGAGCTTAGCAAGAAGAGTGACCAGTATGAGAGATCCTAGGCCGAGCCCACCAAGCACTGACATGTCAAAATGAGCTGGTGTTGGCTTCGGTGAAGAGGATAGAGGAGCTTGAGAACAAGAACACGAAGATACTGCTAAAGCTCAAGGGATCAAAGAGCGAGCCATTAAAGATAAAGGATGGTGATGATGGTGATGATGATGATGATGTTGATGAGGATGAAGATGATTCTAAGGAAGATATTGAGGAAGGAGGACCGAGCGGTAAAGATAAAGAGGATGATGATGATCAAGAAGGTGATGCATTTGCATCAGCCTCAAATCCTCAAGCTTAGGAGAGGCGCACGAAAAGAAACCAAAATCAAGGAGCCTCATCCTCCGCTCCTCCGGCTGAAGAACCACGGGTCAAGACAAAAGTAATTATCAAATGTATTTGTATTTAAAAACTATTGTACTTGAATGTATACTACATTAATGTAATTAACAATCATCTATGTTTGCTTATGTTTTAATGTTTTATATAATGACCTATGTGTGATGTGCTTAATGTTTAATCAAACAGATGAAGCTCAACAGACAGATGAGTATGATGTCAAACCCCTCAGGAAGTTAAGACTCAACTTACAATTATTCTTAACTTGCAAGGGATAGTCAGGAGATCTGTGAGCTACACTCCAAAAGATGGAGAGATTATTCATGATCTAACTGATGAACAACTTGCTAAAATATTTAGGCTGAATCCTAACGAGCTGGTCAATGACGCTCCAAAAGTTGATGTCACAAGTGATGATGAGCTGAACGATGTAGATGAAATGGAGATCGAGGATGTCACTACTGAGCATTATCCAAAGTACATTGACCATGAAGGTAATGTTATACCCAACTTGGGTGATACTTTTGGTAGTGCTACGTTTGAGAAACTAGAGGAAATGGAAAAGAGAAAGAGAAAGAAGAAAGCCAAGCCCAAGCTTCAGACGCAAATGTTGATATCAAGAATGCTGAATGGACAGCTTGTTTTGCAGAGATGAAAGCCCAACGCGTGTCACAAAAGCAAAATGCCTACACCAAGCTCTATAGAGTCAAACGTCATCAGAAGGTGTCTGGTAAGATCATAACGTGGGCGTATTTTGAAGACTTAGGAGTGTATGCAATAAAGAGAGAGAAATGAATCGAGTACTTCAGATATCCTCATGATCGACTCTTCCTGGTTTTGAGCTCAACCATCTGGCATGTTTAAGATCTATATGAAAATCCAAGGAAGATGTCAGGATGGTTCGAGGTTGTGTTAAAGAAGAATACCACACCAGGTGGGTAAACTTCAGACCTCAACAGCCAAAGAGGTACATTCGTAAGTCTGAAGTGGACCCTATATTTGGGAAGCCTAAAGTTGTGCTGAAGTGGAGTCCTCCATGCACGATGTCAAAGATTCCCTTACAAGAAATGCCTCAGGACTTCACTCCACACTTCAAATGGTGTATAACGACTGACGAATGGGCAAAGCGGTCATAGTGCTAAACAAAGATGGAAAGATTGATACTATCCGGGTATTCGACCCAATGTGGCTTACAACTTGTCAGCTGAAGATGTCTGCATATTATACAAGTGGCCACTGTTCTATGACACCAGGACATTGTACAAGCTCTACAGTTTCAACATGTGATAAGACTCTGCTTTGCTTTTGAAATACATGCAGGAGTCACAAAAGAGGAGAAGTACAAGAAATTCCAAGAACATGTGAAGAATGTTAGATGATAGAGGAAACTAGGTCCAAAGGGGAGTTTGTAGATACATGTGTACCTAGTTTATGAGCTTAAATGTAAAAGTCTTTCATATCTTACACATATGTAATGTAGTGGTTGAATGCAATATAATATGTGGTTGATGTTTATTAATGTTTAGTTATTTCATATTATTATTGTGTATGAACTTCTTATATAGGTTTGAGGTTGTTGTACAATATTCTAAGTCAATAATGATTAAGTAATGTGTTCAACCTAGTCGGATGAGTATTCATGCTAATGGCCCATACTTACCGACCATACGCATGAATACATCATGCTTATGGACCAGTCGCACGAGACATAAGATTGACTCAGTCGCACGACTGAACCTTCAGTCGTGCGTATGACCCAGTCGCATGATTCAGTTGCACGACTGAACCATGCTATTGGTTCAGTCGTACAAATAGAAACCCATAACCTATAAATACCACTTAATTTTGTGAAAAAAAAGAATTGAAGAACACTTGATATATTCACGAACCCTAGTCGTTCAGAACGTCTAAGAAAGCCAGTCCAAGTTCATAGTTCGTTCTAGATCGATTCATACTAGTTCTTAACGTTTAGTTATTCTTATATCGATCGGGTTAACAGGATTCCACACTATTTGATTCGGTATAAACGTAAAATCTGTTAGTATTCCGACGTACATGGTCCTAACAAGTATGGTGGAGAAGAAGACGAGAGTGGAAGGTAGGGTGGGTGGGATGGGTGTAACACCTACGAAAAAATTATATTATTTTTGACAATAAGATAATCATGGTTATGTTTTGAGTGAGATTGCGTGACTAAGTTTTTGACAAAACTTAATGTTGAAGCTTTAGATACAACTTAATAGTTAAGTTACGAATAAAAACTTAACAATTAAGTATGGATAAAACTTAATGCCTAAGTTTTAGATAAAATCTATATATAACTTAACGGTTAAGTTTTGAATAAAGCGTAATAGCTAGTCTTGGATAAATATAACACTTAATGGCTAAGTTTTGAACTTAATAGTTAAGTTTGGATAAAACTTAATAAGTAAGAAATACCATTTGAATAAGAAATATCCACACACACATATATATATATATATAATATATATATAATATATATATATTATATATATATATCTATATATCTATATATACGTATACGTATATATATATATGTATACCTATATATATACACGTATATATATACACGTATATATATACACGTATATATATACATGTATATATATATATACATGTATATATATATACATGTATATATATATATTATCTATATATATATATACATGTATATATATACATGTATATATATACATGTATATATATATACATGTATATATATACATGTATATATATATATAGATGTATATATATATATACATGTAGATATATATATACATGTATTATAAATACATGTATATACAATACATACATATATATATATGTATATATATGTATATATGTATATATACATATATATATTATATATATTATATATAATATATATATATATATATGTTATATATAGATATATATATACATATATACATATATACTAATATATACATATATACATATATATACATATATACATTATATATATATATATATACATATAATATACATATAATATATGTATATATAATGTATATATGTATATATATATATCATATATACATATATATATATATCTATATATATATATAATATATATATATACGCCTCCTTCTTCATTTCATTTCATAAGCTTTTGATCTTCTTCTACTTTCACATATGAAACTCTACTATCTTTTAAACACCACAAAGATAACCGGGATTAGGAAACTGGTGTAGATTCTTTAGACAACAAGTATGAAGATTTGATTTTATATTATTAAGGTGTTAGAGGCTTGTAACTTAATCCTTAAGTTATTTTGAGATTCAGAAACAAAAGCTTATCAGTTAGAGGCTGTGTTCAACATTACGGTGAATACGTTTAATACTTTCAAAACATTCAAATGATTTTATTTTGTGAAAATGGCATTAGTATGTTAACCATGTTAATACATAGAGGTATTATGCTAAAACATTTAGACCAAAAGTATTCGTATGTTTGATCAAATTATATCACGGGGATGGGTGAAAATTCCATACTAGGGTTGGTTTAGACTCAGTGTAGATCCGTAGAGTCTCGTAGTAAGACAGACCTAAGCACCAAATCCAGTATATATATGGTGGGGGACTTATGTTTGAAAAGACAGCAAAATGTGTAGCTTAGCATCAATTTACGATTAACTGTTTATCGTTATTCCAGGCTGAAATATTTTTGTGTCAAATTAAATATATTACCAGCTTTTCGCTGATATATTATCCACAAATATTTTCAGGTATACATAATTATATATGTTTAGTTAGGTGTTAGTGTTAGATGGACTATGAATCCTAGGCATCAATACCCTGTGATAAGCATATTAGTATAATTGCTGAAAGGATTAGTTTCCTAGGCATAGATATTAGGACAATTTGAATATTGATGGTAGACAGAAGGTTTTTGTAAACAATTGTTTTGAACTATGTTATGTAAATAATGGTATTTATTCCCAACAATGTATGAAGTTTGTTTTATAAATTATAAGAGTTATTTTATGTTATAAACTAATTGTAAAATGTTTGTTTTCGTTGCGTAAAAGTCTTTCATGCAACAATAAAAATATGCAGAACCATTAGAGGGGGCAATGCAACCTTTTCACATGGTTTGAGAGAAACACGAACACTTAACCATCAAATAGGGAACCAGTTAAATGAAACAAAGAACAAATGTAAAAAAACACATGCAGAACACAAGTATATGGTTTTCAAGAATGCTGTATATTGCTCTCAAGTGTTTTACAATTGTTACTATGCTTAGTTCTAACTAATCTAGATACAAGATCAATGTCAAGTCAAAATGCAGATTGTCTTTTGACTAGTGACTATGACATTTCATAGTTCACATTTTTATCTATTTCAAAAATGATAAAAGTAAAAGTAGTATCACAGGCTCTAAGACCTTAATCTACGTGACAAAAGCATGGAGATATAACCAACTTGTATAAGTTGGAGAGTCTTCAGAGGTGGGAGCGGAAAGTTGTTCAACCTTTTGTTAAAAGTAATCAGAGAAAGCATGTCTTCTCTCTTATCGAAGAAATCAGCCGTTTTGGTTTCAGAATACTTTGACTTCATCTTTGGCTTCGAAAGAATGCCTTCTAGCTGCAGAAGATTTGACACTTAGTGAAAATTCTCTGTGTTTTGTCAAATCTTCTCAGTAACCTTCTTTTTACTCTAGTGTGCATGCTAAGAACTCTTGGGTTGCATCAACCTCTGGGTTAACTCTTACAAACTCCCCCTAGGCTGATGCTACAAAAACTTGAGAATAACATTAAGTCTTGATCTTTATCTATTGAAATTAACTCATCAGAATCAAGACCATTTCCTTCTTCATCGGTTGGTCAGGATTCTCAGACTCTTAAAGTATCTTCTCATGTCAAGAGATCATGCAGAGTGTAACACCCCGAATATTTATTATTTTGAAGCCGGTGAGAAAGAAAAGAAAATAAAGTTCAAAGTTGAAGGACCAAACTCGCCAACGAAGAAAAGTTGGGAAATGTGGTGAATTAGTAGGAATAGGGCAGCCCACTCTCCCCACACAACCCACATTTCAGCTTCATAAAAGAAGAAGAGAGAAAGAATAAAGAGAGAAAAGTGTTGGTTCCGAGTTGGTTCGGGTCGCCAAAATTGTCGTGAAGCAAGCCGATTGAAGCCCTTGTTTTGTTGTGCTCGTTTATGTGAGTTCTAGGACCCCTCTTTTACATGTTTTTGAATGATTTTTGGGGCTGGAACACATCTAAAACCCTTTTTCTTTCGCGTTTTTGGGTGAAAACCCGTATGTATGCGTGTATGTATGCGTAGGACCCGTTTGGGGCTTGATTTCTTGCTTGTTGTGCTTGAATAATGTTATGGTATGCATCCCTAAGGTTTAGGATGGTCTATTTTAGGCTTAAAATGGGTTTAGATGAGTTTGGAGCCGAAAACCCTCGGCTGCAGTCGGATGAACTGCATTCTGCATCATTAGGGCTAGGCGACCGACTGGAGGCCGAATGGAGGCCATACGGCTGATTAGGGTGCGATTGGGTCCATTTCGCACGATTGGGGTTCATTCGCACGATTGAAGGGCCTCGCATTGGGGTCATGCGTGAAGGTCCATTCGCACGACTGAAGGTCCAGTCGCATAGGTGTTCATCCGCATGTCCATTCGCACGACTGTATGTTCATTCGCATAGTGTTGTCCCCATTAGTTCATTCGCATGATGTTCAGGTCGCATGGAGGCAATGCGACTGAAGGGTGTCCATACACCCTAATAGGCTGTTGTACTGAGGAGGTGTAGATTGACTTCTGACTTTCGGGGGAAAGTGCAGATGTAAGTTTTGATGTAAAGGTTCCCATAAGAGTTTGTAGATGACGCTTGAGGTCTTAGAAAGCATGTGGGCAATGATGAGGTGATGATGGTATTGCAATTTTAATGTACTCTATTTTGTATGGTGTTGCCCTGTATGATGATAATGATGACTGTGTGTGCTAACGTCCTAATATGATGTATGTTATCTTTCTTGTGGCCTTACGTGTCATGTTAATGAATAATGAAGTATTTGTAACGTAAAGTTAAAGTAATAAAGAGGAACATGATGATTAACGAGTATTAATGAACGAATGAAACGTCTTGCACGCATCGGATGAAGGGTCCTTCTTTGTGATTGGCTCTTAATGTAGAACCTCTACCGCTCACCCCCTATACTGTGGCATACGTTTAGCTGTTCATTTGTTGACTTCGGCCCAGTAGCTAGACTGATGGTTACTCCTAGTACCGGTGGCATACGTTTAGCTGTTCATTTGTTGACTTCGCCCCGTAGCTACGACTAACCGGGGTGTAGCACATGGTCTTGGTACGATGATGTCCGATGCGCAAGTAAATTCATAATGAATGAATGAATGAATGAAGAAGATAATAATGATATCATCTATGTGTACGTACGATGTGTGATCATGTAAAGTAATGAATGGTTTTATATGAAAGTAAGTATGTTTTGTAATAAAACAGAACTCACTCAGCACGCGGACTTTGATGTGTTTCCAGTTGGCAGGTAAGTGTCGCTGAGGATGGCACGGGCGACTACTCAGCTCTTTTGGGGATGGCTTCTTTGATTAATGTTTTTGCATTGTAATGCGAACAAGCTATTTTTGTAATGAATGTTGTATTAACTTGCAAAATCTTACATGGAAATGAAAGTTTGTTTTAGTTTTCCGCTGCGATTTAAGAAATACAAATGTAAGTATACGTTTTGTGTGCGATGAGAACCCAGCTGTAAGCGTCCCGGGAACGAGGCCTTACAAGTTGGTATCAGAGCCAAAGTTTAAGTGAATGGGTAAATTTTCAAATAAGCCTAATCATAAACTGAGAATGGGACGGAAAGGGAATGGGATGCCAAACTGAGTAGCTGCGTGCCATCAGGTATTTTCGTAAAGTTAACCGGTTTTATGTGCGCATGGTATTTGTTATGTGTTGTATGTAGATTTAAATACTGATGTAGTCAGACAGGTAATACTTGGGGTATGAAGAGTAAAGTAAGTGGCTAATCACAACTCGCCACTGTTAGGACTTACTATACTTGACATAAACAGAGCTGTTCCCTTAATGACCGTGTTGTGTTTGAATCTTTCAGTGTGTGTGTGATGGCCGGAGGTAGATCTTCGAAAGCTTCTAGGGGTGGAGTCACGTGCTGAACCGCGACCCAAGAGAGGGAACCCAGAGTTGAGAGGGTGGTTCATGAAGAACCAGAGACCCCATCCGAGGGTGGCGACGAAAGCGCCAATCTGAGAGCCTCAGTAAGGAGGCTGTTGTAGAAGAAGTCCATCAGGTCATGCAGACAATCTTACCGTCTGTGGTGACTGAAGTTATTAAGGTTGTACGAGAAGGGAAAGAAAAGAAAGAAACAGATCCTCTGGAGAACGGGAACAACCAGAGCCGGAAACGGTTCTATCTGATGATGAAGAGGAAGAAGAGAGCCCCGCGCCGAAGACGGCACGAGGATGTAATTATGGGGCTTTTATGAGATGCAAGCCCCCTACTTTTGATGGAAACGGCACCGCTGCAGCCGCTCACCGGTGGGTGAGGGAAATGGAAGCTGTTCTCGATATCAGCGAGTGCCGAGAGGACCAAAAGGGAAGTTTGGTACCCACTCTTTGTGGATTCAGCTCTGTGCTGTGGGACAACATTGTCCAAGCTGAGGGTAGTAGGGCCTTGGGAAAATGAATGGCCTGAGCTGAGAAGGTTGTGATTGAGGAATTTTGTCCTCATCGGGAAATGGATAAGTTGGAAAGGGAGTTTCTGCAGTTGGAGGCTGGAACCATGACACACCAGCAGTATACCACCAAGTTTAATGAAATGGCATGGCTTGTGCCTGATCAGGGACGCCTCTGTCTCGGAAAATCAAGAGGTAATTCGGGTTTACAGTGGATGTTCGCCGCATATGATCGCCGCCTGGCCAAGCACGTTTAGGTCGGCGGTTGATTTGGCAGGGAGGCTGTATGAGACGAGCTGAGTGGTGGTGACCGAAGCAAGTAAGAAGGGTGGTGGTGATCGGAACTGGAACGGAAACGGTTTGGTCGGGGTGATGCCCCGTGGTAACAAAAGGCACGGGTGGATGAACGCCGGGTGGTCACATCAAGTGCGGGTCGAAAAGGTGTGGCAAGTGTGGAAGGGAGCACGGCGGGGAATGTAGGTTTGGGTCAAACTTGTGCTTCAAGTGTGGGAAGACAGGGCATATGGCGAAGGATTGCCTGTCAGGCAAATGTTTTAACTGTGGTGAAACTGGTCATATGAGCAGAGATTGTAAGAAGTCAGACTGAGGTTCAGGGGTGAAGAAGACGGAAGTGATGGACCGAGGGCGAGCGCCAGGGCGTTCACCATGACACAGAGGAGGCTAGGACGGACCCTGACGTTGTGTCCGGTACGTTTCTAGTGAACCAGACTTTAGCTTCTGTGTTATTTGATTCGGGTGCTAGTAAGTTTATTTCTGCTGCTTTCTCTGTGCTATGCTGCCTGTTAGTAGTAGACATGTTGATGTGCCCTTTGATGTAGAAACTGCCATAGGTAAGTCTACCAGGATTTCTGAGATGATAGAGAATGTGATGTGGAACTTGAGGGTCATAAGTTTCCTGTTAGACCGTTTGTGATGACCTTGGGTGGTTTCGATTTGGTTTTTGGGATGGATTGGTTGGCGGACTTCGAGGCTAACATTGTGTGTCGCAAGAAGATGGTTCGGTTTGACAGCGCCTGACGGAAGTTTGGTAACGGTTTATGGTGATCGAGTTACTATGATCCGAAGGTGATCTCAATGGCGGTGGCGGAAAGTGTATGAGGCGTGGATGTAGTGCTTACTTGGCCTATGTAAAAGATGTGGATACACCAACACCATAACTAGCCGATGTACCGTTGTGTGACTTTCCAGACGTGTTCCCAGAAGACTTATCAGGAGTGCCACCTGACAGAGAGATTGAATTTCAGATTGATCTAATACCGGTGCCCAACCTGTTGCCAAGACCCATATGGTTGGCTCCACCGAGATGAAGAGTTGATGGAGCAGTTGCGAGAGCTGCTTGATAAGGGGTTCATTAGACCGAGTATCTCTTCTTGGGGTGCTCCGGTCCTATTTGTAAAGAAGAAGGATGGTAGTATGAGGATGTGCATTGACTACCGCGAACTGAACAAGTTGACAGTGAAGAACCGCTACCCCTTACCGAGGATAGATGATTTGTTCGATCAGCTTCAGGGTGCCAGTTGTTCTCGAGGATAGATCTTCAATCTGGTTATCATCAGTTGAAGGTGAAGGAGCAAGATATCCCTAAAACAGCTTTCCGTACGCGCTATGGACATTACGAGTTTCTTGTCATGTCCTTTGGTTTGACCAACGCGCCAGCTGCTTTTATGGATCTGATGACCCGTGGTGTGTCGCCTATGTTGGATAAATCAGTGATTGTGTTTATTGATGATATCCTGATTTATTCGAAGAGCGAGATTGAGCATGCCGGTCACATTCGAGAGGTTCTAGGACGTTGAGAAGGGAGAACTGTATGCTAAATTCTCCAAGTGCGCGTTCTGGTTGCGCGAAGTTCAGTTTTTGGGTCATGTGGTGAATCCTGACGGGATAATGGTGACCTGGCGAAGGTGAGGCGGTTATGCAATGGAAGTCACCAAAGACGCCATCCGAGATCCGTAGTTTCTTGGGCTTGGCGGGCTACTATAGAAGATTCATCCAAGACTTCTCTAAGATTGCTTCTCCACTAACTAATTGACCCGAAAGGATGTGAAGTTTGTATGGGGTCAAGCTCAAGAGAAGGCGTTCGAAGAGCTGAAGGCAAGACTGACTCAAGCTCCTGTTCGTCATTACCCGTGGAAGCGAAGATCTGTGGTTTATTCTGATGCTTCCTACTCAGGGTTGGGGTGTTGTTAATGCAGAGAGGGAAGGTTATAGCCTATGCATCCCGACAATTGAAGTCCATGAGGTTAATTATCCCACTCATGACTTGGAGCTAGCAGCCGTGGTCTTTGCACTAAAGATTTGGAGGCACTATCTCTACGGGACGAAGTGCACCATATTCACCGATCATAAGAGCTTGAAGTACTTCTTCGAGCAAAGGGATCTGAACATGAGGCAAGAGATGGTTGGAACTTATAAAGGATTATGATTGCGAGATCCATTACCATCCAGGCAAAGCTAATGTGGTGGCGGATGCCCTTAGTCGAAAGGAAAGGCCCGAACCGATTCGGGTGAAAGCTTATCAACTAATCATGACCTCTGATGTGATGAAGCAAATCAAGGAGTTTCAAGATGAGGCATTGAAAGAAGATCACCTTAACTCGGAAAGAATGAGAGGTCTGGTTGGGGAATTGGGTGAAAACACACTCGGTGTTAGAACTCGATTCGGTCCGTGTTGGATTCCTCGTTTGGGGATCTACGGGTGAAGATAATGGATGAAGCTCACAAGACTCGATACTCCCATTCATCCTGGTGCCACGAAAATGTACCATGACATGAAGAAAGATTATTGGTGGCCAGGTGTGAAGCGTGACGTGGTGGAGTATGTGAGTAAGTGCCTTACTTGCTTACAGGTGAAAGCAAGCACCAAAGCCGTATGGGAAGATCCAACCTTTGGATATACCGGAATGGAAGTGGGAGCCATCACCATGGACTTCATTACGAAGCTGCCGCGTACCCCAAGGGGTATGATGCCATATGGGTGATAGTTGATCGTCTGACGAAGAGCGCTCATTTTCTACCGATCCGCGAGACGTATTCATCTGAGAGGTTGGCTGATCTGTTCATCAAGAAAATTGTAGCTCGTCATGGTGTGCCGGTGTCTATTGTGTTTGATCGTGACACTCGGTTTACATCTAAATTTTGGAAGAAATTCCACGACGCTATGGGGACGAGTTACATATTAGCACGGCTTATCATCCCCAAACCGTTTGTTGGGTGACATTGGTCAGAAGGAATTGGGGACGTCGAGGTAATCGAGCTATGATTGAGAAGCTTGAAAAGATTAAAGCCTTCATGAAGGCAGCCAAGATAGACAGAAGTCGTATGCCGATAAGCGACGTAGGCCAATTGAGTTCCAGGTGGTGACCGGGTTATGTTGAAGGTCTCACCTTGGAAGGGTATTATCAGATTCGAAAGCGGGGCAAGTTGAGCCCAAGATATATAGGCCCTTTCCGAATCATTACTCGAGTAGGGGAGGTGGGCTATAGATTGGAGTTGGCAGATGAGTTAAGTGGGATTCACCCGACATTCCATGTATCTCATCTGAGAAAGTGTATAGCTGATGAAGACATGATTGTTCCACTGGAGAACATTGAAATAGATGAAAGGCTCAATTATGTGGAGCAACCAGTGGCAATCATCGATCGTAAAGAAAAGAGGCTGCGAAATAAAGTGGTTCTTTGGGGTGTACAGTGGAAGCACAGGAAGGGATCCGAGTCAACGTGGGAGACTGAAGAAGAAATGAGACAACATTATCACGTTTGTTGGACGAATAAGGTTTCGGGGACGAAACCTATTTAAGGGGGGTGGACTTGTAACACCCGAATATTATTATTTTGAGCGGTTTTGAAGCCGGTGAAGAAAGAAAAGAAAATAAAGTTCAAAGTTGAAGGACCAAACTCGCCAACGAAGAAAAGTTGGGAAATGTGGTGATATTAGTAGGGAGAGGGCAGCCCACTCTCCCCACACACCCCACATTTCAGCTTCATAAAGAGAAGAAGAGAGAAAGAAGAGAAAAAGAGGAAAAGTGTTGGTTCGAGTTGGTTCGGGTCGCCAAAATTGTCGTGAAGCAAGCCGAATTGAAGCCCTTGTCGTGTGCTCGTTTATGTGTTCTAGGCCCTCTTTTACATGTTTTTGAATGATTTTGGGGCTGGAACACATCTGAAAACCCTTTTTCGCATTTTTGGGTGAAACCCGTATGTATGCGTGTATGTATGCGTAGGACCCGTTTGGGGCTTGATTTCTTGCTTGGTTGTGCTTGAATAATGTTATGGTATGCATCCCTAAGGTTTAGGATGGTCGATTTAGGCTTAAAATGGGTTTAGATGAGTTGGAGGCCGAAAACCCTCGGCTGCAGTCGGGATGAACTGCATTCTGCATCAGTTAGGGTAGGCGACCGACTGGAGGCCGAATGGAGGCCATACGGCCGATTAGGGTGCGATTGGGGTCCATTCGCACGATTGGGGTTCATTCGCACGATTGAAGGGCCAGTCGCATGGGGGTCATGCGACTGAAGGTCCATTCGCACGACTGAAGGTCCAGTCGCATAGGTGTTCATCCGCATTGTCCATGCGCACGACTGGATGTTCATTCGCATAGGTGTTCATCCGTATTAGTTCATTCGCATGATGTTCAGTCGCATGGAGGCAATGCGACTGAAGGGTGTCCATACACCGATAGGGCTGTTGTACCTGAGGAAGGTGTAGATTGACTTCTGACTTTCGGGGGAAAGTGCAGATGTAAGTTTTGATGTAAAGGTTCCCATAAGAGTTTGTAAGATGACGCTTGAGGTCTTAGAAAGCATGTGGGGCATGATGAGGATGATGATGGTATTGCAAGTTATGTACGCTATGTATGTATGGTGTTGCCTGTATGATGATAATGATGACTGTGTGGGCTACGTTCCTAATATGATGTATGTTATCTTTCTTG